>CM038669.1:76552734-77841782 GCA_021605145.1 Aegilops bicornis | reverse complement strand
TCCTATCTCGTGGAGGCTCCGGTTGCTTCTTGACTTGCACTCCAAGTTCTCTGGATCACGTTCGGCGAGAAAATCACGTTCCCGAAGGTTTCATTCCGTTTGGACTCCGTTTGATATTCCTTTTCTTCAAAATACTGAAATAGGCAAAAAAAACAGCAATATGGGCTGGGCCTTCGGTTAATAGGTTAGTCCCAAAAATGATATAAAGGTGGAAAATAAAGCCCAATAAAGCCGAAACAGTAGATAAAGTAGCATGGAGCAATCAAAAATTATAGATACGTTGGAGACGTATCACCCCCTCCCCGTATATAAAGGAGTGGAGGAGGGGGCCGGCCAAGGGGGGTGGCACGCCCTAGGGGGGGAGTCCAACTCCTACCGGGAGTAGGACTCCCCCCTTTCCTATTAGGAGAGGGCGAGGGACGGAAGAGGAAGGAGGAGGAAGGAGGGCCGGCCCCCCTCCCAATTCGGATTGGGCTTGGGGGGGCGTGCCCCCTCCCTTGCTCCTTTCCCCTCCTTTCCACTAAGGCCCAATAAGGCCCATATACCTCCCGGGGGGTTCCGATAACCTCCCGGAGCTCCGGTATTGTCCCAATCTCACCCGGAACCTTTCCGGTGTCCAAATATAGTCGTCCAATATATTGATCTTTATGTCTCGACCATTTCGAGACTCCTCATCAAGTCCGTGATCACATCCGAGACTCCGAACAACCTTCGGTACATCAAAACTCATAAACTCATAATAAAACTGTCAACGAAACCTTAAGCGTGCGGACCCTACGGGTTCGAAAACTATGTAGACATGACCGAGACACATTTCCGGTCAATAACCAATAGCGGAACCTGGATGCTCATATTGGCTCCTACATATTCTACGAAGATCTTTATCGGTCAAACCGCATAACAACATACGATGTTCCCCTTGTCATCGGTATGTTACTTGCCCGAGATTCGATCGTCGGTATCCAATACCTAGTTCAATCTCGTTACCGGCAAGTCTCTTTACTCGTTACGTAATGCATCATCTCGTAACTAACTCATTAGCTACATTGTTTGCAAGGCTTACAGTGATGTGCATTACTGAAAGGGCCGAGAGATACCTCTCCGACAATCGGAGTGACAAATCCTAATCTCGAAATATGTCAACTCAACAAGTACCTTCGGAGACACCTGTAGAGCACCTTTATAATCACCCAGTTATGTTGTGACGTTTGGTAGCACACAAAGTGTTCCTCCGGTAAGCGGGAGTTACATAATCTCATAGTTATAGGAACATGTATAAGTCATGAAGAAAGCAATAGCAACATACTAAACAATCAAGTGCAAAGCTAACGGAATGGGTCAAGTCAATCACATCATTCTCCTAATGATGTGATCCCGTTAATCAAATGACAACTCTTTGTCCATGGCTAGGAAACATAACCATCTTTGATCAACGAGCTAGTCAAGTAGAGGCATACTAGTGACACTCTGTTTGTCTATGTATTCACACATGTATTATGTTTCCGGTTAATACAATTCTAGCATGAATAATAAACATTTATCATGAAATAAGGAAATAAATAATAACTTTATTATTGCCTCTAGTTCATACTTCCTTCAGTCTCCCACTTGCACTAGAGTCAATAATCTAGTTCACATCGTCATGTGATTTAACACCAATAGTTCACATCTATATGTGATCGATTCACATTGCTATGTGACTAACACCCAAAGGGTTTACTAGAGTCAATAATCTAGTTCACATCGCCATGTGATTAACACCCAAAGAGTACTAAGGTGTGATCATGTTTTGCTTGTGAGAGAAGTTTAGTCAACGGGTCTGCCACATTCAGATCCGTATGTATTTTGCAAATATTCTATGTCTACAATGCTCTGCACAGAGCTACTCTAGCTAATTGCTCCCACTTTCAATATGTATCCAGATTGAGACTTAGAGTCATCTGGATCAGTGTCAAAATTTGCATCGACGTAACCCTTTACGACGAACCTTTTTGTCACCTCCATGATCGAGAAACATACCCTTATTCCACTAAGGATAATTTTGACCACTGTCAAGTGATCTACTCCTAGATCACTATTGTACTCCCTTGCCAAAATCAGTGTAGGATATACAATAGATTTGGTACACAGCATGGCATACTTTATAGAACCTATGGCCAAGGCATAGGGAATGACTTTCATTCTCTTTCTATCTTCTGTCGTGGTCGGGCTTTGAGTCTTACTCAATTTCACACCTTGTAACACAGGCAAGAACTCTTTCTTTGACTGTTCCATTTTGAACTACTTCAAAATCTTGTCAAGGTATGTACTCATTGAAAAACTTAACAAGAGTCTTGATCTATCTCTATAGATCTTGATGCTCAATATGTAAGCAGCTTCACCGAGGTCTTTCTTTGAAAAAACTCCTTTCAAACACTCCTTTATGCTTTGCAGAATAATTCTACATTATTTTCGATCAACAATATGTCATTCACATATACTTATCGAAATGTTGTAGTGCTCCCAAATCACTTTCTTGTAAATACAAAGCTTCACCGTAAGTCTGTATAAAACGATATGCTTTGATCAACTTATCAAAGCGTATATTCCTACTCCGAGATGCTTGCACCAGTCCATAGAAGGATCATTGAGCTTGCATATTTTGTTAGCACCTTTAGGATTGACAAAACCTTCTGGTTGCATCATATACAATTCTTCTTTAATAAATTCATTAAGGAATGCAATTTTGTTTATCCATTTGCCCGATTTCATAAAATGCGGCAATTGCTAACATGATTCTGACAGACTTATGCATAGATACGAGTGAGAAACTCTCATCGTAGTCAACACCTTGAACTTGTCGAAAACCTTTTGCGACAATTCTAGATTTATAGATAGTAACACTACTATCAGCGTCCGTCTTCCTCTTGAAGATCCATTTATTTTCTATGGCTCGCCGATCATCGGGCAAGTCAACCAAAGTCCACACATTGTTCTCATACATGGATCCCATCTCAGATTTCATAGCCTTAAGCCATTTCACAGAATCTGGGCTCATCATCGCTTCCTCATAGTTCGTAGGTTTGTCATGGTCTAGTAACATAACTTCCAGAACAGGATTACCGTACCACTCTGGTCGGATCTTACTCTGGTTGACCTATGAGGTTCAGTAACAACTTGATCTGAAGTTTCATGATCATCATCATTAACTTCCTCAGTAATTGGTGTAGGAGTCACATGAACAGATTTCTGTGATAAACTACTTTCCAATAAGGGAGCAGGTACAGTTACCCCATCAAGTTCTACTTTCCTCCTGATGTAGACACAAACCTAGGTTAGGGTAATAGGCCTGACCTATACATCCTACTTAAGGTCCTAGTCCTAAGAACAAAGAAGTTCAAGTATCAGAAGAAGGGATCCAGCAAAGGCGTCGACTGAAGTCCACTCGACCTACCATCCACTCGGAGATCTCACTTTATCCAGGCCACTCGACCATCAAACCACTCGACGATAAGAAGACCTAAAGCCGCTCTGCGCAGCAATGGTCGGACATTTACTCAGGTAATTAATGACCATTTACAACATTTCAATACAGGCGTTACCTGTAACGCCACCTCTATATGTACATTGAATTCTATGTAACGGAGGGGAGCTGGGGTCCTGGCGCACTCTATATAAGCCACCCCCTCCTCTGGGACAAGGGTTCGCACCCCCTGTAACTCACACGCGTATAATCCAGTCGATCGCCTCCGGGCTCCGAGACGTAGGGCTGTTACTTCCTCCGAGAAGGACTTGAACTCGTAAAACTAGCGTGTACAACTCCTCCATAGCTAAGATCTTACCTCTGCATTCCTACCCCCTATTCTACTGTCAGACTCAGAACCACGACAGTTGGCGCCCACCATGGGGCAGGTATCTTAGCGACTTGTTGGAGAAGTTGCAGTCTTTTCGATCCCCTTCATCATGGTTTCAGGCGGAGGTTTGGCTGAGGGCCGCGAGATCCGTCTCGGCGTGCTCGTGTTCATTGCCGACGACTCTGCTTGGCTTCAGGAGCCTCCACTCGACGTCGATGCACTCCCGTCCATGGCAACGCACTGCTGCGTGCATCCGCGGCGTCCTCCTGAGGCAGCCGTCGACCCAGTATCTGTCGGCACCTGTGGCGTCCTCCCGCCCTGTCGCCCGCCGCTGCAAGCGCTCCAGTCGGTCAAGGCTTCAGCGATGGGTGAGGCACGCAGTGGCTCGCCAAACGGCCACCCCCCAAGTCGCGGCGATCGAGCCCGACGAATCTCTCTACGGCCTGTTCGACTGGCTCCGCAGAGACCGCATCCGAGTGCGACAACAGTGATCCAGCGGCGGAGGTCCTGATGGTCGATGGACCTCGCAGTCCTCCCGGCTTCCCTCGCACCGACGGTGGCGACGGCAGAGGCGATCCGTCGCATGCCCATGAGGAATACCTCCCCGAGCCCCTCTCTTCGGAGCAGAGGGAAGAGCTTCGCCACGAACATGGATGCTCTTCACACTCCTATCATTGAGAAACCCCAAGGCCCGGCCTTGGAGGACGCCTTGTGCCAATTGGCTGGCGCACTCATTGGAAAATCTCCAGCGAGTACTCGACGAGCGTGTGAGGCAAAGGGTTCAAGAATCCAGTCGATGCCAGCTTTTTCCACCTCTGACTCAGGTATATCGAACTCCGATTCAAAATCTTACAGCTGCATCTCGAATAGCAGAGTCAATTCAACCCTCGATCCAAGCCAGGTGAGGTTTAATGCAGATCGAGCTTTACTCCGGGTAGCAGGAGAGCAGAATACGGCTGTGTCACAGTCCCGGAATAGGATCCATAGCAGGTCTGTTGTTGAAGATACCGTCCAGTCGGCACATAGCCCAAGATCGCCCCCGAGGCATGAGGGACATGGTGACCGACGTGATCAGTACAGAAACCGTGAGCAGTATGATCACCGACTCAACCGTGACGATCGTCGTCGAGTGCCCACACCTCCCCTAAGGAGTGGATCATACGTGCCTCGACAGCAGGATGACAGATGCCCTCATAGTGTTGGGCGAAGGATTCCAATCGACCCCAGGGAGCCAGGCTTTGATGCGAGATCTATTCTCGTTCAAGGTTTGGTCGACAGGAACAGAGCTCACCGATAAGGTCATGACAGAGATGTACCCACCAGCAGCAGAGTGTGTGCCTCAGGTCCAGAGTGCTTCAGCAGAGCCATCAGGGCCTGCTACGTCTTGAGCTTGCGTTCGTTTTCCTCGAAGAGGAGAGGGTGATGCAGCAAAGTGTAGCGTAAGTATTTCCCTCAGTTTTGAGAACCAAGGTATCAATCCAGTAGGAGGCTCCTCAAAAGTCCCACGCACCTACACAAACAAACTGAGAATTCGCAACCAACGCAATAAAGGGGTTGTCAATCCCTTCACAACCACTTGCGAAAGTGAGATCTAATAAAGATAGTATGAAAAGATAAAGATATTTTTGGTATTTTATAATATAGATGCAAAAGTAAAGATGCAAATAAAAATAGATTGGAAACAAGTATGATAAGAGATAGACCCGGGGGCCATAGGTTTCACTAGTGACTTCTCTCAAGATAGCATAAGTATTACGGTGGGTGAACAAATTACTGTCGAGCAATTGATAGAAAAGCGCATAGTTATGAGCTTATCTAGGCATGATCATGTATATAGGCATCACGTCCATAACAAGTAGACCGACTCCTGCCTACATCTACTAATATTACTCCACACATCGACCGCTATCCAGCATGCATCTAGAGTATTAAGTTCTTAAGAACAGAGTAACGCATTAAGCAAGATGACATGATGTAGAGGTATAAACTCATGCAATATGATATAAACCCCATCTTGTTATCCTCGATGGCAACAATACAATACGTGCCTTGCAACCCTTTCTATCACTGGGTAAGGACACCACAAGATTGAACCCAAAGCTAAGCACTTCTCCCATGGCAAGAAAGACCAATCTAGTAGGCCAAACCAAACTGATAATTCGAAGAGACTTGCAAAGATAACTTAATCATACATAAAAGAATTCAGAGAAGATTCAAATATTATTCATAGATAAACTTGATCATATACCCACAATTCATCGGATCTCGACAAACACACCGCAAAAAGAGATTACATCGAATTGATCTCCACAAGAGAGGGGGAGAACATTGTATTGAGATCCAAAAAGAGAGAAGAAGCCATCTAGCTAATAACTATGGACCCGTAGGTCTGTGGTAAACTACTCACAACTCAGTGGAGGGGCACGGATGTTGATGTGGAGGCCCTCCGTGCTTGGTTCCCCTCCAAAGCAGAGTGCCGTGAAGGCTCCAAGATGGGATCTCGTGGATCTGAAGGTTACGGTGGTGGAAATTGTGTTTCGTGGTGCCCTGGATGTTTTCGAGTGCGTGAGGTATATATAGGAAGAAGAAATGCGTTGGTGGTCGCCGAGGGCCCACGAGACAGGGGCGCCCTCCTATCTCGTGGAGGCTCGGTTGCTTCTTGACTTGCACTCCAAGTTCTCTGGATAACGTTCGGCGAGAAAATCACGTTCCTGAAGGTTTCATTCCGTTTGGACTCCGTTTGATATTCCTTTTCTTCGAAATACTAAAATAAGCAAAAAAAACATCAATATGGGTTGGGCCTCCGGTTAATAGGTTAGTCCCAAAAATGATATATAAGTGTAAAATAAATACCAATAAAGCCTAAAACAGTAGATAAAGTAGCATGGAGCAATAAAAAATTATAGATACGTTGGAGACGTATCAGGCATCCCCAAGCTTAATTCCTGCTCGTCCTCGAGTAGGTAAATGAAAAAGAGAATTTTTGATGCGGAGTGATACTTTGGCTTAATTTCAATGTAAATTTTCTTAATTGTGGTATGAATATTCAGATCCGAAAGATTCAAGACAAAAGTTCATATTGACATAAAAGTAATAATACTTCAAGTATACTAACTAAGCAATTATGTCTTCTCAAAATAACATGGCTAAAGAAAGTTATCCCTAAAACATCATATAGTCTGGCTATGCTCCATCTTCCCCACACAAAATATTTAAATCATGCACAACCCCGATGACAAGCCAAGCAATAGTTTCATACTTTAACATTTTCAAAACTTTTTCAATCTTCACGCAATACATGAGCGTGAGCCATGGATATAGCACTATATGTGGAATAGAATGGTGGTTGTGGATAAGACAAAAGGAGAAGATAGTCTCACATCAACTAGGCGTATCAACGGGCTATGGAGATGCCCATCAATAGATATCAATGTGAGTGAGTAGGGATTGCCATGCAACGGATGCACTAGAGCTATAAGTATATGAAAGCTCAACAAAAGAAACTAAGTGGGTGTGCTTCCAACTCGCTTGCTCACGAAGACCTAGGGCATTTGAGGAAGCCCATCATTGGAATATGCAAGCCAGGTTCTATAATAAAAAATTCCCACTAGTATATGAAAGTGACAAAATGTGAGACTCTCTATCATGAAGATCTTGGTACTACTTTGAAGCACAAGTGTGGTAAAAGGATAGTAACATTGCCCCTTCTCTCTTATTCTCTCATTTTTTTATATTTTTTTTTCTTTGGGCCTTTTTTATCTTTTTTTTCTTTGGGCCTCTTTTTTTCCTCTCTTTTTTTATTTTTCGTCCGGAGTCTCATCCCGACTTGTGGGGGAATCACAGTCTCCATCATCCTTTACTCACTAGCAATGCTCTAATAATGATGATCATCACACTATTATTTACTTACAACTCAAGAATTACAACTCGATACTTAGAACAAAATATGCTTCTATATGAATGCCTCCGGCGGTGCACCGGGATATGCAATGAATCAAGAGTGACATGTATGAAAGAATTATGAACGGTGGCTTTGCCACAAATACGATGTCAACTACATGATCATGCTAGCAATACGACAATGATGGATTGTGTAATAATAAAGGAACGGTGGAAAGTTGCATGGCCCGGAATGGCTATGGAAATGCCATAATAGGTAGGTATGGTGGCTGTTTTGAGGAAGATATATGGTGGGTGTATGATACCGGCGAAAGGTGCGCGATATTAGAGAGGCTAGCAATGGTGGGAGGATGGGAAAAAGTGCGTATAATCCATGGACTCAACATTAGTCATAAAGAACTCATATACTTATTGCAAAAATCTAGAAGTTATCAAAGCAAAGTATTACGCGCATGCTCCTAGGGGATAGATTGGTAGGAAAAGACCATCGCTCGTCCTCGACCGCCACTCATAAGGAAGACAATCAATAAATAAATCATGCTCCGAGTTCATCACATAACGGTTCACCATAATGCATGCTACGGGATTCACAAACTTCAACACAAGTATTCTTTAAATTCACAACTACTCAACTAGCATGACTCTAATATTACCATCTTCATATCTCAAAACAATTGTCAAGCATCAAACTTTTTTTAGTATTCAACGCACTCAAAAGAAAGTTTCACATATCTTGAATACCAAGTATATTAATATTTAAGCAAATTACCATGCTATTAACGACTCTCAAAATAATCTAAGTGAAGCATGAGAGATCAATAGTTTCTTTAAAACAAATATACCACCGTGTTCTAAAAGATCTAAGTGAAGCACTAGAGCCAAAATTATCACGCTCAAAAGATATAAGTGAAGCACATCGAGTATTCTATCAAATTCCAATTTATGTATGGCTCTCTCAAAAGGTGTGTACAGCGAGGATGATTGTGGTAAACTAAAAAGCAAGAACTAATATAACACACGACGCTCCAAGCAAAGCACTTATCATGTGGTGAATAAAAATATATCCCCAAGTAAAGTTAACAATGAACGAAGACAAAAGAGGGGATGCCTTCCCGGGGCATCCCCAAGCTTAGGCTTTTGGCTATTCTTGAATATCTTGGGGTGCCATGGGCATCCCCAAGCTTAGGCTCTTGCCACCCTTTATTCCATAGTCCATAAAAGCTTTACCGAAAACTTGAAAACTTCACAACACAAAACTCAATAGAAATCTCGTGAGCTTCTTTAGAGAAAGAAAACAAAAGACTACTTTAAGGTACTGTAATGAACTCATTTTTATTTATATTGGTGTTAAACCTAATGTATTCGAACTTCTCTATGGATTATAAACTATTTTATTGGCCATAGATTCATCAAAATAAGCAAACAACACACGAAAAACAGAATCTGTCAAAAACAGAACAGTCTGTAGTAATCTGTAACTAACGCAAACTTCTCGAACTCCAAAAAACATACCAAAATTAGACGACCTAGAAAATTTGTTTATTGATCAGAAGAAATTGGAATCAATATTTTATCACGTTCTGGTGATTTTTAACAATTCGGGCACTGAGTGCAAAGTTTATGGAAATTACAGCAAGATCAAATAACTATCATCGAAGAAGATCCAATAGGTTTAACTTAGCACAAACACTAATTAAAAGATAAAACCACATCTAAACAGAGGCTAGATGAATTATTTATTTATTCCTAAACACAAGCAAAAATAAAAAACATAAAATAAAATTGGGTTGCCTCCCAACTAGCGCTATCGTTTAACGCCCCTAGCTAGGCATAAAAGCGAGGATAGATCTAAGTAGTGTCGTAATAATAAGATAGATCTTGGAAGCTCATTTCATATTCTCTATGTTCGGCAGGAAGTTTCCTTTGAGGCAAGCAAAAGTAATCAAAAGGGCTAAATTTAGTGGGACAAATATCCCCAAGATCAATCACAGGAGGAACGGGTTCCTCCTTTGGCCCTTCATAGTGCACAACTATTTCATCACTAAAAGCATTCTTTTGGAAAAATCTTGTAAGCCTATACTCAAGAGAGTATCCTAGCTCATTGTTTCGAAGGGAAAAATCATTATTAAACTCATTAATGCAATCAACCAATACATTAGTAGGAACCTTTTTTCTAAGGTTTTCATTAAAAGCGACATAGTCCGAAGATTGAAAATGTCTAACTTCCTCTTGATCATAGAGGATCGCTTCTATGGGAGGACGACCAGCGTCCACCCTATAGTGTGCGAAGATTTCTTTGGCCTATATTATGATAAAACTAAACTCATGAGCCAAAAAGATAGTAACAGCGCGCTTAATGGAAGAATGCTCAATATTAGAGAATTCTAGGAAGATTCTTTGTATGCAAGGATGCATATGCATAAATTGTCTTTCAAGTTCAACTATAAGCATAGTGATACCATCCGCAAGACTACTAGTTCTATGAATAATAGAACAACCCATGGAAGGTAAAGCACCGACACAAGTAAAGAAATCTTGAATAACACCTTTGCCAATGATGTTACCACTACCGATTCGAAACTTTTTAGTATGCAAGATAGGGGGTTCATCGGCGGGAGCCTCGGGATTTTCTGTGTTATCATTATTGTCCATATCGACGATAATTTCCTCAATTTCAGACATAGCGGCAAAGAAAGGGCGAAGAGAGAGAGAGGAGGAGGAGATTGGGAAAGAGAGGGCGAATAAAACGGCAAGGGTGAAGTGGGGGAGAGGAAAACGAGAGGCAAATGGCAAATAATGTAAATGCGAGGGAGATAGGTTTGTGATGGGTACTTGGTATGTCTTGACTTGAGCGAAGACCTCCCCGGCAACGGCGCTAGAAATCCTTCTTGATACGTCTTGAGCTTGCGTTGGTTTTCCTCGAAGAGGAGAGGGTGATGCAGCAAAGTGTAGCGTAAGTATTTCCCTCAGTTTTGAGAACCAAGGTATCAATCCAGTAGGAGGCTCCTCAAAAGTCCCATGCACCTACACAAACAACTGAGAACTCGCAACCAACGCAATAAAGGGGTTGTCAATCCCTTCACAGCCACTTCATGAAAGTGAGATCTAATAAAGATAGTATGAAAAGATAAAGATATTTTTGGTATTTTATAATATTGATGCAAAAAGTAAAGACACAAATAAAAATAGATTGGAAACAAGTATGATAAGAGATAGACCCGGGGGCCATAGGTTTCACTAGTGGCTTCTCTCAAGATAGCATAAGTATTACTGTGTGTGAACAAATTAATGTCGAGCAATTGATAGAAAAGCGCATAGTTATGAGATTATCTAGGCATGATCATGTATGCACGGGCATCACGTCCATAACAAGTAGACCGACTCACCTGCATCTACTACTATTACTCCACACATCGACTGCTGTCCAGCATGCATCTAGAGTATTAAGTTCATAAGAACAGAGTAACGCATTAAGCAAGATGACATGATGCAGAGGGATAAACTCTTGCAATATGATATAAACCCCATCTTGTTATCCTCGATGGCAATAATACAATACGTGCCTTGCAACCCTTTCTATCACTGGGTAAGGACACCGCAAGATGGAACCCAAAGCTAAGCACTTCTCCCATGGCAAGAAAGACCAATCTAGTATGCCAAACCAAACTGATAATTCAAAGAGACTTGCAAAGATAACTTAATCATACATAAAAGAATTCAGAGAAGATTCAAATATTATTCATAGATAAACTTGATCATAAACCCACAATTCATAGGATCTCGACAAACACACCGCAAAAAGAGATTACATCGAATAGATCTCCACAAGAGAGGGGGAGAACATTGTATTGAGATCCAAAAAGAGAGAAGAAGCCATCTAGCTAATAACTATGGACCCGTAGGGTCTGCTGTAAACTACTCACAACTCATCGGAGGGGCAAGGATGTTGATGTAGAGGCCCTCCGTGCTTGATTCCCTCCCGACAGAAAGTGCCGGGAAGGCTCCAAGATGGGATCTCATGGATCTGAGAAGGTTACGGTGGTGTAAATTGTGTTTCGTGGTGCCCTGGATGTTTTCGGGCACGTAGGTATATATAGGAAGAAGAAGTACGTCGGTGGCCGCCCGAGGGGCCCATGAGACAGGAGGCGCCCTATAGGGGGGCGCCCTCCTATCTCGTGGAGGCTCCGGTTGCTTCTTGACTTGCACTCCAAGTTCTCTGGATCACGTTTCTGAAGGTTTCATTTCGTTTGGACTCCGTTTGATATTCATTTTCTTCGAACTATTGAAATAGGCAAAAAAACAGCAATATGGGTTGGGCCTCCGGTTAATAGGTTAGTCCCAAAAATGATATTAAAGTGGAAAATAAAGCCCAACAAAGCCTAAAACAGTAGATAAAGTAGCATGGAGCAATCAAAAATTATAGATACGTTGGAGACGTATCAGGGCCGCAGTGATTCCTTGCAACTTCAGATTGGCGACTGGAGTCAGTAAGTTCACTGGCGAGTCTAAGGCGGACACTTGGCTTGAGGATTACCGAGTGGCTATTCAGATTGGCGGCGGCAATGATGAAGTGTCCATGAAACACCTGCCTCTGATGTTAGAAGGTTCGGCCAGAGCATGGCTGAATCAATTAGCACCCAGCAGCATTTACACTTGGGAAGATCTTGCCCGAGTGTTTGTCAGAATGTTTGAAGGGACATGCAAATGACCAGCGGGGTTGATGAGCTGCAATCTTGTGTGCAGAAGACAAATGAAACTTTGAGGGATTATATCCAGAGATGGATCACACTGCATCACACAGTAGAGAACGTGTCTGATCACCAAGCAGTTTGTGCCTTCAAGGAAGGCGTCAAATACCGAGAGTTGAACTTGAAGTTCGTTCGGACCGGAGACATGTCTCTGAGTCGAATGATGGATATTTCCACCAAGTATGCTAATGGTGAAGAAGAGGATCGGCTCCGGAGTGGCAAGCACAAATCAGTCACCCACGAAATCGGAGGAGGAAACTCCAATGGAAGCTTGCGTAAAGCCGAGCCACCGCTTCCTCGGGGAAACCTTAGCCGTGACTCAAGGAAAACCCAAAGGGAAGCCCAAGGGCCATGGAACCCTAAGAAGATAAAAGATCAAGATGGAAATGATGTGCTAGATTTGCCATGCCACATCCACACAAAGAAAGATGAAGAGGGTAAAATCATTTACCCGAAGCATACCACTCGGCAGTGTCGGCTCCTGATCCAGCAGTTCCGAGATAAACAGCCCAAAGACAAGGAAAAAGAGTCAGACAAGGTTGAGGACAAGGAAGAGAGTGATGATGGTTACCCTCACGTCAATTCCACTATGATGTTTTTGCTGATGTTGAGAGTAAGAGTCGACTCAAAGTGATCAACAGAGAAGTGAATATGGTCGCTCCAGCGATGCCCAGTTATTTGAAATGGTCTTAGACTGCCATCACATTCGACCAGTCTGATCACCCGACACACATAGCCACCCCTGGGAGGCAAGCTTTGGTGGTCGATCCAGTTGTCGAAGGCACTCGACTGACTAAAGTTCTGATGGATGGTGGCAGTGGCCTGAACATTCTGTATGCAGAAACATTGAAAGGGATGGGCATTCCGATGTCCAGACTCAGTGAAAGCAGTATGAGTTTCCATGGAGTCATTCCAGGCAAGAAGGCTGAATCACTCGGCCAAATTGCTCTTGACGTGGTTTTCGGTGATTACAAGAATTACCGCAAAGAAAAGTTGACATTTGAAGTGGTGGATTTCCAGAGTGCTTATCACGCCATTCTTGGCAGGCCGGCTTATGCGCGTTTTATGGCTCGACCATTCTATGTGTACCTCAAATTGAAAATGCCTGGTCTCAAGGGAGTGATCACTATCACTGGCAATCGAAAGAAGGCAGAAGAGTGCTTCCAGAAGGGCTCAAAGATCGATGATGCGCAGATGGTAGTAGTGGAATTGCAGGAGTATCAGAAAAATGCAGATCTGAGTGATTTGCTGCGATCTAAGAAGCCTGCAATGGATTCAGCATTTCAGTCGTTCGGTGAAACGAAACTGGTTCATATCCACCCGACTGATCCCAACGCTGCTCCGACTCACATTTCAACAACTCCCGACTCCAATTAGGAAGAAGCGCTCATCCAGTTCCTCCGTGAGAACTGGGACATCTTTGCATGGAAACCTTCCGACATGCCGGGTGTTCCTGTGGAACTGGCCGAGCATCGCTTATGAAGTCGACCCAAAGATAAAAACGGTCAAGGAACATCTTCGACGGTCCGCCGCATGTAAGAGAAAAGCAATCGGTGAAGAAGTGGCTCGGCTCCCGGCAGCTGAGTTTATTTGAGATATTTACCACTCGAGTGGTTAGCTAACGTTGTCATGGTCCCTAAGAAGGACAATTCACTTCGCATGTGCATCGACTTCAAGCATATCAATCGGGCCTGCCCGAAGGATCACTTTCCTCTCCCTCGTATCAATCAGATAGTCGATTCGACTGCGGGATGTGTGCGTTTGTCCTTTTTGGACGCCTATTCCGGGTATCATCAGATCCGTCTGTTTGGACCCGATGAAATTAAAATAGCTTTCATCACCCCATTCGGGTGCTTCTGTTATGTCACTATGCCATTCGGTCTGAAGAACGCTGGAGCCACATTCATGCGGATGATTCAGAAGTGTTTACTCACTCAAATCAGTCGGAATGTGGAAGCGTACATGGATGACATTGTGGTCAAGTCACGCAAAGGTTCTGACCTACTGACTGACCTTGCTGAAACCTTTGCCAACCTCAGAAGGTACGATACCAAGCTTAAACCATCAAAGTGCACGTTCGGAGTCCCAGGAGGAAAGTTACTCGGTTTTCTCGTTTCCGAACGAGGGATCGTTGCTAACCCCGAGAAAGTTTGTGCCATACTCCGAATGAAACGCCCAGTGCGTGTGCATGATGTCCAGAAGCTTACTGGTTGTTTGGCCGACCTAAGTCGATTCATTTCCAAACTCAGCGAGAAGGCACTACCTCTCTACCGACTGATGAAGAAGTCAGATAAGTTCGAGTGGACTCCCGAAGCTGATGCAGCATTTGCAGAGCTAAAAGCCCTGCTTTCCACCCAGCCGGTGCTTGCTGCCCCAATCAGCAAAGAGCCTTTATCGCTTTATATAGCATCCATCGGACAAGTCGTCAAGATAAGATTTATGGTCGAGCGAGAAGAAGAGGGAAAAGCCTATAAAGTTCAAATACCGGTTTATTATGTTTCAAGTTCGACTCCGTGAAATGTAGATATCCGCACTATCGTAAGCTTGTTTATGGGATTTATATGACCATGAAGAAGGTTGCACACTATTTCTCTCACCACTCATTACGATTAAATCGTGACGCTCCATTATCGTAGATTCTCGCACAATGTAGATGCAACTGGTCGAGTGGCAAAATGGGCGATTGAACTCCTTCCCTTAGATATTCAGTTTGAGGCAAAGAAAGCTATCAAGTCCCAAGCAATATCTGATTTCCTCGCCGAGTGGATCGAACAGCAACTGCCGACTCAAGTTCACTCGGAGCACTGGACCATGTTCTTTGACGGTTCCAAGATGCTGAATGGTTCTGGTGCCGGGGTGGTACTAGTATCCCCCCGAGGAGACAAGCTCAGATATGTACTCCAGATTCACTTTGATTCCTCCAATAACGAAGCGAATATGAAGCACTCTTATATGGGTTTCAGATGGCCATTTCACTCGGCGTCCGCCGCCTCATGGTCTATGGAGACTCAGATTTGGTGGTCAATCAAGTGATGAAAGAGTGGGACGCCGTAAGCCTGTGCATGACTGGCTACTACAATGCGCTGAGAAAGTTGGAAAAGAAGTTTGAGGGGTTAGAGCTCCATCACATACCCCGACTGAAAAATCAAGCAGCCGATGATTTGGCGAAGATAGGCTCCAAGAGAGAAGCCATTCCCTGCAATGTGTTTCTGGAACACATTCACACACCATCAGTTCAAGAAGATCTTTTTACAGAAGAGCCCCCGCAACCTAAGAGCGCCACAGATCCGACTGAAGTCGAGGTTCCAGCCGTGGTCGACCTAATCATGGAAGTTCTGGTCATCACTCCCGACCGACAAGATTTTACATTGCGTACATCCTTAGGAAGGAACTCCCAGAGGATGAAGAAGAGGCTCGACAGATCGTCCGTCGATCCAAGGCCTTTATGGTGATAAAGGGACAATTGTTCAGAGAAAGTGTGACTGGGGTCAGTCAGAAATGCATAACACCAGAAGAAGGTCGAATGATCCACAACGACATCCACTCGGGGACCTGCGGTCACCATGAGTCCTCTCGGGCCATTGTGGCTAAAGCATACCGAGTCGGATTTTATTGGCCTTTAGCAAATGAAATGACGAAAGATATATTCGACAGATGTGAAGGTTGCCAGTTCTACTCTGGTATGTCTCACAAGCCTGCATCAGCCCTGAAGACCATTCCCTGTCTGCCCTTTGCTGTTTGGGGTTGGACATGGTTGGGCCGCTGAGGACTGGTAGGAGCGGATTTACTCATGTGCTTGTAGGAGTCGACAAGTTTACCAAATGGATCGAAGCTAAACCTATCAAGAATCTCGAAGCCAGCACTGCTGTCAGCTTCATTAGAGAATAGACATTCAGATATGGAGTTCCACACAACATCATCACCAACAACAGATCGAACTTTGATTCTGATGAGTTTAGAGCGTTCTGCGCTTCTCAAGGCACACGAGTCGACTATGCTTCAGTCGCTCACCCATAGTCGAATGGTCAAGCAGAAAGGGCGAATGGTCTAATCCTCAAAGGACTGAAACCCCGACTGATGCTGATCTCAAACACGCAGCAGGCGCCTGGGTCGATGAACTTCCATCAGTTCTTTGGGGTTTGAGGACAACTCCCAATCGATCGACCGAACGAACCCCTTTCTTTTTGGTCTATGGAGCCGAAGTTGTTCTGCCAAGTGACTTGCTCCACAACGCACCCCGAGTCGAACTCTTCTCTGAAGAAGAAGCGGAACAGGCCCTGCAGGATTCAATCGATCTCTTAGAAGAGGAAAGAGAGATGGCGTTGATCAGGTCGACCATTTATCAGCAAGATTTGCGTCGATTCCATGCCAGAAACGTGAAGGGTTGAGCTTTTCAAGAGGGAGACTTGGTTCTTCGAGTGGATCAACAGAAGCCACACAAGCTTGCCCCTGCTTGAGAAGGTCCCTTCATTATCACCAGAGTTCTCCACAATGGAGCATACCATCTTTACAATGTCGAACATCAGAAAGACGAGCCAAGAGCTTGGAATGCGGAGCTACTCCGCCCCTTTTATACTTAAGTACTCACTCGAATGAGATGTAATAAGAAGCACCTTTGTAGTTTATTTATCAAAGACAAGAGCTTTATAATGTTCCTAAACGATTGTTATTGCTTTTGTTTCCGTTTGAAATCCCCCAGTGGGTGACTTCGCTGCGAATCTGTTTCGCCCAAGTCTGAAAAATCCTACCGAGTGGTGAGCAAGCTTCTCACTCGAAGGCTTAGCTGCGAATCCGTTTCGCCTAAGTTCAAAAAATCCTACCGAGTGGAGAGCAACCCTCCCACTCGGGGGCTTAGCTGCAGTCAAGTACTCGCCTAAGTTTGAAAAATCCTACCGAGTGGTGAGCAAGGCTCACACTCGCGGGCTTAGCTAGCCAAGTACTCGTCTAAGTATGAAAAATCCCACCGAGTGGAGAGCAACCTCCCACTCGGGGCTTAGCTGCAGTCAAGTACTCGCCTAAGTTTGAAAATCCTACCGAGTGGAGAGCAACCTCCCACTCGGGGCTTAGCTGCTCAAGTACTCGCCTAAGTTTGAAAAATCCCACCGAGTGGAGAGCAACCCTCCCACTCGGGGCTTAGCTGCAGTCAAGTACTCGCCTAAGTTTGAAAAATCCCACCGAGTGGAGAGCAACCTCCCACTCAGGGGCTTAGCTCGATCAAGTACTCACCTAAGTTTGAAAATCCTACCGAGTGGAGAGCAATCCTCCCACTGGGCTTAGCTGCAGCCAAGTACTCGCCTAAGTTTGAAAAATCCCACCGAGTGGAGAGCAACCTCCCACTGGGGCTTAGCTGCAGTCAAGTACTCGCCTAAGTTTGAAAAATCCTACCGAGTGGAGAGCAACCCTCCCACTCGGGGGCTTAGCTGCATTCAAGTACTCGCCTAAGTTTGAAAAATCCTACCGAGTGGGGAGCAACCCTCCCACTCGGGGGCTTAGCTGCAGTCAAGTACTCGCCTAAGTTTGAAAAATCCAACCGAGTGGAGAGCAACCCTCCCACTCGGGGGCTTAGCTGCAGTCAAGTACTCGCCTAAGTATGAAAAAGCATACCGAGTGGAGAGCGACCCTCCCACTCGGGGGCTTAGCTGCAGTCAAGTACTCGCCTAAGTATGAAAAATCCTACCGAGTGGAGAGCAACCCTCCCACTCGGGGGTTAGCTGCAGTCAAGTACTCGCCTAAGTATGAGAAATCCTACCGTGTGGGGAGCAACCCTCCCACTCGGAGGCTTAGCCGCAGTCCAGAACTCGCCTAAGTATGGAAGCCGTCCCTATCCATAAGGACGACGAGGTGTAGGTCGACTGCAACCTTCTCCTTTGGAGCTACACCACAAGTACAACATCCGCTCCATCCCTATCTGCAAGGACGACGAGGTGCCGGTCGACTGCAACCTTCTCCTTCGGAGCTACGTCCCAAGTACAATGTTCGCTCCATCCCAATCCACAAGGATGACGAGGTGCAGGTCGACTGCAACCTTCTCCTTCGGAGCTACGCCACAGGTACAACATCCGCTCCATCCCTATCTGCAAGGACGACGAGGTGCAAGTCGACTGCAAACTTCTCCTTCAGAGCTACGCCACAAGTACAATGTTCGCTCCATCCCTACCTGCAAGGACGATGAAGCGTAGGTCGATTGAAATCACTACCTCAGAGATGCATCTCAAACACAAAGATTATTCGAGTGAAGAACAAATTCCACTCGAAGGCAAACACAAGCATATTCGGAAATAAACCAAGTTCGGATAAATCCTAAGGCTACTGACGACAGATCAAAAGTATTCGAGCATCAAGCCCGAAGAAGTTTAATGGTTGCACAATCACTCGGCATCCTGAGGCAAATAAAAGTGAAGCTTAATGTTTTCTCGATCACGCATCAAGAGAGGGACTAGCTGGGTCACAGAAACTGTCAAGGTCAATGCTGTCTGCAATACGAGTGGCGGCGGCAAGGAAGGTGTCCATGAAAGACTGGAAAGTATTCTTCTTCGTGTTAGCAACCTTGAGCTCCGCCAGCTTGTCTTCTTTGGCATCCTTGCAGTGCACTCGGACCAGAGACAGAGCGACGTTGGCACCACAGCGAGCAGAGGACTTTTTCCATTCTTGCACACGCTCAGGGATTTGATTCAGTCAAGCCATCAGCGACTCGAGATCTTGAGACGGTTCCGCCTGAGGCCAAAGTTCTGCATCAATCCGGGTCATTGCAGCTTCCAGACGGGCTAGATAAGCAATTGCGCCGTCCATACGAGACTCCAACCGCATCACGTTCATTGCAACATCATCCTTGACTGGACAGTTGATGGGGTCAAGACCCGTCTCGACCCGCCCAGTTTCCGCTTCAAAGTCTTGGCAAAATTCTGCACAGTCGAGTGGATGATGAGTCGACGGCACAATTAGAATTGACACTCGACAGAAAAAAGATATATTAATCGGTACCTTCAAGTTTCAAGACCAGCTTCACAGCAAGTTGGCTCAGATAAGACTCTAGCTCGCCGTTCTTGATTTTGAGACTTCCAAGTTCGTCAGTCTCTCGACCTCTTGGTTGGTGTCAGAAACAGTAGTCTTCAGTTTGGAGTTTTCCTCTTCTAACTTGCCGACTGAAGCAAGCTTCTTGTCGCCAGTTACCGTCTTCTCGCCTCCTTCCGAGCTGCAGCTAGGTCCAGATCCTTCGCTCCAAAGCTCGCTTCATTTTCTCTAAAGAAATAACATTCTTCAGACGGGCTTGGAGTTGGCGGTTTTCACTACATACATCTGCTCGAGTGGAGTCACTCGGTTCAAAAATGGAAAGAAAAAGTGCCAAAGAAGGATAAACAATCGGCGATTGATTACCTCCCATGTCGCCTACTTCATCACGAGCGCCTGGAGATTCTTCTTGGCCAACTCCAGATCAAGGTTGAGGCTGATTTGCTGCTTGTTCATTGCGTAGAGCTGAGCCCCAAGATCACAAGATTTCTACAAATACAAGCCATATCACGATCGACAGAGATAAAAAGACACCACAATGCTAGCTACTCTAAGACTACCACTGAATCAAACATCCAATGGCAGTCTCGGGGACTACACCCAGTGGGTGCACTTAGCGTGCCCCCACTGATTTTGCAAAAAATAAAGAAAAAAGAAGATTCTCAGACCACAGTCGACTACCCGCAGTCACCTATGGTCTCGGGGACTACACCTAGTGGGTGCACTCAGCGTGCCCCCACTGGTTTCGATTCCACTCGGCGTGGTCTGCCCCGCTCGAGTGGCAAAAAAAAGAGAGGTTCCCATTCTTAGACCACAGTCGACTGCCCGCAGTCACCTATGGTCTCGGGGACTACACCCAGTGGGTGCACTCAGCGTGCCCCCACTGGTTTCGATTCCACTCGGCGTGGTTTGCCCAGCTCGATTTGAATCGACACAAAGAGACATACAACATCAAAACAGCCACACCCCAGTGGGTGATCAGACAAGAAATATGGTCGATCAGAGAGTCAACTAACCTAGACATTGGCTTGCAGAGCAGTTCCGGCGTTGAAGGCTACCTGACTAGCCTCATGCACCATTTTCATCTGTCCCATCACAAGATTCAACTGAAGAAGAGCTTCCTTGGCAGCAGCTGGCGGATCGTCTGGAGTTTGATATGCAGTGAAAAGTGATGGAGGCAGAGCAATCGAAGCAACCGCCGGATCTGAAGCAGAGAGTTGTATCGGCACAACAGAAGTCTGAGCAGCTGATCCCGAGGGGCAGTCAGTCGTCAGCGGAATAGCGAAGGTGGCGTTGGTTCGAGCCGGATCTGTCGAGCGCTCGACCACCATTCTAGGCGCCAACGATCGAGGAACTTGGACCTCAGGCGCCTTCCCGCCCAGCTCCCTGTCCTTCTTCCTCCTCCCTCTCAGCGGCACCTCTTCGTCGTTATCCGGAAGCACAACAACATCTCATGGATCTGCAAAGAACAGAGAAAGCCATAAAGATAACTGACAAATCATTCAGTCGACCAGACGAATTTGAATTAACCTGGCTTACTGGCTTTGGAGGTGACGGCGTCATCGGCTTCCTCGTCAGCTGGAGTCTTGTCGATATCCATGTCGGTCGCAATGAGGTCGGGCTACACAAATTCATCGTCCACTCGGTCGTAACAAGAAAGCCGGTCGGAATGTAAAAATTGATCGCAACAAAAGATATGAGAAGAGCGTTTACCCAGAAGCAATAGGGACATCCATCTTAATCCTAGGCAAGGTCTTCCGAGCCTTCAAAGGATTAGCTTTGGGCTGCTTGGTGACCTTCTCAATCAAATCTGGACTCGCGGACCGAGTGCGCTTGTGAGATGGAGCACTCGATGCCACAACCTTGCCGCGCCTGTTCGCGGGATCATGTCGCTGCTGGGATTGACGTTCGGAGCGGGGCGGTGAGTCGGCTACTTCCTCGTCGTCTGACTCGTCGCTCTCATCTTCATCATCATCAGCAGGGGACTCCCACTCACCTCTCTCAAAGACTGCCCTCGCCCTCTTGGTCTTGCTCGAGCTTGTTCACCATTGGGCATTGAATACATCTCCGTAGATCTGCAAAACAAGAGACCGGTCCTAAGTTAGTCGAAACAACAGTCAGCCGAAAAATACATTCAAAAATTCAGTCACGATGACCAGACCTTCTCTGGTGGGTTGCTGCTGCTGAAAGGATCGACTCTCCTAGCACCCCTGGGGTTGTCCTTGTTCCCGGTCATACCCATCAACCACTCGGCTATAGTTTTGGCCTCCACCTCCTCCGGATGAACCCGGGCGGTCGCCGCCCCGTGAGTACATCCACATGGAATGGTCACGAGCTTGGAGGGGTTGGATCCGCCGACTGAGTAACACCTCGAGCAGATCCATACCAGTGACACCTTGGTTGATCAGTTGTACCACTCTCTCAACTAGCATGCATGTCTCTGCCTTCTCCGCAGCAGTCACTTTCAAGGAAGATGGAGTTTGAACACGGTCGAAAGAGAAAGGAGGAAGCCCAATGATCGGGCACTGTCGTGAGGTCCCCGGCAAGAGAACAAGGTCGATCGCCACCGACCGACTCAGGAAGAGTCATCGGAGGGAAAGAGCTCCTCTTCCTCTTCTGAATGCCCAGGCCCCCACACATCTGAATGACATGGGTTTTCTCATCTTTCGAGTTCGCTTTTTTCACAGTTTGGGATCGGATGGTAAAGATGTGCTTGAAAAGACCCCAGTGCGGTCGGCACCCCAGGAAATTCTCACACATGGAGACGAACGCAGCAAGATATATGATAGTGTTGGGAGTGAAATGGTGGAGTTGGGCCCCAAAGAAATTAAGGAAACCACGAAAGAAAGGATGTGGGGGAAGCGAAAAACCACGGTCGACGTGGGTGGCGAGCAAGACACACTCACCCCGCCGCGGTTGTGGCTCCGTTTCTCCCCTCGGCAGGCGCACGGACTTATGGACGATCAGCCCTAGCTCGGCCATATCGTCCAGGTCCTCTTGTCGGTGCGAAGATCGGATCCAGTCTCCCTGGATCCAACCCGACGACAACCCCCCGAGCGATTTAAGACCCCGATTCACCTTCTTGCTCTTCGCCGCCCCGTCGCCTTCTTCAAGACGCTTCCAAAGACCGCTGCTTTTGTCCTTCCCCATGGCGGGGGAGCGACGGCGTCAAGAGTGGTTGGTCTGGGCAAAGCAGAGTCGCGAGAGGAAGAAGAAGGGAATGGGCACGCACAGTGCAAACGCTTCGGCCTCGCCGCTTTTAAGGGCCTACTTCCGAGTGGCTGACGCGTGGGCCCGAGCGATCCTGTCAAATCCCCCCAACAGTTGCGCACGGGATACGTGGCGAAAAAGGTGGCGCGATGTCGAAAAAGTCCTATTTGTCTACTCCACTTACCGCGGGGCGCTCCGCCTGGCGCACTTCTACCGAAATTTCGAATCCCAGGAAATCTGGGATCCCCTGCAACCGATCATGCCAAAGATTTCGTGTCAGAGATATCATTCGACGGTTGTAGTGGTATAAGCCAGTCGGTAATTTCTGAATCGATCAAGGCGACTGAAATGAAGCTGAAGTTCTAACAACTGGCCTCCACTCGAAGATATAGACAAGACAATCAGGAGCAAAAGCAAGGTCAACTCCATCCTTCTTTTTCACTCAAACCTCGATCCATTCGGGGGCTAATGATGTAGACACAAACCTAGGGTAGGGTAATAGGCCTGACCTATACATCCTACCTAAGGTCCTAGTCCTAAGAAAAAAGAAGTTCAAGTATCAGAAGAAGGGATCCAGAAAAGGCGTCGAGTGAAGTCCACTCGACCTACCATCCACTCGGAGATCTCACTTTATCCAGGTCACTCGACCATCAAACCACTCAACGATAAGAAGACCTAAAGCCGCTCTGCGCAGCAACGGTCGGACATTTACTCAGATATTTAATGACCATTTACAACATTTCAATACAGGCGTTACCTGTAACGCCACCTCTTTATGTACATTGAATTCTATGTAACGGAGGGGAGCTGGGGTCCTGACGCACTCTATATAAGCAACCCCCCCTCCTCTGGGACAAGGGTTCGCACCCCCTGTAACTCACACACGTATAATCCAGTCGGCCGCCTTCGGGCTCCGAGACGTAGGGCTGTCAATTCCTCTGAGAAGGGCCGAAACTCGTAAAACTAGCGTGTACAACTCCTCCATAGCTAAGATCTTGCCTCTGCATTCCTACCCCCCCTATTCTACTGTTAGACTCAGAACCATGACACCTCCCACTCACTTCTTTTGATAGAAACTCCTTCTCTAGAAAGGATCCGTTCTTAGCAACGAATTTGCCTTCGGATCTGTGATAGAAGGTGTACCCAACAGTCTCTTTTGGGTATCATATGAAGACGCATTTCTCCGATTTGGGTTCGAGCTTATCAGGATGAACTTTTTTCACATAAGCATTGCAACCCCAAACTTTAAGAAACGACAACTTTGGTTTCTTGCCAAACCACAGTTCATACGATGTCATCTCAACGGATTTAGATGGTGCCCTATTTTAAAGTGAATGCAACTGTCTCTAATGCATAACCCCAAAATGATAGTGGTAAATCGGTAAGATACACCATAGATCGCACCATATCCAATAAAGTGCGGTTATGACGTTCGGACACACCATTACGCTGTGGTGTTCCATGTGGCGTGAGCTGTGAAACTATTCCACATTGTTTTATATGAAGGCCAAACTCAGAATCTCAAATATTCTCGCCCATGATCAGATCGTAGAAACTTTATTTCTTGTTATGATGATTCTCCACTTCACTCTGAAATTCTTTGAACTTTTCAAAGGTTTCAGACTTGTGTTTCATTAAGTAGATATACCCATATCTGCTCAAATCATCTGTGAAGGTCAGAAAATAACGATACTTGCCACGAGCATCAACACTCATTGGACCGCATACATTGGTATGTATTATTTTCAATAAGTCAGCAGCTCGTTCCATTGTTCCGGAGAACGGAGTTTTAGTCATCTTGCCCATAAGGCACGGTTTGCAAGCATCAAATGATTCATAATCAAGTGATTCCAAAAGTCCATTTTTATAGAGTTTCTTCATGCGCTTTACACCGATATGACCCAAACAGCAGTGCCACAAATATGTTGCACTGTCATTATCAACTTTGCATCTTTTGGCATCAATATTATGAATATGTGTATCACTACGATCGAGATCCAACAAACTATTTTCATTGGGTGTATGACCATTGAAGGTTTTATTCATGTAAACAGAACAACAATTATTCTCTGACTTTAAATGAATAACCGTTTTGCAATAAACATGATCAAATCATATTCATGCTCAACGCAAACACCAAATAACATTTATTTAGGTTTAACACTAATCCCAAAAGTATAGGGAGTGTGTGATGATGATCATATCAATCTTGGAACCATTTCCAACACACATCGTCACTTCACCCTCAACTAGTCTCTGTTTATTCTGTAACTCCTGTTTTGAGTTGCTAATTTTTAGCAACCGAACAAGTATCAAATACTCAGGGGCTACTATAAACACTAGTAAGGTACACATCAATAACATGTATATCAAATATACCCTTGTTCACTTTGCCATCCTTCTTATCCACCAAATACTCAAGGCATTTCCGCTTCCAGTGACCATTTCCTCTGCAGTGTAAGCACTCAGTTTCAGGATTTGGTCCAGCTTTTGGGCTTCTTCGCGGGAGTGACAACTTGCTTGTCATTCAACTTGAAGTTCCCTTTCTTTCCCTTTGCCCTTTTCTTGAAACTAGTGGTCTTGTCAATCATCAACACTTGATGCTCTTTCTTGATTTCTACCTTCGTCGATTTCAATATCAAGAAGAGATCGGGAATCGTTTTCGTCATCCCTTGCATACTATAGTTCATCATGAAGTTCCAGTAACTTGGTGATGGTGACTAGAGAACTCTGTCAATCACTATCTTATCTGGAAGATTAACTCCCACTTGATTCAAGCGATTGTAGTAACCAGACAATCTGAGCAGATGCTCACTAGTTGAGCAATTCTCCTCCATCTTTTAGCTATAGAACTTGTTGGAGGCTTCATATCTCTCAACTCGGGTATTTGCTTGAAATATTAACTTCAACTCCTGGAACATCTCATATGGTCCATGACGTTCAAAAATGTCTTTGAAGTCCCGATTCTAAGCCGTTAAGCATGGTGCACTAAACTATCAAGTAGTCACCATATTGAGCTAGCCAAACATTCATAACGTCTGCATCTGCTCCTGCAATAGGTCTGTCACCTAGCGGTGCATCAAGGACATAATTCTTCTGTGCAGCAATGAGGACAATCCTCAGATCACGAATCCAATCCGCATCATTGCTACTAACATCTTTCAACATAGTTTTCTCTAGGAACATATCAAAATTAACATATGAAAACAACAACGCGAGCTATTGATCTACAAAATAATTTGCAAAATACTACCAGGACTAAGTTCATGATAAATTTAAGTTCAATTAATCAAATTACTTAAGAACTCCCACTTGGATAGGCATCCCTCTAGTCATCTAAGTGATCACGTGATCCAAATCAACTAAACCATGACCGATCATCACGTGAGATGAAGTAGTTTTCAATGGTGAACATCACTATGTTGATCATATCTACTATATGATTCACGCTCAACCTTTCGGTCTCCAGTGTTCTGAGGCCATATCTGCATATGCTAGGCTCGTCAAGTTTAACCTGAGTATTCCGCGTGTGCAAAACTGGCTTGCACCCATTGTATATGGACGTAGAGCTTATCACACCCGATCATCATGTGGTGTCTGGGCACGACGAAATTTGGCAACGGTGCATACTCAGGGAGAACACTTTTATCTTGAAATTTAGTGAGAGATCATCTTATAATGCTACCGTCAATCAAAACAAAATAAGATGTATAAAAGATAAACATCATATGCAATCAAAAATATGTGACATGATATGGCCATCATCATCTTGTGCCTTTGATCTCCATCTCCAAAGCATCGTCATGATCTCCATCGTCACCGGCATGACACCATGATCTCCATCATCTTGATCTATATCAATGTGTCGTCACATGGTTGTCTCGCCAATTATTGCTCTTGCAACTATTGTTATCGCATAGCGATAAAGTAAAGCAATTATTTGGCGCTTGCATCTTATGCAATAAAGAGACAACCATAAGGCTTCTGCCAGTTGCCGATAACTTCAACAAAACACGATCATCTCATACAAAAACTTATATCTCATCATGTCTTGACCATATCACATCACAACATGCCCTGCAAAAACAAGTTAGACGTCCTCTATTTTGTTGTTGCAAGTTTTACGTGGCTGCTACGGGCTGAGCAAGAACCGTTCTTACCTACGCATCAAAACCACAACGATAGTTCGTCAAGTTAGTGCTGTTTAACCTTCTCAAGGACCAAGCGTAGCCACACTCGGTCCAACTAAAGTTGGAGAAACAGACACCCGCCAGCCACTGGTGTGCAAAGCACGTCGGTAGAACCAGTCTCGCGTAAGCGTACGCGTAATGTCGGTCCGGGCCGCTTCATCCAACAATACCGCCGAACCAAAGTATGACATGCTGGTAAGCAGTATGACTTGTATCGCCCACAACATACTGTTTGGGTCGCTTTTTCACCGTCCGCCATGTTGTTCGAGGATGGTTTGAGGCACCCGGCTGTAGATGCTCTAAGTGTTGGGGAACGTAGTAATTTAAAAAAATTCCTACGCACACGCAAGATCATGGTGATGCATAGCAACGAGAGGGGAGAGTGTGTCCACGTACCCTCGTAGACGAAAGCGGAAGCGTTAGCACAACGCGGTTGATGTAGTCGTACGTCTTCACGGCCCGACCGATCAAGCACCGACACTACGGCACCTCCGAGTTCTTGCACACGTTCAGCTCGATGACGTTCCCCGTACTCCGATCTAGCAGAATGTCGGGGAAGAGTTCAGTCAGCACGACGGCGTGGTGACGGTCTTGATGTTCTACCATTGCAGGGCTTCGCCTAAGCACCACTACAATATTATCGAGGAGAACTATGGTGGAGGAGGGCACCGCACACGGCTAAGAGATCAAGAGATCAATTTTTGTGTCTATGGGGTGCCCCCTCCCCCGTATATAAAGGAGTGGAGGAGGGGGCCGGCCAAGGGGGATGGCGCGCCCTAGGGGGGAGTCCAACTCCCACCAGGAGTAGGACTCCCCCCTTTCCTATTAGGAGAGGGAGAGGGAAGGAAGAGGAAGGAGGGATGAAGGAAGGGGGGCCCCCTCCCAATTCGGATTGGGCTTGGGGGGTGTCGGTGTCAAAACCGGCGGATCTCGGGTAGGGGTCCCGAACTGTGCAAGGCCTAGGTGGATGGTAATAGGAGACAAGGGACACGATGTTTTTACCTGTGTTCGGGCCCTCTCGATGGAGGTAAAACCCCACTCCTGCTTGATTAATATTGATGATATGGGTAGTAGAAGAGTAGATCTACCACGAGATCAGAGAGGCTAAAGCCTAGAAGCTAGCCTATGGTATGATTGTTCTTTGTCCTACAGACTAAAACCCTCCGGTTTATATAGGCACCGAATAGGGTTAGGGTTACACAGAGTCGGTTACAATGGTAGGAGATCTACATATCCGTATCGCCAAGCTTGCCTTCCACGCCAAGGAAAGTCCCATCCGGACACGGGACGAAGTCTTCAATCTTGTATCTTCATAGTCCAGGAGTCCGGCTATCCGGACACCCCCTAATCCAGGACTCCCTCAGTAGCCCCTGAACCAGGCTTCAATGACGACGAGTCCAGCGCGCATATTGTCTTTGGCATTGCAAGGTGGGTTCCTCCTCTGAATACTTCATAGAAGATTTTGAACACAAGGATAGTGTCCAGCTCTGCAAAATAAGGTCCACATACCACCGTAGAGAGAATAATATTTACACAAGTTCAATCTGCTGACGTATTCCGCAGCGTGACATCACACCACGGCCAAGCCTTTATTCGAATCGTTTTTACTGTCCCACCTCAGCGCATTTAGCGAGGCGGTTTCCTTGGCACGTCTTGTCAAAGCAGAGATCGTGTCCCCTTATTCCGGGATTCTCATCAATACGGGCGTGGGTAACCCAGTCGTGCCCGTTGGTACGCCTCCTCTATCGAAGGCGAGTCCCGAACGGTCACGGGGAGGGCTCCTGGTATTCAACCTCTTTATAAAGAGACCAAGGCCCCGCTCTTTTTCCTCAATCTCAATCGAATCCGCCCCTCACTTCGAGTCCCAACACCCAAAGCTCCAGATTCAGGCGCTTCGGACCTTCAGGGCCGGTGGATGCCTTCCTCCGTCACGGAAGAAGACGTCCTAAAGCTAAGAGATGCCAGGTATCTAACCGACGAAATCTCACATAGGCTGCCTGCCCCAGGGCAGGTTATTCCCTCTCCCAAGCACGGTGAAAGCATGGTGTTCACGTCTCACTTCCTTTGGGGTCTAAGTTTCCCGACGGACCCCTTCGTGAGGGGGCTCATGTTTTATTATGGGCTGGAATTTCACGACTTGGATCTGGAGTCCATCCTCCACATCTCAACGTTCATCGTCGTATGCGAAGCCTTCCTCCGCATTACCCCCCACTTCGGATTGTGGCTCAAAACCTTCAAGATGGAGCCGAAGATGATCAAGGGCAACAGCAGAAAAGTGGAGGGGCTGTTATAAGCAAGAATGCTGACGCTCCATGGCCCGAGGGCTCTTTTCAAGGGGAGCTCAGTCTATGTCAACAAGAGTGGTTTTACATCACAGCTCCCAGGGGCACCAAATGGGTGGCGCCACCTGCCTTTCGCTCGGGTACTCCACCGCGGCTGGCGTCATGGGCTAATAAAGGGCTTGACTGGGGGCCGTCCAAGGACGTGCCCTTGTTGCAGGGCCGTATTCGAGACCTCCTAGAGAGAGATCAATCTGGTCGTAGTAGCGCAGGTCATGCTGATTCGTTGCATCCTGCCCTGCAAACGTCGCCCCCTCCGCCTGTGGGAGTTCAATCCGGAGGGACCACAAGCTCTTCAATCCAGTTGTCCCTTAAACAGGAGTGGATAGCGAAAGCAGAACTGATCAGGTGTCCGGCCCCCCTCCCTGAGACCACGCCGGATCCCGTGTTAACCAAGATGCTGGAGGCTGCGCCTTTAGAAGAAGGCGAAGGGGGGAACAAGGAAGCTACTGCCTCCGTGAAGGAGGTTATCAAGAAAGGAGGGATCGAGAATCCCTCCATCCAAGGGGAGAAGAGGACCGCCTCCGAAGATTCGGAGACCAAGGCCTCAAAGCGCGGGAAGAAATCTTCGCCAGAGGGTCCTGCGCCGGAAGATGCCCCGGCCGCATTATTTCCACAAGGAGATCAGCCCTCCAGTGAGCCGTAAGTAGAGAGGGGAGTTTATAAAATAAAATACATCCCTGTTTTATTTCTGAAGATGATCGAAATTTTACCTTGTAGTTCGGATCTCAGCCCTTCTCAGCAGAGCTCGTCGTCAGGGGATCTTCGTGCGGAGATGATGGAGAGCGGAACGCCCCCCCCCCCCCCGGCGGTACCGCCTAGCGAGGCCGACGAACCTGAGGTGTCGTCACGGAGGGTTTCTCCGAATCCGGCAGGGGTGGAGGGCGGTCGTAGGGCCCCCCAGAGCCCTCCGTGTCCGGCCTTCGAAAAAGGCCATCAGACGAGTCCGGCACCTCCTGGTGCACGGTCGGAGGAGTTGAAGGATCTGCTCGGGCGAGTGTCTATCTCAGAGGATCACCGTGCATTGATGGGTACGGTGATTGAAAAATTTTCGTCCGCAGAAAGCGGGTTGTATGAGGCCGCCAGGAGTTTACTGACGGGTTTTGAGGTACGTGCAATGGTGTACCTTTTGACAGTTCCGCATATATAAGATGCGCCCTGTGTAGATAGTAGCCCCTGAGACTCGGTGCGTTGTCAAAAATGACAGCGTGCCGAGGATCATAATCCCAGATATAATATGTCGCCCTTCCTATGTAGGTGGCGGGGCGTCCAGTGGCTAGCTGGAATGATGAATTTGCCGAACTAAAGCGGCAACTTGACGTGGCGGATGCCGACATCGCGCTTGTCAATAAGCGGCTTGACGAGTCACAAGGTATGCGGTTTCTCCGTGGACACCGGTAAGGGAGCTTGATGCCCGTACCTTACAACATGTATGCTTGATGCAGATGGTGCCGCTGCCATGGAGAACCTTCGCGAGCTTGCCCGAGCCAAGGAGCAGGCCAGAAAAAGTGATGCGGCTGCCTTAAAGGCGGCCAAAGAGCTAAAAGCCGAACAAGCTGCTCACTGCCCAAGCAAGAAGGAAATGGCCGAGATGGCCGTGAAGTTGAAGAATGCTACCGACCGCTGCGAGCTTCTTGAAAAGGAAGGTCGAGCGGAGCAAGAGGACCTGAAGAAGGCCACCACCGAGGCCAAGGATGGTCGCTCGATGAGAGCTATGAAGGAGGAGCTACGTCAGGCCGGAGATATCGCGGCTGGAAAGCCCTTTCTGCTGCGGAGGAAGTTCACGGATCCTAAATATGCTCAGTTGGACCGGCTGTGGAGTAGTGAGGATGCTTATCTGGACTTGGCGGCGAGTGCCGCGGACGCGGCCGAACACTTCGGAGATCAAAAGGATCACGCGATGGAGGAGCTTTTTTGGTCGCAGTTCCATAATCCAGAGCGTCCACTTCCATTAACCGATCGTCTGGACGAATGGGCGGAGCTGAATAGGTTGTCCGGACTTGCCATGAAGAATGTCGTGACTCATTTATGGCCGAAAAGGCCCGAGCCGAAGAGTTATTTTTGCTTGGTGCAGCAGTTCCTTGGTGCGGTGCCGCATATCAAAGCAATGAGGCGGTTAGCATGCATAGAGGGTGTGCGGATGGCTCTTGCCCGTGTCAAGACATACTGGGCGGAGATGAAGGCCACCGATGTTGCATCCCAAGATTCGGACGGAAGCCGAAAATTGCCGAGCACTATTTTCGTGAAGTTCTGCAGGCGCTCGCTTAATAGAGACGCGATGCTCGAAGGATATTATGTTCGAATAACATGTATTATTGTGAAACAATGTTTCGATGGAATATAAAAGCTTTTTTATACTTGTGCCCTCAAGAATTAAAATACCTCCTGTGCGGCCGTTAATGTATATGTGTATATAACCTGAAAGATGTCAGTCTTTGGCTTCAGCCCCCACGCATATAATGTGGGGGTGTTTGCAGAAATCGCCTTTTCACACTTTATTCAACGTCTTGGTCCTACAAAGGAGGTGATAGCGCAGCAAACTAGGCAACTGGACTATAATGCTTTATCACTTTCACTTAGCCATAGGAGTTCGATAGTGGGGCTACTATATAGCCCCTAGGGGCACCGCGCTCACCCGAATTCGGGGCGCGTATGTGCCTGACCGGGAAACGGCCCTTCGTCAATGCGGAGGAATTCTAAAGATTCCAGCGGGTCATCGAGTGGTTGACCAGTCTCACGCTATATCATGACAGTCAGTTTTCGGCTTTCTCTACTGAGGTGCTCGCTTTGGCGAACTGGGCACAATCATAGTAGTTCTCCTGGTGCCGCATTAGCCGATAGAGCGGAACGTAAGGCAGCAAAACACAGGAGCTGGGCAAATCCAACATTTGACCAAAGACATGATTTGGAGCTGATGCATATAAGGCCTAACTCGAGACGTCGAACACTCCCTAAGGTATTCGGTCTTTATGAAAACGGGCCGAACAATCGCCCTTGGTAATAAGCCCACAGTGTCCAGTGCACGCCGCGAAAATTCTGACGTGGCCTATTCCAAAATGCCAGCCTCCTCCTCGGTTATAGCAAGAAATCGGGGGATGTGTATCAACAAGAGACAGTGAAAAAGGTTTACGCAAGGTCTTAATCTGAAAAGAATCCTTGCAACGGGTCCCTGGCCAGACGTCTGCTTTGTGTCTCCGTTGTGCCGTATCCTGGACGGGTGTAGCACGGTGTTCATCTGTAAAAGAGAGGAACTTAGTTGAAAAAGGTCGTGCGAAAATGTACGTTATATTAAATAAGAGAAGTACAATTCAAAAAATGAATAAAATTGAGCTTTATTGTCTCTTGTTGTGCATCTGCGGAGCCTTATGCGGGGTATGCGTCTAGTAAGCCCTTGTATGTTTACGCCGGACTCGTCCAGCCGTGTCCGGGGTCTGGACGACCTGTCTAAGTGCTTTTATTGGTGAAGCCGGTTTATAGTGTGGCTGTCAAGGCAACCGCAAGATTTTCGGACTCGAGGAACCCTCGATGTTTCCTTTTAACGAGATAATGCCGCGTGGACCGAGCATTTTAAGTGTAAGAGATGCATAATGCGGTATTGCGTTAAAGCGGGCGAAAGCTTCGCGTCCCAATAGTGCTTGATAGCTACTAGTAAATGGGGCAAGGTGCAAGGTTAACTTTTCGCGGCGGAAGTTGTCGGGTGAACCGAACACAACTTCTAGCAGTAGAGAGCCCGTACAATGGGCATATGGGCCTGGCATTACCCCTTGAAAGGAAGTGTTGCTATGGCGAAATTTGGTTGGGTCTATCCCCATTTTGTGGATTGTGTCCTGATATAGCAGGTTTAGATCACTGCCGCCGTCCATTAGGACTTGTGAAAATTGGAGTCTGCCAATTATTGGATCTAACATCAAGGCAGTCCAACCTGCATTCCGTATACTTCTAGAGTAATCCCGATGGTCGAAGGTGATTGGTTTGAACAACCAGTGGCGGGACTCCTCCGGGATAGGCCGTATGGCGCATACCTCTATGGGCGCCGCTCTATTTTTCCCTTTTGTCGTGTGAAGTGAGTTGACTGTTTTGATTTCCTGTGGGAAATTCCTTTGTTTTCCGGTGCTCTGCTTTTGGGGTTCGTCATCGTCCTCGCTTGGTGTGTCGAGCCCCTTGTGTTCGGCGTTGAGTTTGTCGGACTGCTTGAAGACCCAACAATCTCTGTGGATATGGTTTGCGTGCTTCCGGAGTACTGTGGATTTGGCATATCTTGTCCAAGATTTTGTTTAAGTTAGATAGCTCGTCCCTGTTATCCTTAAGGGGCAGCTTTTTATAATTCTTCCGAGAGCTTTTGAATCCGGCGTTGACTGTCGTGCTCTTCGGGCTGTTTCCCTTGGTCCGACGTTGGTCCTTCCTGCGTCGTGGTTTCCCGTTTCCATCCCTGACTTCGGATGTACTTGGGTCGCTGGTGCTACATCTTGCCAGCCAGCTATCCTCTCCCGCGCAAAAGCGGGTCATGAGGCTTGTTAATGCGGCCATTGTTCTTGGCTTTTCTTGGCCGAGGTGTCTGGCGAGCCATTCGTCTCGGACGTTGTGTTTGAAAGCTACTAAGGCTTCCTCGTCCGGATAGTCGACTATTTGGTTCTTTTTAGTAAGGAATCTGTTCCAAAATTTCCGGGCTGACTCTCCGGGTTGTTGAGTTATGTGACTTAAATCGTCGGCATCCGGAGGTCGGACATGGATCCCTTGAAAATTTTCCCGAAATGCATCCTCGAGCTCCTCCCAACTTCCAATGGTGTTTTCGGGAAGGCTTTTAAGCCAATGCCGGGCTGGCCCTTTGAGCTTGAGGGGTAAGTATTTTATGGCGTGGAGATCATCTCGTCTAGCCATGTGTATGTGGAGGATGTAATCCTCAATACAGACTCCAGGGTCTGTTATTCTGTCGTATGCTTCTATGTTTACGGGCTTGAATCCCGCTGGAAATTCATAATCCAACACCTCATCGGTGAAACATAGGGGGTGTGCGGCACCCCTATATTTAGGTGTACCGTGATGTTCGGATACTTGATGTGTTGCATTGCTTACTAGAGCTTGCTTTCTTGGCCCGTAGATAGATCTAACTGGGCCATCTTTTGGATGTGAATCCCTGTGCGGATCGCTTGCCGGCTTGTGTGCGGCACCATTTGCCGCTCTCTGTTTGCCATGGGGTCGTCCATCCGACCGGGTGGCCTCTTTGTTTTTTGATTGCGGGGGCTCTACGGCCTCCTCATCAAATTCAGGCAGTAGTTTTCGCTTTGGGTAGCTCTTCGTTCGGGCGATCGCAGCCGTATTTGTCTCATGTGTTGAGTACTTTGCTCCATCTGGTTACGAGTGCATCTTCCGCTGTTTTGAGCTTCCGCTTCTGCTTTTTCAGGCTACGTGCAGTGGCGACGAGCCTTTTGTGGAGGTTCTTCTGCTCCAGCAACTTGTCCGGTGTGAGATCGTCCGGACTGTTATCTTCGCCGGGTTGTTTATCCAGATTGTCCTGTTCGGACGGTTGCTCGATAGCATGTTCATCGTCCACCGGTTCGCCCTGCTCTATGGCTGGGTCTTTGTCGAGGCGGGACTTTGAGCGGCGCTTACGTTGCCGTTTTGACTGCTTTTCGAGGGAATGATCCTTCGTAGTGTCCCGTTGTTCCTCATCGTCGCTTCCTTTAGGCGTGTCCACCATGTATACATCATGAGATGAGGTGGTTCTCGAGTGCCCTATAGGTGCTGGTTCATGTTCCTCCCCTACATCGTCGTCCATACCGTCGATGTCTTCGCAGTCGAAGTCGAGCATGTCGGTTAAATCATCGACAGTGGCTACGAAGTGGGTGGTCGGTGGGCTTTGAATTTCTTCGTCGTCCGCATGCCAACGTTCCTGACCATAATCCGGCCAGGGCTCTCCTGATAAAGAGAGAGACTTTAGTGAATCCAGGATGTCACCAAAGGGCGAAAAGTCTTGAAAGATGTCCGGCAGTGAATTCCATGATCGGCGCCCAATCGGATTCGACTGGCGGGGGCGCGGAAGGCTCGGTGTCCGGAGAGGAGTCCGGCACCTTGGAGTCACGATCTTCGCAAAGGACGGGGTAGGTGTACGGCTCAATCGCCGTAGAGATCGCAGCCCCCGAGGCGGTGTCCAGCCACCCGTCCTCGATCGGCGATCGACTCCGAGCTAAAGGTCGGAGCCGGACATCCGCGCGCTCTAGGACACTGTTCGTCGGCAGAGCTAGATCATGCCCCTCGTGACAGTGCGGCGCGCTTGGCTGTGGCTCGAACCCGTCGAAGATCAAGTCTCCGCGGACGTCAGCTGTATAATTCAAACTTCCAAATCTGACCTGGTGGCCAGGGGCGTAGCTTTCAATCTGCTCCAGATGGCCAAGCAAATTGGCCTGCAGTGCAAAGCCGCCGAATATGAAGATCTGTCCGGGGAGAAAAGTCTCACCCTGGAGCGCATCATCGTTGATGATCGGAGGAGCCATCGGGCCTAAGGATGACGACACAGAGGAACTCTCAATGAAAGCACCAATGTCGGTGTCAAAACCGACGGATCTCGGTAGGGGTCCCAAAGCGTGCGTCTAGGCGGATGGTAACAGGAGACAAGGGACACGATTTTTACCCAGGTTCGGGCCCTCTCGATGGAGGTAAAACCCTACTCCCGCTTGATTAATATTGATGATATGGGTAGTACAAGAGTAGATCTACCACGAGATCGTAGAGGCTAAACCCTAGAAGCTAGCCTATGGTATGATTGTTCTTTGTCCTCACGGACTAAAACCCTCCGGTTTATATAGGCACCGAATAGGGTTAGGGTTACACAGTCGGTTACAATGGTAGGAGATCTACATATCCAGACGCCAAGCTTGCCTTCCACGCCAAGGAAAGTCCCATCCGGACACGGGACGAAGTCTTCAATCTTGTATCTTCATAGTCCAGGAGTGCGGCCAAAGGCTATAGTCCGGCTATCCGGACACCCCCTAATCAAGGACTCCCTCAGGGGGGGCGCGCCCCCTCCCTTGCTCCTTTCCCCTCCTTTCCACTAAGGCCCAATAAGGCCCATATACCTCCTGGGGGGGGTTCCTATAACCTCCTGGAGCTCCGGTATTGTCCCAATCTCTCCCGGAACTTTTCCGGTGTCCAAATATAGTCGTCCAATATATCGATCTTTATGTCTCGACCATTTCGAGACTCCTCGTCAAGTCCGTGATCACATCCGGGACTCTGAGCAACCTTCGGTACATCAAAATTCATAAACTCATAATAAAACTGTCAATCTAAACCTTGTTGCGTGCGGACCCTACGGGTTCGAGAACTATGTAGACATGACCGAGACACATTTCCGGTCAATAACCAATAGCGGAAACTGGATGCTCATATTGGCTCCTACATATTCTACGAAGATCTTTATCGGTCAAACCGCATAACAACATACGTTGTTCCCTTTGTCATCGGTATGTTACTTGTCCGAGATTCGATCGTCGGTATCCAATACCTAGTTCAATCTCGTTACCGGCAAGTCTCTTTACTCGTTACGTAATGCAGCATCTCGTAACTAACTCATTAGCTACATTGCTTGCCAGGCTTATAGTGATGTGCATTACCGAGAGGGCCCAGAGATACCTCTCCGACAATCGGAGTGACAAATCCTAATCTTGAAATACGTCAAATCAACAAGTACCTTCGGAGACACCTGTAGAGCACCTTTATAATCACCCGATTCGTTGTGCTTTTGGTAGCACACAAAGTGTTCCTCTGGTAAGCGGGAGTTACATAATCTCATAGTTATAGGAACATGTATAAGTCATGAAGAAAGCAATAGCAACATACTAAACGATCAAGTGCTAAGCTAACGGAATGGGTCAAGTCAATCACACCATTCCCCTAATGATGTGATCCCATTAATCAAATGACAACTCTTTGTCCATGGCTAGGAAACATAACCATCTTTGATCAATGAGCTAGTCAAGTAGAGGCATACTAGTGACACTCTGTTTGTCTATGTATTCACACATGTATTATGTTTCCGGTTAATACAATTCTAGCATGAAATAATAAACATTTATCATGAAATAAGGAAATAAATAATAACTTTATTATTGCCTCTAGGGCATATTTCCTTCACTAAGCGCTTTTGCGCCTTTCAGTTTGGAGTGTTTCCTCCCTTCGCTAAGAGCAATGAACCAATCCAAGAGAGATGCATCCTTGTTCCAACCCCTAGGATAGACTTGTTACACTTGAAGAATGTGATATTCCAGACGGTTAGGCATCATGTTCTTAGCGTCCAAGAGTCATTATGGATCATCGATCAACTAGTTTGTGAAGGTTTTATAAGTCTACCTTGAAGACTTACCTGAGTGAATGGGTGAGGTCTAAGTGATCTTAGTTCAAGAGGAATAATTAAGGTGAAGACTTGGTCTTCTGAGTTAAATCTCAGCCTCCCTAACCAAATATATAGTTGTCACAACAACCGGAGCTGGTCAAACAAATCCTTTGTCTTCACCGCGCAATTGGTTCTATCTCTTCACTACTTTACTTTCAGTTTTGTATTGTGAAGTCTTTGCTTGCTCATCTCTGTGAGAAGACATTGCTTGAAGACATTCCCATTGATCCCATTTTTGTCTTCCTGTTTGTTGTTCTTAATGCTCTATGCTACCTAGTTTGTCAGCGGTCTTTGTTTCTTATGCCTTTAGTCTCGCATTGATTGCATGCCTAGTGTAGCTTTACTCCTGTTATGCCTTGTTTAGTTTATGTTTTAGTTTCCACATCTTCGAAGACATTGCCTGTTTTGAGTACTTTCATAAAGATCTCCCATTCACCCCCTCTGGTCGATTACTAGCATTTTCACACACGCCACAACCATTCCTTCCTAATGCCGGATTTACAATGATGATTTTGGGTGTACCGTGGACTCCGTTGGTCCACAATCGATAGCCGTGGAAGGAGAGAGACAACTTCTGTCACCGCAATACCTCCTCAACTAACCTTCGCAAAGACAATAGCATCATTCTCGTCCATAAAGACTTCACACAACATTAGGAAGAATAGATAACATAAACATAAAGGAGGATGTTGTAACTTTTATCAATGTTCGGCTCCTACACATACTAGGGTTCATCCATATCCCTAAGAGCTAGGGGGTTACTCAGACATCCCATATACAAATAAAAAAGTGGTTTAAGAAGGCAACATGCATCATCAAAGTATTCATGGTAATTGCAGATCAATGAGCTAGGGGGTTATTCATGGTAATTGTGGATGAACATGTTTTGTGATGATGATGTGAAAGATATCTTTTCCATCCCAATCCGAAGTGGCATGGATGATCTTGTGGCCTGGCACTATGACACAAATGGGATTTTCTCGGTTAAATTCATTTATCACATCGGGACAAGAATCCACAATGCAGGCTGTAATAGGGACGCGAGCGCTCATTTGGTTTACCTACGACACATGTAAAGTGGAACTGATTGTGGAGCTTGAGGTTTCCACCAAAGGTAAGAACATTCCTATAGAGATTGTCACATAATAGCTTGCATCTTGGATCGAATAAAGAGAAAGTATGTGGAGCTAAATAGCATTTTATATAGCTCTACATGCTTTCTCTTAGATAGCCCGGCTCTTGTTGCCCGATGCATTTGAGGCTTGATGAGGATGGAGGGCACTTGTTTTTTAGATGCAAGCTCGTGAAACGTGTGTGGCGAGGGCTGCTGTTAGAAGATGTTAGAATGGCTCTGCTTGAGTGCCCAAACCCCATGGTTGTTTTAGATCACTTATGGACTCTAAAATAGAAACAACGAGAACTCGCATTGTTGATGATGTGGGAATGGTGGAATGCCTGTAACAAATTGAAGGTTGAGGATAAAGTTAAACCATGTTAGGAAGTTTGTTTTGCAATCATAAGGCAGGACTTTTGCATGGGAGAAGAGTCATCAAATTAGCATGATATGATCCCGGATGTGCCAACCTGGAGCCGTCCACAAACAGATTTCATTAATATCAATTTCGATGCGGCTTTTCACGTGAAAGAGGCAAGAGGCGCACAGGGATGCGTAATGTGTTTGGACCAGGGGACCATTCATTTCAGCTTGTTCTGGCAGGTTCGATCATACTGTCTCCCCTCTGCAAGCAGAAGCAACGGCGTGTGTGAAGGTTGTTGAAGTTGTCAATGGTTTGGGAATTGTCAACCGTTTGATGTCTTTGAGTTTATTTTTGTAAGAGAGATTGTAACAAGATGGCCCATAAGCTAGTTGAATTATGGCTATCGAGCAGACATTCTTTGCTCATGGTGGCATGAACACGCTGCTGACTTTGTTACATGTTTGGTCGTCAATGATTCAACTGAGTGAGGTTAAGTAATGAAATGTGATTTTCAGGTCGAAAGAAAAAGTATGCCAAAATATATATGTTAATATGCAAGATTTCAATAAAACTATAAGGATAAGTGATCTTTTTTCCCGCAAAATTAAAAGATCAGCGCAGTTCTACTTTTTTTTATGAGGATCAGTACAATTCTACCCCCCCCCCCCCCCCCCTTTTTTTTTAGACAATGAACAATTCTACTCAGAGTCCGGAAGCTGCTCGTGTCTTCTCCACGACACCGGGCCGAACCAAATCCGGCCCAAACGACGAACACAATCCAGCGACCTCGAGTCTTCACGAGAAGAATCTCTCAAAAAAAAAAAAGAGTCTTCACGAGAAGACGAGAGAATTCTCCAGAAGCATTGCTTTCTCCTTTTCTCCATATACATCCCCGGCCCTCTATAAATTCTGCCATTCCGATCGACAGACACCCAAAAAAGTCAGAAGAAAGCACCGACCAAAAGCTACCACAAATCAATCGCTCACCCTTCCGCTTCCAACACCAGCCAAATCGTCGATTCCTTTCGCCAGCAGCTCGAATCCCCACAGACAATGTCGCTGATCCGCCGCAGCAACGTGTTCGACCCCTTCTCCCTCGACTTCTTCGACCCATTCGAAGGCTTCCCCTTCGGCTCCGGCAACAGCGGCAGCGGCAGCCTCGTCCCGCGCACCTCCTCCGACACAGCGGCCTTCGCGGGCGCGCGCATCGACTGGAAGGAGACGCCCGAGGCGCACGTGTTCAAGGCGGACGTACCGGGGCTGAAGAAGGAGGAGGTGAAGGTGGAGGTGGAGTATGGCAACATCCTCCAGATCAGCGGCGAGCGGAACAGGGAGCAGGAGGAGAAGACCGACACCTGGCACCGCGTGGAGCGCAGCAGCGGCAAGTTCCTGCGCAGGTTCCGGCTCCCGGAGAACGCCAAGGCGGAGCAGGTGAAGGCGTCCATGGAGAACGGCGTGCTCACCGTCACTGTGCCCAAGGAGGAGGCCAAGAAGCCCGAGGTCAAGTCCATCCAGATCTCAGGCTAGGCGTCGGCGTGCTCGCTGCTGCGCGATTGAGATGACTGCGGTCTGCAGAGCAGTGGTGTGGAGTTTCGCCCCGGTCGTCGCGATGAAATAAAATCAGGGGTAAAATCAGAGTCCGGCTGTCTAGTGCTCTAGTGTTGTGTGCGAATGGTCCGATGTTGCAGTCAGTGTTTTGAGCCTCTCGCGTCTGTGTTTTGAGTCCACTTTGTTCATCAATCCGTACTTATTCCATCAGCAAGAAATTAAATCCATTAGAGCAACTCCAACGGCCGATCCAAACGGGCGGTGTTTTTGTCCGATTATTGTCCGTTTGGGTCGGCCGTCTGTCGGGCGTCCGTCTTTTTTAGATTTGGATCGACAGTGCGCCTAACTCGGGACCCATTTTATGACCGTGCGCTTTAGATTATGCCAGTGGCCATGTCGTTGCCCTGGTTTGGCGCTCAATCTTGTGAAAAATCGGCCTAGCGCGCTGGTTTTGGCGCTCCGGCGCGTGAGAAAGGTTCGCACGCTTGTTTTGGCGCGCCGCGGCCGGCGCTTGTTATAAGAAGGCGCTCCCTTCACACTCTGTCCGCCGCCCACTCGTTTCACCCCCTCTCGCTAGCCTCGCCGTCTCTGCCTACCATATCGATGCGTTGCCTGGGCGCTTCAGATTTTTGGAGTCCGCGAGCGCCGCTTCGGCGCCTTCTCTTCCGAGATCTGGTTTGATGAGAAACACCTCATCCTCGGCACCTTCGATTTCGCAGAGGAGGAGGCCCGCGCGCACGACGTGGCGGCGTGGCGTCTTCTGAGGCCTCGTCGGAAGATGAATTTCCCGACGTGTTGAGCCAGCGGGCGCAGGATCTCGTGTCTTTCCCGCGGTTTTTCACCGACGAGGATCGTCATGTCCACCTGAGGCGGCAGTAGTGCCTTGCCATCGCCGAGATGGACGTGGAATCCATGATGGTGTGGTGCGAACGCTTCCCGTAGGATATCGTCGACGAGCGCCAGTTCTACAAGCAAAGGAGAACGGAGCGAGCCGCCTATTGAAAGGACAAGCGTGCGCGGAAACAGGCGGCTCAATTGAAACTGAAGCTACGAGAAACGTTGGGGTAGGACTTCGAGGACGAGCGGTATGCTGGCGCCTACATTCAGACGTCGGAAGAGGACATTACCGAGTCCGAGTCGGAAAGCGACGAGTAGTTGATATTTTCTTTATCTGTGTATGCTAGCACTATCTATGTATTCTTTTTCTATTAGAAAAAATGGCCGGCGACGTCGACGATGAAATAGGCGGGCAAGGGTATGCTGTTGGATGTGGAGAGGTCAATGTGCCATCGATCAGTGAGCCTGGAGAGGAGAGGACGAGCGCGCGTCTGTTTTGTGTCCGCGCCGACGTAAATTCGATCAAAAAATAAACCGGAAATGGGTCGGCAGACGGACGAAAGCGGACACGCGTCCATTTGGATCGGCGCGTTGTGCCGATTTTTCTGTCCGCGCCGATCCAGATAGACGGCGGCAAACAAAATAGATCGCCCCATTAAAGTTGCTTTTACTATCTCTGCTAATTTTTCACGAAAGGTGGGATGCGTGGTAGTAGGAGTAGCACGGCGAGCAGGGGCGGACGACCAGCAGCCAGTGTGATCTGTTTTGTCTTCCCGGTCGCTCGTCAGGTGTGAAGAATTCATAAAGGAGCTTGAGCCGTGAGCCACGGTGCCTTTTTTTTTTAACAAAAGTGCCTTGCCTAAGGGGAAACCTTATTTGCCGCTCTTTGCGAAAAGTTGTCCCTGTTACCCAACGACCGTTTGAGGGTGGGCCGGCCCGTTTAGCATTTCAGTTCAGTTATACCGGTTTTGTGAACCATGATGTTTTTCAGCCATTTTTCTTCCCGGTTTTGGGAACCTTCTAGTAGGTTCCCGACACCCTTTTTTCTTTTTCAGTTTCCTTTTCTTTTTCCTATTTCTCTTATTTATATTATTTTTCATTTTTTCTTTTCTTTTTTCTGTTCTATTTGTTATTTTTTTCACTTTTATTTTTTATTTTTTTATATTCCAAACAAGATTGTTCAGAAGTTCCAGAGAAGTTTATAATTTTAGTTTGTTCGCTTCCCTTGAAGAAAAATAAGGAAATTCTAAAAATATTAGAATCCAAATTTTGTTTGCTTCTTTTGAAAAAATGGCCGAAAATACTTAAAATTGAAGAATTTCAATTTTTTTGCATTTTAAATTTATTCACAAATGTTTAAGAACTTCAATACAAAGGTTCCCATTTATGAAATTGTTTGCATATTAAAGAAATGCTCATCATTCAAATTTTTAAAAAATTTAAAAAATGTTCGCATTTTTAAAATTTGTTCACAAAGACAAAAATACTCGATAACTTCCAGAAATGTTTCTATTTTCTAAATTTGTTCACAAATTCAACAAAGGCTATAGCTTTGGAAATTTTTTTCACAAATTTTAAAAAATGTTCATGTTTAAAATTCGAAATTAAAAAATGTTAGGGGGAATAACAAAAAACTTTTTTGAGTTTTTGTAAAAAATTCGTAATTTTGGAAAATGTTTACGTTTTAAAAAAAGCTTGTTTTTCAAAAAATGTTTTGCAATTTCAAAAAATTGTTCGCAATTTCAAAAAATGCTCTCCTATTCAATTGTGTTATGTTTTTCCGTAAAAATAACGAGTTTCCAAAATCATGTTTGAAATTTTAGAAAAGGATAAAATCTGCAGTGACTTATGGTTCATATATACCGGCTGTCCTTTTGACACCAAATCTGAGGTACTATTTTCGATGTGGTTCTTGTTTTTAAGTTCTACAGTTGTCGATATGTTCTTTAATTTTCGTTCTGCAGACCTTGAACTTGGGCTAGCAAGTTGGGGTGGCTAACGCAAGACACTAATTACGAGAGGTCACGTGTTCGATTCCTATCGCTAGTGAGTTGTTCTTTTTGCTATTTTCCACCTCGTGGCGGAGGAGCCAGAGCAAATGGGCTGGCCCAGATGAGCTGCCCTGTGCGAAACCGCGACTCCTCGCTACAATAAGCGGCGTATAGGAGGTCCCATCCCGAGCTATGTTTTAAGCGAGTGCAGACAAGGGAAGGACATGCAGGAGATACCACAGGAGATCTTTGAAGAGTAAATTGCTCAAAACCATCACATTTGTGGCTAGGGTATTTCAAAACCACCATTTTATCAAAAAATACAAAAGACCACCACTTCTGCGGCAAGTGAGTAGCAAATCACGCTAATTCGAAATTGGGTTTTGCCTACAGCAAAACTGACGGGTGGCACCCACCAGTCAGGCTGACTTATGATATGTCTCCAACGTATCTACTTTTTCTCATGCTTTTCCTCTTGTTTTTTTACTCTAATTTGCATGATTAGAATGAAATTAATCCTCGATCGACGCCAAGTTTACATGAGAACTACCATGGTGTTGTTTTTTCTGAAATAAAATTTCTCGAAATGGAACGAAACTTGAGAATTTTTATGGAATAAATGAGAATTTCTCGAGCCAAGACCCACTGGAGAGGGTCCCCTGTTGGGCACAACCCACGAGGCGCCGCCAGTGGGTTGTACCCACCTGGTGGCCCAACTGATGACCCCCCCCCCCTGATAATATAAAATCACATATTTTCAGAAAAAATAAGGGAGAAAGAATTATCGCGTTCCAGGAGACGGAGCCGTCGCCAAGTCTTGTTCTTCCTCGGGAGGGCAGATCTGGAGTCCGTTTGGGGCTCCGGAGAGGGGGATCTTCGTTCTTCGTCATCACCAACCAATCTCCATCGCCAATTCCATGATGCTCCTCACAGGGAGTGAGTAATTCCTTCGTAGGCTCGCTGGTCGGTGAGGAGTTGAATGAGATTCATCATGTAATCGAGTTAGTTTTGTTAGGGCCTGATCCCTAGTATCCACTATGTTCTTAGATTGATGTTGCTATGACTTTGCTATGCTTAATGCTGGTCACTTTGGGCCCGGGTGCCATGAACTCAGATCTGACCCGTTTATGAATTCATCATTATATCCATATTTTAAATCCGATCTTGCAAGTTATAGTCACCTACTACGTGTTATGATCCGATAACCCCGGAGTAACAACAATCGGGCCCACTCTCGGTGATGACTGTAGTTTGAGGAGTTCATGTATTCACTATGTGTTAATGCTTTGTTCTGGTTCTCTATTAAAAGGAGGCCTTAATGTCCCTTAGTTTCCAATATGGACCCCGCTGCCATGGGAGGGTAGAACAAAAGATGTCATGCAAGTTCTTTTAATAAAGCACTTATGACTATTTATGGAATACATGCCTATATCATATTGATGAACTGAAGCTAGTGCCGTATCACCCTAGGTTATAACTGTCACATGATGAATATCATCCAACAAGTAACCGATCCAATGCCTACAAATTTATTTATATTGATCTTGCTGTGTTACTTTTGCTATCATCACTGTTACACTTGCTACAAAATTACTGCTATCACTGTTACTGTTACCGTTGTTGCTGCTACTATTATCAAAACTATCAAACTACTTTGCTACTGATCACTTTGCTGCAGATAATTAATCTCCAGATGTGGTTGAATTGACAACTCAGCTGCTAATACCTTCAAATATTCTTTGGCTTCCCTTGTGTCGAATCTATAAATTTGGGTTAAATACTCTACCCTCGAAAACTGTTGCGATCTCCTATACTTGTGGGTTATCAAGACCTCTTTTTGCGCCGTTGCCGGAGAGCATAGCAATATTTGTTGAGTCACTTGGGATTATTATCATATTATCACTATGAAGAATATGAAGGATCCAAAGACTAAGATGTTTCTCTAAAAAATGAGGGGAGGTAAGGAACTGCCATCCAGTTCTGCTTTAGATTCACCTTCTATTATGAGTAAACTTGCAACAACACCACATGCTATCAATTCTAATATGTTGCAAGTTATTGATGATGCTACTTCTGATATGGAAAATTCTTATGATGATGCTAGTACCTTGCTTGATAATGATGATGTGCCACTTGGTGAATTTCTTGATGAACAAATTGCTAGAGTAATACAACATGATGTTGTTGAATCTGATGATGAGCTTGAAACTGAAACTCCTGAAACACCTGCTAGAACTAGCCTTCCTAGATATGAATTGCCTAAGGTACCGGAAGGTTATGTTATGAATAAGGAGACAACTAGAGATATTCTTGCTTTTAAGGATAGAGATGATCTAGATAAATTACTATGCAAGTATAAAGAAAAATCTCTGAATGCTAGAATGAAGTTAGATCCTAAGTTTACTACTTCACCTATTTTTATTGTTGGCAAGGATTATGAATTCTCTGTCGAGCCAGAGTTAATTACTTTGGTTGAATCTGATCCTTTCCATGGTTATGAAACTGAAACTGTTGTGGCACATCTTACTAGGTTGAATGATATAGCTACCCTTTTTACTCATGATGAGAAAACTCGCTATTATTTTATTCTCAAATTATTTCCTTTCTCGTTAAAGGGTGATGCTAAAGCTTGGTACAATACTCTTGCTCCTAGTTGTGTGCGTAGTCCCCAGGATATGATTTATTACTTCTCTGAAAAATATTTTCCTGCTCATAAGAAACAAGCCGCCTTGCAGGAAATATTTAACTTTGCTCAAACTAAAGAAGAGAGTCTCCCACAAGCTTGGGGGAGGCTTTGCCAGTTACTTAATGCGTTGCCTGATCATCCTCTTAAGAAAAATGAAATTCTTGATATCTTCTATAATGGACTAACCGATACTTCTAGGGACTTCCTAGATAGTTGTGCTGGTTGTGTTTTCAGGAAACGAACTATTGCTCAAGCTGAAGAATCATTGAATAACATATTGAAAAATTATGATGATTGGACTCTTCCTGAACCACCGCCTAAACCCACTCCGAAGAAGAAGGGTATATTATATCTCAGTCCTAAAGATATGTGTTGGCACACGAACACGTCACCGTGTACCCTAGACGCCGGGGTGATGCACCGCAGCTCACGTCGAAGGAGACCTGCTGGAAGCGCGGTACGTAAGACAATCCGGCGGGCGCTTTTGAGGACCCGAAACCCCACAAGCCCGGGAGGGACCCCGTCAGGGCGCGCGGCGTCTATAGGCTGCCCTAGGTCGGCCTAACTTCCCTAGGGCCTCGAGGTTCGCCGCCCTGCAAAAGAAGAACAAGCGAAGAATGAGGAAGAAGAAGGACAGGGGGAGAGATAAAAGTAAAGGTAAAAGTGGTAGATGATTATTCGATTGTGTGTTGTTTTTCAATCGACCGTCACCTCTCGTCTATATAAGAGGCGGATGGACTTCCCGTACAAGAAAAGGACTTGCCTTGCCGTCCAAATCATCAAAATCTAGCCAAATTCGGGCTTCTCACGATTTCCGGCCCGGATGTCCGGCTCTAGGCCCGGATGATCCGGCCTAGCCCAGTTTCCTGACAGGAGCTTACAGTTTTGGCTTTAGAATCCACATACGACCTTGGATTTGTACACTTTTTATATAAAAATCAACCGCCTCGACGAGACGCACAACTTTCATGTTGAATACTTTTCAATGTGAGGCCACTTTGATTGTGTTTCGGGCCATTTTCTAAAGTCTGCAGCAGAAAAACTTGTCCGGACATCCGGACGATTTCCCGGATTGTCCGGCCTTTACCCGGATCATCCGGGACTTGAACCAGATAATCCGGCTTCAAATTTTAGCTTCTGTTGTTTGGGTCAATTTTTCGGCCCCCGGCCGGATGATCTGGGCCCCGGTCCGGATGATCCGGCCAAGCATTGCTGCAGCGCATAGTTTTGATTGTAAATTTTGCATACGATCTCGAATGGGGACGGTTTTTATATCAAAATCATCTGTCTCAACGAGACGAAGAACTTTGCAGTTGAAAGTTTTTTCATCCAAGGTCATATTAATTAGGTTTCATGCTATTCTTTAATCTGGTGTCAATACGAGCATCTCTAAGATTGTCATAACTTTCGCATTTGAGCTCCGTTTTAGACCATCTCCATATCTATTTTGATCGTCTTGAAGAGAGCCATCAAATGGTGACATGAACTCATAATTTTAACCTCATCTCATTATAACCTCAAGTTACTCTTTGCGATCATGCCATTTTCAAGCCTCAACACATGCCCCCTTGTTTTTCGGCAAAGGTAGCGTGCCGAAAAATAACTTGTACCGTGTTGCTTCTAAGAATGATGTCAACACTCCATCGGCCACTTTGCATGTGGTTAGGGCGATAAATATATATCAGCCATTATTTGTTTGAATCCTTGATGCAAATTTGGGTGAAACCTTTTCAACTTCATTAACAATTCGATGATAAAGTTTCATAGATATGTATCTCAAGGTCATCCTCCGAACCATATTGTTCACCCTTTTGTTAGGACTTTGCAGATAATCAACAATAAACTTTCTCCAATCCTCACTTTTACCTGCATAAAAACAATATTAGTGGCCGAAGCAGTGGACTTCGGCTCGGCCTTACCTATGTTGACGAGACTAAGCATCGGCTATTGATAGAAATGTAACACACCATGATTAACATAGTAGCCGGATGCTTGCTGTGCCAACTCTTTTGAATTGTCATGTCTAGAAATATGAACAATATAGCAACCCAAGCTAAATTTTGCATCTAGACATACCTCAAGATAAACTAAGTGATTCGTCAAAACATTGATAACCCTTGGATATTTATTGCACTACTCATAACGAATCACTGAAAGCCTCAATCTGTATAGCACCTATAGCAACCAAAAGCTCCAAACCGAATAAAATTTCATATTCGGCTTTGATTATTGTGCAAAAATATTTTAAGTGGCATGAGGCTTCACAAAATAGCACCATATGGAGATATATAAACAACACTGACACCATGGCCCTTGTTATGAATTTAAACATCGAAAATAATCTCCATAATACTAGAAAGGCAAGGGTAATATCACTTAACATGTACCTTGTCTCGGTCTCCAATTGAACTAAGGAAGATGTTAGAATTCCACACCGGCCATGATTATATAGTTTCTTAGGACGATAGTTAAGTATCGGCCATTACCATGAGGTCTGTGTAGAATTCACCCACCAAAGTATGTATAGCCGAAATAAACAAATGAAATAGCAATAAAATATTTCGGCCCCTTTGTCTTAGCAACAAAAATGTAACTAACCAAATGTATAGTGATTTGGTAATACCCTCTCATGATATACAAAATTATGTTGCATCCATGGATGAAAATAAATCCATGGAGGGTAATTGATCATACCTAGGGATGAATTCCATGTCAAAGGCATCAATGGCATGGTTGAAGAAAATGGATGATGTGCTAACTGAAGATTTTGATGTTGTGATGCACGCCTTCGGCTTAATTGTTTGTTGCTTCCATCCTTCTCTTTCTTCACTTTTGTACTTGTTGCAATAGAAGCATGCACATCATTTTTGTTCACAATTACCCTCTTAGGAACCCATGCCATGTTCTTCTTTCTCAGCTCTTGTGCACTAAGATTTTGTAATTCCTTCTTTTGCCAATACGATAAGCTGAGTGGGCATGTCGGCTGTGATTTTGTTTCAACCAATGGCAACTTGTTTTGGGCCTTGTGCACCCTCAACCTCTTTTCTTCAGATTTGACACTCTGATTTTTATCAATTGATTGCTTCACTTCTTTGCCTTTTGTAGACAATGTCAACACTTTAATTGGCTCTTTGTTATTTGAGATCAAATCTGAATTAGCACACTTATGACCATCTCTTTTCACACGGTAAACTTGCTTTACCACCTCTTTCTTCTTCCTTGAGCTCTGGACCGAATCCTTATGATTGAAATGGTCTTTGACGCGTGATTTTTCAAATGTTGATCTTCTTGGAGCTGCATAGTATTGGTGAGATGGTCTAAAATAGGATGGAGAATGTGCCCTTGTATCATACCTGTCCCATGATGAATATGGATCTATATGAGCATAGGGAGGCATCCACGACATTGGCATTGGCGGCCCAAAATAAGGATATGAACAAGTTGCATTAAAATTCTCACTTTGCCAATACCAATCCTCATATTTGCGCCTTGGGGGTGATCTTGGTTTCTTTGCATGATTTGGCTGATAAGCATTCTTCTCTTCACTCTTCTTTTGATATTTATCCAATAGTTTAGTGAAGGTGATTTTTGATCTCTTACGCTTGCGCTTATTTTGGCCTTTGTCTTCTGTTGGTTTGTTTTTTCATCAATCATTGGATTTGCTTGCTGCCCCCTAGTCCTTGGCGTCTCCATTGTAGCTTCTATGGAATTCTCACCCTCAAGATTATGTTCATTATGCTCTTCAACAACTTCTTTACTTGAAAGCTTGATCTCATCACCTGTAGTGTTTACCTTCTTTTTAATTTGATTGGCTTGAAGCAGCCGATGCAAAAACTTTCTGCCATCGGCACCAATCAGAATAGACTGCTCATCTCTTGGTGTCTCAACAAATTTCAATCATCCTTTATCAATGGCCAATTTAACTATTTGACGAAACATGTTGCAATCCTCAAAATTATGCTTGGACGAATCATGCAACTTACAATACATTCGTCCATGGACTGATGGCTCAACATGGTGATCAAGAATTCTAATATAATTATTTCTCAACAACAAATCAAAGATTTAATCACACATGTTTGAATTGAAGGTAAACTTTTTATTTTCTAGCCGATCTTCTTGTGAGAACGGCTTTGGAGTTAAGCGAATGAGTGGTTCAGATTTTGTATCACCCCATTTGGCTATCAATTTTATTTTACATTCTCTTACTGATGTCATTGGATAAGATATTATACTAGCATCGGTTTTCTGAAAAGAATCTAACCTTGGCTTTAAGTTTCTGAAACAAAAATAATTAGAACATGCATGCCTCAATTGAGACCAAGAGTAAGCCAAGTATGAAACAAGCAAAGCTACCCATGTAGATACGAACTTTAAATAAAGCAAATGGGAAAGCTTTGGCTGCAACAATAAGTCACTATCGGTCTTTATAAATGGCGCAATGGGTTGACCGATATGTTCTATAACGATTTTATTGCTAACAAGTAAATTACCCTTCTTCATTGTTCTTTCAAAATTACTTAAGAGGATTTTTATAATAGATGCATTAAAAATCAAGTTTTGACCAAATCTGAAAATAGGTAAATTACTTGCTAAACATGCCTCTTCAAATATGTTGGGAGAGCATGATGGTGGTGTGACTTGAAGAATATCTTTCTCCGCCTTCGGATAGCTCCCCAACGCCTTGTCATCATCTTTTTCTTGATTTCGTGCATCATTAGTTTGAATATATTTGTCCACCAAAATTTCTTCGGCTATTTGTTCTTGTTCTTGAAGCTCGTCACTTTCTATGGCACGAAACTCATAGGGCAGGAAGTAGGTTCCATTAACTTCAGAAAAATCAAGTATGGATGTCTTGCTATACTTTCCATGCCATTTCTCAACAATGTTTGCCTCTTTGGATTTGATGGATTCGGAATATATACTACTTGATTCGGCTTTTTCAACCGAAGCACTTTTAGTTTCCGAATCATTATTCTTTTCACCAGTTATATCCATTGGCAAGGCTTCTTTTCTTTGAGCTAATTCCCTATCAATTCTCTCTTGGCGAAGTACTTGCACCCTATCGTGCAAAGCTTTAACTCCCCTCTCAATTTCTGCCCGCTCTAGATTAGTTTGCCCCCCAATGCTTTAAGGATCTTTCGGCAATGAAGTGTTAGTGTTGCCAAAATTTTGCAATTGTGTATGGGGTGTATAATATGCTGTGGTACCAGGTGAAGGTGTATGCACTGCTGTATAACCATATGCTCTCTACCAATACTATCAATTGATGAAATTTCATCTTCCTGCAAAACTCTAGCCTTTATTGCAGCATAATCAGGAAACAACCCCTTTTCATATCGTTCAAGGCAAAGAGCACTAATTCTCTTGTTTTGTGCCAAGCTCTTTTTTAATGCAGCCACAACCGCTTCTGGAAGGGATTTTGTCGCAATACTTTTAGATTCTTTTGGCAATGATTCACGAGTGTTGCCGAAATTCTTGAATTGCGTAGAGTATGCATTATATGCTACAATATTTGATGACGGCACATGTGTTCCTGTAAAATTTTCACTTATTCGGCTATGACCATGAAGATGCGGGGCCGAATTATGAACATCTACAGTTGCATACGGTGCTGAAAAATTACTAACAAGAGGTGTAGCATATGATGGTTGAGAGTAACTGGCCGAATAGCTAGTAGTAGCATGGCCAATTCTCCCATCCATCGGCAAGGTTGGATTCACATATTGCAAATTAGTTGCCAATGAATAAAAAGGTGAAACACTTTCTTGTATGCTATTGGAAATTTTAACATGAGGTGTTTCAAATTGATTAACCAAACCCATCATATTGTTCATCGGCATATGGATTTGTGGGATTGCCGATGCATGAGAGTTTGGATACATATGTTGTACGTTGCTAAAATCATAAGAATTTGAAGCATGAAGATTGTTTTGCATCGGCCCTTCATAATTAGATGCATGATTGAAAAACTAGGGCTAGCCGATACATTATGCTCATTAGGTGATCCAGCAACAACATATGGATTATTTGCATCTACAAGGGGAATTGGGTATTCATATTACCTTTGTAGATTGCAGCAACTTGATGACGATCTCTTCGTAGCAAGAACGGGCTGGAGACCGTTCAAAGCTTCTTCCCCAGCGGAGTCGCCAAAAAGTGTGTTCACACACGAACACGTCACCGTGTACCCTAGATGCCGAGGGTGATGCACCGCAGCTCACGTCAAAGGAGACCCGCCGGAAGCGCGGTACACAAGACAATCCGGCGGGCGCTTTTGAGGACCTGAAACCCCACACGCCCGGGAGGGACCCCGTCAGGGCGCGCGGCGGCTATGAGATGCCCTAGGTCGGCCTAACTGCCCTAGGGCCTCGAGGTTCACCGCCCTGCAAAAGAAGAACAAGCGAAGAATGAGGAAGAAGAAGGACAGGGGGAGAGATAAAAGTAAAGATAAAAGTGGTAGATGATTATTCGATTGTGTGTTGTTTTTCAATCGGCCGTCACCTCTCGTCTATATAAGAGACGTATGGACTTCCTGTACAAGAAAAGGACTTGCCTTGTTGTCCAAGTCATAAGAATCTAGCCAAATTCTGACTTCTCACGATTTCCAGCCCGGATGTCCGGCTCTAGGCCCGGATGATCCGGCCTAGCCCAGTTTTCTGACAGCAGCTTACTATTTTGCCTCTCGAATCCACATACGACCTTGGATTTGGACGTTTGTTATATGAAAATCAACCGCCTCGACGATATGCACAACTTTCATGTTGAATACTTTTCGATCTGAGGCAATCTTGAGGGTGTTTCGGGCCATTTTCTAAAGTCTACAACAGAAAAACTTGTCCGGACGTCCGGACGATTTCCCGGATTGTCCGGCCTTTACCTGGATCATCCGGGACTTGACCCAGATCATCCGGCTTCAACTTTTAGCTTCTGTTGTTTGGGTCAATTTATCGGCCCTCAGTCCAGATGATCCGGCCATGCAGTGCTGCAGCGCATAGTTTTGACTGCAACTTTTGCATACGATATTGGATGGGGACGATTGTTATATCAAAATCGTCCGCTTCGACGAGACGAAGAACTTTTCTGTTGAAAGGTTTTTCATCCAAGGTCATATTAATTAGGTTTTATTACATTCTTTAATCTGGTGTCAATACGAGCATCTCTAATATTGTCATAACTTTCGCATTTGAACTCCGTTTTAGACCATCTCCTTATCTACTTTGGTCTTCTTGAAGAGAGCCATCAAATGGTGACATGAACTCATAATTTTTACCTCATCTCATTATAACCTCAAGTTACTCTTTGCGATCATGCCATTTTCGAGCGTCAACAATATGCAAGAGGCAAAGAAATCTATGAAGGAAAAATGTATTAAAGCTGGGGATGTTAAAAATTTACCTCCTATTGAAGAAATACATGGACTTATTACAACACCACTGCCTAAAGTGGTAGAGGTAAATTCTCTTATGAAATTCAATGAAAATGACAATCCTCACAGTATGCATCCTAGTAAATTACTTTATGAGTTTGAAAACTACATTAGAAAACAGGATCACTTCAATCCAAATGTTATGAGACAATTGAAATATAATTCTGATATGATTGCTTGCTTGAGTGACTTGTTATTTAGAATTTCAAATGATGTTAGATGTGTTCGAAAACATGCTTCAATGGCTCAAACCCAACTAGAACAAGTTGCTAAATCACAAAGAGAATTGCTTGATGAAATGAATCATAATATGCATGACTTTGCTGTTAGAGTTGCAACTAGAGGAGGTAAAATGACTTAGGAACCACTTTATCCTGAGGGACACCCAAAAAGAATTGAACAAGACTCACAAATAAAGAACACTATTGCACCTAGTCCTTTTAAAAAGAAAAAGAAGAAGAAAAATGATAGGACTTTGCATGCTTCTAGTGAACCTGAAATAGAAAAACCTCCTGATAATGAAAATGAAACTTCTATCTCGAGATCTTTGAAACTCAGTCTGGTAATGAACATCCACCTAGTGATAATGAAAAAGATAATGTTGATGTTCATGAAGATGCTCAACCAAATGAAAAAGAACCAGATAATGATGTTGAAATAGAACCACTTGTTGATCTTGATAACCCACAACCTAAAAATAAAAGGTATGATAAAAGAGACTTCATTGCTAGAAAACACGGTAAAGAAAGAGAACCGTGGGTTCAAAAACCTATGCCTTTTCCACCCAAGTCAACTAAAAATAATGATGATGAAGAATTTGAACTCTTTGCTGAAATGCTGAGGCTAGTCTTTTTGCGTACTCGCTTGACTGATATCTTGAAAATGCCTCCTTATGCAAAGTATATATCATAACAAATAAGAGAAAAATATCGGAAGCTGAAATCTCCACTATGCTTGCTAATTATACTTTTAAAGATGGAGTACCTAAAAAACTTGGAGATCCAAGAAGACCAACTATACCTTGCTCTATCAAAAAGAATTATGTGAAAATTGCTTTATGTGATTTAGGAGCTGGTGTTAGTGTTATGCCTTTCTCTTTATATAAAAGACTTGACTTGAATAAAATCACACCTACTGAAATATCTTTGCAAATGGCTGACAAATCAACTACCATACCTATCGGCATCTGTGAGGATGTGCCCGTTTTTTGTTGCTAATGTTACTATTTTGACTGACTTTGTTATACTTGAGATGCTCGAGGACGACAATATGTCGATTATCCTTGGAAGACCCTTCTTGAATACTGCAGGGGCTGTTATTGATTGCAATAAAAGCAAGGTCACTTTTCATATTAATGGTAATGAGCATACGGTGCACTTTCCGAAGAAACAATTCCATGTCGACAATCACTATTGGAAGTTTTCAAATACCTCTACCTACTGCCAAAAAGAAATATGAAATTATTATTGTTGAGGACATTCATATCCCCATTGAGGCAACTTAGTGATTTACGAAAGTTCTTCAGTTTCATGCTAATCGAAAGTGGTTGTTAATAAGACCTGATCAACCTTATTAATGAATCATTTTTAGCGGTATGAAGTTGATGAATTTAGTAAGCACTACCTTCTGTCCCTACTTTTTGTTTTCTGTTTTTATTAGTTAAATAAAATAAAATGCCATGATTTGTCTGTTTTCTGAATTTCCCTTGCAATAAAAAAATGACCCAAAAATAAAACGTTCTCAAAATGCCCTGAAAATTTTATATGATTTTTTTCAGAATATTTATGAATTTTTGGTGCAAATAATACCAGAGGGAGGTGCACCAGGTGGGCACAACCCACCTGGGCGCGCCAGGACCTCCAGGCGCGCCCTGGTGGGTTGTGGTCCCCACGTGGGCCCCCTCACTTATCTCTTCATCCCACATCATCACTTACCTCCAGAAAAAAATCCCCATTGCTCTCTCTCTCCCGTGTTGTTGAGCTCAAACCTGCGGATTTCGATCTCTTTGCTTGAAGCTCCGTTTTCGAAACTGTTTCGGGGGATTGTTGCTTGGTATGTGACTCCACCATTTGTCCAATTAGTTTTTGTTTTAGTGGTTTATACTTTGAATAATTAGCTACTTTTGGTGCTGCTGTAGATGTGCTTGCATGTTCAATTCTTAGTGTTCTAAGTAGTTTGAATGCTTGCTATGGCCTCTATGTATCCCTATGAGTAGTTTCTATTAGTTTTGTGAAGTTTTGTTGAGAAAATTTTGTGAACTAAAAATTCAGATTTTTGTTCATAGGAAAAATTGTACGCGGACATGAATATCTTCAGGAAGTTTGGCTCTAAGAAGAACTCCAAGGGTGTTATTGGGCAGTCTTCTGACAAAGGATCTCCACCCTCGGAGGTTGGCGGAGGTACGGCCCGTGCGAATGGCCGCACACCCCGTTCCTGCAAGAGGCTAGAATTCTTGAGGAGTTCATGCATATATTGCTAATGCCGGCCTCACCGACTTCATCGTAGATGAGTGTGACCAACACCAAATCCTCACAAACATCTTTGTTCAAAGTTTTACTTTCTTGCCCAGGAATAATCCTCCTGAAGTGAGCTTTGAGTTATATGCTGAAAACCATCAGATACCACTTACTAAATTTTGTGACATATGCATGATCCCGTCTGATGGGAGCTTGCCTGAGCCTAGGCCGGCTGAGTTTGAGGCCTTCTGTCGTACTTTGACAATGGGTGATGAGAGAGGAGTGTCAGCCATCACTGGCGGTGGCTTACATTTTCCTGATGTTCATTACTTTGCACTCTTCATTACCAAATGCTTGCTTGCTAGAGAGAAGGTGGGTGCGGTCAGTTCAGCAGACCTTGCTGTTTTACGTCGTGCATTATAGGGCAACAACACTTACAGCTTGGGAGCTATCGTGGCTCGTCGCCTCCATCTTAATAAATCCCAGGGTAAAATACATGGTGGGATTTTTTCTACTCGTTTGGTGGCTCACTTCGAGGTTGAGATACACCCTCATGATTACCCTCTGGCTAAGGTTTATTTGGACCGTGCAGCCATGGATCACCACCACTTTCTTGCACATGATCGTCCTGATATTGCCATTCCTTATAACCTGGTCTATAGCGTTGAAACTCGTGATGTTATCCCCTTGCCTGCACCTGCTTTGTTTGATTATGTTGCCAGGGGCGGATACCGGATTATGCCTGCAGACATCATCGCATATTGGAACGCTCACGCTGCTGCAGAGGCTCTCAGGGACCTCAGTAGTGGTATGAGTTGATGCCCACTCCATGATGTCTAGTACACAACCTTCTTCTTGTAGAGGTTTGTAGGACAGTAGCAAATTTCCCTCAAGTGGATGACCTAAGGTTTATCAATCCGTGGGAGGCGTAGGATGAAGATGGTCTCTCTCAAACAACCCTGCAACTAAAAAAAGAGTCTCTTGTGTCCCCAACACACCCAATACAATGGTAAATTGTATAAGTGCACTAGTTCGGCGAAGAGATGGTGATACAAGTGCAATATGGATGGTAGATATAGGTTTTTGTAAACTGAAAATATAAAACAGCAAGGTAACAAGTGATAAAAGTGAGCGTAAACGGTATTGCAATGGTAGGAAACAAGGCCTAGGGTTCATACTTTCACTAGTGCAAGTTCTCTCAACAATAATAACATAGATAGATCATATAACTATCCCTCAACATGCAACAAAGAGTCACTCCAAAGTCACTAATAGTGGAGAACAAACGAAGAGATTATGGTAGGGTACGAAACCACCTCAAAGTTATTATTTCCAATCAATCCGTTGGGCTATTCCTATAAGTGTAACAAACAGCCCTAGAGTTCGTACTAGAATAATACCTTAAGACACAAATCAACCAAAACCCTAATGTCACCTAGATACTCCAATGTCACCTCAAGTATCTGTGGGTATGATTATACGATATGCATCACACAATCTCAGATTCATCTATTCAACCAACACACAGAACCTCAAAAAGTGCCCCAAAGTTTCTACCGGAGAATCACGACGAAAACGTGTGCCAACCCCTATGCATAGGTTCATGGGCGGAACCCGCAAGTTGATCACCAAAACATACATCAAGTGAATCACGTGATATGCCATTTTCACCACACATACGCACGACAAGACATACATCAAGTGTTCTCATAAAAGACTCAATCCGATAAGATAACTTCAAAGGGGAAACTCAATTCATCACAAGAGAGTAGAGGGGGAGAAACATCATAAGATCCAACTACAATAGCAAAGCTCGAGATACATCAAGATCGTGCCATAGAGGGAACACGAGAGAGAACACGAGAGTGAGAGATCAAACACATAGTTACTGGTACATACCCTCAGCCCCGAGGGTGAACTACTCCCTCCTCGTCATGGAGAGCGCCGGGATGATGAAGATGGCCACTGGTGCTGGGTTCCCCCTCCGGCAGGTGCCGAACGGGCTCCGAGAGGTTTTGGTGGCTACAGAGGCTTGCGGCGGCGGAACTCCCGATCTATCTTCTGTTCTGGAAGTTTTACGATACGTAGGTATATATGGATGCATGGGGTACGTCGGTGGAGCTTCGGGGGGCCCACGAGGCAGGGGGCAAGCCCTAGGGGGGGTGGGCGGCGCGCCCCCACCCTCGTGAGCTCCTCCCGTATCTCCTGACGTAGAGTCCAAGTCTATCCAGTAGCTTTCCTTCCAAAAATAACTTCTCCAGTTGATTTCGTTCCGTTTTGACTCCGTTTGATATTCCTTTTCTTCGAAACACTGAAATAGGCATAAAAACAGAAAATCTGGGCTGGGCCTCCGGTTAATAGGTTAGTCCCAAAAATAATGTAAAAGTGGATAATAAAGCCCAATATTGCCTAAACAGTAGATAATATAGCATGGAGCAATCAAAAATTATAGATACGTTGGAGACGTATCAAGCATTCCTAAGCTTAATTCCTGCTCGTCCTCTAGTAGGTAAATGATAAAAAGAGAATTTTTGATGCAGAGTGATACTTTGGCATAATTTCAATGTAAATCTTCTTAATTGTGGTATGAATATTCAGATCCGAATGAATACAAAATAAAAGTTCATATTGATAAAAGAAATAGTAATACTTCAAGCATACTAATCAAAGTAATCATGTCTTCTCAAAATAACATGGCAAAAGAAAGTTCATCCCTACAAAATCATATAGTTAGGCTATGTTTCATTTTCGTCACACAAAGATGTTCCCAACTTCTATACCCCCGATGACAAGCCAAGCAATTGTTTCATACTTAAATAATCTCAAACTTTTTCAACCTTCACGCAATACATGAGCGTGAGCCATGGATATAGCACTATGTGTGGAATAGAATATGATGATGGGGATTGTGCGGAGAAGACAAAAATGAGAAAGTCTCACATTGATGAGGATAACCAACGGGCTATGGAGATGCCCATCAATTGATGTCAACATGAGGAGTAGGGATTGCCATGCAACGGATGCACTAGAGCTATAAATGCTCAACAAAAGAAAACTAGTGGGTGTGCATCCAACTTGCTTGCTCACGAAGACCTAGGGCATTTGAGGAAGCCCATCATAGGAATATACAAGCCAAGTTCTATAATGAAAAATTCCCACTAGTATAAAAAGACAACTTATGAGACTCACTATATGAAGAACAAGGTGCTACTTTGAAGCACAAGTGTGGAAAAAGAGATAGTAACATTGCCTTTTTTTTCTTTTTTTTGGGCCTTTCTTTTTTTGGCCTTTCTTCTTTTTTTTTTCTTTGGGCAATGCTCTAATAATGATGATCATCACACTTCTATTGATTACAACATAATAATTACAACTCGAAACTAGAACAAGATATGACTCTATATGAATGCCTCCGTGATGTACCGTGATGGTGCAATGAACCAAGAGTGACATGTATGAAAAACAATGCATGGTGGATTTGCCACAAATACGATGTCAACTACATGATCATGCAATGGCAATATGACAAAAGTAAAGTATGCCATGATGATGATGAACGGAACGGTGGAAAGTTGCATGGCAATATATCTCGGAATGGCTATGGAAATGCCATAATAGGTAGGTACGGTGGCTGTTTTGAGGAAGATATAAGATGGTTTATGTGTGATAGAGCGTATCATATCACGGGGTTTGGATGCATCGTGAAGTTTGCACCAACTCTCAAGGTGAGAAAGGGCAATGCACAGATCAAGAGGCTAGCAAAGGCGGAAAGGTAAAAGTGCGTATAATCCATGGACTCAACAATAGTCAAAAGAACTCATACTTATTGCAAAAATTTAGAAGTCATCAAAAATCAAGTACTACGCGCATGCTCCTAGGGGGATAGATTGGTAGGAAAAGACCATCGCTCGTCCCGACCGCCACTCATAAGGATGCACAAGCTGTACACTTCATGTTTTAAATTTGTTACACAACTTTAACCATACGTGCATGCTACGGGACTTGCTAACTTCAACACAAGCATTCTTTAAATTCATAATTACCCAACTAGCATGACTTTAATATCACTACCTCCATATCTCAAAACAATCATCAAGCATCAAACTTCTCTTAGTATTCAACACACTCATAAGAATTCTTACAAATCTTGTATGCTTAGAATATTAGGATTATTAAAGCAAATTACCATGCTATTTAAGACTCTCAAAATAATATAATTGAAGTATGAGAGTTCATATATTTCTCCAAAATAAAACCACCACCATGCTCTAAAATATATAAGTGAAGCACTAGAGCAAATGACAAACTACTCCGAAAGATATAAGTGAAGATCAATGAGTAGTCGGATAATTATGTAACTATGTGAAGACTCGCTCTTATTTAAGAATTTCAGATCTTGGTATTTTATTGAAACAGCAAGCAAAGCTAAATAAAATGACACTGCAAGGATAGCACACATCATGTGAAGAAGCAAAAACTTAGGTTCAACCGGTACTAACCGATAATTGTTGAAGAAGAAAGGTGGGATGCCTACCGGGGCATCCCCAAGCTTAGATGCTTGAGACTTCTTAAAATATTATCTTGGGGTGCCTTGGGCATCCCCAAGCTTGAGCTTTTGTGTCTCCTTAATTCCTCTCATATCACGGTTTCCTGAATCTCAAAAGCTTCATCCACACCAAACTCAACAAGAACTCGTGAGATAGGTTAGTATAAACCAATGCAAACAAATTATCATTTCCTACTGTAGCAAATCAATAAAATTATTATTCAACATTGCATACTAAATGCCTCTGCATATTTAATACTCCTATCCTTAAATAGAATCATTAAACAAGCAAACATATGCAAACAATGCAAACATAACAGCAATCTGCCAAAACAGTACAGTCTGTAAAGAATGCAAGAGTATCAATACTTCCCTAACTCCAAAAATTATGAACTAAAATTCCCACTGTAGTAAATTTATCAGAGCTCATTATGAAAAAATATTCAACATTATACCACTCTCTTACTTTTCTAGGGAATTTTTTCAACAGCAGTAAACTTTCTGTTTTCAAACAGCAACAAGTATAGTAGCAAAATAAGCATGGCAAAGGCTATCCTTGACTTTTTTATTGAAACTAAAGATGCAAAACATTATCCTAACTAACAGAAAGAAAATCTAAATAAAATAAAATGACGCTCCAAGCAAAACACATATCATGTGGTGAATAAAAATATAGCTCCAAGTAAAGTTACCGATGAACGAACACGAAAGAGGGGATGCCATCCGGGGCATCCCCAAGCTTAGGCTCTTGGTTGTCCTTGAATATTACCTTGGGGTGCCTTGGGCATCCCCAAGCTTAGGCTCTTGCCACTCCTTATTCCATAGTCCATCGAATCTTTACCCAAAACTTGAAAACTTCACAACACAAAACTCAATAGAAAACTCGTAAGCTCCGTTAGCGAAAGAAAACAAAACACCACTTCATGGTACTGTAATGAACTCATTATTTATTTATATTGGTGTTAAACCTACTGTATTCCAACTTCTCTATGGTTTATAAACTATTTTACTAGCCATAGATTCATCAAAATAAGCAAACAACACCATGAAAGCAGAATCTGTCAAAAACAGAACAGTCTGTAGTAATCTGTAACTAACGCAAACTTATGGAACTACAAAAATTCTAAAATAAATTGGTGGACCTGATAAATTTGTCTAGTAATCATCTGCAAAAAGAATCAACTAAATATAACTCTCCAGTAAAAAGTTCTAGCTAATTTCGTGAGCGCTAAAGTTTCTGTTTTTTTACAGCATGATCATAAAGACTTCATCCAAGTCTTCCCAAAGGTTCTACTTGGCACAAACACTAATTAAAACATGAAAACACATCTAACCAGAAGCTAGATGGATTATTTATTCTTAAACAGAACCAAAAAAGCAAGAAATTAAAATAAAATTGGGTTGCCTCCCAACAAGCGCTATCGTTTAAAGCCCCTAGCTAGGCATGATGATTTGAATGATGCTCACAAAAAGATAAGAATTGAAACATAAAGAGAGCATCATGAAGAATATGACTAGAACATTTATGTCTAACCCACTTCCTATGCATAGGGATTTTGTGAGCAAACAACTTATGGGAACAAGAATCAACTTGCATAGGAAGGTAAAACAAGCATAACTTCAAGATTTTGAGCACATAGAGAGGAAACTTGATATTATTGCAATTCCTACAAGCATATATTACGACCTCATAATAATTTTCAGTAGCATCATGAATGAATTCAACAATATAACCAGCACCTAAAGCATTCCTTTCATGATCTACCAGCATAGAATTTTTATTACTCTCCACATAAGCAAAATTCTTCTCACGAATAATAGTGGGAGCAAACTCAACAAAATAACTATCATGTGATTGAAAATTAAGATCCAGATGACAAGTTTCATGGTTATCATTATTCTTTAAAGCACACGTGTCATCACAATAATCATCATAGATATTAGGCATGCTTTCATTATAGTAAATTTGCTCATCAAAGCTTGGGGACAAAAATATCATCTTCATCAAACATAGCTTCCCCAAGCTTGTGGCTTTGCATATCATTAGCATCATGGATATTCAAGGAATTCATACTAATAACATTGCAATCATGCTCATAATTCACATATTTAGTGCCAAACATTTTAATGCATTCTTCTTCTAACACTTTGGCACAATTTTCTTTTCCACCATACTCACGAAAGATATTAGAAAGATGAAGCGTATGAGACAAACTCATTCCATTTTTTTGTAGTTTTCTTTTATAAACTAGACTAGTGCTAAAACAAGAAACAAAAAGATTCGATTGCAAGATCTAAAGATATACCTTCACTTACCTAGCCTCCCCGGCAATGGCGCCAGAAAAGAGCTTGATGTCTACTAGACAACCTTCTTCTTGTAGACGTTGTTGGGCCTCCAAGTGTAGAGGTTTGTAGGACAATAGCAAATTTCCCTCAAGTGGATGACCTAAGGTTTATCAATCCGTGGGAGGCGTAGGATGAAGATGATCTCTCTCAAACAACCCTGCAACCAAATAACAAAGAGTCTCTTGTGTCCCCAACACACCCAATACAATGGTAAATTGTATAGGTGCACTAGTTCGCCAAGAGATGGTGATACAAGTGCAATATGGATGGTAGATATAGGTTTTTGTAAACTGAAAATATAAAAACAGCAAGGTAACAAGTGATAAAAGTGAGTGTAAATGGTATTGCAATGGTAGGAAACAAGGCCTAGGGTTCATACTTTCACTAGTGCAAGTTCTCTCAACAATAATAACATAGATAGATCATATAACTATCCCTCAACATGCAACAAAGAGTCACTCCAAAGTCACTAATAGTGGAGAACAAACGAAGAGATTATGGTAGGGTACGAAACCACCTCAAAGTTATTCTTTCCAATCAATCCGTTGGGCTATTCCTATAAGTGTCTTAAACAGCCCTAGAGTTCGTATTAGAATAACACCTTAAGACACAAATCAACCAAAACCCTAATGTCACCTAGATACTCCAATGTCACCTCAAGTATCCGTGGGTATGATTATACGATATGCATCACACAATCTCAGATTCATCTATTCAACCAACACATAGAACCTCAAAAAGTGCCCCAAGTTTCTACCGAGAATCACGACGAAAACGTGTGCCAACCCCTATGCATAGGTTCATGGGCGGAACCCATAAGTTGATCACCAAAACATACATCAAGTGAATCACGTGATATCCCATTGTCACCACACATACGCACGGCAAGACATACATCAAGTGTTCTCATAAAAGACTCTATCCGATAAGATAACTTCAGAGGGGAAACTCAATTCATCACAAGAGAGTAGAGGGGGAGAAACATCATAAGATCCAACTAAAATAGCAAAGCTCGGGATACATCAAGATTGTGCCATAGAGGGAACACGAGAGAGAACATGAGAGAGAGATCAAACACATAGCTACTGGTACATACCCTCAGCCCCGAGGGTGAACTACTCCCTCCTCGTCATGGAGAGCGCCGGGATGATGAAGATGGCCACGGTGATGGGTTCCCCCCTCCGTGAGTGCCGAACAGGCCCCCGAGAGGTTTTTGGTGGCTACGGAGGCTTGCGGCGGCGGAACTCCCGATCTATCTTCTGTTCTGGAAGTTTTACGATACGTAGGTATATATGGATGCAGGGGGTACGTCGGTGGAGCTTCGGGGGGCCCATGAGGCAGGGGGGCGCGCCCTAGGGGGGGTGGGCGCGCCCCCCACCCTCGTGAGCTCCTCCCGTATCTCCTCACGTAGAGTCCAAGTCTATCCGGTAGCTTTCCTTCCAAAAATAACTTCTCCAGTTGATTTCGTTCCGTTTTGACTCCGTTTGATATTCCTTTTCTTGAAACACCGAAATAGGCATAAAACAAAGAATCTGGGCTGGGCCTCCGGTTAATAGTTTAGTCCCAAAAATAATATAAAAGTGGATAATAAAGCCCAATATTGCCTAAAACAGTAGATAATATAGCATGGAGCAATCAAAAATTATAGATACGTTGGAGACGTATCACTCCACAGGATCCCTACTACCATCCAGGCTACTGATTGACTACCAAGTTAGGCCAAAATCCTAAGCTTGGGGGAGTACGTGTTCTCACCGACATTACATTCATGTTCACTTATATCATTCTATCTGTTGGTGTTCACACGTTTTCATTGTATCATCCATGCTTAGATTTATTTTCTTGCTTTCTTCTTGTGTGTTTGAAAAACTTTAGAAAAACCAAAAAAAATCAGCTGTAGCACTTTACTTTCCATGCATGCTTAGTAGTAGCACTAAAAAGAAAACCCAAAAATATTTCCTTATTCTTCTTTTGCTTGTTGGGAGCTTTCCCGTGTAAATAGTTTTTCTCGTTTTTGCTTTTCCCTTTTATTCCTTGTTCAAGGATACAAAAAACTCCAAAAATATTTCAGTGTGTTTCTCTGAATTTCTTTTCTTTTTATTCGATTCCTACCGAGGAGAAGACCACGATGAAATGTTGAGTGGCTCTCATATGAATAACTATTGAACTAATAAAGAGCCCATTTTACCTTGTCTTCTCCTGTTGAATAAAATGTTTTGCAGATTCCAGCTTAGTCCATGGCATTCTTGCACTATTATTTTCATATCATTCGGTCGTGCAAGTGAAAGGCAATAATGACGATATTCGATGAACTGGTCGTGGTAGAGAGAAACTGGTATGAACTCGACTTGTTCTGTTTGTGTAAATATGTTTAACCTAGTATCTAGGCTTCAACCCATTATGATTAAACATGTTTGCAATGAAAATTAGAGATTATAGTTTCTCATGCATGCATAAGTAGCTGGGAGTTGATAATGATTTATCTTGGATATCAACATAACGTTAAAATGATTGTGATGTAGTATGATGATATGGTATCCTCCTCTGAATGTTCGAGTGGCTTGACTTGGCACATGTTCATGCAGGTAGTTGAATCAAAACCAACATAGCATCTATAATATTTATGTTCATGGTGTTCACATCCTACTCATGCTAGCGTCCAATGTTACTTATGCATAATGCCTGGTTATGATTGTTGTTGCTCTCTAGTTGGCCGCTTCTCAATCTTAATTGCTAGCCTTCGCCTGTACTAAGTGGGAATTCTGCTTGTACATCAATAACCTTGAACCCAAAGTTATTCCAGATGAGTCCAACATACCTACCTATATGCGGTATTACCCTGCCGTCCTAAGTAAATTTGCATGTGCCACCTGTCGGTGTCAAAACCGGCGGATCTTGGGTTGGGGGTCCCGAACTGTGCGTCTAAGGTCGATGGTAATAGGAGAAAGGGGACACGATGTTTACCTAGGTTTGGGCCCTCTCTATGGAGGTAATACCCTACTTCCTGCTTGATTGATCTTGATGAATATGCGTATTACAAGAGTTCATCTACCACGAGATCGTAATGGCTAAACCCTAGAAGTCTAGCCTGTATGACTATGGTCATGAAAAAATCCCCTCTCCGGACTAAGTCCTCCGGTTTATATAGACACCGGGGAGATCTAGGGTTACATAGAGTCGGTTACATAGAAACGAATCAACATAGTTGATCGCCAATCTTGCTTTCCACGCCAAGGAGAGTCCTATCCGGACACGGGTGCAGTCTTCGGTCTTCATATCTTCACAGCCCATCAGCCCGGCCCATGGATAACATGCCCTTAGTCCAGGACTCCCTCAGTAGCCCCTGAACCTTGCTTCAATGACAAGGAGTCCGACGCGCAGATTTGTCTTCGGCATTGCAAGGCGGGTTCCTTCTCCGAACTCCAAGATAGTCTTCGGACGGAATGATTGTATCCGGACCTGTACACACAACCATAGAGAATATAATATTCCACGAGTCCAATCTGCTGACAACCCCCTTTTTTTAACATGACATCACGTCCGGCCGGTCGTAATTCCGAACCGTTTTTCTTCTGCCGCTCCATGTTTCGAGACGCGGTTGCCATTGGCACGTCTTGTTGAAGCAGAGATTGTGTCCCCTTACCATGGGATTCTCATCAATACGAGTGTGGGTAACCAACCGTGCTGTTTACACAGCCCTTGGGAATAGGCGAGTTCTGAGGCGAGTGGGGAGGCGTTCAATATTCGCCGCCTTTATAAGGGGATAAGGATTCCCGTTCTTCACCCACGCCTTCTCTCTTTCTCAGCCCTTCCATCCTTGAGCTCCAGGGCCAAGTTCTAGCTTCCCCCGTCCGAGGAAGCACTTCAATCATGTCTGGATCTGGAGCTGGAGGCAAGTGGATGGCCTCCTCTGTTAAGAAGAAGGACATCAAAGAGCTCCGGGAGGCCGGATACCTGGCCAAGGAAATCGTTCATCGACTCCCGGCCAAGGGACAGATCGTCCCTACCCCAGAACCCAGTGAGAGGGTTGTGTTTCTCACACATTTCGTCCGCAGGTTGGGATTCTCTCTCCACCCGTTCGTCCGTGCACTGATGTTTTACTACGGGCTGGACTTCCATGATCTAGCTCCCAACTTTATCCTCAACATCTCGGCATTTATTGTCATCTGCGAGGCCTTTCTCCGCATCCCACCTCACTTCGGCCTATGGCTGAAGACCTTCAATGTGAAGCCGAAGGTGGTGAGTGGCCAATAAGCAGAGTGCGGAGACGCCATGGTGGGCAAGATGCCCGATGTCATATGGCCTGAAGGAACCTTTGCAAAGATGGTGACGGGGTGGCAATCGGGCTGGTTCTACATCACCGAGCCTCGTGACAACAACTGGGCGGCGGCCCCCGAATTCCGATCTGGAGTTCCGATGCGACTCACCTCCTGGCAAGAGAGGGGCCTGACCTGGGGTTCCTCGAACGAGCTGACTGGGCTCCAGACGTGCGTCCAGAACATGATAACCAAGAAAATCAAGCTTGTTAACGTGATCTAGGTTATGCTCATTCGCCGGATCCCTCCGTGCCAACGTCGGACTTGCTGTTTATGGGAATACAATCCGGCCAAGCACCATACGCTACTAGAGCTCTTTGGCCTGACACACGAATACATCTGGAAAGTGCTCTTCAAGGCCGGTGAGACACCACCGCCCACGACCGAAGATCGCGGGCTTACCTTAAAATGCCAGGCTAATTTGGTAAGTCGTTTAATGTTTTCAAGGTATACCCTTTACTGACATACTTTGAGGAAAGAGTCTATACCTTCCTATCAATGTTTTCAGGCCTGGATCGAGGTAGCAGGGTGGATTAACTGTCCGGCTCCGCTTCCCGAGGACCAAGAATTCCCGCTTCTGACGAAGATGTTGTTTCCGGCGCCTTACGATGTGCCGGAGAAGAAGGCCAAGAAAGCGGCCAAAGGGGCCAGGAGTGGCCCTCGCTACAAAGGCGCTTCGGACGTGTCGTCCGAAGATGAGACTTCTTCTTCATCCGCTAAAGACGATGACGAGGAGGACGAAGAAGAAGACGACTCCCCACCTGAGGGGGAGAGGAAGAAGAGAGCGGCTCCCACAACTCTGGAGGCGAAGGCGCCCAAGAGGGGAAAAGGCTCCCTCGCGGATAACTCCGGATGGGATATCGACAGTAGTCCGGAACGACCTCCTCGGACCAAGTCTCGGGCCGCGTCGTAAGTACCAAAATCTATGCACACCCAAATGTATGGCCTTTCCGATTTGTAATATTGATATGTTTAAATTATGTCACTGCAGTCTGGCCCATGACAGTTCTCCGCGATCCTCAACAGAAGGTTCGCTGGATCCAAAGGGGAGGGCTAGCATGTCACCGCTGCCTGCTCACTCTCCCCCAGCCACGGGTAATGACGAGGTGGTGTCCCAAAGGACCTTCCCAGATCGGGGGGAGGTTCCGAAGATCGTCAGGGGGGCGTCCCAGGATGACTCTTCGGCCGCCGGATATATGGGGAAAAAATCCCTCATGGGGACTGGTGATGGGGGCCGAGTTCCATTCGGCCCTCAGCCGGATACCATTCCGGAGACCTACACGGCCCCGGAGTCCAGCGAACGACCTTCCCAGAAAGGAGGAGGTGTTCCTATTCCGCTGGTGACCTCTGTCCAACCAGAGGCACCGGACAATCTGCTGGAAGCGCTACGAGGCGCCTCCATTGTGGATGAGCACCGTGTCCTTATGGGTACGGTGATCGAAAAGATTCAGTCCGCCAAAAGCGGACTGACCGAAGCCTGCGCTAGCCTTCTAACAGGCTTTGATGTAAGTAATTTAATTATAGAAAAAGTATCACAGTGTAGACAATAGCCCTTGATACTCTTTTCAGTGTTCGGAAAGAAAAGGCCGAACAGAGGATCAAAACAATTTTTGTAGGAGCCTAACATAAGATGTCTATGTGAATAAGCTGGCATCGCTGCTGGCTGCTGCTGCTCGTACTGCAGAGGTTTCCGGGCTGAAGCAGCACCTGGAGCGGGCCGAGGAAGAGCTCGGCCTTGTGAAGAAGCAGTTGGTGGACAGCCAAGGTATGCAGTAATCTGCGCATATATTAAAAAGGAAGAAAGGATCGTACTGACTAAAGTGTCACGAACTTTATTAGGGGACACGACCGAGGTGGCGGCCCTCAAGAAGGCGTTAGCCGAGGCCGAGGACAAAGTGGCCAAGGAGCGCATCGCGCGTGAGAAGCACGAGGCCCGAATCGGCGAGGTCCAGCAAGAGCTCCAGGACGCCGTAAAGAAGTACGAGTCCTTGGAGCGTGATTCAAAGACGCAAGTGTCCGAACTTGCGATGGCCCGCCAGAGCGCACAAGATGCCCGAGCCGAAGCCCAGAGCGCCCTCCAAGAAATTCTGGCGGCCAAGAAGATTGCGGCGGATGAGGCTTTCACTATGCAAGGCAAATATGCGAGGGGAACAGTTCTTTGTACTTACCAAATTTTGGGTTTTCCAGGGGTGTTCACGGATCTGCCGCGCAGCATATCAGATGCTGCCTAGTTTTATCGAGCTGAAGAGGGAGGTCTACGAAGAAGCTATTCTGGTCTCAGTATCTTGGACTAGAACATCCAGTGCCCTTTAGCGACCAACTGAAACAGCTAGTCGAGCTGCACAAGGTGGCCGAGCTAGCCATGAAGGACCTAATAGTCTGGCTGTGGCCTGCCGAGTGATACGTATCCAACGTATCTATAATTTTTGATTGCTCCATGCTATATTATCTACTGTTTTGGACATTATTGGGCTTTATTATTCACTTTTATATTATTTTTGGGACTAACCTATTAATCGGAGGCCCAGCCCAGAATTGTTGTTTTTTTTGCCTATTTCAGAGTTTTGCAGAAAAGGAATATCAAACGGAGTCCAAACGGAATGAAACCTTCGGGAACGTGATTTTTAGGAAGAATATGATCCGGGAGACTTGGACCCTACGTCAAGAAACAAAGGAGGAGACCACGAGGTAGGGGGCGCACACTCCACCCTCATGAGCCCCCTGTTGCTCCACCGACGTACTCCTTCCTCCTATATATACCTCACGCACCCCAAATGATCGAATCTGAGCCAAAACCTAATTCCACCGCCGCAACCTTCTGTACCCACGAGATCCCATCTCGGGGCCTGTTCCGGAGCTCCGCCGAAGGAGGCATCCATCACGGAGGGCTTCTACATCAACACCATAGCCTCTTCGATGAAGTGTGAGTAGTTTACCTCAGACCTTCGGGTCCATAGTTATTAGCTAGATGGCTTCTTCTCTCTTTTTGGATCTCAATAAAATGTTCACCCCCTCTCTCGTGGAGATCTATTCGATGTAATCTTCTGTTGCGGTGTGTTTGTTGAGACCGATGAATTGTGGGTTTATGATCAAGATTATCTATGAACAATATTTGAATCTTTTCTAAATTCTTTTATGTATGATTGGTTATCTTTGCAAGTCTCTTTGAATTATCAGTTTGGTTTGGCCTACTAGATTGATCTTTCTTGCAATGGGAGAAGTGCTTAGCTTTGGGTTCAATCTAGCGGTGTCCTTTCCCAAAGTGATGAGGGGCAGCAAGGCACGTATTGTATTGTTGCCATCGAGGATAACAAGATGGGGTTTTTATCATATTGCATGAATTTATCCCTCTACGTCATCATCTTGCTTAAGGCGTTACTCTGTTCTTATGAACTTAATACTCTAGATGCATGCTGGATAGCAGTTGATGTGTGGAGTAATAGAAGTAGATGCAGGTAGGAGTCGGTCTACTTGTCTCGGACGTGATGCCTATATACATGATCATACCTAGATATTCTCATAACTATGCTCAATTCTCACAATTGCTCAACAGTAATTTGTTCACCCACCGTAAAATACTTATGCTCATGAGAGAAGCCACTAGTGAAACCTATGGCCCCAGGGTCTATCTTCATCTTATTAATCTTCCAACACTTAGTTATTTCCTTTGCTTATTACTTTTCTTTTTATTTTACTTTGCATCTCTACCGCAAAAATACCAAAAATATTATCCTATCATATCTATCAGATCTCACTCTCGTAAGTGACCTTGTAGGGATTGACAACCCCTTATCGCGTTGGTTGCAAGGATTTATTTGTTTTGTGTAGGTGCGAGGGACTTGCGCGTAGCTTCCTACTGGATTGATACCTTGGTTCTCAAAAACTAAGGGAAATACTTACGCTACTTGCTGCATCACCCTTTCCTCTTCAAGGAAAACCAACGCAGTGCTCAAGAGGTAGGAAGAAGGATTTCTGGCGCCGTTGCCGAGGAGGTCTCACGCAAAGTCAACATACCAAGTACCCATCACAAACCCTTATCTCCCGCATTACATTACTTGCCATTTGCCTCTCGTTTTCCTCTCCCCCACTTCACCCTTGCCGTTTTTATTCGCCCTCTCTCTTTTCTGTTTGCCTCTTTTTCGCTTGCTTCTTGTTTGCTTGTGTGTTGGATTACTTGCTTGTCATGATGGCTCAAGATAATACCAAATTATGTGACTTTACCAATACCAACAATAATGATTTCCTTAGCACTTCAATTGCTCCTCTTACCGATACTGAATCTTGTGAAATCAATGCTGCTTTGTTGAATCTTGTTATGAAAGATCAATTCATCGGCCTTCCTAGTGAAGATGCCGCTACTCATCTAAACAGCTTCGTTGATTTGTGTGATATGCAAAAGAAGAAAGATGTTGACAATGATATTGTTAAATTGAAGCTATTTCCTTTTTTAAGCTTAGAGATCGTGCTAAGGCTTGGTTTTCGTCTTTGCCTAAAAATAGTATTAATTCATGGAATAAGTGCAAAGATGCTTTTATCTCTAAGTATTTTCCTCCCGTTAAGATCATCTCTCTTAGAAAAGATATTATGAATTTTAAGCAATTTGATCATGAACATGTTGCACAAGCTTGAGAGAGGATGAAATTAATGATACGTAATTGCCCTACGCATGGTTTAAACTTGTGGATGATTATACAAAAAATTTATGCCGGATTAAATTTTGCTTCTAGAAACCTTTTAGATTCGGCCGCGGGAGGCACTTTTATGGAAGTCACTTTAGGAGAAGCTACTAAACTCCTAGATAATATTATGGTTAATTATTCTCAATGGCACACTGAAAGATTGTAACATCCCAAATTTTGGAATGTTAATATAATTAATTGAATTGTTTGTTTGTTTGCTTGAGTGAATTAAACTTGAGTGAAATTTGAACCTATTCAAAAACTTTTGAATGAGAGGGAATAAAATGACTTTCCTTCTCCGTAAATTCAAATTCATCCTATTAAAATCAATGAGAGAAGATGACATGACTTCTTCAACTATAAAGAATTTGAACGGAGTTTTGCAATTTAATTCTTTCAAATATTTGCACTTGCTTCTCTATTTTTCTTCCCGAGAAATACCCGAAAAATAAATTCTTGCAAGCAAGAAAGAGCGGAGGAAAATGACCCTCCAAAATCAGGGGCATTTTTGAAAATATTTGAGCCAAGAAAAACCAAAGTTTTTATTTAAAATTATTTGCAAAAAGAAATAAAGCCTTTAGGGATTTTCTGAAAACATTTTTTTAGTTTTATTTTGGCCGTGGAATAATGCTCATCATCTACATTTTATTTTTCTGATAATTTTAGTATATAAAAACTCTTTATTCGAATTGATTTGATTTGCTTTTTATTGTTTTAGTTTCCTAATTTTAAAAATAGGAATGGAATCGTTTTTATTAGGAAAAACCTGCTGGCCCATTAAGCACTTTCCTATTCTAGCCCAACAAGAGATCATCTCCTTCCTCTGTTTCCTCTCTCGTTACAGAAGCTTTCCATATCCATGGAGACAGGAATCTCCACCTTCCCGATCTCCCTCGTCTTTCCATCCCAGCGCCTCCCGAGACCGCCTATAAAAACCCCTCCCTCTCCTCGTTCCATTCCTCCCATCACCACGCCCCCTCCCTGCCCGTAGCCTTCTCGCCACCGTCCTCCTTTTCCTGCCTAGAAACGCACACCAGGAGCCCGACGCCAGGAGTGAGCAGCACCTGAGGGCGCCCCGCGCCACCTCCCAAGCGCCTCGACCCCTCCTCCGCCACCCCCACCTCGCCGGGCGACCTCGCCCCCTCATGAGCAGCCCTCCACATCGCCATCTCCTTCCTGCCATCTCTGCCTCACGTACAGGTAACTCCGTTTTCGTTTTCAGATTTATTTCCGTAACAGATTTAGTTCCGTTCTTGTTTAGCTTATAACTTTTGATCTAGAAGTCCAATAATGCTGATTCTTTTTGCGTTAGATCACAATTTTCTTGTAGTTTCCAAAAATATATAATTTGTCTATGTTTGGATTTATAAAAATTGAGTTAGATCAGATTTGAATTAAAGCTTGTTTTGCTTATTCCGGGAGTTTAAAAATAGGTTTTTAATTAACTCTTTTTGCTCCTGGTCTCTAGGACCTTTGTTTATCCAGTAGTATTTAGTACTTTATTTTCAGGTTAATTTAAATTAGGTTTTTAGCAAAACAGTACTGTTTTAGTATTAGTTCTGTTTTAGCTTTTTCTTTATTGTTTTTATTAGTTTTAAAGTATTTCTTTTTGTCACTTTTGACAAAATTAGTTGTGTTTCTGTTAGACAACAGGAGAAAATTTATTTTTATTTTAAAAATTTTATTTTCCTTAGTTTTGTATGAAACCTTCTATAGGTCATAGTTAGAGTTTTATAAAAGCTTTTTATTTGTTTCTTTTTGCAAATAAAATTTTATGGAAAAAATACTTTCTGTTAAATTAGTTATTTTATATTTTATTTTCTGTTAATTTATTAGTTTAGTATTTTAATTGTTGTTAAGTTTTTACTTACGGCAAAACTATATTAGATGTTTGTAGCAAAGTCATAGATCTTCGTTAGTAGTTTTTCTTTGTAGTTTTATTTGAAGTTTCTTTTGATTTTGTTTGAGTTTTATTATCGATTTTCCTTGCTGTTTTGATTGTTATTTCGAAGTGCTAAAATTGTTTGCTAGGATGTTTGCTTATGTGAATGCTATGTTTGACTATATAGATTTTCAACGGAGTGACGAATAGTTCTACCAAGTCTTTATTCTGAGAGCGTTCTTATCTTCATCAAGTAATACCAGGCAAGTTCACTTTGACCATGTTTTCATACCTATGTGTTTTATTGCATCTAGTGTCATCTTCGCAACAATCCCTCCAGTAGTGATATTGAATCCTTGTAGTTGAGTAGTATGCATGAGGTAGGAACCCATCACCCTGTTACCAAGCCCGGACGTTATTTATTTTAATGCTACGCTATAGTAGACGGGTTGGTATGAGTGCTCGGGAGTGGTGTGAGAATGGAGGATCTACGCCAATGACGACAACTCCATGATGGAATCTGCAAGGACTGCATCTTCAAGGCCTCAAGACTTCAAGACTCGAGACAAGAATTCAATACACACTCTTTGGGTGAAGGATTTGCTGACGGCACCTGGAGAAACCAGTGGTTGGCGGGATGCATGGAGAAGCGCCATGACATCTTGCGGAAAGCTTCACCCAGACTCAAAGAGACGGAAGAATACTTCATGCCCGGAAGCTTACCTGCAACCGCAAGTCATTATGGGCTCTCGGCTTGGTTGACCTTAGTTGTGACTCTGGCTGGGGACGGTACTAGCAGATGTAGAACTACGGTAGGATGGGTTGAGTACCGGACAGGGTCGAGGAACTCTTTGGAAGACCATGTTTGGTCATCTTGTTCTCAAACACCCTGAAGTGCGAGAACGTAAAGAGAGGGATCGAATCTTGCGGGTAAAGTGTACAAACCTCTGCAGAGGGTTATAAACCTAATCGATTAGCCGTGTCCCCGATTCTACGGACAATTTGAGCCTCTGGACTTGGATCTATCTCGGAACTCTCAACACCGGATTGATAACTTAATTGTGGGCAACTTATGATGATTTTGGGCTATGAGACATCGGTTGGCGGAACCATGTCATGATAGAAAACTCTATAGTACAGACTTCATTTATTCCTTTGATGTAGGGAAAATAAAACCAGCTTTTACGCAAACAAAACTCAGATACAGAGCCATAAAGCCATATTGCATATAGTATAGTTTTATCATCTGTTTTTCTCATATTGTGATCTTGCCGGTACATTCAATGTACTGACCTACACGGCTGCAACGTATCATGTTGCAGATATTTCCTCGACGAGTAAGAGTTACGATACAGGGTTACGGTCTACACTCAACCTGCCGATGGCGTTGATGGGACTCCACACCCGTTTGATTGTTTCCGCTGAGTATTATGAGGTATATATCAGTTTTACGTTATTTATGCATGTGATTGCACTTTGATATATACATTGATGTACTGTGTGTGCCAGCATACTGATCCAGGGATGGCATAGAAACACAGAGGCTTGACCGTCTGAGGTCGGGTCGCAACAAAGATCTACTAATAAAAAAGTGCATGTGATAGAAGAAATTAATGTTTTGAGTGGAAAGATGGATGAACTTATGAAATTATTTGCTACTAAAAGTGTTTCTTCGGATCCTAATGATATGCCTTTGTCTACTTTGATTGAGAATAATAATGAATCTATGGATGTGAATTTTGTTGGTAGGAATAATTTTGGTAACAATGCGTATAGAGGAAACTTTAATCCTAGGCCTTATCCTAGCAATTCCTCTAATAATTATGGTAATTCCTACAACAACTCTTATGGAAATGTTAATAAGATGCCCTCTGAATTTGAGACTAGTGTTAAAGAGTTGATGAATTCTCCAAAGAATTTCAATGCTTTGCTTGAAGAGAAATTGCTTAAAGTTGATGAATTGGCTAGGAACGTTGATAGAATTTCTCTTGATGTTGCTTCTTTAAAGCTTAGATCTATTCCTCCTAAGCATGATATCAATGGGTCTCTCAAATCCATGAGAATTTCCATTAATGAGTGCAAATAAAGAACCGCTAGGATGCGTGCTAAGAAAGATTGCTTTATAAAAGCGTGTTCTTCAAATTTCTATGAAAATAAAGATGAAGATCTAAAAGTTATTGATGTGTCCCCTATTAAATCTTTGTTTTGCAATATGAATCTTGATAATGATGGGATTGAATATGATCCACCTTTACCTAGAAGGCGTTCCAAAAATTCGGAGTTTTTAAATCTTGATGCTAAAATTGACAAAAGTGGGATTTTAGAGATCAAAACCCTAGATGTTAATAAACCCACTATTTTGGATTTCAAGGAATTTAACTATGATATCTGCTCTTTGATAGATTGTATTTCCTTGTTGCAATCCGTGCTAAATTCTCCTCATGCTTATAGTCAAAATAAAGCTTTTACTAAACATATGGTTGATGCCTTGATGCAATCTTATGAAGAAAAACTTGAGTTGGAAGTTTCTATCCCTAGAAAACTTTATGATGAGTGGGAACCTACTATTAAAATTAAGATTAAAGATCATGAATGCTATGCTTTGTGTGATTTGGGTGCTAGTGTTTCCACGATTCCAAAAACTTTGTGCGATTTGCTAGGTTTCCATGATTTTGATGATTGCTCTTTAAACTTGCACCTTACGGATTCCACCATTAAGAAACCTATGGGAAGAATTAATGATGTTATTATTGTTGCAAATAGGAACTATGTGCCCGTAGATTTTATCATTCTTGACATAGATTGCAATCCTTCATGTCCTATTATTCTTGGTAGACCTTTCCTTAGAACGATTGGTGCAATTATTGATATGAAGGAAGGGGATATTAAATTCCAATTTCCATTAAAGAAAGGCATGGAACACTTCCCTAGGAAGAAAATAAAATTACCATATGAATCTATTATGAGAGCCACTTATGGATTGCCTACCAAAGATGGCAATACCTAGATCTATCCTTGCTTTTATGCCTAGCTAGGGGCGTTAAACGATAGCGCTTGTTGGGAGGCAGCCCAATTTTATTTGTAGTTTTTTGCTTTTTGCTTCTGTTTAGGAATAAATATTTGATCTAGCCTCTGGTTAGATGTGTTTTTATGCTTTAATTAGTGTTTGTGCCAAGTTAAACCTATAGGATCTTCTTGGATGATAGTTATTTGATCTTGCTGTAATTTCCAGAAACTTTCTGTTCACAAAAACAATTGTTAAAAATAACCAGAACGTGATAAAATACTGATTCCAATTGCTGCTGATCAATAAACAAATTGCCTAGGTCTTCCTATTTTGGCTGATTTTTTTTGGAGTTCCAGAAGTTTGCGTTAGTTACAGGTTACTACAGACTGTTTTGTTTTTGACAGATTCTGTTTTCGTGTGTTGTTTGCTTATTTTGATGAATCTATGGCTAGTAAAATAGTTTATAAACCATAGATAAGTTGGAATATAGTAGGTTTAACACCAATATAAATAAAGAATGAGTTCACTACAGTACCTTGAAGTGGTCTTTTGTTTTCTTTCGCTAACGGAGCTCACGAGATTTTCTGTTGAGTTTTGTGTTGTGAAGTTTCAAGTTTTGGGTGAAAGATTAGATGGATTATGGAACAAGGAGTGGCAAGAGCCTAAGCTTGGGTATGCCCATGGCACCCCCAAGATAATCTAAGGACACCATAAAGTTAAAGCTTGGGGATGCCCCGAAGGCATCCCTCTTTCGCCTACTTCCATCGGTAACTTTACTTGGAGCTATATTTTTATTCACCACATGATATGTGTTTTGCTTGGAGCATCTTGTATGATTTGAGTCTTTGCTTTTTAGTTTACCACAATCATCCTTTCTGTACACACCTTTTGAGAGAGCCATACATGACTTGTAATTTGTTAGAATAATCTATGTGCTTCGCTTATATCTTTTGAGTTATATAGTTTTGCTCTAGTGCTTCACTTATATCTTTTAGAGCACGGTGGTGGATTTGTTTTATAGAAACTATTGATCTCTCATGCTTCACTTAGATTATTTTGAGAGTCTTAAATAGCATGGTAATTTTCTTAATAATCCTAATATGCTAGGTATTCAAGAATAGTAAAAATTCTTATGAGTGTGTTGAATATTATGGGAAGTTTGATGCTTGATAATTGTTTTGAGATATAAATATGGTGATATTAGAGTCATGCTAGTTGAGTAGTTGTGAATTTGAGAGAGACTTGTGTTAAAGTTTGTGATTCCCGTAGCATGCACGTATGGTGAACCGTTATGTGATGAAGTCGGAGCATAATTTATTTATTGATTGTCTTCCTTATGAGTGGCGGTCGGGGACGAGCAATGGTCTTTTCCTACCAATCTATCCCCCTAGCAGCATGCGCGTAATACTTTGCTTTGATAACTTGTAGATTTTTGCAATAAGTATATGAGTTCTTTATGACTAATGTTGAGTCCGTGGATTATACACACTCTTCTTCCTTCCACCATTGCTAGCCTCTCTAATACCGCGCACTTTTCGCCGGTATCATACACCCACCATATACCTTCCTCAAAACAGCCACCATACCTACCTATCATGGCATTTCCATAGCCATTCCGATATATATTGCCATGCAACTTTCCACCGTTCCGTTTATTATGACACGCTCCGTAATTGTCATATTGCTTTGCATGATCATGTAGTTGACATTGTATTTGTGGCAAAGCCACCGTTCATAATTCTTTCATACATGTCACTCTTGATTCATTGCATATCCCGGTACACCGCCGGAGGTGTTCACATAGAGTCATATCTTGTTCTAAGTATTGAGTTGTAATTGTTGAATTGTAAGAAAAAATAAAAGTGTGGTGATCATCATTTTTAGAGCATTGTTCCAAGTGAGGAAAGGATGATGGAGACTATGATTCCCCCACAAGTCGGGATGAGACTCCGGACTAAAAAAAAGAAGAGTCCATAAAAAAGAGAAAAGGCCCAAATAAAAAAATGAGAGAAAAAGAGAGAAGGGACAATGTTACTATCCTTTTACCACACTTGTGCTTCAAAGTAGCACCATAATCTTCATGATAGAGAGTCTCCTATGATATCACTTTCATATACTAGTGGGAATTTTTCATTATAGTACTTGGCTTGTATATTCCAATGATGGGCTTCCTCGAAATACCCTAGGTGTTCGTGAGCAAGCGAGTTGGATGCACACCCACTTAGTTTCTTTTGTTGAGCTTTCATATACTTATAGCTCTAGTGCATCCGTTGCATGGCAATCCCTACTCACTCACATTGATATCTATTGATGTGAATCTCCATAGCCCGTTGATACGCCTAGTTGATGTGAGACTATCTTCTCCCTTTTTGTCTTCTCCACAACCACCATTCTATTCCACATATAGTGCTATGTCCATGGCTCACGCTCATGTATTGCGCGAAGATTGAAAAAGTTTGAAAATGTCAAAAGTATGAAACAATTGCTTGGCTTGTCATCGGGGTTGTGCATAATTTAAATACTTTGTGTGGTGAAGATAGAGCATAGCCACACTATATGATTTTGTAGGGATAACTTTCTTTGGCCATGATATTTTGAGAAGACACGATTGCTTAGTTAGTATGCTTGAAGTATTATTATTTTTATGTCAATATGAACTTTTGTCTTGAATCTTTCGGATCTGAATATTCATACCACAATTAAGAAGAATTACATTGAAATTATGCCAAGTAGCACTCCGCATCAAAAATTCTGTTTTTATCATTTACCTACTCGAGGATGAGCAGGAATTAAGCTTGGGGATGCTTGATACGTCTCCAACGTATCTATAATTTTTGATTGCTCCATGCTATATTATCTACTGTTTTGTACATTATTGGGCTTTATTATTCACTTTTATATTATTTTTGGGACTAACCTATTAACCGGAGGCCCAGCCCAGAATTGCTGTTTTTTTGCCTATTTCAGAGTTTCGCAGAAAAGGAATATCTAACGGAGTCCACACGGAATGAAACCTTCGGGAACGCGATTTTTAGGAAGAATATGATCCGGGAGACTTGGACCCTACGTCAAGAAACAAAGGAGGAGGCCACAAGGTAGAGGGCGCGGCTACCACCCCCCAGGGCGCGCCCTCCACCCTCGTGGCCCCCCTGTTGGTCCACCGACGTACTCCTTCCTCCTATATATACATACGCATTCCAAACGATCGATCTGGAGCAAAACCCTAATTCCACCGCCGCTACCTTCTGTTACCATGAGATCCCTTCTCGGGGCCTGTTCCGGAGCTCCGCCGGAGGGGGCATCCATCACGGAGGGCTTCTACATCAACATCATAGCCTCTCCGATGAAGTGTGAGTAGTTTACCTCAGACCTTCGGGTCCATAGTTATTAGCTAGATGGCTTCTTCTCTCTTTTTGGATCTCAATACAATGTTCTCCCCCTCTCTCATGGAGATCTATTCGATGTAATCTTCTTTTGCGGTGTGTTTGTTGAGACCGATGAATTGTGGGTTTATGATCAAAATTATCTATGAACAATATTTGAATCTTTTCTGAATTCTTTTATGTATGATTGGTTATCTTTGCAAGTCTCTTCGAATTATCAGTTTGGTTTGGCCTACTAGATTGATCTTTCTTGCAATGAGAGAAGTGCTTAGCTTTGGGTTCAATCTTGCGGTGTCCTTTCCCGATGTGATGGGGCAGCAAGGCACGTATTGTATTGTTGCCATCGAGGATAACAAGATGGTTTTTTTTTATCATATTGCATGAATTTATCCCTCTACATCATGTCATCTTGCTTAAGGCGTTACTCTGTTCTTATGAACTTAATACTCTAGATGCATGCTGGATAGCGGTCGATGTGTGGAGTAATAGTAGTAGATGCAGCGTGAGTCGGTCTACTTGTCTCGCACGTGATGCCTATATACATGATCATACCTAGATATTCTCATAACTATGCTCAATTCTGTCAATTGCTTAACAGTAATTTGTTCACCCACCGTAAAATACTTATGCTCATGAGAGAAGCCACTAGTGAAACCTATGGCCCCCGGGTCTATCTTCATCATATTAATCTTCCAACACTTAGTTATTTCCTTTGCTTTTTTACTATGATTTTTATTTTACTTTGCATCTCTATCACAAAAATACCAAAAATATTATCCTATCATATTATTAGATCTCACTCTCGTAAGTGACCGTGTAGGGATTGACAACCCCTTTTCGCGTTGGTTGCGATGATTTATTTGTTTTGTGTAGGTGCGAGGGACTTGCGCGTAGCTTCCTACTGGATTGATACCTTGGTTCTCAAAAACTGAGGGAAATACTTACGCTACTTGCTGCATCACCCTTTCCTCTTCAAGGGAAAACCAACGCATTGCTCAAGAGGTAGCATCGAGCCCATGCCCAGCAGCTACTTCGGACTTGTGAAGCGGCTTCTCAGTGCTTGCCTATGGCTTGAAGCCGTGAAGAGGTCGGTCTGCATTGAAGGTGCACGGATGGCATTTGCCCGCGTCAAGACGCATTGGGCAAAGATGGATGCCAAGAAGCTGATGACCGAGGGGCCGCCTGAGGGCAAGAAGCATCATTGACCCGACCTATATTTTGATAGTGTCCTGGAGGGGTCCCGCCTTGTGGCGGAGCAATGTGCGAAGGATGTTATACTCCCATGAAGAAATTCGGGTTACCCTGTCCTGTAGTATGGAACAAGATCGTTATGTAATATGATACTTGTGCTTTAAAATTTTACCTCCTGTGCGGCCGTTTATGAAATCTGAGGATTGACCAGTCGTCGGCTTCTGCCCCCACGTAGATAGTATGGCAGTGTTCTGGATAAATCTAAACACTCTTTACTCCACATTCTGGTCCTTAAAGGAGGTGTTTAGCGCAATGAACAAGGCAATCAGACTATACGGCCTTTATCACCCTCACTTAGCCATAGGAGTTTGACAATAAAAATTTCGGTGAAGCCCCTGGTATTTGGAAGGCCGAACTAGGGGCGCTATACATGCCTAATGGGAAAAAACCGATTCCTCGCATAAAATAGAAAAAATCTCTAACGATTTGAGACCTCTCGAACAGCCGACCAGCTCTTGCAGCATCATGACAGTCAGTTTTCGGCTTTCTCTACTGAGGTGCTCGTCCGGAAGAACCGGGACACAATCGCAGTAGTTCTCCCTTTACTACCCTAGCCGATATAGCGGAACATAAGGTAGTAAGCACAGGAGCCGGGCAACCCAACTATTGACCAAAGACATGATTCGGAGCCAATGCATATAATGCTATAAGTTTGGGGTGCCGAACTATACTGTAAAAGTGTTTGGTCTTTGTTGCTGTGTTATGGGGCATAATGAAGCCCCTGTCAAATGAAAGGCGTACCCGAGTGTACATGTGCAATTGATGCGGGGCGTGATGGAGCCCCTGCCGCAGTGATACGTACCAGAGTGTACGGGTGCGATAAGTAATAAACACAAAGGCAAGGAAACAAGTAATAAGCTAATGCTGCCAATTATTTTTCCATTGTAATTTAATTAATACGTCGAAGCATACTTGTGTAAGTAATGCGATAAGCAAGTAAGGCTATTTAACATGCCATGACCAAGAGCGAGCTGCGTGCGGGTATGTAAAACAGGTATAGGGGTCGTTATCAGAGACCACCTAGGGATTCCTTTGTACGTCAAAGCTTCTTGCTTCCTTGGTGTATCCGTCCCGTGACCGGTCCGATGATCAGGTTGCCAAAAAGTGCCTCAAGAAGAGAAAACCCCTAAATTAAAAAATAAAAGGTGAAAGTGTGCAGATCCAGGGTCGGTCGAGCCGCATTGTGGATCAAAAGATAGCTATGCCTCCATCGGTGCCCATGGGATTTTGAGTGCGTAATTATGTACGCGCGGTACGAATGCCGCCGTTTGATCGGGACTGGGACGGAGGCTAAATTGCTAGTTAAGCTCTTGACGGGCTGGGCTGACTTGCTGTAGTTCGAATTAATCATCGACAGTGGCTATGAAGTGGGTGGTGGGTGGGAAACGAAATTTCCCATCATCGGCCTCTAGTTCGAATTGAACATAGTTCGGCTGCGAGTCCTCCACCAAGGACAGTTTCTTTAATGAGCCTAGCACATCGCCCAAGGGCGAGTGTTGGAAGATGTCTGCGGCACTGAATTCGAAAATCGATAACCGATCAAGCTCGATGTTCGCAGACGCACGTGGTTCGGAACTTGCAGCCGCAAACGAGTCTGGAGTTTCGTTGACAAAGATATTGCATGAGGCTGAGTCTTTGTGCGGCTCCGATGCCGTGGAATCTGCAGCCTCCATGGCGGAGTTGAGCTTCCTGTCCTCGGATGGTGCAATTTGCTCCGAACTTAAGGGCAGAGTAGTTACAGGAGCCATCTCCTGGATGTGGTCCGATGACAGATTTAAGTCATGTTCATCGGGGTAAGAAGGAGCGATCGCCACGGTCTTGAATTCGGTGAAGATCAAGTCTCCATGAATGGTCCGCAACGTAATTCAAGCTTCCGAATCTCACCTCATGGCCAGGGGCATAGCTATCAATCTGCTCCAGATGGCCAAGCGAGTTGGCCCGCAGTACAAAGCCGCCGAACACAAAGATCTGTCTGGGGAGGAAGGTTCCCTCTTGGACAGCGTCGCTATGGACGATTGAAGGAGCCATCAAACCTATTGAGGACGGCACAGTGGAACTCTCAACGAAAGCACCAATGTCGGTGTCAAAACCAGCGGATCTCGGGTAGGGAGTCCCGAATTGTGCGTCTAAGGTCAATGGTAACAAGAGACAGGGGACACGATGTTTACCCAGGTTTGGGCCCTCTCTATGGAGGTAATGCCCTACTTCCTGCTTGATTGATCTTGATGAATATGATTATTACAAGAGTTGATCTACCATGAGATCGTAATGGCTAAACCCTAGAAGTCTAGACAGTATGACTATGGTCAAGAAAAAATCCCCCCTCCGGACTAAGTCCTCCAGTTTATATAGACACGGCGAGATCTAGGGTTACATAGAGTCGGTTACATAGAAAGGAATTGATACGTCTCCAACGTATCTATAATTTATGAAGTATTCATGCTATTATATTATCCATCTTGGATGTTTAATGGGCTTTACTATTCACTTTTATATTATTTTGGGCCTAACCTATTAACCCAGAGCCCAAAGTGCGGTTTGCTTTTTCCCTTGTTTCAAATGTTTCGCAGAAAAGGAATATTAAACGGAGTCCAAACGGAACGAAACCTTCGTGAGCGTGATTTTTGGAATGAACGTGATCCAGGAGACTTGGAGTTGAAGTCAGGGAAGCTTCGAGGTGGCCACGAGGCAGGGAGGCGCGCCTGCCCCCCTGGGCACACCCCCACCCTCGTGGCTCCCCCTTACTGACTTTTTTCACCTATATATATATATATATATCCATATACCCTAAAAACATCGGGGAGCAGAATAGATCGGGAGTTCCGCCGCCGCAAGCCTCTGTAGCCACCAAAAACCAATCATGACCCTGTTCCGGCACCCTGCTGGAGGGGGGATCCATCACTGGTGGCCATCTTCATCATCCCAGCGCTCTCCATGACGAGGAGGGAGTAGTTCACCCTCGGTGGTGAGGGTATGTACCAGTAGCTATGTGTTTGATCTCTCTCTCTCTCTCTCTCTCTCATGTTCTTGATTCGACATGATCTTGATGTATCGCGAGCTTTGCTATTATAGTTGGATCTTATGATGTTTCTCCCCCTCTACTCTCTTGTAATGGATTGAGTTTTCCCTTTGAAGTTATCTTATGGGATTGAGTCTTTAGGTATTTGAGAACACTTGATGTATGTCTTGCATGTGCTTATCTGTGGCGACAATGGGATATTCACGTGATCCACTTGATGTATGTTTTGGCGATCAACTTGCGGGTTCCGTTTGTGAACTTATGCATAGGGGTTGGCACATGTTTTCGTATTGACTCTCCGGTAGAAACTTCGGGGCACTCTTTGAAGTTCTTTGTGTTGGTTGAATAGATGAATCTGAGATTGTGTGATGCATATCGTATAATCATACCCATGGATACTTGAGGTGACATTGGAGTATCTAGGTGACATTAGGGTTTTGGTTTATTTGTGTCTTAAGGTGTTATTCTAGTACGAACTCTATGATAGATCGAACGGAAAGAATAGCTTCGTGTTATTTTACTACAGACTCTTGAATAGATTGATCAGAAAGGATAACTTTGAGGTGGTTTTGTACCCTACAATAATCTCTTCGTTTGTTCTCCGCTATTAGTGTCTTTGGAGTGACTCTTTGTTGCATGTTGAGGGATAGTTATATGATCCAATTATGTTAGTATTGTTGAGATAACTTGCACTAGTGAAATTATGAACCATAGGACTTGTTTCCTAGCATTGCAATACCATTTACGCTCACTTTTATCAATAGTTACCTTTCTGTTTTTATAATTTCAGATTACAAATACTCATGTCTGTCATCCATATTGCACTTGTATCACCATCTCTTTGCCGAACTAGTGCACCTATACAATTTACCATTGTATTGGGTGTGTTGGGGACACAAGAGACTCTTTGTTATTTGGTCGCAGGGTTTTTTGAGAGAGACCATCTTCATCCGACACCTCCCACAGATTGATAAACCTTAGGTCATCCACTTGAGGGAAATTTGCTACTTTCCTACAAACCTCTGCACTTGGAGGGCCAACAACGTCTACAAGAAGAAGGTTGCATAGTAGACATCAGGAATCTACATAATTGATCGCCAATCTTGTTTTCCACGCCAAGGAGAGTCCTATCCAGACACGGGTGCAGTCTTCGGTCTTCATATCTTCACAGCCCATCAGTCCGGCCCATGGATAATAGGCCCGACGCCCGAGGACCCCTTAGTCCAGGACTCCCTCAACACCTCTAAAAACTTCTAAAAATTATCCTTTTTGTGTGCCTAGATCGTTCGTGGAACGACAGAAGGTGGTCGATATCTTCCGTGCTAAGCGGGTTATTCTCAGGTCGAGTGTTTATTCACTCGCCATCGCACGAGAAAATGGGCAGTAATAGGGATTCCCAGTCCCGAACTCAAAAATGCAAATAATTAAACAAAACTCCCCCGGGACTGATGTTGGTATGGACGACACCCGTTGTTTCGGACAAGCCGTGGAGTGTGATTGATGGTGGAGGGGGAGTAAACCTTTACTTTTATCGCTTGGGAACCGCCACTAGCGTGCTTAGCATGGAAGATGTTGATAACTGATAGTCGTGAAGTGAATGAGAAGGGTGCATGTCTCAAAATATCATTTATCTCTGTTTTAAAAATTTAGCTCTGGCACGTTTGCATATCACTGCTTCCCTATGCGAAGGGACTTTCTATTTACTTTTATGTTGTGTCATCACCTTCTAAAACAAGCGCCAGAAACTGAGTAGAGCACAACTGTCATGATTTATGCATTGTGTATAGCTAATGTTGGGTGCATCATGACTTGATCTTTTATACCATGAATTACAATGTTTAGTCGTTGCTTGAACTTTGGAGGTGCTCTGCATTTATGTTTTGCGGTGTCAGAAAGGGCTAGCGAGATACCACTATTGTCATATTATATCATGGTTGTTTTCACAACGTGTTGCTGTTTGAGATCTCTTATTGTCGCTCACTAGCTGATTATGCCATTGATATGAGTTAATATAATCTTTATGAGTTATTATTGACATGGTTAGTTATAATGTTGGCTGAAAACCTGGGTGCTGTTTAAGCTTATTTATGCAAACAAGAGCAAAAGAGTTCCTAAAAGTTTTTCTCACTTTCAGTTTATCAACTGAATTCCTTGAGGACAAGCAAAGGTTTAAGCTTGGGGGAGTTGATACGTCTCCTACGTATCTACTTTTTCTCACGCTTTTCCTCTTGTTTTGGACTCTAATTTGCATGATTTGAATGAAACTAACCCCGGACTGACGCCATTTTCAGCAGAACTACCATGGTGTTGTTTTTGTGCATAAATAAAAGTTCTCGGAATGGAACGAAACTTCGCGAGGATTTTTATGGAATAAATGAGAATTTCTGGAGCCAAGACCCATCAGAGAGGGGCCCCTGGTTGAGCACAACCCACCAGGGCATGCCCCTCTCTCCTGGCGTGTCCAGGTGGGTTGTACCCACCTGGTGGCCCCGCTGACGACCCCCCTGATACTATAAAATCACATATTTCCAGAAAAAATGAGGGAGAAAGAATTATCGCGTTCCACGAGACGGAGCGCCGTCAAGCCCTATTCTTCCTCGGGAGGGCAGATCTGGAGTCTGTTTGGGGCTCCAGAGAGGGGGATCTTCATTCTTCGTCATCACCAACCAATCTCCATCGCCAATTCCATGATGCTCCCCACCGGGAGTGAGTAATTCCTTCGTAGGCTCGCTGGTCGGTGAGGAGTTGGATGAGATTCATCATGTAATCGAGTTAGTTTTGTTAGGGCCTGATCCCTAGTATCCACTATGTTCTTAGATTGATGTTGCTATGACTTTGCTATGCTTAATGCTTGTCACTTTGGGCCCGGGTGCCATGAACTCAGATCTGAACTGTTTATGAATTCATCATTATATCCATGTTTTAGATCTGATATTGCAAGTTATAGTCACCTACTACGTGTTATGATCCGACAACGCAGGAGTGACAACAACCGGGCCCACTCTTGGTGATGACAGTAGTTTGAGGAGTTCATCTATTCACTATGTGTTAATGCTTTGTTCTGGTTCTCTATTAAAAGGAGGCCTTAATATCCCTTAGTTTCCAATATGGACCCCACTACCACGGGAGGGTAGGACAAAAGATGTCAAGCAAGTTCTTTTAATAAAGCACGTATGACTATTTACGAAATACATGCCTACATTATATCGATGAACTGGAGCTAGTGCCGTATCGCCCTAAGTTATAACTGTCACATGATGAATATCATCCAACAAGTCACCGATCCAATACCTATGAATTTATTTATATTGATCTTGCTGCGTTACTTTTGCTATCATCACTGTTACACTTGCTACAAAATTGCTGCTATCACTGTTACTGTTACCGTTGTTGCTGCTACTATTATCAAAAATATCAAACTACTTTGCTACTGATCACTTTGCTGCAGATAATTAATCTCCATGTGTGGTTGAATTGACAAATCAGCTGCTAATACCTTTAAATATTCTTTGCTCCCCTTGCATTGAATCTATAAATTTGGGTTGAATACTCTACCCTCGAAAACTGTTGCGATCCCCTATACTTGTGGGTTATCAACTTAGCAAAGAAAGAAAGCCACCTGTACATGTTGACTAGTCTTTTTCTCTCTCTCTCTCACTAGTCTTTCTCACACATTATGTAGAGCACGTAGCGTGCATGCATGACAGCTGGACCGGAGCCTTGCTGGTGAGTGAGAGTGAGGTGCTTACCGGCGGCGCGCATGGGCACAAGTGTGACCAGGGCGCTCCTCCATGATGCACCGCTGCGAGCACGGGCTCGACCAAGGGGCTCCACCATGGCGCGTGTGAGCACGGGCTCGGCCAGGTGCTGCACCATGGCGAGCGCGTGCGCATGAACACGGTCAGCGCGCGAGCACGAACACAACAATGACACAAGAATGCTCACGGCTCCCACCTGCCAGTGATGCTCCTCGTGGTGGTGCCGTCGTCGATGCTAGGAGCTGCGGCGCTAGACGGGTCGGCGACCGGATCCAGCAGAGGAGGACTCGGGCGAGGCGAGCACCTCCTTTGGCTTGCCGGCCGTGGCGCTCGAGCGGTGGTCATGGATCTTGGGCACAGTAGGACCTGCGGCGGCGGCCGGGTTGGCGACCAAATCAAGCATAGGAGGGTCGGGCAAGGCAAGCACCTCCTGTGGCTCGGTGGCCATGGATCTCGAGCGTGCTTGGAGTTGCGGCGGCGGCAGTCGATGGTCGAATCGAGCGAGAGGATGGCCGGGTGAGGCGAGCACCTCCTCTGGCTCACCGGCCATGGCGCTCGAGCGATGGACGGACGGCGTGGCGAACCGATGAGGAGGCTGGCGGCAATCAGAAGAGGGTGCAGTAACAGACCAGAAGGGGCGATGGCGCGATGTGACAAGGAGGCGGAGGAGAGAGATGAGGTAGGAAGAGAGGGGAAGAAGATTGTAGGCCCCATGGCCACTTTAGCATCTTATCCACATAGGCCTGCCATGTCACCCTGACATGTGGGCCAAACCTGCTAGTTTTGTGGTTAGTTGCGGCTCGAAGCTGGTTTACTGCATTTTGTTATTCACTTGGCGCATAAGAGGTGGCCTTTTGTGATTTTGATAAAAACAATAGTTTTGGAGTACCCTTGCCACAAATGTGGTGGTTTTGAGCAATTTACTCGAGGTTGAACTACAAGAGGGATCAGTACCGTCAGATGAGGCTAAAACAGTACGAGAACTACCACAGCCTCGCTAGGCCGCGAGATGCACTGGAAAAGGTGAGATGAGGTCCACTGCTTATTTTTTTGTGTGTGTGTCAATTATGGCCTCTTCAATAACTGTACTTCATCATGTCACTTTATTAGTATTTTTAGTAGTTAAGCGACAACCAATTTATCATTTGTGTTAGTCAGGTATGGGTTTTTTGTCTTCTACAGTATTTGACTAGCATAACATGTGTTACACGCCAAAAAATCATTTTTATAGATTCGCCGTTGATACATCCATTTTGCATCATGTTTTCCTACTGTTATTTATAATGTTTTTATAAATAATAATGCTTTATGAAGTAATTCTAATGTCATTTCTTTCATAATATGCAAGGTTTACACAAAGAGGAAGAATGCCAGCAGCTGGAATTCTGGACCTGAAATGTTACGTCAGAGTTACCTATTCTGCATATCTCCGAATGTGCTGAAAATTTAAGGAGAATTGTTTTGCAATGTATAAAAAATACTGCAGCAAATAACTACTAGAGGAGGCTCACCAGGTGGGCACAACCCACCTGGGCGCGCCAGGCCCCCCAGGTGCGCCCTCGTGGGTTGTGCTCTCCTCAGCCCACCTCCAATGCCCATCTTCTAGAATATAGGTCATTTTGACCTAGAAAAAAATCAGAGGGGGACTTTCGGGACGAAGTGCCGTCGTCTCGAGGCGGAACTTGGGTAGGGGCACTTTCTCCAGTGGAGGGATTTTGTCGGGAGAACTTCCCTTCTGGAGGGGGAAATCATCGTCATCGTCATCACCAACAACTCTCTCGTGTTTGGGAGGGCACTCTCCATCAACATCTTCAACATCATCATCTCCTCTCAAACCCTAGTTCATCTCTTGTTTTCAATCTTTTTATCGGAACCGCAGATTGGTACCTGTGGGTGACTAGTAGTGTTGATTACATCTTGTAGTTGATTACTACATGGTTTATTTGGTGGAAGATTATATGTTCAGATCCATTATGCTATTTAATACCCCTCTGATCTTGAGCATGATTATCATTTGTGAGTAGTTATTTTCGTTTTTGAGTCATAGGAGAAATCTTGTTGCAAGTAATCTTGTGAACTTGATATGTGTTTGATATTTTGATGATATGTGTGTTGTGATTCCCTTAGTGGTGTCATGTGAACGTCCACTACATGGAACTTCACCATATTTGGGCCTAAGGGAATGCATTGTGGAGTAGTTATTAGATGATGGGTTGCTAGAGTGAAAGAAGCTTAAACCCTAGTTTATGCACTACTTCGTAGGGGACCGATTTGGATCCAAAAGTTTAATGCTATGGCTAGATTTTATCTTAGCACTGTTCTCGTAGTTGCGGATGCTTGCGAGGGGGTTAATCATAAGTAGGAGGCTTGTTCAAGTAAGAACAACACCTAAGCACCGATCCACCCACATATCAAATTATCAAAGTAGCGAACACAAAGCAAACCAACATGATGAAAGTGACTAGATGAAATTCCCATGTACCCTCAAGAACGCTTTTCTTATCATAAGAGACTGTTTTGGCCTGCCCTTTGCCACAAAAGGATTGGGATACCTTGCTGCACTTTATTTACCGTTACCGTCACTTGTTTGTTACAAACCATCTTGCTATCAAACTATCAGTTACCGAAAATTTCAGTGCTTGCAGAAAATACCTTGCTGAAAACTACCTGTCATTTCCTTCTGCTCCTCGTTGGGTTTGACACTCTTACTTATCGAAAGGACTACGATTGATCCCATATACTTGTGGGTCATCAAGACTCTTTTCTAGCACCGTTGCCGGGGAGTGAAGCGCTCTTGGTAAGTGGAAATTTGTAAGGAAAAATTATTATATGTGCTGAAATTTATTGTCACTTGTTACTATTGAGAATCATCCTTTGAGGGGTTTGTTCGGGGTATCTTCACCTCGACCGGAACCAAAATTAGTTGCCCCTCAACCTACTGCACCTAATGAAAATATTGGTTATGAAATTCCTTCGGGTATGATAGAACAACTGCTAGCTAATCCTTACGCAGGAGATAGAACTGAACATTCTGATATGCACTTGATCTATGTGGATGAAATTTGTGGATTATTTAAGCTTGCAGGTTTATCCGGAGATGAAGCTAAGAATTTTTTTTTTACCTTTGTCTTTGAAGGGGAAAGCATTGATCGCGTATAGGCTATGCGATGACATTGGATCCTGAAATTGGAATCGATTGAAATTGGAATTTCACCAAAAAATTTATCCTATGCATCTAGTTCATCGTGATTGGAATTATATCTACAATTTTTGGCCTCGTGAAGGATAAAGTATCACTCTAGCTTGGGGGAGGCTTAAGTCAATGTTGTATCCACGCCCCAATCATGAGCTCTTGAGATAAATTACTATTCAGAATTTTTATGCTCGCCTTTCTCGTGATGATCAATCCATGCTCGATACTTCTTGTACTGGTTCTTCTGTGAAGAAGACTATTGAATTCAGGTGGGATCTTTTGGAAAGAATTAAACGCAACTCTGAAGATTTGGAACTCGAAAAGGTAAAGAGTCAGGTATTAAGCTTGAGTTTGATTGTGTTAAATCTTTTATGAATACCGATGCTTTTCACAAGTTTAACACTAAATATGGACTTGACTCTGAGACAGTGGCCTCCTTTTGTGAATCTTTTGCTACTCATGTTGATCTTCCTAAGGATAAGTGGTTTAAATATCACCCCCCTATTAAAGAAGAAATTGAAGAACCAGTCATAGTTAAAGATGAAACTATTATTTACAATGTTGATCCAGTTGTGCCTACTGCTTATTTTGACAAACCGCCTTTCCCTGTTTGGATAAAGGGACATGCTAAGGTTTCAACTGTGGTTCACAAAAGTAATATTAGAGCACCCAAACCTACTGAACAAATTAAAGTGGAACCTAGTGTTGCTATGGTTAAAGATCTTCTGGAAGAAAATATTGATGGGCATGTTATTTACTTCTGTGATGATGCTACTAGAATTGCCAAACCTAATGAAAAAGATAAACATAGACCTGTTATTCGGCATGCCTATTGTCTCAGTTAAAATAGGAGATCATTGTTATCATGGTTTACGTGATTTAGGTGCTAGCGTGAGTGCTATTCCTTTTACCTTATACCAAGAAATCATGAATGACATAGCACACACTGAAACCAAAGAGATAGATGTTACTATTAAACTTGCTAATAGAGGAACCATCACACCACCTGGGATTGTTAGAGATGTTGAAGTCTTGTGTGGGAAAATAAAATACCCTACTGATTTTCTAGTTCTAAGTTCCCCACAAGATGACTGAGGGAGTCCCGGATTAGGGGGTGTCCGGACTGCCGGACTACCATCATCGGCCGGACTATCATCGGCCGAACTATCGTCATCAACCGGACTCCAAGACTATGAAGATACAAGATTGAAGACTTCACCCCGTGTCCGGATGGGATTTCCTTGGCGTGGAAGGCAAGCTTGGGATACGGATATGTAGATCTCCTACCATTGTAACCGACTCTATGTAACCCTAGCCCTCTCCGGTGTCTATATAAACCGGATGGCTTTAGTCCGTAGGACTACAATCACAACAACCCTTACAATCATACCATAGGCTAGCTTCTAGGGTTTAGCCTCCTTGATCTCGTGGTAGATCCACTCTTGTAAACATTCACAATATCAATATCAATCAAGCGGGGACGTAGGGTTTTACCTCCATCAAGAGGGCCCGAACACAGGTAAACATCGTGTCCCTTGTCTCCTGTTACCATCCGCCTAGACGCACAGTTCGGGACCCCCTACCCGAGATCCGCCGGTTTTGACACCGACGTTGGTGCTTTCATTGAGAGTTCCTCTATGCCGTCACCGATAGGAAGGATGCCTCCTCCCGTCTTCAAGGACGGTATTTTCGCCAAAGGAGCCTTGGCACGGCCAAACTATCCGCTAGGTGGTTTTCTTATGACCACCTGTCCGCCATCGCTCGACAACGACCTCTCAAGTCGCCAAAGCAATTTTCACATCAGCTCGGAATTACGTCGGCTGGATCCAATAGAGCTCTCGTCCGTGGCGAGCTCTTGGATCGCATCGCCGCCTGGAGTCGCTTCATGACTACGATCAGATTGGGCTTAAAACCGATCTGAGAGAAATTAACTCTCCCCAGATCACCCACCACGTTGCAGTGGTAGAGGAACAATGCGGCGACGCTTCTCCTGTATTGAAAACTAGTCATGTCCGGATCCCCGAACCCCCCATGCCGGATTCCCGCGGAGGGACGGGCTTCGATCAAACACTGAACTTAAAGTCAGGCATCGGACCAGACTCGTTGGACAACGTCCAGAAATCCAAGCTTCCAAAATTGGAAACTTCTCGGCCTTCGAGCCTTGAGATGGGTAGGGTTCCGGACTTAGTTCCACCCACCCGCCCAGACATATGCGATCCAACTCTAATTCGGCAAGAGCCCGCCGAGACAGTACATCACTCTTTGGGCGATTCCTCCTGGTTATGGACAGGATAAAGGACTACCGAGAGGAAAACGCAATCTCAGTCTTCTGCAATAATTGCACGGACAAGGGAATCCTAAACGCCATAAGTCGCCATGACATTACACGCTTTGCTGACTTGGAGACCATCGTACAAAAGTACTGTGCGATGGAGAGCGCCTGGAAAACCGAAAGTAAATTTTGGGATAATCCGGTCCCGAATACCAAAAGTCCGGAACCAAAGGGTGCATCATTATCAAGCACCTGGGCTGAATACCAAAAAACCAAAACCCCCTAAAGGGTACGGAACCGTTCTGGAGGGCTGGCTAAACGGACCCTGCAAAATTCATAGCACAGAGGGTGCCACTCCAACTCATAGCCTTCGAGCATGTTGGATACTACGGCAGGTGGCCAAAAGTGGCGAAGAGCTTCTAGCTTCAGAATCCCAGCCCAGCAACACCAGTACGGTGTTAACAGTCTTCGAGACTTTCACATCCAATAACATGCGAAAACGACAACTCCGCAACCTTGCCGAAGTCTACCAAGTAGCAACAATAAATCCATGGAGCGACACGGCTATTACCTTCAATGCCAGTGACGAACCTAAATTCCGAACTGCCCGGGCACCAGCCGCATTGGTCCTCGGCCCGATAGTAGACGGCTTTCGCCTTACTAAGGTACTCATGGATGGCGGCAGCGGACTAAACCTCATCTATGAGGAAACCCTCCGAAAAATGGAAATAGATGGAACCGCATTGAGCGAAGCAGCACAACCTTTAGAGGAATAATCTCACCGGGAAGCATGCTGCACAGAAAAATAACGCTGGGCGTAGTGTTCGCTCACGGACAATTACAGGTCCGAGGAGGTCACGTTTCAAGTGGCTCCATTCAGCAGCGGATATCATGCTTTATTAGGACGAGAGGCATTCACAATTTTTCAAGCTATACCCCATTATGGGTACATGAAGCTTAAAATGCCCGGTCCCAACGGAATTATCACTCTCGCTAGTGATCCGAACATAGCACTCCGCGCCGAAAATAAGACACCCACACTAGCCCTCGAGGCACTATCCGAAGCCCTAGCGGCCGAGGAACTCACCGCGATGCGCTCCACGGTGAACAGGGACGATGTGATACTTGATAAAAGATCCAAGTCCACCTCTTTTAAACCGGCGGATGAAATAGTCAAATTCCAAGTCCACCCAATGGACCCTGCAAAAACGGCCTCCATCGGGGCACAATTAAACCCTGATGTAGACGCCGCACTAAGAGAATTTCTACAAGAAAACTGGGACATCTTTGCAGCACCCTTCGACATGCCAGAATCCCACGTCGGTGGCCGAGCACAGCCTAAATATCCTAAAGGATTCAAGCCGGTCAAACAGGCTCTTCGACGATTTTCCGAACCCAAAAGACAGGCAATGGGAGAGGAGCTAGCCAAACTATTGGAAGCCGGATTCATCGTGAGACATCAAACATCCGGATTGGCTAGCAAATCTGGTAATGGTACTAAAGAAGGACAAATCCTGGCGCCTATGTGTCGATTTCAAAGACCTAAATAAAGCCTGCCCAAAGGATCCCTTCCCCCTCCCCCGCATCGACCAAATCATCGATGCCACTGCGAAACACGATTCATTGTGCTTCCTGGACGCATACTCCGGCTATCATCAAATCAAGATGGCGAAGCGGATCAAGCCATAGCGGCATTCATTACTCCATATGGACCATTCTGCTTCAACACGATGCCATTCGGACTTAAAAACGCCGGCGCAACATATCAGCGCATGATTCAGACATGTCTGGCTAACCAGATCGGCAAAACACTAGAGGCATACGTAGACGACATAGTCGTCAAAACTAAACACGTCGAAACTCTAATAGACAACTTGAGGCTCACATTCGACAGCCTCAGAGCATATGACATCAAGCTGAATCCGGAAAAATGTGTTTTTGCGTACCGGTGGAAAAGTCATTGGGCTTCATCAGATCCGGTAGAGGAATTGAAGCAAACCCAGTCAAGATCTGAGCTCTGTCACAGCTAGATATCCCAAAAGACCTCAAGCAAATACAAAAATTGACTGGATGCGTGGCGGCTCTAAGCCGCTTTATCTCCCATCTAGGAGAAAAGGCATTACCCCTCTATCGCCTCCTTAGGCGCACCGAACACTTCGAGTGGACGGATGCTGCCCTTCTTGGGACTCGAAGAAATAAAGGCCATATTGGCAACAAATCCGGTCTGGCTGCCCAACCCGGGCGAACCAATGTTGTTATACATCGCAGCTACACATCCGGTTATGGCGCGGTACTCATCGTCGAGCGAGAAGCAGAAGGGCATAAATTCCTCTTCAAATACCAAGATACTACGTATCCACCGTGTTAACCCCCCATAAGTCCTGTTACCTGCACTATCAGAAGATAGCATACGCGGTGTTCATGGCATCCCGGAAGCTCCGACACTACTTTCAAGAGTGTTCGATAACAGTGGCCTCTGAAGTACCACTTAACGACATTATAAACAACCGCGACGCGACGGGCAGGATTGCAAAATGGGCCATTGAGCTCTTACCATTTGATATATCTTACAAACCTCGATGAGCTATCAAGTCTCAAGTTTTGGCTGACTTTGTCGCTGAATGGACCGAAGCCGAACTCCCTAAATAATATGGCGCATACTCCAATTGGATTATGCACTTCGGACTCTAAAATGTTGGCGGATGAAATTTGGCGTCGTATTGACGTCCCCGACCGGAGACACAGTCCAATACGTACTTCAGATAATGTACACGGACTCCAACAACGCAGCCGAATACGAGGCCCTTTTACATGGTCTCCGGATGGCAATCTCCATGGGCATTCAACGCCTAGAGGTGCGCGATTCAAACCTCGCAATATCCCAAATAAACGGAGACTTTGACGCCAAAGATCCGAAAATGGCAGCATATCGCAACGCTGTCCTAAAAATGTCAGCCCGGTTCGAAGGACTTGAATTCCATCACGTAGCCCGGGATAATAACCAAGCAGCCGACGTACTGGCACGTATTGGCGCAAAACGCGACGTTGTCCCTCCTAACATCTTCCTGGAACGGCTCTTCAAGCCATCCGTACTATGGGAAGAGGAGTCCAGAACTAACAAACTGGAACAAGCCGCACCAACCGGCGATTCAGCCGATGACATAACACCTTCCGCCCATTTACATAATGGCGTAATTGCCCGTGGACAGAACCATTACTCGCCTACTTGCTTAGGCGGGAGCTTCCGAAGACCAAAATGAGGCCCGCTGCATTGTCCGTGATCTAAAGCCTACAAGGTCTATGTGGGAGAACTTTATAAGAAAAGCACAACCGGAGTCCTTCAAAGGTGTATCTCCGAAGAGGAAGGGCGAAACCTCCTGGCTGAAATTCATGCCGGACTAGGCGGACACCACGCTGCAGCTCGGGCCCTTGTAGGAAAGGCATTTCGTACAGGATTTTACTGGCCGACGGCCCGAGCAGATGCACAAGACCTAGTCCAAAGATGCGTCGGTTGTCAGCTCTTCGCTAATCAGAGCCATATGCCACCCACCGCCCTCAAAACTATACCCATTACCTGGCCGTTCGTGGTCTGGGGGCTTGACATGGTTGGACCACTTAAAGGGGAACCCACAAGCAAAGGTACCTATTGGTCATGGTAGATAAATTTACCAAATGGATAGAGGCCAAGCCGCTTAAAGCGGCAGAGTCCGGACCAGTGATAGACTTTATATCCGGGTAGTACACCGTTATGGTGTCCCCACAAAGCATCATTACCGATAACGACACGAACTTCACCGCCGATGAGGTTAAATCATGGTGCAAAAATATGGGCATCAAGCTCGATTACGCTTCAGTCTATCATCCTCAAACAAACGGTCAAGTGGAACGAGCAAATGATCTAATAATGAGCGGCATCAAACCCAGACTAGTGCGGTCCCTTATGAAATCTGACACGCACTGGGTAGAGGAGCTCGACTCCGTACTCTGGGGGCTGCGGACAACGCCTAACCGTACCACCGGATTCACACCATTTTTTATGGTATACGGCGCAGAAGCAGTTTTGCCCTGCGACATCATTCATGACTCACCTCGAAAAGTGCGCATGTACGAAGAAAGAGAAGCCGAGTTGGATCGGCAGGACAGCTTGGACACATTGGAGGAAGAGCGCGACATCGCCAAGGCTCGTTCCGCATTCTATCAACAGCAGGCTCGAAGATATCAAAGCAGAGAAGTACGGGCCAAGACTTACAACGTTGGCGAACTGGTTCTCGCTCACGGACAAGAAAAAGGACAAGCTCAAGCCCAAATGGGAAGGCCCCTTCATCATCGATCAAGTCCTGACCGGCGGAGCGTACCGTCTACGAAATGCATCGGATAACCGACTCGAACCGAACCCTTGGAATGCAGCCCGCCTCCGGCAATTCTATGCCTAGCGCCAAATTAAGACTTTGTCCCCTTCCCCCGTCCAATTTTTTTTATTTCAGCTGCCTTTTGTTTATCTTTTTCCTCTCAACCCTATTCATCCAAGCCTTAAAGGGCTTTACCTGCGCAACGTTTGCACGCAATTGATGTGCTACCCGCACTCATTATACCTGGGGGCTTCTTTACCAGAAGCTTAATTATACGGGCTTCATGCCTAGCACATGTGTCAAGCCTCCAGATGTACCTTTTATTCACCATTATATGCATCGATATGACTTAAGTTTTGGCCAAGCTGGGTTGCCTGGCTCCTGTGCTTACCCCTACGTTCCCGATTGTTCGGCTAGGTGGTAAAGGGAGCACATCTGCGATTGTTAATGCCGGGTCAGCCGGATGTGTACCTCGACCGGGTGAAGCCGAAAGCTAAGCGTTCTTAAGGGAATATTCGGTCGATGACTTAAAAGATGATTTTTATCCACTTTTTATCTGCCCCAGATGTTTTACGCTTTTTCACAGTCCGGACATGCACTTTAGGGCATGCCACCCCAATGAAAGGAACCCTTAACGGAACTATTCTCCCGGAAGATGTTTCTTACTAACCCTGTAATATAACATAACTAGTTGGGCACTTGTCTGATAAAGCACTGATGACCCCTACGCCTGGTCTCCATGCATACCTCGGTTGTTTCATAACCGAGAAGGTATTCGGACACACTCCGGACTCTAGGGTCCCGAGGTCGAAGAGAAAAGGTCGGCAAAGACAAACGATCTACAATCTAGAAGGAATTTCGTATGTCATTTTATAATACATTGTCAAATCGACCGATTGTATTCTTCCTCAATCCCGTCTAACAAGGTTGTCTAATTTACATTTCTGTTGGGAAAATTTAGCGCCAACTCCACTTGGCCGTATACTAAACTCACAGGATCTCCTTCCCATCGGGCCCCACAGGTCCGACTTCGCCATGTGGTTGGGATCCGCCTTCTTGTACCGCGTCTTTACCATGGCCCGAGCCTCCCACAGCACCTTGGCGGCAGTCAAATCTTCCATAAATGGAAGCGCTGCCGCACTCCATTCAGCTTCTCCTCAAGCTCCACAATACCCTCGGTTATGGAGAAGTCTGGCAATAACGACTGGATGACGTCGCTCATAGCCTCTTGAACTCGTTGATCCGGTTGCAACAATTGAAGTTGATCACCCGTTGTTACGGGCATCTCCTCCATGAGGCGACCTGTGAGCATACCTACAGATATATTCTGTCAAATTGACTTCCTCGCCGAACTCTTCTTTTCAAAGGAGTTCGCTCAAGCACTTACTATATATGCCGCGATGAAGCCGTTGATTCTCCTTAACGGAGCCCGACAGCTCGGCCCGAACGCCTTTCAGCTCTTCTCCAAGCTGGGCATGGGCATCCTGGAGCTTGTTCCTTTCATGCTGCACCTTATGCAGCACCCTCTCGCCGGCCTTTAGTTGGCGCAGGTTCTTACTGTCGAGATCTTGTCCGACAGCACCTGCAATGTCGCTTTTTAGACTTGCGCAACAGCCAAACGCCACTTATCTATCTAAAATAATGCGTTACCAGGAGAGGTCCTTGCGTTTCCTCCTGCGCCAGAAAATGCAGCCTCAAGTTGGGCCTTGCACTCTTGCAGCTCCTGAGACAGTTGGGTATTCTTCTCGGTAAGATCCTACGTTTCATATGATCCTTAAATCAGTTAATATAACTACTTTAAGTCTCGGGGGCTACTGGCATATATAACTATCAAATTCTCTTACCCGTATGTCTTTTACATACTGCTCCGTGGCTCTGGTAAAACTATCTTGAGCAGCACGAAGGTGCGCGTCCCCCGGGTTAAAGGCATTCAACGCCTCGGGGGAGAAGCACGCGTCACGAAATACTGTCCGCGGCGCCTGTGATTCAGGGCACTCTCCACCTCAGACTTGGTGGCGGACAGTCTTTCGGCATCCTCCGTCGGAGGAACGTCCGGCTCGCGCCTTGCGCTCGCCTCCCCCTCCTGACCAGGTGCGGGAGCCCGGCTGGTAGAGGTTGGATTGACAACTTTCACGCCTGCAGTCCGGCGGACGCCTTTTTCCCTATAAAAATCATGAGCACTCAAACGCTTCCTAGGAACGTTGCTCTAAATACTGGATTGTGAGCTATACCTTTGCTGCGACGTTTCGGTCCGCGCCGTGCTCCTCTTTCGCCTACTGGTCCGAACTGGCCCTTGTTGGTCAGCCATCGTGGGCTCGGCTTCCCGCCCTAGGGGCGCCTCCTGCACAGTGCCATCACATACGGTGGTCAGAAATAAGCAAGGAAGGAATGACGGTGTCAAGGCTTCGGCCGCAATCACCTGGGAAGCCGGATATAGTCCGGGATAGTCGGCCATGATGGCGACTAAAGCATTGTCCATGCTGAGCTGGTGGAACACCCCGTCGATTAGCTCCACCTTTATGTCCGGTTCCTCTTCGGAGGCCAGATCCCGGGATCTCTCTGGATCCTCGGGCCGCGGAGCCGGACTTAACATGCCCTCCACGGTCTGGCACAGTTCCTGCGTCGAAAGAAGAACACACCGTAAGAAACTTAAGTTTCGAAAGGCACGGGTCGGACACGCTCAGTGTTCGCTTACCCAAGGCCGGGGATTATTCATGGAAAACCCATTTAACGGGTTCTTCCGAAGGAAATCCTCCTTCTCCCCCTTATACAGGCCGGACAAGATCGTCACCGGATCTTGGCCGAATCCGCCCTTTGCAGCCATGACGGGTGGCATCGTCCTCCCGTTGAAATCCCACATGGGTGGACCTCAGATTGTAGTGGCTGCACCCCGCGTAATGCATGTTGCCATGATTCCAATCATGGTCAACCCGGCATGGGCCAAGAACCTTATTCGCCCATCAAATAATGGACGCTCTTGTCTTGCTCCGATGGGGCTCCATGGACGCCAACTAAGGCGTTTCTTCAGAGGAGCATTGCTGAACTCCGGGAGGCCGATCCGAACAGGGTCCGGCAGCGGAGCGTCTTCTATATAAAACCATTCCGAAGGCCAGTCTTCGGACGCCTTCCTAGGGGTTCCGGATGGATATCCGGTCCCGGCAATGCGCCATATTTCGGCGCCGCCCACTTGATATATGGACCCCTCGTGAGAGCGGGGTACAAGGCAGAACAACCTCTTCCATAGTGCGAAATGGGGCTCGACGCCCAGGAAAAGCTCGCAAAGAGCTACGTAACCCGCAATATGCAGGATTGAGGCGGGCGTAAGGTGATGAAGCTGGAGCCCGTAGAACACCAGGAGCCCGCAGAGGAATGGATGTACAGGAAATCCGAGCCCCCTTATCAGATAGGGGACGAAGCATACCCGCTCCCCTTTGTTGGGATTAGGGGTAACCTTCGCTTGCTTCCCACCTTTGTAGGTGGCTAGCCCGGCTCGAACCGGAACCATGAAGGCCGGAGGGAGATATCCCCATTTGGAGCTTCACCCAGCTCGTTGTGCGAATGTAGCATCTCCTCCAATCTCTGGCAAAGGGCCGAGCGCGAGAAGAGGAGCCACGTTGAGGGTCCATGATGGAATGGATTCTTGGTCGAAAGCGCTCCGATGAGTATTTGCGAGAGGAAGATGGTGATTTGGATCTGGATTCTTGCCTCCCTTATAGGCAGATTGTTCGCACAACTAGGGGGTAAAATATAAAAGACACCCTGGCTTTTCACATTCACACGACGCGTGGAAGAAGGCCATTATTGGGCGTGGAAGCCGAGATGCACAACATTGATGAGGAAGCCGGACACTGTTCGGCAGGTACATGGAACTTAAAGGAGAACCCGCCTTGCAACGCCGAAGACTACACGCATGCTGGACTTATCGTCATTGAAGCCTGGTTCGGGGGCTACTGAGGGAGTCCCGGATTAGGGGGTGTCCGGACTGCCGGACTACCATCATCGGCCGGACTATCATTGGCCGAACTATCGTCATCAACCGGACTACAAGACTATGAAGATATAAGATTGAAGACTTCACCCCGTGTCCGGATGGGACTTTCCTTGGCGTGGAAGGAAAGCTTGGCGATACGGATATGTAGATCTCCTACCATTGTAACCGACTCTATGTAACCCTAGCCCTCTCCGGTGTCTATATAAACCGGATGGCTTTAGTCCGTAGGACTACAATCACAACAACCCTTACAATCATACCATAGGCTAGCTTCTAGGGTTTAGCCTCCTTGATCTCGTGGTAGATCCACTCTTGTAAACATCCACAATATCAATATCAATCAAGCAGACGTAGGGTTTTACCTCCATCAAGAGGGCCCGAACCTGGGTAAACATTGTGTCCCTTGTCTCCTGTTACCATCCGCCTAGACGCACAGTTCGGGACCCCCTACCCGAGATCCGCCGGTTTTGACACCGACAATGACTTTTTGTCCCATTATCTTTGGTAGACCTTTCTTGAACACTGTCAATGCTGCTATAGATTGCCATAAACAAACCGTCATTATTAGCTTTGGTGATGAGTCTCGTGAATTTAATTTCTCCAAGTTTAATAGACAACCTCATAAGAAAGAATTGCCTAGTAAGGACGAAATAATTGGTCTTGCTTCTATTGCTGTGCCTCCTACTGATCCACTAGAACAATATTTGTTAGACCTTGGAAATGATATGCATATTCATGAAAGAAATGAAATAGATAAAATTTTCTTTCAACAACAACCCTTGCAAAAACACAATTTGCCTATTGAAACTCTAGGAGGTCCACTTCCACCTAAAGGTGATCCTGTGTTTGAATTAAAACAATTGCCTGACACTTTGAAATATGCTTATCTTGATGAGAAAAAGATATCTCCTATTATTATTAGTGCTACCTTTTAGAATGTGAAGAAGAAAGATTATTGAAAATTCTGAAGAAGCACCGAGCTGCTATTGGATATACTCTTGATGATCTTCAGGGCATTAGTCCCACTCTCTGTCTAACACAAGATTAATATTGAACCTGATGCTAAACCCGTTGTTGATCATCAATGTCGTTTGAATCCTAAAATGAAAGAAGTGGTAAGAACTGAAATATTAAAGCTTCTGGAAGCAGGTATAATTTATCCCATAACTGATAGTAGATGGGTAAGTCCCTTTCATTGTGTCCCTAAGAAGGGAGGTATTACTGTTGTCCCTAATGATAAAAAATGAACTTATTCCACAAAGAATTGTTACTAGCTATAAAATGGTAATTGATTTTAGAAAATTAAATAAGGCTACTAGAAAGTATCATTACCCTTTGCCTTTTATCGATCAAATGTTGGAAAGGTTATCTAAGCACACTGTCGGTGTACTAGAGTAGGGGTACCCTTGTACCCCGAACTTGTGCACGGGCAGTCGCAGCACCCCGTGGCAGGGCTTGCCTGGTGACCGCCAAGGTCCTCCGTGGCTCCATTGGAGTCATTCAAGAACAAAGTATTTAAGCCAAGAAGACAAGGCCCCGGCAAGAGGAGCTTGCCGGGAAGGCCACTCAAGGCACCTAGAAGACAAGGCCCCGGCAAGAGGAGCTTGTCGAAGGCCCGTGAGCGACAAGCTTCCCGGGCGCGACAAGGCAACAACCGCTGACAAGGCGCTTGTCATGGCAGACTACCACCCCGGCCCCTCGCCCAAAGACATCCACCAACGTGTCGCCATGGGACCTTTCCAGGCGCGTGTGGCAAGAGGCTGTCTGTCCAGCCAAGCGCGGTGGCAAGCGGTGCTGATAAGATCGCCAACGTGGCAAGCAGTGGCGTCCCTGACGGTCCCTTTCTGCACTGTTTAGTCGACTTAGACGGGCATTTAATGCCTTTGTCCCCTGCCGTTAGGGTTAGGTACACTGTACAAGTAGCTGTACCAACCGCAACTCATCTTCTGTTTTTGCCCTTATCTACGTTGCCACCTGTCGGAGACCCCTTGAGCATATAAAAGGAGGCCCATGCGCAACGTAGAAGGGGTTCGGTTCATTCGAAACCATAGAACACTCACGCTTAGGTCTTGTAGCTCTCAACGCCCCTAGCAAGAAGACAATACAATCAGACAAGCAGCAGTAGGAGTATTATCTCTCCGGAGAGCTCTGAAGCTGGGTAAACTGCTTGTGTGCTTCGCCTCGATCTGCTCTTCGTGCGATCTCCGCTCCCCACCGAACCGAAAGGGGCTCGGTCCGCCAGTCCCCATAGGTGTTCGTGGGTACGATCAGCTTCCCCGACATCTTTTTCGCGCCAGGTAGGGGGCGTCGAGGCCGTGTGAACCTGATCCGGCGTTCACACGAGCAACATCTTCATCATCTTCATCGACATGCCACCGAAGAAGAAGGCTTCGGCGGCAGCGGAGCCGTCCACATCGAACCCACCACCACCGGGGCGAACGAGTGGTGGGGTAGACACCAGCGGAAGAACGGGCGCCGGCGAGGGAGCTCATGATGCTGCCAAGTCCAAGGACAAGGCAGCACATACCTCGACGTCCGTACATGCACCGCGTCCATCTCAGGAGGCGCGGGACCGACAGCGTCATGGTATTCACAGTACCATACGCTCGTTGGATCAAGGTCGAGCTGGCGGATCTCGAGACCCTCAAGACCAGCGCGCACGCCAACACGCTGGCACGAGCGAGGCACGGTCACCTGGACGGGATATTGCTCCTTCTAACATAGTTAGGAGTCCGAGCATATCCCGTTCCTCGCACCGTTCCCCACTGCCACCCGCCACTCCAGCGGAAGCTTTGGCGAGAGCTCAACTGCTCCTAGATTACCCTCCAACAGCCGACAAGGTCGATGAATGGAGGGCCACCATCCAGAGTCTCATCGGCTTTGCCAACGGCGACACTCCGCGGCAACCGGTTACATCGTCACCGCGGCAGAATGACAAGGCACGAGCCGGTGGCGACGAAACTTGTGGGGGTGCAACCACCATGCACTCTCCACCCCGAAGGCCAAGATCGCCAACTCGTCGGATCCACCTCGACAGCGACTCCACCGCGTCATCGGACCCACGAGCTCGTCGCGATCAGCGCCAAGTTCTTCACGAACGACAGCAAGAAGACGCTCGAACTCGCATCGAGCGCCGAAGAGAAGCGCGGCGTCAATCCGACCAGCGTGCTGGGCCCTCTGTTGACATGCATGCGCCAGGGGAACCAGGGGACTTGCCGTACGTAGTAGGTTGCCCTGCGTTCACTCGTGAGCTGCGGCAAGTCCAGTGGCCCAGCAAGAAAAATTTCAAGCCAGACGTACCAGAGAAGTACGACGGCAAGACGCATCCGTCGGAGTTCCTCGGCATCTACACAATTGCGGTGCAAGCTGCCGGGGGGCAAGACGACAAGATTCTAGCCAACTACTTCCCGCTGGTACTCAAGCCCAATGTCAGATCTTGGCTCATGCACTTGCCGGACAACTCCATATCCTCTTGGGCAGATCTGTGCCATCAGTTTGTCGGCGCCTTCACAAAGTGACCACAAGCCCCATGGCCAGAAAGCGACCTTCATCTGCTAGCCTGTAAGGAAGGAGAGCCCCTCGCAAGTACATTCAAAGATTCAGCCACAGACAAAGACAACATCCCAGATGTCCACCCTGCCGCGGTAATCAGCGCGTTCCATCAGAACGTGCGCAACCGCAGGATGCGGGAGGAGATGGCGATGTGCAAGATCAGAGACGTCAGTGAGCTCTATGCCCTGGCCGACAAGTGTGCACGTGCTGAGGAAGGGAGGAGACTCCCCGGAGAGAATGCAGGAGCAGGAGCATCTGATAGTGAGGAAACTGCCCTGGCAAAGAAGAGCCGACGGCGGGGCAACAGGAAGAATAAAGGCAAAGAAGTGCTAGTTGTTGAGTAGTCCGGCAACGGAGGTGGCACAAGAAAGCCAAAGTTGGTGGCTCCGGCAAGGAGGTTGCCGCTGGCGCCAACTGCCAGGCTGTGGCGGTCGCCGACAAACAGGACGGCTCCAACAAACAGTACTGCAAGATCCACCGCACCAAGGGCCATGACCTCCAGAGCTGCAAGAAGGTCGAGCAGCTTGTTGAGTAGCAGAAAGCTGAGTACGAGCGACGCGACAAGGAGAAGGCCCAGGAAGGTGCTGGAGGAGCCAGTAAGAAACGTCCAGGCCGAGGAGGACGCCGCGGCAAGGCCAAGCAGCGGCAAGGAGACAGACCTCCCCGCGGCCGCGACAAGGATGAAGATGACGACGATGACGAAGACATGGATGATGACGAATCCGATGAGCAGGAGTTCCAGAAAGCCACAGAGGTCTTATGCGTTGACGGCGGTGCTTCCCTGCATACTTCACACCGCCAACTCAAGCAATGGATGTGGGAAGTCAATGCGGCAGAACCGTCCGTCGAGTCACGCAAGCCTCTGAAATGGTCCAGCACGCCTATCATATTTGATGTTGAGGACCACCCTGATCGCATAACGGCGGTCGGGTGCTTGCCGATGTTGGTTTCGCCAACTATCCGCAACCTCAAGGTCACTAAGATGCTAGTTGACGGCGGGGCCGGCTTGAACCTGATCTCCTCAGCGGTACTCTAGAAGCTTCAGATCCCTGACAGCGATCTCGAAGAGATCGGCACATTCCAAGGAATCAATCCGGGAATGAGCAAGCCGAAGGGAAAGATCACGTTGCCCGTGACATTTGGCAGCGAATTGAACTTCAGGACTGAGAGGGTCACCTTTGACGTTGCTGACTTCCCATTGCCTTATAATGGGATACTTGGCCGTCCAGCACTCGGCAAGTTCATGGCAGCCTCTCATTATGCATACAACTTGCTCAAGATGCCCGGCCCGATAAGTGTCATTTATGTCCCTGGCGACAAGAAGGATGCTCTTATCTGCGCCGACAAGATCTACCATGAAGCAAAGCATAGCAACAGATAGCAAGTCACTTGTCACCGAAGCTCCTGGGAAGAGGAAGACCAAGTCCGCAAGAGCTCGATGTCCACTCCGGCAAGCGCACCTCCTCGGAGTGCTGCGCCACCGTCGAGGACGCACCATCGAGCTCCACCGGCAAGTGTAAGAAGACGATGGCAGCTCCAGAGACCAAGAAGGTGTCCGCCAAGGAGGACGGCATTGGTGGGACCTTCACCATCAGTGCCACTCTTGACCCTAAATAGGAAGGCGCGCTCGTTGCTTTCCTACGGGCGAACGTCGACGTGTTTGCGTGGCAACCGTCTGACATCCCCGGTGTTCCCAGGAAAGTAATTGAGCACCATCTCGCTGTCTGTCCTCATGCGCGGTCCGTCAAGCGAAAGTCGAGGCGTGCAAAGGAGCGCCAAGAGTTCATCGCAGAAGAGATCAAGAAGTTGGAGGCAGCAGGCCTTGTCAGAGGAGTGCTCCATCCTACGTGGTTGGCCAATCCTGTAGTCGTGCGTAAGGCAAACGGGAAATGGAGGCTTTGTATCGACTTTACCGATATTAATAAAGCTTGTCCCAAAGACCCATTTCCCTTGCCACGTATCGACCAGATTGTCGACTCCACAGCCGGATGTGATTTGCTTTCATTTCTTGATGCATACTCAGGATATCATCAGATATTCATGGCAGAAGAGGATGAGGAGAAAACCGCATTCATCACTCCATGTGGCACATACTGTTTCATACGGATGCCTTTCGGTTTAAAGAATGCTGGTTCAACCTTTGCAAGAGTAGTCAATCACGCTTTTGAGCCGCAAATACACAGGAATGTGGAAGCCTACATGGATGACATAGTGGTCAAAAGCAAAGACAGGGCGACTCTGATTCAAGATTTAGATGAAACCTTTGCAAATCTGCGTAAGATCAACCTCAAGCTCAATCCCGAGAAGTGTGTGTTTGGAGTCCCCTCCGGGAAACTTCTCGGGTTCTTCGTGTCTCAGTGGGGAATTGAAGCCAATCCCGACAAGATCAAGGCCATTGAGCAGATTGAAGCACCAAAGCACGTCAAGGATGTACGAAGACTTGCCGGTTGCGTAGCTGCTCTCAGCAGGTTTATATCTAGGTCTGCTGAGCGCGCCCTGCCATTTTTCAAAATATTGAAAAAGGCAGGTCCAATGAAATGGACTCCCGAAGCGGAGGCTGCGCTGCAGGACTTAAAGAGATACATGTCCTCCACTCCAACACTTGTCGCACCTAAGCCACAAGAGAAGTTGCTACTATACATAGCGGCAACCAATCAAGTGGTTAGTGCTGCGTTAGTAGCGGAGAGGGAGGCGGATGATGAGCTAACAACCAAAACAGATGCATCCAACGACAAGCAAGGCACTTCACCGGCAAGCTCTGGTCCCGACAAGGATGGATCTGCGCAGACGTGTGAGAAGATGCAGAAAAGGATGGTGCAGCGCCCAGTTTACTTTGTCAGTTCCCTTCTGCAGGGGGCTAGGTCAAGGTATTCTGGTGTGCAGAAACTGCTTTTCGGCCTTCTCATGGCCTCGAGAAAGCTGCGCCATTACTTTCAAGCACATGAGATAACAGTCGTCACTCGCTTTCCGCTGAAGAGGATACTGCAAAATCCGTAAGCAAATGCATGTGATTGTCGAGTGGGCACTGGAACTGTCAAGTTTTGGCCTCAAGTTTGAGAGCACTTCAACTATCCAAAGCAGGGCATTGGCAGAGTTCATAGCAGAATGGACGCCAACACAAGATGAAGAAATTCCAGAAACAAGCATCCCCGTCAAGGAAGCAAGCAAAGAGTGGCTCATGTACTTTGATGGTGCCTTTTCGCTGCAAGGTGCCGATGCAGGCGTGCTGCTTGTCGCACCCACCGGAGAGCACCTCAAGTACATAGTCCAGATGCACTTTCCCAAGGAGCAAGCAACAAACAATACTGCAGAGTATGAAGGTTTGCTTGCCGGTCTCAGGATCGCAGTAGACCTTGGGATTAAGAAGCTCATTGTCAGGGGTGACTCACAGCTTGTCGTCCGACAAGTGAACAAGGATTATCAGAGTCCATTGATGGAAGCCTATGTTGATGAAGTGAGAAAGCTAGAAGAGCACTTTGACGGCCTACAGATGGAGCATGTTCCAAGAGCTCAGAACGACATTGCTGATGGCTTGTCAAAGTGTGCCGTACTCAAGTTACCTGTGGAACCAGGGATCTTTGTGCTCAAGCTGACTCAACCATCTGTAACACCATCAACTGGACAGAACAAAAAGAGGAAGTTCATTTCTGGTGACTATTTTCCGGCAGAGCTCCCCGAAGTCGCCGCCAAGAAGGTCCCCAAGATCAACACCGATACTGCTGAGGAGCAGTCTGCTCCGACAAGCCCAAGGGTTTGTTTCGTTGAAGCAGACGCTCCTGACAAGTTTTGCTCCGGCAAGCTTGGCGGGGAACGTCAAGCTCCGGCTGAACCGCAGGTTCTCGCCGTAGAAGCGGATTTTCCCGTAGCAACAGATGTGCCTTTAGTCCTTGTTGTCGAGCCACAAGCTCCAGCATGGGCACAGCAGATTGTCCATTTCCTTCAGACAGGAGAGCTTCCCGAAGAGCAAGAAGAAGCGGAAAGAGTAGCCCGACAGTCAAGTATGTACCAGTTTGTCGACAAGACACCTGCATGTAAGAAGACTCAACGGTGTGAAATTGAAGTGTATTCACCGAAGATGGATGTAAGCTGATGGCGAGATACATGGAGGCGTATGTGGTCACCACATTGGCAAGAAGAGCACTTGCCAAGCAAAGCATTCCGGCAGGGTTTCTTTTGGCCAACAGCCCTCCAGATGCAACTGCACAAGTAACCAAGTGTGAAGCGTGCAGTTCCATTCCAAGCAGATACACCAGCCAGCTCAAGCTCTCCGAGACGATCCCTTTATCCTCGCCATTTTCGGTCCGGGGCTCGACATCCTCGGCCCCTTTCCCCGAGCTGTTGGGGATTTGAGTACTTATGCGTTGCAATCGACAAGTTCACAAAGTGGCCGGAAGTGGAAGCGGTGAGGAAGGTGACAAGACACGGTCGGCCGATCAAGTTCTTCAGGTCGATTGTTTGCCGTTTTGGGATTCCTAACAGGATCATCACCGACAACGGCACACAATTCACGAGCTACACCTTCATGCAGTATGTCCAAGACCTTGGTGCCAAGGTCTGCTTCGCTTCTGTTTCTCATCCAAGAAGTAACGGTCAAGCGGAGAGGGCAAACGCTGAAGTGCTGCGCGGGCTCAAGACCAGGACTTTCGACGGGCTGCACAGGTGCGGAAGAAACTGGATTGAGGAGCTGCCGGTGGTTCTTTGGTCGATCAGGACGACGCCAAATTGAGCCACTGGCCAGACACCTTTCGCTCTAGTCTATGGAGCAGAGGCAGTTTCTCCCCACGGAACTCATATTCGGGTCACCTCGAGTGCTCGCTTATGATGAGCTTGAGAAAGAGCAGCTGCGACAAGATGACGCGCTGCTCCTTGAGGAGGACCGTCTTCAGGCTGCTGTTCGAGCTGCTCGATATCAGCAAGCTTTTGCCGCTACCATAGCCGCAGTTAGTGCCGAAGTCTCGAGGAAGGCAACCTTGTTCTTGGCCGCTCAGTCCGCCAAGAATTCCAACAAGTTGACGAAGTGGGAAGGCCCTTATCGGGTGAAACGAGTCACTAGGCCTGGCGCTGTCCGTCTTGAGACCGAAGATGGCATTCCGGTGAGCAACTCCTGGAATATTGAGCATCTTCATAAGTTTTACCCGTAGGGCGCGGTTGTCGGAACCTGTTCCGGCAACCACCTTTTGTACAAGTCTTGCCGATGTTGCATGTAATCCTTTGTTCAAAGCCGGGCGCAGACCCGGTGCATCAGTAAAGCTAATGTGCTATGCACATCTTGTCAATTTCATGCTTATTACTTTATTTTTGCATGCATTATCTGACACTTTGTGCAGCACCTATTCCGGTAAGCAATAACGAGCCGTAAGGCCCCATACTTTTATTTTCTCTTCTTTTTCTTTCTCAAAGAAAGGAAGGTTCCCTCGCACACAAGTTTGCCGGGGGGAAGGAGAAGATAATGGTGTGGGCCACCAAGCGTCGCTCGAGGAAGTTTCGCCTTACCGGGTATCAAACGACAGAAAAGCTAAGTTGCCAAAGTTTGAGCAATCAGTTTTTAAATTTTTAAGTTATCTTCCCCGAACGACCGTGCTTTGTATGGAAAACCTATGCGCGGAGGAACCAACTCGTAGCTAGTTGCGCCCTTACTTTGTTTTGAGTCCGCTCAACAACTTAAGAGAGCTGCAACTAGTTGCGACAAGGTTGCTTGCCGGAAGCGGCACCGCCAAAGAAGGGTTGACGTTCGACTCAGCGCCATGGCTAAGGTGCCCGCGCCGGCGAGTTCCCTAAAAAGCGTACGGCAAAAACATACAAAGGAAGGAATCAAGTAAAGGAAATAACGTTGCAATCATTGCCCGAGATAGAGTTATAATACAATATAGCTTGTCGCAGCTCTAATAGATTGTTCTCCAAACATGACCAGCAGCGACAAGGGAAAGATAAAATTGGCGGCCTAATCTGTGCGGTCGCCGTCAATCCTCTTGATCTTGCCCACCTTGTCCACAATGGGTGCGACAAGGGCCTTGAGTGCCTCCACATCAGCATCCGGCGGCAGGGACTTGAGGACGCCGGTGAGGTTGAGGCCTGGATTGCGGAAGGCCACCTTCATCAGCACCTTCCGAGAGCTCCAGCATATCTCGGGCGCGATTCCTCGCCGATTGCTTTGGGATCTCTTCCCGAGTCGCTGGAGAGCCGTCCCACGCCCTTGAAGAACAAGCTGAGCTTGGCGCTGGGTTGGAGGCGCTTCGAGGAGTACCCGAGATCCACCATCCCCAGCTCCGTCGGCTCCCCTGCCGATGGCGGCGGCGATATTCACAAGACCCTCGGTCCAAGGCTCCACGTTCTCTCAAGGTGTTACGGGCGGTCGTGGCACTTTCGTCGGCGGCGCCTCGTCGGCCTTGATCTTCTCCAACAAGGCCACCTCCCGCTCCTTGGCGCCGTCCAGCGTCTGCATCAAAGTAGTCAGCTTCAGCTCAAGATCCGCCTTGGAGTCCTTGACGACGCCGAGCTCCTTGCTCCTCTCGGCGAGACGGCCCTGCAGCTCGCCAAGAGTGTAGGCGTCCTTCTCGCGCTCGTGCTTGAGTGCAGCAAGCTCCTCGCCGCTCTTCTGGAGGTTGGCCTCCAGCTGCGCCACCTTCGTCTCTAGGTCCTTCTTGGCGGCCTCGGCAGCTACGGCAGCATCCTTTGCTTCCTTGAGAGCTCCGCCAAATGTTTGCTCGCGCGCGGCAAGCTCTTCCTCATGGCTGTCAAGATTGATCTTCCGCTGCGCCAGCTCGCCTTCCTGCGCAGACAGCTTCTCGGCAGCAAGCCGCTGCCGCTCCTCAACCTCAGCCTTCTCGAGGATGAAGGTTGTGCGCTCCTCAGCGAGTCGCTCCCGCTCTTCTGCCATGCCCCGGAGAGCTTCTTGGTTGATGCCCCGGAGCTCCTCCGCGCGCTTCTCTATGTCTGCTCCCGCCTTCGCGACAAGCGCTTCCCGGGATTCCAGCTTGGCTTGTCGGGTGCGGTAGAGCGACGATTTCCTGCAATTGCTCCTCCTCGGACTTCGCCGTTGCTGCTGCTTGGCGCGTCGACCAGCGTCTGCCCAGCGGAGGCGAGCAGCTCTTCGTCAAAGGTCTCCCCTTCGACCGGTGCCCTGGAGTTCGACGCCCAGGGGAGCTTGATGAAGACACCATCGCCGGCCTTCAAGTAGGCGCCGGGTGGGCTCTTGAACTGGCGCTGCCAGCGTGGCGGATCGGCTTCGGTGTAGCGCTGGCGCTCCTGCGCGCGGGGCCGTCGATCGATCGCCGGATCCCTCGCCAGCCTCTGCGGCAGCAGCCTTGGCGGCCTCTTCGCCGGCGGGCTCGTCAGCGCCAGCCTCCTCTTCGATGGCGGCGGCATCGTCAGTGTTGCCGCGCGCGTCCTCCTCGCCGGTGACCTCAGTCTCCATCGGCTCTGCGGCGGATGGATCTGACGACCAGAAAAAGAAAGAAAAGTCAAGCAGATATTCAACAAGAAAATTAGAAGAAGAATACAAGTGGAGCTTTTAAGCAAGAGGATTACCTGCGATGGGATCTGCAGCCGTGGTCTCGACCACCGGAGGGTCGCTGGTGCTATCCCTTGCCAGAGACACTTCCCTTGCCGGAGAACGCTCCCTTGCCGGGGGATCCTCCCTTGGCGGTGTAGTCGAAGCAGATGGCATGTCCGGAGCGGCTTCAGGGCACTCATGGTGGGGCTGCTCTGCTCCTACACAGATCAACAATCGGATGTCAACAAATAAAGAGCACCCATGCACGCCTAACAGCGGGAAGAAAACTATGCACTTACGCTGGGGGCTGCGCTGGGGGCTGCTTTGTGGAAGAGTCGCCGGGTCCGGCAAGAAGGTCTCGGACGCGCCTCCCGCCTCTACAGTGGGTTCGTCCTCGATGACGATCACCGGGGTCTTGGCTATCTTCGAAGCTCTCTGGGCCAGCGTCCTGAAAAGGAAAGGGTTCAGAGTGAGGCAAATCAGATACAAGACAAAGCAACAGATTAGAGAATTACAAGTACAACAAAGGAAACTTACTCTTCTTCTTCCTCGGAGCTGAGCGCGGAGAGATCGAATTCCGGTTCGCCTCCGGTGCGACGAGCGGGAAGAGTAGGTTCCCTTGGCCCATTGGCGGGTGCAGGAGTTGTGGTCCCAGAAGGCCCCGCTCCAGTTGCTGCAGCAGCGTGAGGTGCTCCCGCGGCAACAGTGCTTGCGCGGTGGAGCGCGTCGCGCAGCGCGACGGCTGTTGGCCCGTCTGCCGCCCCGCTGCTTCCCCGGCCTTGCGGAGACGCCTTCTTGGTGGAGCTGTGGGCTCCGCTCGCGGCAAACTACTTGAAGGTAGGGAGGAGGCGCCCTCGGCAGGCTCGTTCGGCTCAACTTCGGGCTCAGCATGCTCTTCCTCGCCGGCAAGCTCCTCTCGATCGACAAGGCTTGCCGCCTCTGCTGCCTCTGCCTCCTCCACAGTAAAGCCAAACTTCGCCATGGCGAAGCTGCCGCCTCTTCCAACCTGGTGGCGATCGCTGCATCTAAATGCGTCGATGGTGTCATGGTGAGGCCCTTCTGCTCGTCGGGGCGGATTGGCACTTCTTCCAAGCTATCGAAGAACTGCCGCACAACGTCGTCTGCAGGCTCTTGCCAAGTTGGAACAATGCCATGCGAGTCGCACAACGGCATCATTGCACGGATGTGGTTGAGCGAGGAATTGTTGCACAATGGAACGACTCCCCTCGGCAGCATGAACCATTCGGGATGATCAGGGTCATGCTTGAACAGCTCCAAGAGCATCGCGTCAAGCTCCAAGACGGTGAAGTTGAAGTTGAGGCCCGGGCGCAACCTCATGATATCTGCCGCGTTCTGGAACTCCCAGGCAGGTCTCCTCCTCTCCTGCGAAGCGTCTTGGCGGCGAAGGAAATCTCGCCAAGCTAGCGCCTCTGATGAGTCCGGCAAGCCTGAGGCGCAGGATCCGGGTAACGGCAATCTTCAATCTAGCATCTTCCGGCGGCAAGTTGCTCCAATCGTTGCCACGCACTATTGGGGTTTGGCGCTGGGCGGTGAATGGCTGCGGGTTCTCCTCTACGATCCAACACCAGTCAGCCCTCCACTCCTCCCACTTGCTGCGGAGCTCTCCTTCCAGATAGGCTTCCTTCTTGCGGATCCTTGAGATCCAAGCGGTTCCTCCGGCAAGAGGTTCTCCTCTCTCTACTCGAGGCATGAACAAATGGCGGAAGAGGGCTACGTTTGGGTGGACTCCGACAAAGTTTTCGCAGAGATGTGCAAAAACTGCCATGGTCAGGACAGCATTGGGGGTGAAATCAAGGAGGCAAAACCCGTAGGTGTTCATGATATCGCAGAAGAATTCAGAGAATGGCGGGCAGAGCCCGCAATAGAAGAAGAGCGCAAAGAAGGGGTACCCACTCGGAGCCAATTCAGATGCGGCGGCTGAGAGTACCTTCGTGCGCGGATGCGCTCGCGTCTCCGTCGACCAGAAGAGGTAGTACCATTCCCTCAGCTCCTTCGCGGCGAGCTGAGGGGGGAAGATGGCCCGCTCCTTTCGCAGCGCCGCGAGCCGCTGCGCCTCGGCCGACTTCACGCCCTTCCCCTTGTCGGCTTTCGGAGCCATGGCGGAGGTGGTGGGGGAGACCGACGGCGTTGGTGATGCTGGTGGCGATGGGGGGCGGAGCGCTGCTCTCTCCACAGCTTTGGGAAGAAGGGGGGAGCGGCGGGGTTTTTTCGAGATTAGGACAGCAAATGGCATGATGGGCGAACTGCCCCTGCTTCCTCTGCTTATAAGGAGGGAGAGGGGGCGGACGTTCCGCTTTTCCGAATAAAGAACCCCCCCCCCCACGATCTCTCCCACGATGCCGCACTCGACGCGTGCCGTTCGTGGGGGACGTGGTGGGACCGGAGTGAGTTACGGCATTCCCCAGGCCGCGCGTGCCCGTGCCCTGTTTTGGGCCTGGCCCAACAGCGCTCGGCATCGTGTGTGGCCTAGGCCCGGGGGCTCCTGTCGGTGTACTAGAGTAGGGGTACCCTTGTACCCCGAACTTGTGCACGGGCAGTCGCAGCACCCCGTGGCAGGGCTTGCCTGGTGACCGCCAAGGTCCTCCGTGGCTCCATTTGAGTCATTCAAGAACAAAGTATTTAAGCCAAGAAGACAAGGCCCCGGCAAGAGGAGCTTGCCGGGAAGGCCACTCAAGGCACCTAGAAGACAAGGCCCCGGCAAGAGGAGCTTGCCGGGAAGGCCCGGTGAGCGACAAGCTTCCGGGCGCGACAAAACAACAACATGACAAAGGCGCTTGCAGCGCAGACTCACACCCCATCCTGCTCCAGCACATCCACCAACGTGTCGCCATGGGACCTTTCCAGGCGCGCGTGGCAAGAGGCTGTGCGTCCAGCGAAGCGCGGTGGCAAGCGGTGTTGACAAGATCGCCATCATGGCAGCAGTATGCGTCCCCGACGGTCCCTTTCTGACCTTTAGTCGACTTAGACGGGCATTTAATGCCTTTGTCCCCTGCCGTCGTGGTTAGGTATGGGACACCGCATAAGTAGCTGTACCAACCGCAACTCATTTTCCGTTTTTGCCCTTATCTACGTTGCCACCTGTCGGAGACCCCTTGAGCATATAAAAGGAGGCCCATGCGCAACGTAGAAGGGGTTCGGTTCATTCGAAACCATAGAACACTCACGCTAGGTCTTGTAGCTCTCAACGCTCCCTAGCAAGAAGACAATACAATCAGACAAGCAGCAGTAGGAGTATTATCTCTCCGGAGAGCTCCGAAGCTGGGTAAACTGCTCGTGTGCTTCGCCTCGATCTGCTCTTCGTGCGATCTCCGCTCCCCGCCGAACCGAAAGGGGCTCGGTCCGCCGGTCCCCATAGGTATTCGTGGGTACGATCAGCTTCCCCGACACACACACACTTTTGTTTTCTTGATGGATATTCTGGTTTTTCTCAAATACTTGTTTCACAACCTGACCAAGAGAAAACCACCTTTACTTGTCCTTTTGGAACTTATGCTTATAGACGTATGCCTTTTGGTTTATGCAATGCACCTGCTACCTTTCAAAGATGTATGACTGCTATATTCTCTGATTTTTGTGAAAAGATTTTTGAGGTTTTCATGGATGTTTTTTCTGTTTATGCAACTTCTTTTGATGATTGCTTGAGCAACCTTGATCAAGTTTTGCAGAGATGTGAGCAAACTAATCTTGTCTTGAATTGGGAGAAGTGACACTTTATTGTTAATGAAGGTATTGTCTTGGGGCATAAAATATCTGAACGAGGTATTGAGGTGGATAAAGCTAAAGTTGATGTAATTGAGAAAATGCCATGTCCTAAAGATATTAAAGGTATTCTTAGTTTCCTTGGTCATGCTGGTTTCTATAGGAGGTTTATTAAAGACTTCTCTAAAATTTCTTGGCCTCTCTTACAAATCTTTTACAAAAGGATGTTCCATTTGTTTTTGATGATGACTATGTAGAAGCCTTTGAAACACTTAAGAAAGCCTTGTGGATACACTAAGACTCGGTACTACTCGAGTGACTTAGTCTACCTCATTTATATCCAAGCGGGCGTGCCTTTTGGATGTCGAGGCTTCTCCATGGGTTTCACCGTCGGGGTTAGCTGGAGGGGGTTGAGGAACTGCAGGGTCGGGGTAGCGATGATGACCATCGCGGGGATTGTTGGCCACAATCCCGTTGGAGCGTGTTCCCAAAAGGCGACGAAGCACTTCTGGGGTCATCAAAGCACCTTGGTCAATGGCTGGGGCAGACCTCAGGGACTCGATCGGGTGTCCGAACAGCACGACTGGGTTGTCGGCGTCGGGCTCGTCCTCTCCTCTCGCCGGGGCTCGACGAACCAGCTCTCCACGAGCTGCGATCAGATCAAGGGTGATTTGATCGAACAATCCCTCTAGTGCACCTACATAGCGCATTAGGTGCAACAATGCAGGATCCGTCTCGTGATCTCCGTTGGCAACTTGGGGTGGTCTACCATACCCTTCACAGATGGGGTAGTAGTAGAACGAGCGACAGTTAACTCTGGGCGACAAGTGCCGGAGTTGAACTATAGCCTCTCGCGCGGCTAGTTGGATGGCTTGCGGCTCAAAGGAAGTTGTCCTTTCGGTGAACCTATAGGGGCGTTCTGGAGATAGACCCCTACCATAGATGTGCACAGTGGCCCAGAATTGACGGCTCTCACCACTCATGGATCCTTGGTACACCACATATTCTGGGGGCTCTTCTAACGCGAAGGCACGATGGGTGAAGTTTGCTAGCACGGTCACAAAACCTCCAAGGTTGTTTGCTGTGGTCTCATTGTGCACGACGGGGCCAGGCATTATGGCTCGGTTTGGGGTAGAGGTTGTGCTGTGCTGGGTTGAGGTTAGTGTGCCCTTTTTATAGAAAAAGGGGGAGAAGTCTTCCTTCGCATGCTTCCGAATGAGACATTATAGGCGTCGGTCACTGGCGTGTGATCGACATGTTAGGCTGATAGGTTGGGCACCGACTGCCAGAAGTGTCGGGGTCACTGTGTGGCTATCTTGCACGAGAAGCTTGGCCGGGGTTTGGTTAAGGTCTGGTGGGTTGGTTTACCTAGGTTTTTCGACCTGGCTAAGATAGGATTAGCCAATGGTCAGCCTGGCTCTGATACCAAGTTTGTCAGGACCGGATTTTCGGGATATAAATTTCCAGAAAGTGGCCCTTGTGCTCACCAGCCCCAGGATTACAGTTAGCTGATGAGGCACCAACTTGATACAGAAATTCCAAGCCAAATACATAATATGTAGTACAAGACCATTCTGGCCTACGGGTACAACAAATGGTTTCTAGTGGTTGATAGCGGAAGCAGTTTGAGGGTCATCAGTGTCTATGGGACTCCATTTCCCACAGGAACAGTTGACCAGGTTAACTCCTATCTTCGTGAGGCTGCTATCACTATTACTTAGGTTCCGGGGCCGTCATCGCAATGCTCCTCTCCAAGCAAGGAATCTAGCCAAGACAATAGCCAGGGACAAGCCAGTGAGTACTTTGAATGTACTCGCAAACATTATGGACACGGGCATAAGATAATCATGTTCTGAAATATTCTATGATCACATTTTCAGTCATAAAATAAATCCATGATGCATGCAAGCAGGTTATTTACATGCAACATGAATATGCATAACAGAGTAGTAATAAAATGCACCGACCGGATGTCTGAAGCGACGTCTCGAAAGGTTAGCAAATAACAAGCATTCCTAAGTCGGGCGTCTGAGTGACACCACATAAAGGGCTTATAAGGTAAATAAATAACAAGCATGCCACAGTCGGGCGTCTCAGCGACACCACATAAAGGCTTATAAAGTAAATGTATAACAAGCATGCCACAGTCGGGTGTCTGAGCGACACCACATAAAGGGCTTATAAGGTAAATAAATAACAAGCATGCCACGCGATCCAGGCGTCTCAATGACACCACATAAAGGGCTTATAAGGTAAATAAATAACAAGCATGCCACGATCAGGCCTCAAATGAGACCACATAAAAGGCTTATAAAGAATCACAGTGAATATCCAGGAGGTAGAACCATCCCAAGGATATTCGATAATTCAAATAATACAACGGGTTAGTCCATGACAAATAATAATCATGATCATCACAAGTCACAAGTCATGATCCACGTTCTGGTTTTAACAGTTTCTCCTCCGAAGACCGACACTAAGACCGACACTTGACCCATCCCAGACTGTAGTCCTTACCCATGGACACGGCTATTCGAATAGATTTAACCTCTGCAGAGGGTGTACTCTTTACCCACGAGTAACGGATTCCTTTAGTCCATCGGGACTAATTCCATTCTACGGTCTTTTAATTGAAAACATGCCTAACTCAAGCACACACCAGCCTAATCTCTACCGTGTCCGGAATCACCCACGACACCTATTAAGCAAAACTCTAAGTGGGGAGGCTACAACCTCGCGTAGCATGGGATCAAATTTATATCGCGCGCTCTAAGGGGTGCCCCCCTCTCGGTCCCAACCGGAAACACCCGTGCCCCCGGACCAGGGGGCATGCCTACCGGATGCAGCCGGTATCTTCCACCATGGCCTCTCTGTACGGTGTGTGTGCTAGGAAGGGGTTTACACTTACTGAACCGTACCCTACCTGCGGCAGGGACAAGTGGTAGTACGAAGCAAGTATGGGGGTTACTGGAACAAGACTCGATCTACGGTCGACTCAGGAGGTCTAAGATTCCCTGCGTTATATGTATAACAAAAATATTTCAACCAACAGGATCACCACTCATTATACCTTACTATGCCATACCGGACATAACCGTCCCGACGGAGACCGGAGACAAGCTCACGCCTACCCAAGGCAGAGGCTTTCCCGGATTTCTTTCGGGCATGCAGGCAAGGCATACGACTACGATTACCATCACACGTATATCCACTTCCAACAGCAAGGAAGTTTCCAATATGCATTCATGCAAATGATTATGTCACCACATAAAATAATGAGTTCTCCGTATTAAGGTGGTGTTATAATCGTATTAATCCAACACACAAAAATATCATGCCAGGTTCGTAATGCTTGCCTTCAAGGTGTGGAGAGGTGAGGTGCTCTCCAAAACTTTTTGAAAGTTTTCTTCTCCTCCAAAAATCCTATTTTGAAAATATTCAAATTAACACATAGCTTTAAAACAGTACAAAAAAGTTGTCTAAATTTTTTCAAATAAATCTGAAAATAAACTAGACAATATTTGAGAGAGGTAGGAAATAGAATCAACTCATTTGGAGTTTTATTTAAAAAGTTAGAGCTAGTCAAAGTTTTGGTCAAATCTGTTTTTAAAATAAAACTAAAAAAAGAAAAAACGCTTTGAAAAGGGTACACGTCGAAGACGTACTTTGTGTTTACGCTATCACTTATCCAGCAGGGACCGGCCCGTGGTCACTGACAGTGGGTCCAGGGGGCCCACTGGTCAGGTTTGACCGGTCTCCCCCGCCTCCTTCCTCCTCTGGCCGAACAGAGGTGGGGGCTCCGGCGATCAACGCCGGCGAGCGGCGGCTCCTCGCGGGCTCCGGAGGGCAGGGATGGATCCGCTAGGCCGGGGCGGTCCTCCCGGTGGTCGAGGAGGTGGCGGGGATGGAGGGAGTCGCCGGCGTAGCTCCGCATGGACGGCGGCTTCGGGTGTATTTAGGGGCTCGGGCTACGGTGGATCCCGACCGGGTTTGAGGTGTTGGGTGGCTCCGCAGGGTCATGGGGAGTCGAACGGTAGCACTAGATGGACGGGAGGGGCTCGGGTTGCGACGGAATGGAGTCAAGGTGGCGGCGGCCGAGCCGGCCGGAGACGGGGGAGAAGGCTTCCCCCCGACTATTACTGGCTACGGGGGCTTCATGGGGGATGGCCTGAGGCTGCCTGAGTGGCTGGACGAGCTCGGGGGCCCCTACTTATAGTGCGGCTAGGTCGGTTCGCGGCGGTCGTGGATAGGATCGTCAGCGACCGCCGTTCTATAGCTAGGGGGCATGTGGCGATGGATGGGGGTGGCGGCAGGGACTAGAGGACGAGCGGGCACTACTCCAGGTGCGAGCTGGCGAGCTCGGGCGGCGCCGTCCAGGGCAGGGGCTGTCGGGTGGCGGTGGCGGCTTGCATCGGTGGCGCCAGTAGGGTGCCGTGAGAGGGCTGTATGCGTCTGCAGCGAGGGAGGAGTCTGGGCGCGTTAGCTGCGAGCGGAGGAGGATCAGAACGGGCGCGGGGAGGCGGCAACGCGACGCGGTGACTCGGGCGCAGGCACGTGCAAAACGCGCGCTCTAGTCGCGCCCAGAGCACGCACGCGACGTGCTCTACAAAATTCCAGGGTGACCTAGAGTGCTTGAGCGAAGCTGGCAAATAACATGACTAGGTTAGAGTCTGCAAGAAGGTTAGTGGACAAACTGGTTTGTCTAGAGGTGCAAGGTCATAGTGCAAAGGCAAAAATCATGCCAAACTGTCCCTGCACTCAAGGTGTTTGACAAAATGCCAAGAGCATCTAGGAAACTCTTGGAGTGGCCAAAATCTCCAGATCAGGGTCTCTTTAGATGCAGGTGGGGATGGCAAGGTTAGTTGACCAAGTCTAGAAATTTGATAGTGCAAGTTTGTGAGAAAACTGATCCTGGATAGAAAGAAAAGGGCATAATTGCATGCACTTAAAATCCTCCAATGGGTCCACTCTTCTGGACTTAAGGGTTTGGCAGGGTGGTCTATAAGCAGGAGAAATAATCATGGGTAAAGGAGCAAGTTAAAATATGGTTGCAGTACAAATCATCAAGTTGGACCAGAATGAAAATGAGGATGATTCACTCAAATTTTTCAAAGAACAACACTGGGTTTTTGCAAAAAGTTGAATAATATACTCCTACTGACATCCCATAATTTTGGTGAAAGTTTTAAAGAAATATTTAATTAGGTTGTAGTGCAAAATTGCCCAGTGGACCAGATTTGAAAACTTGGTGTAGAACTCAAAATATCCAATGGATGAAATATATATTTGCATAAAAGTGATTTAAAAACATCACATAACATCCCCAAATTTTGGTGGAATTTTTGAATGAATTTATAAAAGGGTTGCAGTGCAAATGGGACCCTACACTTATGAAAAACCATTTTAGAGAGATAAAGCTCAGGGATAAATAATTATATAAATAATCCTACTGATAAAAGAATTGTTCTATTTTAGAGGGTAAATAAGTCCAATAATGATTGGAAAGTTTTTACTTGGGGTGAAAACTCCACAACTTAGAGGAAAAGAGAGGTTCTGAGATCAAGAATAAATCCGAAAAAATAAAATTTTAATTTCCTGGCAAAATTTTAATAAATAAAACATAGTTAAATTTTTGGGGCGTCACATTCAAGGATGCTCGTAAGTTTGTCTTGTCTTGTGATGCATGCCAGAGAATTGGTAATATTAGTAGACATCAGGAAATGCCTATGAATTATTCACTTGTTATTGAACCGTTTGATGTTTGGGGCTTTGATTATATGGGACCTTTTCCTTCCTCTAGTGGGTATACACATATTTTAGTTGCTGTTTATTATGTTACTAAGTGGGTAGAAGCTATTCCAACTGGTAGTGCTGATCATAACACTTATATTAAAATGCTTAAAGAAGTTATTTTTTCGAGGTTTGGAGTCCCTAGATATTTAATGACTGATGGTGGTTCACATTTTATTCATGGTGCTTTCCATATATTGCTTGATAAGTATGATGTCAACCAGAGAATTTCATGTCCATATCACCCTCAGTCTAGCGGTCAGGTAGAATTGAGTAATAGAGAGAGTAAATTGATTTTGCAAAAGACTGTTTATAGATCTAGAAAGAATTGGTCTAAGAAACTTGATGATGCATTATGGGCTTATATAACTGCATATAAAAACCCTATGGGTATGTCTCCATGTAAAATGGTTTATGGAAAAGCATGTCACTTACCTCTTGAACTAGAACATAAAGCTTATTGGGCTATTAAAGAGCTCAATTATGATTTCAAACTTGCTGGTGAGAAGAGGTTATTTGACATAAGCTCACTTGGTGAATGGAGAACCCAAGCCTATGAAAATGCCAAGCTGTTTAAAGAAAAGGTTAAAAGATGGCATGACAAGAGGATACAAAAGCGTGAGTTTAATGTAGGTGATCATGTTTTTCTATACAACGCTCATTTAAGATTTTTTTTGCAGGAAAGCTTCTCTCTAAATGGGAAGGTCCTTACATTATCGAGGAGGTCTATCATTCCAGTGCCCTCAAAATCAACAACGCCGAAGGCACAAATCCAAAGGTGGTAAACGGTCAAAGAATCAAACATTATGTCTCAGGTACTCCCATAAATGTTGACACCAACATATTAATACCATAACACCAGAGGAGTACATAAGGGATACTTTCCAGAACGTTTCAGACTCCGAAAAGGAATAGGTATGTGGTACGGTAAGTAAACCGACTCCAAAACTGCTCTAATGGCAATTTTTCTCCGTTTTGGAATATTTAAAATTAGGAAAATTAAAAGTAGTCCAAAAGTTGCACGAGGAGACCACAAGGGTGGAGGGTGCGCCCCCTGCCTTGTGGCCACTTCGTGTGCCCTCCGGACTTCGTATTCTTGCACAACACTTCTTTTGGTCGGTAAAAATTTATCATATAATCTCCCGAAGGTTTTTGCCACCGTACGACAAAATCCTCTGTTCTTATTTCATGCTGTTTTCCTGGCAGATCTGGAAGCATGTCGTCACAAGATTCGGAGGGAGAGAGCTACGTAGCTTATTATATCACGAACCTGAAGGTTTACACGGAGGTGGACCATTATGGTTGGACTATAGAAGAGGAGGAGAACTTCGACATGGGTAAAACAAAGGGCGATAGCTCTGATGAAGACAAAGATCCACTACCTCAACCTGGAGACATGCACGTAGAATTCAAGAAATTCGACCTTCCCAAGGTCAAATCTATCCCATCTCGTTTTCTGCAGGAAAGCAAAGAAGCATTGTGCAAAAAGATATTGAAGCTTGAGCTCGATAATGAGGAGCTAAGGGAGGAGAATTTTATCCCCCGACACCAATTGGAGAAGAAGAAAACAACTCAGTCATCATCACCACCGAAGAAAGAAACATAAATACATGAGTATGGGCACTCCCCTTGGCAACTTCCAATCTTAGGGGAGGTGCCCCTGTATCGTATTACTATCACACCTTTACCTCTATTGTTTTTCTTAGTTCGATCCTTTTGGTCATATCTTGATCTAGCAGAATAAAGTTTTTAGTATGATCTAGCTTTGAGTTTTGCTTTATGTCCCCTCTATGTAATCAAGTCCGAGAGATACATAATAAAGAGTAGTTTGAATTGAGGGCTTTGCTTTCCTGTTATGATCTTGAGGGAATAAAATAATAATAGAAAGAATAAAAATAAATAAAAAGATCATATATTGATCTTATGGAGAGTGATGACTTCACATATAAAGAGTATGTTGAATAAAATTTGTAGAGAGTTGACAAACATAGTTTTGGTCATTGTTGCAGCTAATAGGAAGTAATAAAGAAAGAGAGGCTTCACATATAAATATACTGTCTTGGACATCTTTTGTAATTGTGAGCACTCATTAAAATATGACATGCTAAAAAGTTGATGTTGGACAAGGAAGACAATATAATGGGTTATGTTTTCTTATATCCGAATAGAAGTTATATTGTCATGGACCATCCAACATGCTGAGCTTGCTTTTCCTCTCATGCTAGCCAAATTCTTGCACCAAGTAGAGATACTACTTGTGCTTCCAAACAAATATTGACCCTGTTTTGCCATGAGAGTCCACCATACCTACCTATGGATTAAGTAAGATCCTTCAAGTAAGTTGTCATCGGTGCAAGTAATAAAAACTGCTCTCTAAACATGTATGATCTATTAGTGTGAAGAAAATAAGCTTTATGCGAACTTCCGATATGGAAGAAATAAAAGTGACGGATTGCATAATAAAGTTCTTTATCACAAGCGGCAATATAAATTGACGTTCTTTTGCATTAAGATTTTGTGCATCCAACCAAAAAGCGCATGACAACCTCTCGCTTCCCTCTGCGAAGGGCCTATCTTTTACTTATATCTTCTCCCCTTATCCAAGAGTCTTGGTGATCTTCACCTATTCCCTTTTACACTTCTTCTTTTGGAAAACACTATGTGTTGGAGAGATCCAGATATATATATATATATATATATATATATATATCCACTCGGATGTAGGTTATCATAAAGTATTATTGTTGACATTACCCTTGGGACGCGAAACTAAAAGCCCCTATCTTTCTCTGTGCCTCTGTTGCTACGCCTTGAGCTTGCGTTGGTTTTCCCGAAGAGGAGAGGATGATGCAGCACAAGAGCGTAAGTATTTCCTTAGTTTTTGAGAGCCAAGGTATCAATCCAAGAGGAGGCCATGCACAAGTCCCTCGCACCTGCACAAAATGATAGCTACTCGCAACCAACGCGATTAGGGGTTGTCAATCCCTTCACGGTCACTTACGAGAGTGAGATCTGATAGAGATAATATTTTTGGTATTTTTGGTATAAAGATGCAAAGTGAAAAGTAAAAGGCAAAGTAAAACAAAGCAACTATAAAAGTGATTGAGATTGATATGATGAGAATAGACCCGGGGGCCATAGGTTTCACTAGTGGCTTTTCTCATGAGCATAAGTATTCTACGGTGGGTGAACAAATTACTGTTGAGCAATTGACAGAATTGAGCATAGTTATGAGGTTATCTAGGTATGATCATGTATATAGGCATCACGTCCGAGACAAGTTGACCAAAACGATTCTCAAGATTCTACTACTATTACTCCACTCATCGACCGCTATCCACCATGCATCTAGAGTATTAAGTTAAAACAGAGTAACGCCTTAAGCAAGATGACATGATGTAGAGGAATAAATTCATGCAATATGATAAATACCCCATCTTGTTATCCTCGATGGCAATAATACAATACGTGCCTTGCAACCCTTTCTCACATCCGGGTAAGGACACCGCAAGATTGAACCCAAAGCAATGCACTTCTCCCATTGCAAGAACTACCAATCTAGTTGGCGAACCAAACGGATAATTCGAAGAGACTTACAAAGATAACTCAATCATACATAAAAGAATTCAGAGAAGATTCAAATATTATTCATAGATAAGCCGGATCATAAACCCACAATTCATCGATCTCAACAAACACACCGCAAAAAGAAGATTACATCGAATAGATCTCCACGAGAGAGGGGGAGAACATTGTATTGAGATCCAAAAAGAGATAAGAAGCCATCTAGCTACTAGCTATGGACCCGAAGGTCTGAAGTAAACTACTCACACTTCATCGGAGAGGCTATGGTGTTGATGTAGAAGCCCTCCATGGTGGATGCCCTCCCATGAGCTCCTAACAGGCCCCAAGATGGGATCTCGTGGATCTGAGGAAGTTACGGGCGGTGGAATTAGGTTTTGGCTCATGTTACGATCGTTTGGGGGCACGTAGGTATATATAGGAGGAAGGAGTGCGTCGGTGGAGCTTGAGGGCCCACGAGGCGGGGCGCGCCCTAGGGGGCGCCCCACCTCGTGACCGCCTCTCTGGTGCCTTGGCGTAGGGTCCAAGTCTCCTGGATCACGTTCGGTGAGAAAATCATGTTTCCGAAGGTTTCATTCCGTTTGGACTCCGTTTGATATTATGTTTCTTCGAAATACTGAAAAAGGCAAAAAACAGCAATTCTGGGCTGGGCCTCCGGTTAATAGGTTAGTCCCAAAAGTAATATAAAATTGAAAATAAAGCCCATTATTGTCCAAAACAATAAATAAGTAGCATGGAGCAATCAAAAATTATAGATACATTGGATACGTATCAGGCATCCCCAAGCTTAATTCCTGCTCGTCCTCGAGTAGGTAAATGATAAAAAGAGAATTTTTGATGCGAAGTGATACTTTAGCATAATTTCAATGTAAATCTTCTTAGTCATGGTATGAATATTCAGGTCCGAAAGATTCAAGACAAAAGTTCATATTGACATAAAAATAATAATACTTCAAGCATACTAATCAAAGTAATCATGTCTTATCAAAATAGCATGGCAAAAGAAAGTTCATCCCTACAAAATCATATAGTTAGGCTATGCTTCATTTTCGTCACACAAAGATGTTCCCAACTTCTATACCCCCGATGACAAGCCAAGATATTGTTTCATACTTAAATAATCTCAAACTTTTTCAACCTTCACGCGATACATGAGCGTGAGCCATGGATATATCACTATGGGTGGAATAGAATATGACGATGGGGATTGTGTGGAGACGACAAAAAAAGAGAAAGTTTCACATTGACGAGGATAATCAACGGGCTATGGAGATGCCCATCAATTGATGTCAACATGAGGAGTAGGGATTGCCATGCAATGGACGCACTAGAGATATGAATGCTCAACAAAAGAAAACTAGTGGGTGTGCATCCAACTTGCTTGCTCATGAAGACCTAGAGCATTTTGAAGAAGCCCATCGTAGGAATATACAAGCCAAGTTCTATAACGAAAAATTCCCACTAGTATAAAAAGACAACTTATGAGACTCACTATAAGAAAAACATGGTGCTACTTTGAAGCACAATATATGAGACTCACTATGTAACATCCCAAATTTCCTATTTGGAATGTTTTGCAATTATAGCTAAGCATCCTATGCATCCTGTTTGAATTTGAATGCCATTTGAAATTTTGAGTTTTGAATTTGAATTTCAAACTTTGGCATGTGGGAAACATTTCAAAAACTAAGCCTGATGAATACTTGATCAAAAGTATGAGAGGAGCAAACATGACACTCCAAAAATATCAGAGGAAAACCTTGCCAAAAGATTTGGATTCAAATCTGAATTTTATTTGAATTTAAAAAAAAATGGATTTTTATAAAGTTTGGATTTTGCCTTTGGAAAAATGTTCAAATGAAAGGGAATATTCCCCTGATCATTTTGGTATATATATACCCTATATAAAATATTTATAGATATTGTTTTATTTTTGTTTTTAGTTTTATTAAAAAAATAAAAAAAATAAAAACCCTTCGGGCGCCAGCCAGGCCACCCAGGCCCAGCCAGCGCCACCTCACCCCTCCGCACTCACTTTGGCCCAAGCCGGCCCACCAGGGCCAGCCCAACCGAGCGAGCCAGCCCAGCACCCTCGCCCCTCGCCCGAAACCCCCAGGCTTCGGCCACCCGACCGAACCCTCCCCCTCTCCCTCTCACTGACCCGCGGGCCCCGCCCCGTCTTCTTCCCCCCTCGCCCAAGCCACGCAGCTCGCCGGAGATCCACCGGATCCCGAAGGATCCGGGATCCCCCGACGCCCCGATGCCCTTCCGAATCATCCCCGAGGCCCGGCTATAAAAGCCAGACCCCCTCCGCACCCCATTCCCCCCCCTAGCCTCGCCGGACCCCCTCTCCCTCTCCCTCCCGAGCTCACCGGAGTCCCGAGCTCGCCACCGCCGCCAAAGTCACCGCCGACGCCGCCCTGGTGCACCCCGACCCTACCCAACACCACCGAACCACCACCGACCCGTCTGGCGTCTTCCCGACGACTCATGAAGCTTCGCCCGGCCGGACGCCTCGGAGCACTCTCGCCGCCGCCGCCGCCGTCGCCGGAGTCCGGTGAGTCCCCGGAAAACACCTCCCCCGTCCGATCGTAAACCTACGGCCACGATTAGAACCCCCGAAGGGGTATGTTTTTATTAGAAAACCGGCCGTCCCGATCGGTTTTTATTTTTAGTTAGGTTTATTTGTTTAGGCCGGTTCGTTTTTAGTTAACCCTAGGCCCGTTTAGACTAAACTACGCCTAGTGCACAGTATAGGCCCATTAGGCCTTTTTCCTTTTATTTTGATTTTCTGTTTTAGCCGAATAGTTTCAATTTTCAAAAATGTATATCTTTTATTCTGCTTAATATTTTTGAGTGATTCTTTTTTGTTAGATTGCAAATTTTATGTAGTTTCAGAAAAATATATATTTAGCTATGTTAAAAATAATTAAAATGCTTTAATATTGTTTTAGCCAGAATAGCAAATCTGCTATAACTTTAGTTAGAAAAATTATTTTTGCATGATTCTTTTTGTCACCACTTTATTTTGACTTTGCCAAACCCTAGAAATTAACTTGGGTATTTTAGGATTAATAAATAATTAGTTTTAGACAGAATCCTATTAATCCTAATTAATTAACTAGTTCCTGTTTTCCTATTAAATTAATTAGTAAATTAATTTATTTTTAACTTGTGATTAGTTATTCTAGGTTAGTTTCTGTCATTCTAGTAGATGAACTTTTATTTATAATTAATAAAAGTTTTAAATTAATTTTCTTAATAGAAATTGGATTAGGCCTAAAATGAGTTTTATAATAGCTTTTTAATTAATTCTTTTTGCTCCTAATTGCTTAGTGAATCCTTTTCTGTTAAGTTAACATAAAACCATGATTAGGTTATTTTAAGGAATTTTTGTTATATAAAAACTATTTTTGCTATTGTTTGGAGTAGGGAAAAACTTTGAATTGGTTTCTTTGAGTTTTTCTTTTGGATTTGGTTTTGATTGTTTTGTTGTGCTATGTTACTATTGTTATCTTGTGTGATCCTCTTACTTTGTGCTTATTGTGCTATTGTTTGTCTCGGTAGAGTTTCCGAGTGCTGAAGCTTGCTACTACGACTCTTTAGCTTACGAGGATCATCAAGAAGGCAAGTTTTGATCATGTTATTTCTATACCTATGTTTTTGTGCATTAGTAGTTGTCACCACCCCACCATGCATGCAGTAGTGAAATCTTGAAGTCATTAAACTTGAGTAGTATCATGTGGTAGGATGAACCAATCCCTTGTTACCATGACCCCGGGACGTAGTAGTTATTTTGCTATGCTCGTAGGCGGGATTTGGTATGAGTGATATTCATAAGCAAGATGTGAGAGTCAATGATGATGATAACCCCATGAACTACAATGATCAAGATGGACTTGAAAATCACTACTGGGTGGAGGACGGTTGGCCGGGCACCCTGGAGAACCCAGTGGTGGCCGGGATGCATGGAGAAGCGCCATGACATCCTGCGGAAAGCTTCACCCAGCCACGAAGAGAAGGATGGATACCCCATGACCGGAAGCTTACCTGTGCAGCCGCAAGCCATTATGGGCTCTGGCTGGGTTGACCCTAGTAGTGACGCTGGCTGGACGGTACTACGAGAAGTAGACGAACGGTAGGATTGGATGGGTACGGCAGTGGCGGAAGAACTCTTTGGAAGACCCTGTTTCATCTCGTCCGTCTTCAAACACCATGAAGTGCGAAGACTCTAAAGGAGGAATGATTCTTGCGGGAAAGTCGCAAACCTCTGCAGAGTTTAAAGATCTAATCGATTAGCCGTGTCCCCGATTCTGGACATTTGAGCCTCTGGAACTTGGAAGTATTCGGATATCTCAACACTAAAACTAATGAATTAATTTGAGGGTTTATGACTTAATAATTTGGGAGCGAGATTTTGGTTGGCGGAACCATCTCAATAACTACCAACAATTTGTAGTAATTTGCAAATAAGTCCTTTGTAGTAGGATAAAATTGGCTTTCATAAAATGATGAAACTTAGAGCTCCACAGCCAAAATGCATATAGTGTAGTAACTTTATTATTGTTATTCTTCATGACTTGCCGACTTATTCCAAAAGCTGACCTACATGGCTGCAACGTATTATGTTGCGAGAGATATATTCCGATCAGAGTGAGGCTACGCTCCGCTCGGCGATTGCCCTTTGAGTCGGATGGACTCGCTTACTTCGACGCTTCCGCAGCATTAGTAGTTTATTTCTCATGAGTTGGCCTTGAGCCGAATTTATTCCTTTGTAATAAAGACTCTATATGAGAATCGTGTAATAAAATTCAGGTGTGATTGAACTTTGATTACTTTATCGATGTACTGTGGGTACCAGCATGATCTTGGGATGGTACAGACACAGAGACTTGACCGATGTTGGGTCAGGTCGCTACACACTACATCAAGAACAAGGTGCTACTTTGAAGCACAATATATAAGACTCATTACATGAAGAACAAGGTGCTACTTTGAAGCACAAGTGTGGGAAAAGAGATAGTAGCATTGCCCTTTTTATTTATTTTCTTTTTTTGGGCCTTTCTTTTTTTCTTTTTGGCCTTTCTATTTTTTTGGGCAATGCTATAATAATGATGATCATCACACTTCTATTGATTACAACATAAGGATTACAACTCGAATCTAGAACAAGGTATGACTCTATATGAGCATACTCCGTGATGTGCGGGATGGTGGAATGAATCAAGAGTGACATGTATGAAAATAATGCATGGTGGCTTTGCCACAAATAAGATGTCAACTACATGATCATGCAATGGCAATATGACAAAAGTAAAGTATGTCATGATGATGATGAACGGAATTGGAAAGTTGCATGGCAATATATCTCGGAATGGCTATGGAAATGCCATAATAGGTAGGTATGGTGGCTGTTTTGAGGAAGATATAAGGAGGTTTATGTGTGATAGAGCATATCATATCACGGGGTTTGGATGCACTGGCGAAGTTTGCACCAACTCTCAAGGTGAGAAAGGGAATGCACGGTACCGATGAGGCTAGCAAAGGCAGAAAGGTAAAAGTGCGTATAATCCATGGACTCAACATTAGTCAAAAGAACTCATATACTTATTGCAAAAATTTAGAAGTCATCAAAAATCAAGTACTACGCGCATGCTCCTAGGGGGATAGATTGGTAGGAAAAGACCATCGCTCGTCCCCGACCAGGAAAAAAAATCAAAAGGAAGCTTTAGAGACAAAGTGCCGCCGTCTCGAGGCGGAAGCTGGGCAGAACCAATCTAGGGCTCCGGCGGAGCTGTTCTTCCGGGGAAACATCCCTCCGAGAGGGGGAAATCGAAGCCACCGTCATCACCAACAATCCTCTCATCGAGAGGGGGTCAATCTCCATCAACATCTTCACCAGCACCATCTCTTCTCAAACCCTAGTTCATCTCTTGTATCCGATCTTTGTCTCAAAACCTCATATTGGTACCTGTGGGTTGCTAGTAGTGTTGATTACTCCTTGTAGTTGATGCTAGTTGGTTTATTTGGTGGAAGATCATAAGTTCAGATCCTTAATGATAATTAATACTCCTCTTATTATGAACAAGATTATGCTTTGTGAGTTGTTACATTTGTTCCTGAGGACATGGGAGAAGTCTTGTTATAAGTAATCATGAAAATTTGGTATCCGTTCGATATTTTGATGAGATGTATGTTGTCTTTCCGCTAGTGGTGTTATGTGAACGTCAACTACATGAAGCTTCACCATGATTTGGGCCTAGGGGAAGGCATTGGGAAGTAATAAGTAGATGATGGGATGCTAGAGTGACAGAAGCTTAAACCCTAGTTTATGCGTTGCTTCGTATGGGGCTGATTTGGATCCCTATGTTTCATGCTATGGTTAGATTTATCTTATTCTTCTTTCATAGTTGTGGATGTTTGCGAGAGGGGTTAATCATAAGTGGGAGGCTTGTCCAAGTTAGGACAACATCCAAGCACCGGTCCACCCACATATCAAATTATCAATGTAACGAACGTGAATCATAAGAGCATGATGAAAACTAGGTTGACAACAATTCCCATGTGTCCTCAAGAGCGCTTTGCTTTATATAAGAGTTCGTCCAGGCTTGTCCTTTCCTACAAAAAGGATTGGGCCACCTTGCTGCACCTTAGTTACTTTTGTTACTTGTTACTCGTTACAAATTATCTTATGACACAACTATCTATTACCGATAATTTCAAAGGCTTGCAGAGAATACCTTCGAAAACCGCTTGTCATTTCCTTCTACTCCTCGTCAGGTTCGACACTCTTACTTATCGAAAGGACTATGATAGATCCCCCTATACTTGTGGGTCATCATCATGCTGCTATAAAATATCTTATGGAAAAAATATGCTAAACCTAGACTCAATAGGAAAGGAGTTGAGAACCCCGTAACTGATAACTTGTCTAGGTTAGAAAATATTCTTGGTACCCACTACCTATTGATGATAGTTTTCATGATGAGCAACTAGCTGCAATAAATGTTTCTCATAACACTAATTATATTGTTGCTAAATACATACCACCTAGTTTCACATACCAACAAAAGGAAAAAAATTCTGCTATGATTTAAGACATTAATTTTGGGATGACTCACATCTTTATAAAGAAGGAGTAGATGGTATTATTAGACGTTGTGTACGTAAGCATGAACAGGAACATCATGCGGGAGATAGAACTGCTCACAAGGTATTGCAATCTGCTTTTTATTGGCCTACTCTCCTCAAGGATGCTCGTAAGTTTGTTTTATCTTGTGAGGAATGTCAAAGAATCGGTAATATTGGTAAGCGTCAAGAATTTCCTATGAATTAGAACCATTTGATGTTTGGGGTTTTGATTAGATGGGACATTTTACTTCCTTTAATGGGTATACACATATTTTGGTTCCTGTTGATTATGTTACTAAGTGGGTAGAAGCCTTTCCAACTAGTAGTGCTGATCATAACGCTTCCATTAAAATGCTTAAAGAAGTTATTTTCCCAAGGTTTGGAGTACCTAGATATTTAATGATTGATGGTGGTTCACACTTTATTCATGGTGCTTTCCGTAAAATGCTTGCTAAATATGATGTCAACCATAGAATTGCATCACCCTATCATACTCAATCTAGTGGTCAAGTTGAACTTAGCAATAGAGAAATAAAACTAGTATTACAAAAAACTATTAATAGGTCCCAAAAGAATTGGTCTGAGAAACTGGATGATGCACTTTGGGCCTACCCGACAGCTTGTAAAAATCCTATGGGTATGTCTCCTTATAAAATGGTTTATGGAAAAGCTTGTCATTTGCCTCTAGAGTTAGAACATAAAGCATATTGGGCAATTAAAGAACTCAACTATGATTTTAAATTTGCCGGTGAAAAGAGGTTATTTGCTATTAGCTCACCAGATGAATGGAGAACCCAAGCTTATCAAAATGCCATACTATTTAAAGAAGAAGTTAAAAGATGGCATCACAAAAGAATCCAAAAGATGGAATTCAAAGTTGGTGAATATGGTCTTTTGTACAAATCTCGTTTTAGATTCTTTGCAGGAAAACTTCTCTCCAAATGGGAAGGACCATATATTATCGAACAAGTTTATTGTTCTAGAGCCATCAACATAAATAATGCCAAAGGTACTAACCCGAAGGTTGTCAATGGGAAGATAATTAAGCACTATATCTCTGGTACGCCTTGATAACCCACAAGTATATGGGATCAATTGTAGCCTCTTCCAATAAGTAAGAGTGTCGAACCCAACGAGGAGCTAAAGGTAGAACAAATATTCCCTCAAGTTCTATCGACCACCGATACAACTCTACGCACGCTTAACGTTCGCTTAACCTAGAACAAGTATGAAACTAGAAGTACTTTGTAGGTGTTTTTGGATATGTTTGCAAGAAAATAAAGAGCACGTAAATAAGAAGTAGGGGTTGTTTAGATAAAGACACAACTAAATTAGTTTTAGTGGAGAGCTTTTTGTCACGAAAAAGTTATTTGTCCTTAGGCAATCGATAACTAGACCGGTAATCACAATTGCAATTTTATTTCAGGGAGAGGCATAAGCTAACATACTTTCTCTACTTGGATCATATGCACTTATGATTGGAACTCTAGCAAGCATCCGCAACTACTAAAGATCATTAAGGTAAAACCCAACCATAGCATTAAAGTATCAAGTCCTCTTTATTCCCATACACAAACAACCTACTTACTCGGGTATATGCTTCTGTCACTCACGCCGCCCACCATAAGCAAATCAGGAACATATTGCAAACCCTACAGCGGGAATCCCTCACGCTTGCGCCACACAGAGAGCACCATAGGACATCACCAATTAGAAAACATGCAACTCAAACCAATCACGATCATCAATTAACCCATAGGACAAAACGGATCTACTCAAACATCATAGGATAGCCATACATCATTGGGAAATAATATATAGCGTTGAGCACCATGTTTAAGTAGAGATTACAATGGGTAAAAGAGGGGTTACACCGGTGCATAGAGGGGGGAAGAGTTGGTGATGACGGCGGTGAAGTTGTTGGTGAAGATTGCGGTGATGATGATGGCCCCCGGTGGCACTCCGGTGCCACCGGAAGCGAGGGGGAGAGAGCCCCCTCCTTCTTCTTCCTAGACCTCCTCCCTAGATGGGAGAAGGGTTTCCCCTCTGGTCCTTGGTCTCCATGGCATGGGAGGGGCGAGAGCCCCTCCGACATTGGATCTGTCTCTCCGTCTCTCTCTGTTTCTGCGCTCTCAGATCTGGCCTTTCACCGTTTTTTATAACTGGAGATCCGTAACTCCGATTGGGCTGAATTCTAGACACGATCTCTATCCGTAAATTAGCTTTCTTGCGGCAAAAGAAGGGCTCCAACCGCCTTACGGGGTGGCCACGAGGGTCCAAGGCACGCCTGACCCCCTGGGGCGTGCCCCCTACCTCGTGGCCCCGTCGGGCATCATATCGTGTTGATTCTTCTTCCCAAAAATCACAAATATTCCAAAATAAATCTATGTCTGTTTTTATTGTCACTTTGGGGTTGCCGGATCATAATACATAGTAGGTGACTATAGACTTGCAAGATAGGATCAAGAACTCACATGTATTCATGAAAACATAATAGGTTCAGATCTGAAATCATGGCACTCGGGCCCTAGTGACAAGCATTAAGCATAGCAAAGTCATAGCAACATCAATCTCAGAACATAGTGGATACTAGGGATCAAACCCTAACAAACTAACTCGATTACATGATAGATCTCATCCAACCCATCACCGTCCAGCAAGCCTACGATGGAATTACTCACGCACGGCGGTGAGCATCATGAAATTGGTGATGGAGGATGGTTGATGATGACGACGGCAACGGATTCCCCTCTCCGGAGCCCCGAACGGACTCCACATCAGCCCTCCCGAGAGGTTTTTGGGCTTGGCGGTGGCTTCATATCGTAAAACGCGATGAATCCTTCTCCCTGATTTTTTTCTCCCCGAACATGAATATATGGAGTTGGAGTTGAGGTCGGTGGAGCATCAGGGGGCCCACGAGGAAGGGGGCGCGCCCAGGGGCAGGCACACCCCCACCCTCGTGGACAGGGTGTGGGCCCCCTGACATGGATTCTTCTTCCAGTATTTTTAATATTTTCCAAAAATATGTTTCGTGGAGTTTCATGTCATTCCGAGAACTTTTGTTTCTGTACATAAATAACACCATGGCAATTCTGCTGAAAACAGCGTCAGTCCGGGTTAGCTCCATTCAAATCATGCAAGTTAGAGTCCAAAACAAGGGCAAAAGTGTTTGGAAAAGTAGATACAACGGAGACGTATCAATATATGAAAGTGATAAATCAAGAGACTCTCTATATGAAGAACATGGTGGTACTCTGAAGCACAAGTGTGGTAAAAGGATAGTAACATTGCCCCTTCTCTCTTTTTCTCTCATTTTTTTTGATTTTTTGGTGGGCTTCTTTGGCCTCTCTTTTTTAAATGTTCGGAGTCTCATCCAGACTTGTGGGGGAATCATAGTCTCCATCATCCTTTCCTCACTGGGGCAATGCTCTAATAATGATGATCATCACACTTTTATTTACTTACAACTCAATATTACAAATCGATGTCTAGAACAAAGATATGACTCTATATGAATGCCTCCGGCAGTGTACCAGGATGTGCAATGATCTAGCATAGCAAAGATATCAAAAAACGGTCAAGCCATGAAAATATCATGCTAGCTGTCTTACGATCATGCAAAGCAATATGACAATGATGCTCAAGTCATGTATATGATGATGATGGAAGTTGCATGGCAATATATCTCGGAATGGCTATGGAAATGCCATAATAGGTAGGTATGGTGGCTGTTTTGAGGAAGATATAAGGAGGCTTATGTGTGACAGAGCGTATCATATCACGGGGTTTGGATGGACCGGCGAAGTTTGCACCAACTCTCGAGGTGAGAAAGGGCAATGCACGGTACCGAAGAGGCTAGCAATGATGGCAGGGTGAGAGTGCGTATAATCCATGGACTCAACATTAGTCATAAAGAACTCACATACTTATTGCAAAAATCTATTAGTCATCAAAACAAAGTACTACGCGCATGCTCCTAGGGGGATAGATTGGTAGGAAAAGACCATCGCTCATCCCCGACCGCCACTCATAAGGAAGACAATCAATAAATAAATCATGCTCCGACTTCATCACATAACGGCTCACCATACGCGCATGCTACGGGAATCACAAACTTCAACACAAGTATTTCTACAATCCACGGCTACCCACTAACATGACTCTAATATCACCATCTTTATATTGCAAAACTATTGCAAAGAATCAAACATATCATATTCAGTGATCTACAAGTTTTATGTAGGATTTGATGACTAACCATGTGAATGACCAATTCCTGTCATCTCTCTAAATAGATATAAGTGAAGTAAGAGAGTTTAATTATTTCTACCAAAGATATGCCCACGCTCTAACAAGTATAAGTGAAGCAAAAGAGCATTCTACAAATGGCAGTTTTCTGTATGAAGAGAAACAGGCAATCCAAACTTCAAATGATATAAGTGAAGTGCAATGAGTCTTCTATAAATCAACCAAGGACTATCTCATACCAGCATGGTGGTGAAAACAAAATGCAAAAGTCGCTCCAAGATTTGCACATATCGCATGAATGAAACAAATCCGAAAACATACCGATAATTCTTGAAGAAAGAGGGGATGCCTTCCGGGGCATCCCCAAGCTTAGACGCTTGAGTCTCCTTGAATATTTACTTGGGGTGCCTTGGGAATCCCCAAGATTGAGCTCTTGCCTCTCCTCCTTATCCTCATATAAAAACATCCTCGATCTTCAAACACTTCATCCACACAAAACTTCAACAGAAAACTCGGTAAGATCCATTAGTATAATAAAGCAAATCACTACTCTAAGTACTGTTGCAAACCAATTCATATTTTTTTTGCATTGTAGCTAATGTAATATAACTTTTCCATGGCTTAATCCACTGATATAAATCAATAGTTTCATCAAAACAAGCAAACTATGCATCAAAAACAGAATCTGTCAAAAACATAACAGTCTGTAATAATCTGAACATTCACCATACTTCTGGTACTCAAACAATTCTACCAAAATTAGGAAAAATAAAAATTTTGTAAAGAAATACAGTGCAAAAATTTTTAGAACCATTTGACGTTCTAGTAAACAATGTAAAATCACGCACTACAGCCAAAGTTTCTGTCCTGCACCGTACAAACCAACAAGCATTGTAAACATCCTAAAGGCAAACCTTGGCACATTATTTTTATAATACAATGGAATTGTACAATGGGATAATTATTTTTGTTGAAAATTTTCTGTAATCAAGATTCACAAAGTTCAAGGAGCTCCCCCACTTCAACAATGCTTGTCTCTTTCACTTTCCTTTTTGAAAAGTTTTGGGTTCCCCTCTTTTTTTTAAACTATATAAAATCACTCAATAGAAATAAATGAATCTCTAAAACTTCCGGGTTGTCTCCCTAGCAGCGCTTTCTTTAAAGCCATTAAGCTAGGAATCTAGTGCTGAAGTAATGGATCCACCCGGATCCCAAGGTATATCAAAGCTAATTTAATTAACAATGATTTTTAATTTAGTAGTGAGCACAAAGTAACATATATCATGTAATGACGAAGTCTAACTATCTTCCTATGCATCGGCATGTCATATAAGAACATTTCATGCACATAAAGTAAAGGCCAATGCATAGCATAAACAATTTCTTGCAATTTTATCGTGTTGGAAACATAGAGAGGTGGAGATGTAGTCCTCTCTCATAATAATTGCAAGTAGGAGCAGCAAGCACATGCATATTATATCTATAAAAATCATCATGTGTAGTACTAAAATGCAAACCATCAATATAATCCTTAATAAGGGCAAACTTCTCCGATATAGTGTAGTCGCGAAAATTCAAAAAAATAATAGGACTATCATGTGTGGGTGCAATAGCAACAATTTCATGTTTAATATAAGGAACTATAGCAAGTTCATATCCATAAGCATAATGATGAAGTCAAAGTAATGATGAAGTGAAAGGTTATTGGAACCAAGGGTACGACACAAACTCGAAACCAAGCTTGTTGTTCAAGGCGGAATGATATGACGATGAGGATCGACGTAAGGTTAATTCATCGCCGAAAATTGTGCTCCGAGAAGAAGGACCGGTAGCACAGCTTAAAATCATCACGACAAAGGTATAGCCAAACAGGCTAGGAATGGCGTGATCGGGTACAAACTTCGTACTTATAGAATCTTCTTGAAGAGTTGTTGAACCGTGAGTGCGGACTCGATTCAGTTATCGGTGTCTTTGAGTGTTTAATAACTCAGAGCCCGCGAAAAATTGGAATCGGTGAGAATGTAGCACTTGGTTAAGAACTCATAAGAAGTTATGCAGTTCCAAGATAATCTCGAGATACCAGGGGGTAATACTCGATGACAAATCAAAGTAGAGGTTGGGACGGGGGTATTGCTCTACAGAAGACAAGTGCTAAAACTTGCACGAGAAATGGTAATTAAAAGAGGACATGGTCGGAACCACGATTGTAAAAGGCCAGTTCCCTGATATAAGATGAACTTATACCAAAGGAATAATTAATTTAAGAAAAGCTATAATGATAAGACCTACATCGTGTCCATGGGCATGAACACAGGTTCAAGGTCGACTCCCACTTCTCCAATGCATAACCCTTCATTCACTTCTCACGTTCGATGAAGTTGCAGTGTTGAAAATTTTATCTGGCGAAGCACCAGAAGAGTATGATTCGTGAAAACTTTCGGGTTCACACGGTTTAGTGAAGGCATATGTCCAACCCATAGGGGCTTCTTGGAATCATATACCAGAATCTTTAGAAATAATTAACTCAAGCTCAAGGCGAGCATGGTTGGGAAAGCGAGAGGATACAATTTACCAAATGCATTATGTATCGTGAGGAAAGGCTCACAAGGTTATTGTATATGAAGGGCGTTGTCGGATAAAATCCAACAAAGGATCTGTTGGTCCACTAGGGATCCGATGTGAGCATCGAGACTCAACTAGAGGTAGAAGAATGCAAGGAGATCAAATTATAGAAACAACTCGACTAACTCAAGCTGTCAAATGTAAAGGAATTATGATTCCCAAATCAAGGGATCGTAAGCAATGCTCTGATTAGAGAGGGATAAGTTGAATAGCCTTAGGGTACAATCAACGGCAATTGGATTGGTCGAGAACCAATTCCGATTAAAAGAATGGCAGCTCAGCCGGAAAGGTAATTTATAAGGATCAATGATGATTGCGGGTATTCAGAAACATATTGAGTCAACAGACTCAAAATGATAATGACAAGGAATGTCAATATGACTACGAGACTTATGGGATTAACCATAATGCAAGCAAGCAAGAATTCCAAGAGCCAAAGGCTCCGGAAGGATTTTCGGAAGATCGAATAGTAATTTGAAGACTTTTGTGAAACACATGAACAAGCTGGGTTGAGCGGATACTCGACAAGTCACGAGGATTTATTTGAGCGGGTATTCATGTGGCAAAGAACTGCTAGGCGATGAGGCACAAAGTATTCTCGGAACAATAGAGATAACCCGGGGTATCTTGTAATAACAAGATCAATGGGGATGATCGTATGGATGGCAAGTGTAAGTAGTTATCCATACTGGTTTATCGGTGGGCAGAAATAGCAAAAGTGATGAGCACAAAGTCTCGAGAGAACATCAGAGAGTATCTTCGGAATCTTCTGATTAGCAGACGATCATCTGAAGTGAAGGGCTCTCCGGGAGAAAGTACTTGCGAGAACCTAAAGTTAGTTTTGTTTTTAGTAAATTCATTTAACCCGAATAGAAGAGAGTTCAGAACCCCAGAGTAAAGATCGAGGAGTAAAAGATCCTAATACCACCCGATAGCGGCGTGGGCCCGTAAGGCACACCGCCAAGTTAGTAAAAGTTTTTGCAAAGTCTAGACTCGACTTGACCAAGGAGTGTGGAAGGGATTCCCTACAGGCGTTAACGATACCAACTTGTGGCGCCCTCGATTCAATCGTACACTAATCATGCACGCAAATGTGTACGATCAAGATCAAGGACTCACGGAAGATATCACAACACAACTCTACAAATAAAATAAGTCATACAAGCATCATAATACAAGCCAGGGGCCTCGAGGGCTCGAATACAAGTGCTTTCGATCATAGACGCGAGTCGTGGAAGCAACAATATCTGAAAGTACTGGACATATATGTTAAACAAGGTGCCATAAGATGGCTAGCACAAAGCTGGGATACTGAGATCGAAAGAGGAGCAGGCCTCCTGCACAGGATCCTCCTAGGTCACTCCCCTGGTCGTCGGCCGGGCTGCTGCGTAGTAGTAGGCGCCTCCGGAGTAGTAGTCGTCATAGGCGGTGGCTCTGACTCCTGGGCACCATCGTCTGGTTGCAGCAATCGAGTAGAGATAGGGGAAAAAGTGGGAACAAGGCAACCGTGAGTACTCATCCAAAGTACTCGCAAGCAAGGAGCTACACTACATATGCAACATTATCAAAGGAAGGCCGTATATATGTGAACTGGGCTGCAGAAATGCCAGAATAGAGAGAAGGCCTAGTCCTATCGAAGACTAGCATCTTCCGGAAAACCCCATCTTGCAGCAAACAAGAGGGAGTAGAGTAGCATAACTTAAAGTAGCGATAGTGTTATCAACCTCGGCGGAGATCCTTTCTCGACTCCTGCGAGAAAGAAATCCCGGAAACCATACTATCCGATTATCATCACAATCCAATTCTCATCGCAATCCATTGCTCATATCCATGTCTCATCTCAAGTATCCAGTTCTAGTTGTATCGATCGGGATACAACTCCAAGTGTCCGTTACCGTAGGACGGGCTATCGATAGATGTTTTCTTCCCTGCGGTGCACCAACTTACCCACCACGCTCGCTTAACTCCGGCCGGACACACTTTCCAGGGTCATGCCCGGCCTCGGCCAAACAATACGCCGCAACCCGACCTAGACTTAATACAGAGGCCAGCACGCCGGACTAACCCTATGCCCCCAGGGGTCATGGGCCATCTCCCCGGGAACTCCTGCACGTTGCGTACACGGCCGGAAGCAGACCTAGCCCATCAGGCGTTCCAGTCCAATCCGGTAGCGCCGCTCGTCACGACGTCTAATAAGCTTCGGCTGATGTATCTGACGCTTGACGCCCATACTTAGCCCACGTGATGGTTAGTGCTATCGGGCGAGGCCCCTCGGATCAAATATCCAAATCGTAGTGGATTAGGGCAGCGGTAACAAGCGAGACTCACGAAGATGTGACCCGTTGCCCGTCTCGAGGACTTGCGGCAAGGGCTAGGAATGCCGCCACGCCTCGTAATTATCTCGCGGGCACCCTCCGTGTCAACCCGTCTCCACATCACTTTCGCCAATTAAGCACGCTGGTACCCCTCGTGGTCGACCCGTCTTTCCAAGTAACAAAGTGGTAAAAGTCCAAGTAACCGTGAGTCCAAACATCAAGGGAAACACGAGGAATCACCCCGGTGAATTCCACTCAATGTAGTCATCAAGGTGAACATAAGAGGATTCACCCTCGAGGTCCACACTTGAGGGGTTGCACGACAGTCGTGTCGGAAGTGGTTAAAGAGGAAATCACCCTCGATGACCACAACCGGATAGCTATACTACTGAGGTTAATATCAGAAGTGCTGTAGAGGTTTCACCCTCGGTACTCGATAGTAACCTAGTAGTGTCGAGCAACTAAGGGGAAGTGGTGTGCGGTATCGGGGCCTGGTCTTCGATCCCGTTGATCGGGTCTTCAATGATGAAGCAGGGGCAACAAGGACAAGGTGGGGGTCACTGATGGGTCTCTAACCAACCTATACTAAGCAGTTTAGGATAAGCAGGTAGGTAACAATAGCAGGTTACAATAAACAAAGCTATACAATGTAATAAGGAGCAAACAATAACGATAGCAAAATCTAATGCAAGCATGAGAGAATGGAATGGGCGATATCGGGATGATCAAAAGGGGGCTTGCACGGTTGCTCGCAAGGAGAGAATTCGTCGGTGGCGTAGTCGATCACGAGCACATCGACATCGGTCTCGGGGTCTCTAGGAGAGAAGAGGGGAAGAAAGCAGTAAATACAAAGTAAACAGATGCATATCGATGTATGACATGCCAAGAAGCGATGCTAGGCGTGCCCTAACGTGGTAAGAGGGTTCTTTGGTTAGGGGAAAACATCCGGAAGTTTTCCGGTTCGACGTCTGTCGATGACAGATGAACCGGAGAGGAAAGTTTGCAGGTTCGATAGGTTAGAGGCGTGTGGTGGGCCGAGCGAATTGCGTATCCGGATTCGTCTCGCCGTTCTGAGCAACTTTCATGTTGAAAATATTTTAATCCGGATTACGGATTAAAAGATATGATTTATAAAAGATTTTATTAAATTCTGGAATTTAATTAATTATTTAATTAATTCGAAAAAAGTATTTATGACGTCAGCATGATGTCAAGCTGACATCATCAGTCAACAGGGTTGACTTAGTCAACCCTGACAGGTGGGTCCCGCATGTCATTCACTAAAGGCTAATTAACCTAATCAGATTAATTAACATTACTTACTTAAGTTAATTAACGATTAGGGTTAATTAGTTCAGTATTAATTAGTTTAATTAACTACCCAATTATTTAATTAATGATTAGGGTTAATTAATCCAGAATTAATTAGTTTAATTAATTACTCAATTAATTAATTAATTAATTAGTTAATTAATTTATATTCATTTCAATTTGTTTTTAGTTCTGTTTTTAAAAAAAACATTCTTTTTGGGGTGGGGGCCCCCACGTCAGTGGCCTGAGGCCAAACGGGCGGTGGGTGCGGGCGACGCGGGCGACGCCTTTAACGGTCGTGGCGATCTAGGGGATCGGGCCACGCGGGCCGGCCGAGCCACGGCCTTGCCGGCCGGCTGGCCAGCGGCGCCAGCGAGGTGAGGCGACAGGCGGGGTGGTGGCTCGGGCCGAGCCAGCGTCACAGGAGGGAAAAGCAGGGGCTCGGTCGGGAAGCGAGGCGCCGAACGGGGCGAAACGGGGCTCGGGCGCCGCAAGGGTCGCCGAGGGGTCGCTGAGGCCACGGGGCCGGATCCCAGGGAGGGAGGAAGGAGAGGGATCGGGGTGGCGTCGGTCTTGGCCTGGGGGCGAGCGACGGGCCGGTGGGCCACCCGAGAGGGAGGGAGCCGAGGAACCGGAGGGGGGAAGGCGTCAGTCTGCGGCCGGTCGGTCGCCGACGGGGAGGGGGGGAAGAGAGGCGAGAGGGAGCCTCACAGGGGAGGCAGGGACTCGGCCGGCGGGCTCGGTGAGGGTCGGGGGAGGCCGTCGGGGAGGGGGTCGGAGGCCCGGCCGGCGGGAGGCCGAGCCGGGCGGCGGAGGCCTTGTGAGCTCGGGGCGACGGAGGGGAGGAGGCGGAGCCTCGGGCGGCGTCGGAGGAGGAGGGGAGGGGGTCGGTGGCTAGGGTTAGCCGCCAGGTGGGGGGGGGGGGGTTATGCGGCCGGTGGGTTGGGCCGGTGGGCCGGCCCATGGGGGGGGAAGGGGAATGGGCCAAAAGGGGGAGAGAGGGGCCAGGTGGGGAGGGGGCCGACTGGCTGGGCCAGGGGGGTTCTTCCCCCTCTCAGTTTTATTTTTCCTTTTGTTTTTATTTTATTTAAAAAGCTCTGACATCTTGTAAAAAAATATTGCACCCCTACCAATATTAGGTTAGTTATTTTAGAAAACCCCGGAACATTTTAGAACTTAATTTCGGAACTCTTTATCGTTTGTTTGACTTTGAATTTGAAAGATTCGAACCGACGCGAGATTATTAGCGATATCGAGGTGACGTGTCCTCATTAACGCGGGATTACTGTAGCGTGATCACCCGGGCGTCACAATTCTCCTCCACTACAAGAAATCTCGTCCCGAGATTTAAGAGGGGAGTAAGAGGGAAAGGTCTGGACACGAAAACCTAACGGATCTTCTCGAAGGAGCTAATCCCTTTCGTTGATGTCTTCCACCCTTTATTCCGATGCATCATGATAAACGGGTCATCATTTCTTCGGGAACTCTATCGTACTTACGAAAGGTAAGGGGCAGCTCACTGCGACATAATGCTTTTAAGGGAAACAAACTGGGGGTTAACCCATGAATTAGTATAAAATTTTCTCTCGAGTTGAACATTTGAAAAACCTCGAGAGTAAGGTACGAAGGTACCATAATAGGCTCCAAGCGGGTGAGAAGGGGGGGTGTACAGGAGAGTCAGGTTTCGATCCTGTGACCTGTGGGTTATGGGCCCACCATGTGGTTAAAAGTAGCAGGTTGTTGACATCCTGCACGATCATGTAAGCAAGGCAAGTCAGAGGAGAGTCTGAGGGTCATGTCGGCAACAACATAGGTACCAAGGGCGAGGGACGAAGAGAACCATTTTCCTTTCGTTGAACGAGGCGGACCAATAGGCAAGGTTCTCGTCCATCGGTGGTTACCGGAATGTCATCAACAAATAGTAATAGGGTCTTACTTACAGAGTGGTATAACGAGGTGCTTACCTAAGTAGGGGGTTATCACTGCTTAGATTATATATATCCCAAGAAAGGTTCAAACAACCAATGGAAAGTAAAATATGATTATCATATTAAACAGAACAATGGGAAGGAAAATGTGTTTAAACACATATTTCAGGGATATATCCTTACCAAGGATAAGCAGAGCATGATACCCATGACAGGATATAATGTAGAAAACCCTTTAGGTAAGGGAGAGAAATTTCATGTCATTACCCATACAACGGTGTTAGGATAATTGAGCAAGAAACATTTAGCATTGGGCTCCGAATGTTCTTGTTGAAAATCGAGTATCACGGACATGCTTCGAGATAGCATTGACATGGCCTTCAGGCGAAGATCAGACTTGGAATCACGAAGGATTCATCAGGAATAACTGGTAGAAACAGTATTACAATTCCCTCATGGATGAAAGGATAATCCTGCTGAAAAGGAATCTATAATGATAGGTCCTCCAGCCGGGGGGGGGGGGGGGTGGTAGGCATGACAAAAAGCTACCGGTTCATCAAAGGACCAACATCATAACTCTTGGAAGTTGTCCCAACCATCATATCGACCGAGATTCAGATCCGATTGGTGTCGGGATACCTCGGACTTAGGATACCGAGAAGAAAAGGTACAACGCAAATTGACGAGATGACATTGTAAGATTCTCGGGGAAATGAACTATGAAGTTATTTCCGTTAACAAGAGTCCATCATTAGCCCAAGGAGAGGACAAGGAGGTGTCTGGTGATCTCAACGGCAATCCACCGAGATTCCCAAAAGATAGACTCCCACATTTAAGTGGACAAGGAGATAACATTTGTCAGATCAAATGATACAAGGAAGTATGCTCGAGGAAAACATACACAAGTAAACATTGGTTGAAAGGTGCGCCCGATGGGTTGGGTTGCACGACCAATGTCAGAATGGTGATTCAATAATCGATAGTCTAAGAATTTCACCAAAGCAAGAGGCTTCCTAGAAGGGCAGAATTCAACAAAGACTGCTCACTTGTTGGTACACGGTTGGAAGCAACACGGGACCAAGAAAGAATGGTGATGGTGAGAAGCATCTCACTACCAAGAATTTCTTAAGAGGTGGAGCAGTCCTCACAACATCCTTGATATTAACGAGATGGTAATACTCTAAGGTAGAGAAGAGCGATTGCTTTGGGTAGCAAGGAACTCAAGGTATAACACCAAACATGAACAAGCTTGTGTTGGTGGGAAGGCAATAAAGGGATCGATGATAGTACAAATCATCGAGGGCAAGGATGGTAATTCTCATCAAGAATTCCATTTATATCCTGGATGAGCTCGAATGTTGTGAACCACGGCACCTTTGTCGCGAGAGTTCATGAAGATGTAATCGATCGACGGATGACATCAAGTCAAAGTAATGATGAAGTGAAAGGTTATTGGAACCAAAGTACGACACAAACTTCGAAACCAAGCTTGTTGTTCAAAGGCGGAATGATATGGCGATGAGGATCGGCGTAAGGTTAATTCATCGCCGAAAATTGTGCTCCGAGAAGAAGGACCGGGTAGCACAGTTAAAATCATCACGACAAAGGTATAGCCAAACAGGCTAGGAATGGCGTGATCGGGTACAAACTCGTACTTATAGAATCTTACTGAAGAGTTGTTGAACCGTAGTGCGGACTCGATTCAGTTATCGGTGTCTTTGAGTGTTTAATAACTCAGAGCCCGCGAAAAATTGGAATCGGTGAGAATGTAGCACTTGGTTAAGAACTCATAAGAAGTTATGCAGTTCCAAGATAATCTCGAGATACCGGGTAATACTCGATGACAAATCAAAGTAGAGGTTGGGCGGGGTATTGCTCTCTGGTAAGACAAGTGCTAAAACTTGCACGAGAAATGGTAATTAAAAGAGGACATGGTCGGAACCACGATTGTAAAAGGCGGTTCCACGATATAAGATGAACTTATACCAAAGGAATAATTAATTTAAGAAAAGCTATAATGATAAGACCTACATCGTGTCCATGGGCATGAACACAGGTTCAAAATTCGACTCCACTTCTCCAATGCATAACCCTTCATTCACTTCTCACGTTCGATGAAGTTGCAGTGTTGAAAATTTTATCTGGCGAAGCACCGAAGAGTATGATTATTGAAAACTTTCGGGTTCACACGGTTTAGTGAAGGCATATGTCCAACCCATAGGGGCTTCTTGGAATCATATACCGTAATCTTTAGAAATAATTAACTCAAGCTCAAGGCAGAGCATGGTTGGGAAAGCAGAGGATACAATTTACCAAATGCATTATGTATCAGAGGAAAGGCTCACAAGGTTATTGTATATGAAGGGCGTTGTCAGATAAAATCCAACAAAGGATCTGTTGGTCCACTAGGGATCTGATGTGAGCATCGATTACTCAACTAGAGGTAGAAGAATGCAAGGAGATCAAATTATAGAAACAATGACTAACTCAAGCATCAAATGTAAAGGAATTATGATTCCCAAATCAAGGGATCGAAGCAATGCTACGATTAGAGAGGGATAAGTTGAATAGCCTTAGGGTACAATCAACGGCAATTGGATTGGTCGAGAACCAATTCCGAGTTAAAGAATGGCAGCTCAGCCGTAAAGGTAATTTATAAGGATCAATGATGATTGCGGGTATTCAGAAACATATTGAGTCAACAGACTCAAAATGATAATGACAAGGAATGTCAATATGACTACGAGACTTATGGGATTAACCATAATGCAAGCAAGCAAGAATTCCAAGAGCCAAAGGCTCCAGAGGATTTTCGGAAGATCGAATAGTAATTTGAAGACTTTTGTGAAACACATGAACAACTGGGGTTGAGCGGATACTCGACAAGTGCGAGGATTTATTTGAACGGGTATTCATGTGGCAAAGAACTGCTAGGCGATGAGGGCACAAAGTATTCTCGGAACAATAGAGATAACTTCGGGGTATCTTGTAATAACAAGATCAATGGGGGATGATCGTATGGATGGCAAGTGTAAGTAGTTATCCATACTGGTTTATCGGTGGGCAGAAATAGCAAAAGTGATGAGCACAAAGTCTCGAGAGAACATCGAGAGTATCTTCTAATCTTCTCGATTAGCGTATCGATCATCTGAAGTGAAGGGCTCTCCGGGAGAAAGTACTTGCGAGAACCTAAAGTTAGTTTTGTTTTTAGTAAATTCATTTAACCCGAATAGAAGAGAGTTCAGAACCCCAGAGTAAAGATCGAGGAGTAAAAGATCCTAATACCACCCGATGGCGGCGTGGGCCCGTAAGGCACACCGCCAAGTTAGTAAAAGTTTTGCAAAGTCTAGACTCGACTTCGCCAAGGAGTGTGGAAAGGGGATTCCTACAGCAGTCGGCTCGATACCAACTTGGCGCCCTCGATTCAATCGTACACTAATCATGCACGCAAATGTATGCGATCAAGATCAAGGACTCACGGGAAGATATCACAACACAACTCTACAAATAAAATAAGTCATACAAGCATCATAATACAAGCCGGGGCCTCGAGGGCTCGAATACAAGTGCTTTCGATCATAGACGAGTCAGCGGAAGCAACAATATCTGAGTACGTACATATATGTTAAACAAGGTGCCATAAGATGGCTAGCACAAACTGGGATACAGATCGAAGAGGAGCAGGCCTCCCGCCTGGGATCCTCCTAGGTCACTCCCCGTCGCCGCCACGGCTGCACGTAGTAGTAGGCACCTCCGAGTAGTAGTCGTCATAGGCGGTGGCGTCTGGATCCTGGGCTCCATCGTGCAGTTGCAGCAATCGAGTAGAGATAGGGGAAAAAGGGGGAACAAGGCAACCGTGAGTACTCATCCAAAGTACTCGCAAGCAAGGAGCTACACTACATATGCAACAATATCAAAGGAAGGCCGTATATGTGAACTGGGCTGCAGAAATGCCAGAATAGAGAGAAGGCCTAGTCCTATCGAAGACTAGCATCTTCCGGAAAACCCCATCTTGCAGCAAACAAGAGGGAGTAGAGTAGCATAACTTAAAGTAGCAGTAGTGTTATCAACCTCGGCCGGAGATCCCTTCTCGACTCCCTGCGAGAAAGAAATCCCAGAGCTATACTATCCAGTTATCATCAAAATCAAATCCTCATCGCAATCCATTGCTCATATCCATGTCTCATCTCAAGTATCCAGTTCTAGTTGTATCGATCGGGATACAACTCCAAGTGTCCGTTATCGTGGGACAGGCTATCGATAGATGTTTTCTTCCCTGCAGGGTGCACCAACTTACCCACCACGCCGCTTAACTCCGTGGGACACACTTTCGAGGTCATGCCCGGCCTCGCCAAACAATACGCCGCAACCCGACCTAGACTTAATAGAGAGGCCAAGACGCCGACTAACCCTATGCCCCGTGGGTCATGGGCCATCTCCCGGGAACTCCTGCGTTGCGTCTGTGGCGGCGGAAGCAGACCTAGCCCATCAGGCGTTCAGTCCAATCCGGTAGCGCGCCTCCGTCACGACGTCTAATAAGCTTCGGCTGATGTATCTGACGCTTGACGCCCATACTTAGCCCACGTGATGGTTAGTGCTATCGGGCGAGAGGCCCTCGGATCAAATATCCAAATCGTAGTGGATTAGGAACGCCAGCGGTAACAAGCGAGACTCACGAAGATGTGACCCGTTGCCCGTCTCGAGGACTTGCGGCAAGGGCTAGGAATGCCGCCACGCCTCGTAATTATCTCGCGGGCACCCTCCGGGTCAACCCGTCTCCACATCACTCGCCAATTAAGCACGCGGGTACCCCTCGTGGTCGACCCGTCTTTCCAAGTAATGATGGTAAAAGTCCAAGTAACCGTGAGTCCAAACATCAAGGGAAACACGAGGAATCACCCCGGTGAATTCCACTCAATGTAGTCATCAAGGTGAACATAAGAGGATTCACCCTCGAGGTCCACACTTGAGGGTTGCACGACGAGTCGTATCGGAAGTGGTTAAAGAGGAAATCACCCTCGATGACCACAACCGGATAGCTATACTACAGGTTAATATCGGAAGTGTCAGTAGAGGTTTCACCCTCGGTACTCGATAGTAACCTAGTAGTGTCGAGCAACTAAGGGGAAGTGGTGTGCGGTATCGGGCCTGGTCTTCGATCCCGTTGATCGGGTCTTCAATGATGAAGCAGGGCAACAAGGACAAGGTGGGGGTCAGCGATGGGTCTCTAACCAACCTATACTAAGCGGTTTAGGATAAGCGGTGTAGGTAACAATAGCGAGGTTACAATAAACAGGCTATGCAATGTAATAGGAGCAAACAATAACAGTAGCAAAATCTAATGCAAGCATGAGAGAATGGAATGGGCGATATCGGGATGATCAAAGGGGCTTGCACGGTTGCTCTGGCAAGGGAGAGGGTCGTCGGTGGCGTAGTCGATCACGAGCACATCAAAGATCGGTCTCGGGGTCTACCGGAGAGAAGAGGGTGAAGAAACAGTAAATACAAAGTAAACAGATGCATATCGATGTATGACATGCCAAGAAGCGATGCTAGGCGTGCCCTAACGTGGTAAGAGGGTTACTGGTTAGGGGGGGAAAACATCCGGGAAGTTTTCCCGGTTCCGGACGTCTGTCAGACAGATGAACCGGAGAGGAAAGTTTGTAGGTTCGATAGGTTAGAGACGTGTGGTGGACGAGCGAATTTGCGTATCCGGATTCGTCTCGCCGTTACGAGCAACTTTCATGTTGAAAATATTTTAATCCGGATTACGGATTAAAAGATATGATTTATAAAAGATTTTATTAAATTCTGAATTTAATTAATTATTTAATTAATTGAAAAAAGTATTTATGGCGTCGGCATGATGTCAAGCTGACATCATCAGTCAACAGGGTTGACTTAGTCAACCCTGACAGGTGGGTCCCGCATGTCATTCACTAAAGGCTAATTAACCTAATCAGATTAATTAACATTACTTAATTAAGTTAATTAACGATTAGGGTTAATTAGTTCAGTATTAATTAGTTTAATTAACTACCCAATTATTTAATTAATGATTAGGGTTAATTAATCCAGAATTAATTAGTTTAATTAATTACTCAATTAATTAATTAATTAATTAATTAGTTAGTTAATTAATTTATATTCATTTCAATTTGTTTTTAGTTACATTTTAAAAAAACATTCTTTTTGGGGTGGGGGCCCCACGTGCTGGCCCGAGGCCAAGCAGGCGGTGGAGTGCAGGCGTGGCGACGCCCGAACGGTCGTCTTGCGATCTAGGGGATCGGGGCCACGCTTGGGCCGAGGCCACTGGCCTTGGCCACCGGCCGCAGCGCAGCCCGGCATGAGTGAGGCGACAGGCGGGGTGGTGGCTCGGGCCGGGCAGCGTCACAGGAGGGAAAAACGGGGCTCGGTCGGGAAGGCGAGGCGCCGAACGGGGCAGAACGGGCTCGGGCGCCCGCAAGGGTCGCCGAGGGTCGCCGAGGCCACGGGCCGGATCCGGCAGGAGGAGGAAGGAGAGGATCGGGGTGGCGCGCAGCTGGGGGGGGTGGCCATGACGGGCCTCAGGGCCACGGCGACGAGAGGGAGGGAGCCGAGGGGAACCGAGGGGGGGAGCAGGGCGGGCCCGGGTCAGCCGACGGGGAGGGGGGGAAGAGAGGGGCGAGAGGGAGCCTCACAGGGGAGGCAGGACTCGGCCCGGGCTCAGTGAGGGGTCTGGGAGGCCGCCGGGAGGGGTCGGAGGAGCCGGGCCGACGGGAGGCGAGGCGAGGCGATGGCCAAGCGGAGGCCGCGAGGGCTCTGGGGCACGGAGGGAGGAGTGAGCCTCAGCGGCCGAGGAGGAGGGAGGGTCGGTGGCTAGGGTTAGCCGCCGGTGGGGGTTATCTGGCGGTGGGTTGGGCGGTGGGCGCCCATGGGGGGAAGGGAATGGGCCAAAAGGGGGAGAGAGGGTCCAGGTGGGGAGGGGGCCGACTGGCTGGGCCAGGGGGATTCTTCCCCCTCTCAATTTTATTTTTCCTTTTGTTTTTATTTTATTTAAAAAGCTCTGACATCTTGTAAAAAAAAATATTGCACCCCTACCAATATTAGGTTAGTTATTTTAGAAAACCCCGGAACATTTTAGAACTTAATTTCGGAACTCTTTATCGTTTGTTTGACTTTGAATTTGAAAGATTCGAACCGACGCGAGATTATTAGCAATAACCGAGGTGACGTGTCCTCATTAACGCGGGATTACTGTAGCGTAATCACCCGGGCGTCACATCAATTGTAGCCTCTTTCGATAAGTAAGACTGTCGAACCCAACGAGGAGCTAAAGGTAGAACAAATATTCCCTCAAGTTCTATCGACCACCGATACAACTCTACGCACGCTTAACGTTCGCTTTACCTAGAACAAGTATGAAACTAGAAGTACTTTGTAGGTGTTTTCGGATAGGTTTGCAAGAAAATAAGGAGCACGTAAATAAGAAGTAGGGGCTATTTAGATAAAGACTCAACTATATTAGTTTTAGTGGAGAGCTTTTTGTCACGAGAAAGTTATTTGTCCTTAGGCAATCAATAACTAGACCGGTAATCACTATTGCAATTTTATTTGAGGGAGCAGAATAAGCTAACATACTTTCTCTACTTGGATCATATGCACTTATGATTGGAACTCTAGCAAGCATCTGCAACTACTAAATATCATTAAGGTAAAACCCAACCATAGCATTAAAGTATCAAGTCCTCTTTATTCCCATACGCAAACAACCTACTTACTCGGGTATATGCTTCTATTACTCATGCCACCCACCATAAGCAAATCATGAACATATTGCAAACTCTACAGCGGGAATCCCTCACGCTTGCATGACACGGAGAGCACCATAGGACAGCACCAATTATAAAACATGCAACTCAAACCAATCACGATCATCAATTAACCCATAGGACAAAACGGATCTACTCAAACATCATAGGATAGCCATACATCATTGGGAAATAATATATAGCGTTGAGCACCATGTTTAAGTAGAGATTACAGCGGGTAAAAGAGGGGTTACACCGCTGCATAGAGGGGGCGAGGGAGTCCTGGATTAGGGGGTGTCCGGATGGCCGGACTAGGACCTTTGGCCGGACTTCTGGACTATGAAGATACAAGATTGAAGACTTCGTCCCGTGTCCGGATGGGACTTTCCTTGGCGTGGACGCAAGCTTGGTGATACGGATATGTAGATCTCTTTCCATTGTAACCGACTCTGTGTAACCCTAACCCTCTCCGGTGTCTATATAAACCGGAGGGTTTTAGTCCGTAGGACGGACAACAATCATACCATTGGCTAGCTTCTAGGGTTTAGCCTCTCTGATCTCGTGGTAGATCTACTCTTGTACTACCCATATCATCAATATTACTCAAGCAGAAGTAGGGTTTTACCTCCATCGAGAGGGCCCGAACCTGGGTAAAAACATCGTGTCCCTTGTCTCCTGTTACCATCCGCCTAGACACACAGTTCAGGAACCCCTACCCGAGATCCGCGGTTTTGACACCGACATTGGTGCTTTCATTGAGAGTTCCTCTGTGTCGTCACCTTTAGGCCCGATGGCTCCTTCGATCATCAACAACGATGCGGTCCAGGGTGAGACTTTTCTCCCCGGACAGATCTTCGTATTCGGCAGCTTTGCACTGAGGGCCAATTAAGCAGCCATCTGGAAGCAGATTGAAAGCTACGCCCGCCATCGTGTCAGATTTGGAAGTTTGAACTACACGGCCGACGTCCGCAGAGACTTGATCTTCAACGGGTTCGAGCCACAGCCAAGCGCGCCCGCCTTTATTACGATGGGCATGATCTAGCTCGCTGCGGAATGTTGTCCTGGAGGCTGCACCAGTGTCCGCTCCGACCCTTAGCTCGGAGCCGACTGCGCCAATCGAGGACGGGTGGGCAGCAATCTCTACGGCGATCGAGCCGAACACCATACCTGTCCTTTGCGAAGCTCATGACCCCAAGGTGCCGGACTCCTCTCCGGACTCCAAACCTTCCGCACCCCTGCCAACCGAATCCGATTGGACGTCGATAATGGAGTTCACCGCCACGAACATCTTTCAGCACTCGCCCTTTGGCGACATTCTGAATTCACTAAAGTCTCTCTCTTTATCAGGAGAGCCCTGGCCGGACTATGGTCAGCAAGGTTGGGATGCGGATGATGAAGAAATTCATACCCCACCCACCACCCACTTCGTAGCCACTGTCGATGATTTAACCGACATGCTCGACTTCGACTCCGAAGACATCGACGGTATGGACGACGATGCAGGAGACGAACAAGAACCAGCGCCTCTGAGGCCTTTGGAAGGCCACCTCGTCATATGACATATACATGGTGGACACCCCAAAAGAAGGGAACGGCGATGGAACAACGGAGGATGACCCCTCCAAGAAACAGCCTAAGCGCCGACTTCAGCGGCGCCGCTCTAAATCCCGCCACAGCAAAAATGGCGATTCCCGCACCAGAGACAATAACACCCCGGACAGTGCCGAAGACAACCCCCTCCAGCAGGATTCAGCACAGGAGGATGGAGAAGCCAGCCCTCATGAGAGAGCGGCAGACAGAGAGGTAGAGGACGATAATTACATGCCTCCCTCCGAAGACGAGGCAAGCCTCGACGATGACGAATTTGTCGTGCCTGAGGATCCCGTCGAACAAGAGCATTTCAAGCGCAGGCTTATGGCCTCGGTGAGCAGCCTCAAGAAAAAACAGCAACAGCTTAGAGCTAACCAAGACTTGCTAGCCGACCGATGGACTGATGTCCTTGCGTTCGAAGATTATGAACTCGAATGCCCCTCCAAGAGCTACCCAAAACGCAGGCTGCTACCTCGATTAGAGGAGGAAGCACCTAGACCTACATCACCAGCGCATGATACGGCCGACCGGCCACCTCGTGGTCATGACAGAGAGCCTCTCGGCCCTCCACTCAAGCCGCACCCGGCGTCGCTCAAAGAATACCAAGGCACGGGAAATGCGCCGGACACTGCAAGATATATTGGAGGACAGGGCAAGGCAAACAAGATCGATCTATGGATCGCGTGGGCCACGACACGTGGCGATAACCGTCATGCGGATATGGTAAATCCGCCGGGCCGAATTCTGACAGACAAAGCTCTATGTCGTGATATAGCCCAATACAGAGTTGCCGCACACCCACTATGCTTCACAGATGAAGTAATGGATCATCAAATCCGCGAGGGTTTCAAACCCGTAAACAACGAATCATACGATGGCACAACAGACCCTGCGGTATGGATCGAGGACTATCTCCTTCATATCCACATGGCCCGCGGTGATGATCTACACGCAATCAAATACCTCCCACTCAAGCTTAAAGGACCAGCTCGGCATTGGCTTAACAGCTTGCCAGCAGAATCAATTGGTTGTTGGGAGGACCTGGAAGCCGCATTCCTCGACAACTTCCAGGGCACCTATGTGCAACCACCAGACGCCAATGACCTAAGCCACATAATTCAGCAGCCAGAGGAATCGGCCAGGCAATTCTGGACACGGTTCCTAACGATGAAAAATCAAATAGTCGACTGTCCGGATGCAGAGGCCCTTGCAGCCTTCAAGCATAACATCCGTGACGAGTGGGTTGCCCGGCACCTAGGACAGGAAAATCCGAAAACCATGGTAGCCCTCACGACACTCATGACCCGCTTTTGCGCGGGAGAAGACAACTGGCTAGCTCGTAGTAATAACATGACCAAGATCCCTGGTAATTCGGATACCAAGGACAGCATTGGCAGGTCGCGTCGCACCAAGCAAAAGCGCCGCATTAACGGCAACAATGCTGAGGATACGACAGTTAATGCCGGATTCAGAGGCTCTAAACCCGTTCAGCGGAAAAATCCATTCGAAAGAAATACTCCGGGCCCGTCCAATTTGGACCGAATACTCGATCGCTCGTGCCAGATACACGACACCCCCGAAAAACCAGCCAACCACACCAACAGGGATTGTTGGGTGTTCAAGCAGGAAGGCAAGTTAAACACCGAAAACAATGACAAGGGGCTGCATAGCGATGACGAGGAGGAGCCCCGGCCGTCGAACAATAGGGGACATAAGGGTTTCCCCCCACAAGTGCGGATGGTGAATATGATATACGCAACCCACATACCCAAAAGGGAGCGGAAGCGTGCACTCAGGGACGTATATGCGTTGGAGCCAGTCGCCCCAAAGTTCAACCCATGGTCCTCTTGCCCGATCACTTTTGATCGAAGGGACCACCCCACTAGCATCCGCCATGGCGGATTCGCCGCATAGGTTTTAAACCCAATCATTGACGGATTTCACCTCACTAGAGTCCTTATGGACGGCGGCAGCAGCCTGAACCTGCTTTATCGGGATACGGTCACGAAAAATGGGCATAGATCCTCAATGATTAAAACCACAAAGACGACCTTTAAAAGGCGTCATACCAGGTGTAGAGGCCAACTGCGAGGCTCAGTTACACTTGAGGTGGTCTTGGATCCCGGATAATTTCGAAGCGAGGAGTTAATCTTGACATAGTCCCGTTCATGATGGCTATCACGCCTTTGCTTTCGGACGAACTGCATTTGCAAAGTTCAATGCGGTGCCGCACTACACATACCTCAAGCTCAGGATGCCAGGCCCTCGAGGAGTCATTACGGTCAATGGAAACACCGAACGCTCTCTCCGGACGGAGGAGCATACGGCGGCCCTCGCGGCGGAAGTACAAAGCAGCCTGTCAAAGCAATTCTCCAGTCCGGCCATTAAACGTCCGGACACCGTCAAGCATGCCCGGAGTAACCTACAACAAGACCGACTGGCACATTCCGAGCACGCGTAGCAATGCGGCCCTAACCCCAGCCCTCGCAAAATTGCGAAACCAGTACTGCGCGTACATAACTACGCTCTGGAAATACCATGGGCATAGAGTGAGGGGCACGACCACGGCACGCCGAAAATGCGGCTCAACCGCAGAAGGGGCTCCCGATTTTTTTCATTCTTTTTTTTTCTTTCTTACTTTCAGGACTCCACTTTCTAGAAGGCCTGTCCGGCAGCATAATCACTGAACACACGATGCAACAGCCAGGGAGGCAAGCTCGTCGAGTGTCCAGTGGTCTCTATAACGAAGCGGTATACTTGTTTCACATATCATCCCAGCTACCTGGAGGGGGGACATGTTAAATAGTCCCATCTCTTGCTTATCGCACTATTTGTATCGTTCTGCTTTCACCGCAGACTTTTTGAATAAACAATGCACAACTTTTGTCTATTATTGCATTACCTTTTTTTATATAACAATATGTTCAGTTATGACATAATGCAACCGTACACTTTGGTACAGCCAATACACCAGGGGCTTGCGTAACCCAGAATATGGTGTGAGAAGTCCGAACACTCTCATGAGTGCGGCACCCCTAACTTATAGCATTATATGCATCGGCTCCGAATCATGTCTTGTGTCAATAGTTGGGTTTGCCCGGCTCCCATGTTTTGGTGCCTTACGTTCCCATATCGGCTAAGGTAGCACTGGGAGAACCACTGCGATTGTGCCCCAGTTGAGCCAGGCTAAGCACCTCAGTGGAGAAAGCTAAAACTAACCGTCATGATAGGGCGAGAGCTGGTCGTTGTTCGAGAGGTTTTCGAGTCCCTAAAGACTTATGCCGCTTAGAGCGAGCAGTCGGCTTTGTCCGGTCTAGGCGTGGATAGCGCCCCGAACTCGGTCTTCCGAATACTAGGGGCTTCGCCGAAATTTAAAATTATAGAATTCTATGGCTAAGTGAGAGTGTTCAAGCATTATAGTCCGATTGCCTTGTTCGTTGTGTTGAGCCCTTCCTCGAAGGACCCAATAATGGGAAAAAAGCGCTCAAGTTTATCCCGAACACCCCAAAGCACTCATGGCATGGGGCGAAGCTTTACTCGCCATCTCTCAATTTTGATAAACGGCCGCACAGAAGGTAATATTTTAAATTCAAAAGTGTTGCTTAGCGCATATGAAACAAGTTTTCAACGTACAGGATTACAAATGCGAGTTTACTCAAAAATTACGTCTTTGGAGCACTCATCCGCTATACGGCGGGCACCCTTCAGAACACTCTCATAATACATCTCGGGCTTGCGATGCTCCTTGCCCGGCGGTGGTCCGTCCGTCACAAGCTTCTCAGCGTCCATCTTGCCCCAGTGCACTTTAGCACGGGCAAGGGCCCTACGGGCACCTTCGATGCATACTGGAGCGCTTGATGACTTCAAGCCTTGGACAGGCATCCACCAGCCGCCTTACCATCCGAAGTAGCTTCCAGGCATGGCTTCCCCAGTCCACAGCCGGACTGCGAGACCCTTCATGGCCTGTTCGGCCACCTTATGGAGCTCGACCAGCTACTTCACCTGGTCGCTCAAGGGTACCGGGAGTCCGGCCTCAGCATACTGATACCAGAACACCTTCTCCGTCGAGCGTCCCTCCTCGGCTCGGTAGAATGCGGCTGCGTCGGACACACTCCAGGGAAGATCTGTGAATGCTCCTGGAGAGCTCCGGAGTCGGGTAAGTAACAAGTAATTCACCTTCGCGTGCTTGCTTTGCATAAAGAATGCCTTACCCGCCGCTATGTTCTTCATCGCCTCAATTTCCTGGAGGGTTTTTTGGGCTTCGGCCTTGGCAGATTTGGCGCTCTCAAGCGCCGAGGCGAGCTCAGACTCTCGAGTCTTTGAGCCAAGCTCCAAACTCTCGCGTTTTCCACGAGCACAGAGCTCTTGCTGCACCGCCGCCACCCGCGCCTCCTGCTTCTCTCGCTCGGTGCGCTCCACGTCCGCATTGTTTTCGGCCTTGGACAGGGCTTCCTTCAGGGTCGCCACCTCGTTCGTGGCCCCTGCATACCCAAGTTGATCCTGTCATTTTTTGCAACCACATATTTATATATATATATATATATATATATATACTTACATAAGGTATTACTTACCTTCCTTGTCCTCGAGCTGCTTCTTGGCAAGGCCGAGCTCGTCCTCGGACCGCTCGAGGCTCTGCTTCAATGCATTAACCTCCGCAGTCAGTGCGGCAGAGGTCAACAGCACAGCCTGCATTCCCATATTGACATACTTATGTTAGACTTGTTGGAAATATGCCCTAGAGGCAATAATAAATTGGTTATTATTATATTTCCTTGTTCATGATAATCGTTTATTATCCATGCTATAATTGTATTGATAGGAAACTTAGATACATGTGTGGATACATAGACAACACCATGTCCCTAGTAAGCCTCTAGTTGACTAGCTCGTTGATCAAAACATGGTTACGGTTTCCTGACCATGGACATTGGATGTCGTTGATAACGGGATCACATCATTTGGAGAATGATGTGATGGACAAGACCCAATCCTAAGCCTAGCATAAAGATCGTGTAGTTCGTATGCTAAAGCTTTTCTAATGTCAAGTATCTTTTCCTTAGACCATGAGATTGTGAAACTCCCGGATACCGTAGGAATGCTTTGGGTGTACCAAACGTCACAATGTAACTGGGTGGCTATAAAGGTGCACTACAGGTGTCTCCGAAAGTGTCTGTTGGGTTGGCACGAATCGAGACTGGAATTTGTCACTCTGTGTAAACGGAGAGGTATCTCTGGGCCCACTCGGTAGGACATCATCATAATGTGCACAATGTGACCAAGGGGTTGATCACGGGATGATGCGTTACGGAACGAGTAAAGAGACTTGCCGGTAACGAGATTGAACAAGGTATCGGTATACCGACGATCGAATCTCGGGCAAGTACAATACCGTTAGACAAAGGGAATTGTATACGGGATCGATTGAGTCCTTGACATCGTGGTTCATCCGATGAGATCATCGTGGAACATGTGGGAGCCAACATGGGTATCCAGATCCTGCTGTTGGTTATTGACCGGAGAACGTCTCGGTCATGTCTGCATGGTTCCCGAACTTGTAGGGTCTACACACTTAAGGTTCGATGACGCTAGGGTTATAGGGAATAGATATACATGGTTACCGAATGTTGTTCGGAGTCTCGGATGAGATCCTGGACGTCACGAGGAGTTCCGGAATGGTCCGGAAGTAAATATTTATATATGGGAAGTCCTATTTTGGCCACCGGAAAATGTTGAGGATTTTTGATGCTGTCGGGAAGGTTCTAGAAGGTTCGGAGTGGGGCCCACCTACATGGGGGCCCACATGGTGTGATGGTAGTGGGGCCAAGGCCCCACACCCCTGGTCAAGGCGCACCAAGATCCCCCCTTAGAAGGAATAAGATCATATCCCGAAGGGATAAGATCAAGATCCCTAAAAAGGGGGATAACAATCGGTGGGGAAGGAAATGATGGGATTTATTTCCTCCCACCTTTGCCAATGCTGCAATGGACTTGGAGGGCGAGAAACCAGCCCCCTCCACCCCTATATATAGTGGGGAGGCGCATGGGAGCTTCACCCTTGCCCCTGGCGCAACCCTCCCCCTCTCCCAAGTCCTCCTCCTCTCCCGCGGTGCTTGGCGAAGCCTGCAGATTGCCACGCTCCTCCATCACCACCACACCGTCGTGCTTACGCTGGATGGAGTCTTCCCCAACCACTCCCTCTCTCCTTGCTGGATCAAGGCATGGGAGACGTCACCGGCTGTCGTGTGTTGAGCAGCGGAGGTGCCGTCCGTTCGGCACTAGGATCTCCGGTGATTTGGATCACGACGGCAATGCGACTCCTTCAACCCCGTTCTCTTGAACGCTTCCGCTTACAAATCTACAAGGGTATGTAGATGCACTCTCCTTCCCCTCGTTTCTAGTTTCTCCATAGATAGATCTTGGTGACACGTAGGAAAATTTCGAATTTCTGCTACGTTCCCCAACAGTGGCATCATGAGCTAGGTCTATTGCGTAGATTCTTTGCACGAAAGCGTAACACAAAGTAGTTGTGGGCGTTGATTTTGTTCAATATGCTTACCGTTACTAGTCCAGTCTTGATTGGCGGCATTGTGGGATGAAGCGGCCGGACCGACCTTACACGTACACTTACGTGAGACAGGTTCCACCGGTGACATGCACTTGTTGCATAAGGTGGCTAGCGGGTGCCGCCTCCCACTTTAGTCGGATCGGATTCGATGAAAAGGGTCCTTATGAAAGGTAAATAGCAATTGACATATCATGTTGTGGTTTTGCATAGGTAAGAAAGCGTTCTTGCTAGAAACCCATAGCAGCCATCGTAAAACATGCAAACAACAATTAGAGGACGTCTAACTTGTTTTTGCAGGGTATGCTATGTGATGTGATATGGCCAAGAAGAATGTGATGAATGATATGTGATGTATGAGATTGATCATGTTCTTGTAATAGGAATCACGACTTGCATGTCTATGAGTATGACAACTGGCAGGAGCCATAGGAGTTGTCTTTATTTATTGTATGACATGCGTGTCATTGAACAACGCCATGTAATTACTTTACTTTATTGCTAACCGGTAGCCATAGTAGTAGAAGTAATAAGTTGGCGAGACAACTTCATGGAGACACGATGATGGAGATCATGATGATGGAGATCATGGTGTCATGCCGGTGACGATGATGATCGTGGAACCCCGAAGATGGAGATCAAAAGGAGCAATATGATATTGGCCATATCATGTCACTATTTGATTGCATGTGATGTCTGTCATGTTTATACACCTTATTTGCTTAGTACGACGGTAGTAAATAAGATGATCCCTCATTAAAATTTCAAGAAAGTGTTCCCCCTAACTGTGCACCGATGCGAAAGTTCGTCGTTTCGAAGCACCAAGTGATGATCGGGTGTGATAGATTATTTCGTTCACATACAATGGGTGTAAGCTTGATTTACACACATGAAACACTTAGGTTAACTTGACGAGCCTAGCATGTACAGACATGGCCTCGGAACACAAGAGACCGAAAGGTCGAGCATGAGTCGTATGGAGGATACGATGAACAAGAAGATGTTCACCGATGATGACTAGTTCGTCTCACGTGATGATCGGACACGGCCTAGTTGACTCGGATCATGTAATCACTTAGATGACTAGAGGGATGTCTATTTGAGTGGGAGTTCATGAGATGAACTTAATTATCCTGAACATAGTCAAAAGATCTTTGCAAATTATGTCATAAGCTCGCACTTTAGTTCCACTGTTTAGATATGTTCCTAGAGAAAATATATTTGAAAGTTGACAGTAGCGATTATGCGGACAGAAAAAAGCTTATGTCCTTAATGCACCGCTCAGTGTGTTGAACCCCAAACGTCGTCTGTGGATGTTGCGAACATCGGACATACACGTTTTGATAACTACCTGATAGTTTAGTTAAACGGTTTAGAGTTGAGGCACCAAAGACATTTTTCAAAACGTCGCGGAACATATGAGATGTTTCGAGGGCTGAAATTGGGATTTCAGGCTCGTGCCCACGTCAAGAGGTATAAGACCTCCGACGAGTTTCTTAGCCTGCAAACTAAGGGAGAAAAGCTCAATCGTTGAGCTTGTGCTCAGATTGTCTGAGTACCACAATCACTTGAATCGAGTGGGAGCTAATCTTCCGGATGAGATAGTGATATTTCTCCAAAGTCATTGCCACCAAGCTACTAGAGCTTCGTGATGAACTATAACATATCAAGGATAGATATGATGATCCTTGAAATATTCGCGATGTTTGACACCGGAAAGTAGAAATCAAGAAGGAGCATCAATTGTTGATGGTTAGTGAAACCACTAGTTTCAAGAAGGGCAAGGGCAAGAAGGGATACTTCATGAAATGGCAAATCGGTTGCTGCTCTAGTGAAGAAACCCAAGGTTGAACTCAAACCCGAGACTAAGTGCTTCTGTAATAAGGGGAACAGCCACTGGAGCATAATTACCCTAGATACTTGGTAGATGAGAAGGCTGGCAAGGTCGATAGAAGTATATTGGATATACATTATGTTAATGTGTACTTTACTAGTACTCCTAGTAGCACCAGGGTATTAGATACCGGTTCAGTTGCTAAGTGTTAGTAACTCGAAATAAAAGGTTGCGGAGTAAACGGAGACTAGCTAAAGGTGAGCTGGCGATATGTGTTGGAAGTTTTTCCAAGGTTGATGTGATCAAGCATCGCACACTCCCTCTACCATCGAGATTGGTGTTAAACCTAAATAATTGTTATTTGGTGTTTGCATTGAGCATAGACATGATTGGATCATGGTTATACAATATGGTTATTCATTTAAGGAGAATAATGGTTACTCTGTTTATTTGAATAATACCTTCAATGGTCTTGCACCTAAAATAAATGGTTTATTGAATCTCGATCGTAGTGATACACATGTTCATGCCAAAAGATAAAAGATAGTAATGATAGTACCACCTACTTGTGGCACTGCCATGTAAGTCATATTGGTATAAAATGCATGAAGAAGCTCCATGTTGATGGATCTTTGGACTCACTCGTTTTTGAAAAGTTTGAGACATGCGAACCATGTCTATTGGTGTATATGCATGAAGAAACTCCATGCAAATGGAATGTTTGGACTCACTTGATTTTGAATCACTTGAGACATGCAAATCATGCCACATGGGCAAGATGACTGAAAGCCTCGTTTTCAGTAAAATGGAACAAGAAAGCAACTTGTTGGAAGTAATACATTTTGATGTGTGCAGTCCAATAAGTGCTGAGGTCTGTGATGGATATCGTTATGTTCTTACTTCACAGATGATTTGAGTAGATACTGAGTATATTTACTTGATGAAACACAAGTCTGAATTATTGAATGGTTCAAGTAATTTCAGAGTGAAGTTGAATATATTCGTGACAAGAGGATAAACTGTCTATGATATGATCATAGAGATGAATATCTGAGTTACGAGTTTTGGCACGCAATTAAAACATTGTGGAAATTGTTTCACAATTAATACCGCCTGGAACACCATAGTGTGTTGGTGTGTCCAAACATCATAGTTGCACCCTATGATGTATGATGCGTACCATGATGTCTCTTATCGAATTACCACTATCGTTCATGGGATAGGCATTAGAGACAACTGCACTCACTTTAAATAGGACACCACGTAATTCCATTGAGACGACACCGTTTGAACTATGGTTTGGAGAAACCTAAATTGTCGTTTCTTAAAAGTTTGGGGCTGCGACGCTTATGTGAAAAAGGTTTCAGGCTGATGAGCTCGAACCCAAAGCGAATAAATACATCTTCATAGGACACCCAAAACAGTTGGGTATACCTCCTAATTCAGATCCGAAAGCAATAGGGATTGTTTCTTGAATCGGGTCCTTTCTCGAGAAAAAGTTTGTCTCAAAAATTGAGTGGGAGGATGGTGGAGACTTGATAAGGTTATTGAACCATCACTTCAACTAGTGTGTAGCAGGGCACAGGAAGTTGTTCCTATGGCGCCTACACCAATTGAAGTGGAAGCTAATGATAGTGATCATGAAACTTCAGATCAAGTCACTACCAAACCTCGTAGGTCGACAAGGATGCGTACTACTTCAGAGTGGTACTTAATCCTGTCTTAGAGGTCATGTTGCTAGACAACAATGAACCTACGCGCTATGGAGAAGCGATGGTGGGACCGGATTCCGACAAATGGCTCGAGGCCATCAAATCCGAGAGAGGATCCATGTATGAAAACAAAGTATAGACTTTGGAAGAACTACTTGATGGTTGTAAGGCTATTGGGTACAGATGGATTTTAAAAGGAAGACGAACAATGATGGTATGTATCACCATTAAGAAAGCTCGACTTTTCGCTAAGATGATTTTCGACAAGTTCAAGGAGTTGACTACGGTGAGGCTTTCTCACTCGTAGCGATGCTAGGAGTCTGTTGGAATTGGATTAGCAATTACTGCATGATTGATGAAATCTTGCAGATAGGATGTCAAAACATTGTTTCCTCGATGTTATACTTGAGGAAAGGTTGTATGTGATACAACCAGAAGGTTTTGTCAATCCTGAAAGATGCTAACAAGTATGCAAAGTGTTGGGGAACGTAGTAATTTCAAAAAATTTCCTACGATCACGCAAGACCATGGTGATGGCATAGCAACGAGAGGGAGAGTGTCCGTCCACGTACCCTCGTGAGACCGAAAGCGAGCGTTATAACAACGCGGTTGATGTAGTAAATGCGTCTTCACGAACCGACCGATCCAAGCACCGAACGTCACGGCACCTCCGAGTTACGCACACGTTCAGCTCGATGGCGATCCCCGGACTCCGATCCAGCAAAGTGTCGGGATGAGTTCCGTCGGCCTGACGGCGTGGTGGCGATGTTGATGCTCCACCGACGCGGGGCTTCGCCTAAGCTCCATGACGATATGAATTCTCCAGTAGCAGGCTTCACCTAAGCTCCGCGACGATATGACGAAGTGGAATTTGGTGGAAGGGGCACCGCACAGCTAAGGAAAGATCCGTAGATCAACTTGTGTATCATGGGGTGCCCCCTGCCCCGTATATAAAGGAGCCAAGGGGGTGCGGCCAGCCTTGGGAGGCGCGCCTTGAGGAGTCCTACTCCCACTGAGTAGGACTCCCCCTGTCCTAGTTGGAGTAGGATTGGGGAGGGGAAGAGGGAAGGCGCCACCCCCTCTCCTTGTCCTATTCGGACTAGAGGGGAGGGGGCGCAGCCCACCTGGCCGGCCCTTCCTCTTCTCCCTTGTGGCCCATGAAGGCCTATATACCCCCCCCGGGGGGTTCCGGTAACCCCCCGGTGTTCAGGTAACATCCAGTTTTCACTCGGAACCCATCCGAAGACCAAACATAAGCTTCCAATATATCAATCTTTATGTCTCGACCATTTCGAGACTCCTCGTCATGTCCGTGATCACATCCGGGACTCGAACAAACTTGGTGCATCAATACTTATAAACTCATAATGAACTGTCATCGAAGCGTTAAGCGTGCGGACCCTACGGGTTCGAGAACTATGTAGACATGACCTAGAACCATTCTCGGTCAATAACCAATAGCGGAACCTGGATGCCCATATTGGTTCCTACATATTCTCTGAAGATCTTTATCGGTCAAACCGCATAACGACATCGTTGTTCCCTTTGTCATCGTTATGTTACTTACCCGAGATTCGATAGTCGGTATCCAATACCTAGTTCAATCTAGTTACCGGTAAGTCTCTTTACTCGTTCCGTAATACATCATCTCACAACTAACTCATTAGTTGTAATGCTTGCAAGGCTTAAGTGATGTGTATTACCGAGAAGGCCTAGAGATACCTCTCCGACAATCGGAGTGACAAAACCTAATCTCGAAATCGCCAACCCAACAAGTACCTTTGGAGACACCTGTAGTACTCCTTTATAATCACCCGATTACGTTGTGACGTTTGGTAGTACCAAAGTGTTCCTCCGGTGGCAGGAGTTGCATAATCTCATAGTTACAGGAACATGTATGGGTCATGAAGAAAGCATTAACATACTAAACGATCAAGTGTTAAGCTAACGGAATGGGTCATGTCAATCAGATCATTCAACTAATGATGTGACCTTGTTAATCAAATAACAACTCCTTGTTCATGGTTAGGAAACATAACCACTTTGATTAACAAGCTAGTCAAGTAGAGGCATACTAGTGACATACTGTTTGTCTATATATTCACACATGTATTATGTTTCCGGTTAATACAATTCTAGCATGAATAATAAACATTTATCATGGAATAAGGAAATAAATAATAACTTTATTATTGCCTCTAGGGCATATTTCCTTCAGTCTCCCACTTGCACTAGAGTCAATAATCTAGATTACAAAGTAATGATCCTAACACCCATGGAGTCTTGGTGCTGATCATGTTTTGCTCGTGGAAGAGGCTTAGTCAACGGTCCGCAACATTCAGATCCGTATGTATTTTGCAAATCTCTATGTCTCCCACTTGGACTTGGTCCCGAATGGAATTGAAGCGTCTCTTGATATGCTTGGTCCTCTTGTGAAATCTGGATTCCTTTGCCAAGGCAATTGCACCAGTATTGTCACAGAAGATCTTCATCGGTCCCGATGCACTAGGTATGACACCTAGATCGGAAATAAACTCTTTCATCCAGACTCCTTCATTTGCTGCTTCAAGCAGCTATGTACTCCGCTTCACATGTAGATCCCGCCACGGCGCTTTGTTTAGAGCTGCACCAACCGACAGCTCCACCGTTTAATAAAAACACGTATCCGGTTTGCGATTTAGAATCGTCCGGATCGTTGTCAAAACTTACATCGACGTAACCATTTACGACTAGCTCTTTGTCACCTCCATATACGAGAAACATATCCTTAGTCCTTTTCGGTATTTCAGGATGTTCTTGACCGCTGTCCGATCCACTCTGGATTACTTTGGTACCTTCCTGCCAAGCTTACATCTAAGCATCGTCGTCAGTCTGGTACACAGCATTGCATACATGATAGAGCCTATGGCTGAAGCATAGGGAACATCTTTCATTTTCTCTCTATCTTCTGCTGTGGTCGGGCATTGAGTCGACTCAATCTTATACCTTATGTCTGAGTAAAAACCTTTCTTTGCACGATCCATTTTGAACTTCTTCAAAACTTTATCAAGGTATGTGCTTTGTGAAAGTCCAATTAAAGCGTCTTGATCTATCTCTATAGATCTTGATTCCCAATATGTAAGCAGCTTCACCGAGGTCTTTCATTGAAAAACTTTTATTCAAGTACCCTTTTATGCTATCCGAAATTCTATATCATTTCCAATTAATAATATGTCGTCCACATATAATATTAGAAATGCTCTGAGCTCCCACTCACTTTCTTGTAAATACAAGGCTTCTCCAAAAGTGCATACAAACCCATATGCTTTGATCACACTATCAAAGCGTTTATTCCAACTCCGAGAGGCTTGCACCGGACCATAAATTGATCGTTGGAGCTTGCACACTTTGTTAGCACCCTTTGGATCGACAAAACCTTCTGGTTGCATCATATACAACTCTTCTTCTAGAAATCCATTCAAGAATGCAGTTTTTACATCCATTTGCCAAATTTCATAATCATAAAATGCGGCAATTGCTAACATGATTGAGACAGACTTAAGCATCGCTACGGGTGAGAAAGTCTCATCGTAGTCAACCCCTTGAACTTGTCGAAAACCTTTCGCAACAAGTCGAGCTTTGCAGACAGTTATATTACCATCAGCATCAGTCTTCTTCTTAAAGATCCATTTATTCTCAATGGCTTGCCGATCATCGGGCAAGTCAACCAAAGTCCATACTTTGTTCTCATACATGGATCCCATCTCAGATTTCATGGCTTCCGGCCATTTTGCGGAATCTGGGCTCACCATCGCTTCTTCATAGTTTGTAGGTTCGCCATGGTCAAGTAACATGACTTCCGAATAGGATTACCGTACCACTGCAGTGCGTATTTTACTCTGGTTGACCTACGAGGTTCAAGAGTAACTTGATGCGAAGCTTCATGATTATCATCATTAGTTTCTTCACTAATTGGTGTAGTTGTCACAGAACCGTTTCTTGTGATGAACTAGTTTCAATAAGGGAGCAGAATCTGATTATCTCATCAAGTTCTACTTTCCTCCCACTCACTTCTTTCGAGAGAAACTCCTTCTCTAGAAAGGATCCGAATTTAACAACGAAAATCTTGCCTTCAGATCTGTGATAGAAGGTGTACCCATCAGTCTCCTTTGGTTATCCTATGAAGACTCATTTTTCCGATTTGGGTTCGAGCTTTTCTGTTTGATGTTTCTTTACATAAGCTTCGCAGCCCCAAACTTTATTAAACGACAACTTTGGTTTCTTGCCAAACCCACAGTTCATAAGGCGTCGTCTCAACGGATTTTGACGGTGTCCTATTTAACGTGAATGCGGCCGTCTCTAAAGCATAACCCCAAAGCGATAGCGGTAAATCAGAAATAGACATCATAGATCGCACCATATCTAGTAAAATACGATTCTGACGTTCGGACACACCATTTCTCTGTGGTGTTCGGTGGCGTGAGTTCTTGAAAACTATTCCACATTGTTTCAAATGTAAACCAAACTCGTAACTCAAATATTCTCCTCCACGATCAGATCGTAGAAATTTTATTTTCTTGTTACGATGATTTTCCACTTCACTCTGAAATTCTTTGAACTTTTCAAATGTTTCAGATTTGTGTTTCATTAAGTAGATATACCCATATCTGCTCAAATCATCTGTGAAGGTGAGAAAATAACGATACCCGCGCGAGCCTCAACATTCATTGGACCACAAACATCGGTATGTATGATTTCCAACAAATCAGTTGCTCGCTCCATAGTTCCGGAGAACGGCGTTTTGGTCATCTTGCCCATGAGGCACGGTTACTTAAGTACCAAGTGATTCATAATCAAGTGATTCCGAAGCCCATCGGTATGGAGTTTCTTCATGCGTTTACAATCGATATGACCTAAACGGCGATTGCCACAAATAAGTTGCACTATCATTATCAACTCTGCATCTTTTGGCTTCAACATTATGAATATGTGTATCACTACTGTCGAGATTCAACAAGAATAGACCTTTCTTCAAGGGTGCATGACCATAAAAGATATTACTCATATAAATAGAACAACCATTATTCTCTGATTTAAATGAATAACCGTCTCGCATTAAACAAGATCCAGATATAATGTTCATGCTCATGGCGGCACCAAATAACAATTATTTAGGTCTAAAACTAATCCCGAAGGTAGATGTAGAGGTAGCGTGCCGACCGCGATCACATCGACTTTGGAACTATTTCAACGCGCATCGTCACCTCGTCCTTAGCCAATCTTCGCTTAATCCGTAGTTCCTGTTTGAGTTGCAAATATTAGCAGCAGAACCAGATCAAATACCGGTACTACTGCGAGTATTAGTAAGGTACACATCAATAACATGTATATCACATATACCTTTGATCACCTTGCCATCCTTCTTATCCGCCAAATACTTGGGGCAGTTCCGCTTCCGATGTCCGGTTGCTTGCGGTAAAAACACTCGATTTAGGGCTTAGGTCCAGACTTGGGTTTCTTCTCTGAGCAGCAACTTGCTTGCTGTTCTTTTTGAAGTTCCTTCTTCTTCCCTTTGCCCTTTTTCTTGAAACTAGTGGTCTTGTTGACCATCAACACTTGATGCTCTTTCTTGATTTCTACCTCCATGACTTTTAGCATCGCGAAGAGCTTCGAATTGTCTTAGTCATCCCTTGCATATTATAGTTCATCACGAAGCTCTTGTAGCTTGGTGGCGATGATTGGAGAATTACATCAATGACACTATCATCCGGAAGATTAACTCCCAGCTGAATTAAGTGATTGTTATACCCGGACATTTTTGAGTATGTGTTCACTGACTGAACTATTCTCCTCCATCTTGCAGCTGTAGAACTTATTGGAGACTTCATATCTCTCAATCGGGGCATTTGCTTGAAATATTAACTTCAACTCCTGGAACATCTCATATGCTCCATGACGTTCAAAACGTCGTTGAAGTCCCGGTTCTAAGCCGTAAAGCATGGCACACTGAACTATCGAGTAGTCATCGACTTTGCTTTGCCAGACGTTCATAACTTCGGCTCAAGCATCTCGCAGCAGGCCTGTCACCCAAAGGTGCTTCCGGGGACGTAATTTTTCGTGCAGCAATGAGGATAATCCTCAAGTTCTGGACCCAGTCCGTGTAATTGCTACCATCATCTTTCAACTTTGCTTTCTCAAGGAACGCATTAAAATTCAACGGAACAACAGCACGAGCCATCTATCTACAGTAGACATAGACAAGCAAAATACTATCAGGTACTAAGTTCATGATAAATTTAAGTTCAATTCATCATATTAAAAAAACTCCCACTTAGACAGACATCTCTCTAGTCATCTAAGTGATCACGTGATCCATATCAACTAAACCATGTCCGATCATCACGTGAGACGGAGTAGTTTCAATGGTGAACATCACTATGTTGATCATATCTACTATATGATTCACGTTCGACCTTTCGGTCTCCGTGTTCCGAGGCCATATCTGTTATATGCTAGGCTCGTCAAGTTTAACCTGACTATTCTGCGTGCGCAACTGTTTTGCACCCGTTGTATTTGAACGTAGAGCCTATCACACCCGATCATCACGTGGTGTCTCAAACACGAAGAACTTTCCATAGCGGTGCATACTCGGGAGAACACTTCTTGATAATTTTGGTGAGAGATCATCTTATAATGCTACCGTCAATCAAAGCAAGATAAGATGCATAAAGGATAAACATCACATGCAATCAATATAAGTGATATGATATGGTCATCATCATCTTGTGCTTGTGATCTCCATCGCCAAGCTTACCGTCATGATCACCATCGTCACCGGTAGCGACACCTTGATCTCCATCGTAGCATCGTTGTCGTCTCGCCAACTATTGCTTCTACGACTATCGCTACTCCTTAGTGATAAAGTAAAAGCAATTACATGGCGTTGCATTTCATACAATAAGCGACAACCATATGGCTCCTGCCAGTTGCCGATAACTTGGTTACAAAACATGATCATCTCATACAATAAAATATAGCATCACGTCTTGACCATATCACATCACCACATGCCCTGCAAAAACAAGTTAGGCGTCATCTACTTTGTTGTTGGAAGTTTTACGTGGCTGCTACGGGCTGAGCAAGAACCGTTCTTACCTCGCATCAAAACCACAACGATACTTCGTCAAATAGACTCCGTTTAACCTTCTCAAGGACCGGGCGTATGCCACACTCGATTCAACTAAAGTGAGAGAGATGACACCGCCGGTCACCTTTAAGCAACGAGTGCTCGGAGCTGTGAAACCAGTCTCGCGTAAAGCGTCTGGCGTAATGTCGGTACGGGACGCTTCATCTCACAATACCGCTGAACAATAGTATGACATGCTGGTAGGTAGTATGACTTGTATCGCCCACAACTCACGTGTCTTCTACTCGTGCATATGACATCAACGCATAAAACCAGGCTCTGATACCACTGTTGGGGAACGTAGTAATTTCAAAAAATTTCCTACGATCACGCAAGACCATGGTGATGGCATAGCAACGAGAGGGAGAGTGTCCGCCCACGTACCCTCGTGAGACCGAAAGCGAAGCGTTATAACAACGCGGTTGATGTAGTCGTGCGTCTTCACGATCCGACCGATCCAAGCACCGAACATACGGCACCTCCGAAGTTACGCACACGTTCAGCTCGATGGCGATCCCCGGACTCCGATCCAGCAAAGTGTCGGGGATGAGTTCCACAAGACGACGGCGTAGACGATGTTGATGCTCCACCGACGCAGGGCTTCGCCTAAGCTCCGCGACGATATGACTTCTCCGCGCGGGCTTCGCCTAAGCTCATGACGATATGACCAAAGTGGAATTTGGTGGAAGGGGCACCGCACACGGCTAAGGAAAGATCCGTAGATCAACTTGTGTATCATGGGGTGCCCCTGCCCTCAGATATAAAGGAGCCAAGGGGGTGCGGCCAGCCTTGGGAGGCGCTGCTTGAGGAGTCCTACTCCCAGGAGTAGGACTCCCCTTGTCCTAGTTGGAGTAGGATTGGGAGGGGAAGAGGGAAGGCGCCGCCCCCTCTCCTTGTCCTATTCGGACTAGAGGGGAGGGGGCGCAGCCCACCCGGCCGGCCCTTCCTCTTCTCCCTTGTGGCCCATGAAGGCCCATATACCCCCGGGGTTCCGGTAACCCCGGTGTTCCAACATCCTGTTTTCACTCGGAACCCTTCCAAGTCCAAACATAGGCTTCCAATATATCAATCTTTATGTCTCGACCATTTCGAGACTCCTCGTCATGTCCGTGATCACATCCGGACTCGAACAAACTTCGTGCATCAATACTTATAAACTCATAATGAACTGTCATCGAAGCGTTAAGCGTCACGGACCCTACGGGTTCGAGAACTATGTAGACATGACCTAGAACCATTCTCGGTCAATAACCAATAAGCGGAACCTGGATGCCCATATTGGTTCCTACATATTCTACGAAGATCTTTATCGGTCAAACCGCATAACGACATACGTTGTTCCCTTTGTCATCGGTATGTTACTTACCCGAGATTCGATCGTCGGTATCCAATACCTAGTTCAATCTCGTTACCGGTAAGTCTCTTTACTCGTTCCGTAATACATCATCTCACAACTAACTCATTAGTTGTAATGCTTGCAAGGCTTAAGTGATGTGTATTACCGAGAAGGCCTAGAGATACCTCTCCGACAATCGGAGTGACAAAACCTAATCTCAAATCGCCAACCCAACAAGTACCTTTGGAGACACCTGTAGTACTCCTTTATAATCACCCGATTACGTTGTGGCGTTTGGTAGTACCCAAAGTGTTCCTCCGTAAACGGAGTTGCATAATCTCATAGTTACGAGGAACATGTATGGGTCATGAAGAAAGCATTAACATACTAAACGATCAAGTGTTAAGCTAACGGAATGGGTCATGTCAATCAGATCATTCAACTAATGATGTGACCTTGTTAATCAAATAACAACTCCTTGTTCATGGTTAGGAAACATAACCATCTTTGATTAACAAGCTAGTCAAGTAGAGGCATACTAGTGACATACTGTTTGTCTATATATTCACACATGTATTATGTTTCCGGTTAATACAATTCTAGCATGAATAATAAACATTTATCATGGAATAAGGAAATAAATAATAACTTTATTATTGCCTCTAGGGCATATTTCCTTCACAAAGCTCCAGCAATCCTTCTAAGGACTGGAGTAAGCATCTCGGAGTTAGAATGTACGCATTGATGAGATGATCAAAGATTTTGGGTTTATACAAAGTTTGTGAGAAACTTGTATTTCCAAAGAAGTGAGTGGGAGCACTATAGAATTTCTGATAAGTATATGTGAATGACATATTGTTGATCGGAAATGATGTAAATTTCTGGAAAGCATATAGGGTTATTTGAAAAGTGTTTTTCAATAGAAAACCTGAATTAAGCTGCTTTAACATTGAGCATCAAGATCTATGAGGATAGATAAAAATGCTAAATGGTACTTTCAAATGAGCACATACCTTGACATGATCTTGAAGGTGTTCAAGATGGATCCAGTCAAAGAAGGAGTTCTTGCCTGAGTTGTAAGGTATGAAGTTAAGAGTTAAAGCTCGACCACGGCAGAAGAGAGAGAAAGGACGAAGGTCGTCCCCTATGCTTCAGACATAGGCTCTGTAGTATGCTATGCTATGTACCGCACTGGAAGTGTGCCTTGCCATGAGTCTGGCAAGGGGGTACAAGAGTGATCCAGGAATGGATCATTGGACAGCGGTCAAAATTGTCCTTGGAGTAAATAAGGACATGTTTCTCGATTATGGAGGTGATAAAGAGTTCGGCGTAAAGGGTTACGTCGATGCAAGCTTTAACACCTATCCGAGTGACTCTGAGTAGCAAACCAGATACGTATAGTGGAGCAACCATTTGGAATAGCTCCAAGTGGAGCGTGGAAGCAGCATTTACAATATGACATAGAGATTTGCGAAGTACATACGGATCTGAATGTTGCAGACCTGTTGACTAAAACCTCTCTCACAAGCAAAACATGATCAAACCCCAGAACTCATTGAGTCTTAATCACATGATGATGTGAACTAGTTTAGTGACACTAGTAAACTCTTGGATGTTGGTCACATGGAGATGTGACCTATGAGTGTTGATCACATAGCGATGTGAACTAGATTATTGACTCTAGTGCAAGTGGGAGACTGTTGGAAATATGCCCTAGAGGCAATAATAAATTGGTTATTATTATATTTCCTTGTTCATGATAATCGTTTATTATCCATGCTATAATTGTATTGATAGGAAACTTAGATACATGTGTGGATACATAGACAACACCATGTCCCTAGTAAGCCTCTAGTTGACTAGCTCATTGATCAACAGATGGTTACGGTTTTCTGACCAAGGACATTGGATGTCGTTGATAACGGGATCACATCATTTGGAGAATGATGTGATGGACAAGACCCAATCCTAAGCCTATCACAAAGATCGTGTAGTTCGTATGCTAAAGCTTTTCTAATGTCAAGTATCTTTTCCTTAGACCATGAGATTGTGCAACTCCCGGATACCGTAGGAATGCTTTGGGTGTACCAAACGTCACAACGTAACTGGGTGGCTATAAAGGTGCACTACAGGTGTCTCCGAAAGTGTCTGTTGGGTTGGCACGAATCGAGACTGGGATTTGTCACTCTGTGTAAACGTAGAGGTATCTCTGGGCCCACTCGGTAGGACATCATCATAATGTGCACAATGTGACCAAGGGGTTGATCACGGGATGATGCGTTACGGAACGAGTAAAGAGACTTGCCGGTAACGAGATTGAACAAGGTATCGGTATACCGACAATCGAATCTCGGGCAACTACAATACCGTTAGACAAAGGGAATTGTATACGGGATCGATTGAGTCCTTGACATAGTGGTTCATCCGATGAGATCATCGTGGAACATGTGGGAGCCAACATGGGTATCCAGATCCCGCTGTTGGTTATTGACCGGAGAACGTCTCGGTCATGTTCGCATGGTTCCCGAACCCGTAGGGTCTACACTTAAGGTTCGATGGCCGCTAGGGTTAAAGGGAATAGATATAAGTGGTTACCGAATGTTGGTCGGAGTCCCGGATGAGATCCCGGATGTCACAAGGAGTTCCGGAATGGTCCGGAGGTAAAGATTTATATATGGGACGTCCTATTTTGGCCACCGGAAAATGTTCGGGATTTTTCGGTATTGTACCAGGAAGGTTCTAGAAGTTTCGGAGTGGGGCCCACCTGCATGGGGGGACCCACATGAACGTGGGTAGTGGGGGCAAGGCCCCACACCCCTGGTCAAGGCGCACCAAGATCCCTCCTTAGAAGGAATAAGATCATATCCCGAAGGGATAAGATCAAGATCCCTAAAAAAGGGGGATAACAATCAGTGGGGAGGGAAATGATGGGATTTCTTTCCTCCCACCTTGCCAACGCCCCAATGGACTTGGAGGGCAAGAAACCAGCCCCTCCACCCCTATATATAGTGCGGAGGCGCATGGGAGCTTCACCCTTGCCCCCTGGCGCAGCCCTCCCTCTCCCAAGTCCTCCTCCTCTCCCGCGGTGCTTGGCGAAGCCCTGCAGGATTGCGACGCTCCTCCATCACCACCACACCGTCGTGCTGCTGCTGGATGGAGTCTTCCCCAACCTCTCCCTCTCTCCTTGATGGATCAAGGCATGGGAGACGTCACCGGGCTGTACGTGTGTTGAACGCGGAGGTGCCGTCCGTTCGGCACTAGGATCTCCGGTGATTTGGATCACGACGAGTACGACTCCTTCAACCCCGTTCTCTTGACGCTTCCGCTTACAAATCTACAAGGGTATGTAGATGCACTCTCCTTCCCCTCGTTGCTAGTTTCTCCATAGATAGATCTTGGTGACATGTAGGAAAAATTCGAATTTCTGCTACGTTCCCCAACAAGACTCCTGCGTATATCTTTTTGATCCTCAGTTCGGCTTTTCTTTCCGAACACCAAACTAAGCTTCAGGGGCTACTGTCTATGCGTTAATATTTTTACATATCTTAAATACATACCTCAAAGCCTGTTAGAAGGCTGGCACAGGCTTCAGTCAGCCCGCTCTTGGTGGACTGAACCTTCTGGATCACCGCACTCATAATAGTGCGGTGCTCCTCGTCGATGGAGGCGCTATTAAGGACCTCCAGCAGATTATCTGGTGCCTCCGGTTGGACGGAGGTCACCGGCGTCGTAGGCTTGCCCTTCTTAGTAGGGGGCCGCCTGTCGGATGCCGGAACCGTTGAAGGTTCCGGTGCGGTGTCCGGCCTAGGGCCGGACTTAGAGCCCTTAGGGGTTTTATCCCCTTTTCGCCTGGAGTCCGGGAGGTCTCCTTGCGGCGCCTCCAGGACCACCTCCTCCTGGCTTGGCCCCTTTTGGGACGCCACCTCGGCGTCATCCGCGACGACAGGAGAGGAGGCGGTCGGAAGTGAAGTGTTGTTCACATCCGACGAACCCAGGGAACCGCTCGACGAAGCGTCGAGCCCGGCCTTGGGCGGACTGCATGATTATATCCGACGTCAGAAGGTACTGTGCAACAAAGGAACACCATGAGTTATTCTGGTATCCGGAAACTTACGATTTCGCCAGGGGCTTGGCCCTGGATGGCCACTCCTCTTCGCTGTCGTCGGCGTTGGTGGAGTAGTCCGGAGGAAGGGTCCTTCCCTTCTTGGACCCTCCGCCCCCCCCCCCTAGTTGTTGCGGCCTTCCTTTTCTTCTCTCCCCCCGCTGGGGGAGAGACCTCTCTTTCCTCCTCCTCGTCTTCATGGGAGGAGTCCTCCTCGGAGTCATCGGACGATGAGTCCGACACCACCTGGCGCCGGGAACTCTTTCGAGTTCCCAAGGCCTGCTTCTTGGCCTTCTTCTCCGGCACCACGTAAGGTGCCGGGACCAGCAGCCCTGTCAAGTGGGCGTCTGCTGGATCCTCGGGCAAAGGAGCTCGACAGTCGATCTTTCCGGTCTTCTTCTACCATTCCTGTCAAAGGAACGGGAGCTTAGATCCCGCATAGAGTTAAACTATGAAAAACAAGTATCACGTACAGGGTAAAATAAGCTTACTACGCTGTCTTGTCGTTTCGCGCGGAATCCGCGATCCTCGGTGCTGGGAGGGGGAACCTCGGCGTCCTTGAATAGCACCTTCCAGGCATCCTCGTGCGTTGTGTTAAAGAGCCTGGTCAGAGTTTGGTGCTGGGACGGATTGAACTCCCATAAGTTAAAGGCCCGTCGTTGACACGGGAGGATCCCGCGGATGAGCATGACCTGGACTACGTTGACGAGTTTAACCTCTTTGTTCACCAGGTCTTGGATGCAGGATTGGAGTCCGGTTCGCTCTTCCGAATTACCCCACGACAGGCCCGTCTCTTTCCAGGAGGTGAGCCTTGTAGGGAAGCCAGATCGGAATTCGGGCGCCGCTGCCAATTTAGGGTCACGTGGCTCGGTGATGTAGAACCACCCCGATTGCCACCCCTTTATGGTCTCGCGAAGGAGCCCTCCAGCCATGTAACGTTGGGCATCTTGCCCACCATGGCGCCTCCGCACTCCGCTTGTTGGCCGCCCACTACCTTCGGCTTGACATTGAAGGTCTTCAGCCATAAGCCGAAGTGGGGCTTGATGCGGAGGAAAGCCTTGCACACGATATAAACGCCGAGATATTGAGGGCCGAAGTTCGGGCCAGATCGTGGAAATCCAGGCCGTAGTAGAACATGAGCCCCGGACAAATGGGTGAAGTGGAAAACCTAGTCCATGGAGGAAGTGGGTGAGGAACACCACCCTCTCATGGGGCACAGGGGTGGGGATGAGATGCCCCTTATGCAGGAGCAGTGCATGATGTCGTTAGACAAGTATCCGGCCTCCCTCAACTTCTTGATGTGTCCCTCCGTGACGGAGGAGACCATCCACTTGCCTCCCGCTCCGGACATGACTGGAGAAGGTTGAGGCGGGGGTGTGCGGACTTGGGCGTTGGAGCTCGAGTCTTGTGAAAATAGATAAGCAAAGGAGGAAGAAGGCGTAGATGGAAAAGGTGGATCCTTATCCCTTATATGGGCGGACGAAACTATGTGCCCCCACCAGCCTGGTAAAACTCGCTTATCTCCCAAGCGCCGTAAATTAATGGCACGGTTGGGTTACCCACGTCCGTATTGATGAGAATCCTGAAATAAGGGGACACGATCTCTGCTTCAACAAGATGTGCCAAGGGAACCGCCTCGCTAAGTGCGCTGAGGTGGGACGGTAAAAACGATTCGAATAAAGGTTTGGCCGTGGTGTGATGACACGCTGCAAAATACGTCAGCAGATTAGATGTGTGTGTAAATATTATTCTCTCTACGGTGGTATGTGGAAATTATTTTGCAGAGCCGGACACTATCCTTGTGTTCAAAATCTTCTATGAAGTATTCGGAGGAGGAACCCGCCTTGCAATGCCGAAGACAAACTGCACGCCGGACTAAATGCGTCATTGAAGCCTGGTTCGAGAGCTCTTGAGGAGTCTGGATTAGGGGTGTCCGGATGGCGGACTATGACCTTTGGCTGGACTCTGGACTTTGAAGATACAAGATTGAAGACTTCGTCCCGTGTCCGGATGGGACTTTCCTTGGCGTGGAAGGCAAGCTTGGCGATACGGATATGTAGATCTCTTTCCATTGTAACCGACTCTGTGTAACCCTAACCCTCTCGGTGTCTATATAAACCGGAGGGTTTTTGTCCTAGGACGGACAACAATCATACCATAGGCTAGTTTCTAGGGTTTAGCCTCTCTGATCTCGTGGTAGGTCTACTCTTGTACTACCCATATCATCAATATTAATCAAGCAGGAGTAGGGTTTTACCTCCATCGAGAGGGCCCAAACACAGGTAAAAACATCGTGTCCCTTGTCTCATGTTACCATCCGCCTAGGCCTTGCAGTTCGGGACCCCCTACCGAGATCCGCCGGTTTGACACCGACAGGGGAAGAGTTGGTGTTGTGGCGGTGAAGTTGTTGGTGAAGATTGCGGTGATGGTGATGGCCCCCGGTGGCACTCCGGCGCCACAGGAAGCGAGGGGGAGAGAGCCCCCCTCCTTCTTCTTCTTCCTTGACCTCCTCCCTAGATGGGAGAATGGTTTCCCCTCTGGTCCTTGGTCTCCATGGCATGGGAGGGGCGAGAGCCCCTCCGAGATTGGATCTGTCTCTCTGTCTCTCTCTGTTTCTGCGCTCTCACATCTGGCCTTTCACCGTTTCTTTTATAACCGAAGATTCATAACTCCGAGTGGGCTGAATTTTGGACACGGTCTCTATCTGGAAATTAGCTTTCTTGCAGTGAAAGAAGGGCTCCAACCACCTTACGGGGTGGCCACGAGGGTCCCGGGCACGCCTGACCCCTTGGGGCGCGCCCCCTGCCTCGTGTCCCCCTCGGGCATCGTATCGCGTTGATTCTTCTTCTCAAAAATCACAAATATTCCACAAAAATCTCCGTCAGTTTTTATCCCGTTTGGATTTCGTTTGATATGGATTTTCTGCAAAACAAAAAACATGCAACAAACAGGAACTAACCTTTGAGCCTTTGGATCAATATGTTAGTCCCAAAAATAGTATAAAAAGTTGCCAAAAGTATATGAAAGTTGTAGAATATTGGCATGGAACAATAAAAATTATAGATACGACAAACACGTATCACGCCTATTAATGTTGAAAGCAATACTATGCAAACCATGACACCGGAGGAACACATAAAATAAACATTCTGGAACACTCCAGAATCGTGAAAAAAGAGGAGGTACATGATACGGTAAGTAAACGGACTCCAAGTAATCCGCAAAAATATTTTTTGTCAGTTTTGGAATATTACAAAAAATAGGAAAATAAGAAATAACCAGGAAGGCAAACGAGGAGGGCACAAGACACCAGGGCACGCCTGGCATGCCTGCGCACTTAAGTGGGTTATGCCCACCTCTGTAACCTTCCCGACTCTGTTTCCCCTCGTTTTGCTTGTTTGCCAAGGTAAAAAATCTTTATATACCCCCCGAACGTATTGACCACCATATCACGGAGAAATCTTCTGTTCTTCTTTATTGTTGTTTTTTGGGTAGATATGAAAATATGTCATCTCAAGACTCAGAAGGTGAGAGCTATGTTGAAGATTATATTGCAAACCCCAAGGTTTACGGAGATGTGGAACATTATGGTTGGACCGGGAGGAAGAAGAACACTCGCGGAACCTCATCATCACCACCTCCTTATTTATCACCAAAGGAGACTCGAGTTCATGGTATGGGCACTCCCCTTGGCTTGTGCCAAGATTGGGGGAGGTGTCCCGATATCGTATCACCACCACTATCTTCTCTTTCATTTATCTTAGTTCGATCTTTAGTCATCTTTTGATTCAGTGGAATAAAAGTTTAGTTTGAATCTTTTCTCTTTGAGTGTTTGCTTAGTGATCTATCTATCTATGTAATCGTGTGAGAGATATAGAATAAAGATTATTTCAAGTTTTGCTTTCTTTAACTTTTTGTTTCAATAAAAAATAAAAAGGAATAATGAAAAAGATCATATGCTAATCTTATGGTAAGTAATGACATCACATAAGGAAAAGTATAAGTGGTAAAATTTATTGGAGATTGACAAACATAACATTGGTCAATGATTCAATTCATGAAAGAATTAATAAGGGAAGAGAAGATTCACATGCAAATACACTATCTTGGACATCGTTTATGATTGTGAGCCCCCATTAAATATTATGTGTCAAAATTGTTGACGTTGGACAAGGAAGACAACGTAATGATTTATGTTTGTTTATATTCACATAGAAGTTATATTGTCATAGATCCTTCAACATATGGTGCTTGCTCAATATCTTTGCTAGCCAAAAATTCCGCACTAAGTAGAGATACTACTTGTGCATCCAAAACCCTATAAACCAAAAATCTTGTTTTGAGAGCCCACCATACCTACCTATGGATTGAGTAAGATCCTTCAAGTAAGTTGTCATCGGTGCAATAAGGCATTTAAAATTGCTTCCAAATGTGTTGGATCATTTAGTGTAAGAGAAAATTGAGCGTTGTACGAATTTGTGATGGCAAAATAATAAAAACGACAGACAACATAATAAAGGTTGCTATCATAAGGGGCAATATTATGTGACGTTCTTTTGCACTAAGAGATTGAGCATACAAACAAAAAGCGCATGGAAACCTCTGCTTCCCTATGCGAAGGGCCTATCTTTTACTTTTATGCATTTACTTTTATGTAAGAGTCAAAGTATTCTTCCATGTTCCTTATTATTTTCTCTTTTTTGCAAGCATCATGTGGTGAGGAAAGATCAAGGCACATATATCCAGTTGGATATGAGTGGGCATGAGTTATTATTGTTGACATCACCCTTAGGTGAATACATTGGGAGGTGAAACTATAAGCCCCTATCTTTCTATGTGTCCAGTTGAAACTTTTTGTTCATGGGTATGATGTGAGTGTTAGCAATCATAGAAGATTATATGATGGTTGAGTATGTGGATTTGCCTAAGGGCTCCGATACGCGACCCTTCCTGAAAAGATGATGAATTGTAGTTGCAAAGTTGACTGAGAACATAGTTTGTTGGTTTTCAATGGAGTTTATGCTTTATACTTCAATGTTGTGATGAATTGTTACTTGTTCATGAGAAGTTATATGATAAAAGTGGTATGATAAAGTTTTATGTTAAAGTTTGTTGTTGTTATAATAATATGCATGATGCTTCTATGTATGTATTTCATTTTTATTGACACCTCTCTCTCTATCTCTAAGCATGTGGACATGTTTTTCGATTTTGGTTTTCGCTTGAGGACAAGCGAGGTCTAAGCTTGGGGGAGTTGATACGTCCATTTTGCATCATGTTTTGCTACTATTATTTATAATGTTTTTATGCATAATAATGCTTTATGGAGTAATTCTAATGCCTTTTCTCTCATAATATGCAAGGTTTACGCAAAGTGGGAGAATGCCGACAGCTGGAATTCTGGACCTGAAAAAGCTACGTCAGAGTTACCTATTATGCACATCTCCAAATGAGCTGAAATTTTTCGGAGAATTTTTTTGCAATATTAAAAAATACTAGAGAAAATAACTACCAGAGGAGTGCTACTTCTTGAGCTTGCGTTGGATTTTCCCTTGAAGAGGAAAGGGTGATGCAGCAAAGTAGAGATAAGTATTTCCCTCAGTTTAGAACCAAGGTATCAATCCGGTAGGAGATACACACAAGTCTCCAATCTATGCACCTGCACAAACAATCAAACACTTGCACCCAACGCGATAAAGGGGTTGTCAATCCCTTCATGGTCACTTGCAAAGGTGAGATCTGATAGAGATAGGTATAAAATATTACTAAAACGTAAAATAAAATAAAAGTAAATAAAATGCAGCGATATATTTTTTGGTTTTTTGGCTTATAGATCTGAAAATATATGATGGAAAATAGACCCGGGGGCCATAGGTTTCACTGGAAGCTTCTCTCTTGAAGGAAATAATACGGTGGGTGAACAAATTACTGTCGAGCAATTGATAGAAAAGTGCAAAGTTATGACAATATCCAAGGCAATGATTCTGAATATAGGCATCACGCCCGTGTCAAGTAGACCGACTCCTGCCTGCATCTACTACTATTACTCCACACATCGACCGCTATCCAGCATACATCTAGAGTATTAAGTTCATAAGAACGGAGTAATGCCTTAAGCAAGATGACATGGTGTAGAGGGATAAACTGAAGCAATATGATGAAAACCCCATCTTTTTACCCTTGATGGCAACAATACTAATACGTGCCTCGCTACCCCTACTTTGTCACTGGGTGAGGACACCGGAAGATTGAACCCAAAACTAAGCACCTCTCCCATTTCGGCCACTAATGAAATATTTAATACAGGAGAAAATCAAGACTGGAGGAAACCCATTATTGATTATTTGTGTGATCCTAGTAAAAGGGTGGACAGGACTGTTCGGCGTATGGCTTTCAAATACACAATGAGAGATGATGCTCTCTATCGCCAAACAGTTGATGATGTTCTTTTAAAGTGCTTGGACGAGGACCAAGCGAGAGTTGCTATGGGAGAGGTACATGAAGGTATTTGTGGCACCCATCAGTCGGCTCCCAAGATGAAATGGCTATTCTGACGTCTTTGGGTTTTATTGGCCGACGATGGTTAATGATTGCTTCTGGTATTATAAAGGATGTGAAGCTTGTCAAAAGTTTGGTGATATTCAGTTGGCTCCCACTGCTATGTTACATCCTATTGTCAAGCTGTGGCCTTTTAGAGGTTGGGGATTAGACTTTATTGGAGAGATTCATCCTTCTTCTTCAAAGGGGTATCGGTTCGTGTTGGTAGCGACCGATTATTTCACTAAATGGTCTGAAGCAATACCACTCAAAAATATGACGCATACAGAGGTAATTCGATTCATAACTGAGCATATTATTCATAGATTTGACATTCCTCAAACATTAACTACAGACCAAGGTTCATATTTTATGTCACATCAAGTTAGAGAATTTGCCGAATCATATAAGATAAAGTTGCTCAATTCCTCTTCATATTATGCCCAAGCCAATGGACAAGCTAAGTCTAGCAATAAAATATTAATCAAGCTCATCAAGAAGAAGATTGAGGATAATCCAAGGAGATGGCATGAGCTATTATCCGAAGCTTTGTGGGCACACAGAATCTCAAGGCATGGTGCTACAAAGGTAACTCCATATGAGCTCGTATATGGTCAAGAGGCCGCTTTACCAGTGGAAGTGAATTTGAATGCTTTCAGAATAGCCAAAAAAATGATTTATCGGTGGTGGACTTCTATAACCTGATGATGGACAATATTGATGAAGTCGCCGATAAACGTTTGGCTGTTTTGAATGCCATAGAGAGATATAAATTGAGGATGGCAAGAGCTTACAATAAGAAGGTCAAGTTGAATAATTTTCAAGTTGGCGATCTCGTGTGGAAGGTGATTCTACCAATTGGTTCAAAAGATAGAAAATTCGGGAAGTGGTCTCCAAGTTGGGAAGGTCCTTTTAAGATTACAAGAGTTGTTCCCGAAAACTCATATTTGGTGGAATCCATACAAGGCACATTATTACCTCTAGCTCTCAATGGCAAATATTTAAAGAAGTATCACCCAAGTGTGTGGCAAGAAGCCTAGATAGGCAAACGGCCGATATATAACTATCGCCCTTAGCATAAACATGGCCGATAAATAATTATCGTCCTCGGAAAAAAAATGGCCGATGGAGTGTTGTCATCGAACTTTGAACAAATACATTGCAAATTATTTTTCGGCACGCAAGTTTTGCCGAAAAACAGGGGGGCATGTGTTGACACCGGATTTTGGCGCGGTTAAGAACTTGATTAAGATGGTCTCAAATAGAGAAGTGATCTACATGAAAAAGTTTCATATTGTCGATATGAACAACTTTGAAGTTTGGGTTATCGCCATCCAACCTCATCTCAAGGGCCGAAACTATGCTCAAAATATTATGATTTTGTATTCATAGTATTGTTCGTCCAATTAGGCCTTCAAGACGACTTCCTATGGAAAAAGTTTCTACACGGATTGTCTTCGTCTCGTCGAAACGATCGATTTTGATATAAAGAACATCTCCATCGGGGTTCGTATGAAAATATTAGAGTCAAAACAGTGTGCTGCAAAATTTTAGCCCGGAAGTTCCGGGCAAAACTTCCGGGGAGGTTCCGGGTTAAACAGAAAGTTCGCACACGGTTCGCCCCGAAAGCTGAAATTTTAACATTATTTGCAGATTTACGGGCCAGAATTCAGTATCAAGATTACCTCGGATTAAAAAGTGATGAACTAAAGAGTTTTTCTACATTGCAAGATCTACAACTTTGCTTTTTGGACCATCGCGATCCGAGGCCATGTGCGACCTGCAGGAGCCATACAATAGGGCTACTTGATGTAATTTTAGCACGGAAGTTCCGGGCTGACCGGAAGTTCCGGCCCTCGTAGTCCGAGTTAGGTTATCTTTTGATGTTTTGGACGGGATTTGAGTCATTTTCTTGTACGGAAAGACCAGCCGCCTCATATATATGTAAGGGGTGACGGGCCGATTGAATAACAACACACAATCGCAACGCATCTATCACTTTTTTCATCTACGTTTTGTCCTTCCCCCGTTCTTGCTCCCTCGTTCTTCGTCGTTCTTCGTGTTGGAGAGCTGCGAATCCCGAGGCTCTAGGGGCGGCTTGACCGACCTAGGGCAGCCCATAGCCGCCGTACTGCCCGACGGGGTCCCTCCCGAGAGTGTGGGGTTTCGGGTCCTCAAAAGTTCTCTCCGGTCGTCTTGTGAATCGCGCTTCCGGTGAGACTCCTTCGACGTGAGCTGCAGTGCATCACCCCCGGCGTCGAGGGTACACGTGACGTGTTCGTGTGTGAACACAGCCTTGCAATGCCGAAGACAGATCTACGCGTCGGATACCTTGTCATTGAAGTCAGGTTCAGGGGCTACTGAGGGAGTCCTGGACTAAGGGGTCCTCGGGCGTCCGGCCTGTTAGACATGGGCCAGCTTGATGGGCTGTGAAGATACGAAGACCAAAGACTGCACCCGTGTCCGGATGGGACCCTCCTTGGCGTGTAAGGCAAGCTTCGTGACCAAATATGTAGATTCCCTTCTTTGTAACCGACCTTGTGTAACCCAGATCCTCCCGGTGCCTATATAAACCGGAGGACTTACTCCGGAGAGGGATGATTCATAATCATAGTCATACAGGCTAGACTTCTAGGGTTTAGCCATTACGATCTCGTGGTAGATCAACTCTTGTAATACTCATATTCATCAAGATCAATCAAGCAGGAAGTAGGGTATTACCTCCATAGAGAGGGCCCGAACCTGGGTAAACAATGTGCCCCCTGTCTCCTGTTACCATCGACCTTAGACGCACAGTTCGGGACCCCCTACCCGAGATCCGCCGGTTTTAACACCGACAATGCCTGTTATTTCTGTTAAAATAGGAGATCATTGTTATCATGGCTTATGTGATATGGGTGCTAGTGCAAGTGAAATACCTCATTTCTTATAAAAAAAATTATACATGATATTGCACCTGCTGAGTTAGAGGAAATTGATGTGACAATTAAGCTTGCCAATAGAGACACTATTTCACCAGTTGGGATTGTTAGAGATGTTGAAGTCTTGTGTGGGAAGGTTAAATATCCTGCTGATTTTCTTGTTCTTGGTTCCCCACAAGATGACTTCTGTCCCATCATATTTGGTAGACCTTTCTTGAATACTGTTAATGCTAGGATAGACTGCGAAAACGATGTTGTTACTATTGGTTTGGGGGATATGTCTCATGAGTTTAATTTTGCTAAATTTCGTAGACAACCCCGTGACGAGGAATTGCCTTGTAAAGATGAAATTATTGGTCTTGCTTCTATTGCCATGCCTCCTAATGATCCTTTAGAACAATATTTGCTTTCGACCATGAAAATGATATGTTTATGAATGAAAGAAGGAAATAGATGAAGTATTCTTTAAACAGGGACCTATTTTGAAACACAACTTGCATGTTGAAATCCTAGGGATCCTCCTCCACCCAAGGGTGATCCCGTGTTTGAGCTTAAACCATTACCTGATACTCTTAAATATGCTTATCTTGATGAGAAAAAGATATATCCTGTTATTATTAGTGCTAACCTTTCAGAGCATGAAGAAAAGAGATTATTGAAAATTTTGAAGAAGCACCGTGCTGCTATTGGATATACTCTTGATGATCTTAAGGGCATTAGTCCCACTTTATGCCAGCACAAAATAAAATTGGAGAAACACGCTAAACCAGTTGTTGATCACCAACGACGGTTAAATCCTAAGATGAAAGAAGTGGTAAGAAAAGAAATACTAAAGCTTCTGGAAGCAGGTATAGTTTATCCTGTTGCTGATAGTCAGTGGGTAAGTCATGTCCATTGTGTCCCTAAGAAGGGAGGTATTACTCTCGTTCCTAATGATAAAGATGAATTGATCCCACAAAGAATTATTATAGGTTATAGAATGGTAATTGATTTCTGCAAATTAAATAAAGCTACTAAAAAGGATCATTAACCTTTACCTTTTATTGATCAAATGCTATAAATATTATCCAAACATACACATTTTTGCTTTCTAGATGGTTATTCTGGTTTCTCTCAAATACCTGTGTCCAAGAGGATCAAGAAAAGACCACTTTTACTTGCCCTTTCGGTACCTTTGCTTATAGACTTATGCCTTTTGGTTTATGTAATGCACCGGCTACCTTTCAAAGATGTATGATGGCTATATTCTCTGATTTTTGTGAAAAGATTGTTGAGGTTTTCAAGGATGATTTATTCGTTTACGGAACCTCTTTTGATGATTGCTTGAGCAACCTTGATCGAGTTTTGCAAAGATGTGAAGAAACTAACCTTGTCTTGAATTGGGAGAAGTGCCACTTTATGGTTAATGAAGGTATTTTCTTGGGGCATAAAATTTCTGAAAGAGGTATTGAAGTTGATAAAGCTAAAGTTGATGCTATTGAAAAGATGTCGTGTCCCAAGGACATTAAAGGTATAAGAAGTTTCCTTGGTCATGCCAGTTTTTATAGGAGGTTCATTAAGGACTTCTCTAAAATCTCCAGGCCTCTGACTAATCTCTTACAAAAAGATATTCCTTTTGTCTTCGATGATGATTCTGTAGAAGCATTTGAAATACTTAAGAAAGCTTTGATTTCTGCACTAATTATTTAGCCACCTGATTGGAATTTACCCTTTGAAACTATGTGTGATGCTAGCGATTATGCTGTAGGTGCTGTTCTAGGACAAATAGTTGATAAAAAATTAAATGTTATCCAATATGCTAGTAAAACTCTAGACAATGCCCAGAGAAATTATGCTACTACTGAAAAATAATTTTTAGCAGTTGTATTTGCTTGTGATAAGTTCAGACCTTATATTGTTGATTCTAAAGTACCTATTCACACTGATCATGCTGCTATTAAATGCCTTATGGAAAAGAGAGATGCTAAACCTAGACTTATTAGATGGGTTCTCTTGCTACAAGAATTTGATTTGCATATTATTGATAGAAATGGAGCTGAGAACCCCGTTGCAGACAACTTGTCTAGGTTAGAGAATGTTCTTGATGACCCACTACCTATTGATGATAGCTTTCCTGATGAACAATTAGCTGTCATAAATGCTTCTCGTGCTGCTCCATGATATGCTGATTAGGCTAATTACATTGTTGCTAAATTTATACCACATAGTTTCACATACCAGCAAAAGAAAAAAAATCTATGATTTAAGACATTACTTCTGCGATGACCCACACCTTTATAAAGAAGGAGTAGATGGGGTTATTAGATGTTGTATATTGATACGTCTCCAATGTATCTATAATTTTTGATTGCTCCATGCTATTATATATTCTGTTTTGGATGTTTAATGGGATTTATTATACACTTTTATAGAGGCCCAGTGCAAATTGTTGTTTTTTTTTCCTATTTCAGTGTTTCGCAGAAAAGGAATATCAAACGGAGTCCAAACGGAATGAAACCTTCGGGAGAGTGATTTTCAGAACAAATGTAATCCAGAGGACTTGGAGTGGATGTCAAGAAATCAACGAGGAGGCCACGAGGCAGGAGGCGCCTGCCCCAGGCGCGCCTCCACCCTCGTGGGCCTCGTGGCTCCACCAACCTACTTCTTCCTCCTATATATACCCATGTACCTCGAAACCAACCAGGAGCACCACGAAACCCTATTTCCACCGCTGCAACCTTCTGTACCCGTGAGATCCCATCTTGGGGCCTTTTCGGTGCTCCGCCGGAGGGGGAATAGATCACAGAAGGCTTCTACATCAACAACATAGCCTCTCTGATGATGTGTGAGTAGTTTACCACAGACCTTCGGGTCCATAGTTATTAGATAGATGGCTTCTTTTTTCTCTTTGGATCTCAATACAAAGTTCTCCTCGATCTTCTTGGAGATCTATTCGATGTAACTCTTTTTGCATTGTGTTTGTCGAGATCCGATGAATTGTGGGTTTATGATCAAGATTATCTATGAACAGTATTGGAATCTTCTCTACATATTGTCAGTTTGGTTTGGCCTACTAGATTGATATTTCTTGCAATGGGAGAAGTGCTTAGCTTTGGGTTCAATCTTGCGTTGCTCGATCCCAGTGACAGAAGGGGAAACGACACGTATTGTATTGTTGCCATCGAGGATTAAAAGATGGGGTTTATATCATATTGCTTGAGTTTATCCCTCTACATCATGTCATCTTGCCTAATGCGTTACTATTTTCTTATGAACTTAATACTCTAGATGCATGCTGGATAGCGTTCGATGTGTGGAGTAATAGTAGTAGATGCAGGCAGGAGTCGGTCTACTTGTTGCGGACATGATGCCTATATACATGATCATGCCTAGATATTCTCATAATTATGCACTTTTCTATCAATTGCTTGACAGTAATTTGTTCACCCATCGTAATACTTATGCTATCTTGAGAGAAGCCACTAGTGAAACCTATGGCCCCCGGGTCTATTTTCCATCATATTAATCTTCCATCAACTAGCTATTTCTGTCGCCGTTTGTTTTGCAATCTTTACTTTTAATCTTTATCATAAAAATACCAAAAATATTATCTTATCATCTCTATCAGATCTCACTTTTGCAAGTGGCGGTGAAGGGATTGACAACCCCTTTATTGTGTTGGTTGCAAGGTTCTTATTTGTTTGTGTAGGTACGAGGGACTTGCGTGTGCCCTCCTACTGGATTGATACCTTGGTTCTCAAAAACTGAGGGAAATACTTACGCTACTTTGTTGCATCACCCTTTCCTCTTCAAGGGAAAACCAACGCATGCTCAAGAGGTATCAAGAAGGATTTACGCGCCGTTGCCGCTGAAGTCAAGACATACCAAGTACCCATCACAAACTCTTATCCCTCACATTACATTATTTGCCATTTGCCTCTCGTTTACTCTCCCCACTTCACCCTTGCCGTTTTATTCGCCCTCTCTTTCCGTTCGCCTCTTTTCGCTTGCTTCTTGTTTGCTTGTGTGTTGGATTGCTTGCTTGTCTTGATGGCTCAAGCTAATACTAAATTGTGTGACTTTGCCAATACCAACAACAATGATTTTCTTAGTACTCCGATTGCTCCTCTTATCGATGCTGAATCTTGTGAAATTAGTGCTGCTTTGCTGAATCTTGTCATGAAAGATCAATTCGCTGGCCTTCCTAGTGAAGATGCCGCTACCCATCTAAATAGCTTTGTTGATTTGTGTGATATGGAAAATAAGAAAGATGTGGACAAAGATATTGTCAAATTGAAGCTATTTCCTTTTTCACTTAGAGATCGTGCTAAAACTTGGTTTTCGTCTTTGCCTAAAAATAGCATTGATACTTGGAATAAGTGCAAATATGCTTTTATCTCTAAGTATTTTCCTCCGCTAAGATCATCTCTCTTAGAAACGATATTATGAATTTTAAGCAACTTGATCATGAACATTGTTGCACAAGCTTGGGAGAGAATGAAATTAATGATACGTAATTTCCCTACACATGGTTTGAATCTATGGATGATTATACAAAAAAATTATGCTCGATTGAATTTTGCTTCTAGAAATCTTTTAGATTCGGCCTCGGGAGGCACCTTTATGGAAATCACTTTAGGAGAAGCTACTAAACTCCTAGATAATATTATGGTTAATTATTCTCAATGGCACACTGAAAGATCTACTAGTAAAAAGGTGCATGCAATTGAAGAGATTAATGTTTTGAGTGGAAAGATGGATGAACTTATGAAATTATTTGCTGATAAGAGTGTTTCTTCTGATCCCAATGATATGCCTTTGTCTACCTTGATTGAGAATAATAATGAATCTATGGATGTGAATTTTGTTGGTAGGAACAATTTTGGTAACAACCCTTATAGAGGATACTTTAATCCTAGGATGTATCCTAGTAATTCCTCTAATCATTATGGTAATTCCTACAACAACTCTTATGGAAATTTTAATAAGATGCCCTGTGATTTTGAGACTAGTGTTAAAGAATTTATGATTTCTCAAAAGAATTTCAATGCTTTGCTTGAAGAAAAATTGCCTAAGATTGATGAATTGGCTAGGAACATGGATAGAATTTATCTAGATGTTGATTCTTTGAAACTTAGATCTATTCCACCTAAGCATGATATCAATGAGTCTCTCAAGGCTATGATAATTTCCATTGATGAGTGCAAAGAAAACCCGCTAGAATGCGTGCTAAAAAAGATTGCTTTGTGAAAGCGTGTTCTTCTATTTTTCATGATAATAAGGATGAAGATATAAACGTGATTGATGTTTCTCCTATTAAATCTTTGTTTTGCAATATGAATCTTGATAATGATGGGACTGGAAATGAGTCAACTTTAGTTAAAAGGCGTCCCAATGATTCGGAGTTTTTAGATCTTGATGCAAAAATTAGTAAAGGTGGGATTGAAGAGGTCAAAACTTTACATAGCAATGAACCCACTATTTTGGATTTCAAGGAATTTAATTATGATAATTGTTCTTTAATATATTGTATTTCCTTGTCGCAATCCGTGCTCTATCCTCCGCATGCTTATAGTCAAAATAAGGCTTTTACCAAACATATCGTTGATGCTTTAATGCAATCTTATGAAGAAAAACTTGAATTGGAAGTTTCTATCACTAGAAAACTTTATGATGAGTGGGAACCTACTATTAAAATTAAAATTAAAGATCATGAGTGCTATGCTTTGTGTGATTTGGGTGCTAGTGTTTCCACGATTACAAAAACTTTGTGTGATATGTTAGGTTTCCGTGAATTTGATGATTGTTCTTTAAACTTGCACCTTGCGGATTCCACCATTAAGAAACCTATGGGAAGAATTAATGATGTTCTTATTGTTGCAAATAGTAATTATGTGCCCGTAGATTTCATTGTCCTCGATATGGATTGCAATCCTTCATGCCCTATTATTCTTGGTAGACCTTTTCTTAGAACGATTGGTGCAATTATTGATATGAAAGAAGGGAATATTAGATTCCGATTTCCATTAAGGAAAGGCATGGAACACTTTTCTAGAAATAAAATTAAATTACCTTATGAATCTATTATGAAACCACTTATGAATTGCATTCCAACGATGACAATACCTAGATCTATCCTTGCCTTTATGCCTAGCTAGGGGTGTTAAACGATAGCGCTTGTTGGGAGGCAACCCAATTTTATTTTTGTTTCTTGCTTTTTGGTTCTGTTTAGGAATAAATATTTGATCTAGCGTCTGGCTATATGTGTTTTTATGTTTTAATTAGTGTTTGTGCCGAGTAGAACCTTTGGGAAGACTTGGGTGAAGTCTTTTATCTTGCTGTAAAAACAGAAACTTTAGCGCTCACAAGATTAGATACAACTTTTTACTGGAGAGTGATATTTAGTTGATTCTTTTTGAAGATGATTAATAGATAAATTCCTCACGTCCAGAAATTTATTTTAGAATTTTTGGAGTTCCAGAAGTATGCGTTTGATACAGATTACTACAGACTATTCTGTTTTTGACAGATTCTGTTTTTCGTGTGTTGTTTGCTTATTTTGATGCATCTATGGCTAGTATCGGAGGTTATGAACCATAGAGAAGTTGTAATACAGTAGGTTTAACACTAATATAAATAAAGAATGAGTTCATTACAGTAACTTGAAGTGGTGTTTTGTTTTCTTTCGCTAACGGAACTCACGAGATTTTCTGTTAAGTTTTGTGTTGTGAAGTTTTCAAGTTTTGGGTAAAGATTTGATGGATTATGGAACAAGGAGTGGCAAGACCCTAATCTTAGGGATGCCCAAGGCACCCCAAGGTAAAATCCAAGGACAACCAAAAATCCTACGCTTGGGGATGGCCCGGAAGGTATCCCCTCTTTTGTCTTCGTCCATCGGTAACTTTACTTGGAGCTATATTTTTATTCACCACATGATATGTGTTTTGCTTGGAGCGCCTTGTATGATTTGAGTCTTTGACTTTTAGTTCACCACAATAATCCTTGTTGTACACACCTTTTGGGAGAGACACACATTAATCAGAATTTATTAGAATACTCTATGTGCTTCACTTATATCTTTTGAGCTAAACAATTTTGCTCTAGTACTTCACTTATATCTTTTGGAGCACGGTGGTGGTTTTATTTTATAGAAATTATTGATCTCTCATGATTCACTTATATTATTTTGAGAGTCCTTTAGAACAGCATGGTAATTTGCTTTGGCTATAAAATTAGTCATAATATGATAGGCATCCAAGTTGGATATAATAAAAACTTTCATATAAGTGCATTGAATACTAAGAGAAGTTTGATACTTGATGATTGTTTTGAGATATGGAGATAGTGATATTAAAGTTGTGTAGTTGGCTAGTTGTGAATTTGAGAAATACTTGTGTTGAAGTTTGCAAGTCCCGTAGCATGATAGTATGGTAAAAGTTGTGTAACAAATTTGAAACATGAGGTGTTTTTTTATTGTCATCCTTATGAGTGGCGGTCGGGGACGAGCGATGGTATTTTCCTACCAATCTATCCCCCTAGGAGCATGCGCTTAGTGCTTGGTTTTTGATGACTTGTAGATTTTTGCAATAACTACGTGAGTTCTTTATGACTAATGTTGAGTCCATGGATTATACGCACTCTCAACCTTCCATCATTGCTAGCCTCTTCGGTACCGTGCATTGCCCTTTCTCACCTTGAGAGTTGGTGCAAACTTCGTTGGTGCATCCAAACCCCGTGATACGATACGCTCTATCACACATAAACCTCCTTATATCTTCCTCAAAACAGCCACCATACCTACCTATTATGGCATTTCCATAGCCATTCCAAGATATATTGCCATGCAACTTTCCATCGTTCGTTATTGTGACACGCTTCATCATTGTCATGTTGCCTTCCATGATCATGTAGTTGACATCGTATTTGTGGCAAGCCACCATGCATGTTATTTCATACATGTCACTCTTGATTCATTGCCCATCCCGGTACACCGCCGGAGGCATTCATATAGAGTCATATTTTGTTCTAGTATCGAGTTGTAATCATTGAGTTATAAATAAATAGAAGTGTGATGATCATCATTAATAGAGCATTGTCCCAAATTAAAAAAAAGGAAGGCCAAATAAAAAAAGAAAGGCCCAAAAAAGGAAAAAAAAGAAAAAAAAAGAAAAAAAGAGAGGAAAAAAAGGGACAATGCTACTATCCTTTCTCCACACTTGTGCTTCAAAGTAGCACCATGATCTTTATGATAGAGAGTCTCTTGTTTTGTCACTTTCATATACTAGTGGGAATTTTTCATTCTAGAACTTGGCTTGTACATTCCAACAATGGGCTTCCTCAAATGCCCTAGGTCTTCGTGAGCAAGCAAGTTGGATGCACACCCACTAGGTTTCTTTTGTTGAGCTTTCATACATTTCTAGCTCTAGTGCATCCGTTACATGGCAATCCCTACTCCTTGCATTCACATCAACTGATGGGCATCTCCCTAGCCCGTTGATTAGCCGCGTCAATGTGAGACTTTCTCCTTTTTTGTCTTCTCCACACAACCCCCATCATCATATTCTATTCCACCCATAGTGCTATATCCATGGCTCACACTCATGTATTGCGTGAAAGTTGAAAAAACTTTGAGATTACTAAAGTATAAAACAATTGCTTGGCTTGTCATCGGGGTTGTGCAAGATGAGAGCATTTTTTGTGACGAAAATGAAGCATGGCCAGACATATGATTTTGTAGGGATGAGCTTTCTTTGGCTATGTTATTTTGAGAAGACATAATTGCTTGGTTAGTATGCTTGAAGTATTATTATTTTTATGTCAATATTAACTTTTATCTTGAATCTTTCGGATCTGAACATTCATGTCACAATAAAGAAAATTACATTGAAGAATATGCTAGGTAGCATTCCACATCAAAAATTCTGTTTTTATCATTTACCTACTCGAGGCGAGCAGGAATTAAGCTTGGGGATGCTTGATACGTCTCCAACGTATCTATAATTTTTGATTGCTCCATGCTATTATATATTCCGTTTTGGATGTTTAATGGGCTTTACTATACACTTTTATATTATTTTTGGGACTAACCTATTAATCCAAGGCCCAGTGCAAATTGCTGTTTTTTTTTCTATTTCAGTGTTCCGCAGAAAAGGAATGTCAAACAGAGTCCAAACGGAATGAAACCTTCGGGGAGAGTGATTTTCGGAACAAACGTGATCCAGAGGACTTGGAGTGGACGTCAAGAAATCAACGAGGAGGCCACGAGGCAGGAAGGCGCGCCTGCCCCCCTGGGCGCACCCCCCACCCTCGTGGGCCCCTCGTGGCTCCACCAACCTACTTCTTCCTCCTATATATACCCATGTACCCAGAAACCAACCAGGAGCACTACGAAACCCTATTTCCACCACCGCAACCTTCTGTACCCGTGAGATCCTATCTTGGGGCCTTTTACGGCGCTCCGCCGGAGGGGGAATCGATCACGGAGGGCTTCTACATCAACACCACAGCCTCTCCGATGATGTGTGAGTAGTTTACCATAGACCTTCGGGTCCATAGTTATTAGCTAGATGGCTTCTTCTCTCTCTTTGGATCTCGATACAAAGTTCTCCTCGATCTTCTTGGAGATCTATTCGATGTAACTCTTTTTGCGGTGTGTTTGTCGAGATCCGATGAATTTTTGGTTTATGATCAAAATTATCTATGAACAATATTTGAATCTTCTTTGAATTCTTTTATGTATGATTGGTTATCTTTGCAAGTCTCTTCGAATTATCAGTTTGGTTTGGCCTACTAGATAGATCTTTCTTGCAATGGGAGAATTGCTTAGCTTTGGGTTAAATCTTGCGCTGCTTTCGATCACGATGTAACGGGAAAGCGACACATATTGTATTGTTGCCATCGAGGATAAAAAGATGGGGTTTATATCATATTGCTTGAGTTTATCCCTCTACATCATGTCATCTTGCCTAATGTGTTACTCTGTTCTTATGAACTTAATACTCTAGATGCATGCTGGATAGCAGTCGATGTGTGGAGTAATAGTAGTAGATGCAGGCAGGAGTCGGTCTACTTGTTGCGGACGTGATGCCTATATACATGATCATGCCTAGATATTCTCATAATTATGCACGTTTCTATCAATTGCTCGACAGTAATTTGTTCACCCACCGTAATACTTATGCTATCTTGAGAGAAGCGACTAGTCAAACCTATGGCCCCCGGGTCTATTTTCCATCATATTAATCTTCCGTCAACTAGCTATTTCTATCGCCGTTTATTTTGCAATCTTTACTTTTAATCTTTATCATAAAAATACCAAAAATATTATCTTATCATTGATAACCCACAAGTATAGGGGATCGCAACAGTTTTCGATAAGTAAGAGTGTCGAACCCAACGAGGAGCTAAAGGTAGAATAAATATTCCTCAAGTTCTATCGACCACCGATACAACTCTGCAAGACGCTTAACGTTTACTTTACCTAGAACAAGTATGAAACTAGAAATACTTTGTAGGTGTTTTTGGATAGGCTTGCAAGAAAGTAAAGAGCATGAAAATAAAACTAGGGGATGTTTAAGTAAAGACACAACTAAAGTAAATATAGCGAGTGTGGAAGAGTGATGGTAGGTGTGGAGAAATTGTCCCTTAAGCAATTGACTACATTACTAGACCGATAGCAAGTTTTATGCGGGACAGGCCACTGCTAGCATGACATCCCTTACTTGGAATTCTATGCACTTATGATTGGAACTATTAGCAAGCGTCCGCAACTACTAACGTTCATTAAGGTAAAACCCAACCATAGCATTAAGATATATTGGTCCCCTTCAATCCGTATGCATCAATTTCTATGCTAGGTTGAAGCTTCATCACTCTTGCCCTCCAATACATAGTCCTATCAACATACAACTAACCCTATGGTGTGATCCACGCGCGCGCTCATATGATGGGCACCAAAGGACAGCAACATAACCACAAGAAAATTAAACCAATCATAGCAATTGATCAACCACCGATAGGACAACGAAAATCTACTCAGACATCATAGGATGGCAACACATCATTGGATAATAATATGAAGCATAAAGCACCATGTTCAAGTAGAGGGTACAGCGGGTTGCGGGAGAGTGGACCGCTGAATATAGAAGGGGGGAAGGTGATGGAGATGTTGGTGAAGATGGCAGAGGTGTTGGTGAAGATCGCGGTGATGATGATTGCCCCCAGCAGCTTCCGGCGCCACCGTAAGACAGGGAGAGAGAGGCCCTTCTTCTTCTTCTTCCTTGACCTCCTCCCTAGATGGGAGAAGGGTTTCCCCTCTGGTCCTTGGCTCCCATGGCTTGGGAGGCGAGAGCCCCTCCGAGATTGGATCTATCTCTCTGTTCTCGCATTACATCACGGCTCTGTTTCACCGTTTCGTGTATATATGGAGATCCGTAACTCTGATTGGCCTGAAACCTTCGCCGTGATTTTTTTCCGAATATTAGCTTTCTTGCGGCAAAAGAAGAGCATCAATCGCCTTACGGTGGGCTCAGGAGGGTAGGGGCGTACCCCCTGCCTCGTGACCACCTCGGGCACTGGTTCGCGTTGATTTTCCTTCCAAATTTTGCATATTTTCCAAAAATAAGCTCTGTCCGTTTTTATCCCGTTTGGACTCCGATTGATATGGATATTCTGCGAAACCAAAAACATGCAATAGATAGGAACTGGCACTGGGCACTGGATCAATATGTTAGTCCCAAAAATAATATAAAAAGTTGCGAGTTGGAGTCTAATATGAACAAGGGTGTCCCGATCTTCCGAAAGGTTCTGATAACTCTCGATTTGGTCCACTATCACTATGTCTAGCCATGGCGTCCTCCCTACCTTGTAGCCATGGATGGTCTTCTCCATTGGGATTTCAAGCCTGGCCAGGCAATCGCGGATCAGGTTCGTCGTCGTTTTGGAACTACGGTTCATTTTTCTCCTAGCAATGGTACCAAGGAATTCTTCTTGGTGGTTTTCTTCTCCTCCGCCTCCTTCCCTCTCTCGGTTGAATCTGTGGGTATTGCTCTTCAATGTTGTATTGGAGGTGCTGCTGAGGGTTTCTCGATCTCGCAACTGGCTGATCGTAAGTTCCGTTTCTCGGTGGCGTCTAATCGAGTTGGTCATTTCATTTACCATCTCAAGGATCGTATTGGCCGGATTTTGTTTGTCATTTCTCTCTATACCGACTGAGGACATGCTATTCCCTAGAGTGGTACTCGCTGGCATTCGGATCATCATTTGCAAGAGCTTTCTACACGCAACCCTATGGCAATCAAACATTCGTTCTCATTTGACTCACGGAATACATCGATGGACCCTTCTTCGGCGTTCGAATTGGCAAAGTTTGGCCTTCTTGATCCAGTTTTGGGATTACAAAGGATTTCAGCAGTTGCCGGAATTTCTCCAGAAAGCTCACCGCCGGCCGACGTCCCTCAACGGGCAACCATGCCGGCTAATTCCGGCATTAATGTTTCAAGGAATATTTCAGGCAAGGCATTTAATGCAAACATCCGTTTTGGCAGCTTTTATGGGGATGACGCACAATCAGGGCCGAGGGACACGACGGCCTCTCCACATTCATTGCCGACCTCTGTCCGTTTTGGAGAATTTCAAACTTTGGTTCCACCCCCGGGCATTCAAATTCGCAACCAATTTCAAGGATGACAATTCAGGCACGATTGTTGGGATGATATTCCCCCGTTCATGTTGCTCTATATTAATGACCAGCGCAAATTTGGATATTCTGATACTCACAATGCCAAAATTTGGTCTATTGTATCGGTCCCACCATCGGACTACATTAACACACGCCTGAACTTATGCTATGTGTGCAATGGCTCCGGTCACCAAGCGGATTCTTGTCCCGATAATATTTGCAACACCGCCTCTGTTGATCCTCGTGTGGGCCCCTCAAGGGACGCTACTAATGGTCCGTCTCAAGATCAACGGAACTTTCTCGATCGCAGCCATGCTATCTTTGTGGCTCGTTGGCCCATCTATATTTTACCTGCCCAGGCTTTTACGCTGTTCTATTTGCTCATTTTTGGGCCACACACGCCACTTTTGTCACCCTCCGCCCGTCGAATGCAAAGGGACAGTAAAGATTAATTCTCTTTTTCGGCTACTCAAATGGTAAGTCCTCAGTAAATCTGCACATAAAAGGAAGAAAATAATCGAGATGCTTATCTCCTTGAGAAGGGCAAAGTAATTATGACAGATTCATTCAAACAAGTCTCCCGATACATCAAATCAATCAGACTATAATTACTGATTCTTCGCCCGATGGCACTACTATCGCCTCTCCTTCGCTTTGTGGCCGTCCGATACTCATCCAAGGGTCGCCCACGACACGTGTCCTCATCTCGATGGGCTTGACGGGAGGCGGCTAAGCCTAGTCTGGGTTCCCAAGGGGACTAGAGCCCGTGCCGATACGCATTCTGCCCTGTTTCTCTGCTCCAATCCTGCCACCACCTCGAGCTCCACCACGCTCCCATGGCGAACTTCCCGTCAATGTGGTGCCCTACCTACCGCAGGGTATGACGATCGAGCTTGGTCCGGAGGATGTGAAGGTGAGGGATGATATGGTGGTCAGCCCAACTCCCCCGTTGCGCCATGACTTCCTCGCCATCGCGGAGGTTAATCGCTTCGTGCCATTCCATCATAAGGCGGCGCTGCGCCATACCATTGAAGGTTTGCTCCATGAGTCCTAGTTCTTCCCCACTGAGATAGATGATCATCCTTTAGGAGTTGGGATTTTTGGCTTTGCGGATTCCATTACTAGAGACGCTGTTGTGGGCACTACCTTCGAACTAGATGAGGATGAAGAAAATATTTACACTGTTATCTCGTTTGTGCCTCATGATGCGGCTTTGAACATGCGCCTGACCACCCTTGGTCCCCTGATTTGGATTCTGTATATTGGGTTCCCGCAAGATTATCAGACCTCACACTACATGCACAAGTCAGTTGATAAGTTTGGCGAGCTGGTCACTTGGCACAACCCAAGGGGATAGAAAGTTTGTTTCTTGAAAGTTCGAGTTATTCATTTGCGTCTCGTCCCAAAAAGCTTTGTTATGCATCAAATAGGTGGTGATCGACGTTGTTGGACTATCTGTGTAACCATGCTACGCAGCAGTGACTGGGATGCCCATCTTCCTGAGGTTCCACCTGCCGGGATCGAGCCACCACCTGCGGATGGTATCCCTCACCCTCTTCATGGGGAGGGACTCACAGCGGAACAACTCTATCAAGCGCAACTGAATAATTGGATGGCTCAGAATGCGCAGATGAATGCCAATGCTGCCAATGCTGCCAATGCACCTGACGACAATCAGAACAATGAGGTTCACTTTCAGGCAAACTGGGGGCAATGGCCTCCATCCCCTCCTCCAGTTATGTATAACTTTCAGGCCTGGCTTGCTCAGGAGGGTCTGCACGTCCAAGATGGGATAGTGCCTCACAATAACATGCTGGATAGCCCAGGTACGGCTTGGAATGAGTCTATTACTGTCTTTGGCACCTCTGACTCCAGTGAGACAGTGTCAGACAGTTATGTTTTGGTGCCTGCAAACTTGTTCCATTCAATGGTGGAAGGAGAGAACTCGGATATGGCCACATCCTCCGCCTGCATTCCCTCACCGTCCCCCTAACACTCTGATTAATTAAGCTTGAAGTTATGGTTTCTCTCACTCAGCATGGTCTACAGTTTGCTATGACTGAACATGGTAATGTGATCTCTTCAATGCTCATTAATCAAGGTTTCTCTTTCATTAGGCTCAACTCCTTTCTGAGATCGACCATCATGCCTTTGGTTGCTTCCTATGGTCCCTGGAGCTCTGGTTTTGGACTCAGGAATGATTGGGCTCAAGTTAAAGCTGTGATTACTGTTGAAAATAATCTGGTCTCGATGGATCGCATCAAAGGCACTAGGAGTTGGCCTCCTCCCCTTTGCAAATTGAAGAGATCCTAGACACACCTGATCTAAACTCAATGGTCAGCCCTGACAGCACTCACTTGGAGATCCATGTGGTAGCTCATCCTTCTCAGGTGATCGCCGATCCTTCTCTGCTTCTGCAACATGCCCTGTCTGATGACCAAGTGGTCCAACTGGCGCCTGTGGGTGCAGCTGTGGCAAATGCTTCTGGCTCTGGGGATGGGATTGCTGCGGATTCTTCTCCGCTCTTTGGAATTGAGCCATCTGAGGGCTTCAATACTGGTACCCTGGTTACGGATGGACAGAGCTCTGTTAATGCCCCTGGTGGAACGGGGCTTAATTCTGATGCCTCAACTCGCAAAAGAAAGCTTGCCATGCCCATGTCATCTGTTTCTCTTCGTCGCAGTGCCAGGTCTAATAAATATGAAGGTTTTAAAGTACCGGCCATTACTGATAGCAAACCAAGAGTTTCCAAGGTCAAGCCCCGTACCAATCCGTCGGCTCTGCTGATCAGGGACCGTGCTGAAGAGGATGACAGCTCGGCTGTGCCGCCCACCCCGATTGCCACGCTTCAACTTATTGGCACCGCTAAATGCGCTTATTCCTGCTGCCGAGCTCTCGAAGATGTGCTAATCAAGCTAAGGATGATGCTCGTTCATCCTCCTCCAAAGGCTTAATCCTTCCTTTTACTTCATGGTTCTTTTGGTGAACTGGAATGTTCTCTGTTGGATCGTCCGTGGTTTAAATTCCGAACCTAAGCAACTTGCTCTGTTTAATGCTATCTCGGCTAGTGGTTGTGCTGTCATTTGTCTGCAGGAAACTAAGAAGCACTCTTTTGATAATAACTTTATTAAATCTTGCTGTCCGAGACGTTTTGATAAATTTGAATTTATTCCGGCCCGCGGTGCTTCGGGTGGAATTGCCACAATCTGGAATAGTTCAATCTTCTCTGCCACTGTTCTTGCATCCAGGTTTTTTGCTTTGGTGACCCGCTTTCATTCCACGCAATCTGCACAGTCTTGGACCCTAGTGAATGTGTATGGCCCTGTCGTGAGATGAACGAGGGATTTCATTCAATGGCTACTAGACCTTAATATTCCTACCAATGAAGACTGGCTCCTGGTAGGGGACTTTAATTTTATTCGTGACCCAGACAACCGTAATAAGCCAGGTGGAAACCTTGGGGATATGATCACCTTCAACGATTTTATCAGGAACCAAAACCTAGTGGAATTACCCATTAAAGGTCGAGCTTACACTTGGAGTAATATGCAGGTGGACCCCCTCTTAGAACAAATTGACTGGTTTTTCACAAGCACCAATTGGACTACTACTTACCCTAAAACCCTAGTTAAACCTCTTGGTCGGCCTGTTTCCGATCACATCCCTTGTGTGGTTTGCATCGAGACAACCATTCCTCGCTCTAAGATCTTCAGGTTCGAATCATATTGGGTACATCATCCTGGATTTTTGGACACGGTTTCTAATTCTTGGTCCAAACCAATTCCCTCGACCAACATGGCCACTGTCATCTCCCGCAAGTTTAAACATCTGAGGCGTGATCTAAAAATTTGGAGTAAAGGTATTTCTAAACTGTCTATTGCCATTGACAACTCCAACAGGGCCCTCCTTGAACTTGATGAACTTGAAAATAAAAGACGTCTCACCACACCGGAAACAAATTTCCGTCGCATTCTCAAAAACCATATCCTACGGCTTCTTAATTATCAAAGAGAGTATTGGAGGATGAGATGTACCATTCGTTGGGTCAAATTTGGCGACGAACAACCAAAAAAATTTCAAGCGATGGCCTAAGAAAGATATAGGAGAAATAACATTGCTTCCCTTACCACGGATGATGGTTATTGTATCGAGGACCACGCAGGCAAAGAATCAGTTATTTTTCAAGCTTTCAAGAAACGGCTTGGGGCTTCACAGCCTCATGAGATGAAGTTCGATTTAGCGTAATTATCAAGAAGGTTGCAGACTTGGATCAACTTATCGTGCCTTTCACTCATCGGAAATTTATGATGTCATTAAATACATGCTCATGGATAGGGCTCCGGGTCCAGATGGTTTCACGGGACATTTTCTCAAAGCTTGTTGGCACGTGATTAAACAAGACTTTTATCTTCTGTGCAATCAATTTCATGAAGGCAACTTAAACCTGGAGAGCATCAATGAGGGCTTCATTACTTTAATCCCAAAAATCAATGCTCCTGCTTTAGTCAATGATTACAGACCAATCACGCTACTCAACTGCTGTCTTAAGATCATTACGAAACTCCTTGCCAACCGTCTACAAAAGATCATCCTAAAGATCGTGCATCGAAATCAATATGGTTTTTTGAAGGGCAAATCTATTCAGGACTGTCTGGTGTGGGCATTTGAATACATTTACCAATGTCAAACATCAAAGAAACCAATTGTCCTCCTTAAACTTGATTTTGCTAAGGCCTTTGACACTATTGAGCATGAGCCCATGTTGGAGATTATGAGACATATGGGTTTTAACGACAAGTGGCTAAACTGGATCCAAACAATCTTGGCCTCAGGTAAACCTTCGGTCCTTTTAAATGGAGTTCCAGGGAGACAATTCCATTGCAAAACGGGGGTTCGACAAGGTGACCCGCTATCTCCCCTAATTTTCGTGCTGGCAGCCGACCTTCTTCAAGCCGTCATTAATGATGCTTTTGCTCAGGATCATATTCAGCTTCCTTTCCCATGTGCAACTCAAAAGGATTATCCGGTCATTCAATATGCTGATGACACTATTCTAGTATTACCGGCTTGTGAGACTCAGGCAGCCACGATCAAGCAGATTCTGTCGGATTATGCAACTTCCATTGGCCTTAAAATAAATTTCCAAAAATCCACTATCATCCCAATCAACTGTGATGAGTCCCTCAGCAACAGCATTGCACAAATCTTCGGTTGCATGACTGGTAAAATGCCCTTTACTTACCTTGGGCTGCCTTTGGGAACCACGAGACCTTTTGTTCAGGATCTAATGCCTTTGGTTTGCAAAGTGGAACGCCGCCTAACTGCTACCCTCAACATGATTTCGTATGGTGCAAAACTATCTCTAGTAAATTCAGTGATCACTTCGCTCATGATTTTTGCTCTTTGCACTCTCAAATTTCCCGCCTCCATTATTGAGCTCTTAGACAAGATCAGAAGAAAATGTCTCTGGACTAAAAAGACTGAACAGGGGGAAACATGTAATTCACTAGCGGCTTGGAGCATGATCTGTAAACCTAAAGAGTGTGGTGGAATGGGCATTTTGGATCTCCGAACGCAAAGTGATGCCCTGTTACTCAAATATCTTCACAAATTCTACAATCACTGGGAGTTACCTTGGGTAGAGTTAATTTGGAACACCTATTACTCATCGAAAATCCCTCATGCAACGGATGCTTGTGGTTCCTTCTGGTGGCGAGACGTCACAAAACTCATGCCAGTTTATAGGGGGATCACCAAAGTCATAATTCAGGATGGTTGTAACACTTTACTTTGGAAAGATCTTTGGATGGATGACATTTTGGCATCTACACACCCAAGGGCATTTTCATACTCCAAATATGAGGATATCTCTGTCCAGGCAATGCTAACGGCTGACACGTTGGGTGAAACCTTCCATCTTCCCCTTTCTGCGCAGGCACATGCAGAGCTTCTAGACCTTCAGCAACTGCTGACTCCAATTACTTTGGCCCAAGGAGAGGACAAATGGACATGTGTTTGGGGCAAAGGAGATTATATCATGAGCCAATATTACTCATACTATTTCAGAGAAATAAGAGCTCATCAGACATACAACTGGCTGTGGAAATCCAAGGTCACCATGAAAATAAAAGTGTTCGGTTGGCTACTCCTCTCAGATAGACTAAACACACGAAACATGCTCAAAAGGAGACACTACAACATTGGAGACAACCACACTTGTTCTGCATGTAACGCTCCAATTGAAGAAACTTTGGAGCACCTTTTCTTCACCTGCCCCTTTAGCCAAGAGTGCTGGGCACATATTAATATACACTGGATGACGCACGGTACAAGACTACAATGGGTTGAGCATGCAAAAACTACATGGAATAGCCCGATGTTCATGGACATCTTTCTGCAGGCTGCTTGGAGCATATGGAAGAGAGAAACAACAAACACTTCAGAGGGATTTCACCTACAAAATCATCCTGGCTGGCTAGGTTGAAGGAGGACCTTTCCCTTCTTCGTTATAGAGTGGGAGACAAACTTCAACCCTTTTTGTCCTCTTTTGTAAATAATGTATAACTTTAGTCTTTTGTTCCCTCTTTCTAGTTTTAGACCCCACCCCCCCCCCCCTTATTTTTAATTTCATCATGGCTATGGATGTAAGGTTATAACTCTGTAAGACTTTTTGTCACTTAATTGAATATATACAGTAGGAGCCTCTCCTACTGTTTCAAGTGTCAAAAAAAGTTGCCAAAAAGTATATGAAAGTGAATAATAATGGCATGGAACAATCAAAAATTATAGATACGACGGAGACGTATCAGCATCCCCAAGCTTAATTCCTACTCGTCCTTGAGTAGGTAAATGATAAAAAAGAATATTTTTTATGTGGAATGCTACCTAGCATAATCTTGATCATATGTCTAATCATGGCATGAATATTAAGACACGAGTGATTCAAAGCAATAGTCTATCCTTTGACATAAAAACAATAATACTTCAAGCATACCAACCAAGCAATTATGTCTTACTGAAATAACAAAGCCAAAGAAAGCTCATCCCTACAAAATCATATAGTCTGGCTATGCTCCATCTTCACCACACAAAGCATTCACATCATGCACAACCCTCGATGACAAGCCAAGCAATTGTTTCATACTTTTGACGTTCTCAAACCTTTTTCAACTTTCACGCAATACATGAGTGTGAGCCATGGACATAGCACTATAGGTGGAATAGAATATGATGGTGGGGGTTATGTAGAGAAGACAAAAAAGGAGAAAGTCTCACATCAACTAGGCATATCAACGGGCTATGGAGATGCCCATTAATAGATATCAATGTGAGGAGTAGGGATTGCCATGCAACGGATGCACTAAGAGCTGTAAGTGTATGAAAGCTCAAACTGAAACTAAGTGGGTGTGTGAGGGAGTACCAGATTAGGGGGTGTCCGGATAGCCGAACTATCATCACGGCCGGACTCCTGGACTATGAAGATACAAGATTGAAGACTTCGTCCCGTGTCCGGATGGGACTTTCCTTGGCGTGGAAGGCAAGCTTGGCGATACGGATATGTAGATCTCCTACCATTGTAACCGACTCTATGTAACCCTAACCTATCTGGTGTCTATATAAACCGGAGGGTTTTAGTCCGTAGGACGAACAACAATCATACCATAGGCTAGCTTCTAGGGTTTAGCCTCCTTGATCTCGTGGTAGATCTACTCTTGTACTACCCATATCATCAATATTAATCAAGCAGAGTAGGGTATTACCTACATTGAGAGGGCCCGAACCTGGGTAAAAACATCGTGTCCCTTGTCTCCTGTTACCATCCCCTAGACGCACGTATCGGGACCCCTACCCGAGATCCGCCGGTTTTGACACCGACATTGGTGCTTTCATTGAGAGTTCCTGCGTGTCGTCGCCGTCGGTAGGATGCCTCATCTCGTCTTTTAAAGACGATACTATCGCCAAAGGAGCCTTGGCTGCTAGTCGACTCTTCGCTAGGTGGTTTCTTATGACCGCCCGATTCGACCACCGTCGAAGCGATGACCTCTCGAGTCATCGAAACCAATCTCCATGTTAATTCGAACTTGCCGAGCAGTTAGATCCGATCGAGCTCTCCTCCGTAAACGAAGCTCTTGGATCGCATCGCCGCTCGGGAGTCGCCACAGACTACGACCGGATCGGGCCTAAAACCGATCTCGAGAGAGATCAACTCTCCTGTGCTACCCATCACATAGCTGTGATAGAGGAGCAATGCGGCGATTCTTCTTCTATCTTAAGGACTAGCTACGTCCGGATTCCCGATCCCTCCATGCCGGATTCCCGCAGAGGGACGGATGTCGATCAAGCCCTGAACTTAAAGTCAGGCGGCGGGTTGGACTCATTGGATAACACTCAAAAATCCAAACTTTCGAGTTCGGAAACTTCTCGGCCCCTGAGTCCTAAATTGGACGGGGTTAGGATCCAGCCCACCCGCCCACCCAAACATTAGCGATCTATCCCGAATTCGGCAAGAGCCCGCTGAAACAAGACATCATTATCGGGCGATTCCTCCTGGTTATGAACAGGATAAAGGATCGCCGAGAGGAGGACGCAATCCCAATTTTCTGCAATAATTGCATGGACAAGGGAATCCTAAACGCCATAAGTCGTCATGAATTACATGCTTTGCTGACTTGGTGACCATAGTACAAAAGTAATCTTGTCGATGGAGAGCGCTCGAAAATTGAAAGTAAATTTTGGGATAATCCGCCCCGAATACATCCCTAGTCCGAAATAAAAGGGTGCATCATTATCAAGCACCTGGGTTAAACACCAAAAACCAAAACCCCTAAAGGGATGCGGAACCGTCTTGGAGGGTTGGCTAAACGGACCTCGCAAAATTCACAAGACAGAGGGCGCCACTCCAACTCATAGCCTTGAGCATGTTGGATACTACGGCAGGTGGCCAAAAGTGGCGAAGAGCTTCTAGCTTCGTAACCCCAGCCCAAAGAACACCAGACGATTTTAATAGTCTTGAGACTTTCGCATCAAATAACATGCGAAAACGAACACTCCATAACCTTGCGAAGTCTACCAAGTGGCAACAATAAATCCATGGAGTGACACGGCTATCACCTTCAATGCCGATTTAACCTAAATTCCGAACAGCCCGAGCACCAGCCGCATTGGTCCTCGGTCCGATAGTGGGATTTCGCTTACTAAGGTACTCATGGATGGCGGCAATGACTAAACCTCATCTATGAGGAAACCCTCCAAAAATGGAAATAGATCGAACCGCATTGAGCGAAGCAAAGACAACCTTTAGAGGAATAATCCCTAGCCGGAAGCATGCTGCACAGGAAAAATCACACCGGATGTAGTGTTCGCTCACGGACAATTACAGGTCCGAGGAGGTCACATTTCAAGTGGCCCCTGCTCAACAGTGGATATCATGCTTTATTAGGACGAGAGGCATTCACAATTTTTCAAGCTATACCCCATTATGGGTACATGAAGCTTAAAATGCCCGGACCTAACGGAATAATCACTCTCGCTAGTGATCCGAACATAGCACTCCGCGCCGAAAACAAGACAGCCGCACTAGCCCTCGAGGCACTATCCGAAGCCCTAGTGGTCGAGGAACTCACCGCGATGCGCTCCACGGTGAACAGGGATGATGTGATACTTGATAAAAGATCCAAGTCCACCTCTTTTAAACCAGCGGATGAAATAGTCAAATTCCAAGTCCACTCAACGGACCCTGCAAAGACGGCCTCCATTGGGGCACAATTAAACCCCGATGTAGACGCCAGACCACGAGAATTTCTCACGAGAAACGGGACATCTTTGCGGCACCCTTCGGACATGCCAGAATCCCACGTCACCGGCCGAGCACAGCCTAAATATCCTAAAAGGATTCAAGCTACCAAACAGGCCCTTCGGCGCTTTTCCGAACCTAAGAGACAGGCCATGGGAGAGGAGCTAGCCAAACTTTTGGAAGCCGGATTCATCGTAGATATAAAACATCCGGACTGGCTAGCAAACCTGGTGATGGTACCAAAGAAGGATAAATCCTGGCGCCTATGTGTTGATTTTAAATACCTTAATAAGGCTTGCCCAAAGGATCCCTTCCCCCTCCCTCGAATTGATCAAATTATTGACGCTACAGCAGGACACGACTCATTGTGCTTCCTTGACGCGTACTCCGGCTACCACCAAATCAAGATGGCGGAGCCAGACCAAGCTGCAACAGCATTCATCACTCCATATGGCCCGTTCTGCTTCAACACAATGCCCTTTGGGATCAAAAACGCCGGCGCAACATATCAGCGCATGATTCAGACATGTCTGGCAAACCAGATAGGCAAAACAGTGGAAGCATATGTAGATGACGTGGTCATCAAAACCAAGCACGTCGAAACTCTAGTAGACGACTTGAGGCTCACATTCGACAATCTTCGAAAATACGACATCAAGCTTAATCCGGAAAAATGCGTCTTCCACGTTCCAGCCGGAAAGCTCACAGGCTTCATTGTGTCCGTAGAGGAATTGAAGCAAACCCAGCCAAGATCCAAGCTCTGTCACAATTGGATATTCCAAAAGACCTCAAGCAAATACAAAAATTGACGGGATGCGTAGCGGCTCTAAGCCGCTTTATTTCCCGTTTGGGAGAAAAGGTGTTAACCCTTTACCGCCTCCTCCGCCGCACCGAACACTTCGAGTGGACGGATGCCGCCACGGCCGGACTCGAAGAGATAAAAGCCATATTGGCAACAAATCCGGTCCTGGCCGCGCCCAATGTGGGCGAACCAATTGTATTATATATCGCCGCAACACATCAAGTTGTCAGCGCGGTGCTCGTTGTCGAACGAGAAACGGGCGGACACCGGTTGCCTCTTCAAATACCGGTTTACTATGTGTCCACTGTCCTAACTCCATGCAAGTCTTGTTACCCACACTATCAAAAGATAGCATACGCGGTGTTCATGGCATCCCGGAAGCTGCGACACTACTTTCAAGAGTGTTCGATAACGGTAGCCTCCGAAGTACCTCTTATTGACATTATAAACAACCGCGACGCGACGGGCCGGATTGCTAAATGGGCCATAGAGCTCCTTCCATTCGACATAACCTACAAGCCACGACGAGCTATCAAGTCGCAGGTTTTGGCCGACTTCGTGGCCGAATGGACTGAAGCCGAACTCCCTAAAGAGTACGGCGCATACTCCAATTGGATCATGCACTTTGACGGCTCCAAAATGTTGGCCGGCCTGGGGGCTGGCGTCGTCCTGACGTCCCCAAATGGGGACACAGTCCAATACGTCCTTCAGATAATGTATACGGACTCCAACAACGCAACCGAATACGAGGCCCTTCTGCACGGCCTCCGGATGGCAGTCTCCATGGGCATTAAACGCCTAGAGGTGCGTGGGGATTCGAACCTCGCGATATCTCAAATAAACAGAGACTTTGATGCCAAAGATCCAAAATGGCAGCATACCGCAATGCGGTCCTAAAATGTCAATACGGTTCAAGGGCTCGAATTTCATCATATAGCCCGGATAACAACCGTGCAGCGGACATATTGGCACGCATCGGTGCAAAACGCGATGCCGTCCCACCCAATATCTTTCTGGAACGGCTGTTCAAGCCTTCCGTACTATGGGAAGGGGAGTCCGGAATAACAATCCGGACCCAACCGCACTGCCTGACGCCGAACACTCTGACACAATCGGAGGCTCTGCCACCGAGATAACACCCTCTACCCACAAAATAATGGCGGTTATCGCCCCGTGGACGGATCCATTCCTAGCCTACCTAACTAGGCAGGAACTCCCCGAAGACCAAAATGAGGCTCGCTGCATAGTACGGCGATCTAAAGCCTACAAAGTCAATGAGGGAGAGCTTTATAAGAAAAGCACTACCGGAGTCCTTCAAAGGTGTATCTCCGAAAAGGAAGGGCGAAACCTCCTGGCTGAAATTCATGCCGGACTGGGTGGGCACCACGCCGCAGCCCGGGCCCTTGTAGGCCAGGCCTTCCGTACAGGATTTTATTGGCCGACGGCCCCGGCAGACGCGCAGGACTTAGTCCAACGATGCGTTGGTTGCCAAATTTTTGCTAACCAAAGCCACATGCCACCCACCGCCCTCAAAACTATACCCATCACCTGGCCGTTCGCGGTTTGGGGGCTTGACATGGTTGGACCCCTTAAGGGAGGAACCCACAAGCAAAAATACCTATTGGTCATGGTGGATAAATTCACCAAATGGATAGAGGCCAAGCCTGTCAAAACGGCCAAATCCGGACCGGTGATAGACTTCATATCAGGGGTAGTGCACCGTTACGGTGTCCCCCACAGTATCATCACTGATAACGGCACCAACTTTACGGCCGACGAGGTCAAATTATGGTGCAAAAACATGGGCATCAAGCTCGATTACGCCTCGCCTATCACCCTCAAACCAATGGCCAAGTCGAACGAGCAAATGGTCTAATCATGAGCGGCATTAAACCCAGACTAGTGCGGTCCCTCAAGGAATCTAACACGCACTGGGTTGAGTAGCTCGACTACGTACTCTGGGGGCTGCGGACCACTCCGAATCGTACTACCGGATTCACACCGTTCTTTATGGTGTACGGCGTAGAGGCAGTCTTGCCCTGCGACATAATACATGACTCACCTCGTGTGCGCATGTATGAAGAAAGAGAAGCCGAGCTCGATCGGCAGGACAGTTTGGACGCATTGGAGGAGGAGCACGACGTGGCAAAAGCTCGTTCCGCATTCTATCAACAGCGAGCTCGAAGATATCAAAGCAGGGAAGCACGGGCCAAAGCTTATAACGTTGGCGAACTAGTTCTACGCCTACCGGACAAGAAAAGGACAAACTCAAGCCCAAAGGGAAGGTCCCTTCATCATCGACCAGGTCCTGACCGGCGGAGCATACCGTCTGCGAAACGCATCGGATAACCGACTCGAGCCGAACCCATGGAACGCAGCCCGTCTACGAAGATTCTACGCCTAAGCGCCGGACTCCAAGTTCGTCTCCTTCCTGCGTCCACATTTTCTATTTTTGATGTCTTTTATTTCTCTCCTTCCTCCTACTTCTTCTTGACGCCTCTAGAGGCTCGTTTGCACTTTTTTCGCACATACTTGACGCGCTGTCCGCGCTCATTATACCTGGGGGCTTCTTTAACAGAAGCTTATTTATACGGGCTTCATGCCCAACACATGCGTTAAACTTCCGCATGTACCTTTTACTCACCATTATATGCATCGATATGACTTAAGTTTTGGCCAACCTAGGTTGCACGGCTCTGTGCTTACCCCTCGTTCTCGATTGTTCGGCTAGGTGGTAAAGGAGCACCTCTGCGATTGTTACCGCTGGTCACCGGATGTGTACCTCAGACTGGGTGAAGCCTAAAGCTAGCGTTCTTAAGGGAATATTCGGTCGGTGAACTGAAAGATGATTTTTAACTATTTACCCATCTACCCCCAGATGATTTTCTGCTTTCATAGCAGCTTCGACATGCACTTTAGGGCATGCATCCCAAATAAAGGAACCCTTAACGGAACTATTCTCCCTGGAAGATGTTTCTTACTATCCATGTAATATAACATAACTAGTTGGGCACTTGTCTGATACAGCAACAATGACCCCTACGCCTTGTCTCCATGCATACCCCGGTTCTTATATAACCATGAAGGTATTCGGACACACTCCGGACTATCGGGTCCTGAGGTCGAAGCGAAAAGGTCCGCTATGACAAATGATCTACAATCCGGCTAGAAGACATTTTTTCATGTCATATTTTTACATAGTCAACTCGACTCATTGTATTCCTCCTCAATGCCATCTAATAGGCTATATAATTTACAATCTTGTTGGGAATACTTGGCGGCCAATTCTACTTGGCCGTACACTAACTTCTGAGGATCTCCATCCCATCGGGCCCCACAGTCCGACCTCGGACATGTGGTTTGGGTCAACCTTCGTGTACCGCTGCCTTTACCATGGCCCAGCCTCCTGGCACCTTGACGGCAGGCCGATATCTTCCATAGTCGGAAGCGCCGCCGTGCTCCTTGAAGCCGCTCTGCCATCTCCCCAATGCCTTCGGCAGGGAGATAGATGGCCACAAGGCCTGGCCGATGCCTTTCATCACCTGCCGGACTCGTTCGTGCAGCTGACGCAGTTCGGGAAGAAGATCACCCGAAGAACTGGGCATCTCCTCCTCAGGACGACCTGTGAGCAAACCTACATACATGTTTATGTTAGTCGCCTTCCTCGCCAAACTCTTTCAAAGTTCGCTCAAGCACTTACTGAAAATGCAGCGACGAAGCCGCCGATTCTCCTTTACGGAGTCAGCCAACTGGGCACGAACATCCTTTAGTTCCTCACCCAGCTTGGTGTTGGCATCTTGGAGGTTATTTTTCTCCTGCTGCTCCCTAGTAAGCACGCTCTCGCCGGCCTTTAGCTGGCGCAAGAGCTGTTGCTTGTCCGGATCTAGTCCGCGCCATCTGCAATGTTTTTGTCAGATTTACACACCCGCCGCACTTCATAAACTATTTATCTTTTGAAGCTTATATTACCAGAGGGGGTCTCTATGGCTCCCCCTGTAGCGGCTAGTGCAGCCTCAAGTTGGGCCTTGCACTCTTCAAGCTCCTAGGACAGTCGGGTATTCCTTTTTGTAAGATCGTGCATAACAAATGATCCTTAAATCAGTTATTCTAACTTAAGTCTCGGGGGCTACTGGCATATATAACTGTCAAATTTCCTTACCCGTATGTCCTTTACATACTGCTTCGTGGCTCTGGCTAGACCATCTTGAGCGGCACGGAGGTGCGCATCTCCCGAATTGAAGGCATTCAAGGCCTCTTGGGAGAAACATGCGTCACGAAGAACTGTCCGGCGGCGCCTGTGATTCAAGGCGCTCTCCACCTCGGAGTTGGTGGCGGACAATCTGTCGGCATCCTCTGTCGGAGGAGCATCCGACGTACGCCTCGTGTTCGCCTCCGCTTTCGGACCCGGCTTTGGAGCCTGGCCGGCGGAGGTTCGATTGGCAACCTCTCCGGACTCAGTCCGGCGAGCGCTCTTTTTCCTGAAAAGAGTGTCAGCGTTAGTACGCCTTCCAGGAATCAATCCTAAGAACATGGTGATACGCCATACCGTTGCGGCAGAGTTTCGATCCGGACCGCACTCCTTTTTAGCACTGAGGCCAGATTACCCCTTGTTGGCTAGTCACGCTGGCTCGGCTTCCTGCCACGAAGGTACCCCCTGCGAAACACCATTGGTATACGGTGATCAAGAAATAAGCATGGATGGGTCATTATCAGAATATTGGGACCTTGGTCTCAGTTACCTGTGAGGCTGGAAGTATTCCGGGGTAATCGACCGTAATGGCAACCAAAGCATTGTCGATGCTAAGTTGGTGGAATACTCCATCGATCAACTCCACCTTTATATCCGGATCCTCTTCAGAGGTCGGGTCGAGGGACCGTTCCGGATCCTCGGGTTGTGGGGGCGGGTTGTGTATCTTCTCCACAGTCCGGCGCGGTTCCTGCGTAGAAACCATAAAATAAGATATTTAACCACGGGAACATGGATCGGACAGGTCACAAAGATGTTTTCTTACCCAGCTTCGAGGATTATTCGAAGAAAACTCCTTCAGTGGATTGACGCGGAGGAAATCCTCCTCCTCCCTTTATACATGGCGGACAAGATCTTCACCAATTCGGGGACCGATCCCGCCCTTTGCGGCCATGGCGGGTGGCATCGTCCTCCCGTTGAAGTCCCACATGGGTGGCCCCTATATTGGAGCGGCTGCACTCCCCTCATAATGCAGATTGCCATGACTCCAATCATGGTCAATCCGGCATGAGCCAGGAATCTTATTCGGCTCATCAAGTAGAGGACATCCCGGTCATTTTCCCTCCGGGGGCTCCGAGGGCGCCAGGGCGCTTCTTCGGAGGAGCATTGCTGAACTCCGGAAGGCCGATCCGAATAGGATCCGCAGCGGGACGTCCTCCATGTAAAACCATTCAAGGCCGGTCTTTGGGCGCCTTCTTGGGGAGTTCCGGATAGGTATCCGGTCCCGGCGATGCGCCATAGCTCGGCTCCGCCCACTTGATATATTGACCCCTCATGAGAACGGGATACTAGGCAGAATAATCTCTTCCACAACCCGAAATGAGCCTCGACGCCCAAGAACAGTTCGCAAAGGGCCACGAAGCCCGCGATGTGCAAGATGGAGGCAGGAGTAAGGTGGTGCAACCGGAGGCCGTAGAACTCCAAGAGCCCCCGGAGAAACAGATGGATCGGAAATCCGAGTCCTCTTACTAGATAAGAGATGAAGCATACCCGCTCTCCTTTAGAGGGATCGGGGACACTCTCCGCTTGCTTTCCGCCCTTGTAGGTGGCAAGTCCGGCTCGAACCGGAACCATGAAGGCCGGGGGGAGAAATCCTTGGCTTGGAGTATAACTAGCTCGCTATGCGGGACTGAGCATATCTCCCAATTTCCAGGCTGAGGGCTGGGAGCGCGAGAGGAGGAGTCGCGTCGACTGTCCATGATGGAATGGGCTTTGGTCAGAGGCGCTCGATGAAAGCTCAAGGAAGGGGGATGGTGTGACTCAGATCTAGAACCCCGCCTTTTATAGGCAGCTCATTTGCGCAGCTAGGGGGGTAATTGTAAAAATACCCTGGCTTTTCGCATTCATTCAAACACGTGGAAGATGGCCATTATTCGGCGTAGAAGCCAAGGAGCGCAGCATTTATCAGAAGCCGGACACTATTCGACAACTATATGGAATTTGGAGAAGAACCCGCCTCGCAATGCCGAAGACAATCAACGCGTCGGACTCATCGTCATTGAAGCCTGGTTCAGGGGTTACTGAGGGAGTCTCGGATTAGGGGGTGTCCGAATAGCCGAACTATCATCACGGCCGGACTCCTGGACTATGAAGATACAAGATTGAAGACTTCGTCCCGTGTCCGGATGGGACTTTCCTTAGCGTGGAAGGCAAGCTTGGCGATACGGATATGTAGATCTCCTACCATTGTTACCGACTCTGTGTAACCCTAACCTATCCGTTGTCTATATAAACCGGAGGGTTTTAGTCCCGTGGGGACGAACAACAATCATACCATAGGCTAGCTTCTAGGGTTTAGCCTCCTTGATCTCGTGGTAGATCTACTCTTGTACTACCCATATCATCAATATTAATCAAGCAGGAGTAGGGTAGGGTATTACCTCCATCGAGAGGGCCCGAACCTGGGTAAAAACATCGTGTCCCTTGTCTCCTGTTACCATCCCCCTAGACGCACAGTTCGGGACCCCCTACCCGAGATCCGCCGGTTTTGACACCGACAGTGTGCATCCAACTTGCTTGCTCATGAAGACCTAGGGCATTTGAGGAAGCCCATCGTTGGAATATACAAGCCAAGTTCTATAATAAAAATTCCCACTAGTATATGAAAGTGACAACATAGGAGACAATCTATATGAAGAACATGGTGCTACTTTGAAGCACAAGATATGAGACTCACTACATGAAGAACATGGTGCTACTTTGAAGCACAAGTGTGGAAAAAGAGATAGTAACATTGCCCCTTTTACTTATTTTATTTATTTTATTTATTTTCTTTTTCTTTTTTTTGCGGGCTTCTTTGGCCCCATTTTTTTATTTAGGCTTCTTTGACCTCTCTTTTTTTTGATGGGGCAATGCTCTAATAATGATGATCATCACACTTTTATTTACTTACAACTCGATACTAGAACAAAGATATGACTCTATATGAATGCCGATGGCGGTGTAATTTGGGATGTGCAATGATCTAAGCGTAGCAATGACATCAAAAAGGACAAGCCATGAAAACATCATGCTAGCTATCTTACGATCATGCAAAGCAATATGACAATAAATGCTCAAGTCATGTATATGATGATGATGGAAGTTGCATGGCAATATATCTCGGAATGGCTATGGAAATGCCATGATAGGTAGGTATGGTGGCTGTTTTGAGGAAGATATAATGAGGCTTATGTGTGACAGAGCATATCGTATCACGGGGTTTGGATGGACCGTGAAGTTTGCACCAACTCTCGAGGTGAGAAAGGGCAATGCACGGCATCAAGAGGCTAGCAATGATGGAAGGGTGAGAGTGCGATAATCCATGGACTCAACATTAGTCATAAAGAACTCACATACTTATTGCAAAAGTCTATTAGTCATCGAAACAAAGTACTACGCGCATGCTCCTAGGGGATAGATTGGTAGGAAAAGACCATCGCTCGTCCCCGACCGCCACTCATAAGGAAGACAATCAATAAATACCTCATGCTCTGACTTCGTTACATAACGGTTCACCATACGTGCATGCTACGGGACTTGCAAACCTCAACACAAGTATTTCTCAATTTCACAATTACTCAACTAGCACGACTCTAATATCACCACCTTTATATCACAAAACTATTGCAGGGAATCAAACATATCATATCCAGCGATCTACAAGTTTATGTAGGATTTTATGACTAACCATGTGAATGACCAGTTCCTGTCATCTCTCTAAATAGATATAAGTGAAGCAAGAGATTTTAATTCTTTCTACAAAAGATATGCCCAAACTCTAACAAATATAAGTGAAGCAAAAGAGCATTCTACAAATGGCAGTTGTCTATGTAAAGAGAAACAGCAATCCAAACTTCAAATGATATAAGTGAAGCACATGAAGCATTCTATAAAGCCATACTCAAAAGATATAAGTGAAGTGCAATGAGCATTCTATAAATCAACCAAGGACCATCTCATACCAGCATGGTGCATAAAAGAAAAAATAAAACTAAATGCAAAAGACGCTCCAAGATTTGCACATATCGCATGAATGAAACGAATCCAAAAACATACCGATATTTGTTGAAGAAAGAGGGGATGCCTTCCCAGCATCCCCAAGCTTAGATGCTTGAGTATCCTTGAATATTTACTTGGGGTGCCTCGGCATCCCCAAGCTTGAGCTCTTGCCTCTCTTCCTTCTTCTCACATCGAAACCTTCTCAATCATCGAACACTTCATCCACACAAAACTCCAATAGAAAACTCGGTAAGATCCGTTAGTATAATAAAGCAAATCACTACTCTAAGTACTGTTGCAAACCAATTCATATTTTGTTTTTGCATTGTGTCTACTGTAATATAACTTTTTCATGGCTTAACCCACTGATATAAATTGATAGTTTCATCAAAACAAGCAAACTATGCATCAAAAACAGAATCTATCTAAAACAGAACAGTCTGTAATAATCTGAACATTCACCATACTTATGATACTTGAAAAATTGTGCCAAAATTAGGAACAATAAACAATTTGTACAGAAAGATAGTGCAAAAAGGATCAGAACCATTTGATGTTCCAGTAAAAAATTAAATTCACGCACTACAGCCAAAGTTTCTGTCCTGCACCGCACAAACCAACAAGCATTGTAAACATCCTAAAGGCAAACCTTGGCACATTATTTTTATAATAAAATGGAATTGTACAAGGGATAATTATTTTTATTGAAAAGTTTCTGTAATTAAGATTCACAAAGTTCCCATAGGCATGAACAAAGTTCAAGGACGTCCCCTACTTTCACAATGCTCGTCTCTCTCACTTTCATTTTTCTTTTTGAAAAAAGTTTTGGGTTCCCCTCTTTATTTTTGTTGTTTTTAAACTATATGAAAGCACTCAACAGAAATAAATGACTCTCTAAAACTTCCGAGTTGTCTCCCTGGCAGCGCTTTCTTTAAAGCCATTAAGCTAGGCATATAGTGCTCAAGTAGTGAATCCACCCGGATCCCAAGGTATATCAAAGCCAATTTTAATTAGCAATGATTTGTAATTTAGTAGTGAGCACAAATTAACATATATCATGTAATGACAAAGTCTAACTCTCTTCCTATGCATCGGCATGTCATAAAAGAACAATTCATGCACACATAGTAAAGGCCAATGCATAGTATAAATAGTTTCTTGCAATTTTATCGTATGGGAAACATAGAGAGGTGGAGATATAGTTCCTCTCTCATAATAATTGCAAGTAGGAGCAGCAAGTACATGCATATTATATCTATCAAAATCATCATGTGCAACTGTAAAAGGCAACCCATCAATATAATCTGTAATAAGTGCAAACTTCTCCGATATAGTATAATCGAGAGAATTTAAAAAGATAATAGGACTATCATGCATGGGTGCAATAGCAACAATTTCATGTTTAACATAAGGAACTATAGCAATTTCACCTCCATAAGCATAATTCATATTGGCATCTTGGCCACAAGCATAGCAAGCATCATCAAAAAGGGATATTTCAAGAGAATCAATGGGATCATAATAGTCATCATAGCAATCATCCTTGATAAGCACGAAGGGAATTAAACAATGTATGAGTTGAAGAGTTACTCTCATTAGAAGGTGGGCACGGGTGATCAATCCGCTCTTCCACCTTTTGTTCTTCGCTCTCCTCCTCATCTTTTTCATCCAATGAGCTCACAGTTTCATTAACTTCTTCTTCCATAGATTCCTGCAAAATATTAGTCTCTTCTTGGACAGCGGAGACTTTCTTAATAAGTGCATTAATATAGGCATTATATTCATAATTCTCATAACAATATTTAAGGATAGCTAAATTTTCAGATCTATAACAAGCATCATCAAAATCCTCAAACACTTTAAACATGGATTCAATTTCATAAGCACCCATAAAAGCAACAAATTCTTCTATTTGTTCCACATCATAGTAATCATATATACCTCTAGCATAAGAAGCCAAGGCTTCATTATCATTAAATTTGCATGAAAAGGGGAGGTGTGGAGCATTCATCCTAGAGCAACAAGTATAATCATATTCCGAGCATAGTTGTCTAGCGTACCACTTCAATATATAAATTGGATCCCATAATAGTTTCCCTTTTGTGTTAAGCGATAATCCCTAAAGTATTCACGTTGATCCAACGTTACTCCCATTAAATAATTGAATGGGGTTTTCTCAGGATTATTAAAGTAGTACATAATATCTTTCACATAACCAGCATCGAGGGTTTTAGGAGGTTCCCCATATCCATGAGTAGCAAGTACACCTAATTTTTTTGGTATTTCGTGTTCCATATCCATAACTAAAGATAGAGAACAACTAAGAACAGCAAATAAAAATTACTTAGTGATAAAGCAAACAAGCACACACGAGAATATTCACACCACGCTATGACTCCCCGGCAACGGCGCCAGAAAAAGGTCTTGATAATCGTATTATCAAGCCATAGTCCTATTGCAGAAAGTTATAGACCAAAAACATGTGCACTTTTATAAGATCACACAAATGCACAATCCAATCACCCATCAAGCATAAATACGAATTTGAGTTAATTCATTTAAATGCAAAATCAGGATAAACCAAATCAAGCAGACCAACAACATACTTGTATAAGTACTTAGATAGATCCATTCCGACTACCATGCCAATGACTCAGTACTCGACTTTAGCACCTCTATATTTAACAAAAGAATAAAAACCTCTTTTGCAAAGAGCAAGGACAGGGGTTGATACCAAATTCGTCTCCCAATCGATAGTGGAAAAGAGCAGCATACCAAATAAAGCAAGGAAGGCAACAAAAACACTCCTTTTGCAGGGACCAAGGACACGCCTAGAATCTATATCTATCCATCTCCTTGACTGTAAGAAAGCAATAGCGGGATACACTATCAACCAAGACAGAGCACATGAAATATATTCTCTAGGAACGACCGAGTAAATAGACGAACATAAGAGAGCTCACCTTGTACAAACGCGAACGGCAGTCGTGGGAACAACAACCGCAAGGACCTGTAAATCAGTAGAAGACAACATCTCAAGAATGCATATTAGTAAATAAAAGAGAAATTCCAAAGCAGAAACATCAAGCTTTCTATGGTATTTGTCACTCCAGGCATCAAATTTTAATGTAAAAGATATAAAGGTCCAATGTCCAATAACAACTCACCTTTTTCTTCAGAATTCTTTGGTACACACTCTAAGTTGTCGACCAAAATCTTTGAGCATGCACATATTGCATAAACAATTATGCCTTGTTCTAATCGATCTGCATGATGATACCAGTCAAATCTAAGATCACACATGACAAGAACGATGGCTTGCAAACTATCACCAATATGATACTCCCTCCGTAAACTAATATAAGAGGGTCTAGATCACTACTTTAGTGATCTAAATGCTCTTATATTAGTTTACAGAGGGAGTACCTTCTATAACATCACAGTAGGTTACTAAATGCAAGTACAAAATGCAACCACACTGGACCAATAAGTTGTTGGCTCAGTAGTGCTAGAGGTAGCTGATTGGATTTTATTGTTTGTCCATCAACTACCTTTAACCAGAAAGTACAGACCCAAAAGTATTGCACTGAAACTGGAGGAACCAAAGACAGAACTCAACACGAATAGTAAAACATGTTGTCGCCCAACTTGGTCATGCCATAGATATGCTCAACTTGCATATTGTTTACATAGATAAAAACAACAGTGAGGAAAGGGTAAAAAACCAGAGGAGGGTTCTATTTATTTAAGCTACTAAATATGGCAAGAAGATAATTGGATGACAATACAACTATATTACACATTTTTAGAGACAGCAAGATCTCAGCAGTATAAAGAGAATGTCAAAAGAATTGCCAAGTATTGTGCATTCATGACAGAAAATAAAGCATGTGCGTATATGATTAGACCAAGTACTCAACCCGGAGTAATCAAACTTTCTCCCAGTTATTCTCTGTTTGCATGTGTACATAACAGTTGTTAAAAGACAGATTGAAGTGGGGGCATGCATAATAGATTATCGGCCGGCACATAAAAGTGGAGAATTTTTGAAAAATATACTTTTGAGCACACCAAATAAGCATCACATTGCATATAATTTCCCAGAGTTCAAATAAAGTTAAGATAAGACATGAAAAGTCAGGTGTGTATTTCCTGTATTAAATTTTATTCGCATCCACGGCACCGTGGAAACCTCAAGCGATTGTATTTGCTTCATCACATTCATATTAAAGCAGAAAATAGCGTAGATTAGGAGATTCATCTCACCATAATGCTGATATGTTTAAATATGATCAAAATCTATGTTAAAAGTCTATCATCTTCAACTAAAAACTTGACTAACCACATAAATAATTTGTCAAACATTAAAGTGCATTTCCCCAAGAAAAAAGGAGGTGGTCGAGGATGGGTCTAAGATTCGACCTGGGTAGATAAAAGGTAAGCATGCATAACTTGTTGTGGTCAGGACAGAGAAGCACGGAGCTGGAGCGTCGATCTCCTCCTCGTTGAAGTGTTTGATGGTAAGATCCTGCATTGACCACTTGCAAGGAGAGTCCATATCGTGTGTTTCTTCAGTGCGGACTATACATAGAAAAAAGATAGCAGCATGCGGATTGATGCATACAACCTCATAAAAATGATATAATGGATGCAAGTATGTTTTAGTGCCAACTGGAACAAACATAAAAATTCCAATAACAAATATGCAGGTTTGGAGTGAATATAACTTATTTTGTTCATGCCTAATATAATTATGACACAACTCTGTTTGTTCCCCACAAAAAAATAGAGAGGAAAGCAATCACATTAATAATTTGATAGGAAAAGGATGAAAAAAGCTCACTTCTAGTATTCATAGTTAGAGTTGTAGGTAACCATCATATGAAAGTACTCTTATATATGTGAACATCATCAGTCAATCGGCAGCTCTGTTGGCATACATCATGGGAACTGTGTAACTATGAAACCTATGCAACTAATGTACCCCATGTCGCTAATTGTACGACCATGGCCAAACGTTCTTTTTAAATCTGACTATCTGAACTACCAGCAATATAGTATACACTATAGGTTCCATGGCCTATGAGCTGGCTGTTCAGCAAACAGATTCCCAAGAGGCAGCCCTGCTATAGGGATTAGCTGAATCCGGTGCAGCTGGAGGCAATGCAGGTCATCCCAATTCATTTGCCTCCTCTCCCTATAGAACATAATTAATAAAGTGCAGAGCAGAGCTCATCTTAGAAAAAGAATAACATCAATGCTCGTAGATACACATAACTGACCTTTCCTGATAAATCTTTAGGCTAAAGCTGCTTCGGTCTTTCAGTGGTGAATTGAACAGCTAAATATAGAGAGTCTATTGTAGTTACTCCAGTTGGCAATGTCACCCATGATAGCGGTTGCCCGATCAGCTTGAAATCGCCGTCAATACACCCCCGCTGCATCAAGCATCAACCATGGTGAGAAAAAAAATCCTTAATTCAACTGAAAATAGATGCCTAGATTACTATGCGGTCAAAACCTGAAATCTGTGATGAATCAACAACGCCAAAATAGACCATTGATGCCATATTTTATACAGATCCACACCTAAGATGGAGATCCTTCAACAAACAACATGAACACATAATGCCAAAATAAACATATCACTGAACAAACAACCATGAACACACATGATGCCAAAACAGTAGAAGCCGGATAGGATGTAATGGCCAAATAGTAGAAGCTGAAAAAGACAAGCACCTGTGCAACGAGGTCGACCAATCCTCGAGAGCAACAACCTATTCACTGCAGGCAAAAGAGAACTACCAACCACCAATCACGAGAACAAACCCTAATGCATCTCTGTGAAACAGGGCAAAATAGACCTAGTTAAGCATCAGATCTTGGCAGAGTTAATAGAGGGTATGTGGTTCTCTAGCCACTGGAGGCGATGAAAGCGGACGAGAACATGGCTGGGGATGTGGTTCTCTGGCCACCGACAAGTTGTCTCCTCTTACTTCTTGTTCCTCTCTCCATCCCTACTCCATCTTCCATCGGCTTGCTGCGGCCAAGGTGGCGGCGACATTAATAAGGAAAGGAGGGGATGCAAGAGATCGAGAGGAAGAGCACCTGACACAGCGGGGCGGGGCGAGGCGAGCACGAAGAGCTGGGATCACCAATCGAGGATCTCGGCGGGGAGTGGACTGAAGATGCCGGCGTCATGCTCCTCGTCCTCCCTCTGCTGCTGCTCGTCGCTCGTCGGTGTTCCCCAAGGCTCTTCTTCTTGCGCCGCCTTTCTTCTTGCCGCTCCCCTCCGCCCTTGGCCTCGTGCTCCCGTCCTCCCTCCGCTGCTCATCATCGTTGGGGAGGGTAGGGGGCTCTGTTCTTGGCCGGATCTGGCCGACGGCCAGTTCAAGCGGCGTGATGTGGGTGGGAGACGGCGCGTGGAAGGGAGGGAGGAGGGAGAGGAGGAGAGGAGGAGGCGGCGGAGGAGGCTGGAGCGGGGAGGCCTTGAGTCGCGGGGAGTGAGGATGCGGGCTAGGTCATCGCCCTTGCAGCGGTCTCTTTTATACCCCCCCACGAAATGACCAAAATCTGTGGGGTGGGGCATGGATATTACATTACATTGCCATTGAAATTTTATCCGATGGCGAGGTTGATCGGGTAAATATCCAGCGATCCACAGCGATTTGGATCGAGATCCGACCATGCGTATCGCGATGAGAATTTGATCCGACGGCTGAAAATCCAAAGCGTTGAGGAGGCTCCATTTTGCTTGGTCTCTAACAAGGGATTTTCCAAAATGAAGGACTTCAAGATCATTTTAAAGGGACCTTTTTGTGAGACAGAAAAGAATTTTTTCTAAGCGAATAGAAAAGAAATTTTAAGACTAGAATTCCGGTCGGCTCGGGAAAGAACTAGAAACTACCAGATGACAATTTCATCTGCCGCGGCAGGGCCGGTTACGTTCCAGCCATAGGCCCAACGCTCCAAAAAGCAGCAGTTTCCAGCACATTCCAGTATAGACAAAGACGCTCCAGACCCATCACCGGCCTTCCACCGGTGCACTATAAAATCTGGCCTCCCCTCGCCGTCACGGCCCAGGCAAAGTGAATTAGTGAAACAACGAAAAGCAAACAGCACATCCGAAGCATCCATCCCCTGAGTTTGACAGCTTCCTAATCGCAGTTCGTCCTCGCCCAAATCGAGCAGCCATGTCGCTGATTCCCCGCGGTAATGCCTTCGACCCCTTCTCCCTCGACCTCTGGGACCCCTTCGACGGCTTCCCCTTCGGCTCCGGCGGCAGCAGCAGCGGTGGCAGCCTCTTCCCCTCGTTCCCGCGCATCAGCTCCGAGACCGCGGCCTTCGCCGGCGCGCGGATCGACTGGAAAGAGACGCCCGAGGCGCACGTGTTCAAGGCGGATGTGCCGGGGCTGAAGAAGGAAGAAGTGAAGGTGGAGGTGGAGGACGGCAACGTGCTCCAGATCAGCGGCGAGCGCAACAAGGAGCAGGAGGAGAAGACGGACACCTGGCACAGGGTGGAGCGCAGCAGCGGTAAGTTCCTGCGCAGGTTCAGGCTCCCGGAGGACGCCAAGGCGGACCAGATCAAGGCGGCCATGGAGAACGGCGTGCTCACTGTTACCGCGCCCAAGGCGGAGGCCAAGAAGCCCGAGGTCAAGTCAATCCAGATCTCCGGCTAGGCTGCTTGAGATTAAGGTTAAGGTTCAATTCGCTGCTGTGAGGTTCAACTCGCTCTTTTGTGCCTTTTGCTCGTGTGGATTTGGGTCCGTGTTGAGTCATGAGTGCGCCTTTGTCAGTGCCGTGTTCAACGTCCGTGTCCAGAATTAGTCATGTAATGCAAGCATCGAGTCCAAAGTTTGATGTACTGCTGCGATCAACTTCTGTGCTGATTTGAACGAGCGAGTCACAGTTCTCTCTTAACTGCTTTTGGAACTTTGATTTTATTTCCGTGTTGAAGTCGAATGCACCTTTAATTCCGTCGACCAATCTGCCATTGCGGAGCTCTCGCAGCATGGAAACTCTGTTCTTGTGTTGTACTGTGGGCGTCCACATGTAGTGGCACGTTAACTAGAAACTCTGGCAAACGCATCAGAACTATTGTAGTACGCACTTTCGATTACATCGAGTATTTCTTTCCAAAGACACGAGAGAACTGCTGTGATTTCATTGAAGTAGAAGAACGGCATCGGCCAAGTACAGGTTAACTTAAAAATTACCCCTCCATACACTTTAAAATTTGTCAAAGAAAGTGGGATGTGGAGTTTCTGCTCCCGGACTCAGCTGCACCCGCGTTGATGAAAAAAATCAAAATAAAGGGTAAAAATTCAAAAAAAAATGTGTGGTAGATATTTGATGCGTGAGGTCAGCTTCAAGTTTCAACTCATTAGAACATTTGAACAGCTCTAGACAAAAAAGATAAAATAGGGTCTAAAAAAATATACTATTCACACATTGTGTTGACCTGATTTATCATTTTTTACAAGAGCTGCTCAAACGTCTAAATGAGTTGAAATTAATAGCGGACCTCACGTATCAAATTATCTATCACAAAAAAGAATTTGGATTTTTTATTTGTCTTTTTTTTACCGAGAGTAGATGAGCTTGGGCACCGAGTTGGATTTCCGGTACTTCTATAATTTATCCATAAAAGAGTATACTTCTATCTCCCCAATGCATTTTAAAATAGTAAAAAAATATTTCTCTCTCTTCACACGATAATTAAGATCTATAATATTCTACGCATGGTTTTCTTAATTTGTACATGCACTTAGCTTATTAGACTAGCCACAATAGGTAATAACATAGAGTAGTAACATGGACATGTACCTCTATAGTGGGGAATAACATATGTGTGGTGACATTCAACACTTCATTTATTAGGCTATAGACTTATCTTGCCTTGATATGTGTGATGTTATTCATATTATTAGTAACTAGCTATGTTACCACATGTCTCTCTTTCTTCATTTATTGCTTGCCACATCATCTATTCTATCTAGATATGTGTGATGTTACTACCTATGTTACCCCCACTGTGGGTAGTCTTAGAGTTGACTAATTAAAAAGGAGAGAGATGATGGTTTTTACATTTTCAATGTATTTTTGTTGCACTTCATAATTTATCCTAAAATTTCAATTTATACACATTTTATCGGATGGAGGGAGTATGACTGTAGCGAGCTTTGCTCAGCCCTCCACGTCGGCAGTGGCCACAACCACAGCTTGGGTTGAACCAAATTGGGCAGCCGGCCAGGTTGCTTTCTCCTCCTGGATGCACGTGAGTAAGAGCATCTCTAGCGATTCCCAATTTTGTTTTTCCAGCCATTTCACGGGATGGACCAAAATACAGTCCGCGTAGATCCGTTGCAAAGGTCCTAGCACGTAGAACTTTAACAGGCGGCCCGTAAACCGCCCTTCATTCCTCCATTTATGTGAACATGGGGGCTTTTTAGAGTTCCTGTCCTGGTTCCTGTTCTCGTGAGAAATCCCTACACCTCCGGCTACGATTTGCGCCACCTCTTCCCATGGAAAATCCGTACACCTTTGGCTGCGATTTGTGCCGCATTTGACCACCGCTAGTTGCCGGAGATGGCGTCAGCAGGTGTCGGCCATGGCGGCGGCAGGGGATTCGGCGGCCGCAAGCGGCGCAACAACAACGAGGCCGGAAGCTCGTCCCACGTCGCGCAGGGAGCAGGCGTGCGGTCCCGGAGCACCGGCGTGGGCGAACTTCCGTCGCCTCGGGCGGATATTCTATCGGGCTATCCAGCGCCTCCGGGCGGCCGAGTGCGCCTGGTGGGAAGCGAAAGGGCCGCCACCGTCGGAGATGCAGCTGCGATCACGCGTCAGCGGTGCTTTGCGAGTACGAACTCCGGCAAACCCTCTCCAAAGACGCTCATCTACCACACCCTCCACGGCAACGAGCCCCCGCCCCGCGAGGATGACGAGGGCAACTCCGGTGACGAGTAGATGTAGTATGCTAGTTTAATTTTGGTTTGTATTAAACTCCCTTATGGTATGTACTAGATGAACTCACATGTGCTATGTTTGATGAACACCGGTGATCTATGTTTCATAGGTGCAGTGTGTAGTCCGGCGGCGGAGGGCAAGATTTGGGGCAAGGGTGGCGACGAAGGTAGCAAATGTCTGGCGCCGAGGAGCAAGTGAAAAGGTTAGGTCGGAGAGGGATTTGGTCACCTTTTGTTGGGGTCGGGCTGTCAGTTTTGACATGGTGGATGCACCGGTCATGCTCGGGCCGCCTCATATCGCCCTAGATTTGGGCTGGATATGAGAGGTCTTTAGTAAGTCTGGGCGTTTGAGGCCGGTTTGAGGCGCCCGTTTGGGTCGCTTTTTCACCGTCCGCCTGGTTGTTCGAGGATGGTTTGAGGCACCCGACTGTAGATGCTCTAAGTGTTGGGGAACGTAGTAATTTCAAAAAAAAATCCTACACACACGCAAGATCATGGTGATGCATAGCAACAAGAGGGGAGAGTGTGTCCACGTACCCTCGTAGATCGAAAGCGGAAGCGTTAGCACAACGCGGTTTATGTAGTCGTACGTCTTCACGGCCCGACAGATCAAGCACCGAAACTACGGCACCTCCGAGTTCTTTCACACGTTCAGCTCGATGACGTTCCCCGTACACTGATCTAGCAGAATGTCGGGAAAGAGTTCCGTCAGCATGACGGCGTGGTGACGGTCTTGATGTTCTACCATTGCAGGGCATCGCCTAAGCACCGCTACAATATTATCGAGGAGAACTATGGTGGAGGGGGCACCGCTGCGGCTAAGAGATCAAGAGATCAATTGTTGTGTCTATGTGGTGCCCCCCTGCTACGTCTTGAGCTTGCGTTGGTTTTCCTCAAAGAGGAGAGGGTGATGCAGCAAAGTGTAGCGTAAGTATTTCCCTCAGTTATGAGAACCAAGGTATCAATCCAGTAGGAGGTTCCTCAAAAGTCCCACGCACCTACACAAACAAACTGAGAACTCGCAACCAACGCAATAAAGGGGTTGTCAATCCCTTCACGACCACTTTCGAAAGTGAGATCTAATAAAGATAGTATGATAAGATAAATATATTTTTGGTATTTTATAATATAGATGCAAAAAGTAAAGATGCAAATAAAAGTAGATTGGAAACAAGTATGATAAGAGATAGACCCGGGGGCCATAGGTTTCACTAGTGGCTTCTCTCAAGATAGCATAAGTATTACGGTGGGTGAACAAATTACTGTCGAGCAATTGATAGAAAAGCGCATAGTAATGAGATTATCTAGGCATGATCATGTATATAGGCATCACGTCCATAACAAGTAGACCGACTCCTGCCTGAATAAACTACTATTACTCCACACATCGACCGCTATCCAAAGCATGCATCTAGAGTATTAAGTTCATAAGAACGAGTAACACATTAAGCAAGATGACATGATGTAGAGGATAAACTCATGCAATATGATATAAACCCCATCTCGTTATCCTCGATGGCAACAATACAATACGTGCCTTGCAACCCTTTACATCCTTTGGGTAAGGACACCGCAAGATTGAACCCAAAGCTAAGCACTTCTCCCATGGCAAGAAAGAACAATCTAATACGCCAAACCAAACTGAAAATTCGAAGATACTAGCAAAGAAAACTTAATCACACAAAAAAAAATTCAGAGAAGATTCAAATATTATTCATAGATAAACTTGATCATAAACCCACAATTCATCGGATCTTGACAAACACACCGCAAAAAAGAGATTACATCGAATAGATCTCCACAAGAGAGGGGAGAACATTGTATTGAGATCCAAAAAGAGAGAAGAAGCCATCTAGCTAATAAATATGGACCCGTAGGTCTGTGGTAAACTACTCACAACTCATCGGAGGGGCAAGGATGTTGATGTAGAGGCCCTTCGTGCTTGATTCCCCATCCGGCAGAGTGTCGGCGAAGCCTCCAAGATGGGATCTCGCGGATGCAAAAGGTTACGGTGGTGGAAATTGTGTTTCGTGGTGCCCCTGGATAATTTCGGGGTACGTAGGTATATATAGGAAGAAGAAGTACGTCGGTGGCCGCCCGAGGGGCCGACGAGACAGGGGGCGCCCTCCTATCTCGTGGAGGCTCCGGTTGTTTCTTGACTTGCACTCCAAGTTCTCTGGATCACGTTCGGCGAGAAAATCACGTTCCCGAAGGTTTCATTCTGTTTGGACTCCGTTTGATATTCCTTTTCTTCGAAATACTAAAATAGGCAAAAAAAAAGGCAATATGGGCTAGGCCTCCGGTTAATAGGTTAGTCCCAAAAATGATATAAAAGTGGAAAATAAAGCCCAATAAAGCCTAAAACAGTAGATAAAGTAGCATGGAGCAATCAAAATTTTTAGATACTTTTGAGACGTATCGGGCATCCCTAAGCTTAATTCCTGCTCGTCCTCGAGTAGGTAAATGATAAAAGAGAATTTTTGATGCGGAGTGATACTTTGGCATAATTTCAATGTAAATCTTCTTAATTGTGGTATGAATATTCAGATCCGAAAGATTCAAGACAAAACTTCATATTGACATAAAAGTAATAATACTTCAAGTATACTAACTAAGCAATTATGTCTTCTCAAAATAACATGGCCAAAGAAAGTTATCCTTGTAAAATCATATAGTCTGGCTATGCTCCATCTTCCCCACACAAAATATTTAAATCATGCACAACCCCGATGACAAGCCAAGCAATTGTTTCATACTTTAACATTTTCAAAACTTTTTCAATCTTCACGCAATACACTACGGGAAACAGGGAATTTGCCATCAGCCAGCTCTTTGCCATCTGCCAGCTGATGGCAAAGAATGTCTTTGCCATCTGCTTATAAAAAACAGATGGCAAAGAACTGACAGACGGCAAAGAACATGGTTGCCATCTGCCAATTCTTTGCCATACGCTAGTGAATGGCAAATAATCTTTGCCATCTGCCAACATATGGCAAAGAGGTTGGCAAATCTGTGACCGTCAAGCGTGTAGCAGCGTGCAGCCCCACCTCTTTGCCATCGCCGTGAGACGGCAAGATTCTTTGCCATCAGCTGGCAGATGGCAAAGAGATGGGGTTATTTTTTTCCAGGTAAAAAAAGAACTGTGGGGTTATCCCCTCCCTCTCTCCCCTCCTCTCCCTCTCTCCCCTCCTCTCCCTCCCTCCCACGCATCTCACCCGCCGCCGCCCAAGCACCCCGCCGCCCCACCATCCCACCACCCCGCCGCCCGCGCCCGCACCACCCGCCGCCCCACCACCCCGCCGCCCCACCCAGCACCCCGCCGCCCCACCACCCCACCACCCTCGAGCTTGCCGTTTCTCGCCGACCGGAGCCCAGCCGCCCCGTCCCTCCTTCCCGCCCTCCTGGATCCAGCTGGCCAGCCTCCCTGCGTCGCCTGCTCTGCTGGGCTTGGATGCGCCCTTCCCGACCTCCTGGCGCCCTGCCTGCCCGCCTGCCTCCCTGCAAAGCCGGCGGCAGTCGCTGCCCTCCTCTCGGTCACCAAGGACCAGTCCCGGCGGCTGAAGCGGGCAAGTGAGCAAGAGCAACCCGATTTATGATTTAGGGTTAGCTTTTTTGCACTTTGGTATCCGATTACATCACTTATTTTGGATCAAAGGTAGTACTTGATTCATGTTTCTTCCTTTCCACTGTTTGTAATATGAAGCAAACACCTCACGTGTTTATGTTGCTTTAATATTTCAGACAAAGATAGAAGTAAAATCACATGTGGTTCATAGTACTTCTGGATAGTCGCAGCTAAAACGATAGCTTGGCTGCGTATACTACTTCAAGAATTTCTTTGTCCGCCCAATGTTGTTTATAACGAGGCTCACTGGTCTATACACAACTCTCTAAGGCTCGCCTAATCTAATAGAATCTTTTTATATAATGTTTTGGCCAGAATTACTATATAGGAGTATGATTCTTCTTATCTTTCTTACGTGTTACTTCTGCATGAGAATTGAAGAGGTGAAACAACGACATAAATGAAACGATGACACACTTATCAAAGGTGACATGGTACTTCTTTACAAACAGAGTACAAACTGCAAGAAAGCTCTTAGAAATTGGTAAACTTATTAGTCCGTGATATCGTAATACCTGACAAAGAGGTTGCTGAACTCAGTCTTAAAAATAGAAAGAGCCATGAGTGGTACTGCCCGATCTCTATTTCGTCTTTAGTAGTGAAGCTACCAGATTTTTTTGTTTTCAAAGTGTGAAAACTCCAAATTTTTCACATTGTTAGCCAGATCCTCAAACTATGTTGACGAACCTTTAGTCTCTATTTTGTACGCTCATGGAGATTTTAGCTGGGTACATTTGCATCAAAATATATCTTATATATGTTGTGGACTATTGTTACCTGTTAATAATGCTGAAGGAAATATGCCCTAGAGGCAATAATAAAGTTATTATCTATTTCCTTATATCATGATAAATGTTTATTATTCATGCTAGAATTGTATTAACCGGAAACATAATACATGTGTGAATACATAAACAAACAAGTATGTCACTAGTATGCCTCTACTTGACTAGCTCGTTAATCGAAGATGGTTATGTTTTCTAACCATAGACATGAGTTGTCATTTGATTAACGGGATCACATCATTAGGAGAATGATGTGATTGACTTGACCCATTCCGTTAGCTTAGCACTTGATCGTTTAGTATGTTGCTATTGCTTTCTTCATGACTTATACAAAGTTCCTCAGTAACTATGAGATTATGCAACTCCCGTTTACGGAGGAACACTTTGTGTGCTACCAAAGCGTCACAACGTAATCGGGTGATTACAAAGGTACTCTCTGTGTGTCTCCAAAAGTATATGTTGAGTTGGCATAATTCGAGATTAGGTTTTGTCACTCCGATTGTCGGAGAGGTATCTCTGGGCCTTCTCGGTAATACTCATCACCTAAGCCTTGCAAGCATTGTAACTAATGAGTTAGTTATGAAATGATGTATTACAGAGCGAGTAAAGAGACTTGCGGTAACGAGATTGAACTAGGTATTGGATACCGACGATCGAATCTCGGGCAAGTAACATACCGATGACAAAGGGAACAACGTATGTTGTTATGCGGTTTGACCGATAAAGATCTTCAGTGAAAATGTAGGAACCAATATGAACATCCAGGTTCCGCTATTGGTTATTGACCGAGAATAGTTCTAGGTCATGTCTACATAGTTCTCGAACCCGTAGGGTCCGCACGCTTAACGTTACGATGACAGTTTATTATGAGTTTATAAGTTTTGATGTACCGAAGTTTGTTCAGAGTCCCGGATGTGATCACGGACATGACGAGGAGTCTCGAAATGGTCGAGACATAAAGATCGATATATTGGAAGCCTATGTTTGGACTTCGGAAAGGTTCCGGGTGAAATCGGGATTTTACCGGAACACCGGGGTTACGGAACCCTCCCGGGGGGTAAAGGGGCCTTAAGGGGCCATAAGGGAGAAGAGGAGGGCCGGCCAGGGCAGGCCGCGCGCCCCCTCCCCCCCTAGTCCGAATAGGACAAGGAGAGGGGGGGGGGGCGGCGCCCCCCTTCCTCTTCCCCCTCCCCCAAGTCCTAATCCAACTAGGAAAGGGGGGGGGGAGTCCTACTCCCGGGGGGAGGAGGACTCCTCCGGCGCGCCTCCGCCTAGGGCCGGCCGCACCCCTGCTCCTTTATATCTGAGGCGGGGGCACCCCATGAGACACAAGTTGATCTACGGATCGTTCCTTAGCCGTGTGCGGTGCCCCTCCACCATATTCCACTTGGTCATATCGTCAGCGGAGCTTAAGCGAAGCCCTGCGCCGGTAGAGTCATATCGTCGCGAGCTTAGGCGAAGCCCTGCGTCGGTGGAGCATCATCATCGTCCTGCCGTCGTCTTGTGGAACTCATCCCCGACGCTTTGCGGATCGGAGCCGGGGATCGTCATCGAGCTGAGCGTGTCTGAACTCGGAGGTGCCGTGCGTTCGGTACTTGGATCGGTCGGATCGTGAAGACGCGTCTGACTACATCAACCGCGTTGTTATAACGCTTCGCTTACGGTCTCACGAGGGTACGTGGACATACACTCTCCCTCTCGTTGCTATGCCATCACCATGATCTTGCGTGTGCGTAGGAAATTTTTTGAAATTACTACGTTCCCCAACAGTGGCATCCGAGCCTGGTTTTATGCGTTGATGTCATATGCACGAGTAGAACACAAGTGAGTTGTGGGCGGTATAAGTCATACTGCTTACCAGCATGTCATACTTTGGTTCAGCGGTATTGTGAGATGAAGCGGCCGGACCGACATTACGCGTACGCTTACGCGAGACTGGTTTCACCGCTTCGAGCACTCGTTGCTTAAAGGTGACCGGCGGGTGTCTGTTTCTCTCACTTTAGTTGAACCGAGTGTGGCTACGCCCGGTCCTTGCGAAGGTTAAAGCAACACCAACTTGACAAATTATCGTTGTGGTTTTGATGCGTAGGTAAGAACGGTTCTTGCTCAGCCCGTAGCAGCCACGTAAAACTTGCAACAACAAAGTAGAGGACGTCTAACTTGTTTTTGCAGGGCATGTTGTGATGTGATATGGTCAAGACATGATGCTATATTTTATTGTATGAGATGATCATGTTTTGTAACCGGTTATCGGCAATCGGCAGGAGCCATATGGTTGTCGCTTATTGTATGAAATGCAAAAGCCATGTAATTGCTTTACTTTATCACTAAGCGATGGCGATAGTCGTAGAAGAAATAGTTGGCGAGACGACAACGATGCTACGATGGAGATCAAGGTGTCGCGCCCGGTGACAATGGTGATCATGACGGTGCCGGAGATGGAGATCACAAGCACAAGATGATGATGGCCATATCATATCACTTATATTGATTGCATGTGATGTTTATCCTTTATGCATCTTATCTTGCTTTGATTGACGGTAGCATTATAAGATGATCTCTCACTAAAATTATCAAGAAGTGTTCTCCACGAGTATGCACCGTTGCTAAAAGTTCAGAGTGCCCGGACACCACGTGATGATCGGGTGTGATAAGCTCTCGTCCATCTACAACGGGTGCAAGCCAGTTTTGCACATGCGAATACTCGGGTTAAACTTGTGAGCCTAGCATGTGCGGATATGGCCTCGGAACACGGAGACCGAAAGGTCGGCGTGAATCATATAGTAGATATGATCAACATAGTGATGTTCACCATTGAAAACTACTCCATCTCACGTGATGATCGGTTATGGTTTAGTTGATTTGGATCACGTAATCACTTAGATGACTAGAGAGATGTCTGTCTAAGTGGGAGTTTTTAATATGATTAAATGAATTTAAATTTATCATGAACTTAGTACCTGATAGTATTTTGCTTGTCTATGTTTACTGTAGATAGATGGCTCGTGCTGTTGTTCCGTTGAATTTTAATGCGTTCCTTGAGAAAGCAAAGTTGAAAGATGATGGTAGCAATTACACGGACTGGGTCTGTAACTTGAGGATTATCCTCATTGCTGCACGGAAGAATTAAATCACGGAAGCACCGCTGGGTGCCGAACTGCCGCGAGAGCAACGCCCGAAGTTGTGAACGTCTGGCGAGCAAAGCCGATGACTACTCCATAGTTCAAGTGCCATGCTTTACGGCTTAGAACCGGGTCTTCAACGACGTTTTGAACGTCATGGGGCATATGAGATGTTCCAGGAGTTGAAGTTAATATTTCAAGCAAATGCCCGGATTGAGAGATATGAAGTCTCCAATAAGTTCTATAGCTGCAAGATGGAGGAGAATAGTTACATCGGTGAGCACATACTCAAAATGTCCGGGTATAATAATCACTTGATTCAACTGGAGTTAATCTTCCGGATGATAGTGTCATTGATGTAATTCTCCAATCATCGCCACCAAGCTACAAGAGCTTCGTGATGAACTATAATATGCAAGGGATGACTAAGACAATTCCCGAGCTCTTCGCAATGCTAAAAAGCATGGAGGTAGAAATCAAGAAAGAGCATCAAGTGTTGATGGTCAACAAGACCACTAGTTTCAAGAAAAAGGGCAAAGGGAAGAAGAAGGGAACTTCAAAAGAACAGCAAGAAAGTTGCTGCTCAAGAGAAGAAACCCAAGTCTGGACCTAAGCCCTAAATCGAAAGTGTTTTTACCGCAAGGCATCGACACCGGAAGCGGAACTGCCCCAAGTATTTGGCGGATAAGAAGGATGGCAAGGTGAACAAAGGTATATGTGATATACATGTTATTGATGTGTACCTTACTAGAGCTCGTAGTAGCACCTAGGTATTTGATACTGGTTACATTGCTAATATTTGCAACTCGAAGCAGGGACTACGGAATAAGCGAGCACCGGCAAAGGACGAGGTGACGATGCGGCGTGGAAAGCGGTTCCAAAGTCAATGTGATCGCGGTCGGCACGCTACCTCTACATCTACCTTCGGGATTAGTTTTAGACCTAAATAATTGTTATTTGGTGCGGCGTTGAGCATGAACATTATATCTGGATCTTGTTTAATGCGAGACAGTTATTCATTTAAATCGAGAGAATAATGGTTGTTCTATTTATATGAGTAATATCTTTTATGGTCATGCACCCTTGAAGAATGGTCTATTCTTGTTGAATCTCGACGATGAGTGATACACATATTCATAATGTCGAAGCCAAAAGATGCAGAGTTGATAATGATAGTGCAACTTATTTGGGGCAAGGCCGTTTAGGTCATATCGGTTTAAACCGCATGAAGAAACTCCATACAGATGGACTTTTGGAATCACTTGATTATGAATCACTTGGTACTTGCGAACCGTGCCTCATGGGCAAGATGACTAAAACACCGTTCTCCGGTTGTGTGGAAAGAGCAACAGATTTGTTGGAAATCATACATACAGATGTATGTGGTCCGATGAATGTTGAAGCTCGTGGCGGATATCGTTATTTTCTCACCTTCACAGATGATTTAAGCACATACGGGTATATCTACTTAATGAAGCATAAATCTGAAACATTTGAAAAGTTCAAAGAATTTCAGAGTGAAGTTGAAAATCATCGTGACAAGAAAATAAAGTTTCTACGATCTGATCGTGGAGGAGAATATTTGAGTTACGAGTTTGGTCTACATTTGAAGCAATGCGGAATAGTTTCGCAACTCACGCCACCGGGAACACCACAGCGTAATGGTGTGTCCGAACGTCGTAATCGTACTTTACTAGATATGGTGCGATCTATGATGTCTATTTCCGATTTACCGCTATCTTTTGGGGTTATGCTTTAGAGACGGCCGCATTCACGTTAAATAGGACACCATCAAAATCCGTTGAGATGACACCTTATGAACTATGGTTTGCCAAGAAACCAAAGTTGTCGTTTTTGAAAGTTTGGGGTTGCGATGCTTATGTGAAAAAGCTTCAACCTGATAATCTTGAACCCAAATCGGAAAAATGTGTCTTCATAGGATACCCAAAGGAGACAATTGGGTATACCTTCTATCACAGATCCGAAGGCAAGACATTCGTTGCTAAGAATGGATCCTTTCTAGAGAAGGAGTTTCTCTCGAAAGAAGTGAGTGGGAGGAAAGTAGAACTTGATGAGGTAACAGTACCAGCTCCCTTATTGGAAAGTAGTTCATCACGTAAATCGGTTTACGTGACACCTACACCGATTAGCGAGGAAGTTAATGATAATGATCATGAAACTTCAGATCAAGTTGTCACCGTATTAGATCAACCGTAATAAAATCCGCACTGCAGTGGTACAAGAATCCTATTCGGAAGTCATGCTACTAGATCATGGTGAACCTACGAACTATGAAGAAGCGATGGTGAGCCCAGATTCCATAAAATGGCTTGAAGCCATGAAATCTGAGATGGGATCCATGTATGAGAACAAAGTATGGACTTTGGTTGACTTGCACGATGATCGGCAAGCAATAGAGAATAAATGGATTTTTAAGAAGAAGACCGACGCCGACGGTAATGTTATCATTTACAAAGCTCGACTTGTTGCAAAAGGTTTTCGACAAGTTCAAGGAGTTGACTACGATGAGACCTTCTCACCGTGGCGATGCTTAAGTCTGTCTAAATCATGTTAGCAATCGCCGCATTTTGTGATTATGAAATATGGCAGATGGATGTCAAAACTGCATTTCTGAATGGATTTCTGGAAGAAGAGTTGTATATGATGCAACCGGAAGGTTTTGTCGATCCTAAAGGAGCTAACAAAGTGTGCAAGCTCCAACGATCAATCTATGGTCTGGTGCAAGCCTCTCGGAGTTGGAATAAACGCTTTGATAGTGTGATCAAAGCATATGGTTTTATACAGACTTTTGGAGAAGCTTGTATTTACAAGAAAGTGAGTGGGAGCTCTGTAGCATTTCTAATATTATATGTGGACGACATATTGTTAATTGGAAATGATATAGAATTTCTGGATAGCATAAAAGGATACTTGAATAAAAGTTTTTCAATGAAGGACCTCGGTGAAGCTGCTTACATATTGGGCATCAAGATCTATAGAGATAGATCAAGGCGCTTAATTGGACTTTCACAAAGCACATACCTTGATAAGGTTTTGAAAAAGTTCAAAATGGATCGAGGCAAAGAAAGGATTTTTACAGATTACAAGGTGTGAAATTGAGTCGGACTCAATGCCGACCACACGCAGAAGATAGAGAGAAAATGAAAGATGTTCCCTATGCTTCAGCCATAGGCTCTATCATGTATGCAATGTCTGTGTACGGACACGACGTATGCTTAGCAATAAGCTTGGCAGGAAGGTACCAAAGTAATCCAGGAGTGGATCACTGGACAGCGGTCAAGAACATCCTGAAATACCTGAAAAGGACTAAGGATACGTTTCTCGTATATGGAGGTGACAAAGAGCTAGTCGTAAAGGGTTACATCAATGCAAGCTTTGACACTGATCCGGACGATTCTAAATCACAAACCGGATACGTATTTTTATTAAACGGTGGAGCTGTAAGTTGGTGCAGTTCTAAACAAAGCGTCGTGGCGGGATCTACATGTGAAGCGGAGTACATAGCTGCTTGAAGCAGCAAATGAAGGAGTCTGGATGAAGGAGTTCATTTCCGATCTAGGTGTTATACCTAGTGCATCGGGACCAATGAAGATCTTCTGTGACAATCTTGGTGCAATTGCCTTGGCAAAGGAATCCAGATTTCACAAGAGGACCAAGCACATCAAGAGGCGCTTCAATTCCATTCGGGACCAAGTCCAAGTGGGAGACATAGAGATTTGCAAAATACATACGGATCTGAATGTTGCGAGACCCGTTGACTAAGCCTCTCTCACGAGCAAAACATGATCAGCACCAAGACTCCATGGGTGTGAGAATCATTCTTTGTGTAATCTAGATTATTGACTCTAGTGCAAGTGGGAGATCAAGGAAATATGCCCTAGAGGCAATAATAAAGTTATTATCTATTTCCTTATATCATGATAAATGTTTATTATTCATGCTAGAATTGTATTAACCTAAACATAATACATGTGTGAATACATAAACAAAGCGAGTATGTCACTAGTATGCCTCTACTTGACTAGCTCGTTAATCGAAGATGGTTATGTTTCCTAACCATAGACATGAGTTGTCATTTGATTAACGGGATCACATCATTAGGAGAATGATGTGATTGACTTGACCCATTCCGTTAGCTTAGCACTTGATCGTTTAGTATGTTGCTATTGCTTTCTTCATGACTTATACAAAGTTCACAGTAACTATGAGATTATGCAACTCCGTTTACGGAGGAACACTTTGTGTGCTACCAAACATCACAACGTAATCGGGTGATTATAAAGGTACTCTCTGGTGTCTCCAAAAGTATATGTTGAGTTGGCATAATTCGAGATTAGGTTTTGTCACTCCGATTGTCGGAGAGGTATCTCTGGGCCTTCTCGGTAATACTCATCACCTAAGCCATGCAAGCATTGTAACTAATGAGTTAGTTATGAAATGATGTATTACAGAACGAGTAAAGAGACTTGCCGATAGCGAGATTGAACTAGGTATTGGATACCGACGATCGAATCTCGGGCAAGTAACATACCGATGACAAAGGGAACAACGTATGTTGTTATGCGGTTTGACCGATAAAGATCTTCGTAGAAAATGTAGGAACCAATATGAACATCCAGGTTCCGCTATTGGTTATTGACCGAGAATAGTTCTAGGTCATGTCTACATAGTTCTCGAACCCGTAGGGTCCGCACGCTTAACGTTACGATGACAGTTTATTATGAGTTTATAAGTTTTGATGTACCGAAGTTTGTTCAGAGTCCCGGATGTGATCACGAACATGATGAGGAGTCTCGAAATGGTCGAGACATAAAGATCGATATATTGGAAGCCTATGTTTGGACTTCGGAAAGGTTCCGGGTGAAATCGGGATTTTACCGGAACACCGGGGGTTACCGGAACCCTCCCGGGGGGTCAATGGGCCTTAATGGGCCATAAGGGAGAAGAGGAGGGCGGCCGGGGCAGGCGCGCCCCCTCCCCTAGTCCGAATAGGACAAGGAGAGGCGGCGCCCTTCCTCTTCCCCTCCCCCAAGTCCTAACCCAACTAGGAAAGGGGGAGTCCTACTCCGGTGGGAGTAGGACTCCTCCCGCGCCTCCTCCTAGGGCAGCCGCACCCCCTTGCTCCTTTCTATCCGGGGGCAGGGGGCACCCCATGAGACACAAGTTGATCTACGGATCGTTCCTTAGCCGTGTGCGGTGCCCCCCGCCACCATATTCCACTTCGGTCATATCGTCGCGGAGCTTAGGCGAAGCCCTGCGCCGGTAGAGTCATATCGTCGCGGAGCTTAGGCGAAGCCCTGCGTCGGTGGAGCATCATCATCGTCCTGCGCCGTCGTCTTGTGGAACTGATCCCGACGCTTTGCTGGATCGGAGCCGGGGATGCGTCATCGAGCTGAGCGTGTCTTTGAACTTCGGAGGTGCCGTCGTTCGGTACTTGGATCGGTCGGATCGTGAAGGCGTCTGACTACATCAACCGCGTTGTTATAACGCTTCCGCTTACGGTCTCACGAGTGCGTGGACATACACTCTCCCTCTCGTTGCTATGCCATCACCATGATCTTGCGTGTGCGTAGGAAATTTTTTTGAAATTACTACGTTCCCCAACAAATGCTACTACAGAAAATATGTGAACGCCATCCCAGGACAGAGAAAGAGGCACTATGGACTAGGGATTACTTGCTGGCTACCAACAACTGAAAATATGAGACATGGATTAACATGGAAACAAGGTATTACAAATTCCGTACTCCCATATAGTATAGAAAAAGATTAGTCGGCCTTTCCTTCTTGAGCTTATTTTCTTTATGGTTCATGTGGAGAGAAAGAAGAAACAAAAATAAGCATTATAGACTAGATAATGAGAACATTGGTTTCTCTCAGTGCAATATGCTTAGTTGATGGAGCATGCTCCTGGGACATACCAGGCTAAAGTGATGTTCTAGAGTACACATGGAAAGTGACTTGATGGAAGTCAACGACATGGTAACAGGGTGATTGGATTTTGTGTTCTTTTGCGCAGTTCATTTATATGTTCATTTCAAATCAGTTAGCAATTACTACAGCGCCACCAAAACCTCAAGGGAATTTGTCTGCGAGAGGAAAGATCTGCATGGTCTACAAGCACAGCAAGATGACCACTAAGAATATGACTTACAGCGGCATAAAGAGAACCAAATCTTCCCCGAGCTGCAGGTATTACTTCTTTTGGCGTAATACAGAACTGTTTGCAGCATGGCCCTATCCTTGCCAAGTTTTAATAAACTCTCTCCCTCCTTTGTCAAAAGACATGTCTATCCAATGGTTATTTCTTTTCAGATCATTGTGGACATTAGATTTACAGTTTGAAAAAGGATAAATTTATAATACAAGCTAACTGCTATACTTATAACCAGCTAAAGTCCCGAATTTAGGATATAGCAGATTACATATTATACACTATTAGTAACAGCAAGTACGCCTCAATCATCAGTTCATCCATTCGAGTTCAATTATAAGGTTACATATTTCCTCTGCGGAATTTTTTTGTTTTGCGATGGATCCCAATGCAGAACATAGGATCCCTCTGAGTTAAGGTATTTTCGAAGGTGTCAATCCATGGCTTGCATATTCAATATATACATGTTTTTTCTACTTAAATTCATGCTTAGTATGGAAGTTATGTTATAGATTTATACGGTTGAAAGCGAGACACATCATCTTGTTGCATGTTGCTTCAGTTACGCACTGAAGGCTATATTCTACTAGATTTGTCCCAATCTATTTATCTTTCTATGACAATAACTATTGTTTTTCAGTGTCTAATATAAGGGAAAGATAACTGCTACTATTCTATTGCTAATTTTTTTCCTGTACAAGATGCTATATGCAATTTCAAAATGAGCTTAATAGATTATTTTTTTTTGTAGTCATTAAGTAACAATAGTTGTTGTGTTGTGTGCAGATTTTTCCTAGAAGATGATATGTGGGAATCGTTAATACTGCAAGTGACTCCCATTAATTCTTAAATTTGAACGGTTAGTAAGAGTTAATCTCAATCATCAGTTCATATATTCGAGCTCAATTATAAGGTTATATATTTCTTAGGTAGATTTTTGTTTTGTGATGGATTCCTATGCACAACATAAGATCCTCTAGAGTCAAGATATTTTCCAAAGGTCATCATGCTTTTCTAATTAAATTCATGCTTGGTATGGAAGGTCTATTATACATTTTACCGTTGAACCAAGACACATCTTACTATTACATGTTGTTTCAGTTCTGCACCCGAAGGCTATATTCTACTATATATGTCCCAATCAGTCTATCTTTCTATGAACAATAACTATTTATTTTGAGTGTCTAATATAAGGGAAAGACGTACAACAGCTATTATTCTATTGCAGATTTTTTTTCATGTACAACATGCTATATGCAATTTCTTATCGCTCCAAACTGAGGCTAATACATTATTTTGTAGTCCTTAAGTAACAGTAGCTATTTTGTTGTGTGCAGAGAATTTTTCTAGAAGATGACATATGCGACAAGTGATTCCCGTCCATTCTGATATTTGAAAGGTTAGTAAGAGTAGTTCTAAATGATCAGTTCATCCATTCGAGTTCAAATATTTTCCATATGTCATCAATGTACAACTTGAATATTTGATCCATGCATGCATTTTCTAATTACATTCATGGTTACTATGGAAGGTCTATTATACATATATCTGGGTGGCAGAGAATCATACTATTGCATGCAGTTTCAGTTTTGAACCTGAAGGTTATATTGTACAACATATGTCCCAGCCAGTCTATGTTTCCCCGAACAATAAGTATTGTTTTTGAGTGTCTAATATAAGTGAAAGTTCTACTCTTTTCTTTTCCAATGGAGGAGGTCTACCTTGATGAATTCATATAGTAGGGCGTGCAAAAATCGGCTGCATGCCATGCTTAGGTACTGGATCAGGACACAATTCACTATTCTCACTCTCTTTTTTTAGTGTCATACAAATAGAGTAAACTATGTGTACCATCAATTACGTGGTGGATTCTAACTATAACAGCTAAGACTGGAGATTTAAATGTCTAATACTTAGTACAACAACAGAATTAGAAGATAATAAAAAGGGTTAGAAAACACTCGAGATATAAGACAACAAAAACATAGTTACAAAACAAACATATATCATCCAATCAAGTATCTATTGAAGGAGATGTGCCACAAAGAATCTAGGAGTATAAATTCCATACTTTGAAGGCATATTTATGAAGTACTTATACATTTTATACCGCGTTTGCAATTTAATAAATGTCACAAAGACCTAATTAATTCATTTAAAAAAATAGCCCGTGCGAATGCACGGGTTGACGACTAGTTAGCTAAATCATGCACGCAATGTTCCTTTCATTAGTAACTAATATGACTGACTCGTCAAAACCAAATGTGCAGTCCATGTGCGAGAAGAACGGCGGAACCCTCCGCCGATGCCAGTCATTGCTCCGGCGCACGGTGAGTTTCATTTGAGCGGTCATTAGTTACTAGTCTTCACATTTGAGTTGCATCATGCTAACGATACATTGAAATAATATTTGGTGCAGCGTAACTCCCGACAAGCATCGACCGATCCTTCTCCAAATGCCCTTTGGCGCGACCGGTCCTACACCTACACCTACACCTCCGTGATGACGGTAAGTTTCCCAAGTGTTTTGCTTAATAGAGTTTTGTTGTGATGCCATGTTGTATCTACACGTATCGTGCATAATGTGTGTATGTTTGAAATGCATTGTATGTGTGAGATTCGACACCTAGTCATGTGCCTTTGGTAGCCTTCCATACAGGGAAATGCCTCCTAGTGCTTCCACTGAGACATGGTAGTTCGCTACTGCTCCGGAACACATGGATTGACCGGCATGTGTCCTTCTTTGCTCCTGTGTCTGTCACTACGGGGAAATGTCACGCGGTGTATCACCGAAGTCCTTGTAGCTTGCTACGACTTGGTTGCACTCGTGATGACCGACACGTGCATTGCTTTGGGTCATGTATACTGTCCACATGCGGTTTGTGCCACCTTGGTTCTATGACTAGTCATGTCGGCCCGTGTTCTCTGCCATATGGATACTAGCGACATAATCATATACTTAGCATTTTTTCCTCCAAAATGACTCAATATGCTTAGCTAGCTCAAAAATTACATAATAAGCTTAATTAGCTCCAAAATAACTTATTTAACCTAGGATAGCTCTAAAATGACCTATACTTAGCATTTTTTTCTCCAAAATGACTTAATATGCTTAGCTAGCTTCAAAATGACCTATTTTACCTAGGATAGCTCTAAAATGACCTATACTTAGCATCTTTTCCTCCAAAATGACTTAATATGCTTAGCTAACTCTAAAATGACATAATATGCTTAAGAAATGACATATTTTAGCTCCTAAATGACTTCACATGCTTACCTAGCTCTAAAATGACATAATAACCTTACTTAGCTCTAGAATGACCTTAGCATGGTTTACACCAAAATGACTTAGTATGCTTAGCTAGCTCAAAAATGACATAATAACCATACTTAGCTCCAAAATGACCTATTTTACAGATATAAGTTGCATCATAATAATCTTCACATTTTAGTTGCATCATAATAATCTTCTTCTACTAGTCTTCTTCTTCTAACTTTCTTCTTTCCCATTTTACAGATTTGCTTAAGATCACGGAAGCTTGGGTTGATGGAGTGCTTGTATTTAGTTTTTGTTTTGACCTTGTGAAACTTGCTACCTATGGATGAAATTGTGTAGTATTGATGAAACTATGTATATGTACGGATGAAACTTGCTACTATTGGTAACATGTATTGGATATATGTGTTCATGACTATTGGTAATATGTGTTGAATATGCTATATTGGTCATATAAATATATTTGTGTTTGATTTTCTGTGAAAATGAATTGATATAAGAAAAAAAAATTAAATGGGGCAATAAAGTCACTTTGCCATCATTTGGCAGATGGCAAAAGCTTTGCCATCGGTAGCGAGATGGCAAAGAGGCCACGTGTCATCTACACGTAAAATTTTGGCTGGCCTATTTGGGCTCTTTGCCATCGACAGCAATGACGGCAAACCTCTTTGCCATCTCGGCGAACGGCAAAGAACTGCAGCCTTTGCCATCTGTTGGCGACGGCAAAGTATGCGGTTAACCTCCTAACGGGCTAACCCGTTAAGAGGATTTGCCATCTGCCCGGCCAGATGGCAAAGACATAGGCTCTTTGCCATCGGCCAGACGGCAAAGAAGCCTTTACCGCAGGGTTTCGCATTTAACCATCTGTTATCTGGCAGATGGCAAAGCCTTTGCCATCCGCCGACCATGCCTTTGCCATCTGTCATGGCAGATGGCAAATACCCTGTTTCCAGTAGTGATACATGAGCGTGAGCCATGGATATAGCACTATATGTGGAATAGAATGGTGGTTGTGGAGAAGACAAAAAGGAGAAGATAGTCTCACATCAACTAGGCGTATCAACGGGCTATGGAGATGCCCATTAATAGATATCAATGTGAGTGAGTAGGGATTGCCATGCAACGGATGCACTAGAGCTATAAGTACATGAAATCTCAACAAAAGAAACTAAGTGGGTGTGCATTCAGCTCGCTTGCTCACGAAGACCTAGGGCATTTGAGAAAGCCCATCATTGGAATATGCAAGCCAAGTTCTATAATGAAAAATTCCCACTAGTATATGAAAGTGACAAAATGAGAGACTCTCTATCATGAAGATCTTGGTACTACTTTGAAGCACAAGTGTGGTAAAAGGATAGTAACATTGCCCCTTCTCTCTTATTCTCTCATTTTTTTCTTTTTTTTCTTTGGGCCTCTTTTTTCCTCTATTTTTTATTTTTCGTCTGAGTCTCATCCCGACTTTTGGGGGAATCATAGTCTTCATCATCCTTTCCTCACTGGGACAATGCTCTAATAATGATGATCATCACACTTTTATTTACTTATAGAATTACAACTCGATACTTAGAACAAAATATGACTCTATATGAATGCCTCCGGCGGTGCACCGGGATATGCAATGAATCAAGAGTGACATGTATGAAAGAATTTTGAAGGGTGGCTTTGCCACAAATACGATGTCAACTACATGATCATGCTAGCAATACGACAATGATGGAGCGTGTCATAATAAACGGAACGGTGGAAAGTTGCATGGCAATATATCTCGGAATGGCTATGGAAATGCCATAATAGGTAGGTATGGTGGCTGTTTTGAGGAAGATATATGGTGGGTGTATGATACCGGTGAAAAGTGCACGGTATTAGAGAGGCTAGCAATGGTGGGAGAATGGGAAAAGTGCGTATAATCCATGGACTCAACATTAGTCATAAAGAACTCATATACTTATTGCAAAAATCTAGAAGTTATGAAAGCAAAGTATTACGCGCATTCTCCTAGGGGGATAGATTGGTAGGAAAAAACCATCGTTCATCCCCGACCGCCACTCATAAGGAAGACAATCAATAAATAAATCATGCTCCGAGTTCATCACATAACGGTTCACCATACGTGCATGCTACGGGAATCACAAACTTCAACACAAGTATTCTTTAAATTCACAACTACTCAACTAGAATGACTCTAATATTACCATCTTCATATCTCAAAACAATTATCAAGCATCAAACTTTTCTTAGTATTCAACGCACTCAAAAGAAAGTTTCACATATCTTGAATACCAAGTATATTAATATTTAAGCAAATTACCATGCTATTAACGACTCTCAAAATAATCTAAGTGAAGCATGAGAGATCAATAGTTTCTTTAAAACAAATATACCATCGTGATCTAAAAGATCTAAGTGAAGCACTAGAGCAAAAATTATCACGCTCAAAAGATATAAGTGAAGCACTATGAGCAAAACTATCAAGCTCAAAAGATATAAGTGAAGCACATAGAGTATTCTATCAAATTCCAATTTATGTATGGCTCTCTCAAAAGGTGTGTACAGAAAGGATGATTGTGGTAAACTAAAAATCAAGAACTAATATAATACACGACGCTCCAAGCAAAACACTTATCATGTGGTGAATAAAAATATAGCCCCAAGTAAAATTACCAATGAACGAAGACGAAAGAGGGGATGCCTTCCCGGGGCATCCCCAAGCTTAGGATTTTTGCTAATCTTGAATATCTTGGGGTTCCATGGGCATCCCCAAGCTTAGGCTCTTGCCACCTTTTATTCCATAGTCCATAAAAGCTTTACCCAAAACTTGAAAACTTCACAACACAAAACTCAATAGAAATCTCGTGAGCTCCGTTAGAGAAAGAAAACAAAAGACTACTTTAAGGTACTGTAATGAAATCATTCTTTATTTATATTGATGTTAAACCTACTGTATTCCAACTTATCTATGGATTATAAACTATTTTATTGGCCATAGATTCATCAAAATAAGCAAACAACACACGAAAAACAGAATCTGTCAAAAACAGAACAGTCTGTAGTAATCTGTAACAAACGGAAACTTCTGGAACTCCAAAAAATCTACCAAATTTAGACGACCTATACAATTTGTTTATTGATCAGCAGAAATTGGAATCACTATTTTATCACGTTCTGGTGATTTTTAAAAATTCGGTCACTGAGCGCACAGTTTCTGGAAATTACAGCAAGATCAAATAACTATCATCCAAGAAGATCTAATAGGTTTAACTTGTCACAAACACTAATTAAAACATAAAACCACATCTAAAGAGAGGCTAGATGGATTATTTATTCCTAAACAGAAGCAAAAACAAAAAACATAAAATAAAATTGGGTTGCCTCCCAACTAGCGCTATCGTTTAGCGCCCCTAGCTAGGCATAAAAGCGAGGATAGATCTAAGTAGTGCCATCTTTGGCACTAAACACAGAAGTAGCACGCATGATAGATTCATAAGGTAATTTAACTTTCTTTCATGGAAAGTGCTCCATGCCTTTCTTTAAGGTAAATTGGAATCTAATATTCCCTTCCTTCATATCAATAATCGCACCAATCGTTCTAAGGAAAGGTCTACCAAGAATAATAGGACATGAAAGATTGCAATCTATATCAAGAACGATAGAATCTACGGGCACCAAATTTCTATTTGCAACGATAAGAACATCATTGATCCTTCCCATAGGTTTTTTAATGGTGGAATCCGCAAGGTGCAAATTTAAAGAACAATCATCAAGATCATGGAAACCTAGAATATCACATAAAGTTTTCGGAATCGTGGAAACACTAGCACCCAAATCACACAAAGCAAAACACTCATAATCTTTAATTCTAATCTTTATAGTAGGTTCCCACTCATCATTAAGTTTTCTAGGTATAGAAACTTCCAAATTGAGTTTTTCATCATAAGATTGCATCAAGGCATCAACAATATGCTTGGTAAAAGCTTTATTTTGACTATAAGCATGAGGAGAATTAACAACGGCTTGCAACAAGGAAATACAACCTTTTAAAGAGAAATTATCATAATTAAATTCCTTGAAGTCCGAGATAGTAGGTTCAACATTATTAGAAGTTGAGGATTCTCCAATCTCACTTTTACCAAATTTAACATTAAGATCTAAAGATTCCGAATTCTTGGGACGCCTTCTAGGCAAGGTTGATTCATCATCAGTCCCATAATCATCAAATTTCATATTGCAAAACATAGATCTAATTGGAGATGCATCTATAACTTTAAGATCCTCATCATTATTTTCACGGAAACTAGACGAACACGCTTTTATAAAACTTTCTTTCTTAGCACGCAATCTAGCGATTCTTTCCTTGCACTCGTCAATGGAAATTCTCATTACTTTGAGTGACTCATTGATATCATGCTTAGGAGAAGAAGATCCAAGTTTAAGAGAATTAACATCAAGCGAAAGTCTATCAACGTTCCTAGCCAAATCATCAACTTTCAGCAATTTTTCTTCAAGCATAGCATTAAAATTCTTTTGAGAGATCATAAATTCTTTCACACTATTCTGGAAATCAGAGGGCATCTTATTAAAATTACCATAAGAATTATTGTAGGAATTTCCATAATTATTAAAGGGATTACTAGGGAACGGTCTAGTATTAAAATTTCCTCTATAAGCATTATTTCCAAAAATATTCCTACCAACAAAATTCACATCCATAGATTCATTATTATTCTCAATCAAGGAAGACAAAGGCATATCATTGGGATCAAGAGGAGTATTTTTAGTAGCAAACATCTTCATAAGTTCATCCATCTTTCCACTCAAAACATTGATTTCTTCTATAGCATGCATTTTTCTACTAGAAGATCTTTTGATGTGCCATTGAGAATAATTAGCCATAATATTATCAAGTAATTTTGTAGCATCTCCTAACGTGATTTCCATAAAGGTTCCTCCCGCGGCCGAATCTAAGAGATTTCTAGAAGCAAAGTTCAAACCAGCATAAAAAATTTGTATGATCATCCATAAGTTCAAACCATGAGTAGGGCAATTGCGAAGCATCAATTTCATTCTTTCCCAAGATTGGGCAACATGCTCATGATCAAGTTGTTTAAAATTCATAATATCGTTCCTAAGAGTGATGATCTTAGCGGGAGGAAAATACTTAGAGATAAAAGAATCTTTGCACTTGTTCCAAGAATCAATACTATTTTTAGGCAAAGACGAAAACCAAACTTTAGCGCGATCTCCAAGTGAAAATGGAAATAACTTCAGTTTGACAACATTGTTATCCGTATCTTTCTTCTTTTGCATATCACACAAATCAACAAAGTTGTTTAGATGACTATCGGCATCTTCGCTAGGAAGGCCGGCGAATTGATCTTTCATAACAAGATTCAGCAAAGCGGTATTGATTTCACAAGACTCATCATTATTAAGAGGAGCAATCGGAGTACTAAGGAAATCATTATTATTCGTATTCGAGAAGTCACACAATTTGGTATTATCTTGCGCCATGGCAACAAGTAATCCAACACACAAGCAAACAGAAAGACGGCATGCAAAAAGAGAGAGGAGATTGGGAAAGAGAAGGCGAATAAAACGGCAAGGGTGAAGTGGGGGAGAGGAAAACGAGAGGCAAATGGCAAATAATGTTAATGCGAGGGAGATAGGTTTGTGATGGGTACTTGGTATGTCTTGACTTGAGCGAAGAACTCCCGACAGCGGCGCCAGAAATCCTTCTTGCTACGTCTTGAGCTTATGAGGTTTTCCTCGAAGAGGAGAGGGTGATGCAGCAAAGTGTAGCATAAGTATTTCCCTCAGCTTTTGAGAACCAAGGTATCAATCCAAAGAGGAAGCTCCTCAAAAGTCCCACGCACCTACACAAACAAACCGAGAACTCGCAACCAACGCAATAAAGGGGTTGTCAATCCTTCGTGACCACTTCATGTAAAGTGAGATCTCATAAAGATAGTATGATAAGATAAATATATTTTTGGTATTTTATAATATAGATGGAAAAAGTAAAGATGCAAATAAAAGTATATTGGAAACAAGTATGATAAGAGATAGACTCGGGGGCCATAGGTTTCACTAGTGGCTTCTCTCAAGATAGCATAAGTATTACGGTGGGTGAACAAATTACTGTCGAGCAATTGATAGAAAAGCGCATAGTTATGAGATTATCTAGGCATGATCATGTATATAGGCATCACGTCCATAACAAGTAGACCGACTCTGCCGCATCTACTACTATTACTCCACACATCGATCGCTATCCAAAGATGCATCTAGAGTGTTAAGTTCATAAGAACAGAGTAACGATTAAGCAAGATGACATGATGTAGAGGGATAAACTCATGCAATATGATATAAACCCCATCTTGTTATCCTCGATGGCAACAATACAATACGTGCCTTGTAACCCTTTACATCCTTTGGTAAGGACACAACAAGATTGAACCCAAAGCTAAGCACTTCTCCCATGGCAAGAAAGATCAATCTAGTAGGCCAAACCAAACTGATAATTCGAAGAGACTTGCAAAGATAACTTAATCATACATAAAAGAATTTAGAGAATATTCAAATATTATTCATAGATAAACTTGATCATAAACCCAACCCACAATTCATTGGATCTCGACAAACACACCGCAAAAAGAGATTACATCGAATAGATCTCCACAAGAGAGGGGGAGAACATTGTATTGAGATCCAAAAAGAGCGAAGAAGCCATCTAGCTAATAACTATGGATCCGTAGGTCTGTGGTAAACTACTCACAACTCATTGGAGGGCAAGGATGTTGATGTAGAGGCCCTTCGTGCTTGATTCCCTCCCTCAGAAAGTGTCAAGAAGGCTCCAAGATGGGATCTCACGGATCTGTAAGGTTACGGTGGTGGAAATTGTGTTTCGTGGTGCCCTGGATGTTTTCGGGCACGTGGGTATATATAGGAAGAAGAAGTGCGTCGGTGGCCTTGAGGGGCCCACGAGACAGGGGCGCGCCCTCCTATCTCGTGGAGGCTCCGGTTGCTTCTTGACTTGCACTCCAAGTTCTCTGGATCACGTTCGGCGAGAAAATCACGTTCCCGAAGGTTTCATTCCATTTGGACTCCGTTTGATATTCCTTTTCTTCAAAATACTGAAATAGGCAAAAGAAAAACAGCAATATGGGCTGGGCCTCCGGTTAATAGGTTAGTCCCAAAAATGATATAAAAGTGGAAAATAAAGCCCAATAAAGCCTAAACAGTAGATAAAGTAGCATGGAGCAATCAAAAATTATAGATACGTTGGAGACGTATCACCCCCTCCCCGTATATAAAGGAGTGGAGGAGGGGGCGGCCAAGGGGGGTGGCACGCCCTAGGGGGGGAGTCCAACTCCTAACGGGAGTAGGACTCCCCCCTTTCCTATTAGGAGAGGGAGAGGGACGGAAGAGGAAGGAGGGAGGAAGGAAGGGGCCCCCCTCCCAATTCGGATTGGGCTTGGGGGCGTTCTCCCTCGCTCCTTTCCCCTCCTTTCCACTAAGGCCCAATAAGGCCCATATACCTCCCGGGGGGTTCCGATAACCTCCCGGAGCTCCGGTATTGTCCCAATCTCACTCGGAACCTTTCCGGTGTCCAAATATAGCCGTCCAATATATTGATCTTTATGTCTCAACCATTTCGAGACTCCTCATCAAGTCCGTGATCACACCCGGGACTCCGAACAACCTTCGCTACATCAAAACTCATAAACTCATAATAAAACTATCAATGAAACCTTAAGCGTGCGGACCCTACGGGTTCGAGAACTATGTAGACATGACCGAGACACTATTCCGGTCAATAACAAAAGCGGAACTTGGATGCTCATATTTGCTCCTACAGATTCTACGAAGATCTTTATCGGTCAAACCACATAACAACATACAATGTTCCCTTTGTCATCGGTATGTTACTTGCCCGAGATTCGATCGTCGGTATCCAATACCTAGTTCAATCTCATTACCGGCAAGTCTCTTTACTCGTTACGTAATGCATCATCTCGTAACTAACTCATTAGCTACATTGCTTGCAAGGCTTATAGTGATGTGCATTACTGAGAGGGCCGAGAGATACCTCTCCAACAATCGGAGTGACAAATCCTAATCTCGAAATATGTCAACTCAACAAGTACCTTCGGAGACACCTGTAGAGCACCTTTATAATCACCCAGTTATGTTGTGACGTTTGGTAGCACACAAAGTGTTCCTCCGGTGGCGGGAGTTACATAATCTCATAGTTATAGGAACATGTATAAGTCATGAAGAAAGCAATAGCAACATACTAAACAATCAAGTGCAAAGCTAACGGAATGGGTCAAGTCAATCACATCATTCTCTTAATGATGTGATCCCGTTAATCAAATGACAACTCTTTGTCCATGGCTAGGAAACATAACCATCTTTGATCAACGAGCTAGTCAAGTAGAGGCATACTAGTGACACTCTGTTTGTCTATGTATTCACACATGTATTATGTTTCCGGTTAATACAATTCTAGCATGAATAATAAACATTTATCATGAAATAAGGAAATAAATAATAACTTTATTATTGCCTCTAGTTCATACTTCCTTCAGTCTCCCACTTGCACTAGAGTCAATAATCTAGTTCACATCGTCATGTGATTTAACACCAATAGTTCACATCTATATGTGATCAGTTCACATTGCTATGTGACTAACACCCAAAGGGTTTACTAGAGTCAATAATCTAGTTCACATCGCCATGTGATTAACACCCAAAGAGTACTAAGGTGTGATCATGTTTTGCTTGTGAGAGAAGTTTAGTCAACGGGTGAGGGAGTCCTGGATTAGGGGGTGTCCGGATAGCCGGACTACCATCATCAGCCGAACTATCATCAGCCGGACTATCATCATCGACCGGACTCCAAGACTATGAAGATACAAGATTGAAGACTTCGCCCCGTGTCCGGATGGGACTTTCCTTGGCGTGGAAGGCAAGCTTGGTGATACGGATATGTAGATCTCCTACCATTGTAACCGACTCTATGTAACCCTAGCCCTCTCCGATGTCTATATAAACCAGATGGCTCTAGTCCGTAGGACAAAACAACAACAACCCTTACAATCATACCATAGGCTAGCTTCTAGGGTTTAGCCTCCTTGATCTCGTGGTAGATCCACTCATGTAAACATCCACAATATCAATATCAATCAAGCAGGACGTAGGGTTTTACCTCCATCAAGAGGGCCCGAACCTGGGTAAAACATCGTGTCCCTTGTCTCCTGTTACCATCCGCCTAGACGCACAGTTCGGGACCGGGTAGTTTTGACACCGACATTGGTGCTTTCATTGAGAGTTCCTCTGTGTCGTCACCGATAGGCTTGATGGCCTCTTCAATCGACAACGACGCAGTCCTGGGTGAGACTTTTCTCCCCAGACAGATCTTCGTATTCGCGGCTTCGCACCGCGGCCAACTCACTTGGCCATCTGGAGCGGATCGAAAGCTACACCCCTGGCCGTCGGTCAGGTTTGAAGTTTAAACTTCACGGCCGATATCCGTGGGGACTAGATCTTCGATGGATCTGAGCCACCCGAACGTGCCGCTACCGTCACGATGGGCATGACCTAACTCTGCCGCCGGACAGCACCTTGGAGGCCGCACACGAATCCGCTCCGACCCATAGTCCGGAGCCGATCGCTCGGATCGAGGACGGATGGCTGGACACCGCCTCGGGAGCTGCAACTTCTACGGCGATGGAGCCGAACACTTACCTTGTCCCGCGTAAAACTCATGACTCCGAGGTGCCGGACTCCGAACCTCCTGCGCCCCTGCCAGTCGAATCCGATTGGGCGCCGATCATGGAATTCACCGCTGCGGACATCTTTCAGCACTCGCCCTTCGGCAATATCATAAATTCACTAAAGCATCTCTCGCTATCCGGAGAGCCCTGGCCAAGCTACGGCCAGGACGGTTGGGACGCGGACGACGAAGAAATTCAAAGCCCACCCACCACCCACTTTGTAGCCACCGTCGGCGATTTAACCGGCGTACTCGACTACGGCTCCGAAGACATCGACAGATGGACGGCGATGCGGAGACTACCAAGAACCGGTGCCTACGAGGACCTTTGGAAGACCACCTCGTCATACGACATATACATGGTGGACACCCCAAAAGATGGGGACGGCGAAGAAGCAACGAAGGCCGATTCCTTAAAGAAACAGCCCAAGCGCCGGCGTCGGGCGCCGCTCTAAATCCCGCCACGGCAAGAATGGAGATTCCGCACAGGAGATAATAACACCCGTAAAGTGCGAAGACAACCCCTCCAAAGACAATCCAGCGCAGGAGGAGGCGAAGCAAGCCCTCATGAGAGGCGGCGGACAAAGAGGTTGAGGATGACAATTACTTACCTCCCTCCGGGAGGCGAGGCAAGCCTCGGCGACGCATTTAATTCGTCGTGCTGAGGATCCCGTCGAACAAGAGCGTTTCAGACGCAGGCTAATGGCCACGGCAAACAGCCTAAAGAAAAAGCAGCAACAACTTCAAGCTGATCAAGACCTACTGGCCGACAGATGGATCGAGGTCCTCGCGGCCGAAGAGTATGAATGCCCCTCCAAACGTTACCCAAAACGCAAGTTGCTCCCCCGACTAGAGGAGGAAGCGTACAAACCTGCATCACCCGGCGCTGTCTGGCAGACCGACCACCTCGTGGCGCGGCAGAGGCGTCTGAGCCCTCCACTAAAACCGTGCACGGCTCCGCTCAAAAAGCATGAAGCTACGGGGAACGCGCCGGACTTATGGATATATTGCAGGACAAGGCAAGACAATCCAGATCTATCTATGGATCACGCGAGCGCCCCAAGACCCACGACGAATACCGTCGTGCCGGATACAACTACTCCGGCCGGGCCGAACACAGCAGACAACGCTCTCTCGAGCTACGTCGCGATATTGCTCAATACAGAGGCGCCGCACACCCACTATGCTTCACTGACGAAGTAATGGATCATCAAATCCCTGAAGGGTTTAAACCCGTTAATATCGAATCCTACGATGGCACAACAGACCCCGCGGTTTGGATTGAGGATTATCTCCTCCATATACATATGGCCCGGCGGCAATCTTCACGCCATCAAATATCTCCCGCTCAAGCTTAAAGGACCAGCTCGGCATTGGCTTAACAGCCTGCCGCAGAGTCAATTGGATCTTTGGGAAGACACGGAAGCCGCATTCCTCGACAACTTCCGAGACGCGTAAAGCGACCACCGGACGCAGATGACCTAAGCCACATAATCCAGCAGCCAGACGAATCGGCCAGGCAATTCTGGACACGGTTCTTAACAAAGAAAAATCAAGTCGTTGACTGTCCGGATGCAGAGGCACTCGCTGCCTTCAAACATAACATCCGCGATGAGTGGCTGGCCCGGCACCTAGGACAGGAGAAGCCGAAATCCATGGCAGCCCTCACATCACTCATGACCCGCTTCCGTGCGGGAGAGGATAGCTGGCTAGCTCACAGCAACAACCTCGGCAAAAAACGCTGGCAGTCCGGATACCAAGGACCGCAATGGCAGGTTGCGTCGAAACAAAAACAAACGCCGCATTAACGGCGACAACAATGAGGATATGGCAGTCAACGCCGGATTCCGAGGCTCCAAGCCCGGTTAACGGAAGAAGCCATTCACAAGAACCACTCCGGGCCCGTCAATTTGGACCGAATACTCGACCGCTCTTGTCAAATACATGGAACCCCCGAAAAGCCAGCTGACCATACCAACAGAGATTGTTGGGTATTCAAGCAGGCAGGCAAATTAATCGCCGAAAACGGCGACAAGGGGCTACACAACGATGACGAGGAAGAGACCCGGCCGCCGAACAACAGAGGACAAAAGGGATTCCCCCCTCAAGTTCGGACGGTAAACATGATATACGCAACGCATATTCCCAAGAGGGAGCGGAAGCGTGCACTAAAGGGGCGATATCTGTGATGGAGCCGGTCGCCCCAAAATTCAACCCATGGTCCTCTTGCCCGATCACTTTCGATCGAAGAGACCATTCGACCGATATCCGCCATGGCGGATTCGCCGCATTGGCTTTAGACCCAATCGTCGATGGATTTCACCTCACGAGAGTCCCGATGGACGGCGGCGTAACTGAACCTGCTTTATCGAGGATACAAGGTCGCCAAGATGGGCATAGACCCTTCAAGGATTAAACCTACAAAGACAACCTTCAAAGGCGTCATACCAGTGTCGAGGCCGGTTATGCGTGCTCGCCATTACACTAGAAGTGGTCTTGGATCCCCGGATAATTTCCGAAGCGAGGAGTTAATCTTCGACATAGTCCCGTTCATGGCGGCTATCACGCTCTGCTTTCAGACGAACGCGTTTGCAAATTCAACGCGGTGCCGCATTATGCATACCTTAAGCTCAAGATGCCAGGCCCTCGTGGAGTCATCACGGTCAATGGATACACGGAACGCTCCCTCCGAGCGGAGGAACATACAGCGGCTCTCGCGGCAGAAGTACAGAGCAGCCTTTTAAGGCAATTTTCGAGTCCGGCCGTTAAACGACCGGACACGGCCAAACGCGCCCGGAGCAACATCAACCAAGACCACCTGGCACGTTCCGAGCACGCGTAGCAATGCGGCCTCAACCCCAGCCCTCGCAAAATTGTAAGACAAACTCTCCGCATACATAATTACGCCCTGGAGATACCATGGGCATAGGGGAAAGGCACAACCACAACAGACCCAGTGCGGTTCGACCACACCAGGGCACCCAAGTGTGTCGCTCTTTTTCTTTTATTTCTCTCTTTTTATATAGAACTCTGTCCGTGGCGAACCTGCCGAACTCATGATGCAACAGCCGAGGAAGGACAAAGGCCAACGAACACTCGGTGGTCTCGATCACGAGCATTAAATTTGTTAAATACAACATTCCGCGACCTACCCTCGGAGAGACGCCTTTAATTCGTCCAATCCCTTGCTTTCCGCACTATTTGTATCATTCCGCACTCATAGCATATCTTCTTGAATAAAATGCAGCACTTTTTGCCCATAATTGCATTACCTTATATATATATATATATATATATATATATATATATATATATATATATATATATGTTCATTTACGACATGTTGCACCGTACATTTTGGTACGGCCAAATACACCGAGGGCTTATGTTCTCCGCATTATGGTGTGATAAAGTCCGAACACTTTCACAAGTGCGGCACCCGAACTTATAGCATTATATGAATCGGCTCGAATCATGTCTTGGGTCAATAGTTGGGTTTGCCCGGCTCCCATGTTTGGCACCTTACGTTCCGTTCTATCGGCTAAGGTATCCTGAGAACCACTGCGATTGCGCCCGGTTGAGCCGGGTTAACGCCTCGATGGAGAAAGCTAAAACTGACTGTCATGATAAGGCGAGAGACTGGTCGCTGTTCGAGAGGTCCTTTCGGGTCCTTAAAGACCCTCGCCGCTTTGAGCGAAGTTCGGATAATGTCCGACGAAGGCGTGGATAAGCGCCCTAATTCGTCCTCCGAATACTAGGGGCTTCACCAAATTTAAAATTATAGAATTCTATGGCTAAGTGAGAGTGTTCAAGCACTATAAGTCCGGTTGCCTGGTTCGTTGTGTTGAGCGCCTCCCTAGATGGACCCAAAATGGGAACAAGAGTGCTCAAGTTTATCCCGAACAACCCAAAGCACTTTCGTGGCATGGGGGCTGAAAGCCGACGACTTGCCATCTCTCGGATTTAATAAACGGCCGCATGTAAGGTAATATTTTAAATTAACAAGCGTTGCTTAGCGCATATGAACAAAGTCTTCAGCGCACAGGATAACACATTGCGGATTTACTCAATAATTACATCCCTGGGGCAGCCATCCGCAATCTTGCGGGCACCCTTCAGGACAGTCTTATAGTACATTTCGGGCGTACGATATTCCTTGCCCGCTGGTGGCGCGTCAGTGATTAGCTTCTCCGCATCCAGCTTGCCCCAATGCACCTTTGCGCGGGCAAGGGCCCGACGAGCACCTTCAATACAGCGGAGCGCTTGATAACCTCCACCCGAGCACGCATCCACCGACCATCGACGAGGCCGAAGTAGCTCCCTGCATGGCCTCTCGAGCCACAACCGGACTATGAGGCCCTTCATGGCCTGCTCGGCCACCTTGTGGAGCTCGACCAGCCGCTTCAATTTGGTCGCTAGGGGCACTGGATGGCCGGCCTCGATATCTGAGACCGTAAGACCTTCTCCGTTGAGCTCCCTCCTCGGCTCGGTAGAATGCGGCGGCATCGGACACGCCATGGCCGAGGCAGATCTGCAAACGCCCCTAGAGAGCTCGAATTCGGGTAAGTAACACGTAATTCACATTCACATGCTTGCTTTGCATGAAAATGCCTTACCCGCCGCTATCTTCCTCACCAACTCAATCTCTGAAGGGACTTATGGGCATCGTCCTTGGCAGTTTGGCACTTTCGAGAGCCGAGGCAAGCTCGGACTCACGAAGTCTTTGAGTCACGCTCCAAACTCTCATGCTTTTCCATGAGAGCCTGGAGCTCTTGCTGAACCACCGCCACCCGCGCCTCCTGCTTTTCTCGCTCTGCCTGTTCCGTGGCCGCATTGCGTTCGGCCACGGACACGGCCTCCTTCAGGGTCGCCACCTCGTTCGTGGCCCCTGCAGTACCCATGTTATCCTTGTTATTTTTTGTTGCAACCTAAATCCTTTTTCTCAGAAGGTACAAGTTCAAAGTGGTGTTACTCACCTTCTTTGTCTGGAGCTGCTTCTGGCTGGCCGAGCTCTTGCTCGGACCGCTCGAGCTCTGCTTCAAAGCACCGACCTCCGCATCGGTCTGACGGCAGAGGTCGCCAGTAGCAGGCAACCCATATTGACATAATTTTTTAGCAACCCTGCGTATATCTTCTTTTTTTCAGATCCTCAGTCCGGCTTTTCTTCCCTAACACCGAACTGAGCATCAGGGGCTACTGTCTATGCGGTATTACATTGCATATTTTTAACTTCTTACCTCAAAGCCTGATAGAAGGCTACTGCAGGCTTCGGTCAGCCCGCTCTTAGAAGCTGCACCTTCTGAATCACCGCACTCATAATAGTGCGGTGTTCTTCTCGATGGAAGCGCCTGCAGCGCCTCAACAAGTGCCCGGCGCCTCGGTTGGGCCGGAAGCCGCCCGGCGTCACGGTCTTGCCCTTCATTCTAAGGGCGCCCGGCGGACCCGGAACCACTGCGGGTTCGATATGGAGTCCGGCGCCAAAATCCGGGAGGGCGCCTTGTGGCGCCTCCGAGCCTCCCACGATGGGTCCCTTCTTGGGATCCCACCTCGGCGTCCTCGATGTCGCGAGGTGGAGGCGGTCGGGATGGACTCTACATCCGACGGAGCCAACGACCCGCTCGATGAAGCAGGAGATCATCACTGGCGGACTACGGGCAACATGTGGCATCGTAATGACACTATGTGACGCAGAAAAAGAAATTATAAATCATTCAGAATCCGAATACTTACGATCTCGCCGGAGGCCTGGGCCTTGAAGGCCATTCTTCCTCGCCAACGTTGATGTTGGCGGAGCTGTCCGGGGGAAAAGTCCGTCCCCTCTTGGTCCCTTCGGCCTCCCCTGTTGGGGAAGCCTTCCTCTTCCTCTCTCCCTCCTGGGAGAGAGTCCTGTTCTCCTCCTCGCTTTGGGAGGAGTCCGCCCGAGTCGTCGGACACCTGAAAACGGGAACTCTTTCGAGCACCCGTGGCCTCCTTCTTGGCCTTCTTCTCCGGCACCACGTGCGGTGCGGAACCAGCAACCTCGCTGACGGGCGTCTCATCGGGTTTTCGGCATAGGAGCCGGGCATATAATCTGCTCCGCCTTCCTCATCCAAATTCTGTCAAAGGAAAAGGGAAATTAAAACCCGCATAGAGTCAAACTATGAAAAGCATGTGTCCCGTAAAGGGTAGAATCACTTACCTCGTTGGCTTGGCGCTGCGGCGAAATCCATGATCTTGATCGCGGATGCGAAACCGGCGCCCTTAAACAGCACCCTCCAGGCGCCTTCGTACGTCGTGTCGAAGAGCCTGCTCAGCGCCTGGTGCTCTTCTGGATTGAACTCCCACAGATTGAATGCCCGCTTTTGGCATGGGAGAATCCGGCGGACGAGCATGACTTGGACCATGTTAACCAGCCTGAGCTTCTTCACCAGCTTCTGGATACAGGCTTGGAGTCCCGTCAGCTCCTCCGAACTACCCCACAGCAAGCCCTTCTCTTTCCAGGAGGTGTGCTGTGTGGGGATACCAGATTTGAACTCGGGGGCCGCCGCCCATGTAGGGTCACGCGGCTCGGTGATATAGAACCACCCCGATTGCCACCCCTTGACGGATTCCACGAAGGCCCCTTCGAACCATAGGACGTTGGGCATCTTGCCCAACATGGCGCCTCCGCACTCCGCTTGAGTTCCCTTCACTACCTTCGGCTTGACATTGAAGGTCTTGAGCCACAAGTCAGTGGGGCTGGATGCGAAGGAAGGCCTCGCACCTGACGATAAACGCCGAGATGTTGAGGATGAAGTTCGGCGCCAGATCATGGAAATCCAGGCTGTAGTAGAACATCAGCCCCCGGACAAAGGGGTGAAGTGGAAAGCCCAGTCCGCGGAGGAAGTGGGGAAGAAAAACGACCCTCTCATGGGGCCTAGGGGTGGGGATGAGCTGTCCCTCGCCGGGCAGCCGGTGCCGATGTCGCCGGACAGGTAGCCGGCGCTGCGCAGTCTTTCGATGTGTTCCTCCGTAACGGAGGAGGTCATCCACTTGCCTCCCGCTCCAGACATGACTGGGGAAGGTTGAGACGGGATGTGCGGGCTTGGGCGCTGGAGCTCGAGTGCGCGGAGATGGATAAGCAAAGGAGGAAGAAGGCGTAGGTGAGAAGGTGAATCCTTATCCCTTATATGGACGGGCGAAGTCTACGCGTCCCCCACCGGCCTGGTAAAACTCGCTTATCTCCCAAGCATCACCATCAATGGCGCGGTTGGGTTACCCACGTCCGTATTGATGAGAATCTCGGATTAATGGGGAACACGATCTCTGCTTCGACAAGACGTGCCAAGGAAACCGCTTCGCTAAATGCGCTGAGGTGGTAGAGTAAAAAACGATTTAAATAATGGCTTGGTAGTGGCGTGACGTCATGCCGCAGAAAACGCCAAGAAATTGAACTTGTGTATATATTATTCTCTCTCTGATTGGAATGTGGAATTTATTTTACTGAGCGGACACTATCCTGGTGTTCACAATCTTCTATCATTCGGAGGAGGAACCCGCCTTGCAATGCCAAGCAATATACGCCACCGGACTGATCGTCATTGAAGCCTGGTTCAGGGGCTACTAAGGGAGTCCTGGATTAGGGGGTGTCCGGATAGCTGGACTACCATCATCAGCCGAACTATCATCAGCCGGACTATCATCATCGACCGGACTCCAAGACTATGAAGATACAAGATTGAAGACTTAGCCCCGTGTCGAGATGGGACTTTCCTTGGCGTGGAAGGCAAGCTTGGCGATACGGATATGTAGATCTCCTACCATTGTAACCGACTCTATGTAACCCTAGCCCTCTCCGGTGTCTATATAAACCGGATGGCTCTAGTCCGTGGGACGAGAACAACAACAACCCTTACAATCATACCATAGGCTAGCTTCTAGGGTTTAGCCTCCTTGATCTCGTGGTAGATCCACTCTTGTAAACATCCACAATATCAATATCAATCAAGCTGGACGTAGGGTTTTACCTCCATCAAGAGGGCCCGAACCTGGGTAAAACATCGTGTCCCTTGTCTCCTGTTACCATCCGCCTAGACGCACAGTTCGGGACCCCCTACCCGAGATCCACCGGTTTTGACACCGACAACGGGTCTGCCACATTCAGATCCGTATGTATTTTGCAAATTTCTATGTCAACAATGCTCTGCACGGAGCTACTCTAGCTAATTGCTCCCACTTTCAATATGTATCCAGATTGAGACTTAGAGTCATCTGGATCAGTGTCAAAATTTGCATCGACGTAACCCTTTACGACGAACCTTTTGTCACCTCCATAATCGAGAAACATATCCTTATTCCACTAAGGATAATTTTGACCATTGTCCAGTGATCTACTCCTAGATCACTATTGTACTCCTTGCCAAAATCGATGTAGGATATACAATAGATTTGGTACACAGCATGGCATACTTTATAGAACCTATGGCCAAGGCATAGGGAATGACTTTCATTCTCTTTCTATCTTCTGTCGTGGTCGGGCTTTGAGACTTACTCAATTTCACACCTTGTAACACAGGCAAGAACTCTTTCTTTGACTGTTCCATTTTGAACTACTTCAAAATCTTGTCAAGGTATGTACTCATTGAAAAACTTAACAAGAGTCTTGATCGATCTCTATAGATCTTGATGCTCAATATGTAAGCAGCTTCACCGAGGTCTTTCTTTGAAAAAACTCCTTTCAAACACTCCTTTATGCTTTGCAGAATAATTCTACATTATTTTCGATCAACAATATGTCATTCACATATACTTATCGAAATGTTGTAGTGCTCCCAAATACTTTCTTGTAAATACAGGCTTCACCGTAAGTCTGTATAAAAAGATATGCTTTGATCAACTTATCAAAGCGTATATTCCTACTCCGAGATGCTTGCACCAGTCCATAGAAGGATCGCTGGAGCTTGCATATTTTGTTAGCACCTTTAGGATTGAAAAAACCTTCTGGTTGCATCATATACAATTCTTCTTTAATAAATTCATTAAGGAATGCAGTTTTGTTTATCCATTTGCCCGATTTCATAAAATGCGGCAATTTCTAACATGATTCTGACAGACTTATGCATAGATACGAGTGAGAAACTCTCATCGTAGTCAACACCTTGAACTTGTCGAAAACCTTTTGCGACAATTCTAGCTTTATAGATAGTAACACTACTATCAGCGTTCGTCTTCCTCTTGAAGATCCATTTATTTTCTATGGCTCGCCGATCATCGGGCAAGTCAACCAAAGTCCACACATTGTTCTCATACATGGATCCCATCTCAGATTTCATAGCCTTAAGCCATTTCACGCAATCTGGGCTCATCATCGCTTCCTCATAGTTCGTAGGTTCGTCATGGTCTAGTAACATAACTTCCAGAACAGGATTACCGTACCACTCTGGTCGGATCTTACTCTGGTTGACCTACGAGGTTCAGTAACAACTTGATCTGAAGTTTCATGATCATCATCATTAACTTCCTCACTAATTGGTGTAGGAGTCACATGAACAGATTTCTGTGATAAACTACTTTCCAATAAGGGAGCAGGTACAGTTACCCCATCAAGTTCTACTTTCCTCCTGATGTAGACACAAACCTAGGGTAGGGTAATAGGCCTGACCTATACATCCTACCTAAGGTCCTAGTCCTAAGAACAAAGAAGTTCAAATATCAGAAGAAGAGATCCAGCAAAGGCGTCGAGTGAAGTCCACTCGACCTATCATCCACTCGGAGATCTCACTTTATCCAGGCCACTCGACCATCAAACCACTCGACGATAAGAAGACCTAAAGCCGCTCTGCGCAGCAACGGTCGGACATTTACTCAGATAATTAATGACCATTCACAACATTTGAATACAGGCGTTACCTGTAACGCCACCTCTTTATGTACATTGAATTCTATGTAACGGAGGGGAGCTGGGGTCCTGGCGCACTCTATATAAGCCACCCCCTCCTCTGGGACAAGGGTTCGCACCCCCTGTAACTCACACGCGTATAATCCAGTCGATCGCCTCCGGGCTCCGAGACGTAGGGCTGTTACTTCCTTCGAGAAGGACCTGAACTCGTAAAACTAGCGTGTACAACTCCTCCATAGCTAAGATCTTACCTCTACATTCCTACCCCCTATTCTACTGTCAGACTCAGAACCACGACAGTTGGCGCCCACCGTGGGGCAGGTATCTTAGCGACTTGTTGGAGAAGTTGCAATCTTTTCGATCCCCTTCATCATGGTTTCAGGCGGAGGTTTGGCTGAGGGCTGCGAGATCCGTCTCGGCGCGCTCGTGTTCGTCGCCGACGACTCCGCTTGGCTTCAGGAGGCTCCACTCGATGTCGATGCACTCCCCGTCCGCGGGGCAACGCACTTTCGCGCGTGCATCCGCGGCGTCCTCCTGAGGCAGCCGTCGACCCGATTCTGTCGGCTGTGGCGTCCTCCGCCTGTCGCCCGCCAAAGCGCTCCGGTCGGTCAAGGCTTCAGCGATGGGTGAGGCACGCAGTGGCTCGCCAAACGGCCACCCCCCAAGTCGCGGCGATCGAGCCCAACGAATCTCTCTACGGCCTGTTCGACTGGCTCGCGAAGACCGCATCCGAAAAGCGACAACGGTGATCCAACGGCGGAGGTCCCGATGGTCGATGGACCTCGCGATCCTCCCGGCTTCCCTCGCACCAAGCGTGGCGGCAGAGGCGATCCGTCGCATGCCCATGAGGAATACCTCCCGAGCCCCTCTCTTGGGCGAGAGGAAGAGCTTCGCCCAGCGAGGAACATGGATGCTCTTCACACTCCTATCGTTGGAGAAACCCCGAGGCCGGGCCTTGGAGGACGCGCTACCGCCAATCTGGCTGAGCGCACTGACCGAAAATCTCCAGCGAGTACTCGACGAGCGTGCGTGGCAAAGGGTTCAAGAATCCAGTCGACGCCAGCTTTTTCCACCTCTGACTCAGGTATATCAAACTCCGATTCAAAATCTTACAGCTGCAGCTCGAATAGCAGAGTCAATTCAACCCTCCCAGTCAGAAGCCAGCAGAGGTTTAATGCAGATCAGAGCTTTACTCCGGGTAGCAGGAGAGCAGAATACGGCTGTGTCACAGTCCCGGAATAGGATCCATAGCAGGTCTGTTGTTGAAGATACCGTCCAGTCGGCACATAGCCCAAGATCGCCCCCGAGGCGTGAGGGACATGGTGACCGACGTGATCAATACAGAAACCGTGAGCAGTATGATCACCAACTCGATCATGACGATCGTCGTCGAGTGCCCACACCTCCCCCAAGGAGTGGATCATACGTGCCTCGACAGCAGGATGACAGATGCCCTCATAGTGTTGGGCAAAGGATTCTAATCGACCCCAGGGAGCCAGGCTTTGATGCGAGATCTATTCTCGTTCAAGGTTTGGTCGACAGGAACAGAGCTCACCGAGAAGGTCATGACAGAGATGTACCCACCAGCAGCAGAGTGCGTGCCTCAGGTCCAGAGTGCTTCAGCAGAGCCATCAGGGCCTGCTACGTCTTGAGCTTGCGTTCGTTTTCCTCGAAGAGGAGAGGGTGATGCAGCAAAGTGTAGCGTAAGTATTTCCCTAAGTTTTGAGAACCAAGGTATCAATCCAAAGAGGAGGCTCCTCAAAAGTCCCACGCACCTACACAAACAAAGCGAGAATTCGCAACCAACGCAATAAAGGGGTTGTCAATCCCTTCACAGCCACTTCATGAAAGTGAGATCTAATAAAGATAGTATGATAAGATAAATATATTTTTGGTATTTTATAATATAGATGCAAAAGTAAAGATGCAAATAAAAATAGATTGGAAACAAGTATTATAAGAGATAGACTCGGGGGCCATAGGTTTCACTAGTGGCTTCTCTCAAGATAGCATAAGTATTACGGTGGGTGAACAAATTACCGTCGAGCAATTGATAGAAAAGCGCATAGTTATGAGCTTATCTAGGCATGATCATGTATATAGGCATCACGTCCATAACAAGTAGACCGACTCCTGCCTACATCTACTAATATTACGCCACACATCGACCGCTATCTAGCATGCATCTAGAGTATTAAGTTCATAAGAACAGAGTAACACATTAAGCAAGATGACATGATGTAGAGGTATAAACTCATGCAATATGATATAAACCCCATCTTGTTATCCTCGATGGCAACAATACAATACGTGCCTTGCAACCCTTTACATCCTTTGGGTAAGGACACCACAAGATTGAACCCAAAGCTAAGCACTTCTCCCATGGCAAGAAAGACCAATCTAGTAGGCCAAACCAAACTGATAATTCGAAGAGACTTGCAAAGATAACTTAATCATACATAAAAGAATTCAGAGAAGATTCAAATATTATTCATAGATAAACTTGATCATATACCCACAATTCATCGGATCTCGACAAACATACCGCAAAAAGAGATTACATCGAATAGATCTCCACAAGAGAGGGGGAGAACATTGTATTGAGATCCAAAATGAGAGAAGAAGCCATCTAGCTAATAACTATGGACCCGTAGGTCTGTGGTAAACTACTCACAACTCATTGGAGGGGCAAGGATGTTGATGTAGAGGCCCTCCGTGCTAGGTTCCCCCTCCAGCAGAGTGCCGACGAAGGCTCCAAGATAGGATCTCACGGATACAGAAGGTTACGGTGGTGGAAATTGTGTTTCGTGGTGCCCCTGGATGTTTTTAGGGTACGTAGGTATATATAGGAAGAAGAAGTACGTCGGTGGCCTTGAGGGGCCCACGAGACAGGGGCGCCCTCCTATCTCGTGGAGGCTCCGGTTGCTTCTTGACTTGCACTCCAAGTTCTCTGGATAACGTTCGGCGAGAAAATCACGTTCCTGAAGGTTTCATTCCGTTTGGACTCCGTTTGATATTCCTTTTCTTCGAAATACTAAAATAGGCAAAAAAAACATCAATATGGGTTGGGCCTCCGGTTAATAGGTTAGTCCCAAAAATGATATAAAAGTGGAAAATAAATACCAATAATGCCTAAAACAGTAGATAAAGTAGCATGGAGCAATCAAAAATTATAGATACGTTGGAGACGTATCAGGCATCCCCAAGCTTAATTCCTGCTCATCCTTGAGTAGGTAAATGATAAAAAGAGAATTTTTGATGCGGAGTGATACTTTGGCATAATTTCAATGTAAATCTTCTTAATTGTGGTATGAATATTCAGGTCCGAAAGATTCAAGACAAAAGTTCATATTGACATAAAAGTAATAATACTTCAAGTATACTAACTAAGCAATTATGTCTTCTCAAAATAACATGGCTAAAGAAAGTTATCCCTAAAAAATCATATAGTCTGGCTATGCACCATCTTCCCCACACAAAATATTTAAATCATGCACAACCCCGATGACAAGCCAAGCAATAGTTTCATACTTTAACATTTTCAAAACTTTTTCAATCTTCACGCAATACATGAGCGTGAGCCATGGATATAGCACTATATGTGGAATAGAATGGTGGTTGTGGAGAAGACAAAAAGGGAGAAGATAGTCTCACATCAACTAGGCGTATCAACGGGCTATGGAGATGCCCATCAATAGATATCAATGTGAGTGAGTAGGGATTGCCATGCAACAGATGCACTAGAGCTATAAGTATATGAAATCTCAACAAAAGAAACTAAGTGGGTGTGCATCCAACTCGCTTGCTCACGAAGACCTAGGGCATTTGAGGAAGCCCATTATTGGAATATACAAGCCAAGTTCTATAATGAAAAATTCCCACTAGTATATGAAAGTGACAAAATGTGAGACTCTCTATCATGAAGATCTTGGTACTACTTTGAAGCACAAGTGTGGTAAAAGGATAGTAACATTGCCCCTTCTCTCTTATTCTCTCATTTTTTATATTTTTTTTTCTTTGGGCCTTTTTTATCTTTTTTTTCTTTGGGCCTCTTTTTTTCCTCTCTTTTTTTATTTTTCGTCCGGAGTCTCATCCCGACTTGTGGGGGAATCATAGTCTCCATCATCCTTTACTCACTAGGACAATGCTCTAATAATGATGATCATCACACTTTTATTTACTTACAACTCAAGAATTACAACTCGATACTTAGAACAAAATATGTTTCTATATGAATGCCTCCGGCGGTGCACCGGGATATGCAATGAATCAAGAGTGTCATGTATGAAATAATTATGAACGGTGGCTTTGCCACAAATACGATGTCAACTACATGATCATGCTAGCAATACGACAATGATGGAGCGTGTCATAATAAACGGAACGGTGGAAAGTTGCATGGCAATATATCTCAGAATGGCTATGGAAATGCCATAATAGGTAGGTATGGTGGCTTTTTTGAGGAACATATATGGTGGGTGTATGATACCGGCGAAAAGTGCGCGATATTAGAGAGGCTAGCAATGGTGGGAGGATGGGAAAAAGTGCGTATAATCCATGGACTCAACGTTAGTCATAAAGAACTCATATACTTATTGCAAAAATCTATAAGTTATCAAAGCAAAGTATTACGCGCATGCTCCTAGGGGGATAGATTGGTAGGAAAAGACCATCGCTCGTCCTCGACCGCCACTCATAAGGAAGACAATCAATAAATAAATCATGCTCCGAGTTCATCACATAACGGTTCACCATACGTGCATGCTACGAGATTCACAAACTTCAACACAAGTATTCTTTAAATTCACAACTACTCAACTAGCATGACTCTAATATTACCATCTTCATATCTCAAAACAATTGTCAAGCATCAAACTTTTTTTAGTATTCAACGCACTCAAAAGAAAGTTTCACATATCTTGAATACCAAGTATATTAATATTCAAGCAAATTACCATGCTATTAACGACTCTCAGAATAATCTAAGTGAAGCATGAGAGACCAATAGTTTCTTTAAAACAAATATACCACCGTGCTCTAAAAGATCTAAGTGAAGCACTAGAGCCAAAATTATCACGCTCAAAAGATATAAGTGAAGCACATAGAGTATTCTATCAAATTCCAATTTATGTATGGCTCTCTCAAAAGGTGTGTACAGAGAGGATGATTGTGGTAAACTAAAAAGAAGGAACTAATATAACACATGACGCTCCAAGGAAAGCACTTATCATGTGGTGAATAAAAATATATCCCCAAGTAAAGTTAACAATGAACGAAGACGAAAGAGGGGATGCCTTCCCGGGGCATCCCCAAGCTTAGGCTTTTGGCTATTCTTGAATATCTTGGGGTGCCATGGGCATCCCCAAGCTTAGGTTCTTGCCACCCTTTATTCCATAGTCCATAAAAGCTTTACCGAAAACTTGAAAACTTCACAACACAAAACTCAATAGAAATCTCGTGAGCTTCGTTAGAGAAAGAAAACAAAAGACTACTTTAAGGTACTATAATGAACTCATTTTTATTTATATTGGTGTTAAACCTACTGTATTCGAACTTCTCTATGGATTATAAACTATTTTATTGGCCATAGATTCATCAAAATAAGCAAACAACACACGAAAAACAGAATCTGTCAAAAACAGAACAGTCTGTAGTAATCTGTAACTAACGCAAACTTCTGGAACTCCAAAAACCATACCAAAATTAGACGACCTAGAAAATTTGTTTGTTGATCAGCAGAAATTGGAATCAATATTTTATCACGTTCTGGTGATTTTTAACAATTCGGGCACTGAGCGCAAAGTTTCTGGAAATTACAGCAAGATCAAATAACTATCATCCAAGAGGATCCAATAGGTTTAACTTGGCACAAACACTAATTAAAAGATAAAACCACATCTAAACCGAGGCTAGATGAATTATTTATTTATTCCTAAACAAAAGCAAAAATAAAAAACATAAAATAAAATTGTGTTGCCTCCCAACTAGCGCTATCGTTTAACGCCCCTAGCTACACATAAAAGCGAGGATAGATCTAAGTAGTGTCGTAATAATAAGATAGATCTTGGAAGCTCATTTCATATTCTCTATGTTTGGCGGCAAGTTTCCTTTGAGGCAAGCAAAAGTAATCAAAAGGGCTAAATTTAGTGGGACAAATATCCCCAAGATCAATCACAGGAGGAACGGGTTCCTCCTTTGGCCCTTCATAGTGCACAACTATTTCATCACTAAAAGCATTCTTTTGGAAAAATCTTGTAAGCCTATACTCAAGAGAGTATCCTAGCTCATTGTTTCGAAGGGCAAAATCATTATTAAGCTCGTTAATGCAATCAACCAAGACATTAGTAGGAACCTTTTTTCTAAGGTTTTCATTAAAAGCGACATAGTCTGAAGATTGAAAATGTCTAATTTCCTCTTGATCGTAGAGGATCGCTTCTATGGGAGGACGATCAGCGTCCACCCTATAGTGTGCGAAGATTTCTTTGGCCTATATTATGATAAATCTAAACTCATGAGCCAAAAAGATAGTAACAGCACGCTTAACGGAAGAATGCTCAATATTAGAGAATTCTAGGAAGATTCTTTGTATGCAAGGATGCATATGCATAAATTGTCTTTCAAGTTCAACTATAAGCATAGCAATAGCATCCGCAAGACTACTAGTTCTATGAATAATAGAACAACCCATGGAAGGTAAAGCACCGACACAAGTAAAGAAATCTTGAATAACACCTTTGCCAATGATGTTACCACTACCGATTCGAAACTTTTTAGTATGCAAGATAGGGGGTTCATCGGCCGGAGCCTCGGGATTTTCTGTGTTATCATTATTGTCCATATCGACGATAATTTCCCCAATTTCAGACATAGCGGCAAAGAAAGGGCGAAAAGAGAGAGAGAGAGAGAGAGAGAGAGAGAGAGAGAGAGAGGAGATTGGGAAAGAGAGGGCGAATAAAACGGCAAGGGTGAAGTGGGGGAGAGGAAAACGAGAGGCAAATGGCAAATAATGTAAATGCGAGGGAGATAGGTTTGTGATGTGTACTTGGTATGTCTTGACTTGAGCGAAGACCTCCCGACAACGGCGCGGAAATCCTTCTTGATACGTCTTGAGCTTGCGTTGGTTTTCCTCGAAGAGGAGAGGGTGATGCACAAAGTGTAGCGTAAGTATTTCCCTCAGTTTTGAGAACCAAGGTATCAATCCGATGGGAGGATCCTCAAAAGTCCCACGCACCTACACAAACAAACTGAGAACTCGCAACCAACGCAATAAAGGGGTTGTCAATCCCTTCACAGCCACTTGCGAAAGTGAGATCTAATAAAGATAGTATGAAAAGATAAAGATATTTTTGGTATTTTATAATATTGATGCAAAAAGTAAAGACGCAAATAATAATAGATTGGAAACAAGTATGATAAGAGATAGACCCGGGGGGCATAGGTTTCACTAGTGGCTTCTCTCAAGATAGCATAAGTATTACGGTGGGTGAACAAATTACTGTCGAGCAATTGATAGAAAAGCGCATAGTTATGAGATTATCTAGGCATGATCATGTATACATGCATCACGTCCATAACAAGTAGACCGACTCCTGCCTGCATCTACTACTATTACTCCACACATCGACTGCCGTCTAGCATGCATCTAGAGTATTAAGTTCATAAGAACAGAGTAACGCATTAAGCAAGATGACATGATGTAGAGGGATAAACTCATGCAATATGATATAAACCCCATCTTATTATCCTCGATGGCAATAATACAATACGTGCCTTGCAACCCTTTACATCCTTTGGGTAAGGACACCATAAGATGGAACCCAAAGCTAAGCACTTCTCCCATGGCAAGAAAGACCAATCTAGTAGGCCAAACCAAACTGATAATTCAAAGAGACTTGCAAAGATAACTTAATCATACATAAAAGAATTCAGAGAAGATTCAAATATTATTCATAGATAAACTTGATCATAAACCCACAATTCGTAGGATCTCGACAAACACACCGCAAAAAGAGATTACATCGAATAGATCTCCACAAGAGAGGGGAAGAACATTGTATTGAGATCCAAAAGGAGAGAAGAAGCCATCTAGCTAATAACTATGGACCCGTGGAGTGCAGTAAACTACTCACAATTCATCGGAGGGGCAAGGATGTTGATGTAGAGGCCCTCCGTGCTTGATTCCCCCTTCGACAGAGTGCCGGGGAAGGCTCCAAGATGGGATCTCGCGGATACATAAGGTTACGGTGGTGTAAATTGTGTTTCGTGGTGCCCCTGGATGTTTTCGGGGTATGTAGGTATATATAGGAAGAAGAAGTACGTCGATGGTCGCCCGAGGGGCCCACAAGACAGGGGGTGCCCTATAGGGGGGGGTACCCTCCTATCTCGTGGAGGCTCCGATTGCTTCTTGACTTGCACTCCAAGTTCTCTGGATCACGTTTCCGAAGGTTTCATTTCGTTTGGACTCCATTTGATATTCATTTTCTTCGAAATATTGAAATAGGCAAAAAAAACAGCAATATGGGTTGGGCCTCCGGTTAATAGGTTAGTCCGAAAAGTGATATAAAAGTGGAAAATAAAGCCCAACAAAGCCTAAAACAGTAGATAAAGTAGCATGGAGCAATCAAAAATTATAGATACGTTGGAGACGTATCAGGGCCGCAGTGATTCCTTCCAACTTCAGGTTGGCGACTGGAGTCAGTAAGTTCACTGGCGAGTCCAAGCCGGATACTTGGCTTGAGGATTACCGAGTGGCTATTCAGATTGGCGGCGGCAATGATGAAGTGTCCATGAAACACCTGCCTCTGATGTTAGAAGGTTCGGCCAGAGCATGGCTAAATCAATTAGCACCCAGCAGCATTTACACTTGGGAAGATCTTGCCCGAGTGTTTGTCAGAACGTTTGAAGGGACATGCAAATGACCAGCAGGTTTGACAGAGCTGCAATCTTGTGTCTGCGAAGACAAATGAAACTTTGAGGATTATATCCAGAGATGGATCACACTTTGCATCACACACGATGAGAACGTGTCGATCACCAGCGGTTTGTGCCTTCAAGGAAGGCGTCAAATACCGAGAGTTGAACTTGAAGTTCGTTCGGACCGGAGACATGTCTCTGAGTCGAATGATGGATATTTCCACCAAGTATGCTAATGGTGAAGAAGAGGATCGGCTCCGGAGTGGCAAGCACAAATCAGTCGCCCACGAAATTGGAGGAGGAAACTCCAGTCGGAAGCACAAGCGTAAAGCCGAGCTAGCTGCTCCTGGGGAAACCTTAGCCGTGACTCAAGGAAAACCCAAAGGGAAGCCCAAGGGGCCATGGAACCCTAAGAAGATAAAAGATCAAGATGGAAATGATGTGCTAGATTTGCCATGCCACATCCACACAAAGAAAGATGAAGAGGGTAAAATCATTTACCCGAAGCATACCACTCGGCAGTGTCGGCTCCTGATCCAGCAGTTCCGAGATAAACAGCCCAAAGACAAGGAAAAGAGTCGCACAAGGTTGAGGACAAGGAAGAGAGTGATGATGGTTACCCTCACGTCAATTCCACTATGATGTTTTCTTGATGTTGAGAGTAAGAGTCGTGAAAGTGATCAACAGAGAAGTGAATATGGTCGCTCCAATGACGCTTGATTATTGAAATGGTCTTAGACTGCCATCACATTCGACCATTCGATCACCCGACACACATAGCCACCCCACAGGAGGCAAGCTTTGGTGGTCGATCCAGTTGTCGAAGGCACTCGACTGACTAAAGTTCTGATGGATGGTGGCAGTGGCCTTAACATTCTGTATGCGGAAACATTGAAAGGGATGGGCATTTCGATGTCCAGACTCAGTGAAAGCAGTATGAGTTTCCATGGAGTCATTCCAGGCAAGAAGGCTGAATCACTCGGCCAGATTGCTCTTGACGTGGTTTTCGGTAATTACAAGAATTACCGCAAAGAAAAGTTGACATTTGAAGTGGTGGATTTCCAGAGTGCTTATCACGCCATTCTGGGCAGGCCGACTTATGCGCATTTTATGGCTCGACCATGCTATGTGTACCTTAAATTGAAAATGCATGGTCTCAAGGGAGTGATCACTATCACTGGCAATCGAAAGAAGGCAGAAGAGTGCTTCCAGAAGGGCTCAAAGATCGCTGATCTTGTGAGATGGCGATGAGTGGAATTGCAGGAGTATCAGAAAAATGCAGATCTGAGTGATTTGCTGCTATCTAAGAAGCCTGCAATGGATTCAGCATTTCAGTCGTCCGGTGAAATGAAACTGGTTCATATCCACCCGACTGATCCCAACGCTGCTCCGACTCACATTTCAACAACTCTCGACTCCAAATAGGAAGAAGCGCTCATCCAGTTCCTCCGTGAGAACTGGGACATCTTTGCATGGAAACCTTCTGACATGCCGGGTGTTCCCAGGGAACTGGCTGAGCATCGTTTGCGAGTCGACCCAAAGATAAAAACGGTCAAGGAACATCTTCGACGGTCCGCCGTACAGAAGAGAAAAGCAATCGGTGAAGAAGTGGCTCGGCTCCTGGCAGCTGAGTTTATTTGAGATATTTACCACTCCGAGTGGTTAGCTAACGTTGTCATGGTCCCTAAGAAGGACAATTCACTTCGCATGTGCATCGACTTCAAGCATATCAATCGGGCCTGCCCGAAGGATCACTTTCCTCTCCCTCGTATCGATCAGATAGTCGATTCGACTGCGGGATGTGTGTGTTTGTCCTTTTTGGACGCCTATTCCGGGTATCATCAGATCCGTCTGTTTGGACCCGATGAAATTAAAACAGCTTTCATCACCCCATTCGTGTGCTTCTGTTATGTCACTATGCCATTCGGTCTGAAGAACACTGGAGCCACATTCATGCGGATGATTCAGAAGTGTTTACTCACTCAAATCAGTCGGAATGTGGAAGCGTACATGGATGACATTGTGGTCAAGTCACGCAAAGGTTCCGACCCTCTTGGTGACCTTGCTGAAACCTTTGCCAACCTCAGAAGGTACGATATCAAGCTTAATCCATCAAAGTGCACGTTCGGAGTCCCAGGAGGAAAGTTACTCGGTTTTCTCATTTCCGAACGAGGGATCGATGCTAACCCCGAGAAAGTTTGTGCCATACTCCGAATGAAACGCCCAGTGTGTGTGCATGATGTCCAGAAGCTTACTGGTTGTTTGGCCGACCTAAGTCGATTCATTTCCAGACTCAGCGAGAAGGCACTACCTCTCTACCAACTGATGAAGAAGTCAGATAAGTTCGAGTGGACTCCCGAAGCTGATGCAACATTTGCAGAGCTAAAAGCCCTGCTTTCCACCCAGCCGGTGCTTGCTGCCCCAATCAGCAAAGAGCCTTTACTGCTTTATATAGCATCCACTGGACAAGTCGTCAGTACAGTACTTATGGTCGAGCGAGAAGAAGAGGGAAAAGCCTATAAAGTTCAGCGCCCGGTTTATTATGTTTCTGAAGTTCTGACTCCGTGAAACAGAGATATCCGCACTATCAGAAGCTTGTTTATGGGATTTATATGACCATGAAGAAGGTTGCACACTATTTCTCTCACCACTCTGTTACGATTAAATCGTGACGCTCCATTATCGTAGATTCTGCACAAATGTAGATGCAACCGGTCGAGTGGCAAAATGGGCGATTGAACTCCTTCCCTTAGATATTCAGTTTGAGGCAAAGAAAGCTATCAAGTCCCAAGCAATATCTGATTTCCTCGCCGAGTGGATCGAATAAAGAATCGCCGACTCAAGTTCACTCGAACCTTTGGACCATGTTCTTTGACGGTTCCAAGATGCTGAATGGTTCGGGTGCCGGGTGGTATTAGTATCCCCCCGAGGAGACAAGCTCAGATATGTACTCCAGATTCACTTTGATTCCTCCAATAACGAAGCAGAATATGAAGCACTCTTATATGGGTTTCGCATGGCCATTTCACTCGGCGTCCGTCGCCTCATGGTCTATGGAGACTCAGATTTGGTGGTCAATCAAGTGATGAAAGAGTGGGACGTCAGAAGCCCAGGCATGACTGGCTACTACAATGCGGTGAGAAAGTTGGAAAAGAAGTTTGAGGGGTTAGAGCTCCATCACATACCCCGACTGAAAAATCAAGCAACCGATGATTTGGTGAAGATAGGCTCCAAGAGAGAAGCCATTCCCAGCAATGTGTTTCTGGAACACATTCACACACCATCAGTTCAAGAAGATCTTTTTACAGAAGAGCCCCCGCAACCTAAGAGCGCCACAGAGACGACTGAAGTCGAGGTTCCAGCCGTGGTCGACCTAATCATGGAAGTTCTGGTCATCACTCCCGACTGGACAGTACCTTACATTGCGTACATCCTTAGGAAGGAACTCCCAGAGGATGAAGAAGAGGCTCGACAGATCGTCCGTCGATCCAAGGCCTTTACGGTGATAAAGGGACAATTGTTCAGAGAAAGTGTGGTAGAATTGATCGAAATGCATAACACCAGAAGAAGGTCGAATGATCCACAACGACATCCACTCGGGGACCTGCGGTCACCATGCGTCCTCTCGGGCCATTGTGGCTAAAGCATACCGAGTCGGATTTTATTGGCCTCGAGCAAATGAAATGACGAAAGATATATTCGACAGATGTGAAGGTTGCCAGTTCTACTCTGGTATGTCTCACAGGCCTGCATCAGCCCTGAAGACCATTCCCTCGTCGGCCCTTTCTTTGTTTGGGGGTTGGACATGGTTGGGCCGCTGAGGACTGGTAGGAGCGGATTTACTCATGTGCTTGTAGCAGTCGACAAGTTTACCAAATGGATCGAAGCTAAACCTATCAAGAATCTCGAAGCCAGCACTGCTGTCTTCTTCTTCAGAGAATAGACATTCAGATATGGAGTTCCACACAACATCATCACCGACAACGGATCGAACTTTGATTCTAATGAGTTTAGAGTGTTCTGCGCTTCTCAAGGCACACGAGTCGACTATGCTTCAGTCGCTCACCCATAGTCGAATGGTCAAGCAGAAAGGGCGAATGGTCTAATCCTCAAAGGACTGAAACCCCGACTGATGCTAATCTCAAACACGCAGCAGGCGCCTGGGTCGATGAACTTCCATCAGTTCTTTGGGGTTTGAGGACAACTCCCAATCGATCGACTGAACAAACCCCTTTCTTTTTGGTCTATGGAGCCGAAGCTGTTCTGCCAAGTGACTTGCTCCACAATGCACCCCGAGTCGAACTCTTCTCTGAAGAAGAAGTGGAACAGGCCCGGCAGGATTCAGTCGATCTCTTAGAAGAGGAAAGAGAGATGGCGTTGATCAGGTCGACCATTTATCAGCAAGATTTGCGTCGATTCCATGCCAGAAACGTGAACGGTTGAGCTTTTCAAGAGGGAGACTTGGTTCTTCGAGTGGATCAACAGAAGCCACACAAGCTTGCCCCTGCTTGGGAAGGTCCCTTCATTATCACCAGAGTTCTCCACAATGGAGCATACCATCTTTACAATGTCGAACATCGGAAAAGGCGAGCCACGAGCTTGGAATCTTGAGCTGCTCCGCCCCTTTTATACTTAAGTACTCACTCGGATGAGATGTAATAAGAAGCACCTTTGTAGTTTATTTATCAAAGACAAGAGCTTTATAATCTTCCTAAACGATTGTTGTTGCTTTTGTTTCCGTTTGAAATCCCCCAGTGGGTGACTTTGCTGTGAATCTGTTTCGCCCAAGTCTGAATAATCCTACCGAGTGGTGAGCAAGCTTCTCACTCGGAGGCTTAGCTGCGAATCCGTTTCGCCTAAGTTCAAAAAATCCTACCGAGTGGAGAGCAACCCTCCCACTCGGGGGCTTAGCTGCAGTCAAGTACTCGCCTAAGTTTGAAAAATCCTACCGAGTGGAGAGCAACCCTCCCACTGGGGGCTTAAGCTACTTGATCAAGTACTCGTCTAAGTATGAAAAATCCTACCGAGTGGAGAGCAACCTCCCACTCGGGGCTTAAGCTATGATCAAGTACTCGCCTAAGTTTGAAAAATCCTGCAGTGGAAAGCAACCCTCCCACTCGGGGCTTAGCTGCAGTCAAGTACTCGCCTAAGTTTGAAAAATCCTGAGTGGAGCAACCCTCCCACTCGGGGCTTAAGCTATGATCAAGTACTACCTAAGTTTGAAAAATCCTACCGAATGGAGAGCAACCCTCCCATTCAGGGGCTTAGCTGCAGTCAAGTACTCGCCTAAGTATGAAAAATCCTCACCGAGTGGAGAGCAATCACTCCCACTCGGGGCTTAAGCTAACGATCAAGTACTAGCCTAAGTTTGAAAAAATCCTCTTGAGTGGAGAGCAACCCTCCCACTCGGGGGCTTAGCTGCAGTCAAGTACACGCCCAAGTTTGAAAAATCCTACCGAGTGGAGAGCAACCCTCCCACTCGGGGCTTAGTTGCAGTCAAGTACTCGCCTAAGTTTGAAAAATCCTCACCGAGTGGGGAGCAACCCTCCCACTCGGGGGCTTAGCTAGATCAAGTACTCGCCTAAGTTTGAAAAATCCAACCGAGTGGAGAGCAACCCTCCCACTCGGGGGCTTAGCTGCAGTCAAGTACTCGCCTAAGTATGAAAAATCATACCGAGTGGAGAGCGACCCTCCCACTCGGGGGCTTAGCTGCAGTCAAGTACTCGCCTATGTATGAAAAATCCTACCGAGTGGAGAGCAACCCTCCCACTCGGGGGCTTAGCTGCAGTCAAGTACTCGCCTAAGTATGAGAAATCCTACCGTGTGGGGAGCAACCCTCCCACTCGGAGGCTTAGCCGCAGTCCAGAACTCGCCTAAGTATGGAAGCCGTCCCTATCCACAAGGACGACGAGGTGCAGGTCGACTGCAACCTTCTCCTTTGGAGCTACGCCACAAGTACAACATCCCCTCCATCCCTATCTGCAAGGACGACGAGGTGCAGGTCGACTGCAACCTTCTCCTTCGGAGCTAAGTCCCAAGTACAACGTTCGCTCCATCCCAATCCACAAGGATGACGAGGTGCAGGTCGACTGCAACCTTCTCCTTCGAGCTACATACAGGTACAACATCCGCTCCATCCCTATCTGCAAGGACGACGAGGTGCAAGTCGACTGCAACCTTCTCCTTCGGAGCTACGCCACAAGTACAATGTTCGCTCCATCCCTACCTGCAAGGACGATGAAGCGTAGGTCGATTGAAATCACTACCTCAGAGATGCATCTCAAACACAAAGATTATTCCGAGTGAAGAACAAATTCCACTCGAAGGCAAACGCAAGCATATTCGGAAATAAACCAAGTTCAGATAAATCCTAAGGCTGCTGACAACAGATCAAAAGTATTCGAGCATCAAGCCCGAAGAAGTTTAACGGTTACACAATCACTCGGCATCTCGAGGCAAATAAAAGTGAAGCTTAATGTTTTCTCGATCACGCATCAGGAGAGGGACTGGCTGGGTCGCAGAAATTGTCGAGGTCAATGTTGTCCGCAATACGAGTGGCAGCGGCAAGGAAGGTGTCCATGAAAGACTGGAAAGTATGCTTCTTCGTGTTAGCAACCTTGAGCTCCGCCAAACTTGTCTTCTTTGGCATCCTTGCAGTCACTCGGACCAGAGAGCAGGCGGCGTTGGCACCACAGCGAGCAGAGGACTTTTTCCATTCTTGCACATGCTCAGGGATTTGATTCAGTCAAGCCATCAGTGACTCGAGATCTTGAGACAGTTCCTCCTGAGGCCAAAGTTCTGCATCAACCCGGGTCATTGCAGCTTTCAGACGGGCTAGATAAGCAATTGCGCCGTCCATACGAGACTCCAACCGCATCACGTTCATTGCAACATCATCCTTGACTGGACAGTTGATGGGGTCAAGACCCGTCTCGACCCGCCCAGTTTCCGCTTCAAAGTCTTGGCAAAATTCTGCACAGTCGAGTGGATGATGAGTCGACGGCACAATTAGAATTGTCAGTCGACAGAAAAAAGACAGATTAATCGGTACCTTCAAGTTTCAAGACCAGCTTCAAACAAGTTGGCTCAGATAAGACTCTAGCTCGCCGTTCTTGATTTTGAGACTTCCAAGTTCGTCAGTCTCTCGACCTCTTGGTTGGCGTCAGAAACAGTAGTCTTCAGTTTGGAGTTTTCCTCTTCTAACTTGCCGACTGAAGCAGGCTTCTTTTCAGCAAGCGTTGTCTTCTCGCGCGCCTCCTTCTGAGCTGCAGCTAGGTCCAGATCCTTCTGCTCCAAAGCCTGCTTCATTTTCTCTAAAGAAATAACATTCTTCAGACGGGCTTGGAGTTGGCGGTTTTCACTACATACATCTGCCGAGTGGAGTCACTCGGTTCAAAAAAAAATGGAAAGAAAAAGTGCGGCGGTGGGATAAAGCGATCGTGATTGATTACCTCCCATGGCAGCTACTTCATCACGAGCGCTCTGGAGATTCTTCTTGGCCAACTCCAGATCAAGGTTGAGGCTGATTTGCTGCTTGTTCATTGCAGAGAGCTGAGCCCCAAGATCACGAGATTTCTACAGTCACAAGCCATATCAGTTGACAGAGATAAAAAGACACCACAATGCTAGCTACTCTAAGACTACCACTGAATTAAACATCCGATGGCAGTCTCGGGGACTACACCCAGTGGGTGCACTTAGCGTGCCCCCACTGATTTTGCAAAAAATAAAGAAAAAAGAAGATTCTCAGACCACAGTCGACTACCCGCAGTCACCTATGGTCTCGGGGACTACACCTAGTGGGTGCACTCAGCGTGCCCCCACTGGTTTCGATTCCACTCGGCGTGGTCTGCCCCGCTCGAGTGGCAAAAAAGAAGAGAGGTTCCCATTCTTAGACCACGATCGACTGCCCATGATCACCTATGGTCTCGGGGACTACACCCGATTGGGTGCACTCAGCGTGCCCCCTGGTTTCGATTCCACTCGGCGTGGTTTGCCCAGCTCGATTTGAATCGACACAAAGAGACATACATCATCAAAACAGCCACACCCCAGTGGGTGATCAGACAAGAAATACGGTCGATCGGAGAGTCAACTAACCTAGACATTGGCTTGCAGAGCAGTTCCGGCGTTGAAGGCTACCTGACTAGCCTCATGCACCATTTTCATCTGTCCCATCACAAGATTCAACTGAAGAAGAGCTTCCTTGGCAGCGGTGGCGGATCGTCTGGAGTTTGATATGCGGTGAAAAGTGATGGAGGCAGAGCAATCAAGCAACCGCCAGATCTGAAGCGAGAGAGTTGTATCGGCTGTGAAGTCTGAGCAGCTGATCCCGAGGGGCAGTCAGTCGTCAGCGGAACAGCGAAGGTGACGTAGGTTCGAGCCGGATCTGTCGAGCGCTCGACCACCATTCTAGGCGTCACAGTCGACTGAGGAACTTGGACCTCAGGCGCCTTCTCTCCCAGCTCCCTGTCCTTCTTCCTCCTCCCTCTCAGCGGCACCTCTTTGTCATCATCCGGAAGCACAACAACATCTCGTGGATCTGCAAAGAACAGAGAAAGCCATAAAGATAACTGACAAATCATTCAGTCGACCAGACGAATTTGAATCGACCTGGCTTACTGGCTTTGGAGGTGACGGCGTCATCGGCTTCCTCGTCAGCTGGAGTCTTGTCGATATCCATGTCGGTCGCAGCTGAGGTCGGGCTACACAAATTCATCGTCCACTCGGTCAGAACAAGAAAGCCGGTCGGAACAGAAAAATTGATCGCAACAAAAGATATGAGAAGAGCGTTTACCCAGAAGCAATAGGGACATCCATCTTAATCCTAGGCAAGGTCTCCCGAGCCTTCAAAGGATTAGCTTTGGGCTGCTTGGTGACCTTCTCAATCAAATCTGGACTCGGGGACCGAGTGCGCTTGTGAGATGGAGCACTCGACGCCACAACCTTGCCGCGCCTGTTCGCGGGATCATGTCGCTGCTAGGATCGACGTTCGGAGCGGGGCGGTGAGTCGGTTACTTCCTCATCTTCTGACTCGTCGCTCTCATCTTCATCATCATCAGCAGGGGACTCCCACTCGCCGCTCTCCTCAGCATTGTCCTCGCCCTCTTGGTCTTGCTCCAGAGCTTGTTCACCATTGGGCATTGAATACATCTCCGTGTAGATCTGTAAAACAAGAGACCGGTCCTAAGTCATTCGAAACAACAGTCAGCCGGAAAATACATTCAAAAATTCAGTCACGATGACCAGACCTTCTACGGTGGGTTCTTTCTTCTTGAAAGGATCGACTCTCCTAGCACCCCTGGGGTTGTCCTTGTTCCCGGTCATACCCATCAACCACTCGGCTATAGTTTTGGCCTCCACCTCCTCCGGATGAACCCGAGCAGTGTCGCCGGCCCCAGAGTACATCCACATGGAATGGTCACGAGCTTGGAGGGGTTGGATCCGCCGACTGAGGAACACCTCGAGCAGATCCATACCAGTGACACCTTGGTTGATCAGTTGTACCACTCTCTCAACTAGCATGCCTGTCTCTGCCTTCTCCGCAGCAGTCACTTTCAAGGAAGATGGAGTTTGAACACGGTCGAAAGAGAAAGGAGGAAGCCCAGTCGACTGGCCTGGGGTTGTGAGGTCCTGGCAGTAGAACAAGGTCGACTGCCAGCCCCTGACCGACTCAAGAAGAGTCATCGGAGGGAAAGAGCTCCTCTTCCTCTTCTGAATGCCCAGGCCCCCACACATCTGAATGACATGGGTTTTCTCATCTTTCGAGTTCACTTTTTCACAGTTTGGGATCGGGTGGTAAAGATGTGCTTGAAAAGACCCCAGTGTGGTTGGCACCCCAGGAAATTCTCACACATGGAGACGAACGCAGCAAGATATATGATAGTGTTGGGAGTGAAATGGTGGAGTTGGGCCCCAAAGAAATTAAGGAAACCGCGAAAGAAAGGATGTGGGGGAAGCAAAAAACCACGGTCGACGTGGATGGCGAGCAAGACACACTCACCCCGCCGCGGTTGTGGCTCCGTTTCTCCCCTCGGCAGGCGCGCGGACTTATGGACGATCAGCCCCAGCTCGGCCATATCGTCCAGGTCCTCTTGTCGGAGCGAAGATCGGATCCAGTCTCCCTGGATCCAACCCGACGACAACCCCGAGCGCGACGAAGACCCCCGATTCACCTTCTTGCTCTTCGCCGCCCCCGTCGCCTTCTTCAAGACGCTCCAAAGACCGCCGTTTGTCCTTCCCCATGGCGGCGGGCGACGGCGTCGAGAGTGGTTGGTGCAGGCAAAGCGAGTCACGAGAGGAAGAAGAAGAAGGGAATGGGCACGATTAAGGCAACGCTTGACCTCACCGCTTTTAAGGGCCTACTTCCGAGTGGGCGTGGCGTGGGCCCAAGCGATCCTGTCAAATCCCGCAACAGTCGCGTGCTCGATACGTGGTGAAAAAGGTGGCGCAGTAATCGAAAAGTCCTATTTATCTACTCCACTTACCGCGGGGCGCTCCGCCTAGCGCGCTTCTACCGAAATTTCGAATCCCAGGAAATCTGGGATCCCCTGCAACCGATCATGCCAAAGATTTCATGTCAGAGATATCATTCGACGGATGTAGTGGTATAAGCCAGCCGGTAATTTCTGAATCGATCAAGGCGACTGAAATGAAGCTGAAGTTCTAACAGCTGGCCTCCACTCGAAGATATAGACAAGACAATCAGGAGCAAAAGCAAGGTCAACTCCATCCTTCTTTTTCACTCAAACCTCGATCCATTCGGGGGCTAATGATGTAGACACAAACCTAGGGTAGGGTAATAGGCCTGACCTATACATCCTACCTAAGGTCCTAGTCCTAAGAACAAAGAAGTTCAAGCATCAGAAGAAGGGATCCAGAAAAGGCGTCGAGTGAAGTCCACTCGACCTACCATCCATTCGGAGATCTCACTTTATCTAGGTCACTCGACCATCAAACCACTCGACGATAAGAAGACCTAAAGCCGCTCTGCACAGCAACGGTCGGACATTTACTCAGATATTTAATGACCATTTACAACATTTCAATACAGGCGTTACCTGTAACGCCACCTCTTTATGTACATTGAATTCTATGTAACGGAGGGGAGCTGGGGTCCTGACTCACTCTATATAAGCCACCCCCCTCCTCTGGGACAAGGGTTCGCACCCCCTGTAACCCACACACGTATAATCCAGTCGGCCGCCTCCGGGCTCCGAGACGTAGGGCTGTCAATTCCTCCGAGAAGGGCCTAAACTCGTAAAACTAGCATGTACAACTCCTCCATAGCTAAGATCTTGCCTCCGCATTCCTACCCCCCTATTCTACTGTCAGACTCAGAACCACGACACCTCCCACTCACTTCTTTCGAGAGAAACTCCTTCTCTAGAAAGGATCCATTCTTAGCAACGAATTTGCCTTCGGATCTGTGATAGAAGGTGTCGGTGTCAAAACCGGCGGATCTTGGGTAGGGGGTCCCGAACTGTGCGTCTAGGCGGATGGTAACAGGAGACAAGGGACACAATGTTTTACCCAGGTTCGAGCCCTCTTGATGGAGGTAAAACCCTACGTCCTGCTTGATTGATATTGATATTGTGGATGTTTACAAGAGTGGATCTACCACGAGATCAAGGAGGTTAAACCCTAGAAGCTAGCCTATGGTATGATTGTAAGGGTTGTTGTTGTTCTGTCATACGGACTAGAGCCATCCGGTTTATATAGACACCGGAGAGGGCTAGGGTTACATAGAGTCGGTTACAATGGTAGGAGATCTACATATCCGTATCGCCAAGCTTGCCTTCCACGCCGAGGAAAGTCCCATCCGTACATAGGGCGAAGTCTTCAATCTTGTATCTTCATAGTCTTGGAGTCCTGTCGATGATGATAGTCCGGCTGATGATAGTTCGGCTGATGATGGTAGTCCGGCTATCCGGACACCCCTAATCCAGACTCGCTCGGTCCCTGAACTAGGCTTCAATGACGATAAGTCCGGTAGCGTATATTGCTTGGCATTGCAAGGCGGGTTCCTCCTCCGAATGATAGAAGATTGGGAACACCGGGATAGTGTCCGGCTCTGCAAAATAAATTCCACATTCCACCGTAGAGAATAATATATACACAAGTTCAATCTGGCGGCGTTTTACTGCGGCATGACGTCACGCCACTACCAAGCCATTATTTAAATCGTTTTTACTCTACCACCTCAAGCGCATTTAAGCGGCGGTTTCCTTGGCACGTCTTGTCGAGCGGATCGTGTTCCCCCTTCATCCGGATTCTCATCAATACGGACGTGGGTAACCCAACGCGCCATTGATGGTGGCGCTTGGGAGATAAGCGAGTTTTACCGGGCCGGTGGGGGGCGCGACAGACTTCGCCCCCATATAAGGGATAAGGATTCACCTTCTCACCCTCGCCTTCTTCCTCCTTTGCTTATCCATCTCACACTTTCGAGCTCCAGCGCCCAAGTTCGTGCATCTCGTCTCAAACTTCTCTGACCATGTCCGGAGCGGGAGGTAAATGGTTGGCCTCCACCGTTAAGGAGGAGCACATCGCCAAACTGCGCGGCGCCGGATACCTCTCCGGTGACATCGCGCACCGGCTGCCCGATGAGAGGCAGCTCATCCCCACCCCCAGGCCCCATGAGAGGGTTGTTTTCCTTCCCCACTTCCTCCGCGGACTGGGCTTTCCACTTCACCCCTTTGTCCGGGGGCTCATGTTCTACTATGGCCTGGATTTCCATGATCTGGCGCCGAACTTCATCCTCAACATCTCAGCGTTTATAAATGCGTGTGCGAGGCCTTCCTCTGCATCCAGCCCCACTTGACATGGCTCAAGACCTTCAATGTCAAGCCGAAGGTAGTGAAAGGGCACTCAAGCGGAGTCTTGGGCGCCATGTTGGGCAAGATGCCCAATGTCCTTTGGTTCGAAGGGGCCTTCGTGGAATCCGTCAAGGGGTGGCAATCGGGGTGGTTCTATATCACCGAGCCGCGTGACCCTACATGGGCGGCGGCCCCCGAGTTCAGATCTGGTATCCCCACGCAGCTCACCTCCTGGAAGAGAAGGGCTTCTTTGTGGGGTAGTTCGGAGGAGGCGACGGGACTCCAAGCCTGTATCCGAAGTTGGTGAAGAAGCTCGGGCTGGTTAACGTGGTCCAAGTCATGCTCGTCGCGGATTCTCCCATGCCAAGAGCGGGCATTCAATCTGTGGGAGTTCGATCCGGAACAGCACCGGCGCTGAGCCGGGCTCTTTGACACGACGTCTGAAGGCACACCGGAGGGTGCTGTTCAAGGGCGCCGAAGCCCCGCATCCGCGATCAAGATCGCGATTTATTTCGCTCAGCGCCAAGCCAACGAGGTAAGTGATTCTACCCCTTTACGGGACACTTGCTTTTCATAGTTTGACTCTATGCGGTTTTAATTTCCCCTTTTCCTTTGACAGACTGGATGAGGAAGGTGGAGCAGATTATCCGCCCGGCTCCTATGCCGTAAAATCCAATGAGATGCCCGTCTAGCGAGGCTGCTGGTTCCGACACCGCACGTGGTGCGGAGAAGAAGGCCAAGAAGGAGGCCACGGGTGCTCGAAAGAGTTCCGTTTTCAGGTGTCCGACGACTCGGGCGGACTCCTCCAAAAACGAGGAGGAGAAAGAGGACTCTCTCGGAGGAGGGAGAGAGGAAGAGGAAGGCTTCCCCAGGGGAGGCGAAGGGTCCAAGAGGAAGGACTATTCCCGGACAGCTCCGCCAACATCAACGTTGGCGAGGAAGAATGGCCTTCAAGGGCCAGGCCTCTGGCGAGATCGTAAGTATCCGGATTCTGAATGATTTATAATTTCTTTTCTGCGTCACTTAGTGTCATTCTGATGCCGCATGCTGCCTGTAGTCCGGCCAGTGATAATCTCCCCGCTTCATCGAGCGGGTCGTTGGCTCCGTCATATGTAGACTCCATCCCGACCGCCTCCACCCCTCGCGACATCGAGGACGCCGAGGTGGGATCCCAAGAAGGGACCCATCGGAGGCTTGGGCGCCACAAAGGCGTCCTCCGGACTTTGCGCCGGACTCCATATCGTAACCCGCAGTGGTTCCGGTCCGGCCGTGGCCCTTCGAATGAAGGGCAAGACCGTGACGCCGGGCGGCTTCCGTCCAACCGGGCGCCGGGCAATTTGTTGGAGGCGCTGCAGAGCGCTTCCATCGAGGAAGAACACCGCACTATTATGAGTGCGGTGATTCAGAAGGTGCAGCTTGCTAAGAGCGGGCTGACCGAAGCCTGCAATAGCCTTCTATCAGGCTTTGAGGTAAGAAGTTAAAAATATGCAATGTAATACCGCATAGACAGTAGCCCCTGATGCTCGGTTCGGTATTCGGGAAGAAAAGCCGGACTGAGGATCTGAAAAAAAAAGATATACGCAGGGTTGCTAAAAAATTATGTCAATATGGGTTCCAGGCTGCGCTGCTGACCTCTGCCGCACTGACTGCGGAGGTCGGTGCTTTGAAGCAGGAGCTCGAGCGGTCCGAGCAAGAGCTCGAAGCGCCAGAAGCAGCTCCAGGACAAAGAAGGTGAGTAACACCACTTTGAACTTGTACCTTCTGAGAAAAGGATTTAGGTTGCAACAAAAATAACAAGGATAACATGGAGTACTGCGGGGGCCACGAGCAGGTGGCGACCACTGAAGGAGGGCCGTGTCCGTGGCCGAACGCAATGCGGCCAGGAACGGGCAGAGCGAGAAAGGCAGGAGGCGCGGGTGGCGGTGGTTCAGCAAGAGCTCCAGGCTCTCATGGAAAAGCATGAGAGTTTGGAGCATGACTCAAAGACTCGAGAGTCCGAGCTTGCCTCGGCTCCCGAAAGTGCCAAAACTGCCAAGGCCGATGCCCATAAGTCCCTTCAGGAGATTGAGTTGGTGAGGAAGATAGCGGCGGGTAAGGCATTTTTCATGCAAAGGAAGCATGTGAATGTGAATTACGTGTTACTTACCCGAATTCGGAGCTCTCCAGGGGCATTTGCAGATCTGCCTCAGCGTGTCTCGATGTCGCCGCATTCTACCGAGCCGAGGAGGGAGCTCAACGGAGAAAGGTCTTACGGTCTCGATATCTTTGAGGCCGGCCATCCGATGCCCCTAGCGACCGGTGAAGCGGTGGTCCAGCTCCTAAGGTGGCCGAGCAGGCCATGAAGGGCCTCATAGTCCGGATGTGGCTGGAGAGGCCATGCACAGGAGCTACTTGACCTCGTCTGTTGTTGGTGGATGCGTGCCCCTGGGTGGAGGTTATCAAGCGCTCACTTTGTATTGAAGGTGCTCGTCGGGCCCTTGCCCGCGCAAGGTGCATTGGGGCAAGCTGGATGCGGAGAAGCTAATCACCGACGCGCCACCATGAGCAAGGAATATCGTCGCCCGAAATGTACTATAAGACTGTCTGAAGGGTGCCCGCAAGATTGCGGATGAGTGCCCTGTGGATGTAATTATTGAGTAAATTCGCAATGTGTTATCCTGCGGCGCTGAAAACTTTGTTCATATCGCTAAGCAACGCTTGTTAATTTAAAATATTACCTTCAGGCGGCCGTTTATTAAATCGAGAGATGGCAAGTCGTCGGATTCAGCCCCCATGCCACGAGAGCTGGGGTGATCAGGATAAACTTGAGCACTCGTGTTCCCATTTTTGGGTCCATCTAGGGAGGCGCTCAACACAACGAACCAGGCCACCGGACTAATAGTGCGTGAACACTCACTTAGCCATAGAATTCTATAATTTTAAATTTCGTGAAGCCCCTAGTATTCGGAGGACCGAATTAGGGCGCTATCCACGCCTTCGTCGGACATTATCCGAACTTCGCTCAAGCGGCGTAGGTCTTTAAGGACCCGAAAGGACCTCTCGAACAGCGACCAGTCTCTCGCCTTATCATGACAAATCAGTTTTAGCTTTCCATCGAGGCATTAACCCGGCTCAACCGGGGCGCAATCGCAGTGGTTCTCCAAGTGCTACCTTAGCCGATAGAACGGAACGTAAGGTGCCAAACATGGGAGCCGGGCAAACCCAACTATTGACCCAAGACATGATTCGGAGCCGATTCATATAATGCTATAAGTTCGGGGTGCCGCACTTGTGAAAGTGTTCAGACTTTATCACACCATAATGCGGAGAACATAAGCCCCTGGTGTATTTGGCCATACCAAAATGTACGGGTGCAACATGTCGTAAATGAACATATATATATATATATAAGGTAATGCAATTATGGGCAAAAAGTGCTGCATTTTATTCGAGAAGATATGCTATGAGTGCGGAATGATACAAATAGTGCGGAAAGCAAGGGATTGGACGAATTAAAGGCGTCTCCCTCCAGGGGTAGGCCGCGGAATGTTGTATTTAACAAATTTAATGCTCGTGATGGAGACCACCTGAGTGTTCGTCGCGGCCTTTGTCCTTCCCTGGCTGTTGCATCATGAGTTCGGCAGGTTCCCCCCGGACTGAGTTCTGTAAAAAAAAGAGAGAAATAAAAGAAAAAGACCGACACACTTGGGAGCCCTGGTGTGGTCGAACCGCACTGGGTCTGTTGTGGTTGTGCCTTTCCCCTATGCCCATGGTATCTCCAGGCGTAATTATGTATGCGGAGAGTTTGTCTTACAATTTTGCGAGGGCTGGGGTTGAGGCCGCATTGCTACGCTGGCGATGCTCGGAACGTGCGGATGGTCTTGGTTGATGTTGCTCCGGCGCGTTTGGCCGTGTCCGGTCGTTTAACGGCGGACTCGAAATTGCCTTAAAAGGCTGCTCAGACTTACGCCGCGAGAGCCATTGTATGTTCCTCCGTTCGGAGGAGCGTTCCGTGTTTCCATTGACCGTGATGACTCCACGAGGGCCTGGCATCTTGAGCTTAAGGTATGCATAATGCGGCACCGCGTTGAATTTTTGCGAACGCGGTTCGTCCGGCAGAAAGCGTGATAGCCGCGCGAACGGGACTATGTCGAAGATTAACTCCTCGCTTGAAATTATCCGGAGATCCGAAGACCACTTCGATAAGCGAGCTGTACAACTTGTCTCGACACCGGTATGACGCCTTTGAAGGTTGTCTTTGTAGGTTTAATCCTTGAAGGGTCTATGCCCATCTTGCGACCGTATCTCGATCAAGCAGTGTTCAGCACTTGCCGCCGGCCCATCGGGACTCTCGTGAGGTGAAATCCATCGACGATTGGGTCTAAAACCAATGCGCGAATCCGCCATGGCGGATATCGGTCGGATGGTCTCTTCGATCAAAAGTGATCGGGCAAGAGGACCATGGGTTGAATTTTGGGGCGACAGGCTCCATCGCGTATACGTCCCTTAGTGCACGCTTCCGCTCCCTCTTGGGAATATGCGTTGCGTATATCATGTTTACCGTCCGAACTTGAGGGGGGAATCCCTTTTGTCCTCTGTTGTTCGGCGGCCGGGTCTCTTCCTCGTCATCGCTGTGTAGCCCCTTGTCACTGTTTTCGGTGATTAATTTGCCTGCCTGCTTGAATACCCAACAATCTCTGTTGGTGTGGTTAGCTGGCTTTTCGGGGGTTCCATGTATTTGACAGGAGCGGTCGAGTATCCAGTCCAAATTGGACGGGCCCGGAGTGGTTCTTGTGAATGGCTTCTTCCGTTGACCGGGCTTGGAGCCTCGGAATCTGGCGTTGACTGTCGTATCCTCATTGCTTTCGCCGTTAATGCGGCGTTTGTTTTTGTTTCGACGCAACCTGCCATTGCGGTCCTTGGTATCCGGACTGCCAACGTTTTTGCTGAGGTTGTTGCTGCGAGCTAGCCAGCTATCCTCTCCCGCACAGAAGCGGGTCATGAGTGATGTGAGGGCTGCCATGGATTTCGGCTTCTCCTGTCCTAGGTGCCGGGCCAGCCACTCGTCGCGGATGTTATGTTTGAAGGCAGCGAGTGCCTCTGCATCCGGACAGTCGATGATTTGATTTTTCTTTGTTAAGAACCGTGTCCAGAATTGCCTGGCCGATTCGTCTGGCTGCTGGATTATGTGGCTTAGGTCATCTGCGTCCGGTGGTCGCACATACGTGCCCTGGAAGTTGTCGAGGAATGCGGCTTCCAGGTCCTCCCAGCATCCAATTGACTCTGCGGGCAGGCTGTTAAGCCAATGCCGAGTTGGTCCTTTAAGCTTGAGCGGGAGATATTCGATGGCGTGAAGATCGTCGCCGCGGGCCATATGTATATGGAGGAGATAATCCTCAATCCAAACTGCGGGGTCTGTTGTGCCATCATAGGATTCGATATTAACGGGTTTAAACCCTTCAGGGATTTGATGATCCATTACTTCGTCAGTGAAGCATAGTGGGTGTCTTGGCGCCTACAGATTGAGCAATATCGCGGCGTAGCTTGAGAGAGCGTTGTCTGCGTGTTCGCCTGGCCGAGTAGTTGTATCCGCGCAACGGTATTAAATGCGTGGGTCTTGGGGCGCTCGCGTGATCCATAGATAGATCTGGATTGTCTTGCCTTGTCCTCCAATATATCCCGCAAGTCCGGCGCGTTCCCCCGTAGCTTCATGCTTTTTGAGCGGAGACGGGGTAAGGTTCTGGTGGAGGGCTTGCACGCCTCTCTGTCGCGGCCACGAGGTGGTCGGTCTGCCGTATTGTGCGCTGGTGATGCAGGTTTGTACGCTTCCTCCTCTAGTCGGGGGAGCAACTTGCGTTTTGGGTAACGTTTGGAGGGGCATTCATACTCTTCGGCCGCGAGGACCTCGATCCATCTGTCGGCCAAGAGGGTCTTGATCAGCTTGAAGCTGTTGCTTTTTCTTTAGGCTGTTTGCCGTGGCCATTAGCCTGCGTCTGAAACGCTCTTGTTCGACGGGATCCTCAGGCACGACGAATTCGTCGTCGTCGAGGCTTGCCTCGTCTCCGGAGGGAGGTAAGTAATTGTCATCCTCGACCTCTTTGTCTGCCGCCCTCTCGTGAGGGCTTGCTTCTGCCTCCTCCTGCGCTGGATCGTCTTTGGAGGGGTTGTCTTTGGCACTTTCTGGGGTGTTATTATCTCCTGTGCCGGAATCTCCATTCTTGCCATGGCGGGATTTAGAGCGCCGCCGCTGACGCCGGCGCTTGGGCTGTTTCTTTAAGGAATCGGCCTCCGTTGCTTCTTCGCCGTCCCCATCTTTTGGGGTGTCCACCATGTATATGTCGTATGACGAGGTGGTCTTCCAGTGTCCTGTAGGCACTGGTTCTTGGTAGTCTCCGGCATCGCCGCCCATACCGTCGATGTCTTGGAGTCGTGGTCAATCGTCGGTTAAATCGTCGAAGGTGGCTCTGAAGTGGGTGGTGGGTGAGCTCTGAATTTCTTCGTCGTCTGCGTCCCAACCATCCTGGCCGTAGTTCGCCAGGGCTCTCCGGATAGCGAGAGATGCTTGATGAATTCTGATATCGCCAAGGGCGAGTCTTTGAAAAAGATGTCCGCAGCGGTGAATTTCATGATCGGCGCCCAATCGGATTCGACCGGCGGGCGCAGGAGGTTCGGAGTCCCGGCAGAGTCCGCACCTCGGAGTCATGAGTTTTATGCGGGACAAGGTAAGTGTTCGGCTCCATCGCCGTAGAAGTTGCAGCTCCCGAGGCGGTGTCCAGCCATCCGTCCTCGATCCGAGCGATCGGCTCCGGACTATGGGTCGGATCGGATTCGTAGCGGCCTCAAGGTGCTGTCCGTGGCAGAGTTAGGTCATGCCCATCGTGACAGCGCTGCACGCCTTCTGTGGCTCAGATCCATCGAAGATCAAGTCCCCGCGGATATCGGCCGTGAAGTTTAGGCTTCCAAACCTGACCTGACGGCCAGGGGCGTAGCTTTCAATCTGCTCCAGATGGCCAAGTGAGTTGGCCCGCAGTGCGAAGCCGCCGAATACGAAGATCTGTCCGGGGAGAAAAGTCTCACCCAGGATGGCGTCGTTGTCGATTGAAGAGGCCATCAAGCCTATCGGTGACGACACAGAGGAACTCTCAATGAAAGCACCAATGTCGGTGTCAAACCGCGGATCTCGGTAGGGGTCCCGAACTGTGCGTCTAGGCGGATGGTAACAGGAGACAAGGGACACGATGTTTTACCTGTGTTCGGGCCCTCTTGATGGAGGTAAAACCCTACGTCACGCTTGATTGATATTGATATTGTGGATGTTTACAAGAGTGGATCTACCACGAGATCAAGGAGGCTAAACCCTAGAAGCTAGCCTATGGTATGATTGTAAGGGTTGTTGTTGTTACGTCTCTACGGACTAGAGCCATCCGGTTTATATAGACACCGGAGAGGGCTAGGGTTACATAGAGTCGGTTACAATGGTAGGAGATCTACATATCCGTATCACCAAGCTTGCCTTCCACGCCAAGGAAAGTCCCATCCAGGACACGGGCGAAGTCTTCAATCTTGTATCTTCATAGTCTTGGAGTCCGGTCGATGATGATAGTCCGGCTGATGATAGTTCGGCTGATGATGGTAGTCCGGCTATCCGGACACCCCCTAATCCAGGACTCCCTCAACATTGCTTGAAGACATTCCCATTGATCCCATTTTTGTCTTCCTGTTTGTTGTTCTTAATGTTGTATGCTACCTAGTTTGTCAGCGGTCTTTGTTTCTTATGCCTTTAGTCTCGCATTGATTGCATGCCTAGTGTAGCTTTACTCCTGTTATGCCTTGTTTAGTTTATGTTTTAGATTCCACATCTTCGAAGACATTGCCTGTTTTGAGTACTTTCATAAAGATCTCCCATTCACCCCCTCTGGTCGATTACTAGCATTTTCACACACGCCACAACCATTCCTTCCTAATGCCAGTGACGACAATGATGATTTTGGGTGTACCTGTGGACTCCGTTGGTCCACAATCGATAGCCAGGGAAGGAGAGAGACAACTTCTGTCACCGCAATACCTCCTCAACTAACCTTCGCAAAGACAATAGCATCATTCTCGGCCCATAAAGACTTCACACAACATTAGGAAGAATAGATAACATAAACATAAAGGAGGATGTTGTAAATTTTTTCGATGTTCGGCTCCTACACATACTAGGGTTCATCCATATCCCTAAGAGCTAGGGGGTTACTCAGACATCCCATATACAAATAAAAAAGTGGTTTAAGAAGGCAACATGCATCATCAAAGTATTCATGGTAATTGCGGATGAATGAGCTAGGGGGTTATTCATGGTAATTGTGGATGAACATGTTTTGTGATGATGATGTGAAAGATATCTTGTCCATCCCAATCCAGTGGCATGGATGATCTTGTGGCCTGGCACTATGACACAAATGGGATTTTCTCGGTTAAATTCATTTATCACGTCGGGACAAGAATCCGCAATGCAGTTGTAATAGGGACGCGAGCGCTCATTTGGTTTACCTACGACACATGTAAAGTGGAACTGATTGTAGAGCTTGAGGTTTCCACCAAAGGTAAGAACATTCCTATAGAGATTGTCACATAATAGCTTGCATCTTGGATCGAATAAAGAGAAAGTATGTGGAGCTAAATAGCATTTTATATAGCTCTACATGCTTTCTCTTAGATAGCCCGGCTCTTGTTGCCCGATGCATTTGAGGCTTGATGAGGATGGAGGGCACTTGTTTTTGAGATGCAAGCTCGTGAAACGTGTGTGGCGAAGGCTGCTGTTAGAAGATGTTAGAATGGCTCTGCTTGAGTGCCCAAACCCCATGGTTGTTTTAGATCACTTATGGACTCTAAAATAGAAACGACGAGAACTCGCATTGTTGATGATGTGGGAATGGTGGAATGCCTGTAACAAATTGAAGGTTGAGGATAAAGTTAAACCATGTTAGGAAGTTTGTTTTGCAATCATAAGGCAAGACTTTTGCATGGGAGAAGAGTCATCAAATTAGCATGATATGATCCCGGATGTGCCAACTCGAGCCGCCCACAAACAGATTTCATTAATATCAATTTCGATGCGGCTTTTCACGTGGAAGAGGCAAGAGGCGCCTGAGGATGCGTAATGTGTTTGGACCAGGGGACCATTCATTTCAGCTTGTTCTGGCAGGTTCGATCATACTGTCTCCCCTCTGCAAGCAGAAGCAACGGCGTGTGTGAAGGTTGTTGAAGTTGTCAATGGTTTGGGAGTTCACAGGGCAATATTTGAATGAGACTCATTCCGACTGATAAATGCTTTGAATTGTGGAGAGTATGATATGCCTTCTATAGTTGTTCTCCTTCGTGAGATTGGTAGTCTATGCGTGGCACCGTTTGATGTCTTTGAGTTTATTTTTGTAAGAGAGATTGTAACAAGATGGCACATAAGCTAGTTGAATTATGGCTATCGAGCGGACATTCTTTGCTCACGGTGGCATGAACACGCTTCTGACTTTGTTACAGGTTTGGTCGTCAATGGTTCAACTGAGTGAGGTTAAGTAATGGAATGTGATTTTCAGGCCGAAAGAAAATGTATGCCAAAATGTGTATGTTAATATGCAAGATTTCAATAAAACTATAAGGATAAGTGATCTTTTTTCCCGCAAAATTAAAAGATCAGCGCAGTTCTACTTTTTTTTATGAGGATCAGTACAGTTCTACTCAGAGTCCGGAAGCTGCTTGTGTCTTCTCCACGACACCGGGCCGAACCAAATCCGGCCCAAACGACGAACACAATCCAGCGACCTCGAGTCTTCACGAGAAGAATCTCTCAAAAAAAAAGAGTCTTCACGAGAAGACGAGAGAATTCTCCAGAAGCATTGCTTTCTCCTTTTCTCCATATACATCCCCGGCCCTCTATAAATTCTGCCATTCCGATCGACAGACACCCAAAAAAGTCAGAAGAAAGCACCGACCAAAAGCTACCACAAATCAATCGCTCACCCTTCCGCTTCCAACACGAGCCAAATCGTCGATTCCTTTCGCCAGCAGCTCGAATCCCCACAGACAATGTCGCTGATCCGCCGCAGCAACGTGTTCGACCCCTTCTCCCTCGACTTCTTCGACCCATTCGAAGGCTTCCCCTTCGGCTCCGGCAACAGCGGCAGCGGCAGCCTCGTCCCGCGCGCCTCCTCCGACACAGCGGCCTTCGCGGGCGCGCGCATCGACTGGAAGGAGACGCCCGAGGCGCACGTGTTCAAGGCGGACGTACCGGGGCTGAAGAAGGAGGAGGTGAAGGTGGAGGTGGAGGATGGCAACATCCTACAGATCAGCGGCGAGCGGAACAGGGAGCAGGAGGAGAAGACCGACACCTGGCACCGCGTGGAGCGCAGCAGCGGCAAGTTCCTGCGCAGGTTCCGGCTCCCGGAGAACGCCAAGGCGGAGCAGGTGAAGGCGTCCATGGAGAACGGCGTGCTCACCGTCACTGTGCCCAAGGAGGAGGCCAAGAAGCCTGAGGTCAAGTCCATCCAGATCTCAGGCTAGGCGTCGGCGTGCTCGCTGCTGCGCGATTGAGATGACTGCAGTCTGCAGAGCAGTGGTGTGGAGTTTCGCCCCGGTCGTCGCGATGAAATAAAATCAGGGGTAAAATCAGAGTCCGGCTGTCTAGTGCTCTAGTGTTGTGTGCGAATGGTCCGATGTTGCAGTCAGTGTTTTGAGCCTCTCGCGTCTGTGTTTTGAGTCCACTTTGTTCATCAATCCGTACTTATTCCATCAGCAGCAAATTAAATCCATTAGAGCAACTCCAACGGCCGATCCAAACGGACGGTGTTTTTGTCTGATTATTATCCGTTTGGGTCGGACGTCTGTCGGGCGTCCGTCTTTTTTAATTTGGATCGACAGTGCGCCTAACACGGGACCCATTTTATGACCGTGCGCTTTAGATCATGACAGTGGCCATGTCGTTCCCCTGGTTTGGCGCTCCAATGCGCGGGAAAAATCGGCCTAGCGCGCGCTGGTTTTGGCGCTCCGGCACGTGAGAAAGGTTCGCACGCTTGTTTTGGCGCGTCGTGGGCGGCACTTGTTATAAGAAGGCACTCCCTCCATACTCTGTCCGCCGCCTACTCGTTTCACCCCCTCTCACTAGCCTGTCGTCTCTGCGCCACCATATCGATGCGCTGCATGGGCGCTTCAGATTTTTGGAGTCCGCGAGCGCCGCTTCGGCGCCTTCTCTTCCGAGATCTGGTTTGGTGAGAGACACCTCACCTTCGGCACCTTCGATCTCGCAGAGGAGGCGGCCCGCGCGCACGAGGCGGCGGCGTGGCGTCTTCTGAGGCCTCGTCGGAAGATGAATTTTCCCGACGTGTCGAGCCAGCGGGCGCGCGGAAGATGAATTTTCCCGACGTGTCGAGCCAGCGGGCGCAGGATCTCGTGTCTCCCGCGTTTTTTCACCGACGAGGATCGTCATGTCCACCTGAGGCGGCAGCATCACCTTGCCATCGCTGAGATGGACGTGGAAGCCATGATGGTGTGGTGCGAACGCTTCTCGCAGGATATCGTCGACGAGCGCCAGTTCTACAAGCAAAGGAGGACGGAGCGAGCCGCCTATTGAAAGGACAAGTGTGCGCGGAAACAGGCCGCTCAATTGAAACTGAAGCTACGAGAAACGTCGGGGTGGGACTTCGAGGACGAGCGGTATGCTGGCGCCTACATTCAGACGTCGGAAGAGGACATTACTGAGTCGGAGTCGGAAAGCGACGAGTAGTTGATCTTTTCTTTATCTGTGTATGCTAGCACTATCTATGTATTCTTTTTCTATCAGAAAAAATGGCCGGCGACGTCGGCGATGAAGTAGGCGGGCAAGGTATGCTATTGGATGTGGAGAGGTCAATGTGCCATCGATCAGTGAGCCTGAAGAGGAGAGGACGAGCGCGCGTCCGTTCTGTGTCCGCGCCGACGCAAATTCGGCCAAAAAATAAACGGAAAATGGATCGACAGGTGGACGAAAGCATTTGGATCGGCGCATTGTGCCGATTTTTCTATCCGCGCCGATTCAAACAGACGGCGGCAGACAAAATAGGTCGCCCCATTGAAGTTGCTTTTACTATCTCTGCTAATTTTTCACGAAAGGTGGGATGCGTGGTAGTAGGAGTAGCACGGCGAGCAGGGGCGGAGTAGCACGGCGAGCAGGGGCGGACGACCAGCAGCCAGTGTGATCTGTTTTGTCTTCCCGGTCGCTCGTCAGGTGTGAAGAATTCATAAAGGAGCTTGAGCCGTGAGCCTCGGTGCCTTCTTTTTTTTTTGACAAAATTGCCTTGCCTGAGGAGAAACCTTATTTGCCGCTCTTTGCGAAAAGTTGTCCCTGTTACCCAACGACCGTTTGAGGGTGGGCCGGCCCGTTTAGCATTTCAGTTCAGTTATACCGGTTTTGTGAACCATGATGTTTTCCAGCCATTTTTCTTCCCGGTTTTGGGAACCTTCTAGTAGGTTCCCGACACCCTTTTTTCTTTTTCAGTTTCCTTTTCTTTTTCCTATTTCTCTTATTTCTCATTTTTTTTCTTTTCTTTTTTCTGTTCTATTTGTTATTTTTTCACTTTTATTTTTATTTTTTATATTCCAAACAAGATTGTTCAGAAGTTCCAGAGAAGTATATAATTTTAGTTTGTTCGCTTCCCTTGAAGAAAAATAAGGAAATTCTAAAAATATTAGAATCCAAATTTTGTTTGCTTCTTTTGAAAAAAATGGCCGAAAATACTTAAAATTGAAGAATTTCAATTTTTTTGCATTTTAAATTTATTCACAAATGTTTAAGAACTTCAATACAAAGGTTCCCATTTATGAAATTGTTTGCATATTAAAGAAATTCTCATCATTCAAATTTTAAAAATTTAAAAATGTTCGCATTTTTAAAATTTGTTCACAAAGACAAAAATACTCGATAACTTCCAGAAATGTTTCTATTTTCTAAATTTGTTCACAAATTCAACAAAGGCTATAGCTTTGGAAATTTTTTTCACAAATTTTAAAAAATGTTCATGTTTAAAAATTCGAAAATTCAAAAATGTTAGGGGGAATATCAAAAAACATTTTTGAGTTTTTGTAAAAAATTCGTAATTTTGGAAAATGTTTACGTTTTAAAAAAAGCTTGTTTTTCAAAAAATGTTTTGCAATTTCAAAAAATTGTTCGTAATTTCAAAAAATGCTCTCCTATTCAATTTTGTTCTGTTTTTCCGTAAAAATAACGAGTTTCCAAAATCATGTTTGAAAATTTAGAAAAGGATAAAATCTGCAGTGACTTATGGTTCATATATACCGGCTGTCCTTTTGACATCAAATCTGAGGTACTATTTTCGATGTGGTTCTTGTTTTTAAGTTCTACAGTTGTCGATATGTTCTTTAATTTTCGTTCTGCAGACCTTGAACTTGGGTTAGCAAGTTGGGGTGGCTAACGCAAGACGCTAATTACGAGAGGTCACGTGTTCGATTCCTATCGCTAGTGAGTTGTTCTTTTTGCTATTTTCCACCTCGTGGCGGAGGAGCCAGAGCAAATGGGCCGGCCCAGATGAGCTGCCCTGTGCGAAACCGCGACTCCTCGCTACAATAAGCGGCGTATAGGAGGTCCCATCCCGAGCTATGTTTTAAGCGAGTGCAGACAAGGGAAGGACATGCAGGAGATACCCTGGGAGATGCTGAAGAGTAAATTGCTCAAAACCATCACATTTGTGGCTAGGGTATTTCAAAACCACCATTTTATCAAAAATTACAAAAGACCACCACTTCTGCGGCAAGTGAGTAGCAAATCACGCTAATTCGAAATTGGGTTTTGCCTACAGCAAAACTGACGTGTGGCACCCACCAGTCAGGCTGACTTATGATACGTCTCCAACTTATCTACTTTTTCTCACGCTTTTCCTCTTGTTTTTTTACTCTAATTTGCATGACTAGAATGAAATTAATCCCGGACAGACGCTGTTTACAGCAGAACTACCATGGTGTTGTTTTTTTACAGAAATAAAATTTCTCGAAATGGAACTAAACTACGCGAGAATTTTTTATGGAATAAATGAGAATTTCTCGAGCCAAGACCCACCGGAGAGGGGCCCCTGGTTGGGCACAACCCACCAGGGCGCGCCCAGGTGGGTTGTACCCACCTGGTGGCCCAACTGATGACCCCCCCTGATAATATAAAATCACATATTTTCAGAAAAAATAAGGGAGAAAGAATTATCGCGTTCCACGAGACGGAGCCGTTGCCAAGCCCTGTTCTTCCTTGGGATGGCAGATCTGGAGTCCGTTTGGGGCTCCGGAGAGGGGGATCTTCGTTCTTTGTCATCACAAAGGATTTAGATGGTGCCCTATTTTAAAATGAATGCAACTGTCTCTAATGCATAACCCCAAAATGATAGTGGTAAATCGGTAAGATACACCATAGATCGCACCATATCCAATAAAGTGCGGTTATGACGTTCGGACACACCATTACTGTTGTGGTGTTCCATGTGGCGTGAGCTGTGAAACTATTCCACATTGTTTTATATGAAGGCCAAACTCCTAACTCAAATATTCTCCTCCACGATCAGATCGTAGAAACTTTATTTTCTTGTTATGATGATTCTCCACTTCACTCTGAAATTCTTTGAACTTTTCAAAGGTTTCAGACTTGTGTTTCATTAAGTAGATATACCCATATCTGCTCAAATCACCTGTGAAGGTCAGAAAATAACGATACTTGCCACGAGCATCAACACTCATTGGACTGCATATATCAGTATGTATTATTTCCAATAAGTCAGCAGCTCGTTCCATTGTTCCGGAGAACGGAGTTTTAGTCATCTTGCCCATAAGGCACGGTTCGCAAGCATCAAATGATTCATAATCAAGTGATTCCAAAAGTCCATTTTTATAGAGTTTCTTCATGCGCTTTACACCGATATGACCCAAACAACAGTGCCACAAATATGTTGCACTGTCATTATCAACTTTGCATCTTTTGGCATCAATATTATGAATATGTGTATCACTATGATCGAGATCCAACAAACTATTTTCATTGGGTGTATGACCATTGAAGGTTTTATTCATGTAAACAGAACAACAATTATTTTCTGACTTTAAATGAATAACCGTTTTGCAATAAAGATGATCAAATCATATTCATGCTCAACGCAAACGCCAAATAACATTTATTTAGGTTTAACACTAATCCCGAAAGTATAGGGAGTGTGCGATGATGATCATATCAATCTTGGAACCATTTCCAACACACATCGTCACTTCACCCTCAACTAGTCTCTGTTTATTCTGTAACTCATGTTTCGAGTTGCTAATTTTTAGCAACCGAACAAGTATCAAATACTCAGGGGCTACTATAAACACTAGTAAGGTACACATCAATAACATGTATATCAAATATACCCTTGTTCACTTTGCCATCCTTCTTATCCATCAAATACTCAGGGCATTTCCGCTTCCAGTTTCCATTTCCTTTGCAGTGTAAGCACTCAGTTTCAGGCTTTGGTCCAGCTTTTGGGCTTCTTCGCGGGAGTGACAACTTGCTTGTCATTCAACTTGAAGTTCCCTTTCTTTCCCTTTGCCCTTTTCTTGAAACTAGTGGTCTTGTCAATCATCAACACTTGATGCTCTTTCTTGATTTCTACCTTCGTCGATTTCAATATCAAGAAGAGCTCGGGAATCGTTTTTGTCATCCCTTGCATACTAAATAGTTCATCACGAAGTTCCAGTAACCTGGTGATGGTGACTAGAGAACTCTGTCAATCACTATCTTATCTGGAAGATTAACTCCCACTTGATTCAAGCGATTGTAGTACCTAGACAATCTGAGCAGATGCTCACTAGTTGAGCAATTCTCCTCCATCTTTTAGCTATAGAACTTGTTGGAGACTTCATATCTCTCAACTTGGGTATTTGCTTGAAATATTAACTTCAACTCCTGGTACATCTCATATGGTCCATGACGTTCAAAAATGTCTTTGAAGTCCCGATTCTAAGCCGTTAAGCATGGTGCACTAAACTATCAAGTAGTCACCATATTGAGCTAGCCAAACATTCATAACGTCGCATTCCGCTTCCTGCAATAGGTCCGCTACCTAGCGGTGCATCAAGGACATAATTCTTCTGTGCAGCAATGAGGACAATCCTCAGATCACGAATCCAATCCGCATCATTGCTACTAACATCTTTCCACATAGTTTTCTCTAGGAACATATCAAAATTAACATATGAAAACAACAACGTGAGATATTGATCTACAAAATAATTTGCAAAATACTACCAGGACTAAGTTCATGATAAATTTAAGTTCAATTAATCAAATTACTTAAGAACTCCCACTTAGATAGGCATCCCTCTAGTCATCTAAGTGATCACGTGATCCAAATCAACTAAACCATAACCGATCATCACGTGAGATGAAGTAGTTTTCAATGGTGAACATCACTATGTTGATCATATCTACTATATGATTCACGCTCAACCTTTCGGTCTCCAGTGTTCTGAGGCCATATCTGCATATGCTAGGCTCACAAGTTTAACCTGAGTATTCCGCGTGTGCAAAACTGGCTTGCACCCATTGTATATGGACGTAGAGCTTATCACACCCGATCATCACGTGGTGTCCGGGCATGACGAACTTTGGCAACAAAGTGCATACTGTGGAGAACACTTTTATCTTGAAATTTAGTGAGAGATCATCTTATAATGCTACCGTCAATCAAAACAAAATAAGATGTATAAAAGATAAACATCACATGCAATCAAAAATATGTGACATGATATGGCCATCATCATCTTGTGCCTTTGATCTCCATCTCCAAAGCATCGTCATGATCTCCATCGTCACCGGCATGACACCATGATCTCCATCATCTTGATCTATATCAATGTGTCGTCACATGGTTGTCTCGCCAACTGTTGCTCTTGTAACTATTGTTATCGCATAGCGATAAAGTAAAGCAATTATTTGGCGCTTGCATCTTATGCAATAAAGAGACAACCATAAGGCTTCTGCCAGTTGCCGATAACTTCAACAAAACACGATCATCTCATACAAAAACTTATATCTCATCATGTCTTGACCATATCACATCACAACATGCCCTGCAAAAACAAGTTAGACGTCCTCTATTTTGTTGTTGCAAGTTTTACGTGGCTGCTACGGGCTGAGCAAGAATCGTTCTTACCTACGCATCAAAACCACAACGATAGTTCGTCAAGTTAGTGCTGTTTTAACCTTCTCAAGGACCGGGCGTAGCCACACTCGGTTCAACTAAAGTTGGAGAAACTGACACCCGCCAGCCACCACGTGCAAAGCACGTCGGTAGAACCAGTCTCGCGTAAGCGTATGCGTAATGTCGGTCCGGGCCGCGTCATCCAAAAATACCGCCGAACCAAAGTATGACATGCTGGTAAGCAGTATGACTTGTATCGCCCACAACATACCGTTTGGGTCGCTTTTTCACCGTTCGCCATGTTGTTCGAGGATGGTCTGAGGCACCCAGCGTAGATGCTCTAAGTGTTGGGGAACGTAGTAATTTCAAAAAAATTCCTACGCACACGCAAGATCATGGTGATGCATAGCAACGAGAGGGGAGAGTGTGTCCACGTACCCTCGTAGACCGAAAGCGGAAGCGTTAGCACAACACGGTTGATGTAGTCGTACGTCTTCACGGCCCGACCGATCAAGCACCGAAACTACGGCACCTCCGAGTTCTTGCACACGTTCAGCTCGATGATGTTCCCCGTACTCTGATCTAGCAGAATGTCGGGGAAGAGTTCATTCAGCACGACGGCGTGGTGACGGTCTTGATGTTCTACCATTGCAGGGCTTCGCCTAAGCACCACTACAATATTATCGAGGAGAACTATGGTGGAGGAGGGCACCGCACACGGCTAAGAGATCAAGAGATCAATTTTTGTGTCTATGGGGTGCCCCCTCCCCCGTATATAAAGGAGTGGAGGAGGGGCCGGCCAAGGGGGGTGGCACGCCCTAGGGGGGAGTCCAACTCCCACCAGGAGTAGGACTCCCCCCTTTCCTATTAGGAGAGGGAGAGGGAAGGAAGAGGAAGGAGGGAGGAAGGAAAGGGGGGGGCCTCCCAATTCGGATTGGGCTTGGAGGGGGTGTCGGTGTCAAAACCGGCGGATCTCGGGTAGGGGGTCCCGAACTGTGCGTCTAGGCGGATGGTAACAGGAGACAAGGGACACAATGTTTTTACCCGAGTTCGGGCCCTCTCGATGGAGGTAAAACCCTACTCCTTCTTGATTAATATTGATGATATGGGTAGTACAAGAGTAGATCTACCACGAGATCGTGAGAGGCTAAACCCTAGAAGCTAGCCTATGGTATGATTGTTCTTTGTCCTACAGACTAAAACCCTCCGGTTTATATAGGCACCGAATAGGGTTAGGGTTACACAGAGTCGGTTACAATGGTAGGAGATCTACATATGCGTATCGCCAAGCTTGCCTTCCACGCCAAGGAAAGTCCCATCCGGACACGGGACGAAGTCTTCAATCTTGTATCTTCATAGTCCAGGAGTGCGGCCAAAGGCTATAGTCCGGCTATCCGGACACCCCTAATCCAGACTCCCTCAAGAGCCCCCGAACCAGGCTTCAATGACGCATTTAGTCCAAATACAAGATATTGTCTTTGGCATTGCAAGGCGGGTTCCTCCTCCGAATACTTCATAGAAGATTTTGAACACAAGGATAGTGTCCAGCTCTGCAAAATAAGGTCCACATACCACCGTAGAGAGAATAATATTTACACAAGTTCAATCTGCTGTCGTATTCCGCAGCGTGACATCACACCACGGCCAAGCCTTTATTCGAATCGTTTTTACTGTCCCACCTCAGCGCGTTTAGCGAGGCGGTTTCCTTGGCACGTCTTGTCAAAGCAGAGATCGTGTCCCCTTATTCCGGGATTCTCATCAATACGGGCGTGGGTAACCCGGTCGTGCCCGTTGGTACGCCTCCTCTATCGAAGGCGAGTCCCGAACGGTCACGGGGAGGGCTCCTGGTATTCAACCTCTTTATAAAGAGACCAAGGCCCCGCTCTTTTTCCTCAATCTCAATCGAATCCGCCCCTCACTTCGAGTCCCAACACCCAAAGCTCCAGATTCAGGCGCTCCAGACCTTCGCTGATGTCCGGCTCCGACCTTCAGGGCCGGTGGATGCCTTCCTCCATCATGGAAGAAGACGTCCTAAAGCTAAGAGATGCTAGGTATCTAACCGGCGAAATCTCGCATAGGTTGCCTGCCCCAGGGCAGGTTATTCCCTCTCCCAAGCACGGTGAAAGCGTGGTGTTCACGTCTCACTTCCTTCGGGGTCTAAGTTTCCCGACGGACCCCTTCATGAGGGGGCTCATGTTTTATTATGGGCTGGAATTTCACGACTTGGATCCGGAGTCCATCCTCCACATCTCATCGTTCATCGTCGTATGCGGAGCCTTCCTCCGCAATACCCCCCACTTCGGATTGTGGCTCAAAACCTTCAAGATGGAGCCGAAGATGATCAAGGGGAAACAGGCAGAGTGTGGAGGGGCTGTTATAAGCAAGAATGCTGACGCTCCATGGCCCGAGGGCTCTTTTCAAGGGGAGCTCAGTCTATGGCAACAAGAGTGGTTTTACATCACAGCTCCCAGGGGCACCAAATGGGTGGCGCCACCTGCCTTTCGCTCGGGTCCTCCACCGCGGCTGGCTGGGGGCCGTCCAAGGACGTGCCATTGTTGCAGGGCCGTATTCGAGACCTCATAGAGAGAGATCAATCTGGTCGTAGTAGCGCAGGTCATGCTGATTCGTTGCATCCTGCCCTGCAAACGTCGCCCCTCCGCCTGTGGGAGTTCAATCCGGAGGGACCACGAGCTCTTCAACATTTTATGGGCGCAACGCCCGTGGAGATGTACAAACTGTTCTTCGGATCACAAGCAATGTGTCCGGACTTGACCGAGGACGCAGGTCTCGAGCTGCAATCGCCGGATGCTCAAGTAAGTAGTCCGTGCATCTTGACACGCTTATCCGTATATTTATCATAAACTTGCCCTTAAAAGAGTTGTCCCTTAAACAGGAGTGGATAGCGAAGCAGAATCGATCAGTGTCCGCCCTCCACGAGACCACGTCGGATCCCGTGTTAACCAAGATGCTGGAGGCTGCACCTTTAGAAGAAGGCGAAGGGGGGAGCAAGGAAGCTACTGCCTCCGCGAAGGAGGTTATCAAGAAAGGAGGGATCGAGAATCCCTCCATCCAAGGGGAGAAGAGGACCGCCTCCGAAGATTCGGAGACCAAGGCCTCAAAGCGCGGGAAGAAATCTTCGCCAGAGGGTCCTCAAGGAAGATGCCCCGCCGCATTATTTCCACAAGGAGATCAGCCCTCCAAAGGAGCCGTAAGTAGAGAGGGGAGTTTATAAAATAAAAGACATCCCTGTTTTATTTCAAGATGATCGAAATTTTACCTTGTAGTTCGGATCTCAGCCCTTCAGCAGAGCTCGTCGTTAGGGATCTTCGTCCCGAGATGATGGAGAGCGGAACACCTCCCCCTGCCGTACCGCCTAGCGAGGCGGACGATCCTGAGGTGTCGTCGCGGAGGGTTTCTCCGAATCCGGCAGGGGTGGAGGGCGGTCGTAGGGCCCCCAGAGCCCTCCGTGTCCGGCCTTCGAAAAAGGCCATCAGACGAGTCCGGCACCTCCTGGTGCACGGTCGGAGGAGTTGAAGGGTCTGCTCGGGCGAGTGTCTATCTCAGAGGATCACCGTGCATTGATGGGTACGGTGATTGAAAAATTTCGTCCATGAAAGCGGGTTGTACGAGGCCGCCAGAGTTCTTATCGACGGGTTTTGAGGTACGTGCAATGGTGTACCTTTTGACAGTTCCGCATATATAAGATGCGCCCTGTGTAGATAGTATCCCCTGAGACTCGGTGCGTTGTCAAAAATGACAGCGTGCCGAGGATCATAATCCCAGATATAATATGTCGCCCTTCCTATGTAGGTGGCGGGGCGTCCGGTGGCTAGCCGGAATGATGAATTTGTCGAACTAAAGCGGCAACTTGACGTGGCGGATGCCGACATCGCGCTTGTCAATAAGCGGCTTGACGAGTCACAAGGTATGCTGTTTCTCCGCGGACACCTGGTAAGGGAGCTTGATGCCCGTACCTTACAACATGTATGCTTGATGTAGATGGTGCCGCTGCCATGGAGAACCTTCGGGCAGAGCTTGCCCAAGCCAAGGAGCAGGCCAGAAAAAGTGATGCGGCTGCCTTAAAGGCGGCCAAAGAGCTAAAAGCCGAACAGGCTGCTCAACGCCCTGCTAAGAAGGAAATGGCCGAGATGGCCGTGAAGTTGAAGAATGCTACCGACCGCTGCGAATTCTTGAAAAGGAAGGTCGAGCGGAGCAAGAGGACCTGAAGAAGGCCACCACCGAGGCCAAGGATGCTCGCTCTGCGATGAGAGCTATGAAGGAGGAGCTACGTCAGGCCGGATATATCGCGGCTGGAAAGCCCTTTCTGCTACGGAGGAAGTTCACGGATCCTAAATTTGCTCAGTTGGACCGGCTGTGGAATAGTGAGGATGCTTATCTGTACTTGGCGGCGAGTGTCGCGGACGCGGCCGAACACTTCGGAGATCAAAAGGATCACGGGATGGAGGAGCTTTTTTGGTCGCAGTTCCATAATCCAGAGCGTCCACTTCCATTAACCAATCGTCTGGCCGAATGGGCGGAGCTGAATAGGTTGTCCGGACTTGCCATGAAGAATGTCGTGACTCATTTATGGCCGAAAAGGCCCGAGCCGAAGAGTTATTTTTGCTTGGTGCAGCAGTTCCTTGGTGCGGTGCCGCATATCAAAGCAATGAGGTGGTCAACATGCATAGAGGGTGCGCGGATGGCTCTTGCCCGTGTCAAGACATACTGGGCGGAGATGAAGGCCACCAATGTTGCATCCCAAGATTCGGACGGAAGCCGAGTACCTGTCGAGCACTATTTTCAGGAAGTTCTACTGGCGCTTCGTTTAATAGAGACGCAGTGCTCGAAGGATATTATGTTCGAATAACATGTATTATTGTGAAACAATGTGTCGATGGAATATAAAAGCTTTTTATACTTGTGCCCTCAAGAATTAAAATACCTCCTGTGCGGCCGTTAATGTATATGTGTATATAACCTGAAAGATGTCAGTCTTTGGCTTCAGCCCCCACACATATAATGTGGGGGTGTTTGCAGAAATCGCCTTTTCACACTTGATTCAACGTCTTGGTCCTACAAAGGAGGTGATAGCGCAACAAACTAGGCAACCGGATTATAATGCTTTATCACTTTCACTTAGCCATAGGAGTTCGATAGTGGGGCTACTATATAGCCCCTAGGGGCACCGCGCTCACCCGAATTCGGGGCGCGTATGTGCCTGACCAGGAAACGACCCTTCGTCAATGCGGAGGAATTCTAAAGATTCCAGCGGGTCATCGAGTGGTTGACCAGTCTCACGCTATATCATGACAGTCAGTTTTCGGCTTTCTCTACTGAGGTGCTCGCCTAGCCGAACCGGGGCACAATCGCAGTAGTTCTCCTGGTGTCGCATTAGCCGATAGAGCGGAACGTAAGGCAGCAAAACACAGGAGCCGGGCAAATCCAACATTTGACCAAAGACATGATTCGGAGCTGATGCATATAAGGCCTAACTCGAGACGCCGGACACTCCCTAAGGTATTCGATCTTTATGAAAACGGGCCGAACAATCGCCCTTGGTAATAAGCCCCGGTGTATGTGTACGCTGAAATTCGACGTGGCCTATGCCAAAACGCCAGCCTCCTCCTCGATTATAGCAAGAAATTGGGGATGTGTATCAACAAGAGACAGTAAAAAAGGTTTACGAGGGTCTTAATCTGAAAAGAATCCTTGCAACGGGTCCCGGTACATCGTCTGCGCCTTTGTCTCCATTGTGCCGTATCACTGACGGGTGTAGCATGTGTTCATCTGTAAAAGAGAGGAACTTAGTTGAAAAAGGTCGTGCGAAAATGTACGTTATATTAAATAAGAGAAGTACAATTCAAAAAATGAATAAAATTGAGCTTTATTGTCTCTTGTTGTGCATGCGCGGAGCCCCTTGTACGGGGGTATGCATCTAGTAAGCCCTTGTATGTTTACGCCGGACTCGTCCAGCCGTGTCCGGGGTCTGGACGACCTGTCTAAGTGCTTTTATTGGTGAAGCTGGTTTATTGTGTGGCTGTCAAGGCAACCGCACAATTTTCGGACTCGAGGAACCATCGATGTTTCCTTTTAACGAGATAATGCCGCGTGGACCGGGCATTTTAAGTGTAAGAGATGCATAATGCGGTATTGCGTTAAAGCGGGCGAAAGCTTCGCGTCCCAATAGTGCTTGATAGCTACTTGTAAATGGGGCAAGGTGGAAGGTTAACTTTTCACGGCGGAAGTTGTCGGGTGAACCAAACACAACTTCTAGCGATGAGAGCCCGCATAATGGGCATATGGGCCTGGCATTACCCCTTGAAAGAAAGTGTTGCTATGGAGAAATTTGGTTGGGTCTATCCCCATTTTGTGGATTGTGTCCTGATATAGCAGGTTTAGATCACTGCCGCCGTCCATTAGGACTTGTGAAAATTGGAGTCCGCCAATTATCGGATCTAACATCAAGGCAGTCCAACCTGCATTCTGTATACTTCTAGAGTAATCCCGATGGTCGAAGGTGATTGGTTTGAACAACCAGTGGCGGGACTCCTCCGGGATAGGCCGTATGGCGCGTACCTCTATGGGCGCCGCTCTATTTTTCCCTTTTGTCGTGTGAAGTGAGTTGACTGTTTTGATTTCTTGTGGGAAATTCCTTTGTTTTCCGGTGCTCTGCTTTTGGGGTTCGTCATCGTCCTCGCTTGGTGTGTCGAGCCCCTTGTGTTCGGCGTTGAGTTTGCCGGACTGCTTGAAGACCCAACAATCTCTGTGGGTATGGTTTGCGAGCTTCCGGAGTACTGTGGATTTGGCATATCTTGTCCAAGATTTTGTTTAAGTTAGATAGCTCGTCCCTGTTATCCTTAAGGGGCAGCTTTTTATAATTCTGCCGAGAGCTTTTGAATTCGGCGTTGACTGTCGTTCTCTTCGGGCTGTTTCCCTTGGTCCGACGCTGGTCCTTCCTGCGTCGTGGTTTCCGTTCCATCCTCGACTTGGATGTACTTGGGTCGCTGGTGCTGCATCTTGCCAGCCAGCTATCCTCTCCGCCGCATAAGCGGGTCATGAGGCTTGTTAATGCGGCCATTGTTCTTGGCTTTTCTTGGCGAGGTGTCAGCGAGCCATTCGTCTCGGATGTTGTGTTTGAAAGCTGCTAAGGCTTGGCGTCCGGACGATCGACTATTTGGTTCTTTTAGTAAGGAATCTGTTCCAAAATTCTGGGCTGACTCTCCGGGTTGTTGAGTTATGTGACTTAAATCGTCGGCATCCGGAGGTCGGACATGGGTCCCTTGAAAATTTGCCCGAAAAGCATCCTCGAGCTCCTCCCAACTTCCACTGGTGTTTTCGGGAAGGCTTTTAAGCCAATGCCGGGCTGGCCCTTTGAGCTTGAGGGGTAAGTATTTTATGGCGTGGAGATCATCTCCTCTAGCCATGTGTATGTGGAGGATGTAATCCTCAATCCAGACTCGAGTGCATTGTTACGTCGTATGCCTCTATGTTTACGGGCTTGAATCCCGCTGGAAATTCATAATCCAGCACCTCATCGGTGAAACATAGGGGGTGTGCGGCACCCCTATATTTAGGTGACCGTGATGTTCGGATACTTGATGTGTTGCATTGCTTACTAGATCTTGCTTTCTTGGCCCGTAGATAGATCTAACTGGGCCATCTTTTGGATGTGAATCCCTGTGCGGATCGCGTGCCGGCTTGTGCGCGGCACCATTTTCTGCTCTCTGTTTGCCATGGGGTCGTCCATCCGACCGGGTGGCCTCTTTGTTTTTTTATTGCGGGGGCTCTACGGCCTCCTCATCAAATTCAGGCAGTAGTTTTCGCTTTGGGTAGCTCTTCGTTCGGCGACTGTCACCGTATTTGTCTGCGCTGTTGAGTACTTTGCTCCATCTGGTTCTGAGTGCATCTTCCGCTGTTTTGAGCTTCCGCTTCTGCTTTTTCAGGCTACGTGCAGTGGCAACGAGCCTTTTGTGGAGGTTCTTCTGCTCCAGCAACTTGTCCGGCGTGAGATCGTCCGGACTGTTATCTTCGCCGGGTTGTTTATCCAGATTGTCCTGTTCGGACGGTTGCTCGATAGCATGTTCGTCGTCCACCGGTTCGCCCTGCTCTATGGCTGGGTCTTTGTCGAGGCGGGACTTTGAGCGGCGCTTACGTTGCCGTTTTGACTGCTTTTCGAGGGAATGATCCTTCGTAGCGTCCCGTTGTTCCTCATCGTCGCTTCCTTTAGGTGTGTCCACCATGTATACATCGTGAGATGAGGTGGTTCTCGAGTGCCCTATAGGTGCTGGTTCATGTTCCTCCCCTACATCGTCGTCCATACCGTCGATGTCTTCGGAGTCAAAGTCGAGCATGTCGGTTAAATCATCAACAGTGGCTACGAAGTGGGTGGTGGGTGGGCTTTGAATTTCTTCGTCGTCCGCATCCCAACCTTCCTGACCATAATCCGGCCAGGGCTCTCATGATAAAGAGAGAGACTTTAGTGAATCCAGGATGTCACCAAAGGGCGAGTGCTGAAAGATGTCCGCGGCAATGAATTCCATGATCGGCGCCCAATCGGATTCGACTGGCGGGGGCGCGGAAGGCTCGGTGTCCGGAGAGGAGTCCGGCACCTTGGACTCACGAGCTTCGCAAAGGACGGGGTAGGTGTACGGATCAATCGCCGTAGAGATTGCAGCCCCCGAGGCGGTGTCCAGCCACCCGTCCTCGATCGGCGCAGTCAGCTCCGAGCTAAAGGTCGGAGCGGACACTGGTGCGGCCTCCAGGACACCGCTCGCGGCAGAGCTAGATCATGCCCTCGTGATAAAGGCGGGCGCGCTTGGCTGTGGCTCGAACCCGTCGAAGATCAAGTCTCCGCGGATGTCAGCCGTATATTTCAAACTTCCAAATCTGACATGGTGGCCAGGGGCGTAGCTTTCAAGCTGCTCCAGATGGCCAAGCAAATTGGCCTGCAGTGCAAAGCCGCCGAATACGAAGATCTGTCCGAGGAGAAAAGTCTCACCCTGGAGCGCATCGTCGTTGATGATCGGAGGAACCATCAGACCTAAGGATGACGACACAGAGGAACTCTCAATGAAAGCACCAATGTCGGTGTCAAAACCGGCGGATCTCGGGTAGGGGGTCCCGAACTGTGCGTCTAGGCGGATGGTAACAGGAAACAAGAGACACGATTTTTTTACCCAGGTTCGGGCCCTCTCGATGGAGGTAAAACCCTACACCTGCTTGATTAATATTGATGATATGGGTAGTACAAGAGCAGATCTACCACGAGATCAGAGAGGCTAAACCCTAGAAGCTAGCCTATGGTATGATTGTTCTTTGTCAGACGGACTAAAACCCTCCGGTTTATATAGGCACCGAATAGGGTTAGGGTTACACAGTCGGTTACAATGGTAGGAGATCTACATATCCGTATCGCCAAGCTTGCCTTCCACGCCAAGGAAAGTCCCATCCGGACACGGGACGAAGTCTTCAATCTTGTATCTTCATAGTCCAGGAGTGCGGCCAAAGGCTATAGTCCGGCTATCCGGACACCCCCTAATCCAGGACTCCCTCTGGGGGGGCGCGCCCCCTCCCTTGCTCCTTTCCCCTCCTTTCCAATAAGGCCCAATAAGGCCCATATACCTCCTGGGGGGGGGGGGGGGGTTCCGATAACCTCCTGGAGCTCCGGTATTGTCCCAATCTCACCCGAAACTTTTCCGGTGTCCAAATATAGTCGTCCAATATATCGATCTTTATGTCTCGACCATTTCGAGACTCCTCGTCAAGTCCGTGATCACATCCGGGACTCTGAGCAACCTTCGGTACATCAAAACTCATAAACTCATAATAAAACTGTCAACGAAACCTTAAGCGTGCGGACCCTACGGGTTCAAGAACTATGTAGACATGACCGAGACACATTTCCGGTCAATAACCAAGCGGAACCTGGATGCTCATATTGGCTCCTACATATTCTACGAAGATCTTTATCGGTCAAACCGCATAACAACATACGTTGTTCCCTTTGTCATCGGTATGTTACTTGCCCGAGATTCGATCGACGGTATCCAATACCTAGTTCAATCTCGTTACCGGCAAGTCTCTTTACTCGTTACGTAATGCAGCATCTCGTAACTAACTCATTAGCTACATTGCTTGCAAGGCTTATAGTGATGTGCATTACCGAGAGGGCCCATAGATACCTCTCCGACAATCGGAGTGACAAATCCTAATCTTGAAATACGTCAAATCAACAAGTACCTTCGGAGACACCTGTAGAGCACCTTTATAATCACCCAGTTACGTTGTGCCGTTTGGTAGCACACAAAGTGTTCCTCTGGTAAGCGGGAGTTACATAATCTCATAGTTATAGGAACATGTATAAGTCATGAAGAAAGCAATAGCAACATACTAAACGATCAAGTGCTAAGCTAACGGAATGGGTCAAGTCAATCACACCATTCTCCTAATGATGTGATCCCATTAATCAAATGACAACTCTTTGTCCATGGCTAGGAAACATAACCATATTTGATCAACGAGCTAGTCAAGTAGAGGCATACTAGTGACACTCTGTTTGTCTATGTATTCACACATGTATTATGTTTCCGGTTAATACAATTCTAGCATGAAATAATAAACATTTATCATGAAATAAGGAAATAAATAATAACTTTATTATTTCCTCTAGGGCATATTTCCTTCACTAAGCGCTTTTGCGCCTTTCAGTTTGGAGTGTTTCCTCCTTCGCTAAGAGCAATGAACCAATCCAAGAGAGATGCATCCTTGTTCCAACCCCTAGGATAGACTTGTTACAATTGAAGAATGTGATATTCCAGACGGTTAGGCATCATGTTCTTAGCGTCCAAGAGTCATTATGGATCATCGATCAACTAGTTTGTGAAGGTTTTAGAAGTCTACCTTGAAGACTTACCTGAGTGAATGGGTGAGGTCTAAGTGATCTTAGTTCAAGAGGAATAATTAAGGTGAAGACTTGGTCTTCTGAGTTAAATCTCAGCCTCCCTAACCAAATATATAGTTGTCACAACAACCGGAGTTGGTCAAACAAACCCTTTGTCTTCACCGAGCAATTGGTTCTATCTCTTCACTACTTTACTTTCAGTTTTGTATTGTGAAGTCTTTGCTTGCTCATCTCTGTGAGAAGACATTTGTCGGTGTCAAAACCGGCGGATCTCGGGTAGGGGGTCCCGAACTGTGCGTCTAGGCGGATGGTAACAGGAGACAAGGGACGCGATGTTTTACCCAGGTTCGGGCCCTCTTGATGGAGGTAAAACCCTACGTCCTGCTTGATTGATATTGATATTGTGGATGTTTACAAGAGTGGATCTACCACGAGATCAAGGAGGCTAAACCCTAGAAGCTAGCCTATGGTATGATTGTAAGGGTTGTTGTTGTTACGTCCCTACGGACTAGAGCCATCCGGTTTATATAGACACCGGAGAGGGCTAGGGTTACATAGAGTCGGTTACAATGGTAGGAGATCTACATATCCGTATCGCCAAGCTTGCCTTCCACGCCAAGGAAAGTCCCATCCGGACACGGGCGAAGTCTTCAATCTTGTATCTTCATAGTCTTGGAGTCCGGTCGATGATGATAGTCCGGTGATGATAGTTCGGTGATGATGGTAGTCCGCTATCCGGACACCCCTAATCCAGGACTCCCTCAAGAGTCTCTGAACCAGGCTTCAATGACGATAAGTCCGGCGCGTATATTGCTTGGCATTGCAAGGCGGGTTCCTCCTCCGAATGATAGAAGATTGTGAACACCAGATAGTGTCCGGCTCTGCAAAATAAATTCCACATTCCACCGTAGAGAGAATAATATATACACAAGTTCAATCTGCTGACGTTTTCTGCGGCATGACGTCACGCCACTACCAAGCCATTATTTAAATCGTTTTTTACTCTACCACCTCAGTGCATTTAGCGAAGCGGTTTCCTTGGCACGTCTTGTCGAAGGCGATCGTGTTCCCCTTAATCCAGGATTCTCATAAATACGGACGTGGGTAACCCAACCGCGCCATTGATGGTGACGCTTGGGAGATAAGCGAGTTTTACCGGGCGGTGGGGACGCGTGAACTTCGCCCGCCCATATAAGGGATAAGGATTCACCTTCTCACCCTCGCCTTCTTCCTCCTTTGCTTATCCATCTCCGCACTTTTCGAGCTCCAGCGCCCAAGCCCGCACATCCCGTCTCAACCTTCCCAGTCATGTCCGGGCGGGAGGCAAGTGGATGACCTCCTCCGTTCTGGAGGAACACATCGAAGATCTGGCAGCCTTGGCTACCTGTCCGGGCGACATCACAGACCGGCTGCCCGACGAGGGCAGCTCATCCCCACCCTGTGCCCCATGAGAGGGTCGTTTTCTTCCCCAATTCCTCCATGGACTGGGCTTTCCACTTCACCCCTTTGTCCGGGGCTCATGTTCTACTACGGCCTGCATTTCCATGATCTGGTGCGAACTTCATCCTCAACATCTCGGCGTTTATCGTGTGCGAGGCCTTCCTCTGCATCCAGCCCCACTTCGCTTGTGGCTCAAGACCTTCAATGTCAAGCCGAAGGTAGTGAAGGGCACTCAAGCGGAGTGCGGAGGCGCCATGTTGGGCAAGATGCCCAACGTCCTTTGGTTCGAAGGGGCCTTCGTGGAATCCGTAAAGGGGTGGCAATAGGGGTGGTTCTATATCACCGAGCCGCGTGACCCTACATGGGCGGCGGCCCCCGAGTTCAGATCTGGTATCCCCACGTAGCTCACCTCCTGGAAAGAGAAGGGCTTCTTTGTGGGGTAGTTCGGAGGAGCCGACGGGACTCCAAGCACTGTATCCGAGAAGCCGGTGAAGAAGCTCGAGCTGGTTAACGTGGTCCAAGTCATGCTCGTCCGCCGGATTCTCCCATGCCAAAAGTGGGCATTCAATCATGTGGAGTTCAATCCGGAACAGCACTGCGCTGAGCAGGCTCTTCGACACGACGTCTGAAAGGCGCTGGAGGGTGCTGTTTAAGGCGCCGGTTTCCCGCATCCGCGATCAAGATCGCGGATTTCGCTTGCGCGCCAAGCCAACGAGGTAAGTGATTCTACCCTTTACGGGACACTTGCTTTTCATAGTTTGACTCTATGCGGTTTTAATTTCCCTTTTCCTTTGTGACAGACTGGATGAGGAAGGCGGAGCAGATTATCTGCCCGGCTCCTATGCCGAAAAACCCGATGACGCCGTCTAAGCGAGGTCTTGGTTCCGCACCGCACGTGGTGCCGGAGAAGAAAACAAGAAGGAGGCCATGGGTGCTCGAAAGAGTTCCCGTTTTCAGGTGTCCGACGACTCCGGGGCGGACTCCTCCCCCGAAAGCGAGGAGGAGAAAGAGGACTCTCTCCCAGAGGAGGGAGGGAGGAAGAGGAAGGCTTCCCCAACAGGGGAGGCCGAAGGGTCCATGAGGGGAAGGACTATTCCCCCGGACAGCTCCGCCAACATCAACGTTGGCGAGGAAGAATGGCCTTAAAGGGCCAGGCCTCCGGCGAGATCGTAAGTATCCGGATTCCTGAATGATTTATAATTTCTTTTTCTGCGTCACATAGTGTCATTACGATGCCGCATGCTGCCTGTAGTCCGGCCGGTGATGATCTCCTGCTTCATCGAAGCGGGTCGTTGGCTCCGTCGGATGTAGACTCCATCCCGACCGCCTCCACCCCTCGCGACATCGAGGACGCCGAGGTGGGATCCCAAGAAGGGACCCATCAGGGGGAGGCTCTGGAGGTGCCACAAGGCGTCCTCCCGGATTTTGCGCCGGACTCCATATCAGAACCCGTAGTGGTTCCGGGGTCCGGCCGGCGGCCCCTTAGAATGAAGGGCAAGACCGTGAAGCCGGCGGCTTCCATCCAACCGGAGGCGCCGGGCAATTTGTTGGAGGCGCTGCAGAGCGCTTCCATCGAGGAAGAACACCGCACTATTATGAGTGCGGTGATTCAGAAGGTGCAGCTTGCTAAGAGCGGGCTGACCGAAGCCTTGATAGCCTTCTATCGGGCTTTGAGGTAAGAAGTTAAAATATGCAATGTAATACCGCATAGACAGGTAGCCCCTGATGCTCTGTTCGGTGTTCGGGAAGAAAAGCTGTACTGAGGATATGAAAAAAGAAGAAGATATACGCAGGGTTGCTAAAAAATTATGTCAATATGGGTTGCAGGCTGCGCTGCTTGACCGCCTTGACCGATCATGGAGGTCGGTGCTTTGAAGCAGGAGCTCGAGCGGTCCGAGCAAGAGCTTGGCAGCGCCGAGAAGCAGCTCGGGACAAAGAAGGTGAGTAACACCACTTTGAACTTGTACCTTCTGAGAAAAGGATTTAGGTTGCAACAAAAAATAACAAGGATAACATGGGTACTGCAGGGGCCACGAGCGAGGTGGCGACCACGAAGGAGGCCGTGTCCGTGGGTCGAGCATAATATGGCCACGAACAGGCAGAGCGAGAAAAGCAGGAGGCGCGGGTGGCGGTGGTTCGGCAAGAGCTCCGTGCTCTCATGGAAAAGCATGAGAGTTTGGAGCGTGACTCAAAGACTTCGAGAGTACGAGCTTGCCTCGGCTCTCGAAAGTGCCAAAACTGCCAAGGCCGATGCCCATAAGTCCCTTCAGGAGATTGAGTTGGTGAGGAAGATAGCGGCGGGTAAGGCATTTTTCATGCAAAGCAAGCATGTGAATGTGAATTACGTGTTACCTACCCGAATTCGGAGCTCTCCAGGCGTTTGCGGATCTGCCTCGCGGCGTGTCCGATGTCACGCATTCTACCGAGCCGAGGAGGGAGCTCAACGGAGAAGGTCTTCTGGTCTCGATATCTTTGAGGCCGTCCATCCGGTGCCCCTAGCGACCAGTGAAGCAGCTGGTCGAGCTCCTAAGGTGGCCGAGCAGGCCATGAAGGGCCTCATAGTCCGTCTGTGGCACGGAGAGGCCATGCACAGGAGCTACTTCGGCCTCGTCACGACGGTTGGTGGATGCGCCCTCGGGTGGAGGTTATCAAGCGCTCACCTGTATTGAAGGTGCTCGTCGGGCCCTTGCCCGCAAAAGGTGCATTAGGGCAAGCTGGATGCGGAGAAGCTAATCATCGACGCGCCACCGCCGGGCAAGGAATACCGTCGCCGAAATGTACTATAAGACTGTCTGAAGGGTGCCCGCAAGATTGCGGATGAGTACCCCTGTGGATGTAATTATTGAGTAAATTCGCAATGTGTTATCCTGTGCGCTGAAAACTTTGTTCATATGCGCTAAGCAACGCTTGTTAATTTAAAATATTACCTTCTATGCGGCCGTTTATTAAATCTGAGAGATGGCAAGTCGTCGGCTTCAGCCCCCATGCCACGAAAGTCTTTGGGGTGTTCAGGATAAACTTGAGCACTCTTGTTCCCATTTTGGGTCCATCTAGGAGGCGCTCAACACAACGAACTGTGCAACCGGACTTATAGTGCTTGAACACTCTCACTTAGCCATAGAATTCTATAATTTTAAATTTCGCGAAGCCCCTAGTATTCGGAGGACCGAATTAGGGCGCTTATCCACGCCTTCGTCGGACATTATCCGAACTTCGCTCAAGCGGCGAGGTCTTTAAGGACCCGAAAGGACCTCTCGAACAGCGACCAGTCTCTCGCCTTATCATGACAACAGTTTTAGCTTTCTCCATCGAGGCATTAACCCGGCTCAACCGGGCGCAATGTGATGGTTCTCCGAGTGCTACCTTAGCCGATAGAACGGAACGTAAGGTGCCAAACATGGGAGCCGGGCAAACCCAACTATTGACCCAAGACATGATTCGGAGCCGATTCATATAATGCTATAAGTTTGGGGTGCCGCACTTGTGAAAGTGTTCGGACTTTATCACACCATAATGCGGAGAACATAAGCCCCTGGTGTATTTGGCCATACCAAAATGTACGGGTGCAACATGTCGTAAATGAACATATATATATATATATATATATATATATATATATATATATAAAGTAATGCAATTATGGGCAAAAAGTGATGCATTTTATTCGAGAAGATATGCTATGAGTGCGGAATGATACAAATAGTGCGGAAAGCAAGGGATTGGACGAATTAAAGGCGTCTCTCCGAGGTAGGCATGGAATGTTGTATTTAACAAATTTAATGCTCGTGATGGAGACCACCTGAGTGTTAAATGTGACCTTTGTCCTTCCCTGGCTGTTGCATCATGAGTTCGGCAGGTTCGCCACGACGAGTTCTGTATAAAAAGAGAGAAATAAAAGAAAAAGAGCGACACACTTGGGAGCCCCTGGTGTGGTCGAACCGCACTGGGTCTATTGTGGTTGTGCCTTTCCTCCTATGCCCATGGTATCTCCAGGCGTAATTATGTATCTTGGAGAGTTTGTCTTACAATTTTGCGAGGGCTGGGGTTGAGGCCGCATTACTCACGCGATGCTCGGGCGTGCCGGTGGTCTTGGTTGATGTTGCTCGGCGCGTTTGGCCGTGTCCGGTCGTTTAACGGCCGGACTCGAAAATTGCCTTAAAAGGCTGCTATGTACTTCTGCTGCGAGAGCCGCTGTATGTTCCTCCGTTCGGAGGGAGCGTTCCGTGTTTCCATTGACCGTGATGACTCCACGAGGGCCTGGCATCTTGAGCTTAAGGTATGCATAATGCGGCACCGCTGTTGAATTTTGCGAACGCGTTCGTCCGGCAGAGCGTGATAGCCGCCATGAACGGGACTATGTCGAAGATTAACTCCTCGCCGGAAATTATTCGGGATCGAAGACCACTTCGGTGTAATTGAGCACAGCATAACTGGCCTCGACACCTGGTATGACGCCTTTGAAGGTTGTCTTTGTAGGTTTAATCCTTGAAGGGTCTATGCCCATCTTGCGCACTGTATCCTGATAAAGCAGGTTAAAGCTACTGCCGCCGTACATCAGGACTCTCGTGAGGTGAAATCCATCGACGATTGGGTCTAAAACCAATGCGGCGAATCCGCCATGGCGGATATTGGTCGGATGGTCTCTTCGATCGAAAGTGATCGGGCAAGAGGACCATGGGTTGAATTTTGGGGCGACAGGCTCCATCGCGTATACGTCCCTTAGTGCACGCTTCCGCTCCCTCTTGGGAATATGCGTTGTGTATATCATGTTTACCGTCCGAACTTGAGGGGGGAATCCCTTTTGTCCTCTGTTGTTCGGCGGCCGGGTCTCTTCCTCGTCTGCCTGCCTGCTTGAATACCCAACAATCTCTGTTGGTGTGGTCAGCTGGCTTTTCGGGGGTTCCATCTATTTGACAGGAGCGGTCGAGTATTCGGTCCAAATTGGACGGGCCCGGAGTGGTTCTTGTGAATGGCTTCTTCCGTTGACCGGGCTTGGAGCCTCGGAATCCGGCGTTGACTGCCGTATCCTCATTGCTGTCGCCATTAATGCGGCGTTTTTTTTTGTTTCGACGCAACCTGCCATTGCGGTCCTTGCTATCCGGACTGCCAGCGTTTTTCTTTGAGGTTGTTCTTTGCGAGCTAGCCAGCTATCCTCTCCCGCCTGAAGCGGGTCATGAGTGATGTGAGGGCTGCCATGGATTTCGGCTTCTCTGTCCTAGGTGCCGGGCCAGCCACTCGTCATGGATGTTATGTTTGAAGGCAGCGAGTGCCTCGCATCCGGACGGTCGGCGATTTGATTTTTCTTTGTTAAGAACCGTGTCCGTAATTGCTCGCCGATTCGTCTGCTGCTGGATTATGTGGCTTAGGTCATCTGTGTCCGGTGGTCGCATACGCGTGCCACAGAAGTTGTCGAGGAATGCGGCTTCCGTGTCTTCCCAAAGATCCAATTGACTTCTGCGGGCAGGCTGTTAAGCCAATGCCGAGCTGGTCCTTTAAGCTTGAGCGGGAGATATTTGATGGCGTGAAGATTGCCGCCAAGGGCCATATGTATATGGAGCAGATAATCCTCAATCCAAATCAAGGGTCTGTTGTGCCATCGTAGGATTCGATATTAACGGGTTTAAACCCTTCAGGATTTGATGATCCATTACTTCGTCGGTGAAGCATAGTGGGTGTACGGCGCCTCAGATTGAGCAATATCACGACGTAGCTCGAGAGGCGTTATGCGCTGTGTTCGGCCCGGTGGAGTAGTTGTATCCGTGGCACGGTATTAAATCGTGGGTCTTGGGGCGCTCGCGTGATCCATAGATAGATCTGGATTGTCTTGCCTTGTCCTCCAATATATCCTGCAAGTCCGACGCGTTCCCCCGTAGCTTTATGCTTTTTGAGCGGAGCCGGGGTACAGTTTTGGTGGAGGGCTTGCACGCCTCTCTGTCGCGGCCACGAGGTGGTCGGTCTGCCAGACAGCGCTGGTGATGCAGGTTTGTACGCTTCCTCCTCTAGTCGGGGAGCAACTTGCGTTTTGGGTAACGTTTGGAGGGGCATTCATACTCTTGACGCGAGGACCTCGGTCCATCTGTCGGCCAAGATGGGTCTTGATCAGCTTGAAGTCGTTGCTGCTTTCTTTAGGCTGTTTGCCGTGGCCATTAGCCCGCGTCTGAAACGCTCTTGTTCGACGGGATCCTCGAGCACGACGAATTAAATGTCGTCGAGGCTTGCCTCGTCTCCGGAGGGAGGTAAGTAATTGTCATCCTCGACCTCTTTGTCCGCCGCCTCTCGTGATGGCTTGCTTACGCCTCCTCCTGCTGGATCGTCTTTGGAGGGGTTGTCTTCGCACTTCTGGGTGTTATTATCTCCTGTGCGGAATCTCCATTCTTGCCGTGGCGGGATTTAAGCGGCGCCACGACGCCGGCGCTTGGGCTGTTTCTTTAAAGAATCGGCCTCCGTTGCTTCTTCGCCGTCCCCATCTTTTGGGGTGTCCACCATGTATATATTGTATGACGAGGTGGTCTTCCAGTGTCCTGTAGGCACTGGTTCTTGGTAGTCTCCGGCATCGTCGTCCATACCGTCGATGTCTTCGGAGTCGTAATCGAGTACGTCGGTTAAATCGTCGACGGTGGCTACGAAGTGGGTGGTGGGTGGGCTCCGAATTTCTTCGTCGTCCGCGTCCCAACCATCCTAGCCGTAGTTCGGCCAGGGCTCTCCGGATAGCGAGAGATGCTTCAGTGAATTTATGATATCGCCGAAGAAGGCGAAGTCTTTGAAAAGATGTCCGCAGTGGTGAATTCCATGATCGGCGCCAATCGGATTCGACCGGGCGCGCAGGAGGTTCGAGTCCGCAGAGTCCGCACCTCGAGTCATGAGTTTTATGCGGGACAAGGTAAGTGTTCGCTCCATCGCCGTAGAAGTTGCAGCTCCGAGGCGGTGTCCAGCCATCCGCCCTCGATCCGAAGCGATCGGCTCCGGACTATGGGTCGGAGCGGATTCGTGTCTGACCTCAAAGGTGCTGTCCGTGGCGAGTTAGGTCATGCCCATCATGACAGCCGCACGCTTCGGGCGTGGCTCGAGATCCATCGAAGATCAAGTCCCCGCGGATATCGGCCGTGAAGTTTAGGCTTCAAACCTGACTCGACGGCGGGGCTTAGCTTCGATCTGCTCCGGATGGCCAAGTGAGTTGGCCCTTGGTTAACCGCCGAATCTGAAGATCTGTCCGGGAGAAAAGTCTCACCAGATCGCGTCGTTGTCGATTGAAGAGGCCATCAAGCCTATCGGTGACGGCTACGAGGAACTCTGAATGAAAGCACCAATGTCGGTGTCAAAACCGGCGGATCTCGGGTAGGGGGTCCCGAACTGTGCGTCTAGCGGATGGTAACAGGAGACAAGGGACACGATGTTTTACCCAGGTTCGGGCCCTCTTGATGGAGGTAAAACCCTACGTCCTGCTTGATTGATATTGATATTGTGGATGTTTACAAGAGTGGATCTACCACGAGATCAAGGAGGCTAAACCCTAGAAGCTAGCCTATGGTATGATTGTAAGGGTTGTTGTTGTTACATCCCTACGGACTAGAGCCATCCGGTTTATATAGACACCGGAGAGGGCTAGGGTTACATAGAGTCGGTTATAATGGTAGGAGATCTACATATCCAGACGCCAAGCTTGCCTTTCACGCCAAGGAAAGTCCCATCCGGACACGGGGCGAAGTCTTCAATCTTGTATCTTCATAGTCTTGGAGTCCGGTCGATGATGATAGTCCTACCGATGATAGTTCGGCTGATGATGGTAGTCCGGCTATCCGGACACCCCCTAATCCAGGACTCCCTCAACATTGCTTGAAGACATTCCCATTGATCCCATTTTTGTCTTCCTGTTTGTTGTTCTTAATGCTCTATGCTACCTAGTTTGTCAGCGGTCTTTGTTTCTTATGCCTTTAGTCTCGCATTGATTGCATGCCTAGTGTAGCTTTACTCCTGTTATGCCTTGTTTAGTTTATGTTTTAGATTCCACATCTTCGAAGACATTGCCTGTTTTGAGTACTTTCATAAAGATCTCCCATTCACCCCCTCTGGTCGATTACTAGCATTTTCACACACGCCACCACCATTCCTTCCTAATGCCGGTGACGACAATGATGATTTTGGGTGTACCTGTGGACTCCGTTGGTCCACAATCGATAGCCAGGGAAGGAGAGAGACAACTTCTGTCACCGCAATACCTCCTCAACTAACCTTCGCAAAGACAATAGCATCATTCTCGTCCATAAAGACTTCACACAACATTAGGAAGAATAGATAACATAAACATAAAGGAGGATGTTGTAAATTTTTTCGATGTTCGGCTCCTACACATACTAGGGTTCATCCATATCCCTAAGAGCTAGGGGGTTACTCAGACATCCCATATACAAATAAAAAAGTGGTTTAAGAAGGCAACATGCATCATCAAAGTATTCATGGTAATTGCGGATGAATGAGCTAGGGGGTTATTCATGGTAATTGTGGATGAACATGTTTTGTGATGATGATGTGAAAGATATCTTGTCCATCCCAATCCGAAGTGGCATGGATGATCTTGTGGCCTGGCACTATGACACAAATGGGATTTTCTCGGTTAAATTCATTTATCACGTCGGGACAAGAATCCGCAATGCAGGCTGTAATAGGGACGCGAGCGCTCATTTGGTTTACCTACGACACACGTAAAGTGGAACTGATTGTAGAGCTTGAGGTTTCCACCAAAGGTAAGAACATTCCTATAGAGATTGTCACATAATAGCTTGCATCTTGGATCGAATAAAGAGAAAGTATGTGGAGCTAAATAGCATTTTATATAGCTCTACATGCTTTCTCTTAGATAGCCCGGCTCTTGTTGCCCGATGCATTTGAGGCTTGATGAGGATGGAGGGCACTTGTTTTTGAGATGCAAGCTCGTGAAACGTGTGTGGCGAAGGCTGCTGTTAGAAGATGTTAGAATGGCTCTGCTTGAGTGCCCAAACCCCATGGTTGTTTTAGATCACTTATGGACTCTAAAATAGAAACGACGAGAACTCGCATTGTTGATGATGTGGGAATGGTGGAATGCCTGTAACAAATTGAAGGTTGAGGATAAAGTTAAACCATGTTAGGAAGTTTGTTTTGCAATCATAAGGCAGGACTTTTGCATGGGAGAAGAGTCATCAAATTAGCATGATATGATCCCGGATGTGCCAACCTGGAGCCGTCCACAAACAGATTTCATTAATATCAATTTCGATGCGGCTTTTCACGTGGAAGAGGCAAGAGGCGCACAGGGATGCGTAATGTGTTTGGACCAGGGGACCATTCATTTCAGCTTGTTCTGGCAGGTTCGATCATATCGCTCTCCCTCTCGCAAGCAGAAGCAACGGCGTGTGTGAAGGTTGTTGAAGTTGTCAATGGTTTGGGAGTTCACAGGGCAATATTTGAATGAGACTCACTCCTACTGATGAATGCTTTGAATTGTGGAGAGTATGATATGCCTTCTATAGTTGTTCTCCTTCGTGAGATCGATAGTCTATGCGTGGCACTGTTTGATGTCTTTGAGTTTATTTTTGTAAGAGAGATTGTAACAAGATGGCCCATAAGCTAGTTGAATTATGGCTATCGAGCGGACATTCTTTGCTCATGGAGGCATGAACACGCTTCTGACTTTGTTACAGGTTTGGTCGTCAATGGTTCAACTGAGTGAGGTTAAGTAATGGAATGTGATTTTCAGGTCGAAAGAAAAAGTATGCCAAAATGTGTATATTAATATGCAAGATTTCAATAAAACTATAAGGATAAGTGATCTTTTTTCCCGCAAAATTAAAAGATCAGCGCAGTTCTACTTTTTTTTATGAGGATCAGTACAATTCTACTCAGAGTCCGGAAGCTGCTCGTGTCTTCTCCACGACACCGGGCCGAACCAAATCCGGCCCAAACGACGAATACAATCCAGCGACCTCGAGTCTTCACGAGAAGACGAGAGAATTCTCCAGAAGCATTGCTTTCTCCTTTTCTCCATATACATCCCCGGCCCTCTATAAATTCTGCCATTCCGATCGACAGACACCCAAAAAAGTCAGAAGAAAGCACCGACCAAAAGCTACCACAAATCAATCGCTCACCCTTCCGCTTCCAACACGAGCCAAATCGTCGATTCCTTTCGCCAGCAGCTCGAATCCCCACAGACAATGTCGCTGATCCGCCGCAGCAACGTGTTCGACCCCTTCTCCCTCGACTTCTTCGACCCATTAGGCTTCCCCTTCGGCTCCGGCAACAGCGGCAGCGGCAGCCTCGTCCCGCGCACCTCCTCCGACACAGCGGCCTTCGCGGGCGCGCGCATCGACTGGAAGGAGACGCCCGAGGCGCACGTGTTCAAGGCGGACGTACCGGGGCTGAAGAAGGAGGAGGTGAAGGTGGAGGTGGAGGACGGCAACATCCTCCAGATCAGCGGCGAGCGGAACAGGGAGCAGGAGGAGAAGACCGACACCTGGCACCGCGTGGAGCGCAGCAGCGGCAAGTTCCTGCGCAGGTTCCGGCTCCGGGAGAACGCCAAGGCGGAGCAGGTGAAGGCTTCCATGGAGAACGGCGTGCTCACCGTCACTGTGCCCAAGGAGGAGGCTAAGAAGCCCGAGGTCAAGTCCATCCAGATCTCAGGCTAGGCGTCGGCGTGCTCGCTGCTGCGCGATTGAGATGACTGCAGTCTGCAGAGCAGTGGTGTGGAGTTTCGCCCCGGTCGTCGCGATGAAATAAAATCAGGGGTAAAATCAGAGTCCGGCTGTCTAGTGCTCTAGTGTTGTGTGCGAATGGTCCGATGTTGCAGTCAGTGTTTTGAGCCTCTCGCGTCTGTGTTTTGAGTCCACTTTGTTCATCAATCCGTACTTATTCCATCAGCAGCAAATTAAATCCATTAGAGCAACTCCAACGGCCGATCCAAACGGACGGTGTTTTTGTCTGATTATTGTCCGTTTGGGTCGACCGTCTGTCGGGCGTTCGTCTTTTTTAATTTGGATCGACAGTGCGCCTAACACGGGACCCATTTTATGACCGTGCGCTTTAGATCATGCCAGTGGCCATGTCGTTGCCCTAGTTTGGCGCTCCAATGCGTGGGAAAAATCGGCCTAGCGCGCTGGTTTTGGCGCTCCGGCACGTGAGAAAGGTTCGCACGCTTGTTTTGGCGCGCCGCTGGTTTTGGCGCTCCGGCACGTGAGAAAGGTTCGCACGCTTGTTTTGGCGCGCCGCGGCCGGCACTTGTTATAAGAAGGCGCTCCCTTTATACTCTGTCCGCCGCCCACTCGTTTCACCCCCTCTCGCTAGCCTGTCATCTCTGCGCCACCATATCGATGTGCTGCCTAGGCGCTTCAGATTTTTGGAGTCCGCGAGCGCCGCTTCGGCGCCTTCTCTTCCGAGATCTGGTTTGGTGAGAAACACCTCACTCTCGTCACCTTCGATTTCACAGAGAAGGCGGCCCGCACGCACGACGCGGCGGCGTGGCGTCTTCTGAGGCCTCGTCGGAAGATGAATTTTCCCGACGTGTCGAGCCAGCGGGCGCAGGATCTCGTGTCTCCCGTGGTTTTTCACCGACGAGGATCGTCATGTCCACCTGAGGCGGCAGCATCGCCTTGCCATCGCTAAGATGGACGTGGAAGCCATGATGGTGTGGTGCGAACGCTTCTCGCAGGATATCGTCGACGAGCGCCAGTTCTACAAGCGAAGGAGGACGGAGCGAGCCGCCTATTGAAAGGACAAGCGTGTGCGGAAACAGGCTGCTCAATTAAAACTGAAGCTACGAGAAACGTCGGGGTGGGACTTCGAGGACGAGCGGTATGCTGGCGCCTATATTCAAACGTCGGAAGAAGACATTACCGAGTCGGAGTCGGAAAGCGACGAGTAGTTGATCTTTTCTTTATCTGTGTATGCTAGCACTATCTATGTATTCTTTTTCTATCATAAAAAATGGCCGGCGACGTCGGGCGGCGAAGTAAGCAGAGCAAGGGTATGCTGTTGGATGTGGAGAGGTCAATGTGCCATCGATCAGTGAGCCTGAAGAGGAGATGACGAGCGCGCGTCCGTTCTGTGTCCGCGCCGACGCAAATTCGGCCAAAAAAAAATCAAAAATGGATCGGCAGGCGGACGAAAGCGGACACGCGTCCATTTGAATCGGCGCGTTGTGCCGATTTTTCTATCCGCGCCGATCCAAACAGATGGCGGCAGACAAAATAGATCGCCCCATTGAAGTTGCTTTTACTATCTCTGCTAATTTTTCACGAAAGGTGCGATGCGTGGTAGTAGGAGTAGCACGGCGAGCAGGGGCGGACGACCAGCAGCCAGTGTGATCTGTTTTGTCTTCTCGGTCGCTCGTCAGGTGCGAAGAATTCATAAAGGAGCTTGAGCCGTGAGCCTCGGTGCCTTCTTTTTTTTTTTTTTGACAAAAGTGCCTTGCCTAAGGGGAAACCTTATTTGCCGCTCTTTGCGAAAAGTTGTCCCTGTTACCCAACGACCGTTTGAGGGTAGGCCGGCCCGTTTAGCATTTCAGTTCAGTTATACCGGTTTTGTGAACCATGATGTTTTCCAGCCATTTTTCTTCCCGGTTTTGGGAACCTTCTAGTAGGTTCCCGACACCCTTTTTTCTTTTTCAGTTTCCTTTTCTTTTTCCTATTTCTCTTATTTCTCATTTTTTTTCTTTTCTTTTTTCTGTTCTATTTGTTATTTTTTTCACTTTTATTTTTTATTTTTTTATATTCCAAACAAGATTGTTCAGAAGTTCGAGAGAAGTATATAATTTTAGTTTGTTCGCTTCCCTAGAAGAAAAATAAGGAAATTCTAAAAATATTAGAATCCAAATTTTTTTTGCTTCTTTTGAAAAAAATGGCCGAAAATACTTAAAATTGAAGAATTTCAATTTTTTTGCATTTTAAATTTATTCACAAATGTTTAAGAACTTCAATACAAAGGTTCCCATTTATGAAATTATTGCATATTAAAGAAATGCTCATCATTCAAATTTTTAAAAAATTTAAAAAATGTTCGCATTTTTATAAATTGTTCACAAAGACAAAAATACTCGATAACTTCCAGAAATGTTTCTATTTTCTAAATTTGTTCACAAATTCAACAAAGGCTATAGCTTTGGAAATTTTTTTCACAAATTTTAAAAAATGTTCATGTTTAAAAATTCGAAAATTCAAAAATGTTAGGGGGAATATCAAAAAACTTTTTTGAGTTTTTGTAAAAAATTCGTAATTTTGGAAAATGTTTACGTTTAAAAAAAACTTGTTTTTCAAAAAATGTTTTGCAATTTCAAAAAATTGTTCGTAATTTCAAAAAATGCTCTCCTATTCAATTTTGTTCTGTTTTTCCGTAAAAATAACGAGTTTCCAAAATCATGTTTGAAAATTTAGAAAAGGATAAAATCTGCAGTGACTTATGGTTCATATATACCGGCTGTCCTTTTGACATCAAATCTGAGGTACTATTTTCGATGTGGTTCTTGTTTTTAAGTTCTACAGTTGTCGATATGTTCTTTAATTTTCGTTCTGCAGACCTTGAACTTGGGTTAGCAAGTTGGGGTGGCTAACGCAAGACGCTAATTACGAGAGGTCACGTGTTCGATTCCTATCGCTAGTGAGTTGTTCTTTTTGCTATTTTCCACCTCGTGGCGGAGGAGCGAGAGCAAATGGGCCGGCCCAGATGAGCTGCCCTGTGCGAAACCGCGACTCCTCACTACAGTAAGCGGCGTATAGGAGGTCCCATGCCGAGCTATGTTTTAAGCGAGTGCAGACAAGGGAAGGACATGCGTGAGATACCCACAGGAGATGTCAAGAGTAAATTGCTCAAAACCATCACATTTGTGGCTAGGGTATTTCAAAACCACCATTTTATCAAAAATTACAAAAGACCACCACTTCTGCGGCAAGTGAGTAGCAAATCACGCTAATTCGAAATTGGGTTTTGCCTACAGCTAAACTGACGGGTGGCACCCACCAGTCAGGCTGACTTATGATACGTCTCCAACGTATCTACTTTTTCTCACGCTTTTCCTCTTGTTTTTTTTACTCTAATTTGCATGATTAGAATGAAATTAATCCCTGACTGACGCTGTTTACAGCAGAACTACCATGGTGTTGTTTTTTTACAGAAATAAAATTTCTCGAAATGGAACGAAACTTCGCGAGAATTTTTTATGGAATAAATGAGAATTTCTCGAGCCAAGACCCACCGGAGAGGGTCCCCTGGTTGGGCACAACCCACTGTAGCGCCAGTGGGTTGTACCCACCGGTGGCCCAACCGATGACCCCCCTGATAATATAAAATCACATATTTTCAGAAAAAATAAGGGAGAAAGAATTATCGCGTTCCACGAGACGGAGCCGTTGCCAAGCCCTGTTCTTCCTTGGGGGGGCAGATCTGGAGTCCGTTTGGGGCTCCGGAGAGGGGGATCTTCGTTCTTCGTCATCACCAACCAATCTCCATCGCCAATTCCATGATGCTCCTCACCGGGAGTGAGTAATTCCTTCATAGGCTCGCTGGTCGGTGAGGAGTTGGATGAGATTCATCATGTAATCGAGTTAGTTTTGTTAGGGCCTGATCCCTAGTATCCACTATGTTCTTAGATTGATGTTGCTATGACTTTGCTATGCTTAATGCTTGTCACTTTGGGCCCGGGTGCCATGAACTCAGATCTGACCCGTTTATGAATTCATCATTATATCCATATTTTAGATCCGATCTTGCAAGTTATAGTCACCTACTACGTGTTATGATCCGACAACCCCGGAGTGACAACAATCGGGCCCACTCTCGGTGATGACCGTAGTTTGAGGAGTTCATGTATTCACTATGTGTTAATGCTTTGTTCTGGTTCTCTATTAAAAGGAGGCCTTAATGTCCCTTAGTTTCCAATATGGACCCCGCTGCCATGGGAGGGTAGAACAAAAGATGTCATGCAAGTTCTTTTAATAAAGCACGTATGACTATTTATGGAATACATGCCTACATTATATTGATGAACTGAAGCTAGTGCCGTATCACCCTATGTTATAACTGTCACATGATGAATATCATCCAACAAGTCACCGATCCAATGCCTACAAATTTATTTATATTGATCTTGCTGTGTTACTTTTGCTATCATCACTGTTACACTTGCTAAAAATTATCGCTATCATCACATCATATCGTTGTTGCTGCTACTATTATCAAAACTATCAAACTACTTTGTTACTGATCACTTTGCTGCAGATAATTAATCTCCAGATGTGGTTGAATTGACAACTCAGCTGCTAATACCTTCAAATATTCTTTGGCTTCCCTTGTGTCGACTCTATAAATTTGGGTTGAATACTCTACCCTCGAAAACTGTTGCGATCTCCTATACTTGTGGGTTATCAAGACCTTTTTTTGGCGCCGTTGCCGGAGAGCATAGCAATATTTGTTGAGTCACTTGGGATTATTATCATATTATCACTATGAAGAATATGAAGGATCCAGAGACTAAGATGTTTCTCTAAAAAATGAGGGGAGGTAAGGAACTGCCATCCAGTTCTGCTTTAGATTCACCTTCTATTATGAGTAAACTTGCAACAACACCACATGCTATCAATTCTAATATGTCGCAAGTTATTGATGATGCTACTTCTGATATGGAAAATTCTTATGATGATGCTAGTACCTTGCTTGATAATGATGATGTGCCACTTGGTGAATTTCTTGATGAACAAATTGCTAGAGTAATACAACATGATGTTGTTGAATCTGATGATGAGCTTGAAATTGAAACTCCTGAAACACCTGCTAGAACTAGCCTTCCTAGATATGAATTGCCTAAGGTACCGGAAGGTTATGTTATGAATAAGGAGACAACTAGAGATATTCTTGCTTTTAAGGATAGAGATGATCTAGAGAAATTACTATGCAAGTATAAAGAAAAATCTCTGAATGCTAGAATGAAATTAGAACCTAAGTTTACTACTTCACCTATTTTTATTGTTGGCAAGGATTATGAATTCTCTGTCGAGCCAGAGTTAATTACTTTGGTTGAATCTGATCCTTTCCATGGTTATGAAACTGAAACTGTTATGGCACATCTTACTAAGTTGAATGATATAGCTACCCTTTTTACTCATGATGAGAAAACTCGCTATTATTTTATTCTCAAATTATTTCCTTTCTCGTTAAAGGGTGATGCTAAAGCTTGGTACAATACTCTTGCTCCTAGTTGTGTGCGTAGTCCCTGTGATATGATTTATTACTTCTGAAAAATATTTTCCTGCTCATAAGAAACAAGCCGCCTTTGCAGGAAATATTTAACTTTGCTCAAACTAAAGAAGAGAGTCTCCCACAAGCTTGGGGAGGCTTTGCCGATTACTTAATGCTTTGCCTGATCATCCTCTTAAGAAAAATGAAATTCTTGATATCTTCTATAATGGACTAACCGATACTTCTAGGGACTTCCTAGATAGTTGTGTTGGTTGTGTTTTCAGGAAACGAACTATTGCTCAAGCTGAAGAATCATTGAATAACATATTGAAAAATTATGATGATTGGACTCTTCCTGAACCACCGCCTAAACCCACTCCGAAGAAGAAGGGTATATTATATCTCAGTCCTAAAGATATGTGTTCGCACACGAACACGTCACCGTGTACCCTAGACGCCGGGGGTGATGCACCGCAGCTCACGTCGAAGGAGACCTGCCGGAAGCGCGGTACGTAAGACAATCCGGCGGGCGCTTTTGAGGACCCGAAACCCCACAAGCCCGGGAGGGACCCCGTCAGGGCGCGCGGCGTCTATGGGCTGCCCTAGGTCGGCCTAACTTCCCTAGGGCCTCGAGGTTCGCCGCCCTGCAAAAGAAGAACAAGCGAAGAATGAGGAAGAAGAAGGACAGGGGGAGAGATAAAAGTAAAGATAAAAGTGGTAGATGATTATTCGATTGTGTGTTGTTTTTCAATCGACCGTCACCTCTTGTCTATATAAGAGGCGGATGGACTTCCCGTACAAGAAAAGGACTTGCCTTGTCGTCCAAATCATCAAAATCTAGCCAAATTCGGGCTTCTCACGATTTCCGGCCCGGATGTCCGGCTCTAGGCCCGGATGATCCGGCCTAGCCCAGTTTCCTGACATGAGCTTACTGTTTTGGCTTTAGAATCCACATACGACCTTGGATTTGTACAGTTTTTATATAAAAATCAACCGCCTCGACGAGACGCACAACTTTCATGTTGAATACTTTTCGATCTGAGGCCACTTTGAGGGTGTTTCGGGCCATTTTCTAAAGTTTGCAGCAGAAAAACTTGTCCAGACATCCGGACGATTTCCCGGATTGTCCGGCCTTTACCCGGATCATCCGGTACTTGAACCAGATAATCCGGCTTCAAATTTTAGCTTCTGTTGTTTGGGTCAATTTTTCGGCCCCCGGCCGGATGATCTGGGCCCCGGTCCGGATGATCCGGCCATGCATTGCTGCAGCGCATAGTTTTGATTGTAAATTTTGCATACGATCTCAGATGGGGACGTTTTTATATCAAAATCATCTGTCTCAACGAGACGAAGAACTTTGCAGTTGAAAGTTTTTTCATCCAAGGTCATATTAATTAGGTTTCATGCCATTCTTTAATCTGGTGTCAATACGAGCATCTCTAAGATTGTCATAACTTTCGCATTTGAGCTCCGTTTTAGACCATCTCCATATCTATTTTGATCGTCTTGAAGAGAGCCATCAAATGGTGACATGAACTCATAATTTTAACCTCATCTCATTATAACCTCAAGTTACTCTTTGCGATCATGCCATTTTCAAGCCTCAACACATGCCCCCTGTTTTTCGGCAAAGGTAGCGTGCCGAAAAATAACTTGTACCGTGTTGGTTCTAAGAATGATGTCAACACTCCATCGGCCACTTTTGCATGTGCTTTGGGCGATAAATATATATCAGCCATTATTTGTTTGAATCTTTGATGCAAATTTGGGTGAAATATTTTCAACTTCATTAACAATTCGATGATAAAGTTTCATAGATATGTATCTCAAGGTCATCCTCCGAACCATATTGTTCACCCTTTTGTTAGGACTTTGCAGATAATCAACAATAAAATTTATCCAATCCTCACTTTTACCTGCATAAAAACAATATTAGTGGCCGAAGCAGTGGACTTCGGTTCGGCCTTACCTATGTTGACGAGACTAAGCATCGGCTATTGATAGAAATGTAACACACCATGATTAACATAGTAGCCGGATGCTTGCTGTGCCAACTCTTTTGAATTGTCATGTCTAGAAATATGAACAATATAGCAACCCAAGCTAAATTTTGCATCTAGACATACCTCAAGATAAACTATAAGTGATTCGTCAAAACATTGATAACCCTTGGATATTTGTTGCACTACTCATAACGAATCACTGAAAGCCTCTGTATAGCACCTATAGCAACCAAAAGCTCCAAAACGAATAAAATTTCATATTCGGCTTTGATTATTGTGCAAAAATATTTTAAGTGGCATGAGGCTTCACAAAATAGCACCATATGGAGATATATAAACAACACTGACACCATGGCCATTGTTATGAATTTAAACATCGAAAATAATCTCCATAATACTAGAAAGGCAAGGGTAATATCACTTAACATGTACCTTGTCTCGGTCTCCAATTGAACTAAGGATGATGTTAGAATTCCACACCGGCCATGATTATATAGTTTCTTAGGACGATAGTTAAGTATCGGCCATTACCATGAGGTATGTGTAGAATTCACCCACCAAAGTATGTATAGCCGAAATAAACAAATGAAATAGCAATAAAATATTTCGGCCCCTTTGTCTTAGCAACAAAAATGTAACTAACCAAATGTATAGTGATTTGGTAATACCCTCTCGTGATATAGAAAATCATTTTGCATCCATGGATCAAAATAAATCCATGGAGGGTAATTGATCATACCTAGGGATGAATTCCATGTCAAAGGCATCAATGGCATGGTTGAAGAAAATGGATGATGTGCTAACTGAAGATTTTGATGTTGTGATGCACGCCTTCGGCTTAATTGTTTGTTGCTTCCATCCTTCTCTTTCTTCACTTTTGTACTGGTTGCAATAGAAGCATGCACATCATTTTTGTTCAGAATTACCCTCTTAGGAACCCATGCCATGTTCTTCTTTGTCAGCTCTTGTGCACTAAGATTTTGTAATTCCTTATTTTGCCAATACGATAAGCTGAGTGGGCATGTCGGCTGTGATTTTGTTTCAACCAATGGCAACTCGTTTTGGGCCTTGTGCACCCTCAACCTCTTTTCTTCAGATTTGACACTCTGATTTTTTTCAATTGATTGCTTCACTTCTTTGCCTTTTGTAGACAATGTCAACACTTTAATTGGCTCTTTGTTATTTGAGATCAAATCTGAATTAGCACACTTACGACCATCTCTTTTCACGCGGTAAACTTGCTTTACCACCTCTTTCTTCTTCCTTGAGCTCTGGACCGAATTCTTATGATTGAAATGGTCTTTGACGCGTGATTTTTCAAATGTTGATCTTCTTGGAGCTGCATAGTATTGGTGAGATGGTCTAAAATAGGATGGAGAATATGCCCTTGTATCATACCTGTCCCATGATGAATATGGATCTATATGAGCATAGGGAGGCATCCACGACATTGGAATTGGCGGCCCAAAATAAGGATATGAACAAGTTGCATTAAAATTCTCACTTTGCCAATACCAATCCTCATATTTGCGCCTTGGGGGTGATCTTGGTTTCTTTGCATGATTTGGCTGATAAACATTCTTCTCTTCACTCTTCTTTTGATATTTATCCAATAGTTTAGCGAAGGTGATTTTGATCTCTTACGCTATGCTTATTTTGGCCTTTGTCTTACATTGGTTTGCTTTTTCATCAATCATTGGATTTGCTTGCTGCCCCCTAGTCCTTGGCGTCTCCATTGTAGCTTCTATGGAATTCTCACCCTCAAGATTATGTTCATTATGCTCTTCAACAACTTCTTTACTTGAAAGCTTGATCTCATCACCTGCAGTGTTTACCTTCTCTTTAATTTGATTGGCTTGAAGCAGCCGATGCAAAAACTTTCTGCCATCGGCACCAATCGGAATAGACTGCTCATCTTTCTCAACAAATTTCAATCGTCCTTTATCAATGGCCAATTTAACTATTTGACGAAACATGTTGCAATCCTCAAAATTATGCTTGGACGAATCATGCAACTTACAATACATTCGTCCATGGACTGATGGCTCAACATGGTGATCAAGAATTCTAATATAATTATTTCTCAACAACAAATCAAAGATTTAATCACACATGTTTGAATTGAAGGTAAACTTTTTATTTTCTAGCCGATCTTCCTGTGAGAACGGCTTTGGAGTTAAGCGAATGAATGGTTCAGATTTTGTATCACCCCATTCGGCTATCAATTTTATTTTACATTCTCTTACTGATGTCATTGGATAAGATATTATACTAGCATCAGTTTTCTGAAAAGAATCTAACCTTGCCTTTAAGTTTCTGAAACAAAAATAGTTAGAACATGCATGCCTCAATTGAGACCAAGAGTAAGCCAAGTATGAAACAAGCAAAGCTACCCATGTAGATACGAACTTTAAATAAAGCAAACGGGAAAGCTTTGGCTGCAACAATAAGTCACTATCGGTCTTTATAAATGGCGCAATGGGTTGACCGATATGTTCTATAACGATTTTATTGCTAACAAGTAAATTACCCTTCTTCATTGGTCTTTCAAAATTACTTAAGAGGATTTTTATAATAGATGCATTAAAAATCAAGTTTTGACCAAATCTGAAAATAGGTAAATTACTTGCTAAACATGCCTCTTCAAATATGTTGGGAGAGCATGATGGTGGTGTGACTTGAAGAATATCTTTCTCCGCCTTCGGATAGCTCCCCAACGCCTTGTCATCATCTTTTTCTTGATTTCGTGCATCATTAGTTTGAATATATTTGTCCACCAAAATTTCTTCGGCTATTTGTTCTTGTTCTTGAAGCTCGTCACTTTCTATGGCACGAAACTCATAGGGCAGGAAGTAGGTTCCATTAACTTTAAAAATCAAGTATGGATGTCTTGCTATACTTTCCATGCCATTTCTCAACAATGTTTGCCTCTTTGGATTTGATGGATTCGGAATATATACTACTTGATTCGGCTTTTTCAACCGAAGCACTTTTAGTTTCCGAATCATTATTCTTTTCACCGATTATATCCATTGGCAAGGCTTCTTTTCTTTGAGCTAATTCCCTATCAATTCTCTCTTGGCGAAGTACTTGCACCCTATTGCGCAAAGCTTTAACTCCCCTCTCAATTTCTGCCCGCTCTAGATTAGTTTGCCCCCCCAATGCTTTAAGGATCTTTCGCAATGAAGTGTTAGTGTTGCCAAAATTTTGCAATTGTGTACGGGGTGTATAATATGCCGTGGTACCAGGTGAAGGTGTATGCACTGCTGTATAACCATATGCTCTCTACCAATACTATCAATTGATGAAATATCATCTTCCTGCAAAACTCTAGCCTTTATTGCAGCATAATCAGGAAACAACCCCTTTTCATATTGTTCAAGGCAAAGAGCACTAATTCTCTTGTTTTGTGCTAAGCTCTTTTTTAATGCAGCCACAACCGCTTCTGGAAGGGATTTTGTCGCAATACTTTTAGATTCTTTCGGCAATGATTCATGAGTGTTTCCGAAATTCTTGAATTGCGTAGAGTATGCATTATATGCTACAATATTTGATGACGGCACATGTGTTCCTGTAAAATTTTCACTTATTCGGCTATGACCATGAAGATGCGGGGCCGAATTATGAACATCTCTGATTGCATACGGTGCTGAAAAATTACTAACAAGAGGTGTAGCATATGATGGTTGAGAGTAATCGTCGAATAGCTAGTAGTAGCATGGCCAATTCTCCCATCCATCGGCAAGGTTGGATTCACATATTGCAAATTAGTTGCCAATGAATAAAAAGGTGAAACACTTTCTTGTATGCTATTGGAAATTTTAACATGAGGTGTTTCAAATTGATTAACCAAACCCATCATATTGTTCATCGGCATATGGATTTGTGGGGTTGCCGATGCATGAGAGTTTGGATACATATGTTGTACGTTGCTAAAATCATAAGAATTTGAAGCATGAAGATTGTTTTGCATCGGCCCTTGCGCATAATTAGATGCATGATTGAAAAAACTAGGGCTAGCCGATACATTATGCTCATTAGGAGATCCAGCAACAACATATGGATTATTTGCATCTACAAAGGGGAATTGGGTATTCATATTACCTTTGTAGATTGCAGCAACTTGATGACGATCTCTTCGTAGCAAGAACGGGCTGGAGACCGTTCAAAGCTTCTTCCCCAGCGGAGTCGCCAAAAAGTGTGTTCGCACACGAACACGTCATCATGTACCCTAGATGTCGAGGGTGATGCACCGCAGCTCACGTCAAAGGAGACCCGCCGGAAGTGCGGTACGCAAGACAATCCGGCGGACGCTTTTGAGGACCCGAAACCCCACACGCCCGGGAGGGACCCTGTCAGTGCGCGCGGCGGCTATGAGATGCCCTAGGTCGGCCTAACTGCCCTAGGGCCTCGAGGTTCACCGCCCTGCAAAAGAAGAACAAGCGAGGAATGAGGAAGAAGAAGGACAGGGGGAGAGATAAAAGTAAAGATAAAAGTGGTAGATGATTATTCGATTGTGTGTTGTTTTTCAATCGGCCGTCACCTCTCGTCTATATAAGAGGCGCATGGACTTCCCGTACAAGAAAAGGACTTGCCTTGTCGTCCAAGTCATAAAATCTAGCCAAATTCGGACTTCTCACGATTTCCAGCCCGGATGTCCGGCTCTAGGCCCGGATGATCCGGCCTAGCCCAGTTTTCTGACAGCAGCTTACTATTTTGCCTCTAGAATCCACATACGACCTTGTATTTGGACGTTTGTTATATGAAAATCAACCGCCTCGACGATATGCACAACTTTCATGTTGAATACTTTTCGATCTGAGGCAATCTTGAGGGTGTTTCAGGCCATTTTCTAAAGTGTGCAGCAGAAAAACTTGTCCGGACCTCCGGACGATTTCCCGGATTGTCCGGCCTTTACCTGGATCATCCGGGACTTGACCCAGATCATCCGGCTTCAACTTTTAGCTTATGTTGTTTGGGTCAATTTATCGGCCCCCGGTCCGGATGATCCGGCCATGCAGTGCTGCAACGCATAGTTTTGACTGTAACTTTTGCATACTATATTGGATGGGGATGATTTTTATATCAAAATCGTCCGTTTCGACGAGACGAAGAACTTTGATGTTTAAAGGTTTTTCATACAAGGTCATATTAATTAGGTTTTATGACATTCTTTAATCTGGTGTCAATACGAGCATCTCTAAGATTGTCATAACTTTCGCATTTGAACTCCGTTTTAGACCATCTCCTTATCTACTTTGGTCGTCTTGAAGAGAGCCATCAAATGGTGACATGAACTCATAATTTTAACCTCATCTCATTATAACCTCAAGTTACTCTTTGCGATCATGCCATTTTCGAGCGTCAACAATATTCAAGAGGCAAAGAAATCTATGAAGGAAAAATGTATTAAAGCTGAGGATGTTAAAAATTTACCTCCTATTGAAGAAATACATGGACTTATTACAACACCACTGCCTAAAGTGGTAGATGTAAATTCTCTTATGAAATTCAATGAAAATGACAATCCTCACAGTATGCATCCTAGTAAATTACTTTATGAGTTTGAAAACTACATTAGAAAACATGATCACTTCATTGCAAATGTTATGAGACAATTGAAATATAATTCTGATATGATTGCTTGCTTGAGTGACTTGTTATTTAGAATTTCAAATGATGTTAGATGTGTTCGAAAACATGCTTCAATGGTTCAAACCCAACTAGAACAAGTTGCTAAATCACAAAGAGAATTGCTTGATGAAATGAATCATAATATGCATGACTTTCTTTGTTAGAGTTGCAACTAGAGGAGGTAAAATGACTTAGGAACCACTTTATCCTGAGGGACACCCAAAAAGAATTGAACAAGACTCACAAAGAAAGAACACTACTGCACCTAGTCCTTTTAAAAAGAAAAAGAAGAAGAAAAATGATAGGACTTTGCATGCTTCTAGTGAACCTGAAATAGAAAAACCTCCTGATAATGAAAATGAAACTTCTATCTCAGATGCTGAAACTCAGTCTGGTAATGAACATCCACCTAGTGATAATGAAAAAGATAATGTTGATGTTCATGAAGATGCTCAACCAAATGAAAAAGAACTAGATAATGATGTTGAAATAGAACCACTTGTTGATCTTGATAACCCACAACCTAAAAATAAAATGTATGATAAAAGAGACTTCATTGCTAGAAAACACGGTAAAGAAAGAGAACCGTGGGTTCAAAAACCTATGCCTTTTCCACCCAAGTCAACTTAAAATAATGATGATGAAGAATTTAAACGCTTTGCTGAAATGCCGAGGCCAGTCTTTTTGCGTACTCGCTTGACTGATATCTTGAAAATGCCTCCTTATGCAAAGTATATATCATCACAAATAAGAGAAAAATACCGAAAGCTGAAATCTCCACTATGCTTGCTAATTATACTTTTAAAGAAGGAGTACCTAAAAAACTTGGAGATCCGGGAAGACCAACTATACCTTGCTCTATCAAAAAGAATTATGTGAAAATTGCTTTATGTGATTTAGGAGCTGGTGTTAGTGTTATGCCTTTCTCTTTATATAAAAGACTTGACTTGAATAAAATCACACCTACTGAAATATCTTTGCAAATGGCTGACAAATCAACTGCCATACCTATCGGCATCTGTGAGGATGTGCCCGTTTTTGTTGCTAATGTTACTATTTTGACTGACTTTGTTATACTTGAGATGCTCGAGGACGACAATATGTCGATTATCCTTGGAAGACCCTTCTTGAATACTGCAGGGGCTGTTATTGATTGCAATAAAAGCAAGGTCACTTTTTATATTAATGGTAATGAGCATATGGTGCACTTTCCGAAGAAACAATTCCAAGTGAATGGTATTAATGTTATTGAAAATCTCCGATAATCACTATTAGAAGTTTTCAAATACCTCTACCTACTGTCAAAAAGAAATATGAAATTCTTATTGTTGAGGACATTCATATCCCCATTGAGTTAACTTAGTGATTTACGAAAGTTCTTCAGTTTCATGCTAATCGAAAGTGGTTGTTAATAAGACCTGATCAACCTTATTAATGAATCATTTTTTAGCGGTATGAAGTTGATGAATTTAGTAAGCACTACCTTCTGTCCCTACTTTTTGTTTTCTGTTTTTATTAGTGAAATAAAATAAAATGCCATGATTTGTCTGTTTTCTGAATTTCCCTTGCAATAAAAAAATGACCCAAAAATAAAAAGTTCTCAAAATGCCCTGAAAATTTTATAAGATTTTTTCTGAATATTTATGAATTTTTGGTGCAAATAATACCAGAGGGAGGTGCACCAGGTGGGCACAACCCACCTGGGCGCGCCAGGACCCCCAGGCGCGCCCTGGTGGGTTGTGGTCCCCACGTGGGTCCCCTCACTTATCTCTTCATCCCACATCATCACTTACCTCCAGAAAAAAAATCCCCATTGCTCTCTCTCCCGTGTTCTTGAGCTCAAACCTGCGGATTTCGATCTCTTTGCTTGAAGCTCCGTTTTCGAAACTGTTTCGGGGGATTGTTGCTTGGTATGTGACTCCACCATTTGTCCAATTAGTTTTTGTTTTAGTGGTTTATACTTTGAATAATTAGCTACTTTTGGTGCTGCTGTAGATGTGCTTGCATGTTCAATTCTTAGTGTTCTAAGTAGTTTGAATGCTTGCTATGGCCTCTATGTATCCCTATGAGTAGTTGGTATTAGTTTTGTGAAGTTTTGTTGAGAAAATTTTGTGAACTAAAAATTCAGATTTTTGTTCATAGGAAAAATTGTACGCGGACATGAATATCTTCAGGAAGTTTGGCTCTAAGAAGAACTCCAAGGGTGTTATTGGGCAGTCTTCTGACAGTGATCTCCACCCTCGGAGGTTGGCGGAGGTACGGCCGTGCGAATGGCCGCACACCCCGTTCCTGCAAGAGGCTAGAATTCTTGAGGAGTTCATGCATATATTGCTAATGCCGGCCTCACCGACTTCATCGTAGATGAGTGTGACCAACACCAAATCCTCACAAACATCTTTGTTCAAAGTTTTACTTTCTTGCCCAGGAATAATCCTCCTGAAGTGAGCTTTGACTTATATGCTGAAAACCATCAGATACCACTTACTAAATTTTGTGACATATGCATGATCCCGTCTGATGGGAGCTTGCCTTAGCCTAGGCCGGCTGAGTTTGAGGCCTTCGTCAGATTACTTTGACAAGGGTGATGAGAGAGGAGTGTCAGCCATCACTGGCGGTGGCTTACATTTTCCTGATGTTCGTTACTTTGCACTCTTCATTACCAAATGCTTGCTTGCTAGAGAGAAGGTGGGTGCGGTCAGTTCACCAGACCTTGCAGTTTTACGTCGTGCATTATAGCTTGGGAGCTATCGTGGCTCGTCGCTTCCATCTTAATTCCCAGGGTAAAATACATGGTGGGATTTTTTCTATTCGTTTGGTGGCTCACTTCGAGGTTGAGATACACCCTCATGATTACCCTCTGGCTAAGGTTTATTTGGACCGTGCAGCCATGGATCACCACCACTTTCTTGCACATGATCGTCCTGATATTGCCATTCCTTATAACCTGGTCTATAGCGTTGAAACTCGTGATGTTATCCCCTTGCCTGCACCTGCTTTGTTTGATTATGTTGCTGGCGGATACCGGATTATGCCTGCAGACATCATCGCATATTGGAACGCTCACGCTGCAGCAGAGGCTCTCAGGGACCTCAGTAGTGGTATGAGTGGATGCCCACTCCATGATGTCTACTACACAACCTTCTTCTTGTAGAGGTTTGTAGGACAGTAGCAAATTTCCCTCAAGTGGATGACCTAAGGTTTATCAATCCGTGGGAGGCGTAGGATGAAGATGGTCTCTCTCAAACAACCCTGCAACCAAATAACAAAGAGTCTCTTGTGTCCCCAACACACCCAATACAATGGTAAATTGTATAAGTGCACTAGTTCGGCGAAGAGATGGTGATACAAGTGCAATATGGATGGTAGATATAGGTTTTTGTAAACTGAAAATATAAAAACAGCAAGGTAACAAGTGATAAAAGTGAGCGTAAACGGTATTGCAATGGTAGGAAACAAGGCCTAGGGTTCATACTTTCACTAGTGCAAGTTCTCTCAACAATAATAACATAGATAGATCATATAACTATCCCTCAACATGCAACAAAGAGTCACTCCAAAGTCACTAATAGTGGAGAACAAACGAAGAGATTATGGTAGGGTACGAAACCACCTCAAAGTTATTCTTTCCAATCAATCCGTTGGGCTATTCCTATAAGTGTAACAAACAACCCTAGAGTTCGTACTAGAATAACACCTTAAGACACAAATCAACCAAAACCCTAATGTCACCTAGATACTCCAATGTCACCTCAAGTATCCATGGGCATGATTACACGATATGCATCACACGATCTCAGATTCATCTATTCAACCAACACATAGAACCTCAAAAAGTGCCCCAAAGTTTCTACCGGAGAATCACGACGAAAACGTGTGCCAACCCCTATGCATAGGTTCATGGGCAGAACCCGCAAGTTGATCACCAAAACATACATCAAGCGAATCACGTGATATCCCATTGTCACCACACATACGCACGACAAGACATACATCAAGTGTTCTCATAAAAGACTCAATCCGATAAGATAACTTCAAAGGGGAAACTCAATTCATCACAAGAGAGTAGAGGGGGAGAAACATCATAAGATCCAACACAATAGCAAAGTTCGGGATACATCAAGATTGTGCCGTAGAGGGAACACGAGAGAGAACACGAGAGAGAGATCAAACACATAGCTACTGGTACATACCCTCAGCCCCGAGGGTGAACTACTCCCTCCTCGTCATGGAGAGCGCCGGGATGATGAAGATGGCCACCGATGATGGATTCCCCTCCGGCAGGTGCCTTGAACGGGCTCCCGAGAGGTTTTTGGTGGCTACAGAGGCTTGCGGCGGTGGAACTCCCGATCTATCTTCTGTTCTGGAAGTTTTACGATACGTAGGTATATATGGATGCATGGGGTACGTCGGTGGAGCTTCGGGGGGCCCACGAGGCAGGGGGCGCGCCCTAGGGGGGGTGGGCGCGCCCCCACCCTCGTCAGCTCCTCCCGTATCTCCTGACGTAGAGTCCAAGTCTATCCGGTAGCTTTCCTTCCAAAAATAACTTCTCCAGTTGATTTCGTTCCGTTTTGACTCCGTTTGATATTCCTTTTCTTCGAAACACTGAAATAGGCATAAAACAAAATCTGGGCTGGGCCTGCGGTTAATAGGTTAGTCCCAAAAATAATATAAAAGTGGATAATAAAGCCCAATATTGCCTAAAACAGTAGATAATATAGCATGGAGCAATAAAAAATTATAGATACATTGGAGACGTATCAAGCATTCGTAAGCTTAATTCCTGCTCGTCCTCGAGTAGGTAAATGATAAAAAGAGAATTTTTGATGCGGAGTGATACTTTGGCATAATTTCAATGTAAATCTTCTTAATTGTGGTATGAATATTCAGATCCGGATGAATACAAAATAAAAGTTCATATTGATAAAAGAAATAGTAATACTTCAAGCATACTAATCAAAGTAATCATGTCTTCTCAAAATAACATGGCAAAAGAAAGGTCATCCCTACAAAATCATATAGTTAGGCTATGCTTCATTTCACACACAAAGATGTTCCCAACTTCTATACCCCGATGAAAAGCCAAGCAATTGTTTCATACTTAAATAATCTCAAACTTTTTCAACCTTCACGCAATACATGAGCGTGAGCCATGGATATAGCACTATGTGTGGAATAGAATATGATGATGGGGATTGTGTGGAGAAGACAAAAAGGAGATAGTCTCACATTGACGAGGATAATCAACGGGCTATGGAGATGCCCATCAATTGATGTCAACATGAGGAGTAGGGATTGCCATGCAACGGATGCACTAGAGCTATAAATGCTCAACAAAAGAAAACTAGTGGGTAAAAGGCCCAACTTGCTTGCTCACGAAGACCTAGGGCATTTGAGGAAGCCCATCGTAGGAATATACAAGCCAAGTTCTATAATGAAAAACTCCCACTAGTATAAAAAGACAACTTATGAGACTCACTATATGAAGAACAAGGTGCTACTTTGAAGCACAAGTGTGGAAAAAGAGATAGTAACATTGCCTTTCTTTTTTCATTTTTTTGGGCCTTTCTTTTTTTGGCCTTTCTTCTTTTTTTTTTCTTTTTTTTCTTTGGGCAATGCTCTAACAATGATGATCATCACACTTCTATTGATTACAACATAAGGATTACAACTCGAAACTAGAACAAGATATGACTCTATATGAATGCCTCCGGGGGTGTACCAGGATGGTGCAATGAACCAAGAGTGACATGTATGAAAAACAATGCATGGTGGATTTGCCACAAATACGATGTCAACTACATGATCATGCAATGGCAATATGACGAAAGTAAAGTATGTCATGATGATGATGAACGGAACGGTAGAAAGTTGCATGGCAATATATCTCGGAATGGCTATGGAAATGCCATAATAGGTAGGTATGGTGGCTGTTTTGAGGAAGATATAAGATGGTTTATGTGTGATAGAGCGTATCATATCACGGGGTTTGGATGCATCGGCGAAGTTTGCACCAACTCTCAAGGTGAGAAAGGGCAATGCACAGTACCGCAGAGGCTAGCAAAGGCGGAAAGGTAAAAGTGTGTATAATCCATGGACTCAACATTAGTCAAAAGAACTCATATAATTATTTCAAAAATTTAGAAGTCATCAAAATCAAGTACTATGCGCATGCTCCTAGGGGGATAGATTGGTAGGAAAAGACCATCGCTCGTCCCCGACCGCCACTCATAAGGATGCACAAGCCAGGTACACTTCATGTTTCAAATTTGTTACACAACTTTAACCATACGTGCATGCTACGGGACTTGCTAACTTCAATACAAGCATTCTTTAAATTCATAATTACCCAACTAGCATGACTTTAATAACACTACCTCCATATCGCAAAACAATCATCAAGCATCAAACTTCTCTTAGTATTCAACACACTCATAAGAATTCTTACAAATCTTGTATGCTTAGCATATTAGGATTATTAAAGCAAATTACCATGATATTTAAGGCTCTCAAAATAATATAAGTGAAGTATGAGAGTTCATATATTTCTCCAAAATAAAACCACCACCATGCTCTAAAATATATAAGTGAAGCACCAGAGCAAATGACAAACTACTCCGAAAGATGTAAGTGAAGATCAATGAGTAGTCGGATAATTATGTAACTATGTGAAGACTCTCTCTTATTTAATAATTTCAGATCTTGGTATTTTATTCAAACAGCAAGCAAAGCTAAATAAAATGACACTGCAAGGATAGCACACATCATGTGAAGAAGCAAAAACTTAGGTTCAACCGGTACTAACCGATAATTGTTGAAGAAGAAAGGTGGGATGCCTACCGGGGCATCCCCAAGCTTAGATGCTTGAGACTTCTTAAAATATTATCTTGGGGTGCCTTGGGCATCCCCAAGGTTGAGCTTTTGTGTCTCCTTAATTCCTCTCATATCACGGTTTCCTGAATCTCAAAAGCTTCATCCACACCAAACTCAACAAGAACTCGTGAGATAGGTTAGTATAAACCAATGCAAAAACATTATCATTTCCTACTGTAGCAAAAATAAAATTATTATTCAACATTGCATACTAAATGCCTCTGCATATTTAATACTCCTATCCTTAAATAGAATCATTAAACAAGCAAACATATTCAAACAATGCAAACATAACAGCAATCTGCCAAAACAGTACAAATCAGAAGAATGCAAGAGTATCAATACTTCCCTAACTCCAAAAATATGAACTAAAATTCCCACTGTAGTAAATTTATCAGAGCTCATTATGCAAAAAATATTCAACATTATACCACTCTCTTACTTTTCTAGGGAATTTTTTCAACAGCGGTAAACTTTCTGTTTTCAAACAGCAACAAGTATAGTAGCAAAATAAGCATGGCAAAGGCTATCCTTGACTTTTTTATTGAAACTAAAGATTCAAAACATTATTCTAACTAACAGCAAGAAAATCTAAATAAAATAAAATGACACTCCAAGCAAAACACATATCATGTGGTGAATAAAAATATAGCTCCAAGTAAAGTTACCGATGAACGAAGACAAAAGAGGGGATGCCATCCGGGGCATCCCCAAGCTTAGGCTCTTGGTTGTTCTTGAATATTACCTTGGGGTGCCTTGGGCATCCCCAAGCTTAGGCTCTTGCCACTCCTTATTCCATAGTCCATCGAATCTTTACCCAAAACTTGAAAACTTTACAACACAAAACTCAACAGAAAACTTGTAAGCTCCGTTAGCGAAAGAAAAAAAAACACCACTTCATGTTACTGTAATGAACTCATTATTTATTTATATTGGTGTTAAACCTGCTGTATTCGAACTTCTCTATGGTTTATAAACTATTTTACTAGCCATAGATTCATCAAAATAAGCAAACAACACCATGAAAGCAGAATCTGTCAAAAACAGAACAGTCTGTAGTAATCTGTAACTAACGCAAACTTATGGAACTAAAAAAAATCTAAAATAAATTGTTGGACCTGATAAATTTGTCTAGTAATCATCTTCAAAAAGAATAAACTAAATATCACTCTCCAGTAAAAAGTTCTAGCTAATTTCGTGAGCGCTAAAGTTTCTGTTTTTTTACAGCATGATCATAAAGACTTCACCCAAGTCTTCCCAAAGGTTCTACTTGGCACAAACACTAATTAAAACATGAAAACACATCTAACCAGAAGCTAGATGGATTATTTATTCTTAAACAGAACCAAAAAGCAAGAAATTAAAATAAAATTGGGTTGCCTCCCAACAAGCGCTATCGTTTAAAGCCCCTAGCTAGGCATGATGATTTCAATGATGCTCACAAAAAGATAAGAATTGAAACATAAAGAGAGCATCATGAAGAATATGACTAGAACATTTAAGTCTAACCAACTTACTATGCATAGGTATTTTGTGAGCAAACAACTTATGGGAACAAGAATCAACTTGCATAGGAAGGTAAAACAAGCATAACTTCAAGATTTTAAGCACATAGAGAGGAAACTTGATATTATTGCAATTCCTACAAGCATATATTCCGCCATCATAATAGCATCATGAATGAATTCAACAATATAACCAGCACCTAAAGCATTCTTTTCATGATCTACTAGCATAGAATTTTTATTACTCTCCACATAAGCAAAATTCTTCTCACGAATAATAGTGGGAGCAAACTCAACAAAATAACTATCATGTGATTGAAAATTAAGATCCAGATGACAAGTTTCATGGTTATCATTATTCTTTAAAGCACACGTGTCATCACAATAATCATCATAGATAGTAGGCATGCTTTCATTATAGTAAATTTGCTCATCAAAGCTTGGGGGACAAAAAATATCATCTTCATCAAACATAGCTTCCCCAAGCTTGTGGCTTTGCATATCATTAGCATCATGGATATTCAAGGAGTTCATACTAATAACATTGCAATCATGCTCATCATTCACATATTTAGTGCCAAACATTTTAATGCATTCTTCTTCTAACACTTTGGCACAATTTTCTTTTCCATCATACTCACGAAAGATATTAGAAAGATGAAGCGTATGAGACAAACTCATTCCATTTTTTTGTAGTTTTCTTTTATAAACTAGACTAGTGCTAAAACAAGAAACTAAAAGATTCGATTGCAAGATCTAAAGATATACCTTCACTTACCTAGCCTCCCCGGCAACGGCGCCAGAAAAGAGCTTGATGTCTACTACACAACCTTCTTCTTGTAGACGTTGTTGGGCCTCCAAGTGTAGAGGTTTGTAGGACAGTAGCAAATTTCCCTCAAGTGGATGACCTAAGGTTTATCAATCCGTGGGAGGCGTAGGATGAAGATGGTCTCTCTCAAACAACCCTGCAACCAAATAACAAAGAGTCTCTTGTGTCCCCAACACACCCAATACAATGGTAAATTGTATAAGTGCACTAGTTCGAAGAGATGGTGATACAAGTGCAATATGGATGGTAGATATAGGTTTTTGTAAACTGAAAATATAAAAACAGCAAGGTAACAAGTGATAAAAGTGAGCGTAAACGGTATTGCAATGGTAGGAAACAAGGCCTAGGGTTCATACTTTCACTAGTGCAAGTTCTCTCAACAATAATAACATAGATAGATCATATAACTATCCCTCAACATGCAACAAAGAGTCACTCCAAAGTCACTAATAGTGGAGAACAAACGAAGAGATTATGGTAGGGTACGAAACCACCTCAAAGTTATTCTTTCCAATCAATCCGTTGGGCTATTCCTATAAGTGTCACAAACAGCCCTAGAGTTCGTACTAGAATAACACCTTAAGACACAAATCAACCAAAACCCTAATGTCACCTAGATACTCCAATGTCACCTCAAGTATCCGTGGGTATGATTATACGATATGCATCACACAATCTCAGATTCATCTATTCAACCAACACATAGAACCTCAAAAAGTGCCCCAAAGTTTCTACCGGAGAATCACGACGAAAACGTGTGCCAACCCCTATGCATAGGTTCATGGGCGGAACCCGCAAGTTGATCACCAAAACATACATCAAGTGAATCACGTGATATCCCATTGTCACCACACATACGCACGGCAAGACATACATCAAGTGTTCTCATAAAAGACTAAATCCGATAAGATAACTTCAAAGGGGAAACTCAATTCATCACAAGAGAGTAGAGGGGGAGAAACATCATAAGATCCAACTACAATAGCAAAGCTCGGGATACATCAAGATTGTGCCATAGAGGGAACACGAGAGAGAACACGAGAGAGATCAAACACATAGCTACTTTGGTACATACCCTCAGCCCGAGGGTGAACTACTCCCTCCTCGTCATGGAGAGCGTCGGGATGATGAAGATGGCCACCGGTGATGGGTTCCCCCTCGTGAGGTGCCTGAACCAGGCCCCGAGAGGTTTTTGGTGGCTACAGAGGCTTGCGCGGCGGAACTCCCGATCTATCTTCTGTTCTGGAAGTTTTACGATACGTAGGTATATATGGATGCAGGGGGTACGTCGGTGGAGCTTCGGGGGTCCCACGAGGCAGGGGGCGCGCCCTAGGGGGGGGGTGGGCGCGCCCCCCACCCTCGTGAGCTCCTCCCGTATCTCCTGACGTAGTGTCCAAGTCTATCCGGTACCGTTCCTTCCAAAAATAACTTCTCCAGTTGATTTCGCCCGTTTGACTCCGTTTGATATTCCTTTTCTTGAAACACCGAAATAGGCATAAAATAGCAAATACGGGCTGGGCCTCCGGTTAATAGGTTAGTCCCAAAAATAATATAAAAGTGGATAATAAAGCCCAATATTGCCTAAAACAGTAGATAATATAGCATGGAGCAGTCAAAAATTATAGATACGTTGGAGACGTATCACTCCACAGGATCCCCACTACCATCCAGGCTACTGATTGACTACCAAGTTAGGCCAAAAGCCTAAGCTTGGGGGAGTACGTGTTCTCACCGACATTACATTCATGTTCACTTATATCATTTTATCTGTTGGTGTTCACACTTTTTCATTGTATCATCCATGCTTAGATTTATTTTCTTGCTTTCTTCTTGTGTGTTTGAAAAACTTTAGAAAACCCAAAAAAAATTAGCTGTAGCAATTTACTTTCCATGCATGCTTAGTAGTAGCACTAAAAAGAAAACCCAAAAATATTTCCTTATTCTTCTTTTGCTTGTTGGGAGCTTTCCCGTGTAAATAGTTTTTCTCGTTTTTGCTTTTCCCTTTTATTCCTTGTTCAAGGATACAAAAAACTCCAAAAATATTTCAGTGTGTTTCTCTGAATTTCTTTTCTTTTTATTCGATTCCTACCGAGGAGAAGACCATGATGAAAATGTTGAGTGGCTCTCATATGAATAACTGTTGAACTAATAAAGAGCCCATTTTACCTTGTCTTCTCCTGTTGAATAAAATGTTTTGCAGATTCCAGCTTAGTCCATGTCATTCTTGCACTATTATTTTCATATCATTCGGTCGTGCAAGTGAAAGGCAATAATGACGATATTCGATGAACTGGTCGTGGTAGAGAGAAACTGGTATGAACTCGACTTGTTCTGTTTGTGTAAATATGTTTAACCTAGTATCCAAGCTTCAGCCCATTATGATTAAACATGTTTACAATGACAACTAGAGATTATAGTTTCTCATGCATGCATAAGTAGCTGGGAGTTGATAATGATTTACCTTGGATATCAACATAATGTTAAAATGATTGTGATGTAGTATGATGATATGGTATCCTCCTCTGAATGTTCGAGTGGCTTGACTTGGCACATGTTCATGCATGTAGTTGAATCAAAACCAACATAGTATCTATAATATTTATGTTCATGGTGTTCACATCCTGCTCATGCTAGCGTCCAATGTTACTTATGCATAATGCCTGGTTATGATTGTTGTTGCTCTCTAGCTGGCCGCTTCTCAATCTTAATTGCTAGCCTTCGCCTGTACTAAGTGGGAATTATGCTTGTACATCAATAACCTTGAACCCAAAGTTATTCCAGATGAGTCCAACATACCTACCTATATGCGGTATTACCCTGCCGTCCTAAGTAAATTTGCATGTGCCACCAGTCGGTGTCAAAACCGGCGGATCTTGGGTAGGGGGTCCCGAACTGTGCGTCTAAGGTTGATGGTAACAGGAGAAAGGGGACACAATGTTTACCTAGGTTTGGGCCCTCTCCATGGAGGTAATACCCTACTTCCTGCTTGATTGATCTTGATGAATATGCGTATTACAAGAGTTCATCTACCACGAGATCGTAATGGCTAAACCCTAGAAGTCTAGCCTGTATGACTATGGTCATGAAAATCCCTCCGGACTAAGTCCTCCGGTTTATATAGACACCGGGGAGATCTAGGGTTACATAGAGTCGGTTACATAGAAACGAATCAACATAGTTGATCGCCAATCTTGCTTTCCACGCCAAGGAGAGTCCTATCCGGACACGGGTGCAGTCTTCGGTCTTCATATCTTCACAGCCCATCAGCCCGACCCATGGATAACATGCCCTTAGTCCAGGAATCCCTCAGTAGCCCCCGAACCTTGCTTCAATGAAGAGGAGTCCGGCGCGCAGATTTGTCTTTGGCATTGCAAGGCGGGTTCCTTCTCCGAACTCCAAGATAGTCTTCGGACGGAATGATTGTATCCGGACCTGTACACACAACCACAGAGAATATAATATTCCACGAGTCCAATCAGCTGACAACCCCCTTGTCGGTGTCAAAACCGGCGGATCTCGGGTAGGGGGTCCCGAACTATGCGTCTAGGCGGATGGTAACAGGAGACAAGGGACACGATGTTTTACCCAGGTTCGGCCCCTCTTGATGGAGGTAAAACCCTACGTCCTGCTTGATTGATATTGATATTGTGGATGTTTACAAGAGTGGATCTACCACGAGATCAAGGAGGCTAAACCCTAGAAGCTAGCCTATGGTATGATTGTAAGGGTTGTTGTTGTCCTCTGGGACTAGAGCCATCCGGTTTATATAGACACCGGAGAGGGCTAGGGTTACATAGAGTCGGTTACAATGGTAGGAGATCTACATATCCAGACGCCAAGCTTGCCTTCCATGCCAAGGAAAGTCCCATCCGGACACGGGCGAAGTCTTCAATCTTGTATCTTCGTAGTCTTGGAGTCCGTCGATGATGATAGTCCGGTGATGATAGTTCGGTCGATGATGGTAGTCCGCTAACCGGACACCCCTAATCCATGACTCCTTAGTAGCCCCTGAACCAGGCTTCAATGACGATAAGTCCGGGCGCAGATATTGCTTGGCATTGCAAGGTGGGTTCCTCCTCCGAATGATAGAAGATTGTGAACACTGTGATAGTGTCCGCTCGCAAAATAACTTCCACATCCCACCGTAGAGAGAATAATATATACACAAGTTCAATCTGCTGACGTTTTCTGCGGCATGACGTCACGCCACTACCAAGCCATTATTTAAATCGGTTTTTACTCTACCACCTCGGTAGCATTTAGCGAAGCGGTTTCCTTGGCACGTCTTGTCGAAGCAGAGATCGTGTTCCCCCTTAATCCGGGATTCTCATCAATACGGACGTGGGTAACCCAACCGCGCCCGTTCGCCACACCCCCCTCTATCGAAGGCGAGTCCCAAACGGTCACGGAGACAGCTCTTGGTATTCTCCCTCTTTATAACGGGACCAAGGCTCGTTTATTTTCTTCAATCCTCCATCGAATCCTCTCCCCGCTCCAAGTTCCAGCACCTAGAGCTCCAGATTTGAGCACTTCGGACTTTCAATGATGTCCGGTTCCGACCTCCAGGGCCGGTGGATGCCCTCCTCCGTCACGGAGGAGGACGTGCTAAAGCTGCGGGAGGCCAAGTACCTGGCTTATGAGATTTCGCACAGGTTGCCTGCCGAAGGGCAGGCCATCCCCACCCCCGAGCCCGGCGAGTATGTCGTTTTTGTATCCCACCTCCGTCGGGGTTTAGGCTTCCCGATGGATCCTTTTGTGAGAGGGCTCATGTTTTACTATGGGTTGGAATTCCACGATTTGGCTCCGGAGTCCATCCTCCATATTTCCGCATTTATTGTCGTCTGCGAAGCCTTCCTCCGCGTCACCCCTCACTTCGGCCTGTGGCTGAAGACCTTCAATGTGGCGCCGAGTATGATTGGGGGGCGTCAAGCGGAGTGTGGCGGGGCGGCCATAAGTAGGAGGGCCGATGCCCTGTGGCCCGCTGGCTCCTTCCAAGAGGAGCTCGGCCCATGGCAGCAAGAGTGGTTCTATATTACCGTTCCGAGGGGCCGCAGAGAAAAGCCGCCGCCCTTATTCTGCCCGGGACCTCCACGACGGTTGATGTCGTGGGTCAACCAAGGGCTCAACTGGGGGCCCTCAAAGGATGTGCCCCTACTGCAGGGCCGGATTAGAGATCTCCAAACGAGGGAGGTCGATATGGTGGTGGTGATGCAGGTTATGCTGATTAGGCGTCTCCTGCCCTGCAAACGCCGCCCTCTCCGGCTATGGGAGTTCAATCCGGAGGGCCCACGGATTCTTCAACACTTCATGGGTATGACACCCTCGAGATGTACAAATTATTCTTGAATCGCAAGAGGTGCGTCCGAATTGACCGAGGATGCTGGCCTAAGCTGCAATCGCCCGGATACTCAAGTAAGTAGCTCCGAGTTCGGACATACCGTTTGTTTGCCTTTCGATGATTCGCCTTATGACCAACTTCCTTCTACACAGGAGTGGATAGCGGAAGCAAAATTGATATGGTGTCCGGCCCCCCTCCCCGAGACCGCGCCGGATCCCGTGCTGGTCCGGGTGCTTGAGGTTGCGCCTTCAGAGGAACACGAAGGGGAAAGCAGGAAAGCTACTGCCTCGCCTAAGGAGGCTCTTGAAAGAGGGGGGATCGAGAATCCCTCCCTCCAAGGGGAGAAGAGGACTGCCTCCGAGGACCCGGGGCAAAGCCCCTAAACGGGGAAGAAATCTTCGCCAGAGGGTCCTGCGTCCGGGAGGCCCCGGCCGCACAATCTCCTTAAAGAGTCAGCTCTCCAACGAGCCGTAAGTAGAAAGAAAGGAGTTTTATCATAAGGGTCATCCCTATTTGTGCTTCTGAGGATAACTAAAGTTTTTACCTTGTAGTTCGGATCTCCGTCCTTCGCAAATGAGCTCGTCTTCGGGGGACCTTCGTCCGGAGATGATGGAGAGCGAGACGCCTCCGTCCGGGGCGCCGTCGGATAGGGCGGACGAGCCTGAAGTGTCGTCACGGAGGGAGCCCCCGGGTTTGGCAAAGCCGGATAGTTCGGCGCCAACTGGTGTAATGATCAAGGATCTGCTTGAGAAGGCGTCTATCTCGTAAGATCACCACGCATTGATGAGCATGGTGATTGAAAGGATTTCGCCCACCAAGGCGGGTTGCACAATGCCGTCCGGAGTTCTTTGGCGGGGTTTGAGGTGCGTAAAATGACACACCGTTTAACAGTTTTGCATATAGAATGCGCCTGTATGGATAGTAGCCCACGAGACTCGGTAGGTTGTCGAAATCGACAGCCGCGTCGAGGATCAAAATCGCAGGTTTAAATTTCCGCCGTGCCGATGCAGGTGGCGGGTTGTCCGGGGGCCAGCCGGACTGACGGAGTTGCTGAACTAAAGCGGCAACTCGCTGTTGCGGATGCGGACATCACGCTGGTCAACAGGCGACTTGATGAGTCGCAAGGTAAGTGTTACTGTGCGGTCACTTGGTAAGGGAGCCGAAGCCAGCTCCTTACAACATGTTCGTGAAATGCAGATAGCGCCGCTGCTGTGGAGAGCCTTCGGGCCGAACTTGCTCAAGCCAAGGAGCAGGCCGAAGGAGTAATGTCTGGCGGCCTCGAGGGCGGCCGAGGAGTTAAGCGGCCGAAAGGGTCGACACTCACGAGCAGGGAAGAGATGGCCGAAATGGCCTTGAAGTTAAAAGATGCTACCGACCGCAATGAGGCTCTTGGGAAGGAGCGCCTAGCGGGGCAAGAAGACCTGGGGAAGGCCACCGCCGAAGCCAAGGATGCCCGCTCTGCAATGCGGGCTATAAAGGAAGAGCTGCGCCAGGCCGGAGATATTGTAGCCGGTAAGCCTTTTTCGCTGCGCCAAGGTTTACGGATCCAAAGTATTCTCACTGGGCCAACTGTGGGGTCCAGAGGACCCTTATATGGACTTAGCAGCGAGTCTGGCGGATCTTGGTTGTGCATTCGAAGCCAGAAGGATCACAAGACGGAAGGGCTGTTTTGGTCCCAATTTCATAGTCCAGAGCGTTCACTTCCGCTGACCGACCGTTTGGCCGAGTGGGCTGAGCTAAATAGGTTATCCGGGCTTGCTATGACGGATATAGTGACCCATATCCGGCCGGATAGGCCCGAGCCGAAGAGTTACTTTGGCTTATTGCAGCAATTTCTTGGGGCGGTGCCGCATATCAAGGCGATGAAGCGGTCGGCCTGCATAGAGGGTGCGCGGATGGCACTCGCCCGTGTGAAGACACATTGGACAGAGATGGATGCCACTGTTGTTGCGACCCCGGGTTTGGATGATAACCGGTTACCCGCTGAGCACTATTTTGGCGAAGTGCTGCGTGGTGCTCGTGTAATAGAGTCGCAGTGCTCAAAAAATGTTACGTTCGAATGAACGTTTTTATGATGTAAAACAATATTTATGATGTAAGCGCCTTTTATACTTGTGCGTTCAAGTAATATAATATCTCCTATGCGGCCGTTCATGTATACGTGTGTATAACCCGGAAAGATGGCGCTGTCGGCTTCAGCCCCCACGCACAAGGTGCGGGGTGTTCGCAAAAATAGCGCGTTTTCACACTTAATCCGATGTCTCGGTCCTGTAAAGGAGGTGGTAAGCGTAGCAAACGAGGCAACCTAACTATAATGCTTTATCACTTTCACTTAGCCATGGAGTTCGAGGGTGGGGCTACGACATAGCCCCTGGGGGCACCGCGCTCTCCGAATTTGGGGCGCGTATGTGCCTGGCCGGGAAACGACCCTTCGTCTAAGCGGAGGAATCCTAAACATTCCCATGGTCGATTGAGTGGTTGACCAGTCTCTCGCTGTATCATGACAGTCAGTTTTCGGCTTTCTCTACTGAGGTGCTCGCCCAGCCGAACTGGGGCACAATCGCAGTAGTTCTCCTGGTGCCGCGTTAGCCGATGATACGGAACGTAAGGCAGCAAAACACAGGAGCCGGGCAAACCCAACATTTGACCAAAGACATGATTCGGAGCTGATGCATATAAGGCCTAACTCGAGACGCCGAACACTCCCGAAGGTGTTCGGTCTTTACAATAGCGGGCAAAACAAAGCCCTAAGCCCCTTGTGTCCGTGTGCAGGCAGGTTCTTCTCGGCGCGCCGATGCCAAAACGCCAATCTCCACTCTGGTTATAATGATAAACCAGGGGATTATAGCAACAAGAGACAAGAAGAAAGGTTTACGTAGGGTCTTAGTCCGAAAAGAGTCCTTGCAACGGGTCCCTACTGCACGTCTGCGCTGTGTCTCCGCGCAGCCGTATCCTGGACGGGTGTGCACGCTGTTCATCTGTAAAAAGAGAGGAACTTAGTTGGAAAAGAAATCGTGCGAGAAAGTGCATAAAAATTGAAATATAGATTAATAAAGCTGAGCCTATGCTAGCTCATTATGGCTTATATGTACAAACCCTTGTCAAGGGGTGTACGGCTAGGTAGCCCCTAGCTTATTTATTCCGGACTCGTCCAGCCGTGTCCAGGGTCTCAGGCGACCTTTTAATGAAATGATGCCACGTGGACCGGGCATTTTAAGCGTAAGAGACGCATAATGTGGTATTGCATTGAAGCGGACGAAAGCTTCCCGTCCTAGTGATGCTTGATAGCTTCTTTTAAATGGGGCGACATGAAAGGTTAGCTTTTCTCGTCGGAAGTTGTCAGGTGACCCTAACGCAACTTCTAGTAATAATGAAACTGTGCACCTGGCGTAAGGGCCTGGCGCCACCCCTTTGAAGGAAGTGCGGCTATGCCGAATTGTAGTAGGGTCTATCCCAGCTTACGGATTGTGTCCGGATATAGCAGGTTTAAGTCACTGCCACCGTCCATCAAAACCTGCGTGAATTGTAGTCCGTCTATTATGGGATCCAATATCAGGGCAGTCTATCCTGCGTTCCGGATACTTCTGGACTAATCCAGATGGTCGAAAGTGATTGGTTTTGACATCCAATCTCGGTGTTCCACTGATGTGGACCGTGCGACACTTGGCGTAGGGAGTGCCGTGTTGGTTTTCCGTACTATCACGTAAAGCGAAGTTCTTGTTTTGACTTCTTGTGGGAAAGTCTTTTGACTTCCGGTGCTCTGCTGGTGGGGTTCGTCATCGTCCTCGCTTGGCGCATCGAGCCCCTTGTGTCCGGCGTTGAGTCTGCCGGACTGTTTAAAAACCCAACAATTTCGGTTGGTATGGTTTGCAGGCCTACCGGAGGTACTGTGGATTTGACATATCCGATCTAAAATTTTGTTTAAATTTGAGAGCTCATCTCTGTTTTCCTTAAGAGGCCGTGTTTTATTTTTTGGCCGCGAGCTTTTGAATTCGGCGTTGACCGCCGGGCCCTTTGGGCCTTTTTCTTTATTCCAGCGCTGATCTTTCCTGTGCCGTGACTTTCCGTTTCCATCTCTGATCTCGGATGTGCTCGGGTCGCTGGTGCTGCATCTTGCTAGCCAGCTGTCTTCTCCTGCGCAAAAGCGCGTCATGAGGCTTGTAAGCGCGGCCATTGTTCTTGGCTTCTCTTGGCCGAGGTGTCTGGCGAACCATTCGTCTCGGACGTTGTGTTTAAAAGCTGCTAAGGCTTCCGCGTCCGGACAGTCGACTATTTGGTTCTTTTTGGTAAGGAACCTGTTCCAGAATTTATGCTACCGACTCTCCGGGCTGTTGGGTTATATGACTCAAATCGTCTCAGATCCGGAGGGCGGACATAAGTCCCTTGAAAATTTGCTCTAAACGCCCCTCGAGCTCTTCCGAACTTCCAACAAAGTGTTTTCGGGAGGCTTTTGAGCCAATGCCGAGCTGGCCCTTTGAGCTTGAGGGGTAGGTATTTTATGGCGTGGAGATCATCTCCTCTAGCCATGTGTATGTGTAGTATGTAATCTTCTATCCAGACTCAAAGTGCATTGTGCCGTCGTATGCCTCTATGTTTATGGGTTTGAACCCTGCTGAAATTCATGATCCAGCACCTCATCGGTAAAACATAGCGGGTGTCTTGGCGCCTGTATTTGGGTGTGCCGCTGTCTTGGAACACTTGTCGTGTTGTGTTACTTATCGGGGCCTCTTTTTGACCCGTAGATGGACCTAGTTGGGCCGTCCGTTTTCCTGTGATTATAAGTCGGCTTGTGTGCGGCCCTCGCTTGTCGCTGGCCTCATTAATCGCCGTCTATCCGCCAAAGCGGCCTCTTTATTTTTGACTGTGAGGGCTCTATGGCTTCCTCGTCAAATTCTGGCAGCAACTTGCGCCGGGTAGTTTCTTGTTTGATGGCCATTGCCATATTTGTCTGCAGTCTTGAATACTTTGCTCCACTTCATTACGGCGTGTCTTTTGCTGTTTTGAGCTTCCGTTTTCCTTCTTCAAACCTCTTGCGGTGGCGACGCAGTCTTTTGTGTATGTTCTTATGCTCCGGTGTTGTGTCCGGACTGTTGATTGCTCCGTGAAGGGGTTGATTATCCGGCTCGTCCTGTTAAGTCGTCCGCTGGTTTGCCTGCTCTATCGCTGGGTCGTTAGGAATGCCGCTTTGATCGAGGCGGGACTTAGGGCGGCGCTTCACGTCGCCGTTTTGGTTGTTTATCGGCGGGATTATCCTCTGCCGCGTCCCGTTGTTCCTCGTTATCGCTTCCCTTTGGGGTGTCCACCATATGTATGTCATGTGACGAGGTGGCCTTCCAATGCCCTATAGGCGCTGGTTCTTGATTGTCTCCGGCATCGTCGTCCATACCGTTGATGTCTTCGCAGTCGTAGTTTAGCACGTCGGTTAGATCGTCGACGGTGGCTACGAAGTGGGTGGTGGGTGGGCTCTGAATTTCTTCATTTTCCACGTCGCGACCATCCTGGCTGTAGTTCGGCCAGGGTTCTCCGGATAGTGAGAGATGTTTCAGCGAATTTAAGATATTGCCGAAGAGTGAGTGCTGAAAGGTGTCCGCAGCGGTGAATTCCATGATCGGCGCCGAATCGGGTTTGACTGGCAGGGGCGCAGGAGGTTCGGAGTCCGGCAGAGAGTCCGGCACCTCAGAGTCATGAGCTTTATGCGGGACAAGGTAAGTGTTCGGCTCCATCGCCGTAGAAGTTGCAGCTCCCGAGGCGGTGTCCAGCCATCCATCCTCGATCTGAGCGATCGGCTCCGGACTATGGGTCAGAGCGGATTCGTGTGCAACCTCCAAGGTGCTGTCCGGCGGCAGAGTTAGGTCATGCCCATCGTGATAGCGCGACACGCTCGGCTGTGGCTCAGATCCATCGATGATAAAGTCCCCGCGGATATCGGCCGTGAAGTTTAGGCTTCCAAACCTGACTCGACGGCCAGGGCGTAGCTTCGATCTGCCCCAGATGGCCAAGTGAGTTGGCCCGCGGTCTGAAGCCGCCCGAATCTGAAGATCTGTCCGGGAGAAAAGTCTCACCCAGGACTGCGTCGTTGTCGATTGAAGAGGCCATCAAGCCTATCGGTGACGATACGTAGGAACTCTCAATGAAAGCACTAATGTCGGTGTCAAAACCGGCGGATCTCGGTAGGGGGTCCCGAATCGTGCGTCTAGGCGGATGGTAACAGGAGACAAGGGACACGATGTTTTACCTGTGTTCGGGCCCTCTTGATGGAGGTAAAACCCTACGCCCCGCTTGATTGATATTGATATTGTGGATGTTTACAAGAGTGGATCTACCACGAGATCAAGGAGGCTAAACCCTAGAAGCTAGCCTATGGTATGATTGTAAGGGTTGTTGTTGTCCTCTGAGACTAGAGCCATCCGGTTTATATAGACACCGGAGAGGGCTAGGGTTACATAGAGTTGGTTACAATGGTAGGAGATCTACATATCCAGATCGCCAAGCTTGCCTTCCACGCCAAGGAAAGTCCCATCCGGACACGGGGCGAAGTCTTCAATCTTGTATCTTCATAGTCTTGGAGTCCGGTCGATGATGATAGTCCGGCTGATGATAGTTCGGCTGATGATGGTAGTCCGGCTATCCGGACACCCCCTAATCCAGGACTCCCTCACCCCTTTTTTTAACATGGCGTCACGTCCGGCCGGTCGTAATTCCGAACCATTTTTCTTCTGCCGCTCCATGTTTCGAGACGCGGTTGCCATTGGCACGTCTTGTTGAAGCAGAGATTGTGTCCCCTTACCATGGGATTCTCATCAATACGAGTGTGGGTAACCAACCGTGCTGTTTACACTTCCCTTGGGAATAGGCGAGTTCTGAGGCGAGTGGGGAGGCGTTCAATATTCACCGCCTTTATAAGGGGATAAGGATTCCCGTTCTTCACCCACGCCTTCTCTCTTTCTCAGCCCTTCCATCCTTGAGCTCCAGTGGCCAAGTTCTAGCTTCCCCCGTCCGAGGAAGCACTTCAATCATGTCTGGATCTGGAGCTGGAGGCAAGTGGATGGCCTCCTCTGTTAAGAAGAAGGACATCAAAGAGCTCCGGGAGGCCGGATACCTGGCCAAGGAAATCGTTCATCGACTCCCAGCCAAGGGACAGATCGTCCCTACCCCAGAGCCCAGTGAGAGGGTTGTGTTTCTCACACATCTCGTCCGCGGGTTGGGATTCCCTCTCCACCCGTTCGTCCGCGCACTAATGTTTTACTACGGGCTGGACTTCCATGATCTAGCTCCCAACTTTATCCTCAACATCTCGGCATTTATTGTCATCTGCGAGGCCTTTCTCCGCATCCCACCTCACTTCGGCCTATGGCTGAAGACCTTCAATGTGAAGCTGAAGGTGGTGAGTGGCCAACAAGCAGAGTGCGGAGGCGCCATGGTGGGCAAGATGCCCGATGTCATATGGCCCAAAGGCACCTTTGCAAAGATGGTGAAGGGGTGGCAATCGGGCTGGTTCTACATCACCGAGCCGCACGAAAACAACTGGGCGGCGGCCCGTGAATTCGGATCTGGAGTTCCGATGCGACTCACCTCCTGGCAAGAGAGGGGCCTGATCTGGGGTTCCTCGAACGAGCTGACTGGGCTCCGGACGTGCGTCCAGAACATGATAACCAAGAAAATCAAGCTTGTCAACGTGATCCAGGTTATGCTCATTCGTCGGATCCCTCCGTGCCAACGTCGGACTTGCTGTTTATGGGAATACGATCCGGCCAAGCACCATACGCTACTAGAGCTCTTTGGCACGACGCACGAAGACATCTGGAAAGTGCTCTTCAAGGCCGGTGAGACACCACCGCCCACGACCGAAGATCGCGGGCTTAGCTTAAAACGCCAGGCTAATTCGGTAAGTCGTTTAATGTTTTCAAGGTATACCCTTTACTGACATACTTTGAGGAAAGAGTCTAAGCCTTCCTATCAATGTTTTCAGGCCTGGATCGAGGTAGCAGGGTGGATTAACTGTCCGGCTCCGCTTCCCGAGGACCAAGAATTCCCGCTTCTGACGAAGATGTTGTTTCCGGCGCCTTACGATGTGCCGGAGAAGAAGGCCAAGAAAGCGGCCAAAGGGGCCAGGAGTGGCCCTCGCTACAAAGGCGCTTCAGACGTGTCGTCCGAAGACGAGACTTCTTCTTCATCCGCCAAAGACGATGACGAGGAGGAGGAAGAAGAAGACGACTCCCCACCTGAGGGGGAGAGGAAGAAGAGAGCGGCTCCCACAAATCTGGAGGCGAAGGCGCCCAAGAGGGGAAAAGGCTCCCTCGCGGATAACTCCGGATGGGATATCGACAGTAGTCCGGAACGACCTCCCCGGACCAAGTCTCGGGCCGCGTCGTAAGTACCAAAATCCTTATGCACACCCAAACGTATGGCCTTTCCGATTTTTAATATTGATATGTTTAAATTATGTCACTGCAGTCCGGCCCATGACAGTTCTCCGCGATCCTCAACAGAAGGTTCGCTGGATCCAAAGGGGAGGGCTAGCATGTCACCGCCGCCTGCTCACTCTCCCCCAGCCATGGGTAATGACGAGGTGGTGTCCCAAAGGACCTTCCCAGACCGGGGGGAGGTTCCGGAGATCGTCAGGGGGGCGTCTTAGGATGACTCTTCGGCCGCCGGATATATGGGGAAAAAAGCCCTCATGGGGACTGGTGATGGGGGCCGAGTTCCATTCGGCCCTCAGCCGGATACCATTCCGGAGACCTACACGGCTCCGGAGTCCAGCAAACGGCCTTCCCAGAAAGGAGGAGGTGTGCCTATTCCGCTGGTGACCTCTGTCCAATCAGAGGCACCGGACAATCTACTGGAAGCGCTACGAGGCGCCTCCATTGTGGATGAGCACCGTGTCCTTATGGGTACGGTGATCGAAAAGATTCAGTCCGCCAAAAGCGGACTGACCGAAGCCTGCGCTAGCCTTCTAACAGGCTTTGAGGTAAGTAATTTAATTATAGAAAAAGTATCACATTGTAGACAATAGCCCTTGATACTCTTTTCGGTGTTCGGAAAGAAAAGGCCGAACAGAAGATCAAAATAATTTTTGCAGGAGCCTAACATAAGATGTCTATGTGAATAAGCTGGCATCGCTGCTGCTGCCGCCGTCAGACAGAGGTTTCCGGGCTGAAGCAGCACCTGGAGCGGGCCGAGGAAGAGCTCGGCCTTGTGAAGAAGCAGTTGGTGGACAGCCAAGGTATGCAGTAATCTGCGCATATATTAAAAAGGAAGAAAGGATCGTACTGACTAAAGTGTCACGAACTTTATTAGGGGCCACGACCGAGGTGGCGGCCCTCAAGAAGGCGTTAGCCGAGGCCGAGGACAAGGTGGCCAAGGAGCGCGCCGCGCGTGAGAAGCACGAGGCTCGAATCGGCGAGGTCCAGCAAGAGCTCTAGGACGCCGTAAAGAAGTACGAGTCCTTGGAGCGTGATTCAAAGACGCAAGTGTCCGAACTTGCGAAGGCCTGCCAGAGCGCACAAGATGCCCGAGCCAAAGCCCAGAGCGCCCTCCAAGAAATTCTGGCGGCCAAGAAGATTGCGGCGGATGAGGCTTTCACTATGCAAGGCAAATATGCGATGGGAACGGTCCTTTGTACTTACCAAATTTTGGGTTTTTCAGGGGTGTTCACGGATCTGCCATGCAGCATATCAGATGCTGCCGAGTTTTATCGAGCTGAAGAGGGAGGTCTACGAAGAAGCTATTCTGGTCTCAGTATCTTGGACTAGAACATCCAGTGCCCTTTAGCGACCAGCTGAAACAGCTGGTCGAGCTGCACAAGGTGGCCGAGCTAGCCATGAAGGACCTAATAGTCCGGCTGTGGCCTGCCGAGTGATACGTATCCGACGTATCTATAATTTTTGATTGCTCCATGCTATATTATCTACTGTTTTGGACATTATTGGGCTTTATTATTCACTTTTATATTATTTTTGGGACTAACCTATTAATCGGAGGCCCAGCCCAGAATTGCTGTTTTTTGCCTATTTCAGAGTTTCGCAGAAAAGAAATATCAAACGGAGTCCAAACGGAATGAAACCTTTGGGAACGTGATTTTTAGGAAGAATATGATCCGGGAGACTTGGACCCTACGTCAAGAAACAAAGGAGGAGACCACGAGGTAGGGGGCGCACCCTCCACCCTCGTGAGCCCCCTGTTGCTCCACCGACGTACTCCTTCCTCCTATATATACCTCACGCACCCCAAATGATCGACACGGAGCCAAAACCTAATTGCACCGCCGCAACCTTCTGTACCCACGAGATCCCATCTTGGGGCCTGTTCCGGAGCTCCGCCGGAGGGGCATCCATCACGGAGGGCTTCTACATCAACACCATAGCCTCTCCGATGAAGTGTGAGTAGTTTACCTCAGACCTTCGGGTCCATAGTTATTAGCTAGATGGCTTCTTCTCTCTTTTTGGATCTCAATAAAATGTTCTCCCCCTCTCGTGGAGATCTATTCGATGTAATCTTCTTTTGCGGTGTGTTTGTTGAGACCGATGAATTGTGGGTTTATGATCAAGATTATCTATGAACAATATTTGAATATTTTCTGAATTCTTTTATGTATGATTGGTTATGTTTGCAAGTCTCTTTGAATTATCAGTTTGGTTTGGCCAACTAGATTGATCTTTCTTGCAATGGGAGAAGTGCTTAGCTTTGGGTTCAATCTAGCGGTGTCCTTTCCCAGTGACAGTAGGGGCAGCAAGGCACGTATTGTATTGTTGCCATCGAGGATAACAAGATGGGGTTTTTATCATATTGCATGAATTTATCCCTCTACATCATCATCTTGCTTAAGGCGTTACTCTGTTCTTATGAACTTAATACTCTAGATGCATGCTGGATAGCGGTTGATGTGTGGAGTAATAGAAGTAGATGCAGGTAGGAGTCGGTCTACTTGTCTCGGACGTGATGCCTATATACATGATCATACCTAGATATTCTCATAACTATGCTCAATTCTGTCAATTGCTCAACAGTAATTTGTTCACCCACCGTAAAATACTTATGCTCATGAGAGAAGCCACTAGTGAAACCTATGGCCCCAGGGTCTATCTTCATCTTATTAATCTTCCAACACTTAGTTATTTCCTTTGCTTATTACTTTTCTTTTATTTTACTTTGCATCTCTACCGCAAAAATACCAAAAATATTATCCTATCATATCTATCAGATCTCACTCTCGTAAGTGACCGTGTAGGGATTGACAACCCCTTATCGCGTTGGTTGCAAGGATTTATTTGTTTTGTGTAGGTGCGAAGGACTTGCGCGTAGCTTCCTACTGGATTGATACCTTGGTTCTCAAAAACTAAGGGAAATACTTACGCTACTTGCTGCATCACCCTTTCCTCTTCAAGGGAAAACCAACGCAGTGCTCAAGAGGTAGCAAGAAGGATTTCTGGCGCCGTTGCCGAGGAGGTCTACGCAAAAGTCAACATACCAAGTACCCATCACAAACCCTTATCTCCCGCATTACATTACTTGCCATTTGCCTCTCGTTTTCCTCTCCCCCACTTCACCCTTGCCGTTTTTATTCACCCTCTCTCTTTTCCGTTTGCCTCTTTTTCGCTTGCTTCTTGTTTGCTTGTGTGTTGGATTACTTGCTTGTCACGATGGCTCAAGATAATACCAAATTACGTGACTTTACCAATACCAACAATAATGATTTCCTTAGCACTCCAATTGCTCCTCTTACCGATACTGAATCTTGTGAAATCAATGCTGCTTTGTTGAATCTTGTTATGAAAGATCAATTCGCCGGCCTTCCTAGTGAAGATGCCGCTACTCATCTAAACAGCTTCGTTGATTTGTGTGATATGCAAAAGAAGAAAGATGTTGACAATGATATTGTTAAATTGAAGCTATTTCCTTTTTCGCTTAGAGATCGTGCTAAGGCTTGGTTTTCGTCTTTGCCTAAAAATAGTATTAATTCATGGAATAAGTGCAAAGATGCTTTTATCTCTAAGTATTTTCCTCCCGCTAAGATCATCTCTCTTAGAAAAAATATTATGAATTTTAAGCAACTTGATCATGAACATGTTGCACAAGCTTGAGAGAGGATGAAATTAATGATACGTAATTGCCCTACGCATGGTTTAAACTTGTGGATGATTATACAAAAATTTTATGCCGGATTAAATTTTGCTTCTATAAACCTTTTAGATTCGGCCGCGGGAGGCACTTTTATGGAAATCACTTTAGGAGAAGCTACTAAACTCCTAGATAATATTATGGTTAATTATTCTCAATGGCACACTGGAAGATCTACTAATAAAAAAGTGCATGTGATAGAAGAAATCAATGTTTTGAGTGGAAAGATGGATGAACTTATGAAATTATTTGCTACTAAAAGTGTTTCTTCGGATCCTAATGATATGCCTTTGTCTACTTTGATTGAGAATAATAATGAATCTATGGATGTGATTTTTGTTGGTAGGAATAATTTTGGTAGCAATGCGATAGAGGAAACTTTAATCCTAGGCCTTATCCTAGCAATTCCTCTAATAATTATGGTAATTCCTACAACAACTCTTATGGAAATTTTAATAAGATGCCCTCTGAATTTGAGACTAGTGTTAAAGAGTTTATGAATTCTCCAAAGAATTTCAATGCTTTGCTTGAAGAGAAATTGCTTAAAGTTGATGAATTGGCTAGGAACGTTGATAGATTTCTCTTGATGTTGATTCTTTAAAGCTTAGATCTATTCCTCCTAAGCATGATATCAATGAGTCTCTCAAAGCCATGAGAATTTCCATTAATGAGTGCAAAGAAAGAACCGCTAGGATGCGTATAAGAAAGATTGCTTTATGAAAGCGTGTTCTTAAACTTTCTATGAAAATAAAGATGTAGATCTAAAAGTTATTGATGTGTCCCCTATTAAATCTTTGTTTTGCAATATGAATCTTGATAATGATGGGATTGAATATGATCCACCTTTACCTAGAAGGCGTTCCAGAAATTCGGAGTTTTTAAATCTTGATGCTAAAATTGACAAAAGTGGGATTGAAGAGATCAAAACCCTAGATGTTAATAAACCCACTATTTTGGATTTCAAGGAATTTAATTATGATATCTGCTCTTTGATAGATTGTATTTCCTTGTTGCAATCCGTGCTAAATTCTCCTCATGCTTATAGTCAAAATAAAGCTTTTACTAAACATATGGTTGATGCCTTGATGCAATCTTATGAAGAAAAACTTGAGTTGGAAGTTTCTATCCCTAGAAAACTTTATGATGAGTGGGAACCTACTATTAAAATTAATATTAAAGATCATGAATGCTATGCTTTGTGTGATTTGGGTGCTAGCGTTTCCACGATTCCAAAAACTTTGTGCGATTTGCTAGGTTTCCATGATTTTGATGATTGCTCTTTAAACTTGCACCTTACGGATTCCACCATTAAGAAACCTATGGGAAGAATTAATGATGTTCTTATTTTTGCAAATAGGAACTATGTGCCCGTAGATTTTATCATTCTTGACATAGATTGCAATCCTTCATGTCCTATTATTCTTGGTAGACCTTTCCTTAGAACGATTGGTGCAATTATTGATATGAAGGAAGGGATATTAGATTCCAATTTCCATTAAAGAAAGGCATGGAACACTTCCCTAGGAAGAAAATAAAATTACCATGTGAATCTATTATGAGAGCCACTTATGGATTGCCTACCAAAGATGGCAATACCTAGATCTATCCTTGCTTTTATGCCTAGCTAGGGGCGTTAAACGATAGCGCTTGTTGGGAGGCAACCCAATTTTATTTGTACTTTTTTGCTTTTTGCTTCTGTTTAGGAATAAATATTTGATCTAGCCTCTGGTTATATGTGTTTTTATGCTTTAATTAGTGTTTGCGTCAAGTTAAACCTATAGGATCTTCTTGGATGATAGTTATTTGATCTTGCTGTAATTTCCAGAAACTTTCTGTTCACAAAAACAGTTGTTAAAAATAACCAGAACGTGATAAAATACTGATTCCAATTGCTGCTGATCAATAAACAAATTGCCTAGGTCTTCCTATTTTGGCTGATTCTTTTGGAGTTCCAGAAGTTTGCGTTAGTTACAGATTACTACAGACAGTTCTGTTTTTGACAGATTCTGTTTTTCGTGTGTTGTTTGCTTATTTTCATGAATCTATGGCTAGTAAAATAGTTTATAAACCATAGAGAAGTTGGAATATAGTAGGTTTAACACCAATATAAATAAAGAATGAGTTCACTACAGTACCTTGAAGTGGTCTTTTGTTTTCTTTCGCTAACGGAGCTCACGAGATTTTCTGTTGAGTTTTGTGTTGTGAAGTTTCAAGTTTTGGGTAAAAGATTAGATGGATTATGGAACAAGGAGTGGAAAGAGCCTAAGCTTGGGGATGCCCATGGCACCCCCAAGATAATCTAAGGACACCATAAAGCCAAAGCTTGGGGATGCCCCGGAAGGCATCCCCTCTTCGCCTACTTCCATCGGTAACTTTACTTGGAGCTATATTTTTATTCACCACATGATATGTGTTTTGCTTGGAGCGTCTTGTATGATTTGAGTCTTCGCTTTTTAGTTTACCACAATCATCCTTTCTGTACACACCTTTTGAGAGAGCCATACATGACTTGGAATTTGTTAGAATAATCTATGTGCTTCGCTTATATCTTTTGAGTTATATAGTTTTGCTCTAGTGCTTCACTTATATCTTTTAGAGCATGGTGGTGGATTTGTTTTATAGAAACTATTGATCTCTCATGCTTCACTTAGATTATTTTGAGAGTCTTGAATAGCATGGTAATTTTCTTAATAATCCTAATATGCTAGGTATTCAAGAATAGTAAAAATTCTTATGAGTGTGTTGAATATTATGGGAAGTTTGATGCTTGATAATTGTTTTGAGATATAAATATGGTGATATTAGAGTCATGCTAGTTGAGTAGTTGTGAATTTGAGAGAGACTTGTGTTAAAGTTTGTGATTCCCATAGCATGCACGTATGGTGAACCGTTATGTGATGAAGTCGGAGCATAATTTATTTATTGATTGTCTTCCTTATGAGTGGCGGTCGGGGACGAGCGATGGTCTTTTCCTACCAATTTATCCCCCTAGCAGCATGCGCGTAATACTTTGCTTTGATAACTTGTAGATTTTTGCAATAAGTATATGAGTTCTTTATAACTAATGTTGAGTCCATGGATTACACACACTCTTCTTCCTTCCACCATTGCTAGCCTCTCTAGTACCGCGCACTTTTCGCCGGTATCAAACACCCACCATATACCTTCCTCAAAACAGCCACCATACCTACCTATCATGGCATTTCCATAGCCATTCCGAGATATATTGCCATGCAACTTTCCACTGTTCCGTTTATTATGACACGCTCCGTAATTGTCATATTGCTTTGCATGATCATGTAGTTGACATTGTATTTGTGGCAAAGCCACCGTTCATAATTCGTTCATACATGTCACTCTTGATTCATTGCATATCCCGGTACACGGCCGGAGGCGTTCACATAGAGTCATATCTTGTTCTAAGTATTGAGTTGTAATTGTTGAATTGTAAGAAAATAAAAGTGTGATGATCATCATTTTTAGAGCATTGTCCCAAGTGAGGAAAGGATGATGGAGACTATGATTCCCCCACAAGTCGGGATGAGACTCCGTACTAAAAAAAAGAAGAGTCCATAAAAAAGAGAAAAGGCCCAAATAAAAAAATGAGAGAAAAAGAGAGAAGCCACAATGTTACTATCCTTTTACCACACTTGTGCTTCAAAGTAGCACCATAATCTTCATGATAGAGAGTCTCCTATGATATCACTTTCATATACTAGTGGGAATTTTTCATTATAGAACTTGGCTTGTATATTCCAATGATGGGCTTCCTCGAAATGCCCTAGGTGTTCGTGAGCAAGCGAGTTGGCTGCACACCCACTTAGTTTCTTTTGTTGAGCTTTCATATACTTATAGCTCTAGTGCATCCGTTGCATGGCAATCTCTACTCACTCACATTGATATCTATTGATGGGCATCTCCATAGCCCGTTGATACGCTTAGTTGATGTGAGACTATCTTCTCCTTTTGTCTTCTCCACAACTACCATTCTATTCCACATATAGTGCTATGTCCATGGCTCACGCTCATGTATTGCGTGAAGATTGAAAAAGTTTGAAAATGTCAAAAGTATGAAACAATTGCTTGGCTTGTCATCGGGGTTGTGCATGATTTAAATACTTTGTGTGGTGAAGATAGAGCATAGCCACACTATATGATTTTGTAGGGATAACTTTCTTTGGCCATGATATTTTGAGAAGACACGATTGCTTAGTTAGTATGCTTGAAGTATTATTATTTTTATGTCAATATGAACTTTTGTCTTGAATCTTTCGGATCTGAATATTCATACCACAATTAAGAAGAATTACATTGAAATTATGCCAAGTAGCACTCCGCATCAAAAATTCTGTTTTTATCATTTACCTACTCGAGGATGAGCAGGAATTAAGCTTGGGGATGCTTGATACGTCTCCAACGTATCTATAATTTTTGATTGCTCCATGCTATATTATCTACTGTTTTGGACATTATTGGACTTTATTATTCACTTTTATATTATTTTTGGGACTAACCTATTAACCGGAGGCCCAACCCAGAATTGCTGTTTTTTTGCCTATTTCAGAGTTTCGCAGAAAAGGAATATCAAACGGAGTCCAGACGGAATGAAACCTTCAGGAACGTGATTTTTAGGAAGAATATGATCCGGGAGACTTGGACCCTACGTCAAGAAACAAAGCAGGAGGCCACAAGGTTGAGGGCGCGGCTACCCCCCCCCCCAGGGCGCGCCCTCCACCCTCGTGGCCCCCCTGTTGGTCCACCGACGTACTCCTTCCTCCTATATATACATACGTACCCCCAAACGATCAGATATGGAGCCAAAACCCTAATTCCACCGTCGCAACCTTCTGTACCCACGAGATCCCATCTCGGGGCTTGTTCCGGAGCTCCGCCGGAGGGGGCATCCATCACAGAGGGCTTCTACATCAACATCATAGCCTCTCCGATGAAGTGTGAGTAGTTTACCTCAGACCTTCGGGTCCATATAGTTATTAGCTAGCTGGCTTCTTCTCTCTTTTTGGATCTCAATACAATGTTCTCCCCCTCTCTCATGGAGATCTATTCGATGTAATCTTCTTTTGCGGTGTGTTTGTTGAGACCGATGAATTGTGGGTTTATGATCAAGATTATCTATGAATAATATTTGAATCTTTTCTGAATTATTTTATGTATGATTGGTTATCTTTGCAAGTCTCTTCGAATTATCAGTTTGGTTTGGCCTACTAGATTGATCTTTCTTGCAATGAGAGAAGTGCTTAGCTTTGGGTTCAATCTTGCGGTGTCCTTTCCCAAAGGATGAGGGGCAGCAAGGCACGTATTGTATTGTTGCCATCGAGGATAACAAGATGGTTTTTTTTTTACCATATTGCATGAATTTATCCCTCTACATCATGTCATCTTGCTTAAGGCGTTACTCTGTTCTTATGAACTTAATACTCTAGATGCATGCTAGATAGCAGTCGATGTGTGGAGTAATAGTAGTAGATGCAGGGTGAGTCAGTCTACTTGTCTCGGACGTGATGCCTATATACATGATCATACCTAGATATTCTCATAACTATGCTCAATTCTGTCAATTGCTTAACAGTAATTTGTTCACCCACCGTAAAATACTTATGCTCATGAGAGAAGCCACTAGTGAAACCTATGGCCCCCGGGTCTATCTTCATCATATTAATCTTCCAACACTTAGTTATTTCCTTTGCTTTTTACTATGATTTTTATTTTACTTTGCATCTCTATCACAAAAATACCAAAAATTATTATCCTATCATATCTATCAGATCTCACTCTCGTAAGTGACCGTGTAGGGATTGACAACCCCTTATCACGTTGGTTGCGATGATTTATTTGTTTTGTGTAGGTGCAAGGGACTTGCGCGTAGCTTCCTACTAGATTGATACCTTGGTTCTCAAAAACTGAGGGAAATACTTACGCTACTTGCTGCATCACCCTTTCCTCTTCAAGGGAAAACCAACGCAGTGCTCAAGAGGTAGCATCGAGCCCATGCCCAGCAGCTACTTTGGACTTGTGAAGCGGCTTCTCAGTGCTTGCCTATGGCTTGAAGCCGTGAAGAGGTCGGTCTGCATTGAAGGTGCGCGGATGGCATTTGCCCGCGTCAAGATGCATTGGGCAAAGATGGATGCCAAGAAGCTGATGACCAAGGGGCCGCCTGAGGGCAAGGAGCATCGTTGACCCGGGCTATATTTTGATAGTGTCCTGGAGGGGTCCCGCCTTGTGGCGGAGCAATGTGCTAATGATGTTATACTCCCATGAAAAAATTCGGGTTACCCTGTCCTGTAGTATGGAACAAGATCGTTATGTAATATGATACTTGTGCTTTAAAATTTTACCTCCTGTGCAGCCGTTTATGAAATCTGAGGATTGACCAGTCGTCTACTTCTGCCCCCACGTAGATTGTACGGCGGTGTTCGGGATAAATCTAAACACTCTTTACTCCACATTCTGGTCCTTAAAGGAGGTGTTTAGCGCAACGAACAAGGCAAACAGACTATACGTCCTTTATCACCCTCACTTAGCCATAGGAGTTTGACAATAAAAATTTCGGTGAAGCCCCTGGTATTTGGAAGGCCGAACTAGGGGCGCTATACACGCCTAATCGGAAAAAACCCGATTCCTCGCATAAAATAGAAAAAATCTCTAACGATTTGAGACCTCTCGAACAGCCGACCAGCTCTCGCAGCATCATGACAAATGGGCCGCTTTCTCTCGAGGTGCTCGTCCGGAAGAACCGGGACACAATCGCAATAGATCTCTCTTTACTACCCTAGCCGATATAGCGGAACATAAGGTAGTAAGCACAGGAGCCGGGCAACCCAACTATTGACCAAAGACATGATTCGGAGCCAATGCATATAATGCTATAAGTTCGGGGTGCCGAACTATACTGTAAAAGTGTTCGGTCTTTGTTGCTGTGTTATGGGGCATAATGAAGCCCCTGGCAAATGAAAGGCGTACCCGAGTGTACATGTGCAATTGATGCGGGGCGTGATGGAGCCCCTGCCGCAGTGATATGTACCAGAGTGTACGGGTGCGATAAGTAATAAACACAAAGGCAAGGAAACAAGTAATAAGCTAATGCTGCCAATTATTTTCCCATTGTAATTTAATTAATACGTCGAAGCATACTTGTGTAAGTAATGCGATAAGCAAGTAAGGCTATTTAACATACCATGACCAAGAGCGAGCTATGTGCGGGTATGTAAAACAGGTATAGGGATCGTTATCAGAGACCACCTGGGGATTCCTTTGTACGTCAAAGCTTCTTGCTTCCTTGGTGTATCCGTACCGTGACTGGTCCGATGATCAGGTTGCCAAAAAGTGCCTCAAGAAGAGAAAAACACTAAATGAAAAAATAAAAGGTGAAAGTGTGCAGATCCAGGGTCGGTCGAGCCGCATTGTGGATCAAAGGATAGCTATGCCTCCATCGGTGCCCATGGGATTTTGAGTGCGTAATTATGTACGCTGCACGTAATGCCGCCGTTTGATTGGGACTGGGACGGAGGCTAAATTTCTAGTTAAGCTCTTGACGGGCTGGGCTGACTTGCTGTAGAATAGTCCAGACTCTCTTGATGGTGTCCAGGTGCTCAGTCGCCAAATTAAGGTTCTGTTGGAGAAGGCCGTGCTGTACTTCTGCTGCTAAGGCCGCAGTATGCTCCTCGGTACGGAGGGAGCGTTCCGTATTTCCATTGATTGTGATGACGCCGCGTGGACCGGGCATCTTGAGCTTGAGATAAGCATAGTGTGGCACCGCATTGAATCACGCGAATGCGGTCCGTCCAAGTAGGGCGTGATAGCCGCTGCGAAAGGGGACGATGTCGAAGATTAGCTCTTCGCTTCAGAAGTTGTCCGGAGAACCGAAGACAACCTCCAGTGTGATTGAGCCCATACAACGGGCTTCTACGCCTGGTATGACTCCTTTAAAGGTAGTCTTTGTGGGCTTGATCCGTGAGGGATTAATGCCCATTTTGCACACTGTATCCTGATAGAGGAGGTTGAGGCTGCTACCACCATCCATGAGGACTCGTGTCAGGTGAAAGTCGTCGATGATTGGGTCGAGGACCAGCGCGGCCGAACCGCCATGACGGATACTAGTCGGATGATCCCGACGATCAAAGTTGATCGGGAATGACGACCATGGATTAAACTTTGGGTTGAATGGCTCTACCGCATAGAAGTCCCTGAGTGCGTGCTTGCGCTCCCTTTTGGGGATGTGTGTGTGGCATATATCATGTTCAGCGTGTTGACCTGAGGGGGAAATTTCTTCTGCCCCCCTGTGTTCGGTGGCTGGGTATCCTCGTCATCATCCTTGCTTTGCCACCCCTTCTCCTTGTTCTTGGCGTTTGACTTGCCGGCCTGTTTGAAGACCTGACACTCTCTATTGGTGTGGTTGGCTGGTTTTTCAGGGGTGCCATGTATCTGACACGGACAATCGAGTATGCGGTCCAGACTAGATGAGACCGAATTGTTCTTATTGTACGGCTTCTTCCGCCGACTGGACTTGGAGCCACTGAATCCGGCGTTGACCGCCATGTCATCGGTATGGTTGCCATTGATTCGGCGCTTGTGTATGTTACGTCGGGGCTTGCCGTTGCTCTCCTTGCCTTCAGAGGCATCGGGTTCGCTTGCGTTATTATTGCAACGGGCCAGCCAACTATCTTCACCTGCGCAAAAGCGGGTCATGAGTGCCATGAGGGCCGCCATGGACTTCGGCCTTTCCTGCTCGAGATGTCGGGCGAGCCATTCGTTGCGGATGTTGTGCTTAAAGGCCGCTAGGGCTTCGGCATCCGGACAGTCGGCTATCTGGTTCTTTTTAGTTAAGAACCTAGTCCAAAATTTCCTGGCTGATTCCCCAGGCTGTTGAACTATATGACTCAAATCATCTGTGTCCGGAGGCCAGACGTATGTTCCTTGGAAGTTGTCTAGGTAGGCCTCTTCCAAATCTTCCCAGCTGCCGATAGAGTTCTCTGGCAGGCTGTTCAACCAGTACGTGGTTGGTCCTTTGAGTTTTAGTGGGAGATATTTGATGGCGTGGAGGTCGTCGCCACGAGCCATATGAATATGGAGGAAAATATCCTCAATCCAGACCGCGGGGTCTGTTGTCCCATCATATGATTCAATGTTTACAGGTTTAAACCCTTCTGGGAATTCATGATCCATTACTTCATCACTGAAGCAAAGAGGGTGTGCGACACCTCTATATCGGGCCATGTTGCGGCGTAGCTCCGATGGAGTCCATCTGCGGAGTTCGGCCCAGGAGTGACTAGACTTGTTGCGTCCAAATAGGTGGCCGTCGTCACGTGTTGGGGCACGCCCTCGCCATCTGTAGATCGATCTAGTATGTCCTGCATTGTTATCCAATTTTTGCCGCAGGTCGTAGGTATGTCCCCGAGCTATTTTATCTCCACCCTTACGGTGATGTGAAGCTGGCTGATGTTCAGCTTGAGTTGCCGCTTTGTCCCGACCCCGTGGTGGTCGATCAGCCGTATTACGCAATGACGGTATGGGTTCCAATGCCTCATCATCAAAATGAGGTAGCAATTTACGTTGCGGGTAACTTTTGGCTGGGCGCTTAAGGCCGTATTCTTCAGCTGCCAGGACATCAGTCCATTTATCGTTGAGCAGATCTTGATCAGCTTGAAGCTGCTGCTGCTTCTTTTTCAGGCTCCTTGCAGTGGCTATTAACTGGCGCTTAAAGCGCTCCTGCTCGAGAGGCTCCTCAGGCACGATAAAGTCCTCGTTGCCGAGGCTTGCCTCCTCCTCAAAAAGTGAATGATAACTACCGTCCTCCGATTCTTCGTTGATGGCCTGTTCGTCAGGGCTGGCTTGCCCATCTTCCTGATTGTCCTATTCGGTGGTTTGTTCGCCGAGGTCTTCTACGTCTTCGGCACCGTTCGGGGTGTTGTCATCTCCCGTGCCGGTGTTGCTGTCCTTGCTGCGGCGTGGTTTAGAGTGGCGCCGCTAGCACCGGCGCTTTGGTTTTGTCTTAGAGGGGTCATCCTCCTTTGCTGGGTTTTCGTTGTCATCGCCACTATTATCCTTTGGTGTATCCAACATGTATACGTCATATGAGGAGGTGGCCGTCCATCGTCGGTGAATGGTGTGGCTTAGGCCTCCTCTTCTCCAGCATCGTCGTCCATACTGTCGATGTCTTCGGAGTCATAATCGAGTGTGTCGGTTAATCATCGACAGTGGCTATGAAGTGGGTGGTGGGTGGGAAACGAAATTTCCCATCATCGGCCTCTAGTTCGAACTGAACATAGTTCGGCTGCGAGTCCTCCACCAAGGACAGGTTCTTTAATGAGTCTAGCACATCGCCCAAGGGCGAGTGTTGGAAGATGTCTGCGGCACTGAATTCGAAAATCGATAACCGATCAAGCTCGGTGTTCGTAGACGCACGTGGTTCGGAACTTGCAGCCGCAAACGTGTCCGGAGTTCCGTTGACAAAGATATTGCATGAGGCTGAGTCTTTGTGCGGCTCCGATGCCGCGGAATCTGCAGCCTCCGTGGCGGGGTTGAGCTTCCTGTCCTCGGATGGTGCAATTTGCTCCGGATCTATGGGCAGAGTAGTTACAGGAGCCATCTCCTGGATGTGGTCCGATGACAGATTTAAGTCATGTTCATTGGGGTAAGAAGGAGCGATCGCTGCGGTCTTGAATTCGGTGAAGATCAAGTCTCCATGAATGTCCGCAACGTAATTCAAGCTTCCGAATTTCACCTCATGGCTAGGGGCGTAGCTATCAATCTGCTCCAGATGGCCAAGCGAGTTGGCCCGCAGTACGAAGCCGCCGAACACAAAGATCTGTCTGGGGAGGAAGGTTCCCTCTTGGACAGCGTCACTATGGACGATTGAAGGAGCCATCAAACCTATTGAGGACGGCACAGTGGAACTCTCAATGAAAGCACCAATGTCAGTGTCAAAACCGGCGGATCTCGGGTAGGGAGTCCCGAATCAAGGCCTAAGGTCAATGGTAACAGGAGACAGGGGACACGATGTTTACCCAGGTTCGGGCCCTCTCTATGGAGGTAATACCCTACTTCCTGCTTGATTGATCTTGATGAATATGATTATTACAAGAGTTGATCTACCACGAGATCGTAATGGCTAAACCCTAGAAGTCTAGCCTGTATGACTATGGTCATGAAAAAATCCCCCCTCCGGACTAAGTCCTCCAGTTTATATAGACACGGGGAGCTCTAGGGTTACATAGAGTCGGTTACATAGAAAGGAATTGATACGTCTCCAACGTATCTATAATTTATGAAGTATTCATGCTATTATATTATCCATCTTGGATGTTTAATGGGCTTTACTATGCACTTTTATATTATTTTTGGGACTAACCTATTAACCCAGAGCCCAGTGCCAGTTTCTGTTTTCCCCTTGTTTCAGTGTTTCGCAGAAAAGGAATATTAAACGGAGTCCAAACGGAATGAAACCTTCGTGAGCGTGATTTTTGGAATGAACGTGATCCAGGAGACTTGGAGTTGAAGTCAGGGAAGTTTCGAGGTGGCCACGAGGCAGGGAGGCGCGCCTGCCCCCCTGGGCGCACCCCCCACCCTCGTGGCTCCCCCTTACTGACTTTTTTCACCTATATATATATATCCATATACCCTAAAAACATCAGGGAGCAGAATAGATCGGGAGTTCCGCCGCCGCAAGCCTCACAGCCACCAAAACCAATCATGACCCCTGTTCAACCCTCACCGGAGGGGGATCCATCACTGGTGGCCATCTTCATCATCCCGGCGCTCTCCATGACGAGGAGGGAGTAGTTCACCCTCGGGGGTGAGGGTATGTACTAGTAGCTATGTGTTTGATCTCTCTCTCTCTCTCTCATGTTCTTGATTCTGCATGATCTTGATGTATCGCGAGCTTTGCTATTATAGTTGGATCTTATGATGTTTCTCCACCTCTACTCTCTTGTAATGGATTGAGTTTTCCCTTTGAAGTTATCTTATCGGATTGAGTCTTTAAGGATTTGAGAACACTTGATGTATGTCTTGCATGTGCTTATCTGTGGTGACAATGGGATATTCACGTGATCCACTTGATGTATATTTTGGCGATCAACTTGCGGGTTCCGTTTGTGAACTTATGCTTAGGGGTTGGCACACGTTTTCGTATTGACTCTCCGGTAGAAACTTCGGGGCACTCTTTGAAGTTCTTTGTGTTGGTTGAATAGATGAATCTAAGATTGTGTGATGCATATCGTATAATCATACCCGCGGATACTTGAGGTGACATTGGAGTATCTAGGTGACATTAGGGTTTTGATTTATTTGTGTCTTAAGGTGTTGTTCTAGTACGAACTCTATGATAGATCGAACGGAAAGAATAGCTTCATGTTATTTTACTACAGACTCTTGAATAGATTGATCAGAAAGGATAACTTTGAGGTGGTTTCGTACCCTACAATATCCTCTTCGTTTGTTCTCCGCTATTAGTGTCTTTGGAGTGACTCTTTGTTGCATGTTGAGGGATAGTTATATGATCCAATTATGTTAGTATTGTTGAGATAACTTGCACTAGTGAAAGTATGAACCATAGGACTTGTTTCCTAGCATTGCAATACCGTTTACGCTCACTTTTATCAATAGTTACCTTGCTGTTTTTATAATTTCAGATTACAAATACTCATGTCTATCATCCATATTGCACTTGTATCACCATCTCTTTGCCGAACTAGTGCACCTATACAATTTACCATTGTATTGGGTGTGTTGGGGACACAAGAGACTCTTTGTTATTTGGTCGCAGGGTTGTTTGAGAGAGACCATCTTCATCCGACACCTCCCACGGATTGATAAACCTTAGGTCATCCACTTGAGGGAAATTTGCTACTGTCCTACAAACCTCTGCACTTGGAGGGCCAACAACGTCTACAAGAAGAAGGTTGCGTAGTAGACATCAGGAATCTACATAGTTGATCGCCAATCTTGTTTTCCACGCCAAGGAGAGTCCTATCCAGACACGGGTGCAGTCTTCGGTCTTCATATCTTCACAGCCCATCATTCCGGCCCATGGATAATAGGCCGGACGCCCGAGGACCCCTTAGTCCAGGACTTCCTCAACACCTCTAAAAACTTCTAAAAATTATGCTTTTTGTGTGCCTAGATCGTTCGTGGAATGACAGAAGGTGGTCGATATCTTCCGTGCTAAGCGGGTTATTCTCAGGTCGAGTGTTTATTTACTCGCCATCGCACGAGAAAATGGGAGTAATAGGGATTCCCAGTCCCGAACTCAAAAATGCAAATAATTGAACAAAACTCCCCCGGGACTGATGTTGGTATGGACGGCACCCGTTGTTTCGGACAAGTCGTGGAGTGTGATTGATGGTGGAGGGGGAGTAAACCTTTACTTTTATCGCTTGGGAACCGCCACTAGCGTGCTTAGCATGGAAGATGTTGATAACTGATAGTCGTGAAGTGAATGAGAAGGGTGCATGTCTCAAAATATCATTTATCTCTGTTTTAAAAATTGAGCTCTGGCACGTTTGCATATCACTGCTACCCTATGCGAAGGGACTTTCTATTTACTTTTATGTTGTGTCATCACCTTCTAAAACAAGCACCAGAAACTGAGTAGAGCACATCTGTCATGATTTATGCATTGTGTATAGCTAATGTTGGGTGCATCATGACTTGATCTTTTATACCATGAATTACAATGTTTAGTCGTTGCTTGAACTTTGGAGGTGCTCTGCATTTATGTTTTCTTGTGTCGTAAAGGGCTAGCGAGATACCACTATTGTCATATTATATCATGGTTGTTTTCACAACGTGTTGCTGTTTGAGATCTCTTATTGTCGCCCGCTAGCTGATTATGCCATTGATATGAGTTAATATAATCTTTATGAGTTATTACTGACATGGTTAGTTATAATGTTGGCTGAAAACACTGGTCTTTGTTTAAGCTTATTTATGCAAACAAGAGCAAAAGAGTTCCTAAAAGTTTTTCTCACTTTCAGTTTATCAACTGAATTCCTTGAGGACAAGCAAAGGTTTAAGCTTGGGGGAGTTGATACGTCTCCAACGTATCTACTTTTTCTCACGCTTTTCCTCTTGTTTTGGACTCTAATTTGCATGATTTGAATGAAACTAACCTCGGACTGACGCTATTTTCAGCAGAACTACCATGGTGTTGTTTTTGTGCATAAATAAAAGTTCTCGGAATGGAACGAAACTTCGCGAGGATTTTTATGGAATAAATGAGAATTTCTGGACCCAAGACCCATCGGAGAGGGGCCCCTGGTTGGGCACAACCCACCTGTGACGCCCCCAATTCAATCGTACACTAATCATGCGCGCAAATGTGTACGATCAAGATCAGGGACTCACGGGAAGATATCACAACACAACTCTAAAACATAAATAAGTCATACAAGCATCATAATACAAGCCAGGGCCTCAAGGGCTCGAATACAAGTGCTCGATCATAGACGAAGTCAGCCGGAAGCAACAATATCTGAGTACGCATATAAGTAAAACAAGTTTGCCTTAAGAAGGCTAGCACAAACCGGGATACAGATCGAAGAGGCGCAGGCCTCCGCAGGATCCTCCTAACTACTCCCGGTCGCCGTCCCGGGCTGCACGTAGTAGTAGGCGCCTCCAGTGTAGTAGTCGCCATCGACGGTGGCGTCGCTCCTGGCTCCATCGTCTCGTAGCAGCAATCGGGTAAAGAAAGGGGAAAAGGGGAACAAGGAAACCGTGAGTACTCATCCAAAGTACTGCAAGCAAGGAGCTACAATACATATGCATGGATATATGTGTAAAGGGCCATATCGGTGGGTGAATCTGCAGAATGCCGTAATAAGAGGGGATAGCTAATCACAGTCGAAGACTACGCTCGCAGCCTCCGGCCTTGCAAAGATGTAGAAGAGAGTAGATCAAGTCCTCCAAGTAGCATCGCATAGCATAATCCTACCCGCGATCCCTCCTCGTCGCCTCGTTAGAGAGCCGATCACCGGGTTGTATCTCGCACTTGGAAGGGTGTGTTTTATTAAGTATCCGGTTCTAGTTGTCATAAGGTCAAGGTACAACTCCAAGTCATCACTGTTATCAAGATCACGGCTATTCAATAGATTAACTTCACCGCAAGGGTGCACCACATAACCCAACACGCTTGATCCCATTTGGCCGGACACACTTTCTCGGGTCATGCCCGCCGCTGAAGATCAACACGCCGCAGCCCGACCTAGGCCAACAGAGCGGTCAAGACGCGGTCTAAACCTAAGCGCTTAGGGATCTGGGCCCATCGCCTTAGCACACACTGCGCTATGAACGCGGCCGGAAGCAGACCTAGCAACCTCCATTAAAAAGGAAGTCACGTTACGCGGTCCAATCTGGCGCACGCCGCTCAGTCGTTGACGTCACGAAGGCTTCGGCTGATACCACGACGCCAGGATACCCATAACTACTCCTGCGTAGATGGTTAGTGCGTATAGACCAAATGGCCAGACTCAGATCAAATACCAAGAACTCGTTAAGCGTGTTAAGTATCCGCGAACGCTGAACAGGGCCAGGCCCACCTCTCTCCTAGGCGGTCTCAACCTGCCCTGTCGCTCCGCCACGAAGATCCATCCAGAGGGCCGTCGGGACAAAGGTCCTTTCAGCCCCCAATCCGTGAATCACTCGCGGGTACTCCTCGAGCCGAATTCGACTTTAATCACCACATGTATCATGTATAAAGTATATAGTATATACCGTGATCACCTCCCGAGTGATCACGACCGATAGTATAGCACAACATGACGGACAAGAATGTAGGGCCACAGATGGAACACTAGCATCCTATACTAAGCATGTAGGATTGCAGGTAAAGGTAACAACAGTAGTAGCAAGGACATGCTATGCATCGGGATAGGAATAACGGAAAGCAGTAACATGCTACGCTACTATAATGCAAGCAGTATAGAGAAGAATAGGCGATATCTGGTGATCAAGGGGGGGGGGCTTGCCTGGTTGCTCTGGCAAGAAGGAGGGGTCGTCAACTCCGTAGTCGTACTAGGTAGCAGCGGCTTCGGTCTCGGTGTCTAGCGAGAGAAGAGGGGGAAGAAAGTATAAATATTTAAGCAAGCAGATGCATAGCGATGCATGACATGACAAGTATCGGTGCTAGAGGTGCCCTAACGCGGTATGAGGTGATACCGGTGAAGGGGGGAAACATCCGGGAAAGTATCCCCGGTGTTTCACATTTTTGGGCAGAGGAGCCGGAGGGCGAAAGTTGCGAGTTCGATAGGTTAGGGGGTGTGGCGGACGAACGGGTTGCGTATCCGGAATCGCCTCGTCGTTCTGAGCAACTTTGATGTAGAAAGTTTTTCAATCCGAGCAATGGTTTAATTTCTATGATTTTTCAAAGTTTTAAAGACATTCTGCAATTTAATTTAAAACGAAAATAAGTTTACTGCATCAGCATGACGTCATCATGATGTCAGCAGGGTCAACAGTCAACTCTGACCGGGTTGATCGGGTCAAAAGGCCTGTGGGGCCCATACATCATTGACACTACAACTAACCTAACTGTTTAGTTAAGACTAATTATGTGGTTAGGTTAATTAAGCAAGGTTAATTTAAGTTAATTAATTAACTATTTAATTATTTAACTAATTAATTAATTGTTTTTATATTTATTATTTATTTATTCTTATTATTATTATTTTTTTAACAGGGGGCCAGGCCCAGCGGTCAGTGGCCTAATGGGGCCAATCGGGCGACAGGCGAAACAGGGACGGGCGCCCGCCCGCATGGCCATGGGCGTGCGGGCGCTGGAGCGCACCGACGGCCACGGCAGGTTTGCCGGCCGCCGCTTCCGGCATGTAAATCGGTGCGGAGGGGCGCGTTGGAAGCGGACGGGGAGGCGGTTGCGATGCGGTCGAAAGCGGCGTCGGGGGAAAGCAGTGGGCGACGCAGCCATCGATGGGCTCGGGCGGGAGCGGACAGTGGCGCGGGTGGCGGCGGGTGCACGCCTGGGCACGTCCAGGGAGCGGCGTGCACAGCCGGGGTGCGTCCGATGCGTGAGCATGGCCGCCGGGCGCGTGCGGGGCGGTGACCGCAAGAGGTGGCCGGGCGAAGTGCGGAGGCGACCTCGTCGACCGGATCACGAGGAACGGAGCAAAGACGGACGAGGCCTCACCGGGCCTGTAGTGGTGCAAAAGTCGGCTCGGGAGGGGCCGGATGCGCTTTCCGGCGACGAGGACGTTGGTCGGCGACGGCGAGGCAGAGGCCTCAGGCGGGCGTCGCGCGACGGAGAAGAAGGGGCAAGGAGGCGACGGGGATGAGGCACTCGAGTGGCAGCGTCATGGCGAGGGCGACGGGAGTTGTTGGGGCCGAGCCCCGGCCTCAGATCGGGGCGTGTCGAGCAAGAGAGGTGGGGGGGTCGAGCGCGGGGCTCTCCCCTGGCGGCGCTGGAGGAGAGGGTGGAGATCGTGGGGAGTGGGGGTGAAGTGGGGATCGTGGGGGTTGGGTGAGGGTTTGCGGGGGGTAAAGACCATATAGGCTGTGGGGTTGGGGTGGGCCGGCCTGGCTGCATGGACCATTCGGCCCAGGGGGAGGGGGGATTTCTTCCTCTCTTTTCTTTTTAGCTATGTTTTTTGTTTTTTTGTGTTCCCTTTTTCTTTTATTTATTACTCTTTTCTGTTATAATTCATTTTGAAATATTTAGGCACTTTCTAAAACTATGTTTTCTTTACTATAATTACCCTTGTAATATTCGGCACTCAATTTAACATTTTTGTTTCAACTTTTGTTGTTTGACATATTTTGAATTTAAATTTTGAAAGGGTTTCAATCATTGTGAGGTTAGCAATAGTAAGAGAGGTGACGTGGCATGGTTAACGTGGCCATCAGTAGCATGATTATCCCAAGGCGTCACAATTCTCCTCCACTACAAGAAATCTCATTCCCGAGATTTAAGAAGTAGAGAAGGGGGGAGGTCTAGTTACGAAATTCTAACAGATCTTCTCGGTCTTGGTTGCTCTTCTCGAAGTGGTCGATCCATTATATTGATGTCTTCATTTTTTTTGCTTCAAGTCATCATGATGAAGTCAGCATCCTTTCTTTGGGAACTCCATCGTATTTACGAAAGAATAAAGGGTGGGCATACAGGGAGAACAGACCTGCAAGTTTAACTATCTGGTCGATAAGATCGGGGAAGGTGGCGGAAAGTAACTCTCGAATTGAAACTTAACGAAATATCGAGAGCAAAGTAAGAAAGTACCACGAGAAGTTTCAAGCGGGTAGGCAATCGTTCGATGCCTGTTACCGGTCATGAAAGGGGATCAAAGCAACGAAATAATTATTGTGTCTGATGCCAGAATTGATGATCTCATCGGTAGGTGGCTCATGAATTTCATACCAGTCCACGTGCGAGGAATAACTTTGGAAACCCGGGGTGTACAGGAGAGTCAGGTTCGATCCTGTGGAACTGAGGGTTACGGGCCCACCATGTGGGTTAAAAGTAGAAAGGACGGTAATGTCTCGCACGATAAGGTAAGCAAGACATGTCAGAGGATAGCCTGTCAGTTATGTCGGCAACAACATCGGTACCAAGGGCGAGGGACGAAGAGAACCATTTTCCTGCTCGTTGAACGAGGCGGACCAAGAGGGCAAAGTTCTCGTCCATCGGTGGTTACCGAAATGTCATCAACAAAAGTAACAGGGTCTCACTGGCAGAGTTGTACACCGAGGTGTTTACGTAAGAAGTGAATTATTACTACTTAGGCTATATAGATCACAAGAAAGGTCAAACAAACCAATGGAAAGGAAAATGTGATCATCGGGTTAAACAAAACAATGGAAAGGAAAATTGTGTTTACACATATTTAAAGGGTATATCCTTCCCAAGGACAAGCAGAGCATGATATCCAGGACAACATATAATGTAGAAAACCCTTTAGGTAAGGTGAGAGAAATTTCATGACATTACCCATACAATGGTGTTTGGATAATTGAGCGAGAAACATTTAGCATTGGGCTTCAAATGTTCTGGTTGAAAATCGGATTACCACAGACATGCTTTAGGATAGCACTGACATGGTCTTCAAGCAAAAGGTCTGACTCTGGATACACGAAGGATTCATCAGGAACAACTTATAGAATAAGTCTTACCATTTCCTCATGGAAGAATAGATAACCTTGATAAAAGGAAACTATAACACTAGGTCCTCCGGCCAGGTGTGCTAGGCATGACATCACCTTACCGAGTCATAAGAGGACCAATGTTATAACTCTTGAAAGTATGTTCCAACCATCATATCTGACCGTGATTCAGATCTGATTGGTGTGAGGATACCTCAGGCTCAAGATGCCTGAGAAGACAAGGTGCGACAAAATGACGAGAAGACATTATAAGATTCTCGGGAAGTGAACTATGGAACCGAGTTCCGAAACAAGAGTTCATCAGTAGACCAAGGAGAGGATGAGGAGGTGGCTGATGGACTCAGTGACAAATCATCGAGATTTCCAAAGGATGGATTTCCACAATTATGTGAACAAGGAGATAGCATTTGTCAGATCAAATGATAAAATGAGGTATGCTCGAGGAAAACATACTGAATTAAACATTGGTGGAAAGGTGCTCAAATATGGGTTGGGTTGCACGACCAATGTTATAATGGTTATTCTATAACCAATGGTATAATATTTAAATGTCTAACTTTAACTTAAAAGCAATAGGTTTGATAGAATGAATGATTCAAAACGACTCAGTCCACTTGTTGGATTCAAGACATGGACAAAGAAAAATGGTGATGGTGAGAAGTATCACAATACCAAGAATTCTCGTGGAGGTGGTGAAATTCTCACGACATTCTTGACATAAAGGATGGTAATACTCCAAGGTAAAGAAGAGCAATTGCTGGATAGCAAGGAACTCAAGGTATAACACAAAACACAAACAAGTTTGTGTTGGAGGGAAGGCAGTAGAGTGGCTGATGATAACACTAATCATCGAGGGCAAGGATGGTATTTCTCAACATAAATTCAATTGATATCTTGGAAGAGCTCGGAATGCTGATGATGATCACGACATAGCAGTCGAGAGATTTCAAGATGTAATCGATCGGCGATGACATCAAGTCAAAGGAATGATGAAGCAAAAGTTTATTGGAACCACGGGTATGGGACAAACACGGAATCAAGCTTGCTGTCCAAGGTGTAATGATATGAGAGGAATATCGATGTAAGCTTAGCTCATCGTCAAAAATTATGCTCCGGGAAGGACCAGGTAGCACGGTTAAAATTTAGCACGATAATGATATAGCCAAGCAGGCTAGGAATGACTTGAAGGATTATTAAACTCGTAAGCAACAAGAATTACGTAGAGTTAGTGAATCGGAGTCGGAATCGATTCACTTATCGGTGTTCTCGGTTGACCAACAACCCGTAACCCATGAAGTGAAATTGACAGTGAATGGTAGTACTTCATCAAAAGTTTGCGAGATGTATTACAATGACATGATATCCTCGAGATACCAGGGGTAATACTCGAAGGTAGATCATATTAGATGTTGGGCAGGCATATTGATCTGTAGAAGACAAGTGCTTTAACTTGTCCGAGAAATGGAACAAAGAAGAACAATCATGGCCGGAACCATGGTCGCAAAAGACCAAGCATAGATAAGAGAAGAAGTTATAACAAGGGGATTATTATTACTACGAGAAGCTTCCATGATAAGTTCCACCTCGGGTCCATGGACATGAACACAAAGTTCAAGGTCGACTCCCACTTCTCCAAAGCATAACCTTACATTCACTTCTCGTTTCGGTAATGGCATTAGTGTTGAAAGTTTTACCTGGTGAAATACCAGATGAGTATGACCCGTGAAAACTTCCGAGTTCACACATAGTAAGGAAGGCATAGGTTCAACCCATCAGGGCATCTTAGGGACATATACCACAAGCTTCAAGAGTAAATATCACCAAATGAAAGCGTAGCATGGTTGGCAAAAGGAGAGGATACAATTTACCAAAGGCGTTATGTATCGTAGAAAGAACTCACAAGGTGATTAATTATGAAGGACACTGTCGAATAATAATCCAACAAAGTGGATATGGCGATCCACAATGGAGCTGATGTGGGTATCGATACCCAATCGAGGAGGAAGAAAGAATGCAAATGCATCGGTTTATAGAACATCTGAATAATTCAATGTTTAAATGGTAAAGGAATTATGAATTCCAAGACAAGGGATCAGAAGCAATGCTCCGATTACGGACGGATAAGTTGAATAGTCTTAGGGGTACAATCGATGGCAATTTGATTGGTCGAAATCCAGCTCATGTTTAAAATGATGTCTGAGCCGGAAAGATAATTTAAAAGGATCAACTGATGATTGTGTGCATTCTCACTCATGTTGAATCAATAGGATCAAAATGACGGTGCCTAAGGATACTAACGAATATTGTCGTACATAGGAAAGCATCCATAATGCAAGGCATAAGTATTGCAGAGCAATAAGCTACTAAGGATTTTTGGAGGACCGAATAGTATTTCAAGACCATTGTGAAACACATGAACAATCGGGATGAACGGATACTCGATAAGGGCGTAGAAATTATCCGTAGGGGTATTCATGTGGCAAAGAACTGCATGGCAGGAGGCACAAAGTATTCTTGAAACAATAGAGAGAATTTCGGTTTATCTTGTAATAACAAGATCAATGGGGCATGATCGTATGAATGGCAAGTGTAAGTAGTTTTCCATACGGATTTATCGGTGGTCGGGAATAGCAAAAGTGATGGGCCCAAAGTCTCGAGAGAATATCAAAGAGTATCTCCGAAATTTTCTGGTGCAGTCGGTGATCATCCGGACTGAAGGGCCTCTCCGGTAGAAAGTATTTTCGAGAACCTAAAGTTAGATTTTAGTAAAAATCGTTTAACCTGAATAGAAGAGCGTTCAGAATCCCACAGTAAAGGTCGAGGAGTAAAAGATCCTAATACCACCCAATGGCGACGTGGGCCCATGGGCCGAACGGCCATGTTAGTAAAAGTTTTGTAAAGTCTAGACTCAACTTCGGCCAAGGAGTGTGGAAGGGGGATTCCTACAGGCAGTCGGCTCTGATACCAACTTGTGACGCCCCCGATTCAATCGTACACTATACGATCAAGATCAGGGACTCACGGGAAGATATCACAACACAACTCTAAAACATAAAATAAGTCATACAAGCATCATAATACAAGCCAGGGGCCTCGAGGGCTCGAATACAAGTGCTCGATCATAGACGAAGTCCGGAAGCAACAATATCTGAGTACGGACATAAGTAAAACAAGTTTGCCTTAAGAAGGCTAGCACAAACCGGATACAGATCGAAGAGGCGCAGCCTCCCGCCTCGGGATCCTCCTAACTACTCATGGTCGCTGCCCACGGGCTGCACGTAGTAGTAGGCGCCTCAGCAGTAGTAGTCGCCATCGACGGTGGCGTCGCCCTCGGGCTCCATCGTTCGGTAGCAGCAATCGGGTAAAGAAAGGGGGAAAAGGGGGAACAAGGCAACCGTGAGTACTCATCCAAAGTACTTAAGCAAGGAGCTACAATACATATGCATGGATATATGTGTAAAGGGCCATATCGGTGGACCGAATCGCAAAATTCCAGAATAAGAGGGGATAGCTAATCCTCGTCGAAGACTACGCTTCGCAGCCTCCGTCTTGCAAAGATGTAGAAGAGAGTAGATCAAGTCCTCCAAGTAGCATCGCATAGCATAATCCTACCCGGCGATCCCTCCTCGTCAGCCTGTTAGAGAGCGATCACCGGGTTGTATCCGCACTTGGAAGGGTGTGTTTTATTAAGTATCCGGTTCTAGTTGTCATAAGGTCAAGGTACAACTCCAAGTCGCCCCTGCTACCGATGATCACAACTATTCAATAGATTAACTTCCCCTGTAGGTGCACCACATAACCCAACACGATTGATCCCATTTGGTCGGACACACTTTCTGGGTCATGCCCGCCGCGGAAGATCAACACGCCGCAGCCCGACCTAGGCCAACAGAGCGGTCTGCATGCTCGTTTAAACCTAAGCGCCAGGGTCCGGGCCCATCGCCTTAGCACACCTCGCACGCTATGTAACGCGACCGAAGCAGACCTAGCAACCTCCATTACAGAGGAAGTCACGTTACGCTGTCCAATCAAGCGCTACCGCCGGCCGCCGACGCCACGGCTTCGGCTGATACCGCGACGCCGAGATACCCATAACTACTCCCGCGTAGATGGTTAGTGCGTATAGACCAAATGGCCAGACTCAGATCAAATACCAAGAACTCGTTAAGCGTGTTAAGTATCCGCGAACGCCGAATGTCAGGCTGTGCCCATCTCTCTCCTAGGCGGTCTCAACCTGCCCCTGCCGCTCCGTCACAAAGATCCATCCAGAGGGCCGTCGGGACAAAGGTCCTTTCAGCCCCCAATCCGTGAATCACTCATGGTACTCCTCGAGCCGATTCGACTTTAATCACCACATGTATCATGTATAAAGTATATAGTATATACCCGTGATCACCTCCCGAGTGATCACGGCCCGATAGTATAGCATGCCAGACGGACAAGAATGTAGGGCCATCGATGGAAAACTAGCATCCTATACTAGGCATGTAGGATTGCGGTAAAGGTAACAACAAGAGTAGCAAGGACAGGCTATGCATCGTGATAGGAATAACGGAAAGCAAGAATATGCTACACTACTCTAATGCAAGCAGTATAGAGAAGAATAGGAGATATCCGTGATGAAGGGGGGCTTGCCTGGTTGCTCTGGCAAGAAGGAGGGGTCGTCAACTCCGTAGTCGTACTGGGTAGCAGCGACGTCGGTCTCAGTGTCTAGCGAGAGAAGAGGGGGAAGAAACAATAAATATTTTAAGCAAGAAGATGCATAGCGATGCATGACATGACAAGTATCGGTGCTAGAGGTGCCCTAACGCGGTATGAGGTGATACCGGTGAAGGGGGGAAACATCCGGGAAAGTATCCCCGGTGTTTCGCGTTTTCGGGAAGAGGAGCCGGAGGGGGAAAGTTGCGAGTTCGATAGGTTAGGGGGGTGTGGCGGACGAACGGGTTGCGTATCCGGAATCGCCTCGCTGCTCGAGCAACTTTGATGTAGAAAGTTTTTCAATCAGAGCAATGGTTTAATTTCTATGATTTTTCGAAGTTTTAAAGACATTTTGCAATTTAATTTAAAACGAAAATAAGTTTACTGCATCAGCATGATGTCATCATGATGTCAGCAGGGTCAACAGTCAACTCTTACCGGGTTGACTGGTCAAAAGGTCCTGTGGGGCCCATCTGTCATTGACACTACAGCTAACCTAACAGTTTAGTTAAGACTAATTATGTGGTTAGGATAATTAAGCAAGGTTAATTTAAGTTAACTAATTAACTATTTAATTATTTAACTAATTAATTAATTGTTTTTATATTTATTATTTATTTATTCTTTTTTTTATTATTTTTTTAACAGGGGGCCAGGCCCAGCGGGCATTGGCCTCATTGGGCCAATCGGGCTGACAAAGTAAACAGACGGCGCCGCCCGCATGGCCATGGGCGTGCCGAAGCGCACCGGCCACGGCAGGTTTCGTCGGCCGGCCGTTTCAAGCGACAAACTGGTGCGGCGGGCGTTAGCGTTAGCGAAGCGGGAGGCGGTTGCGATGCGGTCGAAAAGCGGCGTCGGGGAAAGCGAAGGCGGACGTAGCCATCGATGGGCTCGGGCGGAGCGACAAGGGCGCTGGTGGCGGGTGCGCGCCTTGGCACGCCCAGGAGCGGCGTGCACGGCAAAAGCGTCCGATGCGCGAACATGGCCGCCGGGCGTCGCGGGCGCGGTGACCGCAAGAGGTGGCCGAGCGAAGTGCGGAGGCGACCCTCGCCGACTGGATCACAGGGGAACGGAGCAAAGACGGACGAGGCCTCACCAGGGCCTGTAGTTGTGCAAAAGTCGGCTCGGGGAGGGGCCGGGGATGCGTTTCCGACGAGGAGGACGATGGTCGGCGACGGCGAGGCAGAGGCCTCAAAGCGGATGTCACGACGGAGAAGAAGGGGCAAGGAGGCGACGGGATGGGCACCAGCGTCCGGGCGCGACGGTGACGAGGCACTCAGTGGCGCCATGGCGAGGGCGACGGAGGTGTTGGGGCCGAGCCCAGTTCAGATCGGGGAGGCGTGTCGAGCGAGAGAGGTGGGGGGGTCACACATGGGCTCTGGCGGGCGTTGGAGGAGAGGGTGGAGATCGTGGGGAGTGGGGGTGAAGTGGGTATCGTGGGGGTTGGGTTAGGGTTTGCGGGGGTAACGAGGCCATATAGGCCGGGGTTGGGGTGGGCGGCTGGCTGCATGGACCATTCGCCCAGGGGAGGGATTTCTTCCTCTCTTTTCTTTTTAGCTATGTTTTCTGTTTTTTTTTTTCCTTTTTCTTTTATTTATTACTCTTTTCTGTTTTAATTCATTTTGAAATATTTAGGCACTTTCTAAAACTATGTTTTCTTTACTATAATTACCCTTGTAATATTCGGCACTCACTGAACATTTTTGTTTCAACTTTTGAAAACTTTTGTTGTTTGACATATTTTGAATTTAAAGTTTGAAAGGGTTCGAATCATTGTGAGGTTAGCAATAGTAAGAGAGGTGACGTGGCATCATTAACGTGGGCTTACTGTAGCATGATTATCCGGGCGTCACACCACCAGGGCATGCCCCTCTCTCCTGGCGTGTCCAGGTGGGTTTTACCCACCTGGTGGCCCCGCTGACGACCCCCCTCATACTATAAAATCACATATTTCCAGAAAAAATGAGGGAGAAAGAATTATCGCGTTCCACGAGACGAAGCGTCGTCAAGCCCTATTCTTCCTCGGGAGGGCAGATCTGGAGTCCGTTTGGGGCTCCAGAGAGGGGGATCTTCATTCTTCGTCATCACCAACCAATCTCCATCGCCAATTCCATGATGCTCCCCACTGGGAGTGAGTAATTCCTTCAGAGGCTCACTGGTCGGTGAGGAGTTGGATGAGATTCATCATGTAATCGAGTTAGTTTTGTTAGGGTGATCCCTAGTATCCACTATGTTCTTAGATTGATGTTGCTATGACTTTGCTATGCTTAATGCTTGTCACTTTGGGCCCGGGTGCCATGAACTCAGATCTGAACTGTTTATGAATTCATCATTATATCCATGTTTTAGATCCGATATTGCAAGTTATAGTCACCTACTACGTGTTATGATCCGACAACACAGGAGTGACAACAACCGGGCCCACTCTCGGTGATGACCGTAGTTTGAGGAGTTCATGTATTAACTATGTGTTAATGCTTTGTTCTGGTTCTCTATTAAAAGGAGGCCTTAATATCCCTTAGTTTCCAATATGGACCACACTACCACGAGAGGGTAGGACAAAAGATGTCATGCAAGTTCTTTTAATAAAGCACGTATGACTATTTACGGAATACATGCCTACATTATATCGATGAACTGGAGCTAGTGCCGTATCGCCCTAAGTTATAACTGTCACATGATGAATATCATCCAACAACTCACCGATCCAATACCTATGAATTTATTTATATTGATTTTGCTGCGTTACTTTTGCTATCATCACTGTTACACTTGCTACAAAATTACTGCTATCACTGTTACTGTTACCGTTGTTGCTGCTACTATTATCAAAAATATCAAACCACTTTGCTACTGATCACTTTGCTGCAGATAATTAATCTCCATGTGTGGTTGAATTGACAAATCAGCTACTAATACCTTTAAATATTCTTTGCTCCCCTTGCGTTGAATCTATAATTTTGGGTTGAATACTCTACCCTCAAAAACTGTTGCGATCCCCTATACTTGTGGGTTATCAACTTAGCAAAGAAAGAAAGCCACTTGTACATGTTGACTAGTCTTTCTCTCTCTCTCTCTCACTAGTCTTTCTCACACATTATGTAGAGCACGTAGCGTGCATGCATGACAGCTGGACCGGAGCCTTGCTGGTGAGTGAGAGTGAGGTGCTTGCCGGCGGCGCGCATGGGCACAAGTGTGACCAGGGCGCTCCTCCATGATGCACCGCTGCGAGCACGGGCTCGACCAGGGGGCTCCACCATGGCGCGTGTGAGCATGGGCTCGGCCAGGTGCTGCACCACGGCGAGCGCGTGCGCACGAACACGGTCAGCGCGCGAGCACGAACACAACAATGACACAAGAAAGCTCACGGCTCCCACCTGCCGGTGATGCTCCTCGTGGTGGTGCCGTCGTCGATGCTAGGAGCTGCAGCGCTAGACGGGTCGGCGACCGGATCCAGCAGAGGAGGACTCGGGCGAGGCGAGCACCTCCTTTGGCTTGCCGGCCGTGGCGCTCGAGCGGTGGTCATGGATCATGGGCACAGTAGGACCTGCGGCGGCCGGGTTGGCGACCAAATCAAGCATAGGAGGGTCGGGCAAGGCAAGCACCTCCTGTGGCTCGGTGGCCATGGATCTCGAGCGTGCTTGGAGTTGCGGCGGCGGCCAGGTCAGTGGTCAGATCGAGCAGAGGACGGCCGGGTGAGGCGAGCACCTCCTCTGGCTCACCGGCCATGGCGCTCGAGCGATGGAGGGACGGCGAGGCAAACCGATGAGGAGGCTGGCGGCAATCAGAAGAGGGTGCAGTAACAGACCAGAAGGGGCGATGGCGCGATGCGACAAGGAGGCGGAGGAGAGAGATGAGGTAGGAAGGGAGGGGAAGAAGATTGTAGGCCCCATGGACACTTTAGCATCTTATCCACATAGGCCTGCCATGTCACCCTGACATGTGGGCCAAACCTGCCAGTTTTGTGGTTAGTTGCGGCTCGAAGCTGGTTTACTGCATTTTGTTATTCACTTGGCGCATAAGTGGTGGCCTTTTGTGATTTTTGATAAAAACAATAGTTTTGGAGTACCCTTGCCACAAATGTGGTGGTTTTGAGCAATTTACTCGAGGTTGAACTACAGGAGGGATCAAGTGCACGATGAGGCTAAAACAAGACAAGAACTACTACAGCCTCGCTTAGGTCATGAGATGCAACCGGAAAATGTGAGATGAGATCCACTGCTTATTTTTTGTGTGTGTGTGTCAATTATGGCCTCTTCAATAACTGTACTTCATCATGTCACTTTATTAGTATTTTTAGTAGTTAAGCGACAACCAATTTATCATTTGTGTTAGTCAGGTATGGGTTTTTTTGTCTTCTACAATATTTGACTAGCATAACATGTGTTACACGCCAAAAAATCATTTTTATAGATTCGCCGTTGATACATCCATTTTGCATCATGTTTTCCTAATGTTATTTATAATGTTCTTATAAATAATAATGCTTTATGAAGTAATTCTAATGTCATTTCTCTCATAATATGCAAGGTTTACACAAAGAGGAAGAATGCCGGCAGCTGGAATTCTGGACCTGAAATGTTACGTCAGAGTTACCTATTCTGCATATCTCCGAATGTGCTGAAAATTTAAGGAGAACTGTTTTGCAATATATAAAAAATACTGCAGCAAATAACTACTAGAGGAGGCCCACCAGGTGGGCACAACCCACCTGGGCGCGCCAGGCCCCCCAGGTGCGCCCTGGTGGGTTGTGCTCTCCTCGGCCCACCTCCGATGCCCATCTTCTAGAATATAGGTCATTTTGACCTAGAAAAAAAATCAGAGGGGGACTTTCGGGACGAAGTGCCGTCGTCTCGAGGCGGAACTTGGGTAGGGGCACTTTCTCCAGTGGAGGGATTTTGTCGGGGGAACTTCCCTTCTGGAGGGGGAAATCATCGTCATTGTCATCACCAACAACTCTCTCGTCTTTGGGAGGGCACTCTCCATCAACATCTTCAACATCATCATCTCCTCTCAAACCCTAGTTCATCTCTTGTTTTCAATCTTTGTATCGGAACCGCAGATTGGTACCTGTGGGTGACTAGTAGTGTTGATTACATCTTGTAGTTGATTACTACATGGTTTATTTGGTGGAAGATTATATGTTAAGATCCATTATGATATTTGATACCCCTCTGATCTTGAGCATGATTATCATTTGTGAGTAGTTATTTTCGTTTTTTAGGTCACAGGAGAAATCTTGTTGCAAGTAATCATGTGAACTTGATATGTGTTTGATATTTTGATGATATGTGTGATGTGATTCCCTTAGTGGTGTCATGTGAACGTCCACTACATGGAACTTCACCATATTTGGGCCTAAGGGAATGCATTGTGGAGTAGTTATTAGATGATGGGTTGCTAGAGTGAAAGAAGATTAAACCCTAGTTTATGCGCTACTTCGTAGGGGACCGATTTGGATCCAAAAGTTTAATGCTATGGTTTGATTTTATCTTAACACTGCTCGTAGTTGCGGATGCTTGCGAGGGGGTTAATCATAAGTAGGAGGCTTGTTCAAGTAAGAACAACACCTAAGCACCGATCCACCCACATATCAAATTATCAAAGTAGCGAACACAAAGCAAACCAACATGATGAAAGTGACTAGATGAAATTCCCGTGTACCCTCAAGAACGCTTTTCTTATCATAAGAGACTGTTTTGGCCCGCCCTTTGCCACAAAAGGACTAGGATACCTTGCTGCACTTTATTTACCGTTACCTTCACTTGTTTGTTACAAACTATCTTGCTATCAAACTATCAGTTACCGAAAATTTCATTGCTTGCAGAAAATACCTTGCTGAAAACTACCTGTCATTTCCTTCTGCTCCTCGTTGGGTTTGACACTCTTACTTATCGAAAGGACTACGATTGATCCCATATACTTGTGGGTCATCAAGACTCTTTTCTAGCACCGTTGCCGGGGAGTGAAGCGCTCTTGGTAAGTGGAAATTTGTAAGGAAAAATTATTATATGTGCTGAAATTTATTGTCACTTGTTACTATTGAGAATAATCCTTTGAGGGGTTTGTTCGGGGTATCTTCACCTCGATCGGAACCAAAATTAGTTGCCCCTCAACCTACTGCACCTACTGAAAATATTGGTTATGAAATTCCTTCGGGTATGATAGAACAACTGCTAGCTAATCCTTATGCAGGAGATGGAACTGAACATTCTGATAAGCACTTGATCTATGTGGATGAAATTTGTGGATTATTTAAGCTTGCAGGTTTATCCGAAGATGAAGCTAAGAAAAAGGTTTTACCTTTGTCTTTGAAGGGGAAAGCATTGATTGCGTATAGGCTATGCGATGACATTGGATCCTGTCGGGGAAGCTGATCGTAACCCACGAACACCTATGGGACCGGCGGACCGAGCCCCTTTCGGTTCGGTGGGGGGCGGAGGTCGCACGAAGAGCAGATCGAGGCGAAGCACACGAGCAGTTTACCCAGCTTTGGAGCTCTTCGGAGAGATAATACTCCTACTGCTGCTTGTCTGATTATATTTACTTCTTGCTAGGGAGCGTTGAGAGCTACAAAACCTAGCGTGGGAGTTCTCTAGTTTCGAATGAGTCGAACCCCCTCTACGTTGCGCATGGGCCTCCTTTTATATGCTCAAGGGGTCTCCGACAGGTGGCAACGTAGGCAAGGGCAAAAACGTAAAAGGACTCGTGGTTGGTACAGCTACTTGTACAGTGTATTCTACCTAACTCTGACGGCAAGGGACAAAAGCATTAAATGCCTGTCCATGTCGCTTAAACAAGGTCAACAGGACCGTCAGAGCGCCACCGCTTGCCACGATGGCAATCTTGTCGCTGCCGCCATCACGCTGCTCTCCGCTGGCCGCACAGCCTCTTGACACGCTGCGTTCGAATGGCCCCATGGCGACACGTTGGTGGATGAGCTGGAGCGGAGATAAAGAGTGGTTGCTGCCGCGGCAAGCGCCTTGCCGCGGCTGAACCCTTGTCGCATCCGGAAGCTTGTCGTTCACCGAGCCTTCCCGGCAAGCTCCTCTTGCCGGGGTCTTGTATTCTGCGTGCCTTGAGTGGCCTTCCCGGCAAGCTCTTCTTGCTGGGGCCTTGTCTCCGTGGCTTAAATACTTTGTTCTTGAATGGCTCCAAAGGAACCACGTAGGACCTTGGCGGTCACCAGGCAAGCCTTGCGCGGGGTGTCGCAATCGCCTGCGGCACGAAGTTCGGGATACTAGGGTACCCCTACTCTAGTACAAATGACAGAAGCCCCGGGCCTGGGCCACACGGCAGCCGAAGCGCTGTTGGGCCAGGCCCAAACAAAGGCATCTGCAGGCACGCGGCCTAGATCACGCCGTAACTTGCTCCGGACCCACCACGTCCCCCACGAACGGCACGCGTCAAACGTGGCGTCGTGGGAGAGATCGTGGGGGTTTCTTTATTTGGAAAAGCAGAACGTCCGCCCCCTCTCTCTCCTTATAAACAGGGGAAACAGGGGCAGGTCGCCCACCTCGCCATTTGCTGTTTATTCTTGAAAACCACCGCCGCTCCCCCCTTCTTGTCTAGTCAGAAGAGAGCAGCGGCGCTTCCATCGCCACTCAGCGCCATCAACGCCGTCGGTCTCCTCCAAAGACTCGCCATGGCTCCGAAGCCGACAAGGGAAGGGCGTGAAGTCGGAGGCGCAGCTGACTCATGGCTGCCATGGAAGGAGCGGGCCATCTTCCCTCAGCTCGCCGCGAAGGAGCTGAGGGAATGTTACTACCTCTTCTGGTCGACGGAGACGCGAGCACATCCGCGCACGAAGGTACTCTCAGCCGCCGCATTAGAATTGGCTCCGAGCGGGTACCCCTTCTTCACGCTCTTCTTCTATTGCGGGCTCTGCCCGCCCTTCTCTGAATTCTTCTGCGATATCATGAACACCTACGGGTTTTGCCTCCTTGATTTCACCCCCAATGCTGTCCTGACCATGGCAGTTTTCGCACATCTCTGTGAAAACTTTGTCGGAGTCCACCCAAACGTAGCCCTCTTCCGCCATTTTTTCATGCCTCGAGTAGAGAGAGGAGGGCCTCTTGCCGGAGGGATCGCCTGGATCTCAAGAATCGGCAAGAAGGAGGCCTATCTGGAAGGAGAGCTCCATAGCAAGTGGGAGGAGTGGAGGGCTGACTGGTGCTGGATCGTAGAGGAGAACCCGCAGCCATTCATCGCCCAAATACCAAACTCCAATAGTACGCTGCAACGATTGGAGCAACTTGGCGCCGAGGACGCTAGATTGAAGATCGCCGTTATTCGGATCTCGCGCCTCGGGCTTGCGGACTTAATGTAAGGCGCAGCTTGGCGCAGACTTCCTTCGCCACGCCGACGCCCTTGCGTGGAGAGGAGGAGACCTGCTTGGGAGTTTCAGAACGCGGCAGACATCATGAGGCTGCGTCCGGGCCTCAACTTCAACTTTACTGTCTTGGAGCTTGACGCGATGCTCCTAGAGCTGTTCAAGCATGACCCCGATCACCCCGAATGGTTCATGTTGCAAAGGGGAGTCGTTCCATTATGCAACAACTCTTCGCTCGACCGCATCCGTGCGATGATGCCATTGTGCGACTCGCATGGAATCGTTCCAACTTGGCAAGAGCCTGCTGATGATGTCGCGGCGGCGCTTCTTCGACAGCTTGGAAGAAGTGCCAATCCGCCCCGACGAGCAGAAGGGCCTCACCCGTGACACCACCGATGAAGAGATGCAACGCATTGCCACGAGGTTGGAGGAGGCGGCAGCAGCTGCTTCTGCTGGCGAATTTGGATTTACTGTGGAGGAGGCGGAGGCAGCAAAGGCGGCAAGCCTTGTCGATCGAGAGGAGCTTGCCGGCGAGGAGGAGCAGGCCGAGCCTGAAGTTGAGCTGAGCGAGCCTGCCGGGGGCGCCTCCTCCCCACCTTCAAGTAGCTTGCCACGAGCGGAGCCAACAGCTCCACCAAAGAGGCGTCTCCGCAAGGCCGGGGAAGTGGCGGGGCGGCAGACGGGCCAACAGGTCAAGGCCAAGCGTGGACGCTCCACCGCGGCAAGCACTGTTGCCGCGGGAGCACCTCACGCTGCCGCAGCAACTGGAGCGGGGCCCTCTGGGGCCACAGCTCCTGCACCCGCCAAGCGTCCGAGGGAGCCTACTCTTCCAGCTCGTCGCACCGGAGGCGAACCGGAATTTGACCTCTCCGCGCTCAGCTCCGAGGAAGAAGAAGAGTAAGCTTGTCGCTGTACTTGTAATTCTTCAATTTGTTGCTTTGTCTTGTGTCTGACTTGCTTCATTCTGGACTCTTTCCTTTTTCAGGACTCTGGCCCAGAGAGCGTCGAAGAGAGCCAAGACCCCGGTGATCGTCATCGAGGACGAACCTACCGCAGCAGCGGGAGGTGCGTCCGAGACCTCCTTGCCGGACCCGACAACCCTTCCACAAAGCAGCCCCCAGCGTAAGTATATGGTTCACTTTCTGCGGTTAGGCGCACATGGGTGCTCTTTATTTGCTGATATCTGACTGTTGATTTGTGTAGGAGCAGAGCAGCTCCGCCAGGAGTGTCCTGAGGCCGTTCCTGACATGCCATTTGCTTCAACTACGCCGCCAGGGGAAGATCCCCCGGCAAGGGAGAGCTCTCCGGCAAGGGAGGCTTCTCCGGCAAGGGACGGCCCTCCGGCAAAGGATGGCACCATCGACCCTCCGGTGGCTGAGGCCACAGCTGCAGATCCCATCGCAGGTAAGCCTCTTGCCTATAAGTCGCCCTTGTGTTTTTCTTCTTCCAATTCTTCTTTTTGGATATTTTCCTTGACTTTTCTTTCTTTTTCTTGTTTCCAGATCCATCCGCCGCAGAGCCGATGGAGACTGAGGTCGCCGGCGAGGAGGACGCACGCGGCAACATTGTCGACGCCGCCGTCGCTGAGGAGGAACACGGCGCGGACGAGCCCGCCGTTGAAGAGGCCGCCAAGGCTGCCGCCGCAGAAGCTGGCGAGGGGTCCGGCGATCATACTGACGACCCTGAGGCCGCAGGAGCGCCAGGCGCTACACCGACCGCAGATCCTCAGCCATCGCCAGAAGCGCCAGTTCGAGGAGCCCACCGCCGACTTGAAGGCCGGCGATGGGGTCTTCATCAAGCTCCCCTGGGTGTCGAGCTCCAGGGCCCCGGTCGAGGGAGAGACCTTCGACGAAGAGCTGCTCGCCTCCGCTGGGCTGTCGTTGGTCGACGCGCCAAGCAGCAACAGCAGCGAGTCTGAGGAGGAGCAGCTGTTGCGGAAGCTGCTGTCGCTCTACCGCGCCCGACAAGCCAAGCTGGAATCCCGGGAAGCACTTGTCGCGAGGGCGGGAGCAGACATGGAGAAGCGCGCAGAAGAGCTCCGGGGCGCCAACCAAGAAGCTCTCCGGAACGTAGCGGAAGAGCGGGAGCGACTTGCTGAAGAGCGCACAGCCTTCATCCTTGAGAAGGCTGAGGTCGAGGAGCAGCAGCGGCTAGCTGCCGAGAAGCTATCTGCGCAAGAAGGCGAGTTGGCGCAGCGGAAGATCAACCTTGACAGCTATGAGGAAGAGCTTGCCGCGCGCGAGCAATCAATTGGCGGAGCTCTCAAGGAAGCAAAGGACGTTGCCGCAGCTGCCGAGGCCGCCAAGAAAGAGTTGGAGACGAAGGTGACGCAGTTGGAGGCCAACCTCCAGAAGAGCGGCGAGGAGCTTGCTGTGCTTAAGCACGAGCGCGAGAAGGACGCCTACACTCTTGGCGAGCTGCAGGGCCGTCTCGCCAAGAGGGGCAAGGAGCTCGACGCCGCCAAGGACTCCAAGGCAGATCTTGAGCTGAAGCTGACCACCTTGATGCAGACGCTGGACGGCGCCAAGGAGCGGGAGGTGGCCTTGTTGGAGAAGATCAAGACCGACGAGGAGCTGCCGCCGAGTGCCACAACCGCCCCGTAACACCTTCAGAGAGAACGTGATGCACCGGACCGAGGGTCTTGTAAATCTTGCCGCCGCCATCGACTGTGGAGCCGATGGAGCCGGGATGGTGGATCTCGGTACTCCTCCGACGAGCATCTCCCACCCAGCGCCAAGCTCAGCTTGTTCTTCAAGGGCGTGGTGACGGCTCTCCAATGGCTCCGGGAAGAGATCCCAAAGCAACTGGCCGACGAGTGGCGCCAAATCTGTGCAGGGGCTCTTCAGAAGGTGCTGATGAAGGTGGCCTTCCGCAATCCAGGCGTTAGCTTCGCCAACGTCCTCAAGTCCTTGCCGCCGACTGCCGACGTTGAAGCGCTCAAGGCCCTTGTCGCACCCATTGTGGACAGGGTAAGCGGGATCAAGAGAGTCGATGGCGACCGCGTAGATTAGGTCGCCCGTTTTATCTTTTCCTTATCGCCGCTGATCATGTTAGGAGAACAATTTATTAGAGCTGCGACAAGCTATCTTGTAATATAACTCTATTTCAGTTAGTAACTGTTATGTTATTTCCTTTACTTGAGTCCTTCCTTTGTATGTTTCTGCCCTACGCTTTTAGGGAACTTGTCGGCGCAGGCACCCTTGCCACGAAGCCGAAAAGTCGAACGTCGATGACATCTTTGGCGGTGCCGCCTCCGACAAGCCACCTTGTCGCGACTAGTTGCAGCTCACTTAAGTTGTTGAGCGGACTCGAAACAAAGTAAGGACGCAAACTAGCTACGAGTTGGTTCCTTCGCGCACAGGTTTTCCATACAAAGCACGGTCGTTCGAGGAAGATAACTTAAAAATTTAAAACTGACTGCTCAAACTTTGGCAACTTAGCTTTTCTGTCGTTTGCTTCCCGGTAAGGCAAAATTCCTTCGAGCACCACCTTGATCCACAACATTATCTTCTTCTCCTTCCCCCCTAGCAAACTTGTGTGCGAGGGAACCTTCTCTTCTTTGAGAAAGAGAAAGAAAAGGAAATAAAGATATGGAGCCCTGTGGCTCGTTATTACTTACCAGAATAGGTGCTGCACAAAGTGTCAGATAATACATGCAAAGTAAAAAGCAGAAAGCATGAAATTGACAAGATGTGCGGAGCACATGAGCTTTACTGATGCACGTGGTCTGCGCCCGGCTTTGTACAAAGGATTACATGCAACATGGGCAAGACTTGTATAAAGGTGGTTGCCGAACAGGTTCCGCAACCGCGCCTCTATGGGTAAAACTTACGAAGATGCTCGATATTCCGTGAGTTGCTCACCGGAATGCCATCTTCGGTCTCAAGCGCGGACAGCGCCAGCCTAGTGACTCGTCTCACCCGATAAGGGCCTTCCCACTTCGGGCGTCAACTTGTTGGAATTCTTGGCGGACTGAACGCGCCAAGAACAAGGTCGCCTTCCTCGAGACTTCTGGCACTAACTTTGCGGCTATGGTAGCGGCGCAAAGCTTGCTGATAACGAGCAGCTCGTACAGCGGCCTGAAGACGGTCCTCCTCAAGGAGCAGCGCGTCATCTTGTCGCAGCTGCTCTTGCTCAAGCTCATCATAAGCGAGCACTCGAGGTGACCCGAATACGAGTTCCGTGGGGAGAAATGCCTCTGCTCCATAGACTAGAGCGAAAGGTGTCTGGCCAGTGGCTCAATTTGGCGTCGTTCTGATCGACCAAAGAACCACCGGCAACTCCTCAATCCAGTTTCTTCCGCACCTGTGCAGCCTGTCGAAAGTTCTGGTCTTGAGCCCGTGCATCACTTCAGCATTTGCCCTCTCTGCTTGACCGTTGCTTCTCGGATGAGCAACAAAAGCAAAGCAGACCTTGGCGCCAAGATCTTGGACGTACTGCATGAAGGTGCGGCTTGTGAGCTGTGTGCCGTTGTCGGTGATGATCCTGTTAGGAATCCCGAAACGGCAAACAATCGACCTGAAGAACTTGACTGCTGATCACTTTGTCACCTTCCTCATCGCTTCCACTTCCGCCACTTTGTGAACTTGTCGATTACAACGCATAAGTACTCAAAGCCCCGACAACTCGGGAAAGGGGCCGAGGATGTCGAGCCCCTGCATCGAAAATGGCCGGGATAAAGGGATCGCCCGAGAGCTTGAGCTGGCTTGTGTATCTGCTTGGAATGGAACCGCATGCTTCACATCCGTTACTTGTGCAGTTGCATCCGGAGGGCTGTCGGCCGGAAGAAACCTTGCCGGAAAGCTTTGCGGCAAGTGCTCTTGCACCAATGTGGTGACCACATATGCCTCCATGTATCTCTCGCCAACAGCTTCGGCCCATCTTCCCGGTGAATACACTTCAATTTCACACCGTTGAGTCTTCTTCTGCATGCCGTCTTTGTCGACAAACTGGTACATACTTGACTGCCGGGCTACTCTTTCCGCTTCTTCTCGCTCTTCGGGAAGTTCTCCTGTCTGAACGAAATGGACGATCTGCTGTGCCCATGCTGGAGCTTGCGGCTCGACAACAAGGACTAAAGGCACATATGCTGCTGCGGGAACATCCGCTTCTACGGCCGTAACTCGCGGCTCACCGGAGCTTGATGATCCCGGCAAGCTTGCCGAGCAAAACTTGTCGGGAGCGTCAGCTTCAACGAAACAAACCCTCGGGCTTGTCGGAGCGCATCGCCTCGCCAGTATTGGTGTTGATCTTGGGGACCTTTTTGGCGGCGGCTTCGTGGAGCTCACGGAAAGTAGTCACTAGAACCAACTTCCTCTTCTTGCTCGGTCAAATGATGACGTTCTGATCGGTTGAGTCAGCTTGAGCACGAAGATCCCTGGTTCCATTGTAACTTAAGTCGCGGCGACTTCGGCAGGCCATCAGCAATGTCGTTCTGAGCTCTTGGAATATATTCCATTTGTAGGCCGTCAAAGTGCTCTTCTAGCTTCCTCACTTCATCGACATAAGCTTCCATCAACGGACTCTGATAATTCTTGTTTACTTGGCGGACAACAAGCTGTGAGTCACCCCTGACAATGAGCTTCTTGATCCCAAGGTCTGCTGCGATTCTGAGACCGGCAAGCAAACCCTCATACTCTGCAGTATTATTCGTTGCTTGCTCCTTGGGAAAGTGCATCTGGACTACGTACTTGAGGTGCTCTCCGGTGGGTGCGACAAGTAGCACGCCGCACCGGGCGCTTTGCGTGAGAAGGCGCCACAAAGTACATCACCCACTCTTTGCTTGCTTCCTTGACGGGGATACTCGTTTCTGGAATTTCTTCGTCCTGTGTTGGCGTCCATTCTGCTATGAACTCTGCCAATGCTCTGCTTTGGATAGTTGAAGTGCTTTCAAACTTGAGACCAAAGCTTGACAGTTCCAGCGCCCACTCGACAATCCTACCTGTTGCTTCTGTATTCTGCAGTATCCTCTTCAGGGGAAAATGAGTGACGACTGTGATCTCATGTGCTTGGAAGTAATGGTGTAGCTTTCTCGAGGCCATGAGAAGGCCGAAAAGCAACTTCTGCACACCAGAGTACCTCGACCTAGCCCCCTACAGAAGGGAACTGACAAAGTAAACTGGGCGCTGCACCATCCTTTTCTGCATCTTCTCTTGCTCCTGCGCAGATCCTTCTTTGTCGGGACCAGAGCTTGTCGGTGAAGCCCTCTGCTTGTCGCTGGATGTATCTGCCTTAGTTGCCGGCTCATCATCTGCCTCCCTTTCCGCTACTAACGCAGCACTAACCACTTGATTGGTTGCCGCTATATATAGCAGCAACTTCTCTTGTGGCCTAGGTGCGACAAGTATTGGAGTGGAGGACAGGTACCTCTTTAAGTCCTGCAGCGCAGCCTCCGCTTCGGGAGTCCATTTCATTGGACCCGCCTTTTTCAAAATCTTGAAAAATGGCGTATGCTGCCCGCAGACCTAAACCTGCCGAGAGCTGCCACGCAACCGCAAGTCTTCGTGACATCCTTGACTCGCTTTGGTGCTTCAATCTGCTCAATGGCCTTGATCTTGTCGGGATTGGCTTCAATTCCCCGGCCGAGACCACGAAGAACCCGAGAAGCTTGCGGAAGGGACTCCAAACACGCACTTCTCGGGGTTAAGCTTGAGGTTGATCTTGCGCAGATTTGCAAAGGTCTCATCTAAATCTTGAACCAGAGTTGCCCTGTCTTTGCTTTTGACCACTATGTCATCCATGTAGGCTTCTACATTTCTGTGCATTTGCGGCTCAAAAGCGTCATGGACTACTCTTGCAAACGTTGAACCAGCATTTTTTAGTCCAAAAGGCATCCGTACAAAACAGTATGTGCCGCATGGGGTGATGAATGCGGTTTTCTCCTCATTCTCTTCTGCCATGAAGATCTGATGATATCCTGAGTATGCATCAAGAAATGAAAGCAAATCACATCCAGCCGTGGAGTCAACAATCTGGTCGATGCGTGGCAAGGGAAATGGGTCTTTAGGACAAGCTTTATTAACATATGTGAAGTCGATACAAAGTCTCCATTTCCCATTTGCCTTGCGTACAACTACAGGATTGGCCAACCACGTAGGATGGAGCGCTCCTCTGACAAGGCCTGCTGCTTCCAATTTCTTGATCTCTTCTGCAATGAACTCTTTGTGCTCCACTTGCCGCTTCCGACTTTCTCGCTTGTGGGCCGCGCATGAGGACAGACAGCTAGGTGATGCTCAATTACTTTCACAGGAACACCGGGGATGTCGACGGTTGCCATGCAAACACGCCGACGTTAAGCCCACGTGAAAGCAACGAGCGCCTTCCTATTTAGGGTCGAGAGTGGCACTGATGGTGAAGGTACCACCAGTGCCGTCCTCCTTGGCGGGCACCTTCTTGGTCTTTGGTGGAGCTGCCATCGTCTTCTTGCACTTGCCGGTGGAGCTCGATGGTGCGTCCTCGACGGTAGCGCAGCACTCCGAAGAGGCGCGCTTGCCGGAGTAGGCATCAGAGCTCTTGCCGGGCTTGGTCTTCTTCTTCCCCCCGGGAGCTTCAGCGGCAAGTAACTTGTGATCTGCTGCGGCTGCTGCTTCTCGGTAGATCTTGTCGGCGCAGATAAGAGCATCCTTCTTGTCGCCAGGGACAGAAATGACACTTATCGGGCCAGGCATCTTGAGCAAGTTGTATGCATAATGAGAGGCCGCCATGAATTTGGCGAGTGCTGGACGGCCAAGTATCCCATTGTAAGGCAATGGAAAGTCAGCAACGTCAAAGGTGACCCTCTCAGTCCTGAAATTTAGCTCGCTGCCAAATGTTACCGGCAACGTGATCTTCCCCTTCGGCTTGCTCCTCCCCGGATTGATTCCTTGGAATGTGCCAGTCTCTTCGAGCTCGCTGTCAGGATCCGAAGCTTCCGGAGCACCGCGGAGGAGATCAGGTTTAAGCCGGCCCCGCCGTCAACTAGCATCTTGGTGACCTTGAGGTTGCGGAATAGTTGGTGAGACCAACATCGGCAAGCACCCGACTGCGGTTATGCGATCCGGGTGGTCCTCAATGTCAAAGATGATAGGCGTGCTGGACCATTTCAGAGGCTTGCGTGACTCAACGGATGGTTCAGCTGCATTAACTTCCCGCATCCATTGCTTGAGTTGGCGGTGTGAAGTATGCAGAGAAGCACCGCCGTCAATGCAGAGGACCTCTGTGGCTTTCTGGAACTCCTGCTCATCGGTCTCGTCGTCTTCCATATCTTCATCGTCGTCGTCGTCTTCATCCTTGTCGTGGCCGCGGGGAGGTCTATCTCCTTGCCGCTGCTTGGCCTTGCCGCGGCGTCCTCCCCGGCCGGGTCGCTTCTTGCTAACTTCCTGGTCCTTCTCCTTGTCGCGCCGCTCGTACTCAGCCTTCTGCTATTCAACAAGTTGCTCGACCTTCTTGCAGCTCTGGAGGTCATGGCCCTTGGTACGGTGGATCTTGCAGTACTGCTTGTTGGAGCTGTCCTGCTTGTCGGCGGCCGCCACAGGCTGGCAGTCGGTGCCAGCGGCAACCTCCTTGCCGGAGCCACCAACTTTGGCGTTCTTGGCGGCACCACCGTTGCGGACTGCTCGACAACTAGTACCTCTTTGCTCTTCTTCCTTCTGTTGTTCTGCCGCCGGCTCTTCTTCGCCGGGGCGGTCTCCTCACTATCAGATCCTGCTTCTGTATTCTCTCCTGGGAGTCTCCTCCCTTCCTCAGCACGTGCACACTTGTCGGCCAAGGCATACAGCTCACTGACGTCCTTGACTTTGCACATCGCCATCTCTTCCCTCATCCTGCGGTTCCGCACGTTTTGATGAAACACGCTGATCACCGCGGCAGGGTGGACATCTGGGATGTTGTAGTGCACACGGCTGAATCTCTGAATGAACTTGCGCAGGGACTCTCCTTCCTTCTGGGCGAGCAGATGAAGGTCACTCTCCTGGCCATGAGGCTTGTGGCCGCCTGTGAAGGCGCCGACAAACTGATGGCACAGATCTGCCCAAGAGGATATGGAGCTGTCCGGCAAGTGCATGAGCCAAGATCTGACATTGGGCTTGAGTACCAGTGGGAAGTAGTTGGCGAGGATTTTGTCGTCTCGTCCCCTGCAGCCTGCACCGCGATGGTGTAGATGCCGAGGAACTCGACGGGTGTGTCCTGCCATCGTACTTCTCTGGCACGTCTGGCTTGAAATTTTTCTTGCTGGGCCACTGGACTTGCCGCAGCTCACGAGTGAACGCAGGGCAACCTACCGCGTACGGCAAGTCTCCTGGTTCCCCTGGCGCATGCATATCGACAGAGGGCCCAGCGCTGGTCGGATTGGCGTCGCGCTTCTCTTGGCGCTGGCGCGAGTTCGAGCGTCTTCTTGTTGCCGTTCCTGAAGAACTTGGCGCTGATCACGGCGAGCTCGTGGATCCGATGACGCGGTGGAGTCGCTGTCGAGGTGGATCCGACGAGTTGGTGATCTTGGCCTTCTGGGTGGAGAGTGCATGGTGGTTGCACCCCCATAGGCTTCGTCGCCACCGGCTCGTGCCTTGTCGACTTGCCGCGGCAGCGATGTAGTTGGTTGCCGCGGAGCATCGCCGTTGGCAAAGCCGATGAGACTCTGGATGGTGGCCCTCCATTCATCGACCTTGTCGGCTGTTGGAGGGTAGTCTAGGAGCAGCTGAGCTCTCGCCAAGGCTTCCGCTGGAGTGGTGGGTGGCAATGGCGAACGGTGCAAGGAGCGGGATATGCTCAGACTTCTAACTATGTTAGAAGGAGTAGTATCCCGTCCAGGCGACCGTGCCTCGCTTGTGCCAGCATGTCGGCATGCAAGCTGGTCTTGAGGGCCTCGGGATCCACCAGCTCGATCTTGATCCAACGAGCGTATGGTACTATGAATACCATGACGCTGTCGGTCCCGCGCCTCCTGAGATGGACGCGGTGCGTGTACGGACGCCGAGGTCTGCGCGGCCTTGTCCTTGGATTTGGCAGCGTCATGAGCCCCCTCGTCGGCGTCCGTTCTTCCGCCAGTGTCTACCCCACCACCCATTTGCTCCGGTGGTGGCGGGATCGACGTGGACGGCTCCGCTGCCGCCGAAGTCTTCTTCTTCGGTGGCATGTTGGTGAAGATGATGAAGATGTTGCTCGTGTGGACGCCGAATCAGGTTCACACAGCCTCGACGCCCCCTACCTGGCACGCCAAAGATGTCGGGGAAGCTGATCATAACCCACGAACACCTATGGGACCGGCGGACCGAGCCCCTTTCGGTTCGGTGGGGGGCGGAGGTCACACGAAGAGCAGATCGAGGCGAAGCACACGAGCAGTTTACCCAGCTTCGGAGCTCTCCGGAGAGATAATACTCCTACTGCTGCTTGTCTGATTATATTGTGTTCTTGCTAGGGAGCGTTGAGAGCTACAAAACCTAGCGTGGGAGTTCTCTAGTTTCGAATGAGTCGAACCCCCTCTACGTTGCGCATGGGCCTCCTTTTATATGCTCAAGGGGTCTCCGACAGGTTGCAACGTAGGCAAGGGCAAAAACGTAAAAGGACTCGTGGTTGGTACAGCTACTTGTACAGTGTATTCTACCTAACTCTGACGGCAAGGGACAAAAGCATTAAATGCCTGTCCATGTCGCTTAAACAGTGCAACAGGGACCGTCAGGAGCGCCACCGTTTGCCACGATGGCAATCTTGTCAGCGCCATCACGCTTCTCCGCTGGCCGCACAACCTTCTTGACACGCCGCTACCGAATGGCCCCATGGCGACATCGTTGGTGGATGAGCTGGAGCGGAGATAAAGAGTGGTTGCCTGCCGCGGCAAGCGCCTTGCCGCGGCTAAACCCTTGTCGCATCCGGAAGCTTGTCGTTCACCGAGCCTTCCCGGCAAGCTCCTCTTGCCGGGGTCTTGTATTCTGCGTGCCTTGAGTGGCCTTCCCGGCAAGCTCTTCTTGCCGGGGCCTTGTCTCCTTGGCTTAAATACTTTGTTCTTGAATGGCTCCAAAGGAACCACGTAGGACCTTGGCGGTCACCAGGCAAGCCTTGCCATGGTGTCAGAATCGCCCTGCACGAAGTTCGGGATACTAGGGTACCCCTACTCTAGTACACCGACAGATCCTGAAATTGGAATCGATTGAAATTGGAATTTCACCAAAAAAATTATCCTATGCATCTAGTTCATCGTGATCGGAATTATATATACAATTTTTGGCCTCATGAAGGATAAAGTATCACTCTAGCTTGGGGGAGGCTTAAGTCAATGTTGTATCCACGCCCCAATCATGAGCTATTGAGATAAATTACTCTTCAGAATTTTTATGCTCGGCTTTCTCGTGATGATCAATCCATGCTCGATACTTCTTGTACTGGTTCTTCTATGAAGAAGCTATTGAATTCAGGTGGGATCTTTTGAAAAGAATTAAACGCAACTCTGAAGATTTGGAACTCGAAAAGGTAAAGAGTCAGGTATTAAGCTTGAGTTTGATTGTGTTAAATCTTTTATGAATACCGATGCTTTTCACAAGTTTAGCACTAAATATGGACTTGACTCTGAGATAGTGGCCTCCTTTTGTGAATCTTTTGCTACTCATGTTGATCTTCCTAAGGATAAGTGGTTTAAATATCACCCCCCTATTAAAGAAGAAATTGAAGAACCATTCGTAGTTAAAGATGAAACTATTATTTACAATGTTGATCCAGTTGTGCCTACTGCTTATTTTGACAAACCGCCTTTCCCTGTTTGGATAAAGGGACATGATAAGGTTTCAACTGTGGTTCACAAAAGTAATATTAGAGCACCTAAACCTGCTGAACAAATTAAAGTGGAACCTAGTGTTGCTATGGTTAAAGATCTCCTGGCAGAAAATATTGATGGGCATGTTATTTACTTCTGTGATGATGCTACTAGAATTGCCAAACCTAATGAAAAAGATAAACATAGACCTGTTGTCGGCATGCCTATTATCTCAGTTAAAATAGGAGATCATTGTTATCATGGTTTATGTGATTTAGGTGCTAGCGTGAGTGCTATTCCTTTTACCTTATACCAAGAAATCATGAATGACATAGCACACGCTGAAACCGAAGAGATAGATGTTACTATTAAACTTGCTAATAGAGGAACTATCACACCACCTGGGATTGTTAGAGATGTTGAAGTCTTGTGTGGGAAAATAAAATACCCTACTGATTTTCTAGTTCTAAGTTCACCACAAGATGACTTTTTGTCCCATTATCTTTGGTAGACCTTTCTTGAACACTGTCAATGCTACTATAGATTGCCATAAACAAACCGTCATTATTAGCTTTGGTGATGAGTCTCATGAATTTAATTTCTCCAAGTTTAATAGACAACCTCATAAGAAAGAATTGCATAGTAAGGACGAAATAATTGGTCTTGCTTCTATTGCTGTGCCTCCTACTGATCCACTAGAACAATATTTGTTAGACCTTGGAAATGATATGCATATTCATGAAAGAAATTAAATAGATAAAATTTTCTTTCAACAACAACCCTTGCGAAAACACAATTTGCCTATTGAAACTCTAGGAGGTCCACCTCCACCTAAAGGTGATCCTGTGTTTGAATTAAAACAATTGCCTGACACTTTGAAATATGCTTATCTTGATGAGAAAAAGATATATCCTATTATTATTAGTGCTACCTTTTAGAACGTGAAGAAGAAAGATTATTGAAAATTCAAGAAGCACCGAGCTGCTATTGGATATACTCTTGATGATCTTAAGGGCATTAGTCCCACTCTCTATCTAACACAAGATTAATATTGAACCTGATGCTAAACCCGTTGTTGATCATCAATGTCGTTTGAATCCTAAAATGAAAGAAGTGGTAAGAACTGAAATATTAAAGCTTCTGGAAGCAGGTATAATTTATCCCATAACTGATAGTAGATGGGTAAGTCCCTTTCATTGTGTCCCTAAGAAGGGAGGTCTTACGGTTGTCCCTAATGAGAAAAATGAACTTATTCCACAAAGAATTGTTACTAGCTATAAAATGGTAATTGATTTTAGAAAATTAAATAAGGCTACTAGAAAGTATCATTACCCTTTGCCTTTTATCGATCAAATGTTGGAAAGGTTATCTAAGCACACACACTTTTGTTTTCTTGATGGATATTCTGGTTTTTCTCAAATACCTGTTTCACAACCTGACCAAGAGAAAACCACCTTTACTTGTCCTTTTGGAACATATGCTTATACACGTATGCCTTTTGGTTTATGCAATGCACCTGCTACCTTTCAAAGATGTATGACTGCTATATTCTCTGATTTTTGTGAAAAGATTGTTGAGGTTTTCATGGATGTTTTTTCTGTTTATGGAACTTCTTTTGATGATTGCTTGAGCAACCTTGATCAAGTTTTGCAGGGATGTGAGCAAAATAATCTTGTCTTGAATTGAGAGAAGTGACACTTTATTGTTAATGAAGGTATTGTCTTGGGGCATAAAATTTCTGAACGAGGTATTGAGGTGGATAAAGCTAAAGTTGATGTAATTGAGAAAATGCCATGTCCTAAAGATATTAAAGGTATTCTTAGTTTCCTTGGTCATGCTGGGTTTCTATAGGAGGTTTATTAAAGACTTCTCTAAAATTTCTAGGCCTCTCTTACAAATCTTTTACAAAAGGATGTTCCATTTGTTTTTGATGATGACTATGTAGAAGCCTTTGAAACACTTAAGAAAGCCTTGTGGATACACTAAGACTCGGTACTACTCGAGTGACTTAGTCTACCTCATTTATATTCAAGCGGGCGTGCCTTGTGGATGTCGAGGCTTCTCCACGGGTTTCACCGTCGGGGTTAGCTGGAGGGGGTTGAGGAACTGCAGGGTCGGGGTAGCGATGATGACCATCGCGGGGATTGTTGGCCATAATACCGTTGGAGTGTGTTCCCAAAAGGCGACGAAGCGCTTCTGGGGTCATCAAAGCACCTTGGTCAATGGCTGGGGCAGACCTCAGGGACTCGATCGGGTGTCCGAACAGCACGACTGGGTTGTCGGCGTCGGGCTCGTCCTCTCCTCCTCTCGCCGGGCTCGACGAACCAGCTCTCCACGAGCCGCGATCAGATCAAGGGTGATTTGATCGAACAATCCCTCTAGTGCACCTACATAGCGCATTAGGTGCAACAATGCAGGATCCGTCTCGTGATCTCCGTTGGCAACTTGGGGTGGTCTACCATACCCTTCACGGCTGGGGTAGTAGTAGAACGAGCGACGCTAACTCGGGTGACAAGTGCCGGAGTTGAACTATAGCCTCTCGCGGCTAGTTGGATGGCTTGCGGCTCAAAGGAAGTTGTCCTTCCGGTGAACCCGTAGGGCGTTAAGAGATAGACCCCTACCATAGATGTGCACAAAGTGGCCTGCACTGACGGGCTCTCACCACTCATGCATCCTTGGTACACCACATATTCTGGGGGCTCTTCTAACGCGAAGGCACGACGGGTGAGGTTTGCTAGCACGGTCACAAAACCTCCAAGGTTGTTTACTGTGGTCTCATTGTGCATGACGGGGCCAGGCATTATGGCTCGGTTTGGGGTAGAGGCTGTGCTGTGCTGGGTTGAGGTTAGCGTGCCCTTTTTATAGAAAAAGGGGGCGAAGTCTTCCTTCACACGCTTCCGAATGAGACGTTATAGGCGTCGGTCACTGGCGTGTGATCGACAGGTTAGGATGATAGGTTGGGCACCGACTGCCAGAAGTGTCGGGGTCACTGTGTGGCTATCTTGCACGAGAAGCTTGGCCGGGGTTTGGTTAAGGTCTGGTGGGTTGGTTTACCTAGGTTTTTCGACCTGGCTAAGATAGGATTAGCCAATGGTCAGCCTGGCTCTGATACCAAGTTTGTCAGGACCGGATTTTCGGGATATAAATTTCCAGAAAATGGCCCTTGTGCTCACCAGCCCCAGGATTACTGTTAGCTGATGAGGCACCAACTTGATACAGAAATTCCATGCCAAATACATAATATGTAGTACAAGACCATTCTGGCCTATGGGTACAACAAATGGTTTCTAGTGGTTGATAGCGGAAGCGGTTTGAGGGTCATCAGTGTTTATGGGACTCCATTTCCCACAGGAACAGCTAACCAGGTTAACTCCTATCTTCGCGAGGCTTCTATCACTATTGCTTAGGTTCCGGGGCCGTCATCGCAACGCTCCTCTCCAAGCAAGGAATCTGGCCAAGACAATAGCCAGGGACAAGCCAGTGAGTACTTTGAATGTACTCGCAAACATTATGGACACGGGCATAAGATAATCATGTTCTGAAATATTCTATGATCACATTTTCAGTCATAAAATAAATCCATGATGCATGCAAGCAGGTTATTTACATGCAACATGAATATGCGTAACAGAGTAGTAATAAAATGCACCGACCAGATGTCTGAAGTGACGTCTCGAAAGGTTAGCAAATAACGAGAATGCCTCAGTCGGGCGTCTGAGCGACACCACATAAAGGGCTTATAAGGTAAATAAATAACAAGCATGCCACAATCGGGCGTCTCAGCGACACCACATAAAGGGCTTATAAAGTAAATATATAGCAAGCATGCCACAGTCGGGCGTCTGAGCGACACCACATATAGGGTTTATAAGGTAAATAAATAAAAAGCATGCCACAGTCGGGCGTCTCAGTGACACCACATAAAGGGCTTATAAGGTAAATAAATAACAAGCATGCCACGATTAAGCGTCAATGACACCACATAAAGGGCTTATAAAGAATCACAGTGAATATCCAGGAGGTAGAACCATCCCAAGGATATTCGATAATTCAAATAATACAACGGGTTAGTCCATGACAAATAATAATCATGATCATCACAAGTCACAAGTCATGATCCACGTTCTGGTTTTAATAGTTTCTCCTCCGAAGACCGACACTTGACCCATCCCAGACTGTAGTCCTTACCCATGGACACGGCTATTCGAATAGATTTAACCTCTGCAGAGGGTGTACTCTTTACCCACGAGTAACGGATTCCTTTAGTCCATCGGGACTAATTCCATTTACGGTCTTTTAATTGAAAACACGCCTAACTCAAGACACACCGGCTTAACTTACGGTGTATGGAATCACCCACGACACTGTTAAGCAAAACTCTAAGTGGGAGGCTACAACCTCGCGTAGCATGGGATCAAATTTATATCGACGCTCTAAGGGGTGCCCCTCTCGTCCCAACCGGAAACACCCATGCCCCCGGACCAGGTGGCATGCCTACCGGATGCAGCCGGTATCTTCCACCATGGCCTCTCTGTACGATGTGTGCTAGGAAGGGGTTTACACTTACTGAACCGTACCCTACCTGCGGCAGGGACAAGTGGTAGTACAAAGCAAGTATGGGGGTTACTGGAACAAGACTCGATCTATGGTCGACTCAGGAGGTCTAAGATTCCCTGCGTTATATGTATAACAAAAATGTTTCAACCAACAGGATCACCACTCATTATACCTTACTATGCCATACCGGACATAACCGTCCCGACGGAGAACGGAGACAAGCTCACGCCTACCCAAGGCAGAGGCTTTCCCGGATTTCTTTCGGGCATGCAGGCAAGGCATACGACTACGATTACCATCACACGTATATCCACTTCCAAAAGCAAGGAAGTTTCCAATATGCATTCATGCAAATGATTGTGTCACCACATAAAATAATGAGTTCTCCGTATTAAGGTGGTGTTATAATCGTATTAATCCAACACACAAAAATATCATGCCAGGGTTCAGAATGCTTGCCTTCAAGGTGTGGAGAGGTGAGGTGCTCTCCAAAACTTTTTGAAAGTTTTCTTCTCCTCCAAAAATCCTATTTTAAAAATATTCAAATTAACACATAGCTTTAAAACAGTACAAAAAATTTGTCTGAAATTTTTCAAATAAATCTGAAAATAAACTAGACAATATTTGAGAGAGGTAGGAAAAAGAATCAACTCATTTGGAGTTTTATTTAAAAAGTTAGAGCTAGTCAAAGTTTTGGTCAAATCTGTTTTTAAAATAAAACTAAAAAAAGAAAAATGCTTTGAAAAGGGTACACGTCAAAGACGTACTTTGCGTTTACGCTATCACTTATCCAGCATGGACCGGCCCGTAGTCACTGACAGTGGGTCCAGGGGGCCCACTGGTCAGGTTTGACCGGTCTCCCCCACCTCCTTCCTCCTCTGGCCGAACAGAGGCGGGGGCTCCGGCGATCAACACCGGCGAGCGGCGGCTCCTCGCGGGCTCCGGAGGGCAGGGATGGATCCGCCAGGCCAGGGCGGTCCACCCGGTGGTCGAGGAGGTGGCGGGGATGGAGGGAGTCGCCAGCGGCGAGCTCCGCGGCGGACGGCGGCTTCGGGTGTATTTACGGGCTCGGGCTACGGTGGTTCCCGACCGGGTTTGAGGTGTTGGGCGGCTCCGCAGGGTCATGGGGAGTCGAACGGTAGCACTAGATGGACGGGAGGGGCTCGGGTTGCGACGGAATGGAGCTGGGGCGTGGCGGCGGCCGAGCCGGCCGGAGACGGTGGAGAAGGCTTCCCCCCGATTATTACTGGCTGCGGGGGCTTCGTGGGGGATGGCCTGAGGCTGCCTGAGTGGCTGGACGAGCTCGGGGCCCCCTACTTATAGTGCGGCTAGGTCGGTTCGCGGCGGCCATGGATAGGGTCGTCGGCGACCGCCGTTCTGTAGCTAGGGGACGCGTGGCGATGGCTGGGGGTGGCGGCAGGGACTAGAGGACGAGCGAGCACTGCACCAGGTGCGAGCTGGCGAGCGCGGGTGGCTCGGGCGGCACCGTCCAGGGCAGGGGCTGTCGGGCGATGGTGGCGGCTTGCGTCGGTGGCGCTGTAGGGTGCCAGGAGAGGGCCAGGGCGTCTCTGCAGCGAGGGAGGAGTCTGGGCGCGTTGGCTACGAGCGGAGGAGGATCAGAACGGGCGCGGGGAGGCAGCAACGCGACACGGTGACTCGGGCGCACGCACGTGCAAAACGCGTGCTCTGGCCGTGCTCAGAGCACGCACGCGACGTGCTCGACAAAATGCAGGGTGACCTAGAGTGCTTGAGCGAGGCTGGCAAATAACATGACTAGGTTAGAGTCTGCAAGAAGGTTAGTGGACAAACTGGTTTGTCTAGAGGTGCAAGGTCATAGTGCAAAGGCAAAAATCATGCCAAAACTGTCCCTGCACTCAAGGTGTTTGACAAAATGCCAAGAGCATATAGGAAACTCTTAGATGCAGGTGGGGATGGCAAGGTTAGTTGGCCAAGTCTAGAAATTTGATAGTGCAAGTTTGTGAGAAAACTGATCCTGGACAGAAAGAAAATGGCATAATTGCATTCACTTAAAATCCTCCAATGGGTCCACTCTTCTGGACTTAAGGATTTGGCAGGGTGGTCTATAAGCAGGAGAAATAATCATGGGTAAAGGAGCAAGTTAAAATATGGTTGCAGTGCAAATCATCAAGTTGGACCAGAATGGAAATGAGGATGATTCACTCAAATTTTTCAAAGAACAACATTGGGTTTTTGCAAAAATTTGAATAATATACTCCTACTGACATCCCATAATTTTGGTGAAAGTTTTAAAGAAATATTTAATTAGGTTGTAGTGCAAAATTGCCCACTGGACCAGATTTGAAAACTTGGTGTAGAACTCAAAATATCCAATGGATGAAATATATATTTGCATAAAAGTGATTTAAAAACATCACATAACATCCCCAAATTTTTGTGGAATTTTTGAATGAATTTATAAAAGGGTTGCAATGCAAATGGGACCCTAAACTTATGAAAAACCATTTTAGAGAGATAAAGCTCAGGGATAAATAATTATATAAATAATCCTACTGATAAAAGAATTGTTCTATTTTAGAGGGTAAATAAGTCCAATAATGATTGGAAAGTTTTTACTTGGGGTGAAAACTCCACAACTTAGAGGAAAAGAGAGATTCTGAGATCAAGAATAAATCCAGAAAAATAAAATTTTAATTTCCTGGAAATTTTTTAATAAATAAAACATAGTTAAATTTTTGGGGCGTCACATTAAAGGATGCTCGTAAGTTTGTCTTGTCTTGTGATGAATGCCAGAGAATTGGTAATATTAGTAGACATCAGGAAATGCCTATGAATTATTCACTTGTTATTGAACCGTTTGATGTTTGGGGCTTTGATTATATGGGACCTTTTCCTTCCTCTAGTGGGTATACACATAGTTTAGTTGCTGTTTATTATGTTACTAAGTGGGTAGAAGCTATTCCAACTGGTAGTGCTGATCATAACACTTATATTAAAATGCTTAAAGAAGTTATTTTTTCGAGGTTTGGAGTCCCTAGATATTTAATGACTGATGGTGGTTCACATTTTATTCATGGTGCTTTCCATAAATTGCTTGATAAGTATGATGTCAGCCAGAGAATTTCATGTCCATATCACCCTTAGTCTAGCGGTCAGGTAGAATTGAGTAATAGAGAGAGTAAATTGATTTTGCAAAAGACTGTTTATAGATCTAGAAATAATTGGTCTAAGAAACTTGATGATGCATTATGGGCTTATATAACTGCATATAAAAACCCTATGGGTATGTCTCCATGTAAAATGGTTTATGGAAAAGCATGTCACTTACCTCTTGAACTAGAACATAAAGCTTATCGGGCTATTAAAGAGCTCAATTATGATTTCAAACTTGCTGGTGAGAAGAGGTTATTTGACATAAGCTCACTTGGTGAATGGAGAACCCAAGCCTATGAAAATGCCAAGCTGTTTAAAGAAAAGGTTAAAAGATGGCATGACAAGAGGATACAAAAGCGTGAGTATAATGTAGGTGATCATGTTTTTCTATACAACGCTCATTTAAGATTTTTTTGCAGGAAAGCTTCTCTCTAAATGGGAAGGTCCTTACATTATCGAGGAGGTCTATCATTCCAATGCCCTCAAAATCAACAACGCCGAAGGCACAAATCCAAAGGTGGTAAACGGTCAAAGAATCAAACATTATATCTCAGGTACTCCCATAAATGTTGACACCAACATAATTAATACCATAACACCGGAGGAGTACATAAGGGATACTTTCCAGAATGTTTCAGACTCCGAAAAGGAATAGGTATGTGGTACGGTAAGTAAACCGACTCCAAAACTGTTCTAATGGCAATTTTTCTCCGTTTTGGAATATTTAAAATTAGGAAAATTAAAAGTAGTCCAAAAGTTGCACGAGGAGACCACAAGGGTGCAGGGTGCGCCCCCTGCCTTGTGGCCACCTCGTGTGCCCTCCGGACTTCGTATTCTTGCACAACACTTCTTTTGGTCGGTAAAAATTTATCATATAATCTCCCGAAGGTTTTTGCCATCGTACGACAAAATCCTCTGTTCTTGTTTCATGTTGTTTTCCTGGCAGATCTGGAAGCATGTCGTCACAAGATCCGGAGGGAGAGAGCTACCTAGCTTATTATATCACGAACCTGAAGGTTTACAGGGAGGTGGACCACTATGGTTGGACTATAGAAGAGGAGGAGAACTTCGACATGGGTAAAACAAAGGGCGATAGCTCTGATGAAGACGAAGATCCACTACCTCAACCTGGAGACATGCATGTAGAATTCAAGAAATTCGACCTTCCCAGGGTCAAATCTATCCCATCCCGTTTTCTGCAGGAAAGCAAAGCAGCATTGTGCAAAAAGATATTGAAGCTTGAGCTCGATAATGAGGAGCTAAGGGAGGAGAATTTTATCCCCCGACACCAATTGGAGAAGAAGAAAACAACTCAGTCATCATCACCACCGAAGAAAGAAACATAAATACATGAGTATGGGCACTCCCTTGGCAACTTCCAATCTTAGGGAGGTGCCTCAGATCGTATTACTATCACACCTTTACCTTTATTGTTTTTCTTAGTTCGATCCTTTTGGTCATATCTTGATCTAGCAGAATAAAGTTTTTAGTATGATCTAGCTTTGAGTTTTGCTTTATGTCCCCTCTATGTAATCAAGTCCGAGAGTTACATAATAAAGAGTAGTTTGAGTTGAGGGCTTTGCTTTCCTGTTATGATCTTGAGGGAATAAAATAATAATAGAAAGAATAAAAATAAATAAAAAGATCATATATTGATCTTATGGAGAGTGATGACTTCACATATAAAGAGTATGTTGAATAAAATTTGTAGAGAGTTGACAAACATAGTTTTGGTCATTGTTGCAACTAATAGGAAGTAATAAAGAAAGAGAGGCTTCACTTATAAATATACTATCTTGGACATCTTTTGTAATTGTGAGCACTCATTAAAATATGACATGCTAAAAAGTTGATGTTGGACAAGGAAGACAATATAATGGGTTATGTTTTCTTACATCCGAATAGAAGTTATATTGTCATGGATCATCCAACATGCTGAGCTTGCTTTTCCCTCTCATGCTAGCCAAATTCTTTGCACCAAGTAGAGATACTACTTGTGCTTCCAAACAAACATTGACCCTGTTTTGCCATGAGAGTCCACCATACCTACCTATGGATTAAGTAAGATCCTTCAAGTAAGTTGTCATCGGTGCAAGTAATAAAAATTGCTCTCTAAATATGTATGATCTATTAGTGTGAAGAAATATGCGAACTTCCGATATGGAAGAAATAAAAGTGACGGACTGCATAATAAAGTTCTTTATCACAAGCGGCAATATAAATTGACGTTCTTTTGCATTAAGATTTTGTGCATCCAACCAAAAAAGCGCATGACAACCTCTGCTTCCCTCTGCGAAGGGCCTATCTTTTACTTTTATCTTCTACCCTTATACAAGAGTCATGGTGATCTTCACCTATTCCCTTTTACACTTCTTCTTTTGGAAAACACTATGTGTTGGAGAGATCCAGATATATATATATATATATATATATATATATATATATATATATATATATCCACTCGGATGTAGGTTATCATAAAGTATTATTGTTGACATTACCCTTGGGACGCGAAACTAAAAGCCCCTATATTTCTCTGTGCCTCTGTTGCTACGTCTTGAGCTTGCGTTGGTTTTCCCCGAAGAGGAGAGGATGATGCAGCATAGTAGCGTAAGTATTTCCCTTAGTTTTTGAGAGCCAAGGTATCAATCCAGTAGGAGGCCATGCACAAGTCCCTCGTACCTGCACAAAATGATAGCTACTCGCAACCAACGCGATTAGGGGTTGTCAATCCCTTCACGGTCACTTACGAGAGTGAGATCTGATAGAGATAATATTTTTGGTATTTTTGGTATAAAGATGCAAAGTGAAAAGTAAAAGGCAAAGTAAAACAAAGCAAGTATAAAAGTGATTGAGATTGATATGATGAGAATAGACCCGAGGGCCATAGGTTTCACTAGTGGCTTCTCTCATGAGCATAAGTATTCTATGGTGGGTGAACAAATTACTGTTGAGCAATTGATAGAATTGAGCATAGTTATGAGGTTATCTAGGTATGATCATGTATATAGGCATCACGTCCGAGACAAGTTGACCGAAACGATTCTGCATCTACTACTATTACTCCACTCATCGACCGCTATCCAACATGCATCTAGAGTATTAAGTTAAAACAGAGTAACGCCTTAAGCAAGATGACATGATGTAGAGGAATAAATTCATGCAATATGATAAATACCCCATCTTGTTATCCTAGATGGCAATAATACAATACGTGCCTTGCAACCCTTTCTGTCACTGGGTAAGGACACCGCAAGATTGAACCCCAAAGCAATGCACTTCTCCCATTGCAAGAACTACCAATCTAGTTGGCCGAACCAAACGGATAATTCGAAGAGACTTGCAAAGATAACTCAATCATACATAAAATAATTCAGAGAAGATTCAAATATTATTCATAGATAAGCTGGATCATAAACCCACAATTCATCGATCTCAACAAACACACCGCAAAAAGAAGATTACATCGAATAGATCTCCACGAGAGAGGGGGAGAACATTGTATTGAGATCCAAAAGAGAGAAGAAGCCATCTAGCTACTAGCTATGGACCAAGGTCTGAAGTAAACTACTCACACTTCATCGGAGAGGCTATGGTGTTGATGTAGAAGCCCTCCGTGGTGGATGCCCCTCCCATGAGCTCCTAATGTGCCCCAAGATGGGATCTCGTGGATACTGAAGTTACGGCGGTGGAATTAGGTTTTTGGCTCCTGTTACTGATCGTTTATGGATACATAGGTATATATAGGAGGAAGGAGTACGTCGGTGGAGCTTCAAGGGCCCACGAGGTGGGGCGCCTGGGGCGCCCCCACCTCGTGACCGCCTCTCTGGTTCCTTGGCGTAGGGTCCAAGTCTCCTGGATCACGTTCGGTGAGAAAATCCCGTTTCCGAAGGTTTCATTCCGTTTGGACTCCGTTTGATATTCTGTTTCTTCGAAATACTGAAAAATTGCAAAAAACAGCAACTCTGGGCTGGGCCTCCGGCTAATAGGTTAGTCCCAAAAGTAATATAAAAGTGAAAATAAAGCCCATTATAGTCCAGAACAATAAATAAGTAGCATGGAGCAATCAAAAATTATAGATACGTTGGATACGTATCAGGCATCCCCAAGCTTAATTCCTGCTCGTCCTCGAGTAGGTAAATGATAAAAAGAGAACTTTTGATGCGAAGTGATACTTTAGCATAATTTCAATGTAAATCTTCTTAACCATGGTATGAATATTCATATCCGAAAGATTCAAGACAAAAGTTCATATTGACATAAAAATAATAATACTTCAAGCATACTAATCAAAGTAATCATGTCTTCTCAAAATAGCATGGCAAAAGAAAGTTCATCCCTACAAAATCATATAGTTAGGCTATGCTTCATTTTCGTCACACAAAGATGTTCCCAACTTCTATACCCCCGATGAAAAGCCAAGATATTGTTTCATACTTAAATAATCTCAAACTTTTTCAACCTTCACGCAATACATGAGCGTGAGCCATGGATATAGCACTATGGGTGGAATAGAATATGACGATGGGGATTGTGTGGAGACGACAAAAAAAGAGAAAGTTTCACATTGACGAGGATAATCAACGGGCTATGGAGATGCCCATCAATTGATGTCAACATGAGGAGTAGGGATTGCCATGCAATGGATGCACTAGAGATATGAATGCTCAACAAAAGAAAACTAGTGGGTGTGCATCCAACTTGCTTGCTCATGAAGACCTAGGGCATTTTGAGGAAGCCCATCGTAGGAATATACAAGCCAAGTTCTATAACGATAAATTCCCACTAGTATAAAAAGACAACTTATGAGACTCACTATATGAAAAAAATGGTGCTACTTTGAAGCACAATATATGAGACTCACTACATGAATAACAAGGTGCTACTTTGAAGCACAATATATGAGACTCACTACATGAAGAACAAGGTGCTACTTTGAAGCACAAGTGTGGGAAAAGAGATAGTAGCATTGCCCTTTTTATTTATTTTATTTTTTGGGCCTTTCTTTTTTTCTTTTTGGCCTTTCTATTTGTTTTGGGCAATGCTCTAATAATGATGATCATCACACTTCTATTGATAACAACATAAGGATTACAACTCGAAACTAGAACAAGGTATGACTCTATATGAGCATACTCCGTGATGTCTTTGAGATGGTGCAATGAATCAAGAGTGACATGTATGAAAAATAATGCATGGCGGCTTTGCCACAAATGCGATGTCAACTACATGATCATGCAATGGCAATATGACAAAAGTAAAGTATGTCACGACGATGATGAACGGAACAGTGGAAAGTTGCATGGAAATATATCTCGGAATGGCTATGGAAATGCCATAATAGGTAGGTATGGTGGCTGTTTTGAGGAAGATATAAGGAGGTTTATGTGTGATAGAGCATATCATATCACGGGGTTTGGATGCACCGGCGAAGTTTGCACCAACTCTCAAGGTGAGAAAGGGAATGCATGGTACCGAAGAGGCTAGCAAAGGCGGAAAGGTAAAAGTGCGTTTAATCCATGGACTCAACATTAGTCAAAAGAACTCATATACTTATTGCAAAAATTTAGAAGTCATCAAAAATCAAGTACTACGCGCATGCTCCTAGGGGATAGATTGGTAGGAAAAGACCATCGCTCGTCCCCGACCGCCACTCATAAGGATGCACAAGCGGTACACTTCATGTTTCAAATTTGTTACACAACTTTAACCATACGTTCATGCTACGGGATTTGCTAACTTCAACACAAGCATTTCTCAAATTCACAACTACTCAACTAGAACGACTTTGATATTATCACCTCCATATCTCAAAACAATTATCAAGCATCAAACTTATCTTAGTATTCAACGCACTCAAAAGAAAGTTTCACATATCTTGAATACCAAGTATATTAACATTAAGCAAATTACCATGCTATTAACGACTCACAAAATAATCTAAGTGAAGCATGAGAGATCAAGTTTATTTAAAACAAATCCACCACCGTGCTCTAAAAGATCTAAGTGAAGCACTAGAGCAAAAATTATCACGCTCAAAGATATAACTGAAGCACTATGAGAAAACTATCAACTCAAAAGATATAAGTGAAGCACATAGAGTATTCTATCAAATTTCAATTTATGTATGGCTCTATGAAAAGGTGTGTACAGCAAGGATGATTGTGGTAAACTAACAAGCAAAGATGCAAATAATACAAGACGCTCCAAGCAAAACACATATCATGTGGTGAATAAAAATATAGCTCCAAGTAAATTACCGATGGAAGTGGATTTAAAGAGGGATGCCTTCTGGGGCATCCCCAAGCTTTGACTTTTGGTGTCCTTGTATTATATTGGGGTGCCATGGGCATCCCCAAGCTTAGGCTCTTGCCACTCCTTGTTCCATAATCCATCAAAAGAATTCACCCAAAACTTGAAAACTTCACAACACAAAACTCAATAGAAATCTCGTGAGCTCCGTTAGAGAAAGAAAACAAAAGATTACTTTAAGGTACTGTAATGAACTCATTCTTTATTAATATTGGTGTTAAACCTACTGTATTCCAACTTCTCTATGTATTATAAACTATTTTACTAGCCGTAGATTCATCAAAATAAGCAAACAACACACGCAAAACAGAATCTATCAAAAACAGAACAGTCTGTAGTAATCTGTAACTAACGCAAACTTATGGGACTTACAAAATTCTACCAAAATTATACGACCTGGACAATTTGTTTATTGATCAGCAGAAATTGGAATCAGTATTTTATCACCTTCTGGTGATTTTTAACAATTCGGGCACTGAGCGTAAAGTTTCTGGAAATTACAGCAAGATCAAATAACTATCATCCAAGAAGATCCAATAGGTTTAACTTGGCAGAAACACTAATTAAAAGATAAAACCACATCTAAACAGAGGCTAGATGGATTATTTATTCCTAAACAGAAGCAAAAACTAAAAACTAAAAATAAAATTGGGTTGCCTCCCAACAAGCACTATCGTTTAACGCCCCTAACTAGGCATAAAAGCAAGGATAGATCTAGGTATTGCCATCTTTGGTAGGTAATCCATAAGTGGCTCTCATGATAGATTCATATGGTAATTTTATTTTCTTTCTAGGAAAGTGTTCCATGCCTTTATTTAATGGATTTTGGAATCTAATATTCCCTTCCTTCGGATCAATAATTGCACCAATCGTTCTAAGGAAAGGTCTACCAAGAATAATAGGACATGAAGGATTGCAATCTATATCAAGAACGATAAAATCTACGGACACATAATTCCTATTTGCAACAATAATACCATCATTAATTCTTCCCATAGGCTTTTTAATAGTGGAATCCACAAGATGCAAGTTTAGAGAGCAATCATCAAAGTCACGGGAATCTAGCAAATCACACAAAGTTTTGGGAATAGTAAAGACACTTGCACCCAAATCACACAAAGCATGAAACTCATAATCTTTAATTTTAATTTTGATAGTAGGTTCCCACTCATCATAGAGTTTCCCAGGGATAGAAACTTTCAACTCAAGTTTTTCTTCATAAGATTGCATCAAGGCATCAACAATGTGTTCGGTAAAGGCCTTATTTTGACTATAGACATGAGGAGAATTTAGCACGGTTTTCAACAAGGAAATACAATCAATTAAAAGAGAAATTTTCATAATTAAATTCCTTGAGATCCAATATAGTGGGTTTAGCAAGATCTAGATTTTTGTTTCTTTCAATCCCACTTTTATCAATTTCATCATCAAGATCTAAAAACTCCGAATTCTTAGAACGCCTTCTAGGTAAAGGAAGATCATATTCAGTTTCATCAAGATTCATATTGCAAAACAAAGATTTAATAGGGGAAACATCAATAACTTTTAGATCTTCATCTTTATTTTCATAGAAATTTGAAGAACACGCTTTTATAAAGCAATCTTTCTTAGAACGCATCCTAGCGGTTCTTTCTTTGCACTCATTAATGGAAATTCTCATGGCTTTGAGAGACTCATTGATATCATGCTTAGGAGGAATAGATCTAAGCTTTAAAGAATCAACATCAAGAGAAATTCTATCAACATTCCTAGCCAATTCATCAACTATAAGCAATTTCTCTTCAAGCAAAGCACTGAAATTCTTTGGAGAATTCATAAACTCTTTAACACTAGTCTCAAATTCAGAGGGCATCTTATTAAAATTTCCATAAGATTTGTTGTAGGAATTACCATAATTATTAGAGGAATTGCTAGGATAAGGCCTAGGATTAAAGTTTCCTCTATACGCATTGCTACCAAAATTATTCCTACCAACAAAATTCACATCCATAGATTCATTATTATTCTCAATCAAAGTAGACAAAGGCATATCATTAGGATCAGAAGAAACACTCTTAGTAGCAAATAATTTCATAAGTTCATCCATCTTTCCACTCAAAACATTAATTTCTTCTATCGCATGCACCTTTTTATTAGTAGATCTTTCAGTATGCTTTTGAGAATAATTAACCATAATATTATCTAGGAGTTTAGTAGCATCTCCTAAAGTGATTTCCATAAAAGTGCCTCCAGGCCGAATCTAAAAGATTTCTAGAAGCAAAATTCAATCCAGCATAATTTTTTTGTATAATCATCCACAAGTTCAAACCATGAGTAGGACAATTACGTATCATTAATTTCATTCTCTCCCATGCTTGTGCAACATGTTCAGGATCAATTTGCTTAAAATTCATAATATCGTTCCTAAGAGAGATCATCTTAGCGGGAGGAAAATACTTAGAGATAAAAGCATCTTTGCACTTGTTCCAAGAATCAATACTATTTTTAGGCAAAGATGAAAACCACGCTTTAGCACGATCTCTAAGTGAAAAAGGAAATAGCTTCAATTTAACGACATCATTATCGACATTTTTTCTTTTGCATATCACATAAATCAACGAAGCTATTCAGATGAGTAGCGGCACCTTCACTAGGAAGGCCGGCGAATTGATCTTTCATAACAAGATTCAACAAAGCAGTATTGATTTCACAAGATTCAGTATTGGAAACAGGAGCAATCGGAGTGCTAAGGAAATCATTATTATTTGTATTGGTGAAGTCACACAATTTGGTAGCATCTTGAGCCATCGCGACAAACAAGCAATCCAACACACGAGCAACAAAAGGCAAAGGGAAAAAGAGAAGGAGACTGGGAAAGAGAGGGAGAATAAAACAGCAAGGGTGAAGTGGGGGAGAGGAAAACGAGAGGAAAATGGCAAATAATGTAATGCGAGAGATAGGGATTGTGATGGGTACTTGGTATGTTGACTTTTGCATAGACTCACCGGCAATGGCGCCAGAAATACTTCTTGCTACATCTTGAGCTTGCGTTGGTTTTCCCCAAAGAGGAGAGGATGATGCAGCACAGTAGCGTAAGTATTTCCCTCAGTTTTTGAGAACCAAGGTATCAATACAGTAGGAGGCCATGCACAAGTCCCTCGTACCTGCACAAAACGATAGCTACTCGCAACCAACACGATTAGGGGTTGTCAATCCCTTCACGGTCACTTACGAGAGTGAGATCTGATAGAGATAATATTTTTTGTATTTTTGGTATAAAGATGCAAAGTGAAAAGTAAAAGGCAAAGTAAAACAAAGCAAGTATAAAAGTGATTGAGATTGATATGATGAGAATAGACCCGGGGGCCATAGGTTTCACTAGTGGCTTCTCTCATGAGAATAAGTATTCTACGGTGGGTGAACAAATTACTGTTGAGCAATTGACAGAATTGAGCATAGTTATGAGGTTATCTAGGTATGATCATGTATATAGGCATCACGTCCGAGACAAGTAGACCGAAACAATTCTGCATCTACTACTATTACTCCACTCATCGACCGCTATCCAACATGCATCTAGAGTATTAAGTTAAAATAGAGTAACGCCTTAAGCAAGATGACATGATGTAGAGGAATAAATTCATGCAGTATGATAAATACCCCATCTTGTTATCCTTGATGGCAATAATACAATACGTGCCTTGCAACCCTTTACATCCTTTGGGTAAGGACACCGCAAGATTGAACCCAAAGCAATGCACTTCTCCCATTGCAAGAACTACCAATCTAGTTGGCCGAACCAAACGGATAATTCGAAGAGACTTGCAAAGATAACTCAATCATACATAAAAGAATTCAGAGAAGATTCAAATATTATTCATAGATAAGCTGGATCATAAATCCACAATTCATCGTTCTCAACAAACACACCGCAAAAATAAGATCACATCGAATAGATCTCCACGAGAGAGGGGGAGAACATTGTATTGTGATCCAAAAAGATAGAAGAAGCCATATAGCTACTAGCTATGGACCCGAAGGTCTGAAGTAAACTACTCACACTTCATCGGAGAGGCTATGGTGTTGATGTAGAAGTCCTCCGTGGTGGATGCCCCCTCCGGCGGAGCTCCGAAACAGGCCCCAAGATGGGATCTCGTGGATACAGGAAGTTCTGAGGGTGGAATTAGGTTTTTGGCTCCTGTTACGATCGTTTGGGGGTGCGTAGGTATATATAGGAGGAAGGAGTACGTCGGTGGAGCTTGAGGCCCACGAGGCGGGGCGCGCCTTGGGAGGGCGCCCCACCCTCGTGACCGCCTCTCTGGTTCCTTGGCGTAGGGTCCAAGTCTCTGGATCACGTTCGTGAGAAAATCCTGCTCGAAGGTTTCATTCTCTTTGGACTCCGTTTGATATTCTGTTTCTTGAAATCTTGAAAAAGGCAAAAACAGCAATTTCGGCTGGGCCTCCGGTTAATAGGTTAGTCCCAAAAGTAATATAAAAGTGGAAAATAAAGCCCATTATAGTCCAAAACGATAGATAAAGTAGCATGGAGCAATCAAAAATTATAGATACGTTGGAGACGTATCATCTATCTCTAAACATGTGGACATATTTTTCGATATCGGCTTTCGCTTGAGGACAAGCAAGGTCTAAGCTTGGGGGATTTGATACGTCCATTTTGCATCATGCTTTTATATTGATATTTATTGCATTATGGGCTGTTATTACACATTATATCACAATACTTATGCCTTTTCTCTCTTATTTTACAAGGTTTACATGAAGAAGGGAGAATGCAGACAACTGGAATACTGGACCAAAAAGGAGAAAATATCAGAGGCCCATTCTGCACAACTCCAAAATCCTAAAACTTCATGGAGAATTATTTTGGAATATATAAAAAAATATTAGGCGAAGAAAGCACGAGAGGGGGCCACCTGCCATCCATAAGGGTGGGGGGGGTGCCCTACCCCCTGGGCGCGCCCCCTTCCTTGTGGGCCACCTGGCAGGTCCCCGATGCCCATATTCTTCTATATGATGTGTTTTGACCAAGAAAAAAAATCAAAAGGAAGCTTTCGGGACAAAGTGCCGCCGTCTCGAGGCGGAAGCTGGGCAGAACCAATCTAGGGCTCCGGCGGAGCTGTTCTGCCGGGGAAACATCCCTCCGAGAGGGGGAAATCGAAGCCACCGTCATCACCAACAATCCTCTCATCGAGAGGGGGTCAATCTCCATCAACATCTTCACCAGCACCATCTCTTCTCAAACCCTAGTTCATCTCTTGTATCCGATCTTTGTCTCAAAACCTCATATTGGTACCTGTGGGTTGCTAGTAGTGTTGATTACTCCTTGTAGTTGATGCTAGTTGGTTTATTTGGTGGAAGATCATAAGTTCAGATCCTTAATGATAATTAATACTCCTCTTATTATGAACAAGAATATGCTTTGTGAGTAGTTACATTTGTTCCTGAGGACATGGGAGAAGTCTTGTTATAAGTAATCATGAAAATTTGGTATTCGTTCGATATTTTGATGAGATGTATGTTGTCTTTCCGCTAGTGGTGTTATGTGAACGTCAACTACATGAAGCTTCACCATGATTTGGGCCTAGGGGAAGGCATTGGGAAGTAATAAGTAGATGATGGGATGCTAGAGTGATGTAAGCTTAAACCCTAGTTTATGCGTTGCTTCGTATGGGGCTGATTTGGATCCATATGTTTCATGCTATGGTTAGATTTATCTTATTCTTCTTTCGTAGTTGTGGATGTTTGCGAGAGGGGTTAATCATAAGTGGGAGGCTTGTCCAAGTTAGGACAACATCCAAGCACCGGTCCACCCACATATCAAATTATCAATGTAACGAACGTGAATCATAAGAGCATGATGGAAACTAGGTTGACAACAATTCCCATGTGTCCTCAAGAGCGCTTTGCTTTATATAAGAGTTCGTCCAGGCTTGTCCTTTCCTACAAAAAGGATTGGGCCACCTTGCTGCACCTTAGTTACTTTTGTTACTTGTTACTCGTTTCAAATTATCTTATCACACAACTATCTATTACCGATAATTTCAGTGCTTGCAGAGAATACCTTACTGAAAACCGCTTGTCATTTCCTTCTACTCCTCGTCAGGTTCGACACTCTTACTTATCGAAAGGACTATGATAGATCCCCCTATACTTGTGGGTCATCATCATGCTGCTATAAAATATCTTATGGAAAAAATATGCTAAACCTAGACTCAATAGGAAAGGAGCTGAGAACCCCGTAACTGATAACTTGTCTAGGTTAGAAAATATTCTTGATACCCACTACCTATTGATGATAGTTTTCATGATGAGAAACTAGCTGCAATAAATGTTTCTCATAACACTAATTATATTGTTGCTAAATACATACCACCTAGTTTCACATACCAACAAAAGGAATTCTGCTATGATTTAAGACATTAATTTTGGGATGACTCACATCTTTATAAAGAAGTAGTAGATGGTATTATTAGACATTGTGTACCTAAGCATGAACAGGAACAAATCCTACGGAAATGTCACTCCGAAGCTTATGAAGGGCATCATGCGGGAGATAGAACTGCTCACAAGGTATTGCAATCTGCTTTTTATTGGCCTACTCTCTTCAAGGATGCACGTAAGTTTGTTTTATCTTGTGAGGAATGTCAAAGAATCGGTAATATCGGTAAGTGTCAAGAATTTCCTATGAATTATTCACTTGCTATTGAACCATTTGATGTTTGGGGTTTTGATTAGATGGGACATTTTCCTTCCTTTAATGGGTATACACATATTTTGGTTCCTGTTGATTATGTTACTGAGTGGGTAGAAGCCTTTCCAACTAGTAGTGCTGATCATAACACTTCCATTAAAATGCTTAAAGAAGTTATTTTCCCAAGGTTTGGAGTCCCTAGATATTTAATGATTGATGGTGGTTCACACTTTATTCATGGTGCTTTCCGTAAAATGCTTGGTAAATATGATGTCAACCATAGAATTGCATCACCCTATCATACTCAATCTAGTGGTCAAGTTGAACTTAGCAATAGAGAAATAAAACTAGTATTACAAAAAACTGTTAATAGGTCCCAAAAGAATTGGTCTGAGAAACTGGATGATGCACTTTGGGCCTACCGGACAGCTTGTAAAAATCCTATGGGTATGTCTCCTTATAAAATGGTTTATGGAAAAGCTTGTCATTTGCCTCTAGAGTTAGAACATAAAGCATATTGGGCAATTAAAGAACTCAACTATGATTTTAAATTTGCCGGTGAAAAGAGGTTATTTGCTATTAGCTCACCAGATGAATGGAGAACCCAAGCTTATCAAAATGCCATACTATTTAAAGAAGAAGTTAAAAGATGGCATGACAAAAGAATCCAAAAGATGGAATTCAAAGTTGGTGAATATGTTCTTTTGTACAACTCTCATTTTAGATTCTTTGCAGGAAAACTTCTCTCCAAATGGGAAGGACCATATATTATCGAAGAAGTTTATTGTTCTAGAGCCATCAAAATAAATAATGCCAAAGGTACTAACCCGAAGGTTGTCAACGGGAAGATAATTAAGCACTATATCTCTGGTACGCCTTGATAACCCACAAGTATATGGGATCAATTGTAGCCTCTTTCAATAAGTAAGAGTGTCGAACCCAACGAGGAGCTAAAGGTAGAACAAATATTCCCTCAAGTTCTATCGACCACCGATACAACTCTACGCACGCTTAACGTTCGCTTAACCTAGAACAAGTATGAAACTAGAAGTACTTTGTAGGTGTTTTTGGATATGTTTGCAAGAAAATAAAGAGCACGTAAATAAGAAGTAGGGGCTGTTTAGATAAAGCTCTGTTGGAAAAGGCAGTGCCTAGGAGGCGCTTAGGCACGCCTAGGTGCTAGGCAATGGCCAAACGCCTCGCCTAGGGCATAAATGGAGGTCAAGGCAGGGCAAGCAAGGAATTGCCTACCCAAGCAAGAAATCATGCCACATATTGCATTGATATGCCAAACAGGTTATATTCCAATGGCAGTAGACGGTAATTAACTTATTTATATGCCCTAAACTAATATCAACACCCATATTATAATCACAAATACACTACAAGTAAAAACTATATTACCGCCTAGGCCGCGCCTAGGACGCTTATGCACCGCCTAGGCACTAGGTGAAGGCCAACCGCCTCGCTTACGCCTACCGCTTTTTCCAACCTTGAGATAAAGACACAACTAAATTAGTTTTAGTGGAGAGCTTTTTGTCACGAAAAAGTTATTTGTCCTTAGGCAATCGATAACTAGACCGGTAATCACAATTGCAATTTTATTTCAGGGAGAGGCATAAGCTAACATACTTTCTCTACTTGGATCATATGCACTTATGATTGAAACTCTAGCAAGCATCCGCAACTACTAAAGATCATTAAGGTAAAACCCAACCATAGCATTAAAGTATCAAGTCCTCTTTATTCCCATACGCAAACAACCTACTTACTCGGGTATATGCTTCTATTACTCATGCCACCCACCATAAGCAAATCATGAACATATTGCAAACTCTACAGCGGGAATCCCTCACGCTTGCATGACACGGACAGCACCATAGGACAGCACCAATTATAAAAGATGCAACTCAAACCAATCACGATTATCAATTAACCCATAGGACAAAACAGATCTACTCAAACATCATAGGATAGCTATACATCATTGGGAAATAATATATAGCGTTGAGCACCGGAAGCGAGGGGGAGAGAGCCCCCCTCCTTCTTCTTATTCCTTGACCTCCTCCCTAGATGGGAGAAGGATTTCCCCTCTGGTCCTTGGTCTCCATGGCATGGGAGGGGCGAGAGCCCCTCCGACATTGGATCTGTCTCTCTGTTTCTGCGCTCTCAGATCTGGCCTTTCACCGTTTCTTTTATAACTGGAGATCCGTAACTCCGATTGGGCTGAATTCTGGACACGATCTCTATCCAGAAATTAGCTTTCTTGCGGCAAAAGAAGGGCTCCAATCGCCTTACGGGGTGGCCACGAGGGTCCAGGGCGCGCCTGACCCCCTGGGGCGTGCCCCCTGCCTCGTGGCCCCGTCGGGCATCATATCGTGTTGATTCTTCTTCCCAAAAATCACAAATATTCCAAAATAAATCTCTGTCTGTTTTTATTGTCACTTTGGGGTTGCCGGATCATAACACATCGTAGGTGACTATAGACTTGCAAGATAGGATCAAGAACTCACATATATTCATGAAAACATAATAGGTTCAGATCTGAAATCATGGCACTTTCGGGCCCTAGTGACAAGCATTAAGCATAGCAAAGTCATAGCAACATCAATCTCAGAACATAGTGGATACTAGTGATCAAACCCTAACAAAACTAACTCGATTACATGATAGATCTCATCCAACCCATCACCGTCCAGCAAGCCTACGATGGAATTACTCACGCACGGCGGTGAGCATCATGAAATTGGTGATGGAGGATGGTTGATGATGACGACGACAACGGATTCCCCTCTCCGGAGCCCCGAACGGACTCCACATCAGCCCTCCCGAGAGGTTTTAGGGCTTGGCGGTGGCTTCATATCGTAAAACGCGATGAATCCTTCTCTCTGATTTTTTTTCTCCCCGAACATGAATATATGGAGTTGGAGTTGAGGTCGGTGGAGCGTCAGGGGGCCCACGAGGAAGGGGGCGCGCCCAGGGGCAGGCACACCCCCACCCTCGTGGACAGGGTGTGGGCCCCCTAACATGGATTCTTCTTCCAGTATTTTTAATATTTTCCAAAAATATGTTTCGTGGAGTTTCATGTCATTCCGAGAACTTTTGTTTCTGTACATAAATAACACCATGGCAATTCTGCTGAAAACAACGTCAGTCCGGGTTAGCTCCATTCAGATCATGCAAGTTAGAGTCCAAAACAAGGGCAAAAGTGTTTGGAAAAGTAGATACAACGGAGACGTATCAATATATGAAAGTGATAAATCAAGAGACTCTCTATATGAAGAACATGGTGGTACTCTGAAGCACAAGTGTGGTAAAAGGATAGTAACATTGCCCTTCTCTCTTTTCTCTCATTTTTTTGTTTTTTGGTGGGCTTCTTTGGCCTCTTTTTTTAAATGTCCGGAGTCTCATCCAGACTTGTGGGGGAATCATAGTCTCCATCATCCTTTCCTCACTGGGGCAATGCTCTAATAATGATGATCATCACACTTTTATTTACTTACAACTCAATATAGCAACTCGATGTCTAGAACAAAGATATGACTCTATATGAATGCCTCCGGCAGTGTACCAGGATGTGCAATGATCTAGCATAGCAAAGATATCAAAAAAAGGTCAAGCCATGAAAATATCATGCTAGCTGTCTTACGATCATGCAAAGCAATATGACAATCATGCTCAAGTCATGTATATGATGATGATGGAAGTTGCATGGCAATATATCTCGGAATGGCTATGGAAATGCCATAATAGGTAGGTATGGTGGCTGTTTTGAGGAAGATATAAGGAGGCTTATGTGTGACAGAGCGTATCATATCACAGGGTTTGGATGGACCGGCGAAGTTTGCACCAACTCTCGAGGTGAGAAAGGGCAATGCACGGCATCAAGAGGCTAGCAATGATGGAAGGGTGAGAGTGCGTATAATCCATGGACTCAACATTAGTCATAAAGAACTCACATACTTATTGCAAAAATCTATTAGTCATCGAAACAAAGTACTACACGCATGCTCCTAGGGGGATAGATTGGTAGGAAAAGACCATCGCTCGTCCCCGACCGCCACTCATAAGGAAGACAATCAATAAATAAATCATGCTCCGACTTCATCACATAACGGTTCACCATACGCGCATGCTACGGGAATCACAAACTTCAACACAAGTATTTCTACAATCCACAACTACCCACAAACATGACTCTAATATCACCATCTTTATATTGCAAAACTATTGCAAAGAATCAAACATATCATATTCAGTGATCTACAAGTTTTATGTAGGATTTTATGACTAACCATGTGAATGACCAATTCCTGTCATCTCTCTAAATAGATATAAGTGAAGCAAGAGAGTTTAATTATTTCTACAAAAGATATGCCCACGCTCTAACAAGTATAAGTGAAGCAAAAGAGCATTCTACAAATGGCAGTTTTCTATATGAAGAGAAACAGGCAATCCAAACTTCAAATGATATAAGTGAAGTGCAATGAGTCTTCTATAAATCAACCAAGGACTATCTCATACCAGCATGGTGCATAAAGGGAAAGTGAAAACAAAATGCAAAAGACGCTCCAAGATTTGCACATATCACATGAATGAAACGAATCCGAAAACATACCGATAATTGTTGAAGAAAGAGGGGATGCCTTCCAGGGCATCCCCAAGCTTAGACGCTTGAGTCTCCTTGAATATTTACTTGGGGTGCCTTGGGAATCCCCAAGATTGAGCTCTTGCCTCTCCTCCTTATCCTCATATAAAAACATCCTCGATCTTCGAACACTTCATCCACACAAAACTTCAACAGAAAACTCGGTAAGATCCATTAGTATAATAAAGCAAATCACTACTCTAAGTACTGTTGCAAACCAATTCATATTTTGTTTTTGCATTGTAGCTAATGTAATATAACTTTTCCATGGCTTAATCCACTGATATAAATCAATAGTTTCATCAAAACAAGCAAACTATGCATCAAAAACGGAATCTGTCAAAAACATAACAGTCTGTAATAATCTGAACATTCACCATACTTCTGGTACTCAAAAAATTCTGCCAAAATTAGGAAAAATAAAAATTTTGTAAAGTAATACAGTGCAAAAAGTTTGATAACCATTTGACGTTCTAGTAAACAATGTAAAATCACGCACTACAGCCAAAGTTTCTGTCCTGCACCGTACAAACCAACAAGCATTGTAAACATCCTAAAGGCAAACCTTGGCACATTATTTTTATAATACAATGGAATTGTACAATGGGATAATTATTTTTGTTGAAAATTTTCTGTAATCAAGATTCACAAAGTTCAAGGAGCTCCCCCACTTCAACAATGCTTGTCTCTTTCACTTTCCTTTTTGAAAAGTTTTGGGTTCCCCTCTTTTTTTTAAACTATATAAAATCACTCAATAGAAATAAATGAATCTCTAAAACTTCCGGGTTGTCTCCCTAGCAGCGCTTTCTTTAAAGCCATTAAGCTAGGCATCTAGTGCTCAAGTAATGGATCCACCCGGATCCCAAGGTATATCAAAGCCAATTTAATTAACAATGATTTGTAATTTAGTAGTGAGCACAAAGTAACATATATCATGTAATGACGAAGTCTAACTATCTTCCTATGCATCGGCATGTCATATAAGAACAATTCATGCACACAAAGTAAAGGCCAATGCATAGCATAAACAATTTCTTGCAATTTTATCGTGTTGGAAACATAGAGAGGTGGAGATGTAGTCCTCTCTCATAATAATTGCAAGTAGGAGCAGCAAGCACATGCATATTATATCTATAAAAATCATCATGTGTAGTACTAAAATGCAAACCATCAATATAATCCTTAATAAGGGCAAACTTCTCCGATATAGTGTAGTCGGGAGAATTCAAAAACATAATAGGACTATCATGTGTGGGTGCAATAGCAACAATTTCATGTTTAATATAAGGAACTATAGCAAGTTCATCTCCATAAGCATAATTCATATTGGCATCTTGGCCACAAGCATAGCAAGCATCAAGTTCATCAAAAAGGGGTATTTCAAAAGAATCAACGGGATCATAACAATTATCATAGCAATCATCCTTCGGTAAGCACGAAGGGAAATTAAACAATGTATGAGTTGAAGGGTTACACTCATTAGAAGGTGGGCACGGGTGATCAATCCGCTCTTCCTCCTTTTGTTCTTTGCTCTCCTCCTCATCTTTTTCGTCCAATGAGCTCACAGTTTCAGTAATTTCTTCTTCCATAGATTCCTGAAAAATATTAGTCTCTTCTTGGACAGCAGAGACTTTCTCAATAAATGCATCAATATCGGCTTTGTATTCATAATTATCATAGCAATATTTAAGGATAGCTAAATTTTCAGGTCTATAAACAGCATCATAAAGATTTTCACACTCTTTAAATACAGACTCAATTTCATAAGCACCCATAAAAGCAACAAATTCTTCTATTTGTTCCATATCATAGTAATCATATATACCTCTAGCATAAGAAGCCAAGGTTTCATTATCATTAAATTTGCATGAAAAGGGAAGGCGTGGAGACTTCATCCTAGAGCAACAAGTATAATCATATCTCAAGCATAGTTGCCTAGCATACCACTTCAACATATAAATTTGATCCCATAATAGTTTCCCTTTTTGAGTCAAGCGATATTCCATATAGTATTCACGTTGATCCAACGTGTTTCCCTTTACCAAATTGAATGGGGTTTTCTCAGGATTATCAAAGTAGTACGTAATATCTATCACATAACGAGCATCGAGGGTTTTAGGAGGTTCCCCATCTCCATGAGCAGCAAGTACACCTAATTGTTTTGGTATTTCGTGTTCCATATCCATAACTAAAGATAGAGAACAACTTAGAACAGCAAATAAAATCTACTTAGTGATAAAGCAAACAAGCACACACAAGAATATTCACCCCACGCTATTACTTCGCGGCAACGGCGCCAAAAAAGGTCTTGATAACCCACAAGTATAGGGGATCAATTGTAGCCTCTTTCGATAAGTAAGACTGTCGAACCCAATGAGGAGCTAAAGGTAGAATAAATATTCCCTCAAGTTCTATCGACCACCGATACAACTCTACGCACGCTTAACGTTCGCTTTACCTAGAACAAGTATGAAACTAGAAGTACTTTGTAGGTGTTTTCGGATAGGTTTGCAAGAAAATAAGGAGCACGTAAATAAGAAGTAGGGGCTGTTTAGATAAAGACACAACTAAATTAGTTTTAGTGGAGAGCTTTTTGTCACGAGAAAGTTATTTGTCCTTAGGCAATCGATAACTAGACCGGTAATCACCATTGCAATTTTATTTGAGGGAGCAGAATAAGCTAACATACTTTCTCTACTTGGATCATATGCACTTATGATTGGAACTCTAGCAAGCATCTACAACTACTAAAGATCATTAAGGTAAAACCCAACCATAGCATTAAAGTATCAAGTCCTCTTTATTCCCATACGCAAACAACCTACTTACTCGGGTATATGCTTCTATTACTCATGCCACCCACCATAAGCAAATCATGAACATATTGCAAACTCTACAGCGGGAATCCCTCACGCTTGCATGACACGGACAGCACCATAGGACAGCACCAATTATAAAAGATGCAACTCAAACCAATCACGATTATCAATTAACCCATAGGACAAACCAGATCTACTCAAACATCATAGGATAGACATACATCATTGGGAAATAATATATAGCGTTGAGCACCATGTTTAAGTAGAGATTACAGCGGGTAAAAGAGGGGTTACACTGCTGCATAGAGGGGGTGAGGGAGTCCTGGATTAGGGGGTGTCCGGATGGCCGGACTAGGACCTTTGGCCGGACTCCTGGACTATGAAGATACAAGATTGAAGACTTCGTCCCGTGTCCGGATGGGACTTTCCTTGGCGTGGAAGGCAAGCTTGGCGATACGGATATGTAGATCTCTTTCCATTCTAATCGACTCTGTGTAACCCTAACCCTCTCCGGTGTCTATATAAACCGGAGGGTTTTAGTCCGTAGGACGGACAACAATCATACCATTGGCTAGCTTCTAGGGTTTAGCCTCTCTGATCTCGTGGTAGATCTACTCTTGTACTACCCATATCATCAATATTACTAAAGCAGGAGTAGGGTTTTACCTCCATCGAGAGGGCCCGAACACAGGTAAAAACATCGTGTCCCTTGTCTCCTGTTACCATCCGCCTAGACACACAGTTCGGGACCCCTACCCGAGATCAGCGGTTTTGACACCGACATTGGTGCTTTCATTGAGAGTTCCTGCGTATGCGTCACCTTTAGGCCCGATGGCTCCTCCGATCATCAACAACGATGCGGTCCAGGGCGAGACTTTTCTCCCAGGACAGATCTTCGTATTCGGCGGCTTTGCACTCGGGGCCAATTCGCTTGGCCATCTGGAGCAGATTGAAAGCTACGCCCCTGGCCATTAGGTCAGATTTGGAAGTTTGAACTACACGGCCGACGTCCGCAGAGACTTGATCTTCAACGGGTTCGAGCCACAGCCAAGCGCGCCGCACTGTTACGATGGGCATGATCTAGCTCTGCTGCGGAACAGTGTCCTGGAGGCCGCACCAGTGTCCGCTCCGACCCTTAGCTCGGAGCCGACTGCGCCAATCGAGGACGGGTGGGCTGCAATCTCTACGGTGATCGAGCGGAACACCATACCTGTCCTTTGCGAAGCTCATGACTCCAAGGTGCCGGACTCCTCTCCGGACTCCGAACCTTCCGCGCCCCTGCCAACCGAATCTGATTGGGCGCCGATAATGGAGTTCACCGCCGCGGACATCTTTTCAAAGACTCGCCCTTTGGCGACATTCTGAATTCACTAAAGTCTCTCTCTTTATCGAGAGCCTGGCGGACTATGGTCAGCAAGGTTGGGATGCGGACGATGAAGAAATTCAAACCCTACCCACCACCCACTTTCAGTAGCCACCGCCGATATTTAACCGACATGCTCGACTTCGACTCAAGACATCGACGGTATGGACGACGATGCAGAGAGATTTAACAAGAACCAGCACCTACAGAATCGGAAGGCCACCTCGTCATATGACATATACATGGTGGACACCCCAAAAGAAGGAACGGCGATGGAACAACGGAGGATGACCCTCCAAGAAACAGCCTAAGCGCCGGCGTCGTGGCGCCGCTCTAAATCCCGCCACAAAGAAAAATGGCGATTCCGCACCGGAGACAATAACACCTGACAAGGCCGATGACAACCCCCTCCAAGGCAGATTCAAAGACAGAGGACGGTGAAGCCAGTCCTCATGAGAGAGCGGCGAGCAGAGAGGTAGAGGACGATAATTACATGCCTCCCTCCGAAGACGAGGCAAGCCTCGACGATGACGAATTTGTCGTGCCTGAGGATCCAGTCGAACAAGAGCGTTTCAAACGCAGGCTTATGGCCAAGGCGAGCAGCCTCAAGAAAAAATAGCAACAGCTTAGAGCTGACCAAGACTTGCTAGCCGACAGATGGACTGATGTCCTTGCAATCGAAGAGTATGAACTCGAATGCCCCTCCAAGAGCTACCCAAAACGCAAGCTGCTACGTCGATTAGAGGAGGAAGCACCTAGACCTACATCACCAGCGCATGATACGGCCGACCGGCCACCTCATGGCCGCGACAGAGAGGCCTCTCGGCCCTCCACTCAAGCCGCACCCCGGCATCGCTCAAAGAATACCAAGGCACGGGGAAATGCGCCAGACCTGCGAGATATATTGGAGGACAGGGCAAGGCAAACAAGATCGATCTATGGATTGCGTGGGTGCCCCACGACACGTGACGATAACCGTCATGCCGGATATGGTAAATCCGGCCGGGCCGAACACAACAGACAAAGCTCTATGTCGTGATATAGCCCAATACAGAGTTGCCGCACACCCACTATGCTTCACAGATGAAGTAATGGATCATCAAATCCCCGAGGGTTTCAAACCCGTAAACAACGAATCATACGATGGCACAACAGACCCTGCGGTATGGATCGAGGACTATCTCCTTCATATCCACATGACCCGCGGTGATGATCTACACGCCATCAAATACCTCCCACTCAAGCTTAAAGGACCAGCTCGGCATTGGCTTAACAGCTTGCCAGCAGAATCAATTGGTTGTTGGGAGGACCTGGAAGCCGCATTCCTCGACAACTTCCAGGGCACCTATGTGCGACCACCAGACGCCAATGACCTAAGCCACATAATTCAGCAGCCAGAGGAATCGGCCAGGAAATTCTGGACACGGTTCCTAACGATGAAAAATCAAATAGTCGACTGTCCGGACGCAGAGGCCCTTGCAGCCTTCAAGCATAACATCTGTGACGAGTGGGTTGCCCGGCACCTAGGACAGGAAAAGCCGAAAACCATGGCAGCCATCACGACACTCATGACCCGCTTTTGCGCGGGAGAAGACAGCTGGCTAGCTCGTAGTAATAACATGACCAAGATCCCTAGTAATTCGGATACCAAGGACAGCATTGGCAGGTCGCGTCACACCAAGTAAAAGCGCCGCATTAACGGCGACAATGCTGAGGATACAACAGTTAATGCCGGATTTAGAGGCTCTAAACCCGGTCAGCGGAAAAAGCCATTCAAAAGAAATACTCCGGGCCCGTCCAATTTGGACCTTATACTCGATTGCTCGTGCCAGATACACGGCACCCCCGAAAAACCAGCCAACCACACCAACAGGGATTGTTGGGTGTTCAAGCAGGCAGGCAAGTTAAACACCGAAAACAATGACAAAGGGCTGCATAGCGATGACGAGGAGGAGCCCCAGCCACCAAACAATAGGGGACAGAAGGGTTTCCCCCCACAAGTGCGGATGGTGAACATGATATACGCAACCCACATACCCAAAAGGGAGCGGAAGCGTGCACTCAGGAACGTATATGCGTTGGAGCCAGTCCCCAAAGTTCAACCCATGGTCCTCCTGCCCGATCACTTTTGATCGAAGGACCACCCACTAGCATCCGCCATGGCGGATTCGCCACATTGGTTTTAGACCCAATCATTGTGGATTTCACCTCACTAGAGTCCTTATGGACGGCGGCAGGAGCCTGAACCTGCTTTATCAGGATACAGTGCGAAAAATGGGCATAGATCCCTCAATGATTAAACCCACAAAGACGACCTTTAAAGGCGTCATACCAGGTGTAGAGGCCAACTGTACAGGCTCAGTTACACTTGAGGTGGTCTTCGGATCCCCGGATAATTTCCGAAGCGAGGAGTTAATCTTTGACATAGTCCCGTTCCGCAGTGGCTATCACGCACTGCTCGGACGAACCGCATTTGCAAAGTTCAATGCGGTGCCGCACTACACATACCTCAAGCTCAGGATGCCAGGCCCTCGAGGAGTCATTACGGTCAATGGAAACACCGAATGCTCTCTCCGCACGGAGGAGCATACGGCGGCCCTCGCGGCGGAAGTACAAAGCAGCCTGTCAAAGCAATTATCCAGTCCGGCCATTAAACGTCTGGACACCGTCAAGCGTGCCCGGAGTAACCTACAACAAGACCGGCTGGCACATTCCGAGCACGCATAGCAATGCGGCCCTAACCCCAGCCCTCGCAAAATTGTGAAACCAGTACTGCGCATACATAACTACGCTCTGGAAATACCATGGGCATAGGGGGAGGGGCACGACCACGGCACACCGAAAATGCGGCTCAACCGCACAAGGGGCTCCCGATTTTGTCATTCTTTTTTTTTTCTTTCTTACTTTCAGGACTCTAGTTTCTGGAAGGCCTGTCCGGCAGCATAATCGCTGAACACACGATGCAACAGCCAGAGGCGTAGCTACGTCGAGTGTCCAGGTGGTCTCTATAACGAGCAGTATACTTGTTTCACATATCATCCCGCAGCTCGCCCCTGGAGGGGGGACATATTAAATAGTCCCATCTCTTTCTTATCGCACTATTTGTATCGTTCTGCTTTCACCGCAGACTTTTTGAATAAAAAATGCATAGCTTTTGTCTATTATTGCATTACCTTTTTTTTATATAACAATATGTTCAGTTATGACATAATGCAACAGTACACTTTGGTACAGCCAATACACCACGGGCTTGCGTACCCCAGAATATGGTGTGAGAAGTCCGAACACTCTCATGAGTGCGGCACCCCTAACTTATAGCATTATATGCATCGGCTCCGAATCATGTCTTGTGTCAATAGTTGGGTTTGCCCGGCTCCCATGTTTTGGTGCCTTACGTTCCCGTTATATCGGCTAAGGTAGCACTGGGAGAACCACTGCGATTGTGCCCCGGTTGAGCCGGGCTAAGCACCTCAGTGGAGAAAGCTAAAACTAACCGTCATGATAGGGCGAGAGCTGGTCGCTGTTCGAGAGGTTTTCGAGTCCCTAAAGACTTATGCCGCTTAGAGCGAGGAGTCGGCTTTGTCCGCCTAGGCGTGGATAGCGCCCGAACTCGGTCTTCCGAATACTAGGGGCTTCAAAATTTAAAATTATAGAATTCTATGGCTAAGTGAGAGTGTTTAAGCATTATAGTCCGATTGCCTTGTTCGTTGTGTTGAGCGCCTCCCTCGAAGGACCCAATAATGGGAAAAAGAGCGCTCAAGTTTATCCCGAACACCCGAGCACTCGCGGCATGGGGGCAGAAGCCGACGACTCGCCATCTCTCAATTTTGATAAACGACCACAAAATTACGTCTTTGGAGCACTCATCCGCTATACGGCGGGCACCCTTCAGAACACCCTCATAATACATCTCGGGCTTGCGATGCTCCTTGCCCGGCGTTGGTCCGTCCGTCACAAGCTTCTCAGCGTCCATCTTGCCCCAGTGCACTTTAGCACGGGCAAGGGCCCCTGAGCACCTTCGATGCATCTGGAGCGCTTGATGACTTCAAGCCTTGGACGAGGCATCCACCAGCCGCCTTACCAGCCAAGTAGCTTCGAGCATGGCTTCCCGATCCACACCGGACTGCCAAGACCCTTCATGGCCTGTTCGGCCACCTTATGGAGCTCGACCAGCTGCTTCAGCTGGTCGCTCAAAAATGGGTAAGTGTCCGCCTCGATATCGAGACCAGAACACCTTCTCCATCGAGCGTCCCTCCTCGGCTCGGTAGAATGCGGCTGCGTCTGACACACTCCAGGGAAGATTTGTGAATGCTCCTGGAGAGCTCCGGACTCGGGTAAGTAACAAGTAATTCACCTTTGCGTGCTTGCTTTGCATAAAGAATGCCTTACCCGCCGCTATCTTCTTCATCGCCTCAATTTCCTGGAGGGCTTTTTGGGCTTCGGCCTTGGTAGATTTGGCGCTCTCAAGCGCCGAGGCGAGCTCAGACTCTCGAGTCTTTGAGCCAAGCTCCAAACTCTCGTGTTTTTCCACGAGAGCCTGGAGCTCTTGCTGCACCGCCGCCACCCGCGCCTCCTGCTTCTCTCGCTCGGTGCGCTCCACGGCCGCATTGTTTTCGGCCTTGGACAGGGCTTCCTTTAGGGTCGCCACCTCGTTCGTGGCCCCTGCATACCCAAGTTGATCCTGTCATTTTTTGCAACCACATCTTTATATTTATATATATATATATATATATATATATATATATATATACTTACATAAAGTATTACTTACCTTCCTTGTCCTCGAGCTGCTTCTTGGCAAGGCCGAGCTCGTCCTCGGACCGCTCGAGGCTCTGCTTCAATGCATTAACCTCCGCAACAAGGTCTGGCAGAGGTCAACAAAGACAACCTGCATTCCCATATTGACATACTTATGTTAGACTCCTGCGTATATCTTTTTGATCCTCAGTTCGGCTTTTCTTTCCGAACACCAAACTAAGCGTCAGGGGCTACTGTCTATGCGGTAATATTTTTACATATCTTAAATACATAACTCAAAGCCTGTTAGAAGGCTGGCACAGGCTTCGGTTAGCCCGCTCTTGGCGGACTGGACCTTCTGGATCACCGCACTCATAATAGTGCGGTGCTCCTCGTTGATGCAGGCGCCGTTAAGCACCTCCAGCAGATTATCCGGTGCCTCCGGTTGGAAGGAGGTCACCGGCGTCGTAGGCTTGCCCTTCTTAGTAGGGGGCCGCCTACCGGATGCCGGAACCGTTGAAGGTTCCAGTGTGGTGTCCGGCCTAGGGCCGGACTTAGAGCCCTTTGGGGTTTTATCCCCTTTTCGCCTGGAGTCCGGGAGGTCGCCTTGCGGTGCCTCCAGGACCACCTCCTCCTGGCTTGGCCCCTTTTGGGACGCCACCTCGGCGTCATCCGCGACGCGAGGAGAGGAGGCGGTCGGAAGTGAAGTGCTGTTCACATCCGACGAACCCAGGGAACCGCTCGACGAAGCGTCGAGCCCGGCCTTGGGCGGACTGCATGATTATATCCGACGTCAGAAGGTACTGTGCAACAAAGGAACGCCATGAGTTATTCTGGTATCCGGAAACTTACAATTTCTCCAGGGGCTTGGCCCTGGATGGCCACTCCTCTTCGCCGTCGTTGGCGTTGGTGGAGTAGTCCGGAGGAAGGGTCCTTCCCTTCTTGGACCCTCCGCCCCCCCCCCCCAGTTGGGGCGGCCTTCCTTTTCTTCTCTCTTCCGGGAGAGACCTCTTTTTTCTCCTCCTCGTCTTCACGGGAGGAGTCCGCCTCGGAGTCATCGGACGATGAGTCCGACACCACCTGTCGCCGGGAACTCTTTCGAGTTCCCGTGGCCTGCTTCTTGGCCTTCTTCTCCGGCACCACGTAAGGTGCCGGGACGAGCAGCCCTGTCAAGTGGGCATCTGCTGGATCCTCGGGCAAAGGAGCTGGACAGTCGATCTTTCCGGTCTTCTTTTGCCATTCCTGTCAAAGGAACGGGAGCTTAGATCCCGCATAGAGTTAAACTATGAAAAACAAGTATCACGTAAAGGGTAAAATAAGCTTACTACGCTGTCTTGTCATTTCGCGCGGAATCCGCGATCCTCGGTGCTGGGAGGGGGAACCTCGGCGTCCTTGAATAGCACCTTCCAGGCATCCTCGTGCGTTGTGTCAAAGAGCCTGGTCAGTGTTTGGTGCTGGACGAATTGAACTCCCATAAGTTAAAGGCCCGTCGTTGACACGGGAGGATCCCGCGGATGAGCATGACCTGGACTACGTTGACGAGTTTAACCTCTTTGTTCACCAGGTCTTGGATGTAGGATTGGAGTCCGGTTCGCTCTTCTGAATTACCCCATGACAGGTCCGTCTCTTTCCAGGAGGTGAGCCTTGTAGGGAAGCCAGATCGGAATTCGGGGGCCGCTGCCAATTTAGGGTCACGCGGCTCGGTGATGTAGAATCACCCCGATTGCCACCCCTTTATGGTCTCACGAAGGAGCCCTCGAGCCATGTAATGTTGGGCATCTTGCCCACCATGGCGCCTCCGCACTCCGCTTGTTGGCCGCCCACTACCTTCGGCTTGACATTGAAGGTCTTCAGCCATAAGCCGAAGTGGGGCTTGATGCGGAGGAAAGCCTTGCACACGACGATAAACGCCGAGATATTGAGGACGAAGTTCGGGGCCAGATCGTGGAAATCCAGGCCGTAGTAGAACATGAGCCACCGGACTAATGGGTGAAGTGGAAAACCTAGTCCGCGGAGGAAGTGGGTGAGGAACACCACCCTCTCATGGGGCCTGGGGGTGGGGATGAGCTGCCCCTTGTCTGGGAGCCGGTGCGCTATGTCGTTAGACAAGTATCCGCCTCCTCAACTTCTTGATGTGTCCCTCCGTGACGGAGGAGACCATCCACTTGCCTCCCGCCTCCGACATGACTGGAGAAGGTTGAGGCGGGGTGTGCGGACTTGGGCGCTGGAGCTCGAGTGCGCGAAAATGGATAAGCAAAGGAGGAAGAAGGCGTAGATGGAAAAGGTGGATCCTTATCCCCTTATATGGGTGGACGAAACTATGTGCCCCCACCAGCCTGGTAAAACTCGCTTATCTCCCAAGCGCCGTAAATTAATGGCACGGTTGGGTTACCCACGTCCGTATTGATGAGAATCCCGGAATAAGGGGACACGATCTCTGCTTCAACAATACGTACAAAGGAAACCGCCTCGCTAAGTCTTATTTGAGGTGGGATAGTAAAAGCGATTGAATAAAGGCTTGGCTGCAGGTGATGACATGCTGCGAAATACGTCAGCAGATTAGATGTGTGTGTAAATATTATTCTCTCTACGGTGGTTTGTGGAAATTATTTTGCAGAGCCGAACACTATCCTTGTGTTCAAAATCTTCTATGAAGTATTCAAAGGAGGAACCCGCCTTGCAATGCCGAAGACAAACTGCGCGCCGGACTCGTTGTCATTGAAGCCTGGTTCGTGGGCTACCGAGGAGTCCTGGATTAGGGGTGTCCGGATGGCGGACTCTGGACTATGAAGATACAAGATTGAAGACTTCGACCCGTGTCCGGATGGGACTTTCCTTGGCGTGGAAGGCAAGCTTGGCAATACGGATATGTAGATCTCTTTCCATTGTAACTGACTCTGTGTAACCCTAACCCTCTCCGATGTCTATATAAACCGGAGGGTTTTTGTCCTAGGACGGACAACAATCATACCATAGGCTAGTTTCTAGGGTTTAGCCTCTCTGATCTCGTGGTAGATCTACTCTTGTACTACCCATATCATCAATATTAATCAAGCAGGAGTAGGGTTTTACCTCCATCGAGAGGGCCCGAACCTGGGTAAAAACATCGTGTCCCTTGTCTGCTGTTACAATCCGCCTAGACGCACAGTTCGGGACCCCCTACCCGAGATCCGCCGGTTTGGACACCAACAGGGGGGAAGAGTTGGTGTTGACGGCGGTGAAGTTGTTGGTGAAGATTGCGGTGATGGTGATGGCCCCCGGTGGCACTCCGGCGCCACAGGAAGCGAGGGGGAGAGAGCCCCCCTCCTTCTTATTCTTCCTTGACCTCCTCCCTAGATGGAAGAAGGGTTTCCCCTCTGGTCCTTGGTCTCCATGGCATGGGAGGGGCGAGAGCCCCTCCGAGATTGTATCTGTCTCTCTGTCTCTCTCTGTTTCTGCGCTGTCAGATCTGGCCTTTCACGGTTTCTTTTATAACCGGAGATTCATAACTCCGAGTGGGCTGAATTTTGGACACGATCTCTATCTGGAAATTAGCTTTCTTGCAGTGAAAGAAGGGCTCCAACCACCTTACGGGGTGGCCACGAGGGTCCTGGGTGGGCCTGACCCCTTGGGGCGCGCCCCCTGCCTCGTGTCCCCCTCGGGCATCGTATCACGTTGATTCTTCTTCCCAAAAATCACAAATATTCCACAAAAATCTCCGTCCATTTTTATCCCGTTTGGATTTCATTTGATATGGATTTTCTGCGAAACAAAAAACATGCAACAAACAGGAACTGGCATTGGGCACTGGATCAATATGTTAGTCCCAAAAATAGTATAAAAAGTTGCCAAAAGTATATGAAAGTTGTAGAATATTGGCATGGAACAATAAAAAAATTATAGATACGACAGAGACGTATCACGCCTATTAATGTTGAAAGCAATACTATGCAAACCATGACACCGGAGGAACACATAAAACAAACATTCTGGAACACTCCAGAATCGTGAAAAAAGAGGAGGTATGTGATACGGTAAGTAAACGGACTCCAAATAATCCGCAAAAATATTTTTTGTCAGTTTTGGAAAATAAGAAATAACCAGGAAGGCAAACGAGGAGGGCACAAGACACCAGGGCACGCCTCGCATGCGTGCGCACTTAAGTGGGTTATGCCCACCTCTGTAACCTTCCCGACTCTGTTTCCCCTAGTTTTGCTTGTTTGCCAAGGTAAAAAATCTTTATATACCCCCCGGACGTATTGACCACCGTATCACGGAGAAATCTTCTGTTCTTCTTTCTTGTTGTTTTTTGGGCAGATCTAAAAATATGTCATCTCAAGACTCAGAAGGTGAGAGCTATGTTGCTGATTATATTGCAAACCCCAAGGTTTACGGAGATGTGGAACATTATGGTTGGACCGGGAGGAAGAAGAACACTTGCGGAACCTCATCATCACCACCTCCTTATTTATCACCAAAGGAGACTCGAGTTCATGGTATGGGCACTCCCCTTGGCTTGTGCCAAGATTGGGGGAGGTGCCCCGGTATCGTATCACCACCACTATCTTCACTTTCATTTATCTTAGTTCGATCTTTAGTCATCTTTTGATTCAGTGGAATAAAAGTTTAGTTTGAATCTTTTCTCTTCGAGTGTTTGCTTAGTGATCTATCTATCTATGTAATCGTGTGAGATATAGAATAAAGATTATTTCAAGTTTTGCTTTCTTTAACTTTTGTTTCAATAAAAATAAAAGGAATAATGAAAAAGATCATATGCTAATCTTATGGTAAGTAATGACATCACATAAGGAAAAGTATAAGTGGTAAAATTTATTGGAGATTGACAAACATAACATTGGTCAATGATTCAATTCATGAAAGAATTAATAAGGGAAGAGAAGATTCACATGCAAATACACTATCTTGGACATCTTTTATGTCTGTGAGTCCCCATTAAATATTATGTGTCAAAATTGTTGACGTTGGACAAGGAAGACAACGTAATGATTTATGTTTGTTTATATTCACATAGAAGTTATATTGTCATAGATCCTTCAACATATGGTGCTTGCTCAATATCTTTGCTAGCCAAAAATTCCGCACTAAGTAGAGATACTACTTGTGCATCCAAAACCCTTAAACCAAAAATCTTGTTTTGAGAGCCCACCATACCTACCTATGGATTGAGTAAGATCCTTCAAGTAAGTTGTCATCGGTGCAATAAGGCAATTAAAATTGCTTCCAAATGTGTTGGATCATTTAGTGTAAGAGAAAATTGAGCGTTGTATGAATTTGTGATGGCAAAATAATAAAAGCGACAGACTGCATAATAAAGGTTGCTATCATAAGGGGCAATATTATGTGACGTTCTTTTGCACTAAGAGATTGAGCATACAAACAAAAAGCGCATGGCAACCTCTGCTTCCCTATCACGAAGGGCATATCTTTTACTTTTATGCATTTACTTTTATGTAAGAGTCAAAGTATTCTTCCCTATTCCTTATTATTTTCTCTTTTTTGCAAGCATCATGTGGTGAGGAAAGATCTAGGCACATATACCCAGTTGGATATGAGTGGGCATGAGTTATTATTGTTGACATCACCCTTAGGTGAATACATTGGGAGGCGAAACTATAAGCCCCTATCTTTCTATGTGTCCAGTTGAAACTTTTTGTTCATGGGTATGATGTGAGTGTTAGCAATCATAGAAGATTATATGATGGTTGAGTATGTGGACTTGCCTAAGGGCTCCGATACGCGACCCTTCCTGAAAAGATGATGAATTGTAGTTGCAAAGTTGACTGAGAACATAGTTTGTTGGTTTTCAATAGAGTTTATGCTTTATACTTCAATGTTGTGATGAATTGTTACTTGTTCATGAGAAGTTATATGATAAAAGTGGTATGATAAAGTTTTATGTTAAAGTTTGTTGTTGTTGTAATAATATGCATGATGCTTCTATGTCTGTATTTCATTTTTATTGACACCTCTCTCTCTATCTCTAAGCATGTGGACATGTTTTTTGATTTTGGTTTTCGCTTGAGGACAAGCGAGGTCTAAGCTTGGGGGAGTTGATACGTCCATTTTGCATCATGTTTTGCTACTATTATTTATAATGTTTTTATGCATAATAATGCTTTATGGAGTAATTCTAATGCCTTTTCTCTCATAATATGCAAGGTTTACGCAAAGTGGGAGAATCCCGGCAGCTGGAATTCTGGACCTGAAAAAGCTACGTCAGAGTTACCTATTATGCACATCTCCAAATGAGCTAAAATTTTTCGGAGAATTGTTTTGCAATATATAAAAAATACTAGAGAAAATAACTACCAGAGGAGTGCTACTTCTTGATCTTGCATTGGTTTTTCCCATGAAGAGGAAAGGGTGATGCAGCAAAGTAGAGATAAGTATTTCCCTCAGTTTAGAACCAAGGTATCAATCCGGTAGGAGATACACACAAGTCTCCAATCTATGCACTTGCACAAACAATCAAACAATTGCACCCAACTCGATAAAGGGGTTGTCAATCCCTTCATGGTCACTTGCAAAGGTGAGACCTGATAGAGATAGGTATAAAAGATTACTAAAACGTAAAATAAAATAAAAGTAAATAAAATGCAGCGATATTTTTTTTTGGTTTTTTGGTTTATAGATCTGAAAATATATGATGGAAAATAGACCCGGGGGCCATAGGTTTCACTAGAAGCTTCTCTCTTGAAGGAAAATAATACGGTGGGTGAACAAATTATTGTCGAGCAATTGATAGAAAAGTGCAAAGTTATGACAATATCCAAGGCAATGATTCTGAATATAGGCATCACGCCCGTGTCAAGTAGACCGACTCATGCCTGCATCTACTACTATTACTCCACACATCGACCGCAATCCAGCATACATCTAGAGTATTAAGTTCATAAGAACGGAGTAATGCCTTAAGCAAGATGACATGATGTAGAGGGATAAACTGAAGCAATATGATGAAAACCCCATCTTTTTACCCTTGATGGCAACAATACTAATACGTGCCTCGCTACCCCTACTTTCTCACTGGGTGAGGACACCGCAAGATTGAACCCAAAACTAAGCACCTCTCCCATTGCAAGAAAAACCAATCTAATTGGCCAAACCAAACCTATAATTCAAAGATAAATACAAAGATACCAAATCATGCATATAATAATTCAGAGAAGATTCAAATAATATTCATAGATAGACTAATCATAAATCCACAATTTATCGGATCTCGATAAACACACCTCAAAAGAAGATTACATCAGATAGATCTCCGACAACATTGAGTAGAACATGGTATTGAGGATCAAAGAGAGAGAAGAAGCCCTCTAGATACTAGCTATGGACCCGTAGGGAAATAGGGTTGATGTAGAAGCCCTCCGTGATCGAATCCCCCTCCGGCAGGGTGCTGGAAAAGGCCCCAAGATGGGATCCCACGGGTACAGAAGGTTACGCGGCGGAAAAGTATTTTGGTGGACACTTCAGGTCGTTTGAGAATATTTGTGAATTTATAGAGCTGAGAGGGAGGTCGGTGGACTCCCAGGGGACCCACAAGCCAGGGGGCACGTCCCCTAGGGCGTGCACTGAGGGCTTGTGGAGCCCTCGGGACTCTTGTGACTTCATCTCCAAGTTACATGGATGTCTTCTGGTCCAAGAAAGATCATCGCGAAAGTTTTATTCCGTTTGGACTTCGTTTGATATTCTTTTTCTGTAAAATTCAAAAAACAAGTAAAAAAACAAAAACTGGCACTAGGCTCTAGGTTAACAAGTTAGTCCCAAAAATAATAAAAAACGGCATATTAATGCATATAAAACATCCAAAACAGATAATATAATAGCATCGAACAATAAAAATTTATAGATACGTTGGAGACTTATCAAGGAGCTCCACCAGGTGGGCACAATACACCTGGGCGTGCTAGGCCCCCAGGCACGCCCTGGTGGGTTGTGTTCTCCTCGACCCACCTCCGGTGCCCATCTTCTGGTATATAGGTCATTTTGACCTAGAGAAAATCAGAGGGGGACTTTCGGGACGACGCGCCGCCGTCTCAAGGCGAAACTTGGGCAGGAGCACTTTCGCCCTCCGGCAGAGCGATTCTGCCGGGGGAACTTCCCTCCCGGAGGGGGAAATCATTGTCATCGTCATCACCAACAACTCTCCCATCTTTGGGAGGGCAATCTCCATCAACATCTTCAACAACAGCGTCTCCTCTCAAACCCTAGTTCATCTCTTGTGTTCAATCTTTGTATCGGAACCTCAGATGATTGGTACCTATGGGTGACTAGTAGCATTGCTTACATCTTGTAGTTGATTACTATATGGTTTATTTGGTGGAAGATTATATGTTCAGATCCATTATGCTATTTAATACCCCTCTGATCTTGAGCATGATTATCATTTGTGATTAGTTACTTTTGTTCTTGAGGTCACGGGAGAAATCTTGTTGCAAGTAATCATGTGAACTTGATATGTGTTCGATATTTTGATGATATCTATGTTGTGATTCCCTTAGTGGTGTCATGTGAACATCCACTACATGGTACTTCACCATATTTGGGCCTAAGGGAATACATTGCGGAGTAGTTATTAGATGATGGGTTGCTCGAGTGAAAGAAGTTTAAACCCTAGTTTATGCGCTACTTCGTAAGGGACCGATTTGGATCCAAAAGTTTAATGATATGACTAGATATTATCTTAATACTTTTCTCGTAGTTGCGGATGCTTGCGAGGGGGTTAATCATAAGTAGGAGGCTTGTTCAAGTAAGAACATCACCTAAGCACCGTTCGACCCACATATGAAATTATCAAAGTAGCGAACACGAATCAAACCAACATGATGAAAGTGACTAGATGAAATTGTCGTGTACCCTCAAGAACGCTTTGCTTATCATAAGAGACCGTTTTGGCCCGTCCTTTGCCACGAAAGGATTGGGCTACCTTGCTGCACTTTATTTACTGTTACTTGTTCGTTAAAAATTATCTTGCTAACAAACTATCTGTTACCGACAATTTCAGTGCTTGCAGAAAATACCTTGCTGAAAACCACTTGTCAATTTCTTCTGCTCCTCGTTGGATTCGACACTCTTACTTATCAAAAGGAATACGATTGATCCCCTATACTTGTGGGTCATCAGTCGTTGAATAAAGTTTGTAAACATAGTATTGGTTAATTGTTATGTCATATTACACATGTTCTGTTAGTCAAATTTAGACCTAAACATCTGTCTCCGCCTAAAAAACCCGGATGGAGGGATTTTTTTATGAGCAACTGGAAAGAGATCTGCCTTTTGAATTGACTAGTTTACCAGGGAAATTGACCATCATAAACCATCATTTTGTTTATAGGAATGCCAAGGAGCAGAGAGAAGAGACGCCTTCTATGATTTTCACTTGAAGACAAGACATGTCAAGCCAATAATAGTGCACTTTCAGGTACCAATTTTTATGGACATCTCTTTCAGGCCTCGACACTCACATGCATATGACTACTCGCACCCGCATAAAGTTATTGTGAGAATGATTTAACCTATTTTCTTTATATTTTCACCATGAATTATTTATGTTGTTTGCATGGACAAACAGACACTTGATTCGGAAAATTGGTACTCCATAGTAACAAGTAATATGGATCGGAGGAAGTATTAGAATTTTCTAACTTACCGGTTACCACATGTGGTCATAAATTGTGACGTCTTATCATGCATGGCGCCTCTTATGTTTCCATGCTTGCCTTTGTGTGTTAGCTATTGTACTTGCTGAAAGTGGCTCTGTCAGGGAATTCTTGGGTCTGCTAACAGGGATGATTAACCTGATTAACACTGTTTCATGGGTAAACATTTTTTATTCCTTTCTCGCAAAAAAAACTTTTTTATTCCTCATCACTGTTAGGGTATGTTTGGTCATTTGGCCTATAGGTAGGCTGTTGCCTGTTGGCCACGCGGACATAATTCAATTTTCCAAAGTCTGCAAAATTTCAAATTTGTACAGATCTAACAAGTAAATGACAGTGTCTCTTCATCGCAGAAAAAGAAAGGAAAATGAAACTAATAGGCTCCAACGTCAAACCACACGTGCTTGGCGTAGTAGTTGTGTAAACAACTCTCAATTTTTCGTACTGTTGTGTTCTGCGTTAATTCATGTTTCCTCTATGTATATACATGGATAACATTTGTTGCAGGGCATATGATGACTGGGTCCTAAGATGGAACTGTAGTTTTGGTGTCAGCAATTAAACAGTGATAATAGGGCAGCTGCAATATTAGGTCATTTCATATCAAGTCTACAAGTGTGTGGACAAGGATCCCCAGAAGGCGGCATTATTGTGAATCACCATGGAAGATGGTATGGTGGGAAAGTTCTATGACAGGCAAAGAAGAATCTCCTTGAATTCCTTTTTGCAGGTTACACAAGAGAAGAAGATTGATACATTACATACTGTCTTATGGTTCACTGTTACTCCCTCTACAAAGAAATACACGAGCGTGATCTAAACCTCTTATATTTCTTTACAGAGGGAGTACTATTTAACACTATTTTTTGTTGGATGATACGTTCCCAATGCTATGAAAATGGTGCGCCAATACATCTCCTTGTTATGGCTTATGTATATTATATGGCAGGCCTTGACCTTTTAATGCCTCTTTGATTGAAAAGATTTTCACACAATTTTTGGAGGATTGAATACTATGTTGGTTGTTTGATTCGTAAGATTGTATCCTATAGGAAATATAGCTCCTACTGTATCATTTGTAATACATTCCATAGGAAATATAGCATCCACTCAAACCTCTTGGCAAAAAAAATCTTTAATTTTCCTATGATGCAATCAAACTAACTCAAATTGTGTATCCTAGCTATGCAAGGCCGTATGCAAAGGCTGGGTGTGTGCTCACTGTGTTTGTACCTCTTGATGTTTCAATTTGAGCAATAAAATCCACCCTTTGTCGAAAAAACTCAAATCGTGTAGGATTCGAATGGGAATCACATTCCATTACCGTGCTCTTCCTATTCCTACGTTTTCACAATCCCGCACATCAGAGAAGTCCTTAACTGTTCTGGTGTGCTAATGCGTATGAACTAACTGGTTTACCTGGAATTTTTTTTTAATCGATTTACCTGAAGTTTGAGTCTGGGTTCAGATTAATAACTTATATGAACTTTGGTTGCAGAGATCTAGCTCCTTACTAACTTGAAGGAGATCTAGATTAACAGTAGCATCACATAGTTGTAATTACCCGAGTGAATTTTAACAGAAGCTCACTGTTATGTCCTCCATCGGCGATCTTGTTTGTTATCGTAGTACTCCCTCAGTAAAGAAATATAAGAGCATTTAGACCACTAAAGTACGAAGGGAGTAGAATTTGGTGTGGTAGCAACCACTTGAATAGAATGGCACTCATTTGCATCATGGTATTTCTGCAGAGTTTTAAGTAGAATTCTGGTGTGAATGCACTGACCGTATACTTTTCCATGTGCAGCTGAGGAACCTCCGGTCGGCTACGTCCAAGCATGATGTGTACGTGACACATAACTATTCTATGACGCATTGGTCATCCCTACTCCGGAGAGGAAAAGAAGTGCTCCATGTGGCAGGCCCAAATCAGGTGATCTACCACAGAGCAATGTGATAGTCCTGCATCGCCGGAATGTGATCAATCTCTGATCCACTGTGGAACCTTGATATGCAGGGAGGTCGGCCCTTGTCAAGGGTGCAGATCAGCACCATGACTGTAAAGGACAACCTCCTGCCGGCTGGTGATTTCCATGGGAGCTGATCTGCAAGGTAAGGAGGAGTGGGCACGCAGTGCAGATTGTGGTTGTTCTTGATCTTGTTATCTATAAGCTGACGACTACGTTTGTTGTGTATTTGTGTCAGTATGTTGATCAGCCTAGAGTGGCGTTCTATACAAACCTAGCCGGCAACAAGAAGTCCATCACCAACGCCGTCGAGATCTACGAATCACCCAAGTGAGAAAACACATTGTACATAGTAGAAATTTATCTTCCGAATGCAAAATGATCTGCTAACCGATCTGGGTATTGTCTCGTGACACAGTGGCTCTACCCGGGTGATGGTTGCAAACAACGACTGTGTTGTTAGAACTTTTGACACAGAGAAGTACAATCTTCTCACCCAGTTCCCCTTTGCGTGGTACGTCAATGTCCCCATCAACCTAGTTCCCTGGTGGCGTCTCCATACCCCCAGCTTGTCGGCGTCCTCTGCCTGGACTCTATCATGAAGGTTAGATATTTTTTTTGGGATTAATGTGGGAGTTTGTACGCTGTCTGCCTGGCCTCTGTACAGAGGTTAGATTTTTGTTGTTGAGAATCACAGAGGTTAGATATGGATGTATTTTTGGTTATGGTGGCAATTTCTAACGGGTTAATCAACACCGTAATAACTTAGTCCCACGCTAGATTAATGGCTGGTAAAATCTAATTAACGTGGGAATTTGTAGGGAGTCTAGAATTAGTATAAGTATAGAGGTATAGATAGATAGATAGATAGATAGATAGATCTAGATGGCTCAAATGAAGGAGTGATCTACATAAAAAAGTTTTGTATTCGACGTGAACATCTTAGAAGTTTGGGCCATTGTCGGTGTACAAAAGTAGGGGCACACCTCTGTACCCCTTTACTTGTGCACGGGCAGTCGGAGCGGCGCGCCACGGCCACACGAAGCAGGGCAGAGGAGGGGAGCTGGAGAGAAGCCGAAGCACAAGATGGACAAGGTGACTCCAAGACCAAAGATACCAAAGAGCGAGAGGGCGAGGTGGACTACCCCGGCAAGGCCCTTGTCGCGACAGCCTCCGCAGCCCCAGCAAGAGCCTTTCCGGGGCAACTTACCCGATGCTAACAGAGCGGGCCACCCTTGAGCCCACGGGTTCCAACTCAACCAACCACATTGGAACTAGGGCTCGGGAGGCACCTCCGTGGTAGCATTTAAATCTTTGTAAAGACCACAGAAATATGAGATCAGATGAGAACCAGAAGACGGCGACCCTCGGCGAGATCCTTGCCGAGGAGATCCACAAGAACCCCGGCAAGCACCTTGCCGGGGACGACTGCAACGCCACGGAAAGACCCTTGTCGGGTCCCCCGGCAAGACCCTTGCTGAGGGCGTCAGCGGGGCCACTGCCAGGCCCACGTCGACCAAGACTCCACCACCGTCCTCAAGCAGCTGCTAGCTTAACCAGCTGGCAGGCACCTGCGTGGCCATGGGCGGCCTCTACACCAACTCAGCAAGCATCTGCGTGTTGGCATGCAAAACTTCGTGAAGACCCTACCACCGCGCCACCTCAGCTGCCTGCCTACCTACATGGCGCCGCATGCACCGCCGGCCTGGGTGCGTGTCGAAGCGAGGCGAGGCGGAAACGGACGGGACGGGCTCCGTTCGCATCCCCGATAAAGCTAAGGGACACCTAAGCTATGCATTAAATGCGTCTTGTCCTGTAACACGAGCGATAAGCTCGCAGCACTGTAGGCCTTTCCACCTCCTGTGTGCCACTGTGGCAGCCCCTTTCGACTATAAAAGGAGGCCCTTGGCATACTGGAGAGGGATTCGGATCTTTTGAACTATGCAGCCACCATAGCTAGTTCGAGAGCTCAAGAACTCTCTCAATACATCCACCAAAGCACGACTAGGGTATTGCGCATCCTCGCGGCCCGAACCTGGGTAACGATCCTTGTGTTGACTGTTATTCCTGCTCTTCTCACAACCCTGCGCCCCGGTAACCGTAGGAGGGATTCTTGTGATCCCATAGGTGTCGTTTCCCACCGACATCTTTGGTGCGCCAGGTAGGGGGTGCAATTGTGAGAATCTGGTCCAATAGTTAGCCTAGCAGTTATTCATCGCCATGGCTCCCAAGAAGAAGACGGTCATGGCGATCGGCTCGCCGGGAGCCGAACGGCCCGTGCTGGCGGGCGAAAGCAGCGGCCGGCGATCGCGGACAGACCCGGCCGCAATTCCGCGAAAGCACCAAAGATCGCTCTGGTAGTCAGAGCCTGGCGAGTGGCGTCGTTTGTGCGCCAGGCGACGGGCCGCACGCCGTCAAATCCAAAGACGGAGCTGGGGCCCCCGCAGGCGGTGCGGGGCCCTCCAGGAGTGTCGTTGTGCCATCCACGGGCGGTGCGGCAACCTCCAAGACGCCCACGCCAGCGCCCACAGTGCGCTCTTCCCAGGGTGCGCGAGACGTGCAGCGCCACCACGCTGGAGACCCCGAACACCATCGTGGGAATTGCCCTATGCATCGTCCGCGGGACGAAGGAGTCTAGCATGCTCGCCGAAGTGCTGGCGAAGATGGCACGCAGCCGCTGGGCCGTGGTAGAGCTCCTTCTAATGTAGTTAGAAGTCGAAGCGCGCCACGGTCCACGCAGCTGTCACCACCACCCACGCCAGCAGAAGCTTTGGCGCGCGCGCAGCTGCTCCTCGACTTCCCTCCTGCTGCGGAGAAGCTCGACGAGTGGAGAGCCACCATCCGGAGCCTCGTCGCCGTCGCCAATAAAGATGATCCGCGACCGGCAGGGCCTTCGTGCCGGCGCTCCGTCGAACCACCGCTTGCCAGCGGTGGAGGGGCCAGGGGTGCTGCCGCCACGGTGCACTCTCCTCCTCCACGCCAGCCACCGCTGGTGTTGGTCCATCACGATGACGCTTAAGAAAATATTTCCATAGCGTCGTCCGACCCACGGACCCACCGCGACCAACGCCAAGTTCTTCGAGTACGAGCCCATGAAGATGCTCGAACCACTATCGAGCGTCTGCGCGACACGCTCCACCAGTCGGACAAGCGGGTGGGACCCGCTATGGACCACCCAGCGCCGGGGAGCTCTTGCGGCCTACCTTACGAGGTGGGTTGCCCAGCTTTTACCCGTGAGCTGTGGCAGTTCCAGTGGCCGTCCCACTGCACGTTCAAGCGCGACGTTGGCGAGAAGTACAACGACAAGACCCATCCGTCGGAGTTCCTTAGCATCTACACCATCGTGATGCAAGCTGCCGGAGCTCGCGACGACAAGGTGCTTGCCAATTACTTCCCGTTGGCACTGAAGCCCAACGTCATGTCTTGGTTGATGCACTTGCCGGAAGATTCCATCTTTTCTTGGTCGGATCTATGGCATGAGTTAGTTGGTGCCTTCAACAGGGGCCACCAAGCTCATGACCAGGCTAGTGATCTGCATATCATTCCCCAGAAGGAAGGAGAAACCCTGCGCAAGTACATCCAGAGGTTCAGCCGGGTGTAGTACAACATCCCCGATGTTCATCCCGCGCCGGGATCAGCGCGTTCCATCAGAACGTGTGCAATCGCAAGATGCGCGAAGAGCTGGCAATGAACAAGGTTAAGGATGTGGCCGAACTTTATGTTCTGGCCCATAGGTGTGCCCGGGCTGAAGAGGGAAGGAAGTACCCGGGCAAGGACGCCAGCGCGGAAACCGATTCTACTGATGAAGACATCGCCGCCCCGATGAAGAAGGGCCAGCGTCGCAACCTTAAAGGGCAAGACCGTGCTTGCCGTCGAGGGATCCGGCAGCACCGTCGCCGCCAAGAAGGCTAAGGCAAACGACCCTGGCAAGGAGATTGCCGGGTGCGCCGCCTGCTGGGCTTTGGCGGCTGCCGACAAGCCAGGAAGCTCCGACAAGCAGTACTGCAAGATCCACCGCACCAAGGGCCACGACCTCCAGAACTACCGACAAGTCGAGCTGCTTGCTGAGAAGCAAAATGCTGAGTACGAAAGGCGGGGCAAGGAGAAGGGCCAGGATGGCGCTGAGGGATCTGGCAAGAAGCGTGGCGGCCAAGGAGGCCGCCGTGGCAAGGATAACCAACAAGAGAGGCCCGCTCGGGGCCGCGACAAGAACCAAGAAGATGATGATCATGATGAGGACGACGAGTCCGGCGAGCAAGAGTTCTAGAAGGCTACAGAGGCCATGTGTGTCAACGGTGGCGCCTCGCTGCATACTTCTCACCGGCAGCTCAAATAGTTGGCGCGTGAGATTACAGCGGCGGAGCCCATGTTCGACGCTCAGAAACTGCTGAAGTGGTCCAGCACGCCCCTCATCTTTGACGCCGAGGATCACCCTGACCGCACAACTGCGGTCGGGTGTTTGCCGTTGTTGGTTTCACCAACGATACGCAACCTCAAGGTGAACAAGATGCTGGTTGACGGCGGGGCCGGTCTGAACTTGATCTCACCCGTTGTGATCAAAAGGCTGCAAATTCCTGATGGAGACCTCGAGGAAACGGGCACGTTTCAAGGGGTCAACCCGGGGAGGAGCCAGCCAAAGGGGAAGGTCAGGTTGCCCGTACGTTTGGAGGCGAGCTGAACTACATGACAGAGAGGATTGTTTTCGACGTAGCCGAGATCCCCTTGCCCTACAACGAGATCCTCGGTCGCCCGGCACTGGCCAAGTTCATGGCGGCGTCGCACTACGCCTACAACACGTTGAAGATGCCTGGGCCGATGAACATCATCACCGTCCCCTTTGACTAGAAGGACGCACTGATCTGCGCCGACCTACTCTACTAGGAAGCAGTTGCAGCAACTGCCGCCAAGGCACTTGCTCCTTCCGCTGAAGCCCCGGGAGGGAAGAATAAGACCGGCAAGACCTCTCGCACCCACTCCGGCAAGCGCACCTCTTCGGAGTGTTGTGCTACCGTCGAGGACGTGCCAGAGAGCTCCACCGGCAAGAGCAATAAATCTAGAGCTACGCCACCAGAGACCAAGAAGGTGTCCGTCACGGAGGATGGCATGGGAGGGGCTTTCACCGTAAGCTCCACCCTCGACAGCAAATAGGAAAGCGCGCTCGTCACTTTCCTGTGGGCGAATGTCGATGTGTTTGCATGGCAAGCATCTGACATCCCCGACGTTCCCAGGGAAGTGATTGAGCACCATCTTGCTGTCTGTCCCCATGCGCGACCCGTCAAGCAGAAGATCAGAAAGTTGGAAGCAGCGGGCTTGGTGAGGGGAGTGCTCCATCCGATGTGGTTGGCCAATCCGGTAGTGGTGCGCAAGACAAACGGGAAGTGGAGGCTGTGTATTGATTACATAGATATCAATAAGGCTTGTCCTAAGAACCCCTTCCCGTTGCCGCGCACCGACCAGATTGTTGACTCCACTGCCGGGTGTGATCTGTTATCATTCCTCGACGCCTACTCAGGCTACCACTAGATCTTCATGACAAGAGAAGACAAAGAGAAGACAACATTCATCAACCCATGTGGTATGTACTGCTTTTTATGGATGCCTTTCGGGTTGAAGAGTGCTGGCTCAACGTTTGCAAGGGCGGTCCAAATTGGTTTTGAACCCCAGCTACATAGAAATATGGAAGCCTATATGGATGACATAGTGGTCAAAACCAAGGACAGGGCAACTCTTGTACAAGACTTAGAAGAGACGTTTGCCAACCTGCGCAAGATCAACCTCAAGCTGAACCCTGAGAAGTGTGTCTTCCGTGTTCGTCCGGCAAACTTCTTGGGTTCTTCGTGTTGCAGCGTGGATCAAGGAAAACCCAGACAAGATCAAGGCTATCGAGCAGATTGAGGCACCCAAGCGGATCAAGGATGTGCGTCGGCTCACTGGCTGCGTTGCCGCCATGAGCCGATTCATCTCCATGTCTGCCGAGCGCGCCCTTCCTTTTTTAAGATCCTGAAGAAGGCGGGCCCAATGGAGTGGACCCCAAAGGCCGAAGCAGCATTGCAAGACCTAAAGAGATACCTTTCCTCTACACCGATACTAGTTGCGCCTAGACCACAAGAGCCGTTACTGCTGTATCTGGCAGCGACGAATCAAGTGGTCAGTGTCGTGCAAGTGGTGCAGAGGGAGGTTGACGAAGAGGCAGTGGCAATGGCAGGACCGACAGACGGCAAGTCAGAGACTCCCCTGGCAGGGCCTGGTGCTGGCAAGGCAAGGCTCCCGGCAGAGTCTGACGCCATCGGGACATAGCCCGCGCCGTCAAGCAGAGCGGTGCAGAAGAAGAAGATGATGCAGCACCCGGTTTTCTTTGTCAGCTCCCTCTTGCAGGGGCTAGGTCAAGATATTCCGGTCTGCAGAAATTGCTCTTCGGCCTCCTTATGGCCTCGAGGAAGCTGCATTATTACTTCCAAGCCCACGAGATCACTATGGTCACCTGCCTCCCTTTGCAACGGATACTGCACAACCCAGACGCAACCGGAAGGATTGTGGAGTGGGCCTTGGAATTGTCAAGCTTTGGGTTAAAGTTTGAAAGTACTTCAACCATCCAGAGAAGAGTCCTGGCGGAGTTCATTGCAGAATGGACCTCAGCGCCTGACGAAGAGATCCAGGAGACCACTCTCCCCGGCAAGGAAACAGCTCGTGACTGCATTATGTACTTTGACGGAGCTTTCTTGCTGCAAGGCGCCGGTGCTGGTGTGCTGCTCATCGCACCCACTGGGGAGCACCTCAAGTATGTAATCCAGATGCACTTTCCCAGGGAGATGTCCACCAACAACACTGCTAAGTACGAGGGATTGTTTGCCGGTCTCAGGATCGCAGCAGACCTCGGAGTTAAAAAGCTCATCGTCAGGGGTGATTCGCAGCTTGTCGTCAGACAAGTCAACAAAGATTATCAGAGCCAGTTGATGGAGGCCTACGTAGAAGAGGTGAGGAAGCTGGAGTAGCGCTTTGACGGTATACAAGCAGAGCATGTTCCTCGAGCGGAGAACGACATCGCCGATTACCTGTCAAAGCGCGCTGCATTCAAGTTACCCGTGGAACCAGGTACCTTTTTGCTCCGGTTAACTCAACCATCCGTCGAACCATCAACGGAGCAGAAGAAGCGGAGGAAATCAGGCCCTGGTAAGTACTTTCCCGCCGAGCCCCTAGGGGCCGCCGGCAAGGGTGTTGCCGTGGGGCCTGAGCCTGCCGAGGAGCGACCGACTCTGGTAGGCCATCAAGCCCTTGCCGTAGAGACGGATGCTCCCATGGCGGAAGAGATGCGTTTGGTCCTTGCCGTCGAGCCCCAGGCTCCGGTGTGGGCACAGCACACCGTCCGTTTCCTCCAGACAGGGGAACTTCCTGAGGAGTTGGAAGAAGCGGAAAAAGTAGCCCGTCGGTATGCCTTGTACCAGTTCGTCGATGACGTCCTGTACAGAAAAAGACTGAACGGTGTGAAATTGAAGTGCATCCCGCAGGAGGAAGGACTGGAGCTGTTGGAGAAGATACACGGAGGCATATGTTGCTCCCACATAGGGTCAAGGGCCCTTGCCAGCAAGGCGTTTTGGTAGGGTTTCTTCTGGCCCACTGCCCTCCAGGATGCAACGACACTAGTAACCAAGTGTGAAGCGTGTCAGTTCCATTCAAAGAAGCTTCATCAACCAGCTCAAGCCCTTCAAACAATCCCTCTCTCCTGGCCATTCTCTGTCTGGGGGCTCGACATACTAGGCCCCTTCCCCCATGCTGTCGGGGGCTTTGAGTACTTGTACGTTGCGATCGACAAGTTCACAAAGTGGCCGGAGGTGGAAGCAAAGCGAGGTGACAGCCGTGATCCACCGTCAAGTTCTTCAAGGGGCTAGTCTGCCGTTTTGGTGTACCAAACAGAGTCATCACCGACAATGGCACGCAGTACACAAGCCACACCTTCATGCAGTACATCCAAGACCTCGGCAGCAAGGTCTGTTTTGCTTCCGTCGCACACCCCCGGAGCAACGCCAAGCGGAGAGGGCGAATGCTGAAGTGTTGCGAGGCCTGAGAACGAAGACCTTTGACAGGCTGCACAACAGCGGAAGGCGCTGGATTGATGAGTTGCCGGCGGTTCTTTGGTCGATCAGAATGACGCCAAATCAATCCACCGGCCATACACCCTTTGCCCTAGTATATGGGGCAGAGGCAGTTCTCCCCACGGAACTCATATACGGGTCACCTCGAGTGCTCGCTTATGATGAGCTTGAGCAAGAGCAGTTGCGGCAAGATGATGCAATGCTCCTTGAGGAAGATCGTCTTCGGGCGGCTGTGAGAGTAGCACGCTACCAGCAAGCCTTGCGCCGCTACCATAGCCTCAAGGTTCATGCCCTAAGCTTTGAGGAAGGCGACCTTGTTCTTCGACGCGCTCAGTCGGCGAAGAATACCAACAAGTTGACGCCAAAGTGGGAAGGCCCTTATCGGGTAAAACGAGTCACCAGGCCCGGTGCAGTCTGCCTGGAGACCGAAGATGTTGTCCCAGTGAGCAACTCCTGGAACATCGAGCATCTTCGCAAGTTTTACCCATAAGGCGCGCTTGCCGCCCCCCCTCCCCCCCGGCAAGCCACCTTTTGTTCAAGCTTTGCCGGCAAGGCATGTAACCATCTGTACAAAGCCAGGCACAGACCCTGAGCATAAATAAATGAAGCGCTGGCGCCCTAAGTTATAGCATGCATGCTTGGTTAAGTCTCTCCATCAGTTAGGGTTGATAGTTCTTAGTAGCGACTAACCCCTAGCCTAGAGGTCGAGTGTGCGTCTTTCTGTTCTCTTTGGTTCGCATGGTACTTCTGCTGAGCCGCTTGGGAAAAGGAGAACGAACCAGCGCTCCGGCCCCGGCAGGGCAAGGTTGCCGGGGGCTAAAGATACAAGGATCCAACCACGGCAAGCCAGGGTTGCCGGGGGCTGCGGATTCAGATAAGTCCTTCATCCCCCTGTTATGCGCTTCCGTATAGAACTGGGACATATGAAACCTCAGTTATGTTCCCAAAACCACCGTGATCCCCCTTTCATGTACCTGAGAGCTACCTCCTGGGACAGAATTTGGTAGTAGTCGCGGTGGCGAGGAGATAAACGAGGGGCCTAACTCTACTTCACCCCTGCCTCCGCCGAGAGCGCGAGAATGGTCGACCGAAGTGGGGGGGGGGACGGCAAGGCCTGCTGCCGGGCAACGATGTTTATCTTAAAAATAACAAGGACTCGTTCCTTGGCGTGGGCCTCGCTCACGCACAAAAAGCCCGGCAGGCACCCTTTTTCACTAAAAATGTCCCATACAGGTACAGTTTGTACGGAAAGAAAAACATGAACAAGGGGATTACAAGCTTTAAATCTAACGAGTGCCCGCAGGCTTACAAACTAAAAAGAGATAAAATGCCCATAATCCCTTTCTTGTCCCTCTCCTCAGAAGATGGAGCAAGATAGCAGAGGGCAAAAGGGTCGCCTAGGCGAGGTGCGAGGAGCAGAAGGCACCAAGAGAACATCTTGGTGCCGAGAAAGGAGCTGGAAGACGAGGCTTCAGGCCGGCAATACGCGACGAAGGCGTCGGTGCCCGCGTACTCCGAGGTGATGGCCGCCACCCGCCTTCTTCGCCTTCTCCGGCCCTCCTACGCCAGCCGCCCAACGAGACGACGGGGAGCACCTTGATGGAGAGCTTGGCGAGGATGGCCCTCGGCAGGGCGCGTGGCCGAGGGAGGGACGGCGCGGTCAGTCAAAGTCGGAGTAGGCATCCTGCTGCTCGACTCCCTCGTCGCCGTTGTCGCCGTCCTCCTCGTCACTCCCGCTTGAGGAGGAATCTTCATCGTCGGAGGAGCTCTCCACGCAGCACTTCAGGCGAGTGCCAAGATCTCCAAAGACCTTGACGTAGAGCAGGCCGCCCTCCATTAACTTGAAGTAGAGGACGAGCTCCACCGTCAGGCTATGGATGCGGGCAAATGTCTTCCATCCGCGACACAGATACATGACATGGGGAGCGGGGAAGTCGATTTCGACCAGCGTGCCGCCGGTCCCGCAGCCCCTCATGTGCAAACTGAGGGTCTGGGGCAGATCGAGCTCCATCTCCTCTGCGAAGGGTGTGGGGAGACGGAGACGACGACGCGGTGGCCGGCGTAGCCTGATGAAGAACTCACGGGGCCGGTCGCCGACGTGACCCTCCATTGCGGGAGGCACCGCTGGCAGAGGCACGGCCGCCACGCCACCTCGTCCCCCTCTCCCCCGACCGGCGTGGCGACCTCGGCCACGCCCCCTCCCCCTTCCTGTTGTGGCTGGCTCCACTACCACAGGCTCGTGGGAAGGGGGTACGCGCTGACGAGCAGCGACCCTCGCCGCCACCATCGAAGGCCCAACACCTCCTCTCGCCATGGCAGGTGGAAGAAAGAAGCAAAGACGAAGGAGGATGGAGACTGAAGAATGTGGGATGGCGCCCTCCCTCCCCCTCTTTATAAAGGGGCGGGGTCGAGACTCGGCCGCCCCACTCAGCCAATCCAGCCGGCGGAGGCGCGAGGAATCAAGACCGACCCACTGCCCCAATCAGCGACGGCCCGGTTTCCCGCCTCCACAGCACGCCACTTGCATGAAGGACGCATGGCGAACATGCAAGGTCGAAAGGACGGGTGAGGCGACCGTTCCCCGCCCTGTGATCGAGGGGCGTGGGTACCTTGAAGACTGCGACCCGAGTCCATCCAGTAAATGAGCCGCGCCTTCACGCCTCCCTCTTTTTACGGGGAAGGCGCTAGCTGCCTCTTTACCATGATGTGACGCATGCATGCAGAAACCGCCCCACGCCTGCCGCCCACGTCACACACGCCCCCCCACGTCGCGCGTTCAACGCGGGTCGTCGGGAAGCGTAGCGGACGATGAGTTACTACGGTGAAAATCCGCCCCGCCTGCCCGCGCACCGTTCTGGTCCTGGCCCAACAACATGTCGCGCTTATGTGTGGCCCAGGCCCAGGGGCTCATCTCGGTGTACAAAAGTAGGGGCACACCTTTGTACCCCTTTACTTGTGCACGGGCAGTCAGAGCCGCGTGCCACAGCCACACTAAGCAACACAGAGGATGGGAGCCGAAGAGAAGCTGAAGCACAAGATGGACAAGGCGATGCCAAGACCAAAGATACCAAACAGCAACAGGGCAAGGTGGACTCCCCCGGCAAGGCCCTTGCCGAGGCAGCCTCCACGGCCCCGGCAAGAGCCTTGCCGAGGCAACCTGCCCGATGCTAACAGAGCGGGCCACCCTTGAGCCCACGGGTTCCAACTCAACCAACCACATTGGAACTAGGGCTCGGGAGGCACCTCCGTGGTAGCATGCAAATCTTTGTCAAGACCATAGAAATATGATATCAGATGAGAACCCGAAGACGGCGACCCTCGGCGGGATCCTTGCCGAGGAGATCCACAAGATCCCCAGCAAGCACCTTGCCGGGGATGACTGCAACGAAACAGCAAGACCCTTGCCGGGCCCCCTGGCAAGACCCTTGCCGAGGGCGTCAACGGGGCCACAACCAGGACCGCATCGACCAAGACTCCACCACCGTCCCCAAGCAGCTGCTAGCTCAACCAGCTGGGCAGGCACCTGCGTGGCGACATGCGGCCTCTACACCAACTCAGCAAGCACCTGCGTGGTGGCATGCAGATCTTCGTGAAGACCCTACCACCGCGCCACCTCAGCTGCTTGCCTGCCTACATGGCGCCGCATGCACCGCTGGCCTGGGCGCGTGTCGAAGCAAGGCGAGGCGGCAACGAACGGGACGGGCTCCGTTCCCATCCCCGATAAAGCTAAGGGACACCTAAGCTATGCATTAAATGCGTCTTGTCCTGTAACATGAGCGATAAGCTCGCAGCACTATAGGCCTTTCCACCTCCTGTGTGCCACTGTGGCAGCCCCTTTCGACTATAAAAGGAGGCCCTTGTCATACTAGAGAGGGATTCAGCTCTTTTGAACTATGCACCCACCATAGCTAGTTCGAGAGCTCAAGAACTCTCTCAATACATCCACCAAAGAAGGACTAGGGTATTACGCATCCTCGCGGCCCGAACCTAGGTAAATGATCCTTGTGTTGACTATTATTCCTGCTCTTCTCACAACCCTGCGCCCCGGCAATCGTAGTAGGGATTCTTGTGATCCCATAGGTGTCGTTTCCCACCGATAGCCATCGCCATCCGATCTCATCTCAAATGCCGAAGTTTAGCATGAAGTATAGATTTTGTATGCAGAGTACTGTTCGACCGATTAGACCTCCAAGATAGCCTTATATGAGAAAATTTTATATACGGATTGTCTTCGTCTCGTCGAAACTATCGAGTTTTCTACAAATATCTTCTCATTCCGAGGTCGTATGCAAAAATCGAAGCCAATGCACTCTGGACCTATCATGAGTAAAAATTGGCCCGGGGCAGACACGATGTCTGATGGGTCACGCGAGCGATTCGGCCCTCAAGATGGCCTGAAATCGAAAAATGTTCAACACAAAAGTTGTTCGTCTCGTCGAAACAGTTAAATTTTCATCTAAGTGCATCTTCATCCGTGGTTGTATTTGGCATGTGAAACACAAAAACCGAACTGCTGTCTCAGACATACCTAATCCGAGTTTGGCTAATTTTGGAAGGATTTGAACAAGATTTGGAGTCTTTTTGTTGTACGGGAAGTCCAGCCACCTCATAAATATATGAGAGGTGATGGACGATTGAACAACACACAATTGAACAATCATCTACCACTTTTTACCTTTTTTATCTCTCTCCCTTGTTCTTCTTCTTCCTCGTTCTTGGTTCATTCTTCTTCATTGCAGGGCGGCGAACCTCGAGGCCCTAGGAGCGATCAGGTCGACCTAGGTCAGCCCATAGCCGCCGCGTGCCCCGACGGGGTCTCTCTCTGGCGTGTGCGGTTTCGGGTCTACAAAAGCGCCCGCCGGATTGCTTGCGTACCGCGCTTCCGGACAGGTCTTCTTCGACGTGAGCTACGGTGCATCACCCTCGGTGTTGGAGGTACACAGTGACGTGTTCGTGTACGAACACACTTTTTGGCGACTCCACTAGGGATGAAGCTTTGAACATGTCTCCATCCCGTTCTTGCTACGAAGAGATTGTCATCTAGGGTGTTGGGGATATGACTATCGGGTATGACCCGTCCAGGAGGGGTCGGGTCATCCCTATGGCGGTTCATCTCAATGAAGCCCAAGAGTATAATAACAATGGCGTTTCAATAGATAGGCTTAGTAGAGGGCCCAAACCCGAAGGCGGCTCAAGGCCCACGAATATAAACCGCCATGTATATGTAGACTTGTATTGTAAGGCATGTAAAGTAACTCACCGAGCCGGACACGTTGTATGAGCCAGCCGCAACTCTGTAGGCCGCATGGCGTCAACCCGTGTATATAAGGGGACGACCCGGCAGCGGCTTAGGGCAAGAAACAACAGATTGAGAGCCAGGCTAAGTGTATTCGCTCCCTGGTCATCGAAACCCTAAAATACCACCTCAAACTGGGTTAGGCCTTTACCTTCACCGCAAGGGGCCGAACCAGTATAAAACTCCTCGTGTCCTTTGTCCTGATTAAGCCCTTTAAGCTAATATCATTGTGATGGCTCCACGACTAAGTCCTCACACTAGGATATCTGCCGTGACAAATCCACGACAGTTGGCACCCACCGTGGGGCTATCGCACAATGGTTTCAAGTTCTTAGAGGGCAACTTCAAAGGGATCAAGCGATACACCATGGCCCGGATGACCAAGAGTTATCGCGGCAAGCTCTAAATCGACGATGCAGGCTGGGGCCCCGAGGCCGGCTCAATTGAGCACGGGTACCGGGTCCCCTTTGGCGGAATTCACGTTTTCATCGGCAAGATCGGTGAGCTGGGCCCTGAGCCGGACATCTACGCCGACATCGTCGAGACGGCTCAGCGTGCAAGACCCGCCCAAGCTCAGCCCGCCAGGAAGTGTACCTTCGTGGGGTTCATCCATGGAGCGAAATCTGAGGATATATCGGTATCTGGCGGTGAGACAGTCGCCTACTCTGATGGCGAGTCATCCAATGGAGAAACCGAGTCATTATACCAACTGCAGGACGGCCAGCTTGGGGGCTATTCCGATGGTGACAGTATTCCTGATCCATGCGAGCCGCCGAACCGGGTCGCAATCTTCATGGCCGGTACAAAGCCGGTGCAGAACTCCTTGACTGCGGCGGCGTTGATTTCTGGGTCAGCAGCAGCTACGGCGGACGGGGTGGGAGGCCCTGTGCCCCCACCGGCTCAAGTCTTCACTACTAGGGAAAACCCTATACACAGAACTTTAGCAGCAGCGTGGGTCAAGAAAGCACGCTGGTGCTAATTAGCAGTAGCGCGTCTGAGGAAACCGCGCTGCAGATAAAGATATAGCAGTAGCGCGTCTTCCTGTACACACGTTACTACTAAAATTCCCACGGCTTAGCCCATAAGCTACACATAGTAGTAGCGATCTATGGCGAACCGTGCTACCGCTATCTTTGTTTGTAGCAAAGACGTTTTAATGTAAACTCGTTGCTGCTAAAGGTTATAAAATTAAATGGAAATAAAATGGAAAGGTAATTGAAAATGAAAGAAATAGAATAAGGTGAAAGGAAACAAATAAAATGTGAAGGAAACTAAATGAAAAAGGGAAAAAAGAGAAAGGAGTAGCAGTAGCGTGTATCAGCGAACGCGCTGTAGCTAATGTAGCAGCAGCGCTTTTCTCGGAACGCGCTACTGCTACTTCTGACTTAACCACGGGCCGGGTTCGTCCTTCCCCACGCCACACTTTCCCCCAAATCTCTCCACTCTCGCCGATGCCGTCACGTCAGCCAAGGCTCTCCGCATCCTCTACGCCGTCCCGACCCCCGACCTCAACGCCGCCCCCGCCCCCGACCTCAACACCGCCCCGGACGCCGGCCCAACCCCAGATTCAACGCCGCCCCCGCCCCCGACCTCAACGCCGCCCAGACGCCCTTGACCTCGCCCGACCGCGACCTCGACGCCGCCCTGCCCCTCCCTCGTTGCAGGCACCCGAGGTGAGCACGCCCGCTCTCCCTCTCCCCTACCTGATCTGCCTAGGGATTTTTTATATTTTAGTTGCATATTAAACTTATTTTTATTTATAGTATGTTTATTTTAGTTGCATATTAATAACTAGGTACTAATAGTGTCCCACTACTCGATCCGTGAGATGCTTGCTCAAAAATGCCATTAGATATCTAAAAAATGCCACCATCCCGTTAGATGTTTGCTCAAAAATGCCATTAGACATTATTATTTTCATGTAAAACCCGTTGACCATGTTATATGACAAAAATAAGTCTAGACCCATATGTCAGTTCCTAAGTGTATCCCTACTTGTCGAGTAACCAAGCAAATAATTTTACAGGAAAATAAGAACGTTGTTAGGATTAAGTGGGCCCCACACTTTATTGTAGTGAGATAGAGGGAGAGCTGGCATGTTGGTTCATAGGTATTTATGTCACTATAACATAGCAAAAGGGTTTTGAGATCACAATAATGGTATCCAGTGGCATTTTTGAGCATGTACCTAACGAAGTGATGGCATTTTTGAGCAGTTGAAATTCCTAGTGGCAAAATTGAGTAGTGAGACACAACCGGTGGCATAAGTGATAAAAACCCTTTTATTTATAGTAAGTTTATTTTTAGTAAGAACTAGTTGAATTAATAGAACTAGTTAGTAAGAACTTGTTGCTATTTTTTAGTTAAAGCAATTTTATCCGGCTTGACGTGGACGATGCCTATCCCGCATCCTCGTCGTCGAGTCGGCGGAGGACGACAATTTGCTTGACCAGATCGGCCATGTCCGGACCTGGCTCCGCCGAGGTGGTACTGGAGGCGCTACTCACTGGGGCGCAGGTTGGTGAGGAGCCAGCCTGTCGTTGACCTGAACCTTCTTTGGTGGCGGTCGCGTGGGCCAGTGATGATCTAGAGGCTTGAGGACTCCGCGGAGGTGGTGCGTCACCGCGTCAGTGAGGAGGACGCGCACGTCCATCGCTACTTGTTTGCGTTGGAGCACAGGTCGTTCTCCAATACCTGGCAGGTTCTCCAGGGATCTCACTGGAGCTATGATCCCATGATGGTTCCTTCTCTATGGGTGTCCACCGCCCGCGCCGATACCAGTCGTGTGCTAGGGTTTTAGTTGTATTAGTGATGTTATATGTATGACACTATTTGTGATGTATTAGTGATAATATTCGACGATGTAGGGACACATGAGATGATTTACTTTTGCTTATTGAATGCATGCTAATTTGATTCCTATAAGATATTTTGAAATGTATATCTTGTGTTGCTCAATATCCAAGTGGCCGGTCATGTTTGCATGTTACACCTCCGAGTGGCCTATGTTTTGCCGGAGTGTTGATTCATTTCTGTTCCGGCAAATTTCAGGCGCTCGATATGTCCTATTTTAGCAAAGGTCATGCCGGATTTTTTCGTGAATTTGGCATGACTTGTGCCAGAATATGTAGGAAATATCGAGTGCCCCGGATTTGTGTGTTGAGTATCCTGGTAGTTGTCTTCGATCGATTTTCAATTAATGTTTTAACTATGAACATAGGAAATGTCTGACGACGAAAAGGATTTCGGTATTTGCAAATACTGCGAAGACGAGCGTGGACTGTGCGACGGAATCTTCCTAGATGATGATAGGCGCTTCAGTATCAAGCTGGATGAGAACTTCGAAGTGGATACAGTAAGTCATAACGACAAGTCTTTTTTCGTAGTTAAGCATGACATCTGCTTCATTTGCTTGAACTTATATTATTTTTACTATTCTACTAGCGTATCCCCTACCATGCAAGAGTTTTTGTATTGGATAAGATAGGTTTCAGTCATACTGCGGAGGTAAAGAAAGTTTATTTGAAGACCGAGCATGGTTGTATTTTCCATGCAAAATTATACAATTCAGACGACTACACCTATTTTGGATGCAAAACAAGGCGAGCACTATGCAAGACTTATGCATTTGAGCCTGATATGGTTATCACCTTTGATATTCGTCCGGAAGATGATATTGAAGGTAATACCGACATCTGGGTCGATGTGCAGACGCCTCCAGATATACCATTATGTAAGTTTCTCAACCATATTTATGTCTTTGATATTGTTTATTCAAAAATAGTTGACAACTAATTTGTATTGTCAGCTTATTTCGGCCCAAGCAAACATGTCCAGCGCTTGGTAGACAGGGCCTACTACTGTGCCGGGGCTGAACTCAACTGCGAGGAGCTCAGTCATTATGTTTCATGGCTTGCGGATCTTGATACTGTCAAGGCAAATTTTCTTCCTGGATTTATAAATGTTAGTAATCGAAAACGTCGACCAATAGTGTTCGTAATGAACTACAGTCACATCCATTTAGGAAGGATGGTAAGATTTTTACTATTTGTCCTCATTGCATCTTTTCCATACATTATTTTTGAAGCTAAACTTCATTGCTAAGTATGTTACCATACGATGTTCTTCAACAAGGACTCCCGATGAATGTTGTGCCTTATGGGATCGAGACTAAAGGTACCATGAGTATTATCACCACGGCCAAGATATCCTACATATTACTCTAGTGCATTCAAGATTAGCGACGGATGCTTAATAGTGCAAGACTGGACCAAATATGTGTTGGGGAGCGCAGAGAAGTACTAGGGGCCAGCAAAAGGCGCTTTCCACGATGAGGAGACAGGTTCATCTGCATGCTCCAACTTGATCAAGGAGGAGACCTACACATGTTTTATGTTTTTTTACCTAAGAGAGAGCAGCAGGAGTGATTAGCTAGCTAGAAATGAGTTTTAGGATGATGATGTGCTACACTATTACTATGATGATAAAATAGCTAGTGTTGGTGGTAATGACTATGATGATTATTATTAGCTACTGTTAGTGGTGATTAAATAAATACTGTTGGTGGTAATGACCATGATGATGATTAAATATCTTGTGCTGGCGGATTAGATTCAAGTGGAGGCAACATGTGGTGCACATCGAAATTACTACTAGTCCAAACTAGATCAAGTTTGGATTAGTAGTATACTTTTGACATGCACCACATATTGCCTCCACTTGAACCTAATCCACCTTCATTTGACACACTGTTATGGACATAATGATGTAAACCTCATAACTAGTATTGTACCAATATTTGTATGAGGCGCATAAATACAATTAAAAAAGTACTAGTAGCGATGGGCAGAAAACACGCTGCAAGTAGTTACCTTAGCAGCAGCGTGGTAACGAACAAACGCTGCAGCTATTTGTCCTAGCAGCAGCGCGGGCTGGCACGCGCTGCTGCTGCTAGCCTTTTCCCTAGTAGTGCTTGTCCGGTTTACTTGACGCTTTGGTGTAACATCCCAAATTTTGGAATGTTAATATAATTACTTGAATTGTTTGTTTGTTTGCTTGAGTGAATTAAACTTGAGTGAAATTTGAACCTTTTCAAAAACTTTTGAATGAGAGGGAATAAAATGACTTTCCTCTTCTCCGGTAAATTCAAATTCATCCTATTTAAATCAATGAGAGAAGATGACATGACTTCTTCAACTATAAAGAATTTGAACGGAGTTTTGCAATTTAATTCTTTCAAATATTTGCACTTGCTTCTCTATTTTTCTTCCCGAGAAATACCCGAAAAATAAATTCTTGCAAGCAAGAAAGAGCGGAGGAAAATGACCCTCCAAAATCAGGGGCATTTTTGAAAATATTTGAGCCAAGAAAAACCAAAGTTTTTATTTAAAAAATTATTTGCAAAAAGAAATAAAGCCTTTAGGGATTTTCTGAAAAACATTTTGTAAGTTTTATTTTGGCCGTGGAATAATGCTCATCATCTACATTTTATTTTTCTGATAATTTTAGTATATAAAAACTCTTTATTCCGAATTGATTTGATTTCCTTTTTATTGTTTTAGTTTCCTAATTCAAAAAATAGGAATGGAATCGTTTTTATTAGGAAAAACCTGCTGGCCCATTAAGCACTTTCCTATTCTAGCCCAACAAGAGATCATCTCCTTCTTCTGTTTCCTCTCACGTTCTGAAGCTTTCCATATCCATGGAGACAGGAATCTCCACCTTCCCGATCTCCCTCGTCTTTCCATCCCAGCGCCTCCCGAGACCGCCTATAAAACCCCCTCCTCTCGCTCCATTTTTCCCATCACCACGCCTCCTCCTGCCCGTAGCCTCCTCGCCACCGTCCTCCTTTTCCTGCCTAGAACGCTCACCAGGAGCTCTCCTGGAACCTCCCAAGCGCCGACCCTCCTCCGCCACCCCACCCTCGCCTTGACCTCGCCCCCTCGCCGAGCAGCCCTCCACATCGCCGTCTCCTTCCTGCCATCTCTGCCTCACGTCTGAGTAACTCCTTGTTGTTTTTTCGTTTTCAGATTTATTTCCGTAACAGATTTAGTTCCGTTCTTGTTTAGCTTATAACTTTTGATCTAGAAGTCCAATGATGCTGATTCTTTTGCGTTAGATCACAATTTTCTTGTAGTTTCCAAAATATATAGTTTGTCTATGTTTGGATTTATAAAATTGAGTTAGATCAGATTTGAATTAAAGCTTGTTTTGCTTATTCCGGGAGTTTAAAAATAGGTTTTTAATTAATTCTTTTTGCTCCTGGTCTCTAGGACCTTTGTTTATCCAGTAGTATTGAGTATTTTATTTCTAGGTTAATTTAAATTAGGTTTTTAGCAAAACAGTACTGTTTTATTATTAGTTCTGTTTTAGCTTTTTCTTTATTGTTTTTATTAGTTTTAAATTAATTCTTTTTGTCACTTTTGACAAAATTAGTTGTGTTTATGTTAGACAACAGGAAAAATTTTATTTTTATTTAAAAAAATTTATTTTCCTTAGTTTTGTATGAAACCTTCTATAGGTCATAGTTAGAGTTTTATAAAAGCTTTTTATTTGTTTCTTTTTGCAAATAAAATTTTATGGAAAAAATACTTTCTGTTAAATTAGTTATTTTACATTTTATTTTCTGTTAATTTATTAGTTTAGTATTTTAATTGTTGTTAAGTTTTTACTTACGGCAAAACTATATTAGATGTTTGTAGCAAAGTCATAGATCTTCGTTAGTAGTTTTTCTTTGTAGTTTTATTTGAAGTTTCTTTTGATTTTGTTTGAGTTTTATTATCAATTTTCCTTGCTGTTTTGATTGTTATTTCGAGTGCTAAAATTGTTTGCTAGGATGTTTGCTTATGTGAATGCTATGTTTGACTATATAGATTTTCAACAGAGTGACGATTAGTTCTACCAAGTCATTTTCTGACAGCGTTGTTATCTTCATCAAGTATTACCAGGCAAGTTCACTTTGATCATTGCTTTCATACCTATGTTTTTATTGCATTTAGTGGCATCCTTGCAACCACCCCTCAAGAGTGTTATTGAATCCTTGTAGTTGAGTAGTATGCATGAGGTAGGAACCCATCACCCTGTTACCAAGCCCGGACGTTATTTATTTTAATGCTACGCTATAGTAGACGGGGTTTGGTATGAGTGCTTAGGAGTGGTGTGAGAATGAAGGATTTCGCCAATGACGACAACTCCATGATGGCACCTGCAAGGATCTGCATCTTCAAGGCCTCAAGACTTCAAGACTCGAGACAAGAATTCAATACACACCTCTTGGGTGAAGGATGGTTGACGGGCACCTGGAGAACCCAGGTGGTTGGCCGATGCATGGAGAAGCGCCATGACATCTTGCGGAAAGCTTCACCCAGACTCAAAGAGACGGAAGAATACTTCATGCCCGGAAGCTTACCTGTGCAACCGCAAGTCATTATGGGCTCGCTTGGTTGACCTTAGTTGTGACTCAGCTAGGACGGTACTAGCAGATGTAGAACTACGGTAGGATGGGTTGAGTAACGGACGGTGGTCGAGGAACTCTTTGGAAGACCATGTTTCGTCATCTTGTTCTCAAACACTCTGAAGTGCGAGAACGTAAAGAGAGGGATCGAATCTTGCGGGTAAAGTGTACAAACCTCTGCAGAGGGTTATAAACCTAATCGATTAGCCGTGTCCCGATTACGAACAATTTGAGCATCCGGACTTGGATCTATCTCGGAACTCTCAACACCGGATTGATAACTTAATTGTGGGCAACATATGATGATTTTGGGCTATGAGACATCGGTTGGCGGAACCATGTCATGATAGAAAACTCCATAGTACAGACTTCATTTATTCCTTTGATGTAGGGAAAATAAAATCAGCTTTTACGCAAAACAAAACTCAGATACAGAGCCACAAAGCCAAATTGCATATAGTATAGTTTTACCATCTGTTTATTCATGTTGTGATCTTGCCGTACATTCAATGTACTGACCTACACGGCTGCAACGTATCATGTTGCAGGATTTTCTTCGACGAGTAAGAGTTACGATACAGGGTTACGGTCTACACTCAACCTGCCGATGGCGTTGATGGGACTCCACACCCGTTTGATTGTTTTCGCTGAGTATTATAAGGTATATATCATTCTACGTTATTTTTACATGTGATTGCACTTTGATATATACATTGATGTACTGTGTGCCAAAGATACTGATCCGAGGATGGCACAAGAATACGTAGGCTTGACCGTCTGAGGTCGGGTCGCTTCTGAAGATGGTATCGAGCCAAAGTTGACTGTAGGACGGGACCCTAGAAACCGGAAAAGCCCTTAGGACAGGATATCTCAAAAACTTTATTTACAAAAAGACTCTTACTTCTCATCTTTTCTGAATTTATCAAATAGACCCTCTCACCTCAAATAGTTAGAATATACCCTTATCCTTTGATCACCCAGAGGATCAACTGAAGACGCTCCAAGAAGGATTTGATATCGGAGAACTGATGACCCCTTCAGAGTAAAGAGGATTTCACCATGTATTAGAAGCTACAACAGTTGAAGACTCCGAAGATTTGAAGTTCCTGAAGAAATATTTGACCTTTAGAAGACCAAGCCCCTGTTACACACTTACGTTAGATGCGACGATGTGTGAGCTGTCATTTGTTTGATGTTTTCCGACAGCCACAAAGTAAAACTTGTTTCTTCAAAACTATTGTTTGTATTGTGTGTATATCCCTCCCCACCTCTCTCTCATCTCACCCTAAAACCCTTGAACCCCATAGATGATGAATGAAGTTGGACTGATATTCTTCTGGATCAAGACTTCACCGGAGGCGTAGCTATGGATGCAACATGGAGAATCACTTCGGGAACAATTTGGTTTCAAGGAAGTATGAGGTCCAATACGCTCTTCAAGATTTTACAGAAAGTGCTGCAACCTGGTGGAGAATGCATCAATCCATACAAGGATTTAAAGGAGCAAGAACTTGGGAGGAATTCAAGAAGACCCTGATGAGATCACGTCTTATCCGGAAGCACAATGATACACCAAGAAGTAAACCTTGTGCTCGCAAGATTTGCGGAGAAATAGGACACACTCAGAGGAACACAAAGATGGATGCCATCATTGTGAGGAGAATCACTCTACTGAGGAATGCCCAACTAGTAATGTGACTTGATTCCTGTGTGAAGGAACCACCCACTACCGGCAAAGGTCACATTTACTCCACGGTGCAACAAACTATTCCAAGCGGGAAGATGGAATGAAAGAAGCCCTCAAGGAAGACCTAGAAGAACCAGTAATGAATGAAAGTGTTGAAGACCTGGATGGAGAAGGTCTCAACAGATTTTACTCCAATGCCCGCTATTCATGTGGAGAAGAAGGGCATTATTCATGATTGCCCCAAGGGAAGAAAAGAGTATCCAGGATATTTCCCGACGCAGAAGTGAAGTTTCACCCTCTGGAGATAGAAACTCTGATCATTACAGAGAATTCCGTGAAGAGAAAAAGAAGGCAACCCGAGAACAACGCAATTTTGCAGAGAAGGACCTAAGTCATATCACTTGTTACAGGTGCAAGGATTGAGGTCATTTCGCTAGTAAATGCCCAGAAAAGAAGCCAAGAATCCAAGGAGCCCGCATAATCACAAAGAGGCCCCGAGACATGTCGGAAGTCATTTGTTTTCGCTGCAAGGAGGCAGGACATTATGCTATTAAATGTCCCGACAAGATGAAAGCTGAAGTTGAGTAGTTGGAATTTTGATATGGATAATAAGAGTAGTAGAAAGCAATTTCATTTTCATAAGCTCAATGAGTTGAGTTATGTAATAGATTACCCTGAGATTGTAATAGTTCATGACTCGATAAAGTTGAAATGTCACATGCTGAAAAGCTTTAAGGAGTTGTCATATTTTATCTTGGAAATTAATATTCTTGATGAACATGGAAGAAGGTGAGTTGTGATGCATAAACAGGAAATTGGAAATTGAGTTTGAAGTTTTGTTTGGATGATATGAATGTGTGCCCTGGAGATAAGTACCTTACTCGAGCATCATTTCTGTTTCACAAACTGCAGATGACAACCCTTTACGAGTCTTTCCTTAAAGGTCCTGAAACTATCATGACCTTGACGAGTGATCATGATTACCCGAAGATCCTGAGGGACATGATGAAGCATATTCACCTTGAAGGAGATGCAGTCTACAAAGGCTACCCCTTCATGCAAAAGGGAGTGGAACTTTGGTATGTGGAGGTACACCTCCACCGTTTGAAAGGAGTTTGCCCAAAGAAGATGGGGCATTACTTTTTCATCTCACGTGTGCCACAAGCAACTTTCTTCGATGCTGTTCGTGAAGCAGCCATGGAAGCCATACGCCAGTTCGGAGAAATACTCGAAGCAAGACTCCGTTATACTCAGGAATACCTAACAAGCAACTTTCTTCGATGCTGTTCGTGAAGCAGCCATGGAAGCCATACGCCAGTTCGGAGAAATACTCGAAGCAAGACTCCGTTATACTCAGGAATACCTAAGCGAAGTGCATGCAGAGATGATGAAGGTGAAGCTCGAGACCACCATGATGAAACAGGAGATTGAAGATTTCAAGTCTCATGTCGCACACTTCCTGTGGGACTGAAGAATCCTCGAGGAGGATAAATAAATAAAGTAGGAAGTAATGTCTGACCATACCAAATCATGTGGGTGGCAGCATTTGTAACAAAGTACTTTTTGGAATTTGGATTTACGAAAATGATTAAGGATGTAATGAGAGATTGATACGAAAATAACGAGATTTTATGGATAAACTTGTGCACTTCTTTTGGTCATAGTACTCTATAAAGCCACAGGATCAATGAAGAAAGAAATGTGTTATGTATGACGGTCCATAGAAGGAAGCTGGACAATGTAAGTTGGAGTTTTGTTTTGATATGATGGTATGAAGAAACAAAGTATTATTGGAATTAAAGGAGGTGTAACATGAGAGTTACTCCAAGGATAAGTTAAAGCTGCACTAGTGCTGAAGTGGGCCATAACCCACAGGCCCAGGATTTTGAGAAGGAACAGATGTACCCTTGACAAAGGAGTACATTTGGAAGAATCAGTGATCCAATCAGCATACGTTTCGTAGGAGGTTACGCAAAAACCTAAGAGTGGTGAAGTAACGATAGATGTTTTGTTTGGCTTGCAGAAACCATGGATTTACTCGAAACCAGTTCGAGAACAAGAGAAATTCTGCAATGCTTGTGAGTATGCCCAAGTGTTAGAATACGTGATTCACTGTTTACGTATGTGGTAATGATTCAAGTACGGGATGGATTGGCCCCCATACCGAAGACTTCTATCATGAACTATCATATGTTGATGGAAAATCAGAGAGCCTCGAAAACCTTAGAAGAGTGTCGATACGACAAGCCAAAAACCTTAGAATGGTAGGACGATTGATCCATGTACCGGCAACCGTTGCCAAACGTAGGTCATACGGTGAGACCCAACCCAACCTATTATTCCTGCAGGAGAAACCTGTAATGGTCGACCACCATGAGTGTTTCGATAGTTGTCTAGAATGGACACAGACCCATCAACTAAGAAGACCCAGTCTCGGACAAACTTCAACTTTGACGAACCAACCCAAGATTTGGAGGGTAACTCTATACTTCTGGCAGAAGAGCCTTAGTGAAGGATGCTATTGTAAGATATGTGAAGAGACATACATTGACAGCTCTCCGGAGGAAGTATCTGAGTTTATTGGAACCATGACCTTGTTTTTAAGTGTGGTAGCACTCGACCTTTCTCGACCAAGACATTTGCTAGAAGACCCCAACCCCTAACCTTTTCTTGCTAGCCTCTTCAATCTCGAGGACTAGATTCATTCTAAGTGTGGTAGGTTTGTAACATCCCAAATTTTGGAATGTTAATATAATTACTTGAATTGTTTGTTTGTTTGCTTGAGTGAATTAAACTTGAGTGAAATTTGAACCTTTTCAAAAACTTTTGAATGAGAGGGAATAAAATGACTTTCCTCTTCTCCGGTAAATTCAAATTCATCCTATTTATATCAATGAGAGAAGATGACATGACTTCTTCAACTATAAAGAATTTGAACGGAGTTTTGCAATTTAATTCTTTCAAATATTTGCACTTGCTTCTCTATTTTTCTTCCCCGAGAAATACCCGAACATAAATTCTTGCAAGCAAGAAAGAGCGGAGGAAAATGACCCTCCAAAATCAGGGGCATTTTTGAAAATATTTGAGCCAAGAAAAAACCAAAGTTTTTATTTAAAAATTATTTGCAAAAAGAAATAAAGCCTTTAGGGATTTTCTGAAAAACATTTTTTTAGTTTTTATTTTGGCCGTGGAATAATGCTCATCATCTACATTTTATTTTTCTGATAATTTTAGTATATAAAAACTCTTTATTCCGAATTGATTTGATTCCCTTTTTATTGTTTTAGTTTCCTAATTTAAAAAATAGGAATGGAATCGTTTTTATTAGGAAAAACCTGCTGGCTCATTAAGCACTTTTCTATTCTAGCCCAACAAGAGATCATCTCCTTCTTCTGCTTCCTCTCACGTTCGTAAGCTTTCCATATCCATGGAGACAGAATCTCCACCTTCCCGATCTCCCTCGTCTTTCCATCCCAGCGCCTCCCGAGACCGCCTATAAAACCCCTCCCTCTCCTCGCTCCATTTTTCCCATCACCACGCCTCCCTGCCCGTAGCCTCCTCGCCACCGTCCTCCTTTTCCTGCCTAGAACGCCACCAGAGCTCTCCTGGAACCTCCCAAGCGCCGACCCCTCCTCCGCCACCCCCACCTCGCCGGGCGACCTCGCCGCCGAGCAGCCTCCACATCGCCATCTCCTTCCTGCCATCTCTGCCTCACGTCTGTAACTCCTTGTTGTTTTTTTTTCGTTTTCAGATTTATTTCCGTAACAGATTTAGTTCCGTTCTTGTTTAGCTTATAACTTTTGATCTAGAAGTCCAATGATGCTGATTCTTTTTGCGTTAGATCACAATTTTCTTGTAGTTTCCAAAAATATATAGTTTGTCTATGTTTGGAGTTATAAAATTGAGTTAGATCAGATTTGAATTAAATCTTGTTTTGCTTATTCCGGGAGTTTAAAAATAGGTTTTTAATTAATTCTTTTTGCTCCTGGTCTCTAGGACCTTTGTTTATCCAGTAGTATTTAGTATTTTATTTCTAGGTTAATTTAAATTAGGTTTTTAGCAAAACAGTACTGTTTTATTATTAGTTCTGTTTTAGCTTTTTCTTTATTGTTTTTATTAGTTTTAAATTAATTCTTTTTGTCACTTTTGACAAAATTAGTTGTGTTTATGTTAGACAACAGGAAAAATTTTATTTTATTTAAAAAAATTTATTTTCCTTAGTTTTGTAGGAAACCTTCTATAGGTCATAGTTAGAGTTTTATAAAAGCTTTTTATTTGTTTCTTTTTGCAAATAAAATTTTATGGAAAAAAATACTTTCTGTTAAATTAGTTATTTTACATTTTATTTTCTGTTAATTTATTAGTTTAGTATTTTAATTGTTGTTAAGTTTTTACTTACGGCAAAACTATATTAGATGTTTGTAGCAAAGTCATAGATCTTCGTTAGTAGTTTTTCTTTGTAGTTTTATTTGAAGTTTCTTTTGATTTTGTTTGAGTTTTATTATCAATTTTCCTTGCTGTTTTGATTGTTATTTCAAGTGCTAAAATTGTTTGCTAGGATGTTTGCTTATGTGAATGCTATGTTTGACTATATAGATTTTCAACGGAGTGACGATTAGTTCTACCAAGTCATTTTCTGACAGCGTTGTTATCTTCATCAAGTATTACCAGGCAAGTTCACTTTGATCATTGCTTTCATACCTATGTTTTTATTGCATTTAGTGGCATCCTTGCAACCACCCCTCAGTAGTGTTATTGAATCCTTGTAGTTGAGTAGTATGCATGAGGTAGGAACCCATCACCCTGCTACCAAGCCCGGACGTTATTTATTTTAATGCTACGCTATAGTAGACGGGTTTGGTATGAGTGCTCAGGAGTGGTGTGAGAATGAAGGATTTCGTCAATGACGACAACTCCATGATGGCACTTGCAAGGACTGCATCTTCAAGGCCTCAAGACTTCAAGACTCGAGACAAGAATTCAATACACACTACTGGGTGAAGGATGGTTGACGGGCACCCTGGAGAACCCAAAGGTTGGCCGGGATGCATGGAGAAGCGCCATGACATCTTGGCGGAAAGCTTCACCCAGACTCAAAGAGACGGAAGAATACTTCATGCCCTGAAGCTTACCTGCAACCGCAAGTCATTATGGGCTCGCTTGGTTGACCTTAGTTGTGACTCTGGCCGGGACGGTACTAGCAGATGTAGAACTACGGTAGGATGGGTTGAGTACCGGACAGTGGTCAGAGGAACTCTTTGGAAGACCATGTTTCGGTCATCTTGTTCTCAAACACTCTGAAGTGCGAGAACGTAAAGAGAGGGATCGAATCTTGCGGGTAAAGTGTACAAACCTCTGCAGAGGGTTATAACCTAATCGATTAGCCGTGTCCCGGTTACGGACAATTTGAGCATCTGGACTTGGATCTATCTCGGAACTCTCAACACCGGATTGATAACTTAATTGTGGGCAACATATGATGATTTTGGGCTATGAGACATCGGTTGCCGGAACCATGTCATGATAGAAAACTCCATAGTACAGACTTCATTTATTCCTTTGATGTAGGGAAAATAAAATCAGCTTTTACGCAAACAAAACTCAGATACAGAGCCACAAAGCCAAATTTGCATATAGTATAGTTTTACCATCTGTTTATTCATGTTGTGATCTTGCCGTACATTCAATGTAATCGACCTACACGGCTGCAACGTATCATGTTGCAGGATTTTCTTCGACGAGTAAGAGTTATGATACAGGGTTACGGTCTACACTCAACCTGCCGATGGCGTTGATGGGACTCCACACCCGTTTGATTGTTTCCGCTGAGTATTATAAGGTATATATCATTCTACGTTATTTTTACATGTGATTGCACTTTGATATATACATTGATGTACAGTGTGCCAAAGATACCGATCCGTGGATGGCACAAGAATACGCAGGCTTGACCGTCTGAGGTCGGGTCGCTACATTTGGCAACGCTGATGACAATGGAGGTTAACCCGGCAAACCGAGATCAGCATAATGCGGAAGTTGCAAAGTTGAGAGATCAGATAGCACAAGCCAAGAAAGACCTGGCAGCTGAGGACGTGATTATGGCCGCAGTGCGGGCCGAGTTGGATGCTCAGGCACAGCGGATTCGGTCAGAGTCCTTCCGGCTCATGCTGGACCAGAATGCTTCAAACGACGTCATGAGGAGAAGGCATCAAACTCGCCTGCCTTCGGTTTATGAGGCAAGAAATCTCTTTAACACGCCTGGAGCGGGGACCAGTAACCAACCAGTTATAAACCGGGTTGAAATGCCTGGGACGGGGGCGCTGGTTCAGCCACGCACGACGGACTCGCCTCGTCAGAACAATATCCCGCCGCAGCACGTATCGACGCCATCGGGTCATTATTCTAACCCCTTGGATAACATGATCGCTGCAGCATCACGATTGGCGGCTCTCCCAGTTAAGGGCGAGTCTCCAACGGCGGTTGAAACATGAAGGGCTAGAGAGCTGCTTCAGACAGCATTGGTGTAGCAGCAGGCTTATTCTTACAGTCATGAAAGGATTCATTCAACTCCTTGCCCAAGCCGGAGTTTTAGCAGGCATATTAAGGAACCGGCCATGTCAAGCAGTGGACGGAACCGTAACCCGCCCCGTGGACATAATCCCGCGGGAGGTGGGGTTAATGCCCAGAACATCGTGGATCACGGAAGAGCGCGTCGGGAGGCTGAGCTGGCAGCTCAGTATATAGCTCATCAGCATTCTCTGGTTCGTCCGACAAAGTCGGTGGAGACAGGTGTGACTTTCAGAACTTTGGGTGTGCCTTGTTTGGCTCCAGCTATACGTAACGAACAGTTGCCCAAGGATTTCAAAGGTCGCCGTAAGGTGCCCAACTACACTGCCGACTTACCCCCTGAAGCATGGTTGAGAGTTATGAGATGGCGATGGTACTGCTAGATGTTGACGATGTTGCATGTGCTAAATACTTCACCATGATGCTGGAAGGGACGACTCGTATTTGGTTGAAGGGGTTGCCAGCCAACTCCATTGGATCATGGACCGAGTTAAAAGCTCGGTTTATGTAGAATTTTAAGGATACGTGCAAGCAGCCTATGTCAATTGTGGATTTAGTCTCCAGTGTCCAAGAAGAGGGTGAGTCGACAACCCATTGGGTGCGCCGGGTTTCAACAATCCTGCACTCGTTGGATCACATCAATGCCGATTCAGCAGTCTTAATGTTGGAAAACAATTGTCGGTTCATACCCCTAAAGTAGAAGTTGGGACGGCTCAAACGTCACTGCATCGACATGGGGACACTCATGGCGGCTCTGGTTAAGTATGCTGACTCTGATGGTACCAAGGACCCCGAGTCTAATGATGAAAAGCCGGGAAAGGGAAAGAAGAGCAGCAACACCAGAGGACAGCAGCATAACGCGGCGAATCAGGGAGACACCGCTAAGCGCTAGGCTGATAAATAGCTTGGACTTTGTGGCTAACACCAGTACGTAGAATAATGGCCAGCGTTGTAAGGGTAAACCGCCCCCACGGACTGGAGGGTCAGGCCTTAATCTTGAGCAGCTACTGAATCAGCCCTGCCCAAGGCATGCTACGCGAGAAAGACCATCTGGCCACCTTTGGAAGGATTGCTTCATTATGAAGGAGTACAAAAATTCCGATCTTTTTCAAGACAATCATGGGCCGGGTGGTGGCTCAGGATCCGGCTCTCATGGACCGGGTTACGGCGGCGGCGGCTCTAACTCTGGATTCCAAGCAAATCAAGGCAATCATGGCAACCAAGGTGGTTACAATCAGCCGAGTAATCAGGGGAGTCAACAGCAGCAACAATCTGGTTATCAGAGCAACCCAAAGCAGTTGAATATTGGACAATATCACGTCTTCACCACTAGCTTATGTAAGCGTGACCAGAAGCTTCATAAGAGGGTTGTCACTGCTGTTGAGCTGGCGGTTGCCCATTACTTATGCTGGTCTGAGCAGCCCATTGTGTGGAGTCCAGAAGATCACCTGCCCCGGGTTGATAATCCGGGTCACTTGGCTTTGGTGGTCGCACCTCCGGTCGGAGGATATAAGTTCACCAAGGTACTCATGGACGGAGGGAGCAACATCAATATCCTTTATTATGAAACTTTCCTCCGCATGGGGTTGACTGATAAGAATCTTAAGCCGTCAAACACGGTTTTCCATGGTGTTGTGCCCGGTAAGTTTCCTTACCCGGTTGGTAAGATAGCTCTGGAAGTTTCTTTTGGAGTTGATCATGACTCTAGATCGGAGACACTGACCTTTGAAGTAATCAAGATCCATAGCCCATATCACGCTCTGTTTGGATGGCCGGCTTATGCCAAGTTCATGGCGCGGCCTTTTTATGTGTACCTGCAGTTCAAGATGCCGGGTTACAAGGGAACCATCACGGTGCATGGAAGCCGGAAGATAGCCTTGGAGTGTGAGGAAGGTGATGCTGCTTATGCTGAATCTGTTTGTGCAGCTGAGGAGTTGATGTTTTATAAAGATAATGTTGACCTGGCGGACATGACATCTTTGAAGAAGCCAACTACAGAGCAGGATCCTTCACTCAAATTTAAGTCGGCAGATGACACTAAAATGGTTGATTTCGTTCCTGGTGACTCATCGAAGCAGTTCAGTATCAGTGCCAATCTGGATCCGAAATAGGAAAGCGCGCTCATCGAGTTCATTCATGAGAACCGGGACATCTTTGCATGGAAGCCTTCAAACATGTCGGGTGTACCGAGGGAACTTGCTGAGCACACTCTTAATATTGATCCGAAATTTAAGCCGGTCAAGCAGTTTCTTTGCCGATTTAATGAGGAGAGGCGGAAGGCCATTGGATTGGAAGTGGCCTGGCACTTGTAGCCGGGTTTATCGTCAAAGTTTTCCATCCTGAATGGTTGGCTAACCCGGTGCTGGTACTCAAGAAGAATGGCACTTGGCGGATGTGTGTGGATTACACGGACTTCAATAAGGCTTGTCCGGCTGATCCGTTTGCTCTCCCTCGTATTGATCAAATTATTGATGCTAGGGCGGGTTGTGAGCGTCTGAGTTTTTTGGATGCTTATTCTGGTTATCATCAGATCAAGATGGCAGTTAAGGACCAGGAGAAGACAACTTTCATTACTCCCTTCTACTATATGTCTATGCCTTTTGGGCTCAAGAGTGCCCAGGCGACTTATCAGCGGTGTGTGCAAAATTTCCTTCACAATCAAATTGGGCGCAATGTTCATGCTTATGTCGATGACATTGTGGTGAAGTCAAGAAAGAAGGAGACCCTAATTGATGATTTGAAGGAGACGTTTGACAATCTCCGGGTCTACAAGATGATGCTTAATCCGGCTAATTGTGTCTTTGGTGTGCTCGCAGGCAAGCTCTTGGGTTTGTTGGTTTCTAACAGATGCATTGAAGCTAACCCGGAGAAAATTAAAGCCATTACCTCATTGGCTAAGCCGGCGTGTGTTAATGATGTTCAGCGCCTGGCGGGTCGTATTGTGGCTTTGAGCCGGTTCATAAGCCGGCTGGGTGAGAAGGCTATCCCCCTCTATCAAATGATGAAGAAGACAAATCATTTTGTTTGGAGTGATGCTGCTAACCAAGCATTTGAGGATCTGAAGAAACAATTGGCTGAGCCGCCCGTGCTTGCTACCCCTATTGATAAGGAGCCTCTGTTGTTATATGTGGATGCTAATAGCCGGGCCATCAGTGCGGCCATTGTGGTGGAAAGGAAGGAGGCAGGCAAGGAATATCCGGTTCAATGGCCGGTTTACTATATGAGTGAGGTGCCTATTGATTCCAAGCAAAGATACCCACATTGGGAGAAGCTTGTGTATGGGTTTTTCATGGCAAGTCGGAAGCTTAAGCAATATTTTCAGGGTCATCCCATCACTGTGGTTAGCTTTGCTCCTTTGGGAGATATCATCCAAAATAGGGAAGCAACTGGCCAGGTTGCTAAGTGGGCTATTGAGCTTGGACCTCACGAGTTAAAATATGTGACTCGTACGGCTATCAAGTCCCAAACGCTTGTGGATTTCATCAATGATTGGACAGAGTTGCAGGCATCGGAGGAAAAGCCGGATAACACATATTGGACTATTCACTTTGATGGATCTAGACAGCTGGAGGGCTCGGGGGCTGGAGTTGTCTTGACTTCCCCATGAGGTGATAACTTTTCTTACGTCCTCCGGTTAATGTTCCCTTGTACTAATAATGCAGCTGAGTATAAGGCCCTACTCCATGGTCTTCGGATGGCTAAGGAGATGAATTCAAGCTGGGTGAGATGCTTTGGCGATTCAGATTTGGTGTCCCAGCGGGTTTCTGGTACTTGGGATTCCAAGGATCCGCTCATGGCGGCTTATCGTCGAGAGGTTGATGCCATTGCAGGTCATTTCAAATGTTACCAAGTTGAACATATTGATCGTAGAAGAACGAGGCGGTTGATAACCTAAGCCGTCTAGGCTCTCAGTGTAAGCCGGTGCCAGCGAATACATTCCTGGATGTTCTGCTCAACCCTTTGGTCAAGTTGCCAACGGAGGAGGACCTTGCTATTCCTGACCCGGAGGCACAATTGATGGCGGCTCTACATGCTATTCCCGATTGGACAGTTCCATATTTGGCTTACATGACCCAGAGTCAGTTACCTGAGGATGAGACCTTGGCCAGGTAGATAACCCGATGGTCTAAGTCAATGACAATTGTCAATGCGGAGCTGCACCATTGTAGTGTTACAGGGGCGTTTCAGCGTTGCGTTTCTCCTGAAGAAGGCTGTGAGATTCTGCGTGAGATCCACGAAGGAGATTGTGGTCATCATGCAGGTTCTAAATCTCTAGTAGCCAAAGCTTTTTGTCATGGTTTCTATTGGCTGACGGCTCATGCTGATGCTGAGGACTTGGTCAGAAAATGTGACGGTTGTCAGAAGTTTTCACGTCGAGCTCATGTTCCGGCTCAGGAGCTGAGGATGATCCCAATCACTTGGCCGTTTGCAACTTGGGGGCTTGATATGGTTGGTCCTTTCAAGAGTTCCAAGGATAAGAAGACCCACCCCTTGGTGGCAGTTCATAAGTTCATATAAGTGAGTCAAGGCAGAGCCGGTCAGTAAGTGTGATGCAGCCACGACGGTTCAATTCATGAAGAAGGTGATTTTCCGTTTTGGCTTTCCACACAACATTATAACAGACAATGGCACTAATCTCTCCAAGGGTGCTATGAAAGAATTTCGTCAACGTGAGCATATTCGGCTTGATGTATCGTCAGTGGCTCACCCCCAATCTAACGGTCAAGCTGAGAGAGCAAATCAAGATATTCTGCGAGGTATCAAGCCCCGGCTTATGGTTCCTTTGTAGAGAACGCCGGGTTGTTGGGTAGAGGAGTTACCCTCAGTATTGTGGAGCATCAATACAACCCCCAACAGGTCAACGGGTTACACACCTTTCTTCATGGTTTACAGAGCAGAGGCGGTTCTCCCTAGTGACATCCGTCACGATTCACCCGAGGTGGCGGCTTACGTGGAAGCTGACAATGAAAAGGCACGTCAAGATCCACTTGACCTGTTGGATGAGGAGCGATCTCACGGTAGCTCGTTCGGCGATTTATTAGCAAGACCTACGTCGTTACCACATCCGCCGGGTAAAAACCAGAACCTTTCAGGAAGGCGACTTAGTGCTCCGGCTCATCCAGGATCAAACAGACATGCACAAGTTATCCCCGCCTTGGGAAGGACCTTTTGTGGTCAGCAAGAATCTCAACAATGGGTCCTACTACCTTATCGATGTTCGAGAGCACAAAGACTCACGTAAATCGGAGGAGGAGACCCACCGGCCGTGGAATATTGCTCATCTTCGGCCTTACTACACCTGAGCCACTGGCTCTTCTGATGTACATATTTTGACAATGTATATATATGATCAATATAATAAAGCCAGCATCCCTATTAAAGCAGGGCCTCTGTCGTTTTATCTTTAAATAAAGAGTTTTTGGTCACATGGGGGCTTCTGCTTTATAAAGCAAAGTTATGATTACCCGTTGATCCGGCTTATAGGCCATATATGAAAAAACCTTGGGGGCTTGCTACCCAGGTTAAAAAGGGACCAAAGAGAGTTTGTTGCAAAAGCACAACTCAAACATAGGCGCCCATTGAGCACAGCTCAAAAATATTTCTTGGGGGCTCTTTTGTTCTAAAGAACAAATAGTTTTTATAACCCTTGTAATAGGCTTAAAAGCCAGGCTTGGAAGCCAGGTGTATTCACCTAAAACCCCGGGTTATCCTGGCTTCTTAAGTAAGCCACTCCGCCTGTGTATTCTCGAATGACTCACGAACGTTTGACAAGTCAATCTTATGCAGACCCTGAACTTGTCAAAGTTAAAACGACGATTGGTTATGTGAGGTCCATCTTATAAGGTTTGTATATAGGTTTAACTCAGTGGCTGTGCGGCCCGTGAAAGCACTCGATTTTTGGCCTGGCAGTCATTTTTCGTTTGTTTTTATTCGATGGATCTTTTGAGGTTTATTTGATGAGGCTTATAATGCTTTATGATTCACCGGTGTTTATTAACCTGGCCTGGCTTTTGACTATAAGTCGCCAGTATGAGATGAGATAATATCCGGTGTTTATTAACCCAGCCTGGCTTTTAACTATAAGTTGCCAGTATGAGATACGATAATATCCAGAGTTTATTAACCCGACCTGGTTTTGTTCATAGACCAGCAATCTATGATAGTTGCGAGTGCTTGAATTTTGGGTTATCACCCTTCTTACACTGGCTTGGTCCACCAACAGTGTGGTCAAATATCACAGGTATGACATATTTTGTTACAATTGAACCAGTCCTGGTCATAAACTATTTTAGTTTCCAGTGATTATGCATTGGGCATTATGACCCGTCCTACGGTAAACCGTGGGACACTTAAGATCTGTTTTGCATACAGGAACAGACTCAACAAGCTGATATTATAAGCATCAGCGGATCAACAATTTCATGCAAAGCAGAACGCGCACGATGGCACGGTAGACTCAAATTTTTACTACCCTATTACATGCCTCCATGGGCCAAATAAGATCAAAGTGTTTTTTGATACGTCTCCGTCGTATCTACTTCTCCAAACACTTTTGTCCTTGTTTTGGACTCTAACTTGTATGATTTGAATGGAACTAACCCAGACTGACGCTGTTTTCAGCAGAATTGCCATGATGTTGTTTTATGCAGAAGACAAAAGTTCTCGGAATGACCTGAAACTCCACGAAACATCTTAGAAAAAATAATAAAAAATCCTCGCCAAAGATGAAGACCAGGGGGCCCACACCGTCCATGATGGTGGGGGCGCCCGAGGGCGCGCCCCTACCTCGTGGGCTCCCTGGAGCTCCTCTGACGCCAACTTCAACTCTATATATTTGCTTTCGGAGAGAAAAAAATCAGGGAGAAGAAATCATCGTGTTTTACGATACGGAGCCGCTGCCAAGCCCTAAAACCTCTCGGGAGGGCTGATCTGGAGTCCGTTCGGGGCTCCGGAGAGGGGGATTCGTCGCCGTCGTCGTCATCAACCATCCTCCATCACCAATTTCATGATGCTCACCGCCGTGCGTGAGTAATTCCATCGTAGGCTTGCTGGACGGTGATGGGTTGGATGAGATTTATCATGTAATCGAGTTAGTTTTGTTAGGGTTTGATCCTTATATCCACTATGTTCTGAGATTGATGTTGCTATGACTTTGCTATGCTTAATGCTTGTCACTAGGGCCCGAGTGCCATGATTTCATATCTGAACCTATTATGTTTTCATGAATATATGTGAGTTCTTGATCCTATCTTGCAAGTCTATAGTCACCTATTATGTGTTATGACCCGACAACCCCGAAGTGACAATAATCGGGATACTTCTCGGTGATGACCATATTTTGAGGAGTTCATGTATTCACTATGTGCTAATGCTTTGTTCCGGTTCTCTATTAAAAGGAGGTCTTAATATCCCCAAGTTTCCATTAGGACTCCGCTGCCACGGGAGGGTAGGACAAAAGCTGTCATGCAAGTTCTTTTCAATAAGCACGTATGACTATATTCGGAATACATGCCTACATTACATTGAGGAATTGGAGCCAGTTCTGTGTCACCCTATGTTATGACTGTTACATAATGAACCGCATCCGGCATAATTATCCATCACCGATCCAATGCCTACGAGCTTTCCATATACTGGTTTATGCTTATTTACTTTCCCGTTGCTTGAAGGAAATATGCCCTAGAGGCAATAATAAACTTATTATTTATTTCCTCATATCATGATAAATGTCTATTATTCATGCTAGAATTGTATTAACCGGAAACATGATACATGTGTGAATACATAGACAAACATATAGTCACTAGTATGCCTCTACTTGACTAGCTCATTAATCAAAGATGGTTATGTTTCCTAACCATAGACATGTGTTGTTATTTGATTAATGGGATCACATCATTAGGAGAATGATGTGATTGACATGAACCATTCCGTTAGCCTAGCACTTGATCGTTTAGTATATTGCTATTGCTTTCTTCATAACCTATACATGTTCCTGTAACTATGAGATTATGCAACTCCCGTTTACCGGAGGAACACTTTGGTTCTACCAAACGTCACAACGTAATCGGGTGATTATAAAGGAGTACTACAGGTGTCTCCAAAGGTACATGTTGGGTTGGCGATTTCGAGATTAGGTTTTGTCACTCCGATTGCTCGGAGAGGTATCTTCTGGCCCTCTCGGTAATACACATCACATAAGCCTTGCAAAGCATTGCAACTAATAAGTTAGTTGCGAGATGATGTATTACGTAATCCAGTAAAGAGACTTGCCGAATTTAGATTGAACTAGGTATTGGATATCGACGATCGAATCTCGGGCAAGTAACGATGATCGATGACAAAGGGAACAACGTATGTCGTTATGCGATTGACCGATAAAGATCTTCGTAGAATATGTAGGAACCAATATGGGCATCCAGGTTCCGCTATTGGTTATTGACCGAGAATAGTTCTAGGTCATGTCTACATAGTTCTCGAACCCGTAGGGTCCGCACGCTTAACGTTACGATGACAGTTTTATTATGAGTTTATAAGTTTTGATGTACCGAAGTTTGTTCGGAATCTCGGATATGATCACGGACGTGACGAGGAGTCTCAAAATGGTCGAGACATAAAGATTGATATATTGGAAGCCTATATTTGGATATCGGAATGGTTCCGGGTGAAATCGGGATTTTACCGGAACACCGGGGTTACCGGAACCTCCCGGGGATAATGGGCCTTAGTGGGCCATGAGGGAGAAGAGGAGGGCCGGCCAGGTAGGCCGCGCCCCTCCCCCTAGTCCGAATAGGACAAGGAGAGGGGCGGCGCCTCTTCCTCTTTCCCTCCCCTTCCTTCTCCAACAAGGCAGGAGGGGGAGTCCTACTCCCGGTGGGAGTAGGACTCCTCCAGGCGCACCCCTTGGGGGCCGGCCGCACCTCCCCCTCCCTCCTTTATATACGGGGGCAAGGGGGCACCCAGAACACACAAGTTGATCTACGGACCGTTCCTTAGCCGTGTGCGGTGCCCCCCTCCACCATATTCCACCTCGGTCATATCATCGCGGAGTTTAGGCGAAGCCCTGCGCCGGTAGAGCATCATCATCGTCACCACACCGTCAGGTCGACGGAACTCATCCCGACACTTTGCCGGATCGAGTCCGGGATCGCCATCGAGCTGAACGTGCTGAACTTCGGAGGTGCCGTACGTTCGGTACTTGGATCGGTCGGATCGTGAAGACGTACGACTACATCAACCGCGTTATCATAACGCTTCCGCTTACGGTCTACGAGGGTACGTGGACAATACTCTCCCGTCTTGTTGCTATGCCATCACCATGATCTTGCGTGTGCGTAGGAATTTTTTTGAAATTACTGCATTCCCCAACAGTGGCATCCAAGCCTGGTTTTATGCGTTGAGGTTATATGCACGAGTAGAACACAAGTGAGTTGTGGGCGATACAAGTCATACTGCTTACCAGCATGTCATACTTTGGTTCGGCGTATTGTGAGATGAAGCGGCCCGGACCGACATTACGCGTACGCTTATGCGAGACTGGTTTCACCGCTGCGAGCACTCGTTGCTTAAAGGTGACTGGCCGGTGTCTGTCTCTCTCACTTTAGTTGAACCGAGTGTGGCTACAACCGGTTCTTGCGAAGGTTAAAACAACACCAACTTGACAAACTATCGTTGTGGTTTTGATGCATAGGTAAGAACGGTTCTTGCTCAGCCCGTAGAAGCCACGTAAAACTTGCAACAACAAAGTAGAGGACGTCTAACTTGTTTTTGCAGGGCATGTTGTGATGTGATATGGTCAAGACGTGATGCTATATTTTATTGTATGAGATGATCATGTTTTGTAACCGAAGTTATCGGCAATCGGCAGGAGCCATATGGTTGTCGCTTATTGTATGAAATGCAACGCCATGTAATTGCTTTACTTTATCACTAAGCGGTAGCGATAGTCATAGAAGCAATAGTTGGCGAGACGACAACGATGCTACGATGGAGATCATGGTGTCGCTACCGGTGGCGATGGTGATCACGACGGTGCTTGAGATGGAGATCACAAGCACAAGATGATGATGGTCATATCATATCACTTATATAGATTGCATGTGATGTTTATCCTTTATGCATCTTATATTGCTTTGATTGACGGTAGCATTATAAGATGATCTCTCATTAAATATCAAGAAGTGTTCTCCCTGAGTATGCACCGCCAGAAAGTTCTTCGTCTTTGAGACACCACGCGTGATGATCGGGTGTGATAGGCTCTACATTCAAATACAACGGGTGCAAAACAGTTGCACACGCTGAATACTCAGGTCAAACTTGACGAGCCTAGCATATACAGATATGGCCTCGGAACACCGAGACCGAAGGTCGAACGTGAATCATATAGTAGATATGATCAACATAGTGATGTTCACCATTGAAACTACTCCATCTCACGTGATGATCGGACATGGTTTAGTTGATTTGGATCACGTAATCACTTAGATGACTAGAGAGATGTCTATCTAAGTGGGAGTTCTTAAGTAATATGATTAATTGAACTTAAATTTATCATGAACTTAGTACCTGATAGTATTTTTCTTGTCTATGTTTACTGTAGATAGATGGCTCGTGCTGTTGTTCCGTTGAATTTTAATGCGTTCCTTGAGAAAGCAAAGTTGAAAGATGATGGTAGAACTTACACGTACTGGGTCCGTAACTTTGACGATTAGCCTCATTGCTGCACGGAAGAATTACGCCCCGAAGCACCGCTGGGTGCCGTGCCCGCTGCTGATGCAACCGACAACGTTAAGAACGTCTGGCGAGAGAAAAGCTGATGACTACTCGATAGTTCAGTGTGCCATGCTTTACGGCTTAGAACGGGCCTTCAACGACATTTTGAACGCCATGGAGCATATGAGATGTTCCAGGAGTTGAAGTTAATATTTCAAGCAAATGCCCGGATTGAGAGATATGAAGTCTCCAATAAGTTCTATAGCTGCAAGATGGAGGAGAATAGTTCTGTCAGTGAACACATACTCAAAATGTCTGGGTATAATAATCACTTGATTCAACCGGGAGTTAATCTTCCTGATGATAGTGTCATTGATGTAATTCTCCAATCACCGCCACCAAGCTACAAGAGCTTCGTGATGAACTATAATATGCAAGGGATGGACAAGTCTATTCCCGAACTCTTCGCAATGCTAAAGGCTGCGGAGGTAGAAATCAAAAAGGAGCATCAAGTGTTGATGGTTAACAAGACCACCAGTTTCAAGAAAAAGGGAAAAGGGAAGAAGAAGGGGAACTTCAAGAAGAACAACAAACAAGTTGCTGCTCAAGAGAAGAAACCCAAGTCTGGACCTAAGCCTGAGACCGAGTGCTTCTATTGCAAGCATTCTGGACACTGGAAGCGAAACTGCCCCAAGTATTTGGCGGATAAGAAGGATGGCAAAGTGAACAAAGGTATATGTGATATACATGTTATTGATGTGTACCTTACTAATACTCGCAGTAGTACCTGGGTATTTGATACTGGTTCTGTTGCTAATATTTGCAACTCGAAACAGGAACTACGGATTGCCAAGATCGGCTAAGGACGAGGTGACGATCTTGCGCGTGAAATGGTTCCAAAGTCGATGTGATCGCGGTCGGCACGCTACCTCTACATCTACCATCGGGATTAGTTTTAGACCTAAATAATTGTTATTTGGTGCCAGCGTTAAGCATGAACATTATATCTGGATCTTGTTTGATGCGATACGGTTATTCATTTAAGTCAAATTATAATGGTTGTTCTATTTATATGAATAATATCTTTTATGGTCATGCACCCTTGAAGAGTGGTCTATTTTTATTGAATCTCGATAGTAGTAATACACATATTCATAGTGTTGAAACCAAAAGATACAGAGTTGATAATGATAGTGCAACTTATTTGTGGCAATCGCCGTTTGGGTCATATCGGTGTAAAACGCATGAAGAAACTCCATCTTGATGGGCTTTTGGAATCACTTGATTATGAATCACTTGGTACTTAAGAACCGTGCCTCATGGGCAAGATGACTAAAACGCCGTTCTCGGAACTATGGAGCGAGCAACTGATTTGTTGGAAATCATACATACCGATGTTTGTGGTCCAATGAATGTTGAGGCACGCCATGGTATCAAGTTATTTTCTCACCTTCACAGATGATTTGAGCAGATATGGGTATATCTACTTGATGAAACATAAGTCTGAAACATTTGAAAAGTTCAAAGAATTTCAGAGTGAAGTGGAAAATCATCGTAACAAGAAAATAAAATTTCTACGATCTGATCGTGGAGGAGAATATTTGAGTTACGAGTTTGGTTTACATTTGAAACAATGCGGAATAGTTTTCAACTCACGCCACCCGAACACCACAACGAAATGGTGTGTCCGAACGTCAGAATCGTATTTTACTAGATATGGTGCGATCTATGATGTCTCTTCTTGATTTACCACTATCGCTTTTGGGGTTATGCTTTAGAGACGGCCGCATTCACGTTAAATAGGGCACCATCAAAATACGTTGAAACGACACCTTATGAACTATGGTTTGGCAAGAAACCAAAGTTGTCGTATCTTAAAGTTTGGGGCTGCGATGCTTATGTGAAGAAACTTCAACCAGATAAGCTCGAACCTAAATCGGAGAAATGTGTCTTCATAGGATACCCAAAAGAGACTATTGGGTACACCTTCTATCACAGATCTGAAGGCAAGATTTTCGTTGCTAAATTCGGATCCTTTCTAGAAAAGTTGTTTCTCTCGAAAGAAGTGAGTGGGAGAAAAGTAGAACTTGATGAGATAATCAGATCTGCTCCCTTATTGAAAGTAGTTCATCACAAGAACCCGTTCTCGTGACAACCGCACCAATTAGTGAGGAAGCTAATGATACCGATCATGAAACTTCAGATCAAGTTTCCAATCGAACTACGAGGTCAAATAGAGTAAGATCCGCACTGCAGTGGTACGGTAATCCTATTCGAAGTCATGTTACTTGACCATGGCGAACCTACAAACTATGAAGAAGCGATGGTGAGCCCAGATTCGCAAAATGGCTGGAAGCCATGAAATCTGAGATGGGATCCATGTATGAGAACAAAGTATGGACTTTGGTTGACTTGCCCGATGATCGGCAAGCCATTGAGAATAAATGGATCTTTAAGAAGAAGACTGATGCTGATGGTAATGTAACTGTCTATAAAGCTTGACTTGTTGCGAAAGGTTTTCGACAAATTCAAGGGGTTGACTACGATGAGACTTTCTCACCCATAGCGATGCTTAAGTCTGTCCGAATCATGTTAGCAATTGCTGCATTTTATGATTATGAAATTTGGCAAATGGATGTAAAAACTGCATTCTTGAACGGATTTCTAGAAGAAGAGTTGTATATGATGCAACCAGAAGGTTTTGTTGATCCAATAGGTGCTAACAAAGTGTGCAAGCTCCAGCGATCAATTTATGGTCCGTGCAAGCCTCTCGGAGTTGGAATAAACGCTTTGATAGTGTGATCAAAGCATATGGTTTTATATGACTTTTGGAGAAGCCTGTATTTACAAGAAAGTGAGTGGGAGCTCAGAGCATTTCTGATATTATATGTGGACGACATATTATTAATTGGAAATGATATAGAATTTCTGGATAGCATAAAAGGATACTTGAATAAAAGTTTTTCAATGAAAGACCTCGGTGAAGCTGCTTACATATTGGGCATCAAGATCTATAGAGATAGATCAAGACGCTTGATTGGACTTTCACAAAGCACATACCTTGATAAAGTTTTGAAAAGGTTCAAAATGGATCAGGCAAAGAAAGGATTTTTACCTGTGTTACAAGGTGTGAAATTGAGTCAGACTCAATGTCCGACCACAGCAGAAGATAGAGAGAAAATGAAAGATGTTCCCTATGCTTCAGCCATAGGCTCTATCATGTATGCAATGCTGTGTACCAGACTGACGATGCTTAGCAATAAGCTTGGCATGAAGGTACCAAAGTAATCCAGGAGTGGATCATCGGACAGCTGAAGAACATCCTGAAATACGAAAAGGACTAAGGATATGTTTCTCGTATATGGAGGTGACAAAGAGCTAGTCGTAAATGGTTACGCCGATGCAAGCTTTGACACTGATCCGGACGATTCTAAATCGCAAACCGGATACATGTTTTTATTAAACGGTGGAGCCGCTGTCGGTTGGTGCAGTTCTAAACAAAGCGTCGTGGCGGGATCTACATGTGAAGCGGAGTACATAGCTGCTTCGAAGCAGCAAATGAAGGAGTCTCGATGAAAGAGTTCATTTCCGATCTAGGTGTCATACCTAGTGCATCGACCAATGAAGATCTTCTGTGACAATCTTTGGCGCAATTGCATTGGCAAAGGAATCCAGATTTCACAAGAGGACCAAGCATATCAAGAGACGCTGCAATTCCATCCGGGACCAAGTCCAGGTGGGAGACATAGAGATTTGCAAGATACATACGGATCTGAATGTTGCAGACCCGTTGACTAAGCCTCTTCCACGAGAAAAACATGATCAGCACCAAGACCCCATGGGTGTTAGAATCATTACTGTGTAATCTATATTTTTGACTCTAGTGCAAGTGGGAGACTGAAGGAAATATGCCCTAGAGGCAATAATAAAGTTATTATTTATTTCCTCATATCATGATAAATGTTTATTATTCATGCTAGAATTGTATTAACCGGAAACATGATACAGGTGTGAATACATAGACAAACATATAGTCACTAGTATGCCTCTACTTGACTAGCTCATTAATCAAAGATGGTTATGTTTCCTAACCATAGACATGTGTTGTTATTTGATTAATGGGATCACATCATTAGGAGAATGATGTGATTGACATGACCCATTCCGTTAGCCTAGCACTTGATCGCTTAGTATATTGCTATTGCTTTCTTCATGACCTATACATGTTCCTGTAACTATGAGATTATGCAACTCCCGTTTACCGTGAGGAACACTTTGGGTGCTACCAAACGTCACAACGAATCGGGTGATTATAAAGGAGTACTACAGGTGTCTCCAAAGGTACATGTTGGGTTGGCGATTTCGAGATTAGGTTTTGTCACTCCGATTGTCGAGAGGTATCTCGGCCCTCTCGGTAATACACATCACATAAGCCTTGCAAGCATTGCAACTAATAAGTTAGTTGCGAGATGATGTATTACGTAATCGAGTAAAGAGACTTGCCAAGAACGAGATTGAACTAGGTATTGGATATCGACGATCGAATCTCGCAAGTAACATACCGATGACAAAGGGAACAACGTATGTCGTTATGCGGTTTGACCGATAAAGATCTTCGTAGAATATGTAGGAACCAATATGGGCATCCAGGTTCCGCTATTGGTTATTGATCGAGAATAGTTCTAGGTCATGTCTACATAGTTCTCGAACCCGTAGGGTCCGCACGCTTAACGTTACGATGACAGTTTTATTATGAGTTTATAAGTTTTGATGTACCGAAGTTTGTTCTGAGTCCCTGATGTGATCACGGACGTGACGAGGATTCTCTAAATGGTCGAGACTTAAAGATTGATATATTGGAAGCCTATATTTGGATATCGGAATGGTTCCGTGAAATCGGCATTTTACCGAACACCGGGGTTACTGAACCCTCCCGGGGATAATGGGCCTTAGTGGGCCATGAGGGAGAAGAGGAGGGCGGCCAGGCCGCCAGGCAGGCCGCGCGCCCCTCCCCCCCTAGTCCGAATAGGACAAGGAGAGGGGGGCGGCACCCCTTCCTCTTTCCTCCCCTTTCCTTCTCCAACAAGGCAAAGGGGGAGTCCTACTCCCGTGGGAGTAGGACTCCTCCAGCGCACCCCTTTGGGGGCCGGCCGCACCTCCCCTCCCTCCTTTATATACGGGGCAAGGGGCACCCTGTAACACACAAGTTGATCTACGGATCGTTCCTTAGCCGTGTGCGGTGCCCCTCCACCATATTCCACCTCGGTCATATCGTCATGAGTTTAGCGAAGCCCTGCGCCGGTAGAGCATCATCATCGTCACCATGCCGTCGTGCTGACGGAACTCATCCCCGACACTTTGCTGGATCGGAGTCCGGGGATCGTCATCGAGCTGAACGTATGCTGAACTCGGAGGTGCCATACGTTCGGTACTTGGGTCGGTCGGTTCGTGAAGACGTACGACTATATCAACCGTGTTGTCATAACGCTTCCGCTTACGGTCTACGAGGGTACGTGGACAATACTCTCCCCTCTTGTTGCTATGCCATCACCATGATCTTGCGTGTGCATAGGAATTTTTTTGAAATTACTGCATTCCCCAACATTGCTACTGTTACAAACACTACAAAATACCAAAAATATTACTTTTGCTTCCGTTACTTTTGTTACCGTTACCACCACTATCATACTACTTTGCTACTAAATACCTTGCTGCAGATATTAAGTTATCCAGGTGTGGCTGAATTGACAACTCAGTTGCTAATACTTGAGAATATTCTTTGGCTCCCCTTGTGTCGAATCAATAAATTTGGGTTGAATACTCTACCCTCGAAAACTGTTGCGATCCCCTACACTTGTGGGTTATCAAGACCAGTTTCTGGCGCCGTTGCCGGGGAGCATAGCTCTGTTCTTTGAGTTACTTGGGATTTATATCTGCTGGACTCTATGAAGAATTTGAAAGACGCTAAGACGATAATTTATCCCTCAAATAGGAGGGGAGGTAAGGAACTGCTATCTAGCTCTGCACTTGATTCACCTTCTGTTATGAGTAAGCTTGCGACACCTAAACCTGCTTATGCTATTCGTTCTGATATGTCGCATGTTATTGATGATGCCACTTCTGCTATGCATGATACTTATGATGAAACTACTTCTATGCTTGATACTACTGTGCTCCTTAGTGAATTTCTTAATGAACAAATTGCTAGGGCTAGAGAGAAAGAAATTATTGAAACTAATAATGTTGATGAAATTGATGATGAAGATATGCCTGTTATTCCTGAGGGTTATGTTTTTGATATGGAATCTTCTGCAGCTATTTTTGCCTGCAAAGATAGAAACGAACTTAAGAGGCTATTAGTTAAATGGAGTAAAGAATCTCTTAGGGATACAATGAAACCTGGCCCTTCTTTTTCTACTTCACCTATTTGTGTTCCCGATAAGGATTATGAATTCTCTGTTGATCCCGATATAATTACTTTGGTTGAATCTGATCCTTTTCATGGCTATGAATCTGAAACTGTTGAGGCACATCTTACTAAATTAAATGATATAGCCAGCCTGTTCACTAATGATGAGAGATCTCGCTACTTTTATATCCTTAAAATATTTCCGTTCTCATTAAAGGGCGATGCTAAGATATGGTTTAATTCTCTAGATCCTGGTTGTGTGCGTAGTCCCCAGGATATGATTTATTACTTCTCTGCTAAATATTTCCCTACTCATAAGAAACAAGGTGCTTTAAAGGAAATATACAACTTTGTCAAATTGAAGAAGAGAGTCTCCCACAAGCTTGGGGGAGGCTTCTCAAGTTACTTAATGATTTGCCTGATCATCCTCTTAAGAAAAATGAAATACTTGATATCGTTTATAATGTACTAACCGATGCTTCCAGAGATTACCGGATAGTTGTGCTGGTTCTCTTTTCGTGGAAAGAACACCAGATGAAGCTGAAATTCTATTGAATAATATGTTGACAAATGAAAATAATTGGGCACCTCCTGAGCCAGCCCTTGCTCCAATTACTGAGCCTATTCCTAAACCAACTCCGAAGAAGAGAGGTATTCTATTTCTCAGTCCTGAAGATATGCAAGAGGCAAAGAAATCTATGAAAGAAAAAGGTATTAAAGCTGAAGATGTTAAGAATTTACCTCGTATTGAAGAAATACATGGTCTTAATTTACCTCCTGTTGAAGAAACATATGATCTTGATCCATTACCTATTGAAGAACCTCCAGATCTTGATATCTCGACAGAGGTAGTAAGGGTAAATTCTCTCTATAGATATGATAAAGCTGAATTCCCTCCTACTAAAATTGCTAGTCAGTGCTTGTATGAGTTTGGTAACTTTATGTTTAAGCAAGAAGACTTCAATGCTTATTTTGGTAGACAACTAAAACAAAATGCTTATATGATTAAACACTTGGGTGATTATATGGCTAATGTTAGATCTGAACTTAAACTCATTAGCAAACATGCTTCTATGGTTACCACTGAAGTAGAACAAGTACTTAAGGCTCAAAATGATTTGCTCAATGAAATGAATAGTAAGAAAAATGATTATGCTGTTAGAGTGGCTACTAGAACTGGTAGAAAGACTCAGGAACCTTTGTATCCTGAAGGCCACCCTAAGAGAGTTGAGCAAGATTCTCAGAGAAATAATACTGATGTGCCTAGTTCTTCTAAAAGGAAGAAAAAGAAAAATGATAGGACTTTGCAAACTTCTACTGAACCTATTGCTGAACCATCTGAGAATCCAAATGATATATCCATTTCCTAGTAATGAACATGAACATGAACCTAGCAAAAATAATAATGATGATGTTCATGATGATGCTCAACCTAGTAATGATAATGATGTAGAAGTTGAACCTGCTGTTGATCTTGATAACCCACAATCAAAGAATCAACGTTATGATAAGAGAGACTTTGTTGCTAGGAAACATGGTAAAGAAAGAGAACCATGGGTTCAGAAACCCATGCCTTTTCCTCCCAAACCATCCAAGAAAAAGGATGATGAGGATTTTGAGCGCTTTGGTGAAATGATTAGACCTATCTTTTGCGTATGCGATTAACCTGGTGTGCTCAAAAAATCCTTATGCTAAGTATATGAAGGATATCATTACCAATAAGAGAAAGATATCGAAGCTGAAATTTCCACCATGCTTGCTAATTATACTTTTAAGGGTGGAATACCAAAGAAACTTGGAGATCCAGAGTACCCACTATACCATGCTCCATTAAAAGAAACTATGTTAAAACTGCTTTATGTGATCTTGGAGCCGGTGTTAGTGTTATGCCTCTCTCTTTATATCGTAGACTTGACTTGAATAAGTTGACACCTACTGAAATATCTTTGCAAATGGCTGATAAATCAACTGCTATACCGATACCTGTCGGTATTTGTGAGGATGTGCCTGTTGTGGTTGCGAACGTTACTATTTTAACGGACTTTGTCGGCGTTCTGGGAACGAGGGTCCCCAGGCTTGCCTGCCTGCGGCCTGTGGCGTGGCTCAAGTGGGGGCCCAGCACGACCCAGATTCATCAGCTCAAGACCCTCGCGAGGGGCCAAGCCTCGCGGGGCGGACGACAGGAACCTTCCTCAGGAACAACCTCATCAGGCAGGCTCGCGAGGAGGCGGAGAGATCAAGGCAGGGTACCTCACGAGGGTGCCCCGTGACGCAAGCCATGACGATCGAGACCAGGCGGGCGCCAGCCTGCGCAGTGTCCTCGTTTCCCCTTTGGTGCAAAGGAGGCAAGCACAGGCCAAGGCGTCAGGCAAAGGTTGCCGCTTGGGTGCAACAAGACCAGGACCAGCAGAACGGCAGGACGGAGGTCATCGTGGAGCCCAGGACCGCGTCACCGTCAGAGCCTTTGGCAGCCGAAGACCAACTGTAGTCAGGATAAGTGTACTAGATGTTCCCCTTTAAAATGGCCAATTGTTGGCGCCCTTCCCGCTCATTATTTGGGAAGAGGCCCAGGGCCTCCCTCTATAAATAGGACTAGCCACCACATAGAGAGGGGACAGACTAGAGATAAGTCGAACCCCCAGAGAGAGGGAGAGAGGCGACTGGACTCACCCAAGCAGCTCATCGCACCAGCTCAAAAATAGCCCCTCGCGAGGCTATTCTCGCTTTGTACTGCTCATCATCAGCCCCCTGAGGCAATCCACCACACCACAAACTAGAGTAGGGTATTACACCACAATGGTGGCCCGAACTAGTATAAACCTCGTGTCTCTGTGTTGTTCATCGTTCCTAGATTAGAACCCCTCGCAATCTGTTCACGCATGAGCTGGTAGGGGAAAGATCTCCGCGCGCACCCCAGTGTTCGAACCTCAAGGGTGTCCCGGAACCCGAAATCTGACATTTGGCGCGCCAGGTAGGGGTGCGCCGGAATCCTTCCTCCGCCGCCTCGCGTTTCATAACCTCGTCGTTCGATGTCCAACGACCCGGCAGCCGATGCCGATCGCTGGGTGGCGTAGCCCGCCCACACCATGCCGCTAGCCCAGGGTGACCTCAACCTTGCACCTCAGGCAGCCCACGCTCCGCAAGGCGCTGCGGGGCGCGGGCAACGTGGCCAGACGCCGCCTGCCCTCACGCCGCGGCAGGTGCGGTCAGCGGCCAGAGCCTCAAACCATGCCGCGGCCACGACACCGCACACCCGGCGGGAGCAGGCGAACTCCAGGGCCGCGCTCACGGTGGCTCAAGAACTGCTACAGTGCCGGCTTTTAGAGGGCAGCCGCGACGTGCTGTTGGAGCGGGTCGCCGAGCTCCTGGACGTCGCCGCCTCGGGAGCACCTCCTTTCTGCGTCGGGCTGCCTCCTCTGGCCCATAGCACGCCGTATGGCGGCCCCATGCGCGCTCATGCAACCTCAAGTGGGCTCCAGGGCCTAATCGACGCCAACCTGGCCAGCAGCACCAGGCGGCAAGATGCGTGGACCCTATCTCCAGCCGGCGAAGGAGCGCACACCGTGACCTTGGGCCTCGGCGGACCATCGTGCCACCACTCTCAAGACGGCGCTCCGGGCCGGACTGCGTGGCACATGGGGCAAGAGCGAGGCCTACGGGGCAGCGTCCCCAGAAGCTTATGTGCCCCGCATGATGGATCAAGAGTGCACACAGGAAGAAGACCATGGCTCGTTCCTGGGGCCAAGCTGGGGCGAGGAGACACCACAAGCTGAGCTCTTTCAGGAACCCCAAGAGGGCCTCGACGACCGCGCCGGCGGCGGCAACTATCTGGTACCATTAATTCCTCAGGAGGAAGCTTATGCTAACCATGTGCCGCAGGAGGTACAGGCCGTCATGACAGTGGTTGGCTGCCCGACTGCAGCCTCTTACCCCTCGTGAGGAGGGCATCGGGGCTGCAGGAGAGGGGCCAAGATCCGAGTCCGTCCCCACGGCGCTCGGCACAAGATGTTCTCAGGAGGTAGGACCTCTGCCGGGGAGGTGCCTCAGGGCCTGCCCCCGGCAGAGGACCCGTGGTCGTCGGGGGAACCGCTCGCGACCGCTCTACCCCATTGGCGTCGTCCTTGGTTTCCGGCCGCCGTTAGTGGCGGTAGAGTGTAGCGCAAGGCGGGGCCCTCATCTGGCGATATGAAGCAAGGACGGTACCTGTGAAGAAGGCCCAGTGCCTGTGAAGCTCGCCGCCCCGTGACACTCTCACGTAATAATGAGTGGGGCTGTACACGCCCTGGAGTCTCAGGAGCGTCGACCTCAGGCCCTGGGGCTCCCTCCCATGCCCAGTGGCAGCACTTAGCTCCGCGCTGGTGAGAAGACGTCAAAGACTAGAATAGGTGCCGAACGCAGCCTTTTACTTTTTTTGCCTTTTTCCTCTGTTGACGAGTTTCTTCGATTTGAATTTAAGTTGGATTTGAGTTCGAGCCTTGCGTGCGTTTGGGGAAGGGGTGTTTAGTCTCATTCGAGCAATCTCTCGTGTTCTGGTTTTGGATTTGCATCCAAAGCTAGCATCAGCTGCCCCCCTATCGTGGTGGGCACACGACAGATGCCAAGGGATGGCTAAAGAGAGGAGGAGGCTCGGGGGCGCTGGTGGGCTTCAGAGGCGAGGTTGATATGCGCGGGCGCGGGACGCCGGACATACCCAGGTTCGGGGCTCTCCGGAGAGATAACACCCCTAGTCCTGCCGAGTTTTGTTGCATGGTTGATAGTACAATGTTGCTCCTGGAGCTGTTTTGAGGAGGAAGGAGGCTGGCCAAGGCTCTGGCTGCTCCTTCTCCTTGGTGTCGCTATGTCTCTGTCGAATATCTTGTGTTGTGTGTTGTTGTTGGCGCGGACTCCTGGGGGGTTTTATAGACAAACCCACCCAGGGTTACAATGGTAATATGCCGAGTCGGTGGGTCCGTATAGTCGGTGTCCGGGGTGCCGGGCTAGGTCCCGCTTGGGGGTTGGTGGTTCGCAGGGTCCCCCTAGGTGCGGGCCCCGCGTGCCTAGGGGGACTGTGCGCCGTCTTGTCGACGGTCATGGCGTGGCCGGGTCGAGTCGCGCACAGTGTTCTCCGTCAGGCCTCCGCTTGCTGTCGTCAGCGGTAAGGGCAGGAGCACTGTTGCTGTGCCAGCCCTGGTCAGTGGGTAGGTAAGGGGCACTGTTGCCACGCTCTGGCTGACCACGGGCATGGGCGGGGGCACTGTAGTCTTGGTCATCAGTGACTGAGGTCTCGTCCCATCGTACGGCCTGGATGGGACGGGAGCTGACCCGTGGCTGGGTTGCCGTGGACGCCATGGGTGGGTTGGCTTACTGGGGAAGCCGAGGCTGCGCCGGGTCGAGTTGCCTTGTGCTAGCCGCTGCGGCCGGGTTGACGTTCCTTGCCGAGTCGAGGGTCTTGGCGGGTTAGCGCCTTTGCCGGGTCGAAGCGACCCGGCCCGGCGCACGCCTTGCTTATGCGAGGCGATGCGGCCTCGCTGTTTTGAAATAGATCCGGGTTCCGCGTTACTGCCTGGGGTTCTTCCCCGACAGCGATCCCGGCCGTGAATGTCCGCCGTCTTCGGATGAGTGGGCCTTCGCAGCTTCCCCCTTGAGCAAGGCGGAATCTGCAAACGCCGGGTCCGGCAACACCCACTGTGTGCCAGGTTTTTCGGAAACCAGATCGCGGCATCCCGGTTGTGGCGGGAACCGAGGAGTCCGCCGAATCTTGAGGCGATCCCTCGGGCTTCGTGCTGGCGCCATGTGGTGCTCGGAAGCCGGAGTGGCCTGACAGCACGCTGCAGTGACGGACCGGGCGACGGGCCGGGCCCGCCGCCGCTTCTTGGCCACGCTGCTGCTGATTTATTGCGGCGTCTGGGGGCCGGTTGCACTTCCCCGCGTAGTTAGTGCGTGTGTACGTGCGCACTTATTGCGGGCTAGTGGAACGGGCGCGTGCAGACGATCCCACTTCCCCACGTTTGAACCGAGGCTTATAAATTGAGGGGGGGCAAGGGGCGGCAGGCATTATTTCGCCGCGCCTCCTGTCCCCCGCTCGCTTCGCCTTGCTACTGACTCATAGTTGCGCCCACAGCCCCGAGCAGAGCTCTTCTCCGTCGTCGTTCTTCCTTCCGCTTCTATCCATGGCGCTGCCGTCGGGCTCTTGGATGGGTTCCAATGTCACCAACGACGACATCACGCAGCTTCGAGCTTCGCGGCGCTTGCCGCGGGAGACGGATGTTGGTGTCCGCCTGTCGCACGGCGAGCAAAGGACTCGACCCGAGGGGCAGGAGTGCGTCGTCTTACTTACCCACTTCGAGCGCGGGCTCGGGCTGCCGGCGAGTACCTTCTTCTGCGCCTTTCTGGAGTTCTTCGGGCTTCAACCGCACCATCTTGGCGCCGGCGCGATCGTCCAACTCTCTGGCGTCGTGACCCTGTGCGAGGGGTACCTGGGGGTCGAGCCGACGATCGACCTCTGGGCGCGCTTCTTCTCCTTGAAGCAGCAGGGCCCGTCGTCCGGGGAGTTCACCGACTGCGGCGCCGCCGTCATCTCCAAGCGGCCGGGGGCAGACTTCCCCAAGATTCCGCTCGAGGATTCTGCCAAGAAGTGGCAGAATTCTTTCTTCTATGTCTGCAATCTTGGCGCGGACCACATCAATCTCCCCCCTTTCGCCATGGCGCCGCCGCATGCGAAGTCGAACTAGGGCTACTCGCCCCAGCGCCCGTCGCAGGAGATCGTCAGCCTCTGCGAGCGGGTGACGGTGATGAGGACGCAGGAGGGGCTCACCGGCACGGATCTTCTCGCCGCGTTCATCATCCGCCGGGTCCTCCCGCTTCACAGGTGCTCCTGCCTCATCGGCGAGATGATCGGCCTGCAGGACCCCAACCGAATGGGGTCGACGCGACTGTCTGGGGAGCAGGCTGCGCGCACCGTCAACACCATCTCCACGACCAATCTTGGAGAGGATTGGCGATTCGGCAGGGAGCCGTATAGCCCGGCGAACCCGGCGCCGCAGGTGAGCGTCTGGTCTCCTTAGTTTGCCGCCGCACATCTTCTTGTTCGTCTCGATGCGTCACGGGCGGTTCTTCTGAATGCGAGCCGGCATCCTTACGCCCGGGCTCCGCTATAGGTGGCGCCGGTGGCGCCAGAGGAGCCCACGGCCCAAGGCCGCGAGGAGGTGGCCGAGTCCGAGGCTGGCGCTATGCGCCGAGCCAGTAAGCTTCGAGTCTTTCTCTTCTTCATTTTGTCTTCATTTGTTTCCCGTGTCTAGGTCAAGGCGATGCTGACGCCGGTTGCTTGGTGTAGCAGCGTTGGGCGGGGGAGGCGGCGATGCAGGCGGAGCCGGGTCCTCGCGTGGGGCGGCGCCAATCCGCCCGCATGGCAAGGACAGCGTCACACCGCGACCCCGTGGATCAAAGCGCAGCGGACCTGGCCAAGCCCGGAAGGCCGGCAAAGAAGAAGCGCGCGAAGCCAATCACGGTCCGGGTCTTGACGGGGTAATTTCTGTTCGCCGCTTGCGCCTGGATTTCTTGTCTTTTCTGCTTATTTTGCATTCTTCTTCAGGTCGCCGATCGCGCTGGCGAGGACGACAGCGGAGGCCGCGGCCACCGAGGGGACCATGTTCCGCAGGAGCCGGTCCGACCTCGCCGGTCTGGCCGGGGAGGAGGGACGAGGCGACTCGGATCTCGGCCTGGACCCGGACGACGCCGAGGCCTTGGCCTGGCGTGACAGGAACCGGGCCGAGGCGGAGCTGGAGGCGGCGTTGGTCCGGGCTTGGACTGATGCGGCGGCGGCGTGGGCGCGAGGCGGCGCGGAGCCGGCCTGGCGCGAGATGCCGGAGGGCATGGTGGTGGAGGCGACGGTTTTTGAACCATTGTCGGTGAGAGAGCGCGGCCGTGGGGGCCGGCCCGAAGTGGTGCTCCTCGACCAGGAGGTCGTGGAGGTGGGGGCGATACCCCGCCGCGAGCCGACATTGTCGAGCGCGCGGGGGCTGATGGTAGTGGGGGCGGCGTCCCGGAGGGGGTGCTGCTAGCGGCAGCGCCGGAGACGCCATCGGCTATGGAGGAGGTATCGCAGGCGGTGGTGCCTGAGGTGGCGACGCAAGGTGCCCCGGGGTCCGGATCGCCATCGGCGCCGGAAGGGGCGTCGGAGGAGGTGCTGGCCGCGTCGCAAGCGGCCGGCGGGGGGCACGCCTTGGTGCCCTGGTAGAGCGGGCGCTGAGCTTCCGTGCCACAGCCCGCGCGGAGCAGGGGCGTGGCCGCCTTCGGGCCCCAGACCCAGGAAGAGGTGGCGCTGGCTGCCGTCAGCCGCCGTCTACGAGGCCGGACGGAGTGCTTTGAGGCCTTCGCCCAGGCCGAGACGGAGCGGACGAGCGACCTGGAGCGTGCCGTCCTGGTAAGTCCATCTTCTTCTTGTTTTCTTGAGATTTTATCTCTGTGGCCAACAAGACCCACTGGTGTAGCCCCGAGATTCGGGCCAACTGTATAACAGCTTGGGCCAAATCTTAAACCTTGTGTTGACTTTGGTCTTCTTTTCAAGATCTTGACGCCTTCCGGTTGAGGCCTACAACCGCTCCGGGGCAAGCATCGGGAGCTCAGGGAGCGGCTTGCTGCCAAGGAGGAGGAGCTTCGCGCCGCAGCAGGTACTTTGCTGAGCTCTTCTCTTCTAGAGGGGGCGCGCTAGCGCACCCACTGGGTGTAGCCCCCGAGATTCGGGCCAACTGTGTAATAGTTGGGCCAAATTGTCTTGTTTCTTTTTTTTCCTGCTCAGTTCTTCTTCTTTGCAGCCGAGGTGCTGTCTTGGCGAGCCCAGCTGTTCTAGGCCGGTCATCACTATGACCGGCTTGTTGCTGATTCCGGCCGTCTCGGCGTCGAGGCGGCGCATGCAAGGGCGGAGGCGGCCGCGGCCCGACGGTCTCTTGACGAGGCCAGCCGGCTGCATGAGCAGCTGGCGGGTCACAAGAGCCGCCTCGAGGCCGAGGTGGAGCTTCTTAAGGCGGAGGCCGCCAAGGTGGTGGAGGCGCAGCAGGCCCTACTCGAGGCAGACCAGCAGCGCGGCCAGCTGGCCGATGACAAGGGTCGGCTCCAGGCCGAGGTGGAGCGTCTGCGGGAGCAAGACACCGCGGCGGATGAGGCCCGCCAGGCCGAGGCTCGCTGCCGTGAGGCGGCCGAGAAGGCGACCGAAGACAAGGACGCCGAGATGAAGGCGGCCCTTGCTAAGGCGGCCGACCTGGAGAAGGCGCTCAGGGAGCGGGACCATGTCTTGGAGTGGGAGCGACGTGGTATGTTGCTCGAGGCGCAACACCTGGTAGAGTCCTTCTCCAGTAAGTGCTGCTTCTTTGTTGTTTGCCCGGTCGGGACCCAGCCCTTTCTTCCTTGTTGCCCTTCTGACTTGCTTCGCCTTTGGCTGCAGGGGCCTTTCCGGAGATGCGGCGGCTGGCGGAGGAAGCCATCCGCTATCAGCGCGACCCGACCGGCGTTGTCGGGTCCGGGACGGATCCGCTGATGGCTTGGACCTTCCCGGAGATTGTTGCCGCTGCTGAGGCCCGGCTGGGGGCCTTGGGAACACAGATGGAGCGGCTGTCCCGAGCCGGTACCGCGATGACGGCGACCTTGTGGCCGGGTTCCGTCCATCCGCGCAGCTTCTCGCATCTGGCGCGCTGGTTGGAGATGGGCCCGAATCACCTTAGCGACTGGCGCGTTTCTGTCGCCCGGGCTGGTGCTGAGATGGCGCTCCACATTGCGTTGTCTTGGCATCCGGATCTTCAGCTGGACGCGCTGATGGGTCAGCGCGCTGGCTCGGAGCAGTTGCTGCAGGAGCATGCCGGCCGGATCGCCTCCCGGGCCAGCTACATCGCCGGGTTCGCCTTCCACGACGAGTTCCATTCGGAATGGACGGAAGACGGCGCGGTCGTGGCGGGCGCATTTACCACGGCTTGCTTCTTCGCGACCCGGAGGTCGGCTCGGAGGAGACTGGCGTCTACGGCGATGCGGAGGTCGAAGAGGACACCGGTGCTTCGCTGGACCCGGAGGCCTGCCGGGGGGAGCCGTCGATGTCGCGGCGCGGCGCTGGGAATGCCTGCGAATCTTTTGTAGGAAATTCTGTTAAGTAGCAGGTCCACCCACCCACTGGTGGTTTTCAGGGTGTAATGAACTCGGGCCGTTGGCCTTTGCTTGAAACATTTATGTGTAAATGTTGTGAGTGTTTATTTGCTTTTTGCCTTCTGCTTTTCTCGAACTAATTTCATGCGTTGCTCCTCCCTGAAGCTTCCCCCCCACGAGTCAGACGACCGAGGCTCCGGTCCGTGACAAGGGGTTCGGCTCTTCGAGAGGCGGCTGCAGGAGTTGGGTCCTTTAAAAACGTTGAGCGCGAGCGAAACACCCACTGGGCCGGCTGGCGGCAATCCGGCTTGGCCGGTTGGTGAGCAGCCGGTCGTGCGGCTAACTTAGTTGACGAGCGTCGGGCCGGGTTGGTCGACCCGGCGGCTTTGACTTAGTGTATGAATCGTAGGGGAGCTTTAGCCCGTTGTGCTTGCCCGCCGTCAGCCAGAGCTGGATCTGCGGTTTTAGGGCGAAGTGGGGGGCCGTGGCATCCTAACTTATTAGGAATCACTAAGCGAAGCGGCGGGGTGATGATCAAGCCGGCCAGCCCCCGAGCACCGGGGTCGAGCTTGTCGAGCCGGCGGCCGGGTTCGGTAGTGAGGTGGTGTGAAATATGGACGCAATAAATTGGTCGGCAAAAGGCAGCCCCCGAGTCCCGTTCGGGGACCCCATAGTTTCATATTCTTACAAAAGGATTTGATACATACATTCGTTCGGCTAACTGTAAAACGGACGGAGGAGTTCCGCGTTCCACGGCCGGGTCGTTTATTCTCCGGCAGTGTCCCTCTTGCGCTTCTTCAGTTTGCGTGCGTCGATGAGGTAGTAGGCGTTGCGGTCGTGCAAAGCCCTGCTCACGATGAACGGGCCTTCCCATGGAGAGGACATCTTGTGCTGGCGTGCCTGCTCTTGGACGAGTCGGAGGACGAGGTCGCCTTCACGGAAAGTGAGAGGCTTGATCTTCTTGCTGTGGTAGTGCCTCAAGCCTTGCTGGTAGATAGCCGAGCGGCTAAGTGCCAGAAGGCGCGCCTCTTCGAGCAGGTCGATGCCGTGTTCGCGTGCTTCTCTTGCCTCTTCTTTGGTGTACATCACGACGCGCGGCGAGTCGAACTCGACGTCGGTCGGGATGATGGCTTCTGATCCGTAGACGAGGAAGAACGGGGTGAACCCGGTCGACCGGTTTGGTGTTGTGCGTAGACTCCAGAGAACCGCGGGCAACTCATCGAGCCAACTGCCGGGTGAGCGGATAAGTGGCTCGACGAGTCGCAGCTTGATGCCGGACAGGATGAGTCCTTTGGCCCCCTCGACCTTCCCTTTAGACTGCGGATGTGCCACGGAGGCCAGGTCGAGGCGGATGCCGGAGACGGAGCAGTATTGCTCGAGCGCGCCCTTGGTGAAGTTGGTGCCGTTATCGGTGATGATGCTGTTCGGCATGCCGTAGTGCACCGCTATGTCCTTGATGAACCGGATGACTGTTGGCCCGTCCAGTTTCTTGATTGGTCTTGCCTCGATCCATTTGGTGAACTTGTCCACCGCCACCAGCCAAGGCCATGCCGCCTCGAGCGGTTTTGAAGGGTGCCACCATGTCGAGTCCCCTGCACCGCCGCGGGCCAGCGATCGGTATGGTGCGGAGTGCTGACGCCAGCTGGTGGCTGCGTTTGCTGAAGCGCTGGCATCCTTCGCAGTTGAGGACGAGCGACTCGGCGTCTTCGAGGGCCGTTGGCCAGTAGAAGCCGTGACGAAACCCCTTGGCCACGACGGACCGAGATGCGGCGTGGTGCCCGCACTCCCCCTAGTGAATGACGAGGAGGATGTCGATGCCGTGGTCCTGCTCGACGCAGCACTGGAATACGCCGGTAGAGCTGCATTTGACGAGCTCGTTGTTGATGATGGTGTAGGCGGATGCGCGGCGCTGAACTTGCCGAGCCACGGTCTCGTCCATGGGGAGAACCCCGTTTTCCAGCCATTCTGATATCCGCAGGGCCCAAGATGGGGCCGTGATGGTGGTGAAGACAGCCACCTGGGTGGGTTCCGAGTCGGCGGCTCCTGGGCCGGGTTGAGCAGCCCCCGGGTTGGTGGCGGCGACGGCCGGGACCAGGGTGATGGTGGCCGGGTTGAGCTCAGCAGCCCCCGGGCTGGGTTGAGCAGCCCACGGGCCGGGTTCGGCAGTCCCCGGGCCGGGTTGAGCAGTCCCCGCGCTGGGTTGAGCAGTCCCCGGGCCGCCTTGCGGCACGGCCGGGTCTTCTGGGACGTGGATGGACTCGGAGTCCGGCGACGGCTTCACGGATGGCTTGCGCAGGTGCTCGAGGGAGACGCCATACGGGATGGCTTGACGTGACGAGGCGATCTTGGCGAGCGTGTCGGCTGCCTCGTTCTCCGCACGCGGCACGTGGAGGAACTCGCAGCCATCGAAGGATCCAGACAGCTTCTGGATGAGGAAGCGATAGCTTGCCATGTTGGGGTCGCGGGCGTCCCACTCGCCGGAGCACTGCTGTACCACCAAGTCCGAGTCGTCAGAGTATTGTGATGCGCTGGATGCCGAGTTCCTTGGCAAGCCGGAGGTCGTGCACAAGCGATGTTGTTGGAGGCAGCGAAGTGGATCTGGAGGGCGTAGCAGAGCCGGTCGCCCTTCGGGGACGACAATACGATGCCGACCCCCAAGCCAAGTCGCATCTTGGACCCGTCGAAGTGCATGCGCCAATGCGTCGAGTCGGTAGGCGGCGGCTGGTACTGGGTCTTGGTCCAATCGACGAGGAAATCGGCCAGGGCCTGAGACTTGATCATGGTGCAGGGCTCGTGGAGGATGGTATGGCCGGCTAGCTGGATCGCCCACTTGGCTACCTGGCCGGAGGCGTCCCGACACCCGATGATTTCTTCGATAGGTGCCGTGCTGATGACGGTGACAACGTGTTCTTGAAAGTACTGCTTCAACTTCTTGGCGGTGAGGTACACGGCGTAACACATCTTCTGGTAGTGCGGGTAATTCTGCTTGGGGGTGGAGAGCACTTCGCTCAGGTAGTAGACCGGTCACTGGACGGCCTGGATCTTGCCCTTCTCCGGTTGCTCGACCACCAGCACCGTGCTGACCACCCGCGAGGTCGCGGCTAGGTAGAGCAACAGCGGCTCCTTGTCGGTTGGTGCGGCCAGGATGGGTGCGGTGGAGAGCATGCGCTTGAGGTCTTGGAACGCTTCGTCCGCCTTGCTGTTCCACTCGAACGGGCTTGTTTTCTTCATTAGCTGGTACAGGGGCAGCGCCTTCTCGCCCAGCCGGCTTAGAAATCGGCTGACCGAGGCCAGGCAGCCTGTGAACTTCTGGACATCACGCAACCGGGTTGGCTTGCGCATGCGCTCGATGGCCTTGATCTTCTCCGGGTTCGCCTCGATGCCGCGTTTCGAGACGAGGAAACCGAGCAGCTTTCCGGCTGGTACGCCGAAGACGCACTTTTCCGGGTTGAGCTTGACCTTGTATTCACGGAGGTTGGCGAATGTTTCCTTCAGATCGTCGAGGAGCGTGAGGTGTTGCTTGGTCTTCACCACGATATCGTCCACGTACACGTGGATGTTCTTGCCGAATTGCGGTAGCAGGCACTTCTGCATGCAGCGTTGGAAGGTGGCGCCGGCGTTCTTCAACCCGAACGACATGGTGATGTAGCAGTATGCTCCGAAGGGCGTGATGAAGGACGTCTTCAGGGCATCGGCCGGGTCCAGCTTGATCTGGTGATAGCCGGAGTAGGCGTCCAGGAAGGACAGCAGCTCGCACCCGTTGGTCGAGTCGATGACTTGGTCGATCCACGGGAGGGCGAACGGATCCTTGGGACAGGCCATGTTGAGGCTGGTGTAGTCGATACACATGCGCCAGGTCTTGTTCTTCTTCAGGACGAGGACTAGATTGGCCAGCCACTCGGGGTGAAACACTTCCATTATGAAGCCGGCCGCCAAGAGCTTGGTGACCTATTCACCAATGGTTCTTCTCTTCTCTTCGGAAAATCTACGGAGGAGTTGACGGACAGGCTCGGCGTCCTTGCGGACGTGGAGTTTGTGCTCGGCGTACTTCCTTGGGATACCCGGCATGTCTTTGGTGGTCCATGCGCCCGATTCTCACGGAGGTAGTCGACGAGCTCGCCTTCCTATTTGCTGTCGAGGCGGGCGCCTACGACAACGTACTTGCTGCAGCTGGGATCTTCCGGGTTCAGCTTCACTTTCTTGGTTTCCTTGGAGGGCTTGAAGGCGGCCTCATCAGCCGGGTCCATGGTCGGGATCGACGCGTCAGAGGCTTCGCCGGCTAGGGCGACGATCCGGTCGAGCTGGCGCCGCTCCTCGGCAATGACCAGCGACTCGGCCAGCTTGGCGCCGTCTCGGGCGCACTCCAGAGACTTGCGGTAGTCACCGGTGACACTAATGAGGCCCTTGGGACCCGACATCTTCATCTTCAGGTACGCGTAATGGGGAACCGCCATGAACTTGGCGAGCGCGGGCCGGCCCAGCAGAGAGCGGTACACGCTGGACAGGTCAACCACCTCGAACCTGATTGGTTCGCGTCGGAAGTGGCTACTGTCGCCAAATAGGACGTCGAGCCGGACCCGGCCAATGGGCGAACAGGAGAGGCCGGGTATGATGCTGTGGAAGACGGTCTCGGTTGGCTCCAGGTCTTCGGCCTTGAGGCCGAGCTTGGTCATTGTGTCGCGGTAGAGGATGTTGATGCTGCTGCCGCCGTCAATGAGGACTCGGGAGAACTTGCAGGTGCGCTGCGCGACGATCGTAGTGTTGAGGACGAGGGCGCACCCACTCGGACTCGGCATGACTGTCGGGTGATCCTCCCGGGTCCAGGTGATCGGGCGCTCTGACCAATGCATGAAATCCGTCTTGGCCGGGACGACGGTGTTCACCTCCTGCCGGAGGAGGCACTCGCTGCGCTTGTCGTTGCCGAGGCTGGTGAAGACGACGTAGGCCGCGTTCTGGTCCGGGTAGGTGTCGTTCCGCATCGCGCCGCCGGTGGGGTGCGGCGGTGGAGGCGGAGGCGGTTGTCCTGCGCCTGGAGCCGGAGGAGGCGGGATGTCACCCCTCATGATGCGCTTGGTGATGGCGCACTATCGAAGCGTGTGCATGGAGGGTCTTGCGCCGCTGTGGTGCTTGCATGGAGTGTCGAGCATCTCTTCAAAGCTCATGGTGGGTTGCCACACCATCTTGCCGGTCTGCCGGCGCTTCACTGCCGGGTCCGCTGCGGGCTCGGCGGCCTCGACGAGCCGGTTGTCGTGGACGCTGCGCGGTTGCTGTTCGGCCTTGCGCTTTGTTGTTCGGTGGTGCCGCTGCCGGCTGCCTTCGCCGGCTGGCTTCGTGGAGGGACCGCTTCGCCTTGCCGCTCGGGCCCAGCGCCACTTGGATCTTCATGGCGGAGTCTGTGTTGGCGTACTTGTCCGCCGTCACCATGAGCGCGGCCATGGTGGCCGGCTCGGAGCGTAGAAGCTTGTGCTTGAGGAGGGTGCCGTCTCAGCACCCGCTGACGAAGTATTGGATCGCCTGGACTTCATGGACGCCCTCACAGCTGTTCCAGAGCTCGGTCCAACGTGCGAGGTACTCGCGGCCGGTCTCCGTCGGCCCCTGCACGCACATGGCGAGCTGAGTGGGGCGACCGGGTCGCTTGTACGTACCCTTGAAGTTGCGGACAAACGCTTCCTCGAAATCGACCCATGCATTGATGCTGCCCGTCAGCAGGCTGTTCAACCATGTGCGAGCCGATCCTTGGAGCATGAGCGGTGCATAGTGCACGGCGAGACGACGATTGGCACCGGTGATGCCAATGGTTGTGGTGTAGTCGGTGAGCCAGTCTTCTGGCTTCACGGTCCCATTGTACTTAGGGGTGTCGCGGGGGAGCGCGAATCCCTTGGGGAAGGGCTCCTCCCGGATGCGTGGGCCGAAGCACGCTGGCCCGTTAGCGCCGCTCTTCTCCACCTCCATGGAGCGAGCGAGCTGATCGAGGCGGTGGCACGCGTTGGCGTCGTCGATGGCGCCTTGGGCGAAGTCGACATGGCCAGCCCGAGGGGCCGGGTCGGCCGGGAGCTGAGGCCGCCAGCTGGCCGGGTCCGCCTGGTCTCTGGGCGGCTCGTTGCCCAGAGCGTCGGTGGCGGTGCCGGCCGAGTTGCGCCGGGTTCGGCCCCGGCGGGAGTGCGCCTCGCCGGGCGGCGAAGAGGCCGTGAGCAGGAGTTCGCCGGTGTAACGCCCTCGATGCGGCTATATCTCCCACGTGTCGAAGCAAGACTTAGAGGCATAACCGCATTGAAAGCAATGTCGCAAGTGAGATAATCTTCACACAACCCACGTAATACATAAGGGATAGAGATACATAGTTGGCTTACAGTCGCCACTTCACACAATACATAAATAAACATCCATCATCCAGGTTACACTCAAGGTCCGACTACGGAACCAAAATAAAAGAAGACTACCCCAAATGCTAAACAGATCCCCGATCGTCCCCAACTGAGCTCCACCATCGATCATCGTGAAAAGACACATAGTAATCTACCACGTTCCTCATCGAACTCCCACTTGAGCTCGGTTGCGTCATCTGCACCGCCATCATCGCCGGCACCTGTAATTGTTTTGGTAGAATTTGTGAGTCACAGGACTCAGCAATCTCACACCATGAGATCAAGACTATTTAAGCTTATAGGAAGGACAGAGTTGTGAGGTGGAGCTGCAGCAAGCGACTAGCATATATGGTGGCTACATTCGCAAAAGAGAGCGAGAAGAGAAGCAAGGCACGGTCGTGCAGCTAGTAGCGATCAAGAAGTGATCCTGAAACTACTTACGTCAAACATAACTCCAACACCGTGTTCACTTCCCGGACTCCACCGAAGAGACCATCACGGTTACACACGCCGTTGATGTATTTTAATTAAGGTCAACTTCGGGTTTTCTACAACCGGACATTAACAAATTCCCATCTGCCTCATAACCGCGGGCACGGCTTTGAAAGATAATACCCTGCAGGGTGTCCCAACTTAGCCCATTATAAGCTCTCACGGTCAACGAAGGATATTCCTTCTACCGAAGACCCGATCGATCTCGAATCCCGGACTACAAGACATTTCGACAAAGAATAAAACAAGACCAGCAAAGCCGCCAGAATGTGCCGACAAATCCCGATAGGAGCTGCACATATCTCGTTCTCAGGGCACACCGGATGGGCCAGACGTCGGGTTGGCATAGACCTTGATTGCCTAAGGGGCGCCAGACATCGCTCAAGTTGGACCAGCACTCGAAGGAGAACTGGCCCGGGGGTTAAAATAAAGATGACCCTCGGGCTCGTGAAAACCCGGGGGAAAAAGGCTTAGGTGGCAAATGGTAAAACCAATGTTGGGCCTTGCTGGAGGAGTCTTATTCAAGGCGAACTGCCAAGGGGGTCCCATAAATCACCCAACCGTGTACGGAACGCAAAATCAAGGAACATAACACCGGTATGACGGAAACTAGGGTGGCAAGAGTGGAACAAAACACCAGGCATAAGGCCGAGTCTTCCACCCTTTACCAAGTATATAGATGCATTAATTAAACAATAGATATTGTGATATCCCAACAAGTAAACATGTTCCAACAAGGAACAACATCTCTATGTTCCAACAAGGAATAAACTTCATCTTCACCTGCAACTAGAAACGCTATAAGAGGGGCTGAGCAAAGCGGTAACATAGCCAATCAACGGTTTGCTAGGAAAGGATGGTTAGAGGTTTGACATGGCAATATGGGTGACATGATAAGCAAGTGATAGGCATCGTAGCATAGGCATAGCAAAAGAGCGAGCATCTAGCAAGCAAAGATAGAAGTGATTTCGAGGGTATGGTCATCTTGCCCGCAAAGTTCTCAGAGTTGTCGAAAGCTTGATCCTCGTAAGCGTTCTCAACAGGTTCCTCGTTCACGTACTCGTCTCCCAGCTCTACCCAAAGCAAGAACACAAACAATGGAACCACAATAAATCACGGTGCAATGCGGAAGCAACATGATGCAAAACATGGCATGATACGCGAGATGTGAGATGCAATGCATATGCATGCTACGGAAGGAAATTGATGAACCGGGCATCAACTTGGCAAACCAAGTATGCCACTGGAAAGGTGAGATGATTTCGGTTGAAATCGATATAAAGATCACCGGAATCGGATGCACGGTTTGCAAATGACAAGCAAAACAAGAATGGCACAAATCTGCCATAAACAGCATGATGCCACATAGCAAGCAACAAGAAATTAAGCTACTACACCAAACGTACCAACAAAGCATATGGCAGTGATCTACTCAAGATGCTTGACAAAAGATGAACACTGAGCTACGGCTAAATCACAACATAACAGGTCCGAACAAGCATGGCAAAAGGGCAAAATATATCAGCTTCACAGACTTGGAGAAAAATACTGAACATGGCAGAATCAGCATCAGGAAGCAATGTTCAGAGCAAGCAAACAACATGCTACATGAACTTATAATAGCAAAACAAGGCATGGCATGAATCTACTCAAAGCATAGAACAAAAGTGCCTTACTGACCACGAGCCAAAAGGGATCAGAAAATGTAATAGCACCCATGTCATTATAGCAAGTTTCGTTAACAGATTCAGCAAACAGGGCATGACATTGACAGAATTATGAAGGCATCTTCGCGAGCTCGATACACTCACTACAGAGCATTTCATGATAAACTAAGCATACATCCATCAAGCAGACATGGCATAGAAGTTATACATGGCAAGAACAACATCATAGCGTACACGGATCAACTACACAACCTTGGCAAAATTGAATAACATTACAATCTGCCAGGAAACATTTTATAGCAAAAGTAAAGCTCGATTGACTCAAGCTATGGCATTCCATAATTGTAAACAAGGGCATGGATGGATAGAGCATAACCATATGTTCAAAACATCCTTACTGAAGTATCTCAAAATATGCATGGAACTCTCTCAGAGCATCAAGTTAACATGGCATAAAAATATCAAGAAAACAGGCTGAAATCAAGAACATCATGAAGCCTAGTTTGCATGCTTGTGCTAGTCACCACAGAGATCAAAAAATACATGGCATACACCCCTGTAAAGATGGCATGGCATATTAAAAACACATGTAGGACTCAAGTTCATAGGGTGCACACATCAATCATGGCAAAATGACAAAAGTGCATGTTCGATAAGAATCAAACTAACATCACATAGCCCTCTTCTAACAGCATTTCGGGCATCAAGATGAGCTCAAATGAAAATTATGCAATCAGATGAATTGATGCAATCGAGACGAACATTTCGGTATGCTACACGCCCAAAACGGAGCCACGGGTGCAAAGTTATGGTGCGATGAAAATGCAACAAAATAATGATGATTAAAAGACCGAGGAAATTTCGGGGAAGTCAACCGAGACCGGATCGGATCCGGGGCGCGCGGAAGCCGAGGTTCGCCGGTGGAGGCTCGCCGGAGAAGGAGGAAGGAGAGGCCGGGGACGAGGGCTGAGCGCGGCGGCCGGGACGACGCGGCGGGCGCTGCGCGACGCGGACGGCGAGGGCCGGGCGGGCCGGTGGCAGGCGGCGGTCGAGCGGAGGCCCGCGGGCGGCGCTGGCGGGCGGCCGAGGCGGCGGAGGTGCGCGCCAGCGAAGCGGCGGTTGCCGGGCGGCGAGGCGCGAGGGCCGGCCTTCGCCCGGACGGCGCGGGGGCAGTCCACGGGCCATGCGGGCTCAGTGGAGGCGCGGTGGCGGGGCGGCCCGGGTGGCGACGTGGCGCGCCCCGATTGGGCGGCGGCGGCGGCGGGATTTTTGTCCGGCCGGACCGGACGTGTCCGGCGGCGCGGGGTGGAAGAAGACTAGGGTTAGGGGTGGAATGACCCGAAATTTCGGGGGGAGGGTGTTTTTATAGGTAGAAGGAGCTAGGAAGCTCCAAATGAGGTGTAGTTTTCGCCCACACGATCGTGATCCGACGACGGAGAGCATGGAAGTGACTTAGATGGGTTATTGGGCTATTTTGGAGGAGTGTTTGGCTGCAACTTAAAAGAGGCCTTGGCGGATATGCGGATAACCGTTGGAGTACCAAACGAGCTCTAAATGACCCGAAATTTGACAGGTGGTCTACCGGTGCTATACCAGGGCCACTTGGCAAGGCTCGGTCCATTCCGTGAAAGTTTAGTACCCGCTCACGGAAAAATGTAAAAGGGGACGCCGGGGAACATAGGAGTGCCGGATTGCAAAACGGACAACGGGGAAAATGCTCGGATGCATGAGACGAACACGTATGCAAATGAGATGCACATGATGACATGATATGAGATGCATGACATGGACAAAATGCAAAACAAAAGACAAAAACCCAACCACGGAGGGAATATCATATCACAAGGCCGAAAATGGCAAGAGTTGGAGTTACAAATATGGAAAGTTACATCCGGGGTGTTACAACACTCCACCACTACAAGAGGATCTTGTCACGAGATCTAGGACTGAAAGAACTCCGGATATTCGAAACCGAGGTGATCCTCGCGCTCCCAGGTGGCTTCTCGGTCGGAATGGTGTGACCACTTCACTTTCAGGAATTTGATTGACTTGTTGCGAGTCTTGCGCTCGGTTTCTTCAAGAATAGCAACGTGGTGCTCATGATACGAGAGATCTTCTTGGAGGTCAATTTCTTCGAAGTTTATGGTGCGCTCAGGAGTCTTGAAGCACTTGCGAAGCTGTGACACGTGAAACACATCGTGGACGTTCGCGAATTTGGACGGAAGCTCAAGTTGATAGGCGAGATCGCCTCTTTTGCCAATGATCTTGAAAGGACCCACGTATCTAGGGGCAAGCTTCCCTTTGATACCGGGCGACGAAAGTGCCTTTCATTGGAGAGACGCGGAGGTAGACATGGTCTCCGATTTCAAAAGCCACATCACGGTGCTTGTCATCATAATAGCTCTTCCGCGCGATTGCGGGCTTTGAGATTCTCACGAATGACTTTGCACATTTCTTCGCTTCGTGATCAAGTCGCTGCCAAGAAGTTGGCGTTCACCTGTCTCAGACCAATTGAGAGGAGTACGGCACTTTCTGCCATAGAGAATTTCGAATGGGGCCTTGCCCGAACTCGCTTGGAAGCTGTTGTTGTAGGAGAACTTGGCATATGGAAGACAATCTTCCCACTTCATACCGAAAGAAATGACACAAGCCCTGAGCATATCTTCAAGGATTTGATTGACTCGCTCGACTTGGCCACTTGTTTGAGGGTGGAAAGCTGTCTTTGAAACGAATGTTGGTGCCCATGGCCTTCGAAAAGAATCCCAAAACTTGGAGGTAAAGATGCTGCCACGGTCTCAAGAGATCAATTGTGGAATGCCATGCAAGGAGACAATCCTCGAGGTGTATAGCTCGCCAACCGAGCTGCTGTGATAGATTCTTTGATAGGAAGAAAATGAGCCACTTTAGTAAGCTTGTCAATGACAACGAAGATAGCATCATTTCCACGCTTGGACTTAGGAAATCCAGTCACGGGTACATTTCGATATGATCAAACTTCCATTCCGGAATAGCAAGAGGTTGGAGGAGACCAGCTGGTCGTTGGTGTTCTGCTTTCACTCTTCCGCAGACATCACACTCATTCACGAATTGAGCAATTTCTCGCTTCATTCGAGTCCACCAATATGACTGCTTGAGGTCATGGTACATCTTCGCATTTCCGTGATGAATGGATAGAAGGGAATTGTGCGCCTCGTTCATAATGACTTTACGTAGATCACCCTTAGGAACCACAATCCGTCCTCGAAGAAAAGAGTATCTTTGTCATCAATGTGGACGCACTTGTATTTGAAATGCCCTTGTCGATACCAAGCTTCACCTTTTTCACCATGGTATCCAGGAGTTGAGCCTCACGAATTTGGTCTTCCAAAGTAGGAGAGACTATGAGGTTGGCAAGAAAACCTTGAGGAACAACTTGAAGATTCAGCTTGCGGAAAGCTTCACAAAGGTCGGGTTGGAAGGCTTTGAGGATTAAACTGTTGCAATAAGCCTTCCTGCTCAAAGCATCTGCAATGACATTGGCCTTGCCTGGAGTATATTCAATACTCGGATTGTACTCTTGAATCATTTCGACCCATCGAGTTTGCCTGAGGTTGACGTTGGGTTGAGTGAAGATATACTTGAGGCTCTTGTGATCGGTGAATATGTCCACTTTCCTTCCCAACAAGAGATGTCTCCATGTTATCAATGCATGGACAACTGCCGCCAACTCAAGATCATGAGTGGGGTAGTTCTTTTCGTTGGGCTTCAGCTGACGAGAGGTATAGGCCACAACTTTCTTCTCTTGCACTAACACAGCACCGAGACCTTGAAGAGAAGCATCACAGGAAACTTCGAAAGGCTTCGATTCATCAGGAGGAGTCAAAACAGGAGCTGTGACGAGTTTTTCTTTGAGGGTGTTGAAAGCAACGTCACACTCAGGAGACCAGACATACTTGACTTGCTTCTGGAGGAGGTTGGAAAGAGGCTTTGCAATCTTAGAGAAGTTCTCAACGAATCTTCGGCAATAGCTTGCAAGTCCAAGAAAATCGAAGTCGCTTGACATTCCGAGGAGGTTCCCAATTCACAACCGCAGACACCTTCTCGGGATTAACAGCGATGCCCTTGGCGGAGATGATATGACCAAGGTAAAGAACTTCATCAAGCCAAAATTCACATTTGGAAAACTTCAGATAGAATTGATGCTCTCGAGCTTGTCGAGCACCAATCGCAAATGTTTTGCATGATCCTTCTTATTCTTGGAGAAGACCAAAATATCGTCAAGATAGACCAAGACGAATTCATTGGTGTAGGGGTTGAAGATGAAGTTCATCATTCGAGAGAATGTTGGAGGAGCATTGACAAGACCGAAAGACATGACAAGATATTCATAAGAACCAAAGCTTGTTCTCAATGTTGTCTTGGGAATATCTTGTTCACGAATTCAATTTGATGATAACCCATATGAAGGTCAAGCTTGGAGAACACTTTAGCACCTTTGAGTTGCTCAAAAGCTCATTGATGTTGGGAAGTGGATACTTGTTCTTGATTGTCTTCTTATTCAATGGACGGTAATCGACGCAAAGTCGGGTCCGCGCCATCCTTCTTCTGGACAAAAAGAACACCACAACCCCAAGGAGATGAACTCGGTCTGATCAAACCCAGACGCTCTTGTTCATCGAGCTGTTTCTTCAATTCCTTCAGCTCATTAGGTCCAAGCTTGTATGGACGCTTGCAAACGGGTTCCGTGCTGTGCTCAAGATCGATAATCTAATTCAACTGGCCGGTGAGGAGGCATTCCCGAAGCTCTCTCGAAAGACATCTTGGTAATCACAAACGATCGAATCTGAGAGATAGCATCCAATTCGCCCTTCTCATTGAGAGAAAACAACCGAATGGTTTCATCCCGAGCGGCATAGATGATCACATCCTCAGAAGAGTGAGTCAATTGAATTTCCCTGGCAGCCAAATCAAGCTGAGCTTTGTGCTGAGAAAGCCAGTCCATCCCGAGAATTAGATCAATATCCGAGTCACCACGGACAATTGGTTTAGCCAGAAATCTATAATCGCCCATCTTGATAGAAACATCCGGAACCAAGGAGCTTGCATGCATGAATTTACCCGTAAAGACAACCGATAACGGTTTAGGAAAATCTTGAAAAACCAACTCATGCTTAGATGCAAAAGGTCTTGAAATGAAAGAATGCGATGCACCAGTATCAAATAAGACTTTTGCAGAAATATCATTAACTGAGAGATTACCCATTATCACATCAGTAGATTCCTCCGCTTTCGCTTCATTCATCATATTAACCTTTGCAGGCTTGGGATTATGCTTGACCACTGCATTGCTGGAAGATCTCACAGGAGGAGGAGGCGGAATGCGCCTTTGGTTGAAGCACTTGTTCGCGTAGTGACCTTTCTGCTGACATTTGTTGCAAGTCACCTCTGAGAGCAGACGGTGGTAAGGAGCATTTGACCTTGGAGCTTGAGAATTTGACTTGTTCTGATAGCCTGGGTTGGGTGGGTGGGAAGATCCACGACCACCTGAGTTCTTCTCGCCGATAAGGCCGACGGAACGGAGGAGGAGGAAGGTAGAACTTCTCTGCTTAGCTGCCACTTGAGAGGAAGAAGAAGACTGAATTGCATCCCTGATTCTCTTCTTAGAAGCCTCACATTTGAGCTGGGCAGCTTCTTGCTTCAGTGCCATGTTGTAGAATTCATCATACTTTTCTGGCTCAAAAAGCACGAGAGCTAATTGCAGATCTTCTCTGAGGCCACCTCTGAATTGATAGATCATTCTCTTTTCATCCGGGACGTCTTGCTTAGCGAAGCGAGCGAAGTTCTGGTAATCGATATTGTATTGATACACGTACATGCCGCCTTGCTTGAGATTGCGGAACTCCTCACGCTTGCTCTCAACAACACTTTTCGGAAAGTGGTGAGCTTTGAAGTCTCGACGGAACTCATCCCAGGTAATTACACGACCTCCTCTGGAATCTTTGTATTGCTGGTACCACTCGACAGCTTGGTCCTTGAGTTGAAACGAAGCAAACTTGAGAAAGTCCTCAGGTCTGAAATTGCTACATTCAAAATGTTTGCAGATGTCCACAAGCCAATCGTCGGCGTCTGTGGCCTCGACTACGTAAGCTGAAAGACTTCGCTGATTAGCGAGGAACCGATTGAGGGTAGCAAAGTGCGGCTGGTTGTTGCCTTGGCCTTGATTTCCTTGATTGCCTTGCCCTTGGGTAAGCTCTTGCAAGAGTTGCAAAATCATCTGAGCATTGGCATTGGTGGCTGCCATGATAGCTTGCCATGCCTCCGGAGGCGGAGGTGGAGGTGGAGGGTTCGACTGACTCCCATTTGCGATCCAGATTCAGACGCGTTGGCGGAGCCATCCTGAAGAGGGTGACATCCGTTAGCACTTTGATAGACAGATAAACAAGTTGAATCAACGGATAGAAATTGCAACATATAGTCTTCACAATAACCATTCGAACAAGGATGAACGAATGAATTCCAAAGTTAACATCACACGTCCATTAAGGTGAGAAGCCACTTGATTAAGGTTTGATGAAAAAAAATAACAAGGTACGACTGGAACAAATAAGTGGTAAGGATTACCCAATCGCAAACCAAATATCTGCGGGAAGAAATGCTAAGAGCTACTTCAATCCCACCTATAAACTCCCGAAACTTTCTGGTTATGCAATCTAGTGTTGGGGATACAGGGGACACAAAATATATCACCCAAACTAACAATACCTAGATCCAGCTGTATCCATCCGTCAACACATAACCAAGAAACCTTCGAAATCGTGGTAACCTCGATTCCACGAAAAGCATCCGTTATAATAGTCATGGCAATACTCCCGAAGCTCGCCCCAAAGATCGGGTTATCGGGGTTATCTCACCAACCACCGTGACAAAAGAGATTTTCGATGTCGGCAAAGCTCGTGTATTCCGTAACTGCAACGATAAAATTTTGACGACAACACCTCGAAGCTCAACTCCCCGGACACCGCCACAACCCCTAAATGTCGAGGCACCAAGAACAATGTTCTCGCCACAAAACCATCGGAACGATTCCAAGATACCCGCGTGATCCTAAATTTTTTTAGTGAAATTTGAGGAGAGGTGAGTCAAAACTTCTACGTCAGAGACCTCACCAGAGCGATTTAAGGGACCGAGGAGTAAAAAGAATCCTACTCCGATATATATAATCCTAAGACTCAAAACATTTTTGTTCTAGACTCAACAACGCCAAAGAAACAATCGCTGGGGCTCCTAAGTAGGGGATGGCTCTGATTACCAACTTGTAACGCCCTCGATGCGGCTATATCTCCCACGTGTCGAAGCACGACTTAGAGTTATAACCGCATTGAAAGCAATGTCGCAAGTGAGGTAATCTTCACACAACCCATGTAATACATAAGGGAAAGACATACATAGTTGGCTTACAGTCGCCACTTCACACAATACATAAATAAACATCCATCATCCAGATTACGCTCAAGGTCCGACTACGGAACCAAAATAAAAGAAGACTACCCCAAATGCTAAACAGATCCCCGATCGTCCCAATTGGGCTCCACTACTGATCATCAGGAAAAGACACATAGTAACGGCCACGTTCCTCATCGAACTCCCACTTGAGCTCGGTTGCGTCATCTACACCGCATCGCTGACCTGCAACTGTTTTGGTAGAATCTGTGAGTCACAGGACTCAGCAATCTCACACCCACGAGATCAAGACTATTTAAGCTTATAGGAAGGACAGAGTTGTGAGGTGGAGCTGCAGCAGTTTACTAGCACATATGGTGGCTACATTCGCAAAAAGAGAGCGAGAAGAGAAGCAAGGCACGGTCGCGGCAGCTAGTAGCGATCAAGAAGTGATCCTGAAACTACTTACGCCAAACATTACTCCAACATCAGTTCACTTCCCGGACTCCGCCGAGAAGAGACCATCACGGTTACACACGTGGTTGATGTATTTTAATTAACGCCAACTTCGGGTTTTCTACAACCGGACATTAACAAATTCCCATCTGCCTCATAACCGCTGCACGGCTTTGAATGATAATACCCTGCAGGGGTGTCCCAACTTAGCCCATTATAAGCTCTCACGGTCAGCGAAGGATATTCCTTCTACCGGAAGACCCGATCAGTCTCGAATCCCGGACTACAAGACATTTCGACAAAGAATAAAACAAGACCAAAGAAGCCGCCGAATGTGCGCATAAATCCCGATAGGAGCTGCACATATCTCGTTCTCAGGGCACACCGGATGAGCTAGACGTCGGGTTGGCATAGACCCTGATTGCCCAAGGGGCGCCGGACATCGCTCAAGTTGGACCAGCACTCGAAGGAGAACTGGCCCGAGGGTTAAAATAAAGATGGCCCTCGGGCTCGCGAAAACCCGGGGGAAAAAGGCTTAGGTGGCAAATGGTAAAACCAATGTTGGGCCTTGCTGGAGGAGTCTTATTCAAGGCGAACTGTCAAGAGGGTCCTATAAATCACCCAACCGCAAAATAACGCATAAAATCAAGGAACATAACACCGGTATGATGGAAACTAGGGCGGCAAGAGTGGAACAAAACACCAGGCATAAGGCCAAGTCTTCCACCCTTTACCAAGTATATAGATGCATTAATTAAACAATAGATATTGTGATATCCCAACAAGTAAACATGTTCCAACAAGGAACAACATCTCCATGTTCCAACAAGGAACAAACTTCATCTTCACCGCAACTAGCAACGCTTATAAGAGGGGCCGAGCAAAGCGGTAACATAGCCAATCAACGGTTTGCTAGGAAAGGATGGTTAGAGGTTTGACATGGCAATATGGGTGGCATGATAAGCAAGTGATAGGCATCATAGCATAGGCATAGCAAAAGAGCGAGCATCTAGCAAGCAAAGATAGAAGTGATTTCGAGGGTCTGGTCATCTTGCCAGCAAAGTTCTCAGAGTTGTCGAAAGCTTGATCCTCGTAGCGTTCTCAACAGGTTCCTCGCTCACGCATTTCGCCTCCGGCTCTACCCAAAGGAAGAACACAAACAATGGAACCACAATAAATCACGGTGCAATGCACAAGCAACATGATGCAAAACATGGCATGATATGCGAGATGTGAGATGCAATGCATATGCATGCTACGGAAGGAAAATGATGAACCGGGCACCAACTTGGCAAACCAAGTATGCCACTTTGGAAAAGAGTGAGATGATTTCGGTTGAAATCGATATAAAGATCACCGAATCGGATGCACGGTTTGCAAATGACAAGCAAAACAATAATGGCACAAATCTGCCATAAACAGCATGATGCCACATAGCAAGCAACAAGAAATTAAGCTACTGCACCCAAACGTACCAACAAAGCATATGGCAGTGATCTGCTCAAGGTGCTTGACAAAAGATGAACACTGAGTTGCAGCTAAATCACATCATAACAGGTCCAAACAAGCATGGCAAAAGTGCAAAATATATCAGCTTCACAGACTTGGAGAAAAATACTGAACATGGCAGAATCAGCATCAGGAAGCAATGTTCAGAGCAAGCAAACAACATGCTATAGGAACTTATAATAGCAAAACAAGGCATGGCAGGAATCTACTCAAAGCATAGAACAAAAGTCCCTTACTGACCATGAGCCAAAAGGGATCAGAAAATGTAATAGCACCCATGTCATTATAGCAAGTTTCGTTAACAGATTCAACAAACAGGGCATGACATTGACATAATTATGAAGGCATCTTCGCGAGCTCGATGCACTCACTACAGAGCATTTCATGATAAACTAAGCATACATACATCAAGAATACATAGCATAGAAGTTATACATGGTAACAACAACATCATAGCATACACGAATCAACTAGAACAACCTTGGCAAAATTGAATAACATGTAAACAATCTGCCAGGAAACATTTTATAGCAAAAGTAGAGCTCGATTGACTCAAGCTATGGCACTCCATAATTGCAAACAAGGGCACGGATGGATAAAGCATAACCATATGTTCAAAACATCCTTACTGAAGTATCTCAAAATATGCATGGAACTCTCTGTAGCATCAAGTTAACATGGCATAAAAATATCAGCAAAACAGGGGCTGAAATCAGCAACATCATGAAGCCTAGTTTGCATGCTTGTGCTAGTCACCACAAAGATCACAAAAATAAATGGCATACACCCCTGTAAAGATGGCATGGCATATTACAAAACACATGTAGGACTCAAGTTCATAGAGTGGACACATCAATCATGGCAAAAATGACAAAAGTGCATGTTCTGATAAGAATCTGAAACTAACATCACATAGCCCTCTTCTAACAGCATTCCGGGCATCAATATGAGCTCAAATGAAAATGATGCAATGAGATGAAATGATGCAATCGAGACGAACATTTAGGTATGCTACACGCCCAAAACGGAGCCATGGGTGCAAAGTTATGGTGCGATGAAAATGCAACAAAATAATGACAGATTAAAAGACTTAGAGGAAATTTCGGGGAGAAGTCAACCGAGACCGGATCGGATCCGGCTGGAAGCCGAGGTTCGCCGGCGGCTGCTCGCCGGAGAAGGAGGGTGGAGAGGCCGGGACGAGGCCGAGCGCGGCGGCGCCGGGACGACGCTGGAGGGCTGTGGCCGGACGACGGCTGGCCGGCGGGCCGGTGAGGCGGCGGCCGGAGCGAGGGGCGGGGCGTGGCGGCGGGCGGCGGGCGGGCGAGGCGCGAGGGGCTTCGCCCGGTCGGCGGCGCGAGGGGCCGCCACGGCTGTGCGGGCCGCGGTGGAGGCGCTGCGGGCTGCCCGGTGGCGATGCGGCGCCGCCGATTGGGCGGCGGCGGCGGCGGGATTTTTGTCCGGCCGGACCGGACGTGTCCGGCGGCGCAGGGTGGAAGAATACTAGGGTTAGGGGTGGAATGACCCGAAATTTCGGGAGGAGGGGTGTTTTTATAGGTAAAAGGAGCTAGGAAGCTCCAAATGAGGTGTAGTTTTCGCCCACACGATCGTGATCCGACGACGGAGAGCATGGAAGTGACTTAGATGGGTTATTGGGCTATTTTGGAGGGGTGTTGGGCTGCAACTTAAAAGAGGCCTTCGCGGATATGCGGATAACCGTTGGAGTACCAAACGAGCTCTAAATGACCCGAAACTTGACAGGTGGTCTATCGGTGCTATACCAGGGCCACTTGGCAAGGCTCGGTCCATTCCGAGAAAGTTTAGTACCCGCTCACGGAAAAATGTAAAAGGGGACGCTGGGGAACATAGGGTTGCCGGATTGCAAAACGGACAACGGGGAAAATGCTCGGATGCATGAGACGAACACGTATGCAAATGAGATGCACATGATGACATGATATGAGATGCATGACATGGACAAAATGCAAAACAAAAGACAAAAACCCAACCACGGAGGGAATATCATATCACAAGGCCGAAAATGGCAAGAGTTGGAGTTACAAATATGGAAAGTTACATCCGGGGTGTTACAGCCGGGTCCGCCAAGCCGGGCGGAGCCGGACACCGCCGGCTTGGCGAGCTGGTTGAGGCGATCCTGCTGGGTGTTGGCGGCGTGGAGGAGCTCGCGCATCCGCCCGATGCACTCACTGAGCTCCTCGCCCGTGAGTTGGTCGAGGCCGACCACGTCTGCCTCCGCAGCGCGCATGTTCTTGATTGTGGTCTCGTAGACGGTCCGGCCGGCACCAAAGGCCCGGTCGATCTCTCCTCCCCGGGCGCGAGTATCAGCGGCCCAGCTTGGCTGGCTGCGGCGGGCGTGAATCCGTGGGCGGCGTCGTGCTCCATCTGAGCAGCTTCCAGGCGGCGTCTGGTGGCAACCAGCGTCTCGGACAGGTCCAGCATTTGCTGGTGCCTGTCCTCGAGCTGGGTTCGGGCTTCAGCAACGTTGTTGGCGTCGATGTCGGTGCCAATGGGAATGCGGAGGCTCTGCATCATGGCGCGTAGCGGGTCGGTCAGCTCCGTCCGAGCCGCAGTGGCCGCGGCTTCGGCGGCTCTTCTCGTCTTGCTCGACGAGGAAGAGGCGCCATCGCCTGTGACGAAGACCTCTACGTGGGCGTCCATCGCCCTGGCAGTGAATCCGCCGTTGAGAGAAAGCGGGGAGTCTGAGTAGCTGAGCACCCCGCTGGGGTACTCGTCGGCCGCGGGCACGTCGGAGATGCGCATCGCGGTGAAGTAAGCGGCGAGCGTGCCGATGACGTCGTCCGCCAGAGCGACGGACTCGTCGGAGTAGGAGAAGGGCCCCGTACGAAGCATGCTTCCGGCCAGTTCCTCGAGCTGCCCCACGGTGGGCGCCAACTGTCGTGGTGGGTGCACGGCAGATGCCAAGGGATGGCTAAAGTGAGGAGGAGGCTCGAGGGCGCTGGTGGGCTTCGGAGGCGAAGTTGATATGCGCGGGCGCGGGATGCCGGACATACCCAGGTTCGGGGGTCTCCAGAGAGATAACACCCCTAGTCCTGCCGAGTTTAGTTGGATGGTTGATAGTACAATGTTGCTCCTGGAGCTGTTTTGAGGAGGAAGAAGGCTGGCCAAGGCTCCGGCTGCTCCTTCTCCTTGGTGTCGCTATGTCTCTGTCGAATATCTTGTGTTGTGTGTTGTTGTTGGCGCGGACTCCTGGGGGGTTTTATAGACCAACCCACCTAGGGTTACAATGGTAATATGCCGAGTCGGTGGGTCCGTATAGTCGGTGTCCGGGGTGCCGGGCTGGGTCCCGCTTGGGGGCTTGTGGTTCAAAGGGGTCCCCTAGGTGCGGGCCCCGCGTGGCTAGGGGAACTGTGCGCTGTCTTGTCGATCGTCAGGGCGTGGCCGGGTCGAGTCGCGCGCATGTTGTTCTCCGTCGGGCCTCCGCTTGCCGTCGTCAGTAAGGGCGGGAACCTTTGTTGCCGTGCCGACCACTGGTCGGCAGTACGCAGGCACTGTTGCCACGCTCACGCTGACCACGGGCATGGGCGGGACATCAGTAGTCTTGTTCATCAAGAACCGAGGTCTCGGCCCCATCGTACGGCCTGGATGGGACGGGAGCTGACCCGTGGCTGGGTTGCCGTGGACGCCACGGGTGGGTTGGCTTACTGGGGAAGCCAAGGCTGTGCCGGGTCGAGTTGCCTTGCGCCAGCCGCTGCGGCCGGGTTGGCGTTCCTTGCGAGTCGAGGGTCTTGGCCGGGGTTGCGCGCCTTGCCGGGTCGAGCGACCCGGCCTGGCGCACGCCGGTTTGCGAGGCGATGCGGGCCCTGCTGTTTTTGAAATAGATCCGGGTTTCATCCCCCCGACACCCCCCTCGCGAGCCGGGCCGGGCCAGCCGTGTCCACAAGCTCGGACGGCCGTCGCCACTCCCTCTCTGGAGGTTCTTATCGCAGGATCAATGGGTTCACCCAGAAAACATATATGGCGCTATGGCCCCCACAGCCCCACTTGGGGCTCACCAGGGCCAAAAGGGCCGAGCCCGAACCTCTTTTGTACAGGATAAGCAACAGTGACAAACAATTAGTCGGAGATGTCGCCTGCTGCACCTTCTGGGTCACCCCCGGAGGCGTCGCTGGCATCGCTGACATCGTCGCCGTCACCAGCACCTCCGCCGGCGCCAGGGTCGTCCACCACGCCGCCTTCATCAGCGCCCACGATCACGCCGTCGTCATCAGACGTGAAGGCCCTGACGAGGTCGTCCACGTGACCATCCACCCATTGCGCCAGGTCGCCCCGGACGGCTATGGGCACCGGTGCGATGGCGGCTGCGAAGTCGAAGTGGGGATCCCTGTCCCGCAGATAACTGAAGACACGGGAGAAAGCTCGCCCAAGCAAGGCTCGGCTCCTCTCCTCAACGAGCCAGCGAGAACTCTCGGTGCGGTTCTCCAGGAGCGTCACCACGCCAACAAATCGGAGGTTGCATGCATAGTTGATCTCGTGCGGCTCCTCCACAGCTGCTCGCAAATGTTGCCCGTGGCCACGCTTGCTCGTTCCTGGCGCGGAGCATGGGGCGTGCTCGTGCTCCGTAACCCGCCGACGGATCTCGTCCTCGTTACGCCGAAAGCAATGGCCTCGGCGCCATCAACCCTCCGGGCAGAAGAAGCGATTCGGCGTGGGAGGAGGTCAGCTCCTCTGTCTTTGCCTGAAGGGCGGCTGCGGAGGTGTCCGCACCCCGCGTCACTTCATCTAGCCGGGCCTTGAGGGCCGCGGTCCTGCCCTCAGCTTCGGCCCTGACCAACTCCAACTTCAGGTCATAATGGCGCTCAAGGCCTGAGCGGGCTTCCACTAGGCGGCGGTCGACCTCTTCTTGGGCTCGGGCCTCGCGCACGGCGACTTCATCCTCCGCCTGAGTCACCAGGCGCTCCGTCGTCTCCAAACGCTCAAGGTCGAGGTTGCGCTCGGCAGCCTCCAGCAACAGCGCTTCCTCGCGCTTCTACAGCTCCGCCTGGTCGACGGAGGCCCCCTTCAATGACGCAAGTGCAGCCTGCCGCAACTCCACCTGCTCCTCCAGAGAGTTTCTCCAGGCTTGGAGGTCCCACACACGCTCCTCCGCGTCCCGGCGCCGACGATCTGCTTCCTGGGCCTCCTCGACGGCTCGGGAGCAAGCCTCTCACGAGGCCACCAACGACGCCTCTGCCTTCGCGTTATCAAGGTCACGCTGATGACGCGCGAGGGCAACGGCTACCTTCAGCTTGCGCCTCTCCTCGGCAAGGCACAAACCCTCTGCCTCAAGACGTGCATCTTCACCGGCGAGCTCCTCCCCGAGCCGTTCCACCGCAGCCGTCGCCCCTTGGAGAAGTTCTCGACGAAGGGCGCGGCGTTCACGAGCACGCCTGAGCACGTCTTCCGTGTCCCCCTCATCTGTTGGAGTATGAGAGGGGCCCGGAGGTGACACGCCTCCTCCCGCAGGGCAGGGGCTGGTGCCCCAACAATCGCCGGACGGATCACGCCAGGGGCATGGCCTAGCGCCGGTCCGTCCCCAGAAGGAGAGCTCGAGACTGACTTCAGCCAACCACCGTCCACAACCAAGGAAGGAGCACGGGGCAAGCTGGTTGTGCCCCGAAAAAGCTCGTGAAGGGAAGACAGCAGGCACACAGGCTCGGGAGACTCAGCCGAACGGGTCACCTCTCCGACCGGCTGAGTGATGAGGGCGCTGCTTGAGCTCGACGCACCAAGGACCGGCAGCGAGGGTGAAGCTTGGGGACATGGCTCCTTGGCCGTCTCCGCTGACCCGGGCAGAAGGGCCCCGAAGGTCACAAATCGCCACAGGAACCAAGAAGCGGAGGAGCGGAGGGCAAAGAAGACTTACACGTGCAGGGCGGCACCTCCTGCACTTCAGCAAGCGGCAAGGGCGATCATCACCGCCCGAGGCCTCCTTCCTCTTGCGGAGGGCCGCGAAGTCTACGCGGAACCGGCCTAAGCGCTCGGCGCAGGGGTCGGTTTGTGGCATGGAGGAGGCGGCAAGAAGATCAGCGTCAATGGGACCAGCCTGGGGGACGCCCCCAGGCTCCGCCTCGCGAGGGGCGACTGGGGCCTCAGGAGCCCCTACCTCGGGAGCCGGGGGCCGCGGCTCCTCACTTGTCACCATTCCGAAACGAGCTCCGAGGGATGCCGCCCTCGGGGCTTCGCGCGGCGTCACCACCGCAACGTCATCTCTTCCAACTCCCGATGGTTCTCGTCTCCCTGCATCACCACCTGAGACAGAGCCACTTTGGGCGACTGGAAGAGCTACCACAACAATTGGGTTCTCGCGAGATCCCCTGAAGCCAACCGGGCGCAGCCCCCACTCGTCAAAGCTGGGCATCTGCCTCACGAAATCGGCCCTGCCCGAACAGAGATACAAGAAGGCACCGTCATGTCGAAGGCTGCCTGGGGAAGGGTCGCCAACCAGACCACGAGCACCGCTCTTCAAAGACTTCAGGCGCCAAGTCCTCCTCCTGAAGCCGCATGCGGTCTTTGTGCCTCGCGAAGTTCCACATCCAATGAGAGTGGCGCTGGAGAGGAGCAATGCGACATTGGAGGAACTCCTTCACCACCTTGGGCGTCGTCACGTCGAGCGCCCTCAAGCTCTCGAAGCGGCGCCAGACGAATGCAAGTCGGGTGTCCGCGAGCGTCTCGTGACCCCAGCCTGAGTTGGGAACAGCAGGCAATGTAGGATGCGAGAGCAGGGGGCTGAACACCCCAACATCCACATACAACCACCACTCTCTGAACTTGGCCTCAGGGGGAGGGAGTCTGAAATCAATCCCTGAAACAGCCGCCTCTGGCACCGCAAGGAGGCTCACGCACCCCGAGCATTGAGTAGGATCACTCAGGCGCAAGGAGAAGAAGTGATGCAGCAGAGCAACAGAAGGAGGGATGCCCGCCATTGCCTCACAAACAAAGGCGAAGACAGCCAGGAGGGTAATGGACTCAGGCCGAGATGCATCATGTGGATCTGATAGTGGGAGAGCACCACATTGAAGAAAGCAGAAAAGGGGGGAACCAGACCCACCCACGGGGCATCAGCGAAGAACCGGACCTCCGTGACAACCCTGTCGGGGGAGGCATGGGACGCAGGCCATGCCTTGGTCCTTCCGCACTCGTTGAAGATGGTGGGAAAAGCAGAGCGGAACTTGCCCAAGGCCTCGGGGTTGAGTATGATAGATCGATCGACGACGGGGGCCACCGCCGGAGGTGAGCGGGACGAAGACGCGGGCTTCTTCCCCTTTTCCTTCTTCGTTGGCGCCATGACGACAGGAAGGGTGAGAGTCCGAGTTGGATTGAGGGCGGAAGTTGGAGCCAGAGGAAGAAGGAAGAGACGGGAGTGCGCGGACGGCGAAAGGGGAATGGCTGTGTGCAACCCCGATTCCGCTTAGCCGGGCGTGTAATGAGGCGTCGGGGGGAAGTGGAGACGCCCATGACCAATCAACCGCCACGCGGCGCCCAAGGACGCAGGCTGTTGGGGCCCGCGGCGCTTTGCACTTGCCCCTTCGCTTCACTGCTAAGCCAAGTCCGGGCGCGCCTTGGGCCCGGGGGCTACTTTCGGCGTTCTGGGAACGGCGGTCCCCAGACTTTCCTGCCTGCGGCCTGCGACGTGGCTCAAGTGGGGGCCCAGCGCGGCCCAGCTTCATCAGCTCAAGCTCAAGCTCAAGACCCTCGCGAGGGGCCAAGATTGCAGGCGGACGACAGAACCTTCCTCGTGAACAGCCTCATCGTGCAGGCTCGCGAGGAGGCGGAGAGATCAAGGCAGGGTACCTCACGAGGGTGCCCCGTGACGCAAGCCATGACGATCGAGACCAGGCGGGCGCCAGCCTGCGCAGTGTCCTCGTTTCCCCTTTGGTGCAAACAAGGCAAGCACGGGCCAAGGCGTCATGCAAAGGTTGCCGCTTCGGTGCAACAAGACCAGGACCAGCAGAACGGCAGGATGGAGGTCATCGTGGAGCCCAGGACGGCGTCACCGTCAGAGCCTTTGGCAGCCGAAGACCAACTTTAGTCAGGATAAGTGTACTCGATGTTCCCCTTCAAAATGGCCAATTGTTGGCGCCCTTCCCGCTCATTATTTGGGAAGAGGCCCAGGGCCCCCCTCTATAAATAGGACTAGCCACCACAAAGAGAGGGGACACACTGGAGATAAGTCGAACCTCCCAGAGAGAGGGAGAGAGACGACTGGACTCACCCAAGCAGTTCATCACACCAGCTCAAGAACAGCCCCTCGCGAGACTGTTCTCCTTTTGTACTGTTCATCATCAGCCCCCTGAGGCAATCCACCACACCACAAATTAGAGTAGGGATTACACCACAATGGTGGCCCGAACTAGTATAAACCTCGTGTCTCTGTGTTGTTCATCTTTCCTAGTTTAGATCCCTCACAATCCATTCACGCATGAGCTGGTATGGGAAAGATCTCCGCGCGCACCCTAGTGTTCGAACCTCAAGGGTCTGCCGGAACCCGAAATCTGACAGACTTTGTTATTCTTGATATTCCCGAGGACGATAGTATGTCTATTATTCTTGGAAGACCTTTTTTGAATACTGCAGGGGCTGTTATTCATTGCAACAAAGGCAATGTCACTTTTCATCTTAATGGTAATGAGCATACGGTACACTTTCCGAGGAAACAACCTCAAGTTTATAGTATCAATTCTATTGGAAAAGTTCCATCAATTATTTTTGGAGGTTTTGAATTTCCTCTTCGAACTGTCAAGAAGAAATATGATATACTTATTATTGGGGATGTGCATATCCTCGTTGAGGTAACATAGTGTTATTCGAAATTTCTCCGGTCCATGTTATCCGGAATGAGTTTGTTAACAAGATTTGATCAACCTTGTTAATGGATTCCTTTTTATGATCATGAGACAGATGAAACTAGAAGGCACAACCTTCTGTACCCTCTTTATAATTTCTGTTATTTAGTTGAAATAAAGTAAAAATAGTATTTTTCTGTCTGTTTCCTGATTTATCTGTGCAATATAAAAATACCCCGAAAATAAAAGTCCTCAGAATGCCATGCCAATTTAATATGATTTTTTCGGGAATATTTGAGGATTTATGGTGCAAAAATTACCACGGGGGGAGCTGCCACCTGGCCACGAGGGTGGAGGGCGCGCCCCCCTGCCTCGTGGGCCCACGGTGGCCCTCCTCCACTTATTCCTGCACCCATCCTCTTCTTCTTCCTCCCAGAAACACGAATATCTGGATCAAACACAAGTTCCAGCCCACGTTGCTGCAATTTTCGATCTCCTTGCTCAAAGCACCTCTCACAATACTGCTTGGGGAGATTGTTCCTTGGTATGTGACTCCTCCATTGGTCCAATTAGTTTTTGTTCTAGTGCTTTATTCATTGCAAATATGTGTTGCATACGTGACCATGTTCTTGAGCTTGCATGTCAAATTTATATGGTTCCAAGTAGTTCTAATGCATGATATAGGCTCTAGGCACTTGTAGGAGTAGTTGCTATCAATTTTATTGAAGTTGGTTCACTTTTGTTTGAAGTTACTAAAAATTTCAGAAGTTTTTCAGAGAAAACAATATGTTTAGGGAGATGTTCCAAGGTGGTTCTTCAAGGAAGCAAGGCCCTAGGCTTGCAATGCGCGATGCCGATGAGGAGCCCCCAAAGGACGCTCCCGTGAGGCCCTGTGAATGGCCTTCGGAAAATTTTATGGATCAAGCAGGAATCAAAGAAGAATTTAACGCATATTTGCGTAACGCCGATCTTGTGGACTTCGAGGCAGACAAATGCCCACAGTATCATGATTTCACTAGTTCATTTGTGAGGAGGTTTGAATTTTCATCTTCGCGTAATTCTCCTTCAGTCATGTTTGATCTTTATGACAAATCTTATACCATGTACTTAGAGGACTTTACTTCTGCTTGCAAACTCCCACACTGGGGTAGTACTGTTGATTCCCGTAAATCTGAATTTAGAGATTTTCTTGCTAGCATAACTGTGTGGGAATCTAGAGATATAACGCAAGCCACTATAGGGAGCATTCACTTTCCTGCTATACATTATTTTTCTCTCTTCATAGGAAGGTGCATAAATGCTAAGGATGAAGCATATCACATGTGTGTCCCTGACCTTAGCATTCTCAGGAGTGCTGTGTTAGGAGACTAATCTTATCATATGGGAGCCATTGTAGCTCACAGGTTGCATCATAATAGATATAACGGAGACTTCTTTGGAGGAATTTATGCAACCCGCTTAGCTAATTTTCTTCAGATAGACATTCGTGAGGGTGATATGGAGTTGCCCTCTACTTATTTAGATTTTGATTCTATGGTTTCCCACCAGTTTGTCGAGAGGACTGAATCACCTCTTCAGTATCGACTAATCTTTAACAAACGGCATGTTGTCCGTATTACTCTCCTTGCTCCTGCCTTCTCTGATTCTCAGACAAAAGGAAGACATATTATTATCAGAGAGGAGGCAGATGAGTACGAGAGGAGGGCGGAGGCAGCTCGACGCCACGCTGCAGCTCAGGAGGTGATAGCCGCTGCATCGCAGTACTACCACAACTACACCTACGGGTATCAGCCAGGCTATCCCTGGCAATGAACCAACTTAGGCGAAAAGCCTAAGCTTGGGTGAGTACGTATTTCCCACCGACATTACATTTATGTTCACACACACTCATTGCTAGATGCCGGTGCTCATACTCTTTCACTGTAATATCCATGCTAGTTTATTTGCTTTTTCCTGCTTTCTTCTTGTGTGCTCGTTAAACTTTAAGAAAAACCCAAAAAAATTAGTGTAGCTTCGAGTTAGTTTACTTTTCCTGCTGTAGTAGTAATAACTAAAAAGAAAACCCAAAAATATTTCCTGTTCTTCTTTTGCTTGTTGGGAGTTTTCCCGTGTAAATAGTTTTATTTCTTTTATTTTCTTTGGGGGTCGATAGGAGAAGACCATGATTAGATTTTTGAAGTGGCTCTTATATGCATTATTGTTGATTTTACCAAGAGCCCATATTGCCTTGTCTTCTCCTGCTTATTGAATGCTCGCAGATTCCAGCTTAGTCCAATGCACGTGTACTCTTATTATTATTCACATCGTTCGGTCGTGCAAGTGAAAGGCAATTATGATGATATATGATGGACTGACTAAGATGGGAAAAGCTGGTATGAACTCGACCTCTTTTGTTTTTGTAAATATGATGAGTTCATCGTTCTTGATTCAGCTTATTATGAATAAACATGTTTGCAATGACAATTAGAGATCATAGTTGCTCGTGCCATGCTTGATTAGCTATGAGTTATACTGGTTTACCTTGCGTTCCAACATGCTATTAAAATGGTTGTGATGTGGTATGATGGGGTGGTGTCCTCCTTTGAATGATTTGAGTGACTTGACTTGGCACATGTTCACACATGTAGTTGAAACAAATCAACATAGCCTTCACGATATTTATGTTCATGGTGGATTATATCCTACTCATGCTTGCATCCAATGTTTATTAATTTTAATGCATGTTCATGACTGTTGTCGCTCTCTAGTTGGTCGCTTCCCAGTCTTTTGCTAGCCTTCACTTGTACTAAGCGGAATACTGCTTGTGCATCCAAACTCCTTAAACCCCAAAGTTATTCCATATGAGTCCCCTATACCTTCCTATATGCGGTTTCTACCGCCGTTCCAAGTAAATTTGTATGTGCCAAACTCTAAACCTTCAAATAAACATTCTGCTTTGTATGCTCGAATAGCTCATGTATCAACTATGGCTGTCCTTATCTTCCATGTTAGGAGGGTTATTCTCAAGAGGAGTGGACTCAGCTCCTCACTCACGAGAACATGGCTGGTCACCGGGATGCCCAGTCCCATGCTTTATGCAAACTAAATCAAAATTAATTGCAAACAAAACTCCCCCTGGGACCTGAGGTATGTTGGAGGCACTCGTTGTTTCGAGCAAGCCGTGGATTGATGCTTGTTGGTGGAGGGGGAGTATAAACTTTACCATTCTGTTTGGGAACCGCCTATAATGTGTGTAGCATGGAAGATATTGCCATCTCTTAGTTGTTATGGTGACAATGAAAGTATACCGCTCAAAATATTATTTATCTCTATTTCAAAACGAGCTCTGGCACCTCTACAAATCCCTGCTTCCCTCTGCGAAGGGCCTATCTATTTACTTTTCTGTTGAGTCATCACCCTCTTATCAAAAGCATTAGCTGGAGAGCGCAGCTGTCATTTGCATTCATTACTATTAATTTATATTGGGTATGACTATGACTGGATCTCTTTTACCATGAATTACATTGTCTAGTCAGTCCTTGATCTTTAAAGGTGCTCTGCATTTATGTTTTGCGGTCTCAGAAAGGGCTAGCGAGATACCATCCTGTTATATCATATTGTGATTGTTTTGAGAAAGTGTTGTCATCCGAGATTTATTATTATGGCTCGCTAGTTGATTATGCCATTGATATGAGTAAACATGAGACCTGAGAATTATTGCAAATGTGGTATAATCTTTGCTGAAAACTTGAATGCTGGCTTGACATATTTACAACAACAAGAGCAAACAGAGTTTGTAAAAGTTTTTCTTTTTCTCTATCAGTTTGTCAACTGAATTGCCTGAGGACAAGTAAGGGTTTAAGCTTGGCGTCGTATCTACTTTTCCAAACACTTTTGCCCTTGTTTTGGACTCTAACTTGTATGATTTGAATGGAACTAACCCGGACTGACGCTGTTTTCAGCAGACTTGCCATGATGTTGTTTTATATGCAGAAAACAAAAGTTCTCGGGATGACCTGAAACTCCACGGAACATCTTAGAAAAAATAATAAAAAATCCTCGCCAAAGATGAAGACCAGGGGGCCCACACCCTGTCCACGAGGGTGGGGGGCGCCTCCCCTAGGGCGTGCCCCCCTACCTCGTGGGCCCCCTGGAGCTCCTCCGATGCCAACTCCAACTCTATATATTTGCTTTCAGAGAGAGAAAAATCATGGAGAAGAAATCATCACGTTTTACGATACAGAGCCGCCACCAAGCCCTAAAACCTCTCGGGAGGGTTGATTTGGAGTCTGTTCGGGGCTCCGGAGAGGGGGATTCGTCACCGTCGTCATCATCAACCATCCTCCATCACCAATTTCATGATGCTCACCGCCGTGCGTGAGTAATTCCATCGTAGGCTTGCTGGACGGTGATGGGTTGGATGAGATTTATCATGTAATCGAGTTAGTTTTGTTAGGGTTTGATCCCTAGTATCCACTATGTTTTGAGATTGATGTTGCTATGACTTTGCTATGCTTAATGCTTGTCACTAGGGCCCGAGTGCCATGATTTCAGATCTAAATCTATTATGTTTTCATGAATATATGTGAGTTCTTGATCCTATCTTGCAAGTCTATAGTCACCTATTATGTGTTATGACCCGACAACCCCGAAGTGACAATAATCGGGATACTTTTCGGTGATGACCATAGTTTGAGGATTTCATGTATTCACTATGTGCTAATGCTTTATTTCGGTTCTCTATTAAAAGGAGGCCTTAATAGCTCCTTAATATCCCTTAGTTTCCATTAGGACCCCGCTGCCACGGGAGGGTAGGACAAAAGATGTCATGCAAGTTCTTTTCCATAAGCACGTATGTCTATATTCGGAATACATGCCTACATTACATTGATGAATTGGAGCTAGTTCTGTGTCACCCTATGTTATGACTGTTACATGATGAACCGCATCCGGCATAATTATCCATCACCGATCCAATGCCTACGAGCTTTCCATTTACTGGTTTACGCTTATTTACTTTCCTGTTACTACTGTTACAAACACTACAAAATACCAAAAATATTACTTTTTCTTCCGTACTTTTGTTACCGTTACCACCACTATCATACTACTTTTGTACTAAATACCTTGCTGCAGATATTAAGTTATCCAGGTGTGGCTGAATTGACAACTCAGTTGCTAATACTTGAGAATATTCTTTGGCTCCCCTTGTGTCGAATCAATAAATTTGGGTTGAATACTCTACCCTCGAAAGCTGTTGCGATCCCCTACACTTGTGGGTTATCATTTTTCAACAGATCAAGTGTTTAGAACCGCCCGGCGGTTCAATCTTCTTGGCCTTGCTGCTCGGAGTCTTCTGCATCATCCTTTGCCGGCACTTCGTCTTCCTCCGCCGTCTAAAAAGTTGGTGATGACCAATCGATGCCAGATAAAGCTTCAAATTCAGCCTCATCATCTATAAGCTCAGACGGATCGACTTCAGGAGCAAAGGTGTGCTTACAGATTGGCGGGATTAAGTGCATCACTTTGTAAGCCGGGTCGGCATCTTTTGGTTTCCTGGTTATAAGCCGGATGGTACTTGGAAAGGTCCGAATCATTGGCAATCAGAGTGGCAATTGGAAGAATTTCCTTTCACAAGATGAGAAGTCTTTCTGATCAAAAGGTGTACCATCTTCTTTCAAGCTTGGGTAACCAGTGGTCACCTCAGACGGGTCAAGCTCTGGTACCCATGCCTTGGCCCGGCTTAAAGCCGTCACAGCGCCGACTCTTGCAGATGATCGCTTTATCTCCTCAAATCTTACAGGCAGCACAGAAAGTTTCTTCAAAACATCTATTAGCATAATTGGTGCTTGACCTGTTGGCAAAATGGCGGCTAATACATGTTGAGTCCCAGTGTACAGCTGCTCGACAAGTGTATAGACAGCTTTAAGCTTCACAAGCATATCTTGATTGAGATTGCTGCTCCTGGGACCTGGATATATTGCAGAATGATTAAATGGCGGGTTATATGATCAAAATAAATACTTCAGTTGTGATGATTGGCAAGACGACTCACCAAATATAGCTGAAACCATCTGAGTCACTCGGTGTTTTAAACCGGTGAGCTCAGTGGTCACCTCCTGAAGCGCTGCCTCTGCCTTCTCAGCATGTTGTGTTAAAACCGTCTTTTCATCCGCCCAAGTCTTTTTCTCTGCCTCAAAGTTGGTCTTCAGTTTTTTCGACTCAGCCACGCTAAACTGGAATTTTGACTCAACCTTTCGGGTCTCAGTTTCCTGAGTCGCCAGCCGGGTCTTTGCATCATTCAATTGAGACTCCAGTTCAGCAGTGGCAGCCTATATAAAGTATAGGGTTATCAGTATTTATATCAAGATTACAAGAACAAAAGTCCCAAGTCTTTTGCCAACAACAACACTTAACACTTGGGGGCTAATGTCTATTGAAGCAATTTTTCAAGACAACGGCTCTTATGAATAAAGTACCAAGTACTTTGCGAGCAAGACTACTTGGCACTTGGGGGCTAATGCATATCGTTTGTATCTTCTTCATACTGCGCCGAGTGTACTGTAAACAGTCCCAACCGGCTCATGGGGGCTATGCAGATAAGTTCCCTTTCTTATACAATGATAAATCGGACCGTCTCATTCCTACAGACTGAACTGGCCCTTGGGGGCTACTGGTGCAAAACTCAACGTGTGCAAGCATCCAGTTTACATTTAAACCGGACAAGGAGGGATTCTAGGACAGAAGTTTATGGATTTTTCTAAAGTCTACAGCCTATTCAATCTTGTCATAGCCAGTAGACTTGGGGGCTGGCAGGATATGTATATACATTACTTAAAGCTGGAAGTCATACCTCATATTTTTGGTGCATCTGTTTCACCATATCAACTTCAAGATCGCGGCTGGAGTGTACTTGGCTGAGATAACCAGGGAGGATCTCACTGTTGCTCAGCTGTGAATAATGGGAGATGTTAAACTTCATCTTTCGCCTTTCAATAACCTCTTGCTTATCAGTATGTTTAGCCAAAGCTATTGGATTTCCCGGCTCTACAAAGCCGGTGCCAGTAATCAACACATCATCGTCATGAGTTTCTATCAGCTTAAGTGAGCTTGAGGGTGCAGGATTGGAAGGATTAATAGTAGTGTCATCAACAATAAGATCCGGAATCTCTGGCGGAGTGACAGTAACAGGTTCTTCCGGCTGTTTGTCAGAAGCCTCAAGAACAGAGGCTTGTGGCTCCGGCTCAGCAGGTATCGGTGCTTCAGTTGGTTTGTTCACCCTCGTCTTCTTATTGGGTTTCGCTTGTCCACTAAGAGGATTATGACAAGTTAGTGTAAATATAAGGGTATGAAGAGTTACAGAGTAAAATTAATTGCTATTACCCAGGGGCAGTTTTGAAAGCCGGCAACTCAGTTTGTGATGAGTCGCCAGAGGAAGAGCGGGCAAGTTCCTGATTAAAAGTTAACAACATGGTCAGAAGGTATGCAGATAAGATCTGCCAAACAGACAAATAGAGTAATTAAAAAGGAACCTCGTTTCGACGTTTTCGAGGGGCAGGAGTGTTCGGTAAGCCGCAGGATAACTCATCGCCTCCACTGGTCCGGGTCTGGCGGCCATTCCTGTGTTGTTGTTGCTTCAAAACAAAGTGAGGATCCAAATAAGCTAAGGAGTGTGAAAATCTTACTTTCCGGGTTACTCGTCGGAATTTCAGTCTTGGCAAAGGCTCTGAGTCGGAGGAAATAATCATTACCTCTTCTTAAATTGCTTGGCTGGCTCCCATGTCATCCTGAGAGTAATCAATGTCAATAAGATAATTGAAAAAAGAGCCAAGGGAGTGAAGGGCTGCCTCCGACTCAGAGGTGTCATCCAGTTTAAGCAGGTCAGAGGCACTTGGTTTCTTTTTCCTCTTGGTGGTCTTCTTGGCGGCTATCCTGGCGGCTTTCTTGACGGCCCTGGACTTTTTAGCAGCTTCATGATCATACTCCGCTTTCCAAAAATCAGACTTAGCCTGTAAAGGTTATTAAGGGTTGAGTAAGTAAGGTATTTGAATGATGAGGTCAAGATAAGTAAATTCAGAGACTCACATCTGGTGGCGTGTTAAGCTTGCAGAAAGGGGCCAGACCCACTTTAACACAATCTTCCGGGTCTTCATTCAGAAGAGATTTAACCATTTCATTTACTGCTTCATCAGTTAATGGTGCAGAGCTATGGCGCAGTGAATCCTCTACATTACCAGTGTAAGTACACATTAAGCTGGTGTGGCGGCTCAAGGGTATGATCCGCCAAGAAACCCAACATCTGACTAAGTCAATGCTAGTTAACACGTTTCCTAGCAGAGCTTTAACCTTCACAATAGCAGGGGCAATTCTTTTTCGTTCAGCAGCAATAAGTTTTTCTGGCAGATTATTCTTTGGGTCCAGGCATTCAAGGCGATAACCCGGCAATGGATTCTCTTCAGCCGGAGAAGTATCATTGCAATAAAACCATGTCTTGTTCCAATCTTTGGGGTGACTCGGCAACAATGTGTAAGGAAAGATGGCGTCTCTTCTTCACTAAATCGAGATTCCACCAAGTTCTAAACTGGGTCCATTTGCGTATTTAGTTTGGCGGTTCAAATAAAAGTATTCTCTAAAGAGATCGACACTAGGCTCCTCTTGAAGGTATACTTCACAGAAGACTTGAAAGTTGCAGATATTTGACATGGAATTGGGTCCGATTTCTTGAGGATGGAGTTGAAAAAAGTGCAGAATGTCCCGGAAGAATTTAGAGCCGGGTGGTGAGAAGCCCCGTTTCATATGATCAGTAAAAATGATGACTTCGCCATCTTTCGGCTGAGGTTTTTCTTCGCCCGGGTCAGGAGCACGTTAATGCATCACACTCTTTGTTGGCAGATACCCGACCTTGACAAAGTCCTTAAATGCGCCCTCGGCGACGGTGGAGGGGACCCAGTTGTAGGTGAACACTGTTTTGGGCGGCATAGTGAAAGAAAAAGAGCCTAAAGGAAAGAAAAATTTCTGGTTCAAGTCAATTGGTGAAATCACAGGTTCAGCGCTGACAGTATACATTCAGAATGGCGGCTTAAGTGAGGACTAATGGTATATGAATAATTGTAAGCCGGACGTGTAAGCAGCCATGAGAGGTGCATGTATTCAAAATCTGGCAAAGAGTAAAATTCTACATAGTGTTGGACAAACAGGTTTCACAGATTAAAGTTATAGGTTCAGATCTGGAATTGTTCAGAAAAAGGGGATAAATTCGAAACCTACAGTGGCGGAAGTGGAAAAGCAGAGGCGCCTCGGAGGGGATCTGTCACAATGAGTATATATTTTAGTATAAAAAACAAGTGCTAAAATTACTACCGTACAAGATTTATGTGGTTTTTGGATCTAATCCATGGATCTAAACAAAGAGAAAGAAGGGCGGCGATGAACACCGACGAACACTCATGAACACTGAAACCCTGATGATAGATCTATGGCAACGGAAAGGAGGGCTTACTGATGCTGATGGGACAACAGAAAAGTGTCTTGATTTTCTGGTCCGTTCAGGGTAATGCAGCAGCCGGAGTTGAGGTCGGAGATGGAGGTCGACGACGGCGGAGTTTGTACGGGTTGGTGCGCCAGAGGAAGAAGAAGGCGAGATAGAGAAGGGGGAGAATGAGAAAGTGGGATCGAGGCCCTATTTATAAGGCCAAAAGGATAAAAGGCAGGTGCGAGAATCAAGGAGACAGAAAAATGGATAAGTGACAGCGCGGGCGCCTCGATTTTTGGAAGGGTCAGTAAAGAAAGTGATTTTTTTAATATTTGAGTTCTGTAAAGCATTAATCGCAGGTGACGTCACGGCAGGTTACCACAATTTCCGAAGATGATGTCATGGCGGGTTACAATATTTTACAGTAAGATGGAGAAGGATATTTCCTAAAGTGTTGAAGATTGATCTGACAAGTTCAAATCAACCTGGGGCCTAATGTTGGGGATATGACTATCGGGTATGACCCGCCCAGGAGGGGCCAGGTCATCCCTATGGCGGTTCATCTTGATGAAGCCTGAGAGTATAGTAACAATGGCGGTTCAAAAGATAGGCTTAGTAGAGGGCTCAAACCCGAAGGCGGCTCAAGGCCCACGAATATAAACCGCCATGTATATGAAGACTTGTATTATTAGGCATGTAAAGTAAGTCACCGAGCCGGACACGTTGTATGAGCCGGCTGCGACTCTGTAGGCCGCAAGGCGTCAACCCGTGTATATAAGGGGGCGACCCGGCAGCGGCTCACTGGTTAAGCGTATTCGCTCCCTGGTCATCGAAACCCTAGCAATACCACCTCAAACTGGATTAGGCCTTTACCTTCACCGCAAGGGGCCGAACCAGTATAAAACTCCTCGTGTCCTTTGTCCAGATTAACCCCTTTAAGCTAATCTCGTTGTGATGGCTCCATGACTAAGTCCTCACACTAGGACATCTGCCGTGACAAATCCACGACATAGGGTTTGCAATCTACAAAGGTAATATGAATACCCAATTCACTTATGTAGATGCACATAATGCATATGTTGTTGCTAGATCGTTTAGTGAACATAATGTGTCGGCTAGCCCAACTTTTATCCATTGTTAAGGAAATCGGTAACTGGTAGTCGCTCGGCCAGCTTGGGAGTAGTGATGAATCGGTGAATCAGCCTATTAACTGGATTAATCGGCCGACCATTAGTCGATAGATTAAATAGGAATTTCCAACATATTCTAGTTTTTTATGCATTATACCATACTCTCATGCACTCAGCTATGTAATATACCAAAATATGCTACTATTTGTGTCACATCCCTAGTTCTGGTATGACCTAGACTAGCTAGTCATTTGTGCATCATGTTTAAATTCCATTTAAATTGAAATGAGGATTTGTGAAACCCTCAGAATCATTTCTGGAAATGACCCAGATAAAAATTGCTCCAAAAGGTCCAAGAAAATGCTCATGTTGCCCTCCTCAAAATACCGGATGTAGATAAAAATCAAACCAATATTTTTGGGAGCTCATAAGTATTTATTTCGGGCATTTCGAATTAATGCATAATTATTTGCATTGGATATATATATGTTATATATATGTTATATGTCCAAAAATTATGCTAGTAGTTGAGGAGCTTTGGAATAATACCACTAGCCCCTACAAAAATTGGCATAAGTAAATAAATTGATTTAGTATTATTACTAAATCAGAACAAATGTCAGAAAAATAGAAAGGAAAACAGAAATAAAAAAAGATATTTACCTGGGCCTCCTACACAGCAGCCCAGTGACCCGAGCCAGCCCAGCCGGTAACGCCATCGTCCACGACCTCTCGCCAGAGGACAGGCATGTGGCCGACACGCCAAGACCGCCGTGCCGCCACGCCTCCTCGCCTGCCCCTCTCGCCGATGCTCGGATGCCACGCGCCCGCACCTCTGTCTCTCCCCTGGCCTCCCTCTCCCTCCCTCGCTTTCTCGACGACGCCTTCAACACCACCGTTGCCGCTCGCCGCTGCCATAGCCACCGTCTCCCCTCGCCCTCTCTTCGTGGTTCGCAAGCTTGCCGCCATCGGCTACCTCTCTGCCGAGCCACGCGACGCTGGAGGCCCCGAACGCCGCCATCGCCATCGTCTTCGCCATCGGCTGCTCGAGATCGCTGACGACGCCCGCCGCACTCAAGAGCTTCCCGAGCTCGCCGACCTCCCTCCGCTGGATCCGCCGTGAGCTCTACTTCATTTCCCCTCCTCCCGTGCTAGTTTGCCCGCCTAGCTAGCTCATTGCCGCCTTGAGACCTCATCGCCCGCCCGGCCATGGCGCCACCGTGGCCACCCTGCCACAACCAACCAGCTCACCGCCGTTCTCAGCGCCCTCCCGCGCGTCGTTTGCACCCAACCGCAACCCCCCTAGTGCCCCGTAGCACCTAACCCGCACGCACCCGACTCCGGCCGCCGCCGCAGATCTGCTCCGGCGAGCTCCGCCGTTCCCACGGCCTCCTCGAAGGCTGGCCGGATGCGCCTGCAGGCTACCCGGTGGCCTCCGTGTATCAGGCCTCCGGCTCGTTCCGGCGAACTTCCGCCCGTGGCTGAGGTCGCCGCCGCGAAAACTCCGGCGATCGATGTGGCGCGTGATTAGCTGCTAACCTGCCACTTAATCCACCCCTAAGCCATCGACTATGGGCCCCGAGGCTCGGCCAAACCCTCGGTCACTGGTTTGACTTGGGTTTAGCCCCGGTGTCACTGACGTGTGGCCCCCACACGCCAGGTTTGACCCCAGTCAGCCGCAGTTGACTTGCTGACGTCATGCTGACCTCAAGCTGACGCAATAAATGATTTCTGGAACTAAAATAAATCAGGAAATTCCAGAAAATAGCCAAAACTTCAAAAATTCAAATAAATTCAACCGTAGCTCAGATTGAAATAATTTATATATGAAAAATTATCAGAAAAATGCAATCTATCCATCTGTACCAGTTTCGTGCATGATAAAACAAATTATACCTGCTGTATAGGTGAAAACACATGAATGGCATTTATAAGAGCTTCTTTTGGAGTTGGTGGTTCAAATGGACTTCAACCTAATGAATGCTAGTTACATTAGCTCAAACAGCATCACATCTTCATGCCATGTTCATGCATCATATTGTTGCATATGCTTGTGTATTGATTGTTGGCACTGCTCCTTCTCGATAGGTCCCGCTCGAGACCGATCCAGTACTGCCCCGAGGAGCAAGGCCCCCTGTTGGTCTACCAGCAAGCAAACCCCTTGTTCATTCCGATACAATCCTACTCTCTCGCCTCCTGCTCTCGGCTATTGCATTAGGACAACAACGATTCATCTGCTACTTTGTGCCGCGGTAGTTGAACCCATTCCTCTGCATGACCTGTCATTGCCACAAAGAATAGTTGAAACCCACTAGCATGTGTAGGAGTTGATTGAAGCCATTGTTGTGTTCCTACCATGCCATGCCTGCTATTGCTTAGAGTTTGTCGTCCGATTCATTGGGAATGAATTGGAGTACAAAGGTTTCTATGTTCTAATGTCGAGAGTGAACGTGTGAACACGATTTGGTAAAGGTAGCGGTGAGAGGCCATGTAGGAGTACATGGTGGGTTGTCTCACCGAACCGCCCTTAAGCACTTGAAGTTCTATGTATGTTGTCCAATGACTAGCTACTACCACACATTGGAATGCTTAAGTGCCCTCTCGACTTATTAACCAACTTGACCTCCGGCCCGTGAGTCGCAACTAGTTTCTCGTGTTTGTAGGTAGTGTTAGTAGTCTACTAAGTGGCACCCAACTGTGTGGGCTTGGGACAGACTAGGAACAAGTGGCACGGTGTACCAAGCGTAGATCCATCTGGCGAGGTGGGCTTGGGAACCCTGCACACATCATTTGGGCCCGTGAGCAACACCCCGGCCGGATCTTCTTGCGGATGGAACCCGAATAGGTGATAAACCTGGATTAGAGTCTTGTGTGGTTAGTCAGGTCGTGGCCGACACCCTTGCCAGGCTTCCGCTTGAAGGTTGCCGAGGTACATGACATGTACATGCTGATAAGTGGTGAGAGGGTGTGTGAAGAAGTACAACCCTGCAGGGTTAACATGATCTATTCGAATAGCCGGGTCCGCAGTTATGGACTTCTTGGATGCTTACGTGTTACATAGACAACTTGACGTGGATACTATAAAATGCTCAAGACAAGTTTGAGTGCTATGGATGGCCTTCTCGCATGGAGACGGGAATGAATCCATAGTAGTGTATTGTGTGGTGACTAGTGGACTCGTGTGCGCCATATCACCTCAAGGAAGTTCTGGTTGTCATAGAACAGGATAGCCACGAAGTCAAAGCTGGCTTGCTGCAACTAAACCCCACATTACCTTCTTGATACAAATGCATGTATAATAGGATCTGATGTAAGTCTTGCTGAGTACCTTTGTTCTCACGTTGCTTTATTTATGTTTTTGCAGCGGAGACTTCAGTCTTACTAGTGGTTCCGCTTGGACTTCGACGAGTAGCTTGTTACCTCAGCTACAATCTTGTACCCTTGGGAGGGTCTTGTAGATAGTCAGGCTTCTTAGTCTTTTCATTTGTAGATGTCTGTACTCGGACATGTAATGCTTCCGCTTGTTGCTTGTATGCTCTGAATGATGGGTCATGTGACCTCTGTTTGTATTTAATGCTATGTGGCTCTTCTGAGCCTTTATCTATATTATTTTGCGTTATGTTGTTATGCCATGTTGTACAGCACATACTTGCATGTTATGCGACGTGTAACGTGTATTGCTATGTGTGGGATCCGACAACCTAGTTGTCTATCCTTGGTAGCCTCTCTTATGGGGAAATGTAGTCTAGTGCTTCCACCGAGCCATGGTAGTCTCACATGTCCGGTTCACCGGAGTCCCGCTAGCCCAAAGACTACCGCTCCGGAACACTTGACTGGCCGGAATGTGATTCACTGCCGTTCTGTGTATGTCCCTTCGGGAAATGTCACGCTGGTGACATCCGAGTCCCGCTTAGCCTGCTACAGCCCGGGTTTCCGAGTCCTGTTAGCCCGGTGCTATAGCCCGGATTCGCACGCCGTCAACCGACATGCTCGATGTTGATTCATGTATGCCTGTCCCCATAAGTTAGTGCCACTTTGGGTTCACGACTAGTCATGTTGGCCTGTGTTCTCTGTCATATGGATGCTAGCGACACTATCATATACGTGAGCCAAAAGGCTAAACGGTCCCGGGCCATGGTAAGGCGACACCCTTGGGAATACTGTGCGTGAGGCCGCAAAGTGATATGAGGTGTTACAGGCTAGATCGGTGTGACTTAGAATCGGGGTCCCGACAGCTTTGGTATCAGAGCCTGACTGCCTGTAGGATTACCAAGCCAACCTGGTCGAAGTTGAGTCTAGAAATTCTTTAGTTATGTAAGGGAATTGATTGTGGGAAGGAACGTAAGGCTCTTTTTACTCCTTTACCTCATGCCCTTCTGATCTGAGTCGTCCTATCTTTCCGACGGGGTTAAGGAACTAGGATTTCTCTTCCGTCTATTAGGATCACGTGTTACTACTCCGTAGTATCTTAGGATTGGGTGATCAGAGTCATATCCCAGCTTGAGTACCTCCTGTGTAGTCTGTTTAGTATTAACCCAGAACCTTGAGTGAAGATGTTGAGTATGTTACGACCCCATTTTAGCAGGATGTTTCATTCTGAGCATTTTACTGCCCTTATGCTGCCGAAATTTCCCTAGGAGTCCGAGAGATACTAATTTCCTTGTCCTACAATCTATAGTTTATAGTTGATGCTGATTCCGTCCTTGGTTTCGTTTCTCAGGATGTCATCAGGTAAGCGAAGTTCTATTGCTCGTAGCCAGAACCATGGAGATGGTAGGGATGAGGATCCTCCCAACCCACCTTCGTTGGCAGAGTTCATGTTAGAGATGGAGAGAAACAAGCGTGAGTCTAACCGTTTGTTGGCACGTATCGAGGAGAACACCGCACATCAGTTCAAAGGGTCTGTAACCATTCATGACTTCATTCGCTTTCACCCACCTACCTTTCATCATTCCTTCGAGCCACTCGATGCAGATGACTGGCTCCGTAGTATCACACGCAAGCTCCTTCTGCGAACGTAGCTGAAAGTGACAAGGTCACCTATGCCGCATATCATCTGGAAGGTCCTGCTAGTCTTTGGTGGCAGAACTATGAGGCTATGCTTCCAAATGGTCGATTCCTACCGGAGAGATTTCACCGAGGCTTTTCGTGAGCATCACATTCCTCAAGCCCTCATCGATGGCAAGAGAGAAGAGTTCTGTAGTTTCACCTGTGGTAAGATGTCTGTTGATGCTTACAATGAGAGAGTTTGAGAACCTTGCCCGCTATGCTTCAGAAGAGGTGTCCACGGACGCTAAGAAGCAGGCTAGGTTCCGGAAGGGTCTCAACCCCAAGTTGCGTCGTGATCTCCACTTGCACCATTGCAATATATTCCAGGCTCTTGTGAACAAGGCCATTAACGCAGAGACAACTCAGCTCACTTACGAGGAATCTCGTAAGCACACCCGTGAGTTGGGATCTTCTTCTGGTTCGGGCTCGCAGAAGCGCCGGATTTGGGTTCCAAACTCCGCTCTTCCACCCGGCTACACACCAAGGCCATCTTATGTGGCACCTCATCCGGTTCACTTATATGCACCACCCAGGCCTATTGGTGGACCACCTGCCAATACGGGTCCACGTCCTACCTCCAAGATTTGTTACAAGTGCGGAGAGCCAGGCCACATTGCCCGTATTTGTACTCAGATCAGAGTTGCTCCACCCCAGCCTGAGAAGTCCGTTGGCCGTGGTAGTAAGCCATCATGCAAGATGATCAGTGCCAAGTCAGCTCCCACTGAACATGGACGTGTGCATCACGTCTCAGCTACATACGCTCATGATGATCCAGATGTTGTTCTTGGTACACTCCTTGTCAACTGTCATCCAGCTTCGGTTCTATTCGATACTGGAGCATCTCATTCCTTCATTTCTGAAAGCTATGCCCGCTTGCACGACATGTCATTTTGTGATATGCCCTCCCCGCTACTCATTCAAACTCCTGGATCCAAATGGCAAACTTCTTGTGTAAGCCATGATAACGAAATCCTTGTTGACAGACTTGTATTCCTAGCCTCACTTATAGCTCTCAAGTCTTCAGATATTAACATCATCTTGGGTATGGACTGGATGACAGCTCATCATGCCAAGATTGATTATTACACCAGTCTGCATCAGCTCACACACCCTCCGGCAAGATAGTCACCGTCTCCACTAGAGTTGCAAAGCGTCACTCTATTCTCTTAATGCCAGCCCTCTTCCGCACCTTGAAGATATCCCAAAGAGTCCGTGACTTTTCTGATGTCTTTCAGAGGAACTGCCAGGTGTTCCACCTGACAGAGATGTAGAGTTCGTCATAGATCTTATCCCAAGAACCGCCCCAATTTCTAGGAGACCTTACAAGATGGCACCCTTAGAACTAGCCGAGCTTAAGAAACAACTTGATGAGTCCTTGCAAAAGGGTTTCATCCGTCCTAGTTCTTCTCCTTGGGCTTGCCCCGTCCTCTTTGTCAAGAAGAAGGATGGTACGGACCGGATGGTTGTAGATTATCGTCCCGTTAATTTGGTTACCATAAAGAACAAATATCCGCTTCCCAGGATCAACGATCTGTATGATCACCTTGCTGGATCCTCAGTCTTTTCCAAGATGGATTTGAGGTTAGGATACCACCAAATCAAGATCAGAAACGGAGACATCCCCAAGACAGCCTTTGTCACTCGTTATGGCCAGTACGAGTACACCGTCATGTCCTTTGGTCTAACCAATGCTCCAGCTACCTTCTCCTGCTTGATGAACTTGATCTTCATGGAGTACTTAGACAAATTCGTCGTGGTTTATCTCGATGATATACTTATTTACTCGAAGAACGAGGAAGAGCATGCCGAACATCTTAGACTTGTGTTAGAAAAACTCAGAGAGCACCGCCTTTATGCCAAGTTCTCCAAGTGTGAATTTTGGTTGCCAGAGGTGACCTATCTCGGCCACGTGATCTCTGGTAAGGGCATTGCTGTCAATCCCGAGAAAGTTCAGGCCGTTCTCGATTGGGCTCCACCTGAAACCGTTAAACAAGTTAGGAGTTTCCTTGGTCTAGCCAGCTATTGTCGCCTCTTTGTTGAAAACTTCTCCAAAGTAGCCAAACCCCTCACGAAACTTCTCAAGAAAGATAAAAAGTTCGAGTGGTCCCCACAGTGTGAGTACAGTTTTCAGGAACTGAAAAGACGCATGACTTCTGCTCCCATACTTGTGCCACCGGATTTCACGAAGGACTTTGTTATCTACTGTGACGCCTCACGACAGGGTCTAGGTTGCATTCTTATGCAGGATCGTCATGTGATTGCCTATGCATCTCGACAGTTGCATCCACATGAGGAGAACTATCCTACACATGATCTAGAGCTTGCAGCCGTAGTCTATGCACTCAAGACCTGGCGACATTACCTTCTTGGTAAACGCTATGCAAGATCTACACCGATCACCAGAGTCTCAAGTATATCTTCACCCAACCAGATTTGAACCTTAGGCAAAGACGATGGTTGGAGTTGATCTCAGATTATGATCTAGGGATTACCTACACCCCAGGCAAAGCCAATGTCATGGCTGATGCGCTAAGTCATAAATCCTATTGCAACAATCTCGTGTTGCAGCAGGGTCAACCACTTCTCCATGAGGAATTCTGTAAGCTTAACCTTCACATTGCTCCTCACGGATTCCTTTCTACCTTGGTGGCGAAACCTACCCTCGAGGATCAGATCATTTCTAACCAGAAGTTTGATAGCGGTGTTACCCGGATCAAGAGAAACATTGCCAATGGTATTGCTGGTAGTTTCTCTATAGATAATCGAGGTGTCGTTTTCTTTGGGAACCGTCCGGTGGTCCCCAAGAAGCAACATCTTCGACAATTGATTCTTAAGGAGGCGCATGAATCTCCTCTCACAATTCATCTCGGTAGTACTAAGATGTATCAGGACCTACGCCAGAGGTTCTGGTGGACTAGGATGAAGAGAGAAATTGCTGAGTTCATTGCTAACTGTGACGTTTGTCGTCGCGTTAAGCAAGCGAGCATCGAGAGACCTGGCACCCTTCAGCCTTTAGCTATTCCCGAGTGGAAATGGGATAAAGTTGGTATGGACTTCATCACCGGCTTTCCTGTGACCAAGAAAGGGAATAATGCTATCTTCGTAGTCATTGATCGTCTCTCCAAAGTGGCGCACTGCCTACCTGTTCGAGAGAGTATCACTGCTAGTCAGCTCGCTGACTTATATATCTCTCTAATAGTTTCACTCAATGGTGTTCCACTAGAGATCAATTCAGACCGTGGTAGTCTTTTCAATTCTAATTTCTGGGAGAGTTTCCAAACTGCCATGGGAACAAATCTTTCCTTCAAGATCGCTTTCCACCCTCATCGAAAGTGGTCGTGTGGAAAGGGTCAACCAAATTCTCAAGACATGCTTAGAGCTTGCGTTATCTCATTCGGTATGGATTGGGAGAAATTTCTTCCTTTGCCGAAGTTTGCTTATAACAATAGCTATCAATCCAGTCTCAAGAAAGCTCCTTTTGAGATTCTCTATGGACGAAGATGTCGAACACCTTTAAACTGGTCGAAACCGTGAAAGACAATTCTTTGGACCGGACATGATCCAGAGGCGTAAGAGCAAGTTCGCATCATTCGTGAGAATTTGAAAACAGCCCAATCTCGTCAAAGAGCCAAGATGACCGTCGTCATAAGGAAGTGGCTTATGAAGTTGGCGACAAGGCTTACCTTCGGGTTACTCCTCTAAAGGGTACCCATCGCTTCGCATCAAGGGCAAGTTGGCTCCTCGTTACATTGGTCCTTTCGCATTCTCGCTAAACGAGGAGAGGTTGCCTACCAATTGGAACTACCCCACATCTTTCTCGAGTGCATGATGTCTTCCACGCCTCTCAACTCAGGCGTTGCTTCTCGGATCCTATCCATGAGTGGACCACGAAACGCTTGATCTCCAAGATAACCTCACATATCGAGAGTACCCGGTTCGCATTCTTGATCAAGCAGAGCGAGTCACTCGACGTCAGAACATCAAGTTTCTCAAGGTTCAGTGGTCTCATCATTCCGAGAGAGAAGCTACTTGGGAGCGAGAAGATCGTCTTCGACTGGAGTACCCCGCTTTCTTTCCGTCGACCCCTGAATCTCGGGACGAGATTCTTTCAAGTGGGGCCGAGTTGTCACATCCCTAGTTCTGGTATGACCTAGACTAGCTAGTCATTTGTGCATCATGTTTAAATTCCATTTAAATTGAAATGAGGATTTGTGAAACCCTCAGAATCATTTCTGGAAATGACCCAGATAAAAGTTGCTCCAAAAAGGTCCAAGAAAATGCTCATGTTGCCCTCTAAAAATACTGGACAGAGATAAAAATCAAACCAATATTTTTGGGAGCTCATAAGTATTTATTTCGGGCATTTGGAATTAATGCATAATTATTTGCATTGGATATATATATGTTATATATATGTCATATGTCCAAAAATTATGCTAGTAGTTGAGGAGCTTTGGAATAATACCACTAGCCCCTACAAAAATTGGCATAAGTAAATAAATTGATTTAGTATTATTACTAAATCAGAACAAATGTCAGAAAAATAGAAAGGAAAACAGAAATAAAAAAAGATACTTACAGGCCTCCCACTGGCAGCCCAGGCTGGCAGCCAGCCCAGCCACTGGCCAATGCCACTGTCTCGACCTCTTGCCGAGGGGAGGCGTGTGGCCGACATGCACGCAGCCGTGCGCCACCTGCCTCCCCGCACTGCTGCCCCTCTCCTCGACGCTCGATGCCCTTGCGAGGCCACGCGCCGCCCCCCACCGCTCTGTCTCTCTCCCCTGGCATCCCCTCTCCTCTCCCTCGCTTTCTCGCGCGATGCCCGAACACCACCGTCGCCGCCGCTCGCCGTTGCCATAGCCACCATCTCCCCCTCGCCCTCTCTTCATGTCTGCAAGCTTCGCGCCGCCGTCGGCTACCTCTCCGTCAAGCCACGCGACGCAGGAGGCCCTGGATCGCCGCCATCGCCATCGTCTTCGTCACCGGCTGCCCGAGATCGCCAACGACGCTCCGGCCGCACCAGTGCTTCCCCGAGCTCGTCGACCCCTCCGCTGGATCCGCCGTGAGCTCTACTTCATTTCCCCCTCCTCCCCGTGCTAGTTTTCCCCACCTAGCTAGCTCAGCTGCCGCGTCCGAGACCTCATCGCCGCCGGCCATGGCCCCACCGTGGCCACAGCTGCCACAGCTCGCAACCGAGCTCACCGCCGTTCTCAGCGCCCTCCCGCGCGTCGTTTGCACCCTTGTGCCCAGTAGCACCTAACCCGCACGCACCCGACTCCGGCCGCCGCCGCAGCTCTACTCCGGCGAGCTCCGCCGTTCCCACGGCCTCTCCCGAAGGCACTGGATGTGCCTGCAGACGGGCTACTCCGGTGGCCTCCGTGCCAAACTGCGTGGCCTCCATTGCTCCGCGAACTTCCGCCGTGGCTCGAGGTCGTCACCGGCGAAAATCCGGCGACTGACGTGGCGCGTGATTAGCTGCTAACCAGCCACTTAATCCACCCCCTAAGCCACTGACTATGGGCCCCAGGGCTCGGTCAAACCCTGGTCAGCTGGATTTGACTTGGGTTTAGCCCTGGTGTCACTGACGTGTGGCCCCCACACGCCAGGTTTGATCCCAGTCAGCCGCAGTTGACTTGCTGATGTCATGCCGACCTCAAGCTGACGCAATAAATGATTTCTAGAATTAAAATAAATCAGGAAATTCCAGAAAATAGCCAAAACTTCAAAAATTCATATAAATTCAACCGTAGCTCAGATTGAAATAATTTATATATGAAAATTATCAGAAAAATGCAATCTATCCATCTGTACCAGTTTCATGCATGATAAAACAACTTATACCTGCTGTATAGGTGAAAACACATGAATGGCATTTATAAGAGCTTATTTTGGAGTTGGTGGTTCAAATGGACTTCAACCTAATGAATGCTAGTTACATTAGCTCAAACAGCATCACATCTTCATGCCATGTTCATGCATCATATTGTTGCATATGCTTGTGTATTGATTGTTGGCACCGTTCCTTCTCGATAGGTCCTGCTCCGGAGACCAATCCAGAGTACCTGTCTGAGGAGCAGTGCCCCCCTGTTAGTCTACTAGGCAAGAAAACCCCCTTGTTCATTCCGATACAATCCTACTCTCTTGCTCCTGCTCTCAGTTATTGCATGAGGACAACAATGATTCATCTGCTACTTTGTGCTGCGGTAGTTGAACCCATTCCTCTGCATGACCTGTCATTGCCACAAGAATAGTTGAAACCCACTAGCATGTGTAGGAGTTGATTGAAGCCATTGTTGTGTTCCTACCATGCCATGCCTGCTATTGCTTAGAGTTTGTCGTGTCTGATTCATTGGGAATGAATTGGAGTACAAAGGCTCTATGTTCTAATGTCGAGAGTGAACGTGTGAACACGATTTGGTAAAGGTAGCGGTGAGAGGCCATGTAGGAGTACATGGTGGGTTGTCTCACCGGAACCGCCCTTAAGCACCGAAGTTCTATGTATGTTGTCCAATGACTAGCTACTACCACACATTGGAATGCTTAAGTGCCCCTCTCGACTTATTAACCAACTTGACCTCTGTCCAGGAGTCGCAACTAGTTTCTGGTGTTTGTAGGTAGTGTTAGTAGTCTACCAAGTGGCACCCAACCAGGTGGGCTTGGGACAGACTAGGCACAAGTGGCACGGTGTACCAAGCGTAGATCCATCTGGCGAGGTGGGCTTGGGAACCCTGCACACATCATTTGGGCCCGTGAGCAACACCCCGGCCGGATCTTCTTGCGGATGGAACCCGAATAGGTGATAAACCTGGATTAGAGTCTTGTGTGGTTAGTCAGGTCGTGGCCGACACCCTTGCCAGGCTTCCGCTTGAAGGTTGCCGAGGTACATGACATGTACATGCTGATAAGTGGTGAGAGGGTGTGTGAAGAAGTACAACCTGCAGGTTAACATGATCTATTCAATAGCCGGGTCCGCAGCTATGGACTTCTTGGATGCTTACGTGTTACATAGACAACTTGACGTGGATACTATAAAATGCTCAAGACAAGTTTGAGTGCTATGGATGGCCTTCTCGCATGGAGACGGAATGAATCCATAGTAGTGTATTGTGTGGTGACTAGTGGACCTGCAGCGCCTATATCACCTCAAGGAAGTTCTCGTTGTCGAGAACAGGATAGCCACGAAGTCAAAGCTGGCTTGCTGCAACTAAACCCCACATTACCTTCTTGATACAAATGCATGTATAATAGGATCTGATGTAAGTCTTGCTGAGTACCTTTGTACTCACGTTGCTTTATTTATGTTTTTGCAGCGGAGACTTCAGTCTTACTAGTGGTTCCGCTTGGACTTCGACGAGTAGCTTGTTACCTCAGCTACGATCTTGTACCCTTGGGAGGGTCTTGTAGATAGTCAGGCTTCTTAGTCTTTTCATTTGTAGATGTCTCAGATTTCGGACATGTAATGCTTCCGCTTGTTGCTTGTATGCTCAATGATGGGTCATGTGACCTCTGATTGTATTTAATGCTATGTGGCTCTTCTGAGCCTTTATCTATATGAGTTTGCGTTATGTTGTGATGCCATGTTGTATAGCACATACTTGCATGTTATGCGTACGTGTAACGTGTATTGCTATGTGTGGGATCCGACAACCTAGTTGTATCCTTGGTAGCCTCTCTTTTGGGGAAATGTAGTCTAGTGCTTCCACCGAGCCATGGTAGTCCGCTACAGCCCGGTTCACCGGAGTCCTGCTAGCCCAAAGACTACTGCTCCTAACACTTGATCGGCCGACATGTGATTCACTTGCTCGTGGTTCTGTCTCTTCGGGAAATGTCACGTGGTGACATCCGAGTCCTGCCTAGCCTCACATGCACTGGGGTTTTGAGTCCTGTTAGCCCAGTGCTACAGCCCGGATTCGCACGTCAATGACCGACATGCTCGATGTTGATTCATGTATGCCTGTCCCCATAAGTTAGTGCCACTTTGGGTTCACGACTAGTCATGTTGGCCTGTGTTCTTCATCATATGGATGCTAGCGACACTATCATATACGTGAGCCAAAAGGCGCCAACGGTCCCGGGCCATGGTAAGGCGACACCCTTGGGAATACCGTGCGTGAGGCCGCAAAGTGATATGAGGTGTTACAGGCTAGATCGGTGTGACTTAGAATCGGGGTCCCGACAATTTGGTCGAACCCTAGCTATTGACAAGCGACAGGGGGTGATAGGGGTTACAGGTAAATATTTTGGGCTTTGTTTGCCCACAAGTTAATGGGTCAGCAGCGATTAATTGGCCTAACAACTGATTAATCGGTCTAACTGACTAATTAATAGGCCTGGCAAGTTAACACGATGAATAGGTGTTATTCGATTCAATCATCCTATGAGTAGCGATTAACTGGCCCATTTACTGGAACAATGCTTTTATCAATCATGCATCCAATTATGCGCAATAGCTAATTCAAAATAATCTTAATGCTTCAACTTCATATAATTTTAGCAACATGCAACATATGTATCCCAACTTCCATGCATTGGCAACCCCACAAATCTATATGCCGATGAACAACTTGATGAGTTTGGTTAATGTAGCGACCAGACCTCAAACAGTCTGATCTCTATGCTCAAGTGTCATCCCTGGATCAATAATGCTGACACCACACAGTACTATAACAGAGTAGCAATCACACACTTATTACATCGAATATCTCAAGAGAGAACTTAACAAAATAAATATGGCTTAAGGCCATCTAAAAACGATAACAGCGGAAGACTTGGAAGAATAAGCTAGTCCATCAACTCCAAAGGCATCACTGAGTATAGAACCACGACCTAAGCACCTTACTCGTCGTCTGAAAAGTCTGCAACATGAAACGTTGCAGCCCGAAAATGGGTCAGCACATGGAATATGCTGGCAAAGTAACACATAGAGAATAATGAAAGAGTAAGCCTATACTACATGCATATATGGCTGGTGGAAAGCTCTATGGTTACAGTTTTGCGAAAAGCCAATTTTTCCCTACTGCAAAGGAATAAAATTTATTTAACTATCATGGTGGTTGTTAAACATTGAGAATGGTTGACAACATCCTCAATCCCAATTAAAGTAATCATTAACAACCCCACACTATTAATTAGAGTAACATGACGAGATTCACATGATATCCAAACACTAGATACTCAAGATGTCCATAACCGGGGACACGGCTAACCATGATTAGTTTGTTACACTCTGCAGAGGTTTGTGCACTTTTCCCCACATGACTCGATCTCCTCCGTTTGTTTTCTCGCATTACATGGTGTTTGAGAAACGGATGACCGAGACATAGTTTTTCAGAAGCGCTTGCACCTTACGTAATGGGTAGACCGTACCAACCTAAAACCCCTACATCAGCTAGTCTACCACTATAAGAGTTCGCACGGCTTAGTCAACTATGCTAGAGCCCATAGTAGCATGTGGCTGCACACGGAAGTTTCTAGCATGAATAATCTCATGATCCCTTTGAGCCTGGGTGGCGGTCCGAAGAAAAACAGGCAAATCCTGGAATCCAGGTACCTCAATCCACCCAGATGTGCGTTTAAGTTGCCACCTTAGATAAACCATTAATTAACAATCTCACATCTGTCATGGATATTCACTCAAACCCAATCCACGTCTGAGCATAGCATGGCACAAATAAGCAAACGAGAAGTAACTCCCAAGGGTTTGATAATAAACAGTAATAGGTACTACCTCAAACTACTTCCCAAAACCCACAATTTAATTAGATCCTAATCATGCAATGTTTGAGGATTGATCTAATGCAATAAAACTGGGTAGTAGAAAAGGTATGGTCAAAGTGTTACTTGCCTTGCTGATGATCCGCGAAACCTAGAGACTCAAGTAACAAAGCGCGACTCCGTATTCTATCGCAGAAAAAAAAGCATATAATAAGTACTCATCTAATGCACGGGTAAAACTCAAACAAAAGATCTAACCAGAGAGTTTAAGTTAAGAACTCCGGTTTGCAAAAAGAATCAAATCAAACGAAGCAACGGAAGTCAAACGGCGAAAGAAAACAGCTCTGTTTTACTAATCTGGATCTAAGTCAAATTCTACAGAGGCAAAAAACTTGTTTAAGTTGGTTATTCGGAAAGAGGGTTTTGAGATGAAACTCTAGGCGCTTGAATCGCCTGATTCTGATAAACGAGCGAAAAGTTATACTAAAACGAAAATCGGAAAGGAAATCGCGATCAGAAAAATCACAGATTTAAATCCGAGAAAAAGAAAAACGACGAACAGGTTAATGAACGAACGTTCGTTAACTAGATCTAATCTGATGAACACGTTCGTAAAAACGAACGAACGAGCGAACGCTCGCTATTTAACCGAACCGAAAAAAATAAACCGATCTAATAAAAAAACGGAAACTAAAAAAAACCGACGGAAAACCGAACGGTTTTTCTAAAAAAACGGCGGCACGGATTTCGAGGCACCTCGGGCGGCGGGGTCGGCGGCTCCGGCGGGCGGCGGCTCCGGCGAGGTCGGCGGGCGGCGAGGGCGGCGGCGGCGGCGGGCGGTGGGCGCTAGGTTTGGGCGTGGGCGGTTGGCTGGCCGACTTCGGCTTATAAAGCCTACCGGCCGAGTCCCTGCTGGCACGGCCCGTAGGTCGGTTCATTTTTTTAAAGTTCACAGAAAAACAAACGAAAGAAATACTAAACGGACTCCAAAAATCCCGAATAAATTTTCCCGCTTCTAAAATCAAGTTTACAAGATGAACATTTATTTACGCCTAAATGCAATTTTTGAAAACGCACATTTTTCCTAAATTCAAATAAAATGGCGAAAAACTCCAAAATAAAATCTTATTTGATATTATTATTAAATCCTCATTATTTCTTTATTTTGGGAAAGTCATTTTATTCCCTCTCTCATATTTTTGTAGTAGAAATAATTGAAGATAAAATAATTAAAATCAAATGATCCTATTTTCAAAATTTGAGAAAACTCAAATATGAAAATAACGAAATCCCCAACTCTCTCTGTGGGTCCTTGAGTTGCGTAGAATTTCTAGGATCGAGCCAACAATGCAACAAAATATGATATGCAATGATCATCTATGTATAACATTCCAAATTGAAAATTTGGGATGTTACAAACCTACCCCCTTAAGGTGAATCTCGCCCTCGAGATTCGGGTTGGCTAGAAAATAGGTGAGGCTGGTCCTTAAGCAGATCTTCCTCTCGCTCCCAGGTGTCTTCATCCTCGGTGTGGTGGCTCCGCTGAACTTTGCAAAACTTAATGACCTTGCTCGAGGTGACTCGGCTGGCATACTCCCGAATCTTAACTGGTTTCTCCTCATAGGTCAAATCGTTATTCAACTGAATCGCCTCTAGTGGCACAGTATCTCTGAGTGGTATATCTGTCATCTCTGCGTGACACTTCTTCAACTGAGAAACATGGAACACATCGTGAACACCTGACAAACCCTCGGGTAATTCCAACTTGTACGCAACTTCTCCCATGCGCTCCAAAACTTTGTATGGTCCCACAAAACGTGGCGCTAATTTTCCTTTAACACCAAAACGCTTAACTCCTCGAAGCGGAGATACTCGAAGATAAACTCGTCTCCGACTTCATATTCTGTCTCCTTGCTTTGAATCCGCATAGCTCTTCTCGCCTTGATTGGGCTACCTTGAGCCTATCGCGAATCAACTTTACTTTCCGCTCGCACTCCTTAATCAAATCCGTCCAAACAACTGGCGGTCTCCAACCTCATCCCACAATAGCGGGTTCTGCACCTCCTTCCGTACAAGGCTTCGAAAGGTGCCATCTTCCAACTGGTTTGGTAGCTGTTGTTATAAGAAAACTCCGCATATGGCAAGTTGTCATCCCAACTTGATCCATAATCCAAGGCACATGGTTTCGGCATATCCTCCAAAATCTGGTTGACTCTCTCGGTTTGTCCATCTGTCTGTGGATGAAAAGCTGTACTAAACTCCAGTCTGGTTCCCAAAGTTTCGTGCAACTGCTTCCAAAACTTTGAGGTGAATAGGGTTCCTCTATCTGATACGATACTCCTCGGAACTCCATGCAAGCATACAATCCTGGTCATGTATATCTTAGCCAATTTGGCACTGCTGTAGGTAGTCTTTACTGGAATGAAATGAGCTACCTTCGTCAAACGATCGACTACAATCCAAATCGAGTCATAGCCTGAACGGGTCCTGGGCAATCCCGTGATGAAATCCATGCCTAGTTTATCCCACTTCCGTTCGGGTATAGGTAATGGTTGTAACAATCCTGCTGGTTTCTGATGTTCTGCCTTCACTTTCTGACACACATCACAAACTGCTACATATTCTGCAATATCCTTCTTCATTCCGGTCCACCAAAAAGTATCCTCCAAATCCAAATACATCTTAGTATTTCCGGGGTGGATCGAATACGGCGAATCATGTGCCTCTTGCAAAATCAACTTCCGAATCTCCGGATCACTTGGCACATAAACGCGGTCCTCAAACCATAAGGTATCGTGCTCATCCTCACGAAATCCCTTTGCTTTTCCCCTGCTCATCTTCTCCTTAATAGAAGAAACTTCCTTATCTGTCCTTTGAGCTTCTCTAATTTTATCCATCAAAGTAGACTGAATCTCCAACGCTGCTACATAGCCTCTCGGAACTATTTCCAAACATAGCTCCCGGAATTCCTCGGCTAATTATTTTGGTAAACCTCCGGTCATTAGGATGTTGACATGACTCTTACGGCTCAACGCGTCTGCTACCACGTTAGCTTTCAGGGGTGATAATGCACTCTCATATCATAATCCTTGATGAGCTCCAACCATCTCCTTTGTCTGAGGTTTAACTCCTTCTGCGTGAAGATGTACTTCAAACTCTTGTGATACGTATACACCTCACAATGATTTCCAATGAGGAAATGCCTCCATGTTTTCAATGCATGCACTACGGCTGCTAACTCCAAATCATGCGTGGCATAGTTTAATTCGTGAGGCTTAAGCTGTTGTGAAGCATACGAAACAACTCTTCCCTCCTGCATAAGCACTGCTCCAAGTCCTCGACGTTAAGCGTCGCAATAAACTTCGTAATCCTTGCTTTGATCTGGCAGGATTAATACTGGTGAGGTAACCAAACGCTTCTTCAACTCTTGGAAACTAGCCTCACACTCCTCACCCATATGAACTTGGTATCCTTCTTCAATAATTCTGTCATAGGCTTTGCAATCTTCGAGAAATTCTCAATGAATCTCCGGTAGTATCCTGCGAGTCCAAGGAAACTCCGGATCTCTCCAACTGTTGTTGGCGCTTCCCAGTTTGTCACCGTGGCAACTTTAGTGGGGTCTACTGCTACACCTTCTCCGGATATAACATGTCCGAGAAATCCAACTTCCTTCAACCAAAACTCACAATTGCTGAACTTGGCATACAACTGATGTTCTCTGAGCTTCTCGAGTACCAAACGCAAGTGCTCCTTATGTTCTTCTTCATTCTTTGAGTAGACCAAAATATCGTCAATGAATACCACGACGAACTTATTCAAAAACTCCATAAACACCTTGTTCATCATGTTCATAACATAGGCTGGGGTGTTAGTCAGACCAAATGACATAACGGTATACTCATACAGCCCGTACATGGTGGTAAAAGCCGTCTTAGGTATATCCTGCTCCCGAATCTTCAACTAATGGTATCCTGATCGCAAATCAATCTTGGAAAATACCTTAGCTCCTTGTAATTGGTAAAACAAGTCATTGATCATCGGCAACGGGTATTTGTTCTTAATGGTCACTTCATTCAATCCTCGATAATCAACAACCATTCTTAATGATCCATCCTTCTTCTCCACTAGAAGTACTGGCGATCCCCAAGGCTAAGAACTTGGGCGAATAAAACCTTTGTCCAGCAACTCCTTAATCCGCTTCTTATTTCCCTCCAAATCTTGGGCTGACATCCTATACGGTCTCTTAGATATCGACCCAGTGCCTGGCAGTAGTTCAATCAGAAACTCAATGTCTCTGTCCGGCGGCATGCCTGGCAACTCTTCCGGAAACACGTCCGGATAATCCCTTACCACTAGTACTTCCTCCTGCACAACTCCTGATAAGGAATTTACATGTGCCCTCCTCGGCTCATGCCGTGATACATACTTGATTCTCCTTCCTTCTGGGGTTGTAAGAAAAATCGACTTACAGGCGCAATCAATATTCCCTCCGTACTTTGATAACCAATCCATGCCTAATATCACATCCAATCCTTGGGATTCCAAAACTATTAGGTCCGAGGGAAATAAGTAGTTTCCAATCCTTAATGGCAGTCGATCGCACCATATACTTGCCATATATTCCGCTCCGGGTGAGGTTACTAGCGTGGGTGACCTAAAGGCTTGGGTTGGTAATTTATACTTATCCACAAATCCCCTTGATATGTATGAATGCAATGCACCAATATCAAAAAGAACAACTGTAGTAAATGTCTTAACCAAAAACTTACCTATTACTGCGTCTGGCTGAGCTTCAACCTCCTTCACGGTAACGTGGTTCACCTATCCCCTATTGATAGGGTTCGGCTTCTTTCTTGAGCTTCCATTGCCATTACCATTTTGGGCTTCTGGACATTCATTTGCATAATGCCCAGTCTTACGGCACTTAAAACTAGTGATATGGCTCAGGTCTACCTTGGATGGTGTTGACGGGTTGGTGCGGTTTTGTCCATTGCTTCCTCCATTCCCGTTTCCATTCTTTGTGCCATTATGATTGTGCGTGCTACCTCCTCCGTGAGTATGCTGAAATTGCCCTCCTGGCTTCGGGGTAAAGCGTAGTTTCTGCTGAGCTCCAGGGTTATACTTCCCCTGTCCATACTTTCTCTTGCGATTGTCAATCTGCTGCTGCTTCCCTTCAATCATAAGAGCACGGTCTACTAACTCCTGGTAGTTATTGAAGGTGGCTACCATCAACTGCATGCTCAACTCATCATTCAGTCCTTCTAGAAACTTCTCCTGCTTAGCTACATCCGTAGCAACATCATCTGGGGCATAACGTGCTAACTTACTAAAATCATCCACATACTGGCCAACTGTCCGTCCTCCTTGGCGCAAGTTGCGAAACTCATGCTTCTTCATGGCCATAGCTCCTGCTGAAACATGGGCAGTACGGAAAGCTTGCTGAAACTGATCCCATGTGACAGTGTCTACAGGATAAGTGGCTGTAAAATTCTCCCACCATGTCTTTGCGGGTCCTTCAAGCCGATGTGCGGCAAATTTCACCTTTTCCCCATCTGTACATCCTGCAGTGGTCAACTCCTCCCTATCTTGCGGAGCCAATCATCTGCTACTATCGGCTCGGTGCTACTGGAAAACACCGGCGGATTCAGCCTTAAGAAACGGGTCAAATGGTCAACATGTGGTGGTGGTGGTGGGTTGTTGTTGTTGTTTTTGCCTTGGTTTTGTACCAATGTTTGAATCAAGGCATTCTGCTGCTGAATCAACTGAGTGATCTCCGGCGGGAAAACAAATCCGGGGTCGCGTCTCGGAGGCATCTGAGGGGTTTATAGAAAAGACGAGAGTTAAGAATAGAATGAGGTCTAGTGAGAGAACACTACCCATATGCACATGAGATAAAAGCACACAATATCAGTCCAATCAATTCAACATGGGCAAACAACGGTCTAACTATCGTTACAAAAGTGCTTGGACTAAGACTAATTTTTAATGGGGGAATTTCTACTACTGTTATGGTGGTCAAGTAGAAAAACTGCTCCGATGAAGATTCCATGATATCTGCTCCCGCTTCGTCTTCGAAATCATCATCACTAGGATCGGAATCGGTGTAAATGCGATGATGATGTAGTTCTCTCGACAGTGCAATCTTCATCTTCTCCTCCGGTGCTGAATTCCCCATGAGTTCTTCAATCTTCTCCTTAAGATCGCCGTTTTGTCTCACTAGAGCTACAATCTCCTCCATGTAGTCCTTGCGTAGTGGCCTTCGCCTCCTTCTAGTTTGATAATCTTGGCTTTTTCTTTCTTCAACTCCATCATGTCTCACAAGACATCCGGTTCTCCGGCGTCGAATGTGCTGATTTAACTCTTGGATGAAAGCTGCAATGGATCGATCCTTCTTAGTGCTAACTATCTCCCATTGTTCATCTCGGTGTCCGCAAATCTGGTAGATAGTATCCTTGAGGCCAGCTTGGTAAACTTCTCCAATGCGTCCCATGGTTATGTGAGCTGCCATGCTCTTTCCTGCACTCGTGTTGGTGCATTAAAAACACACTCTATGGGCTCCGTGGATCGGCGCGAACGTCCTTCCGGGAACTTGAGCTTGAATCTTCCAGCGTTCCTCTTCGAATAAAGTGGAATTGTAGGTCCCGGTGAAGCTTGGTATTCCGATGTTCAGGTACTTAGTGACTTCCTTCAGGTGTCGTCCAAAGGGTGTATCTTCATCCGGCTGGGTGAACTTGATCCTCGCTTAGTCATCCTAAAAGAGTAGAAAAGATGAGGAGTCGTAAATGAGAAGAGAGTAGTGATCTAGGGCTTTAGCTTAGTGGTCGTGTCTCACCACAGGTGCTCGATACCATCTTTGTAGCGACCACACCTCAAACAGTATGATCTCTGTGCTCAAGTGTCATCCCCGGATCAGTAATGCTGACACCACACAGTACTTGAAGGATTTATAACAGAGTAGCAATCACACACTTATTACATCAAATATCTCAAGAGAGAACTTAACAAAATAATGTCTTAAGGCCATCTAAAAACGATAACAGCGGAAGACTTGGAAGAATAAGCGAGTCCATCAACTCCAACGGCATCACTGAGTATAGAACCACGACCTAAGCACCTTACTCGTCGTCTGAAATGTCTGCAACATGAAACGTTGCAGCCCGAAAACGGGTCAGCACATGGAATATGCTGGCAAAGTAATAGATAGAGAATAATGAAAGAGTAAGCCTATACTACATGCATATATGGCAGGTGGAAAGCTCTATCGTTACAGTTTTGCAAAAAGCCAATTTTTCCCTACTGCAAAGGAATAAATTTTATTTAACTATCATGGTGGTTGTTAAACATTGAGAATGGTTGACAGCATCCTCAATCCCAATTAAAGTAATCATTAACAACCCAACAATATTAATTAGAGTAACATGACGAGATTCACATGATATCCAAACACTAGATACTCAAGATGTCCATAACCGGGGACACGGCTAACCATGATTAGTTTGTTACACTCTGCAGAGGTTTGTGCACTTTTCCCCACATGACTCGATCTCCTCCGTTTGTTTTCTCGCACTACACGGTGTTTGAGAAACGGATGACCGAGACATAGTTTTTCAGAAGAGCTTGCACCTTACGTAATGTGTAGACCATACCAACCTACAACCCCTACATCAGCTAGTCTACCACTATAAGAGTTCGCACGGCTTAGTCAACTATGCTAGAGCCCCTAGTAGCATGTGGCTGCACACGGAAGTTTCTAGCATGAATAATCTCATGATCACTTTGAGCCTGGGTGGCGGTCCGAAGAAAAACAGGCAAATCCTGGAAACCAGGAACCTCAATCTACCCAGATGTGTGTTTAAGTTGCCACCTTAGATAAACCATTAATTAACAATCTCACATCTGTCATGGATATTCACTCAAACCCAATCCACGTCTACGAGCATAGCATGGCACAAATAAGCAAACGTGGAAGTAACTCCCAAGGGTTTGATAATAAAACAGGTAATAGGTACTACCTCAAACTACTTCCCAAAACCCACAATTTAATTAGATCCTAATCATGCAATCTTTGAGGATTGATCTAATGCAATAAAACTGGGTAGTAGAAAAGGTATGGTCAAAGTGTTACTTGCCTTGCTGATGATCCGCGAAACCTAGAGACTCAAGTAATCAAGGCGCACTCCGGGTATTCTATCACAGACAAACAAACAAGCATACAATAAGTACTCATCTAAAGCACAGGTAAATCTCAAACAAAAGATCTAACCAGAAAGTTCAACTTAAGAACTTTGGTTTGCAAAAAGAATCAAATCAAACGAAGCAATGGAAGTCAAACGGCGAAAGAAAACAGCTCCGTTTTACTAATCTGGATCTAAGTCAAATTTTACACAGGCAAAAAACTTGTTTAAGTTGGTTATTCGGAAAGCGGGTTTCGAGACGAAACTCCAGGCACTTGAATCGCCTGATTCCGATAAACAAGCAAAAAGTTATACTAAAACGAAAATCGGATCGGAAATCGCGATCAGAAAAATCGCGGATTTAAATCCGAGAAAAAGAAAAACGACGAACAGGTTAAGGAACGAACGTTCGTTAACTAGATCTAATCTGACGAATGAACGCTCGCTATTTAACTGAACCGAAATAAATAAACCGATCTAATAAAAAACGGAAACTAAAAAACCGACGAAAACCGATGGAAAACCGAACGGTTTTTCTAAAAAAACGGCGGCACGGATTTCGAGGCACCTCGGGCGGCTGGGTCGGCTGCTCAAGAAGTCGGCGGCTCGGCGTGCATGGGCGGCGCGGCAGCGCATGGCGGCGCTGGGCGGCGGCGGGCGCGGGTGGCGGCGGGCGCTAGGGTTTGGGAGCGCGGGGCGGCTCGGGCTGGGCTGGCTCCCCCTGGCTTATAAAGCCTACCGGGAAGGAGTCTCGGTCGGACATGGCCTGTAGGTCTGTTCGTTTTTTTTTAAATTCGCGTAGAAAAACAAACGAAAGAAATACTAAACGGACTCCAAAAATCCCGAAATAAAATTTCCTCGGCTTCTAAAATCAAGCCGGACAAGATGAACATTTATTTGGGGCCTAAATGCAATTTTGGAAAACGCACATTTTTTCTAAATTCAAATAAAATGGCAAAAAACTCCAAAATAAAATCTTATTTGATATTATTATTAAATCCTCATTATTTCTTTATTTTGGGAAAGTCATTTTATTCCCTCTCTCATATTTTTGTAATAGAAATAATTGAAGATAAAATAATTAAAATCAAATGATCCTATTTTCAAAATTTGAGAAAACTCAAATATGAAAATAACGAAATCCCCAACTCTCTCCGTGGGTCCTTGAGTTGCGTAGAATTTCTAGGATCAAGCCAACAATGCAACAGAATATGATATGCAATGATGATCTATGTATAACATTCCAAATTAAAAATTTGGGATGTTACAGTTAATCAAGTTGAAACACCATATGTAGGAACTTTCAATAGCATGCAACAAAGTGTCTCACCTTTTTATTCAATGGCAACTAACTTGCAACATCTCAATCCAAACATGCCGGTTGATAGGGGAATTGGCCATGCTACTACTAGTTATTCAGCCCATTACCCTCAAACATCATATGTACTCCCCGTGCTACTAATTTTTTTGGCACCATACACAACTATTGATGTCCATAATTCGGCTCCGCACCTTGACGGTCATGGCCGAATAAGTGAAACTTCTCCAGGAGCACAGATGCCTTCACCTACTACCGTGGCATATCATGTTCCCCCTACACTATTACAGAATTTTGGCAACATCTCATTGTCGAAAGAGACTAAAAGCATGGGGGGCAACCATATCTAGACTGGGTAATTGAGAACAAGGTTACATTCTCTTGGCATTTGTGCAATACTATTCGTCAGGGAAGAATAGAAGGCGGGAGGCCTCACGATTTTGCTGTTGTAAAAGCTAGAGTTGTGCAAATGATGCATTCACCAAGTACTATAGCATCCAATGTACCCCCTAAACAACTGCATAGTTTTGGCAACTCATTGCCGGAAGGATCTCAAAGCATTGGGGGGCAATCCCATGATGAGTGGATGGAAATTGAGATGAAAAAGTTCAAATCTCGCCAAGCTGAGATGTGGGCGAAAATTAGACAAGAGTGAGAAGACTTGCAAATTCAAAATTATAAATGTATTGATTCAGGTAACAAAGAAAATTCGGTTAATGAAAAAGCCGAATCAAATAGTATGTGTACCGAATCTATTGAAGAAAAAGAGGATGCCAAGGAATTGGAGAGTCATTCAAAGGTGGAGCAAAGTATTATTCAAGTGATACAACCATCATGCTCTCCCGACATTTTGAAGAGGTATGCCTAGCAAGTAATTTACCTATTTCCAGATTTGGTCACAACTTCATATTTGATGCATCTATTAGAAAAATTCTCATAAGTAATTTTGAAAGACCAATGAAGAGGGGTAATTTACTAGTTAGCAATGAGATTGTTCTAGAGAATTTCGGTTAACCCATTGCGGCATTTATAAAGACCGGTAGTGAATTATTATTGCAGCCAAGGCTTTCCCCATTGCTTTATCTAATGTTCAAATAAAATTGGCTAGATTTCTTATTTCTTACTTGGATTACACATGGTATCAGTTGAGACATGAATGTTCTAACTATATTTGTTTCAGAAATTTAAAGCCAAGGTTAAAATCTTTTGAGAAAACCAATGCCAGTATAGTTTCTTATTTAAATACATCGGAGATAGAGTGCAAAACACGATGTGTGGCCCCTCGCGAGGGTCATGCATTGTTGGTGCTGAAGATGGGTTGTACCAGGCCGTCGATGGAGCCATGCCACGGGCCGCATGCAGGCAAGTCTGGGTACCCCGGTTCCCAGAATGCCGACAGTAGTCCCCAGGCCCAAGGCACACTAGGACTTGGCTTTGAGGCGAAGCCAAAGGGCAAGGGCGAAGCGCCACGGGCCCTACCCACATGCGGCCTCGGTCGATGCATGGCGCTTGATGGGACGTGGGCATCTCCACTTCTCCACGCATCATCGGCACCATCCCGAGCTAACAAAAAGGTTGGCGCCTGCCGATGGGCCTTCATTGCCTTCCCTTCGTCTTGCTCCAGATCCCCTTCTCTCCTTGCCTAGGTTGCCTCCAGATCTGCCAACCTCTCCCCAGACATGGCGACCGAGAAAGCGAAGTCAGCAGCTCCTGCCGCGCGCTCGACCTCCTCTCTTGAGTCAGTCCTCAGTGCATCCACCGTCACTGAGGAGAAGCATCTTGCCACCATGCTCCCGCTGACGGCGAGCGATGCCAATGAGGGGCGGGAGACGACGCTCCGGGTAGGCTCCACGATCCGTAATCCTTGGGAAACCTTCTACCCCTTCTTCCTGCGCAGCATCTTTGCTGGACTCGTCCCCCCTTCTCTAATTTCTTCTTCGCCATCCTCAACCATTACCAGATCCACGCCCTTCATTTTCATCCCAACTACATCCTCCTCCTGTCGATCTTTGCCTTCTACTGTGAGGCATTTGTGGGGGTGGCGCCCTCTATTGTGCTATTCCGCCACTTCTTCTACCTCCAGATGGGCAGCACCCAGTGCTCCGGGTGCGTCTGCTTCGTCTCATCTCATGGCAGCAACGCGATCACGAGGGCCGGGAATAAGGTGGAGGACTTCTGGCACAAGTGGATCTTCATGGACGCCTAGCACTCTCACGCTCGGCTGGAGTTGCCGACCTCGTTGCCGACGAAGCTGGACCTGTGGGCTCACGAGGAGCTCACTGACCCTCGAGTGGAGCTACTGCTGGAGAAGAATATGGCTAACCTGAAGGCGGATAAGCTGACAAGGGCCATGCTCGTCAGGGAGTTCCTGACACAGTGCCTGGCCCGCTCCAGGCGCACTCGTGCACTCTATGGAGCTTCAAGGGCACGGAAGATGGCCTTCAGCTGCGCCCGGACGACCTGTCCGATGAGGAGCTGAGCAAGGCCGTGCGCACCTTGCTCGAGAAGGACCCGAATGGCCTCTCAGGAGCCTGTCTCCCGCTGTACCACCGCGATGACGGAGAGAAGGTAGCCGCCGCCATGCCCATCTTCAATGAGTGGGGGCTCGTGCCACTGAAGCCTTCCTAGCCCCCTACCTCCCCGGTATCGGTGTCCTCCGGCGAGAACTCCAGTGAGGAGGGGGAGGAGGACTCGGAAGCGACCTTGGAGCGGGTGGGGGAGACCTCTCCCCCGCGGCAGAGCGAGCTCCTCCACGCCCTTTCCAATGATGACAACGCCGATGAGTACCTGGTCGAGGGATCGCCGCGCTCCACCGGGGTTGCGACGAGGTCCGGGGGCACCCCTCTGAGGAGGCTGAAACAGGGGACCACGAAGAAGGACGGGACTGCGTCACTTTCTCAAGGCGACGCCTCCGCCTTGTCGCCAGCCCCCACCATCACAGAGCTGGTCGTCGCGCACTCGTCCGCTCCTGAGAGCGCGACGAAGCTCATGCCTAGGAAGCTCGGGGGTGCCGCGCTCCTGGCTAGAGGAAGGCGTACGTGGCTGATGATGAGTAAGTGTTTTACCTTGTTACTGCTTCTCATTCTGGATGTCGTGCTCATGACGTCTTCCTTCTGGTGGCCAGGCTGCAGCCGGTGCTGAAAAGGAGGAGGGAGGAGGCCAGGGCCTCCGAGGCCAAGTAGCCTGCCGCGGCCACGACGACTCTGGTGCAGGAAGAAGAGGCTGGCTCACGTTCTCCTGCGACGGGGCTGGCCTTTCGAGGCTCAGGGGTCCAGCCTCAGGAGAGGGCCACCCCTGTTGTCAAGCTGACTCCGGAGGCGCCCTCCTCCAGCGCACCCGCTGGGGTCTAAGGGCTCCGGAGCCCCTTGCTGTCCTTGCTGTTGTTGCCTTGCCAGCCCAGGCACCGGTACCACCTTCTCCCAAGCCGTCATGCTGGCGGACCATGGCTCCTCTGCCGTGCCTAGCACTCTGGAGGATCCCTTCACCGTGCTGGACCGGCTCCAGGCTGATCTTCAGGGCGTCGACCGGCGCATGGTGACGGGGCTGGTCTCGAGGTGGCTCCAGGCCGACTCGTCCATCAGGACGGCCTGGGGCCAAGCCGAGGAGGGCAGGAAGGTGAAGGAAATATGCCCTAGAGGCAATAATAAAGTTATTATTTATTTCCTCATATCATGATAAATGTTTATTATTCATGCTAGAATTGTATTAACCGGAAACATGATACTTGTGTGAATACATAGACAAACATATAGTCACTAGTATGCCTCTACTTGACTAGCTCATTAATCAAAGATGGTTATGTTTCCTGACCATAGACATGAGTTGTTATTTGATTAATGGGATCACATCATTAGAAGAATGATGTGATTGACATGACCCATTCCGTTAGCCTAGCACTTGATCGTTTAGTATATTGCTATTGCTTTCTTCATGACTTATACATGTTCCGGTAACTATGAGATTATGCAACTCCTGCCACCGGAGGAACACTTTGGGTGCTACCAAACGTCACAACGTAACTGGGTGATTATAAAGGAGTACTACAGGTGTCTCCAAAGGTACATGTTGGGTTGGCGTATTTTGAGATTAGGTTTTGTCACTCCAATTGTCGGAGAGGTATCTCTGGGCCTTCTCGGTAATACACATCACATAAGCCTTGCAAGCATTGCAACTAATAAGTTAGTTGCGAGATGATGTATTACGGAACGAGTAAAGAGACTTGCCGGTAACGAGATTGAACTAGGTATTGGATACCGACGATCGAATCTCGGGCAAGTAACATACCGACGACAAAGGGAACAACATATGTCGTTATGCGGTTTGACCGATAAAGATCTTCGTAGAATATGTAGGAACCAATATGGGCATCCAGGTTCCGCTATTGGTTATTGACCGAGAATAGTTCTAGGTCATGTCTACATAGTTCTCGAACCCGTAGGGTCCGCACGCTTAAACGTTTCGATGACAGCTTTATTATGAGTTTACAAGTTTTGATGTACCGAAGTTTGTTCTGAGTCCCGGATGTGATCACGGACATGGCGAGGAGTCTCAAATGGTCGAGACATAAAGATTGATATATTGGAAGCCTATATTTGGATACCGTAATGGTTCCGTGAAATCGATTTTACCGGAACACCGGGGGTTACCGGAACCCTCCCGGGGGATATTGGGCCTTAGTGGGCCATGAGGGAGAAGAGGAGGGCCGGCCATGGCAGGCCGCGCGCCCCCTCCCCCCCTAGTCCGAATAGCACAAGGAGAGGGGGGGCGGCGCCCCCCTTCCTCTTTCCCCTCCCCCCTTTCCTTCTCCAACAAGGCAAGAGGGGGGAGTCCAAAGCCCGGTGGGAGTAGGACGCCGCCAGGCGCCCCCCATGGGGGCCGGCCGCACCGGCCCCTCCCGCCGTTATATACGGGGGCAGGGGGCACCATGAACACACAAGTTGATCCACGGATCGTTCCTTAGCCGTGTGCGGTGCCCCCTCCACCATATTCCACCTCGGTCATATCGTCGCGGAGCTTAGGCGAAGCCCTGCGCCGGTAGAGCATCATCATCGTCACCACGCCGTCGTGCTGATGGAACTCATCCCCGATGCTTTGCTGGATCGGAGCCCGGAGATCGTCATCGAGCTGAACGTGTGCTGAAGTCGGAGGTGCCGTACGTTCGGTACTTGGATCGTTCGGATCGTGAAGACGTACGACTACATCAACTGCGTTGTCATAACGCTTCCGCTTACGGTCTACGAGGGTACGTGGACAATACTCTCCCCTCTCGTTGCTATGCCATCACCATGATCTTGCGTGAGCGTAGGAATTTTTTTGAAATTACTACGTTCCCCATGAGTGGCATCCGAGCCTGGCTTTACGCGTTGATGTTATATGCACGAGTAGAACACAAGTGAGTTGTGGGCGATATAAGTCATACTGCTTACCAGCATGTCATACTTTGGTTCAGCGGTATTGTGAGATGAAGCGGCCCGGACCGACATTACGCGTACGCTTACGCGTGATTGGTTTCTCCGCTGCGAGCACTCGTTGCTTAAAGGTGTCTGTCGTGTGTCTGTCTCTCACTTTAGTTGAACCGAGTGGCTACGCCCGGTCCTTGCGAAGGTTAAAACAGCACCAACTTGAGAAACTATCATTGTGGTTTTGATGCGTAGGTAAGAACGGTTCTTGCTCAGCCCGTAGCAGCCACGTAAAATTTGCAACAACAAAGTAGAGGACGTCTAACTTGTTTTTGCCGGGCATGTTGTGATGTGATATGGTCAAGACGTGATGCTATATTTTATTGTATGAGATGATCATGTTTTGTAACCGAGTTATCGGAAACTGGCAGGAGCCATATGGTTGTCGCTTTATTGTATGAAATGCAAAAGCCATGTAATTGCTTTACTTCATCACTAAGCAGTAGCGATAGTCGTAGAAGCAATAGTTGGCGAGATGACAACGATGCTACGATGGAGATCAAGGTGTCGCGCCGGTGACGATGGTGATCACGACGGTGCTTTGAGATGGAGATCACAAGCACAAGATGATGATGGCCATATCATATCACTTATATTGATTGCATGTGATGTTTATCCTTTATGCATCTTATCTTGCTTTGATTGACGGTAGCATTTTAAGATGATCTCTCACTAAAAATTATCGAGACGTGTTCTCCCTGAGTATGCACCGTTTCCAAAGTTCGTCGTGCCCAGACACCACGTGATGATCGGGTGTGATAATCTCTACGTCCATCTACAACGGGTGCAAGCCAGTTTTGCACACGCAGAATACTCAGGTTAAACTTGACGAGCCTAGCATATGCAGATATGGCCTCGGAACACGTAGACCGAAAGGTCGAGCGTGAATCATATAGTAGATATGATCAACATAGTGATGTTCACCATTGAAAACTACTCCATCTCACGTGATGATCGGTTATGGTTTAGTTGATTTGGATCACGTAATCACTTAGATAACTAGAGAGATGTCTATCTAAGTGGGAGTTCTTAAGTAATGATTAATTGAACTTAAATTTATCATGAACTTAGTACCTGATAGTATTTTGCTTGTCTATGTTTACTGTAGATAGATGGCTCGTCTTTGTTGTTCCGTTGAATTTTAATGCGTTCCTTGAGAAAGCAAAGTTGAAAGATGATGGTAGCAATTACATGGACTGGGTCCGTAACTTGAGGATTATCCTCATTGCGCACGGAAGAATTACGTCTGGAAGCACCGGCCGGGTGCCGAACTGCTCTTGCGAACAACGCCGGAAGTTATGAGCGTCTGGCGAGCAAAGTCGATGACTACTCTATAGTTCAGTGTGCCATGCTTTACGGCTTAGAACCGGGTCTTCAACGACGTTTTGAGCGTCATGGAGCATATGAGATGTTCCAAGAGTTGAAGTTAATATTTCAAGCAAATGCCGGATTGAGAGATATGAAGTCTCCAATAAGTTCTATAGCTGCAAGATGGAGGAGAATAGTTACGTCACAAGGAGCATATACTCAAAATGTCCGGGTATAATAATCACTTGATTCAACCGGGAGTTAATCTTCCGGATGATAGTGTCATTGATGTAATTCTCCAATCATCGCCACCAAGCTACAAGAGCTTCGTGATGAACTATAATATGCAAGGGATGAACAAAACAATTCCCGAGCTCTTCGCAATGCTAAAAGCTGCGGAGGTAGAAATCAAGAAAGAGCATCAAGTGTTGATGGTCAACAAGACCACTAGTTTCAAGAAAAAGGGCAAAGGGAAGAAGAAGGGGAACTTCAAAAAGAACAGCAAGAAAGTTGCTGCTCAAGAGAAGAAACCCAAGTCTGGACCTAAGCCTGAAACTGAGTGTTTCTACCGCAAGCAAACTGGTCACTTTGGAAGCGGAACTGCCCCAAGTATTTGGCGGATAAGAAGGATGGCAAAGTGAACAAAGGTATATGTGATATACATGTTATTGATGTGTACCTTACTAGAGCTCGTAGTAGCACCAGGTATTTGATACCGGTTACATTGCTAATATTTGCAACTCAAAATAGGGACTACGGAATAAGCGAGCACTGGCAAAGGACGAGGTGACGATGCACGTGGGAAACGGTTCCAAAGTCGATGTGATCGCGATCGGCACGCTACCTCTACATCTACCTTCGGGATTAGTTTTAGACCTAAATAATTGTTATTTGGTGCCAGCGTTGAGCATGAACATTATATCTGGATCTTGTTTGATGCGAGACGGTTATTCATTTAAATCAGAGAATAATGGTTGTTCTATTTATATGAGTAATATCTTTTATGGTCATGCACCCTTGAAGAGTGGTCTATTTTTATTAAATCTCGATAGTAGTAATACACATATTCATAATGTCAAAGCCAAAAGATGCAGAGTTAATAATGATAGTGCAACTTATTTGTGGTAATCGCCGTTTAGGTCATATCGGTGTAAAGCGCATGAAGAAACTCCATACTGATGGACTTTTGGAATCACTTGATTAAGAATCACTTGGTACTTGCGAACTGTGCCTCATAGGCAAGATGACTAAAACACCGTTCTCCGGTTCTATGGAGAGAGCAACAAATTTGTTGGAAATCATACATACAGATGTATGTGGTCCGATGAATGTTGAAGCTCGTGGCGGATATCGTTATTTTTTCACCTTCACAGATGATTTAAGTAGATATGGGTATATCTTCTTAATGAAGCATAAATCTAAAACATTTGAAAAGTTCAAAGAATTTCAGAGTGAAGTTGAAAATCATCGTAACAGGAAAATAAAATTTCTACGATCTGATCATGGAGGAGAATATTTGAGTAACGAGTTTGGTCTACATTTGAAAAATTGTGGAATAGTTTCGCAACTAACGCCACCTGGAACACCACAGCGTAATGGTGTGTCCAAACGTCGTAATCGTACTTTACTAGATATGGTGCGATCTATGATGTCTCTTACTGATTTATCGCTATCGTTTTGGGGTTATGCTTTAGAGACGGCCGCATTCACGTTAAATAGGGCACCATCAAAATCCGTTAACACGACTCCTTATGAACTATGGTTTGGCAAGAAACCAAAGTTGTCGTTTCTGAAAGTTTGGGGCTGCGATGCTTATGTGAAAAAACTTTAACCTGATAAGCTTGAACCCAAATCGGAAAAATGTGTCTTCATAGGATACCCAAAGGAAACAGTTGGGTACACCTTCTATCACAGATCCGAAGGCAAGACATTCGTTGCTAAGAATGGATCCTTTCTAGAGAAGGAGTTTCTCTCGAAAGAAGTGAGTGGGAGAAAAGTAGAACTTGATGAGGTAACAGTACCAACTCCCTTATTGGAAAATGGTTCATCACAGAAATCGGTTCCTGTGACACCTACACCAATTAGTGAGGAAGTTAATGATGATGATCATGAAACTTCAGATCAAGTTTCTACTAAACTACGTAGGTCAACTAGAGTAAGATCCGCACCAGAGTGGTACGGTAATCCTATTCTGGAAGTCATGTTACTTGACCATGGTGAACCTACAAACTATGAAGAAGCGATGGTGAGCCCAGATTCCGCAAAATGGTTGGAAGCCATGAAATCTGAGATGGGATCCATGTATGAGAACAAAGTATGGACTTTGGTTGACTTGCTCGATGATCGGCAAGCCATTGAGAATAAATGGATCTTTAAGAAGAAGACTGACGCTGATGGTAATGTAACTGTCTATAAAGCTCGACTTGTTGCGAAAGGTTTTCGACAAGTTCAAGGAGTTGACTACGATGAGACTTTCCCACCCGTAGCTATGCTTAAGTCTATCCGAATCATGTTAGCAATTGCTGCATTTTATGATTATGAAATTTGGCAAATGGATGTAAAAACTGCATTCTTGAATGGATTTCTAGAAGAAGAGTTGTATATGATGCAAACAGAAGGTTTTGTTGATCCAAAAGGTGCTAACAAAGTGTGCAAGCTCCAGCAATCAATTTATGGTCTGTTGCAAGCCTCTCGGAGTTGGAATAAACGCTTTGATAGTGTGATCAAAGCATATGGTTTTATACAGACTTTTGGAGAAGCCTGTATTTACAAGAAAGTGAGTGGGAGCTCTGTAGCATTTCTGATATTATATGTGGACAACATATTGTTGCTTGGAAATGATATAGAATTTCTGGATAGCATAAAAGGATACTTGAATAAAAGTTTTTCAATGAAAGACCTCGGTGAAGCTGCTTACATATTGGGCATCAAGATCTATAGGGATAGATCAAGACGCTTAATTGGACTTTCACAAAGCACATACCTTGATAAAGTTTTGAAAAAGTTCAAAATTGATCAGGCAAAGAAAGGATTTTTACCTGTATTACAAGTTGTGAAATTTAGTAAGACTCAATGACCTACAACAGCAGAAGATAGAGAGAAAATGAAAGATGTTCCTCGTGCTTCAGCCATAGGCTCTATCATGTATGCAATGCTGTGTACCAGACTGACGTATGCTTAACAATAAGCTTGGCAGGAAGGTACCAAAGTAATCCAGAGTGGATCATCGGGCGTATGTCAAGAACATCCTGAAATACCTGAAAAGGACTAAGGATATGCTTCTCGTATATGGAGGTGACAAAGAGCTAGTCGTAAATGGTTACGTCGATGCAAGCTTTGACACTGATCCGGACGATTCTAAATCGCAAACCGGATACGTGTTTTTATTAAATGGTGGAGCTGTCAGCTGGTGCAGTTCTAAACAAAGCGTCGTGGCGGGATCTACATGTGAAGCGGAGTACATAGCTGCTTGGAAGCGACAAATGAAGGAGTCTGGATGAAAGAGTTCATTTCCGATCTAGGTGTCATACCTAGTGCATCGGGACCAATGAAGATCTTCTCGTGACAATATCGTGCAATTGCCTTGGCAAAGGAATCCAGATTTCACAAGAGGACCAAGCATATCAAGAGACGCTTCAATTCCATTCGGGACCAAGTCCAAGTGGGAGACATAGAGATTTGCAAGATACATACGGATCTGAATATTGTAGACCCGTTGACTAAGCCTCTTCCACGAGCAAAACATGATCAGCACCAAGACTCCATGGGTGTTAGAATCATTCTTTGTGTAATCTAGATTATTGACTCTAGTGCAAGTGGGAGACTGAAGGAAATATGCCCTAGAGGCAATAATAAAGTTATTATTTATTTCCTCATATCATGAAAAATGTTTATTATTCATGCTAGAATTGTATTAATCGGAAACATGATACATGTGTGAATACATAGACAAACATATAGTCACTAGTATGCCTCTACTTGACTAGCTCATTAATCAAAGATGGTTATGTTTCCTGACCATAGACATGAGTTGTTATTTGATTAATGGGATCACATCATTAGGAGAATGATGTGATTGACATGACCCATTCCGTTAGCCTAGCACTTGATCGTTTCGTACATTGCTATTGCTTTCTTCATGACTTATACATGTTCCGGTAACTATGAGATTATGCAACTCCCGTTTACCGGAGGAACACTTTGGGTGCTACCAAACTTCACAACGTAATTGGGTGATTATAAAGGAGTACTACAGGTGTCTCCAAAGGTACATGTTGGGTTGGCGATTTCGAGATTAGGTTTTGTCACTCCGATTGTCGGCGAGGTATCTCTGGGCCCTCTCGGTAATACACATGACATAAGCCTTGCAAGCATTGCAACTAATAAGTTAGTTGCGAGATGATGTATTACGGAACGAGTAAAGAGACTTGCCGGTAACGAGATTGAACTAGGTATTGGATACCGACGATCGAATCTCGGGCAAGTAACATACCAATGACAAAGGGAACAACGTATGTCGTTATGCGGTTTGACGGATAAAGATCTTCGTAGAATATGTAGGAACCAATATGGGCATCCAGGTTCCGCTATTGGTTATTGACCGAGAATAGTTCTAGGTCATGTCTACATAGTTCTCGAACCCGTAGGGTCCGCACGCTTAAACGTTACGATGACAGTTTTATTATGAGTTTACAAGTTTTGATGTACCGAAGTTTGTTCAGAGTCCCGGATGTGATCACGGACATGACGAGGAGTCTCGAAATGGTCGAGACATAAAGATTGATATATTGGAAGCCTATATTTGGATATCGGAATGGTTCCGGGTGAAATCGATTTTACCGAACACCGGGGTTACCGGAACCCTCCGGGGGGATATTGGGCCTTAGTGGGCCATAAGGGAGAAGAGGAGGGCCGGCCAGGGCAGGCTGCGCGCCCCCTCCCCCCTAGTCCGAATAGGACAAGGAGAGGGGGGGGGGGCGCCCCCTTCCTCTTTCCCCTCCCCCCTTTCCTTCTCCAACAAGGCAAGAGGGGGGAGTCCTACTCCCGGTGGGAGTAGGACTCCTCCAGGCGCACCCCATGGGGGCCGGCCGCACCTCCCCCTCCCTCCTTTATATACGGGGGCAGGGGGGCACCCCAGAACACACAAGTTGATCTACGGATCGTTCCTTAGCCGTGTGCGGTGCCCCCCTCCACCATATTCCACCTCGGTCATATCGTCATGAGCTTAAGCGAAGCCCTCGCTACCGTAGAGCATCATCATCGTCACCACGCCGTCGTGCTGATGGAACTCATCCCCGATGCTTTGCTGGATCGGAGCCCGGAGATCGTCATCGAGCTGAACGTGTGCTGAAGTCGGAGGTGCCGTACGTTCGGTACTTGGATCGTTCGGATCGTGAAGACGTACGACTACATCAACTGCGTTGTCATAACGCTTCCGCTTACGGTCTACGAGGGTACGTGGACAATACTCTCCCCTCTCGTTGCTTTGCCATCACCATGATCTTGCGTGAGCGTAGGAATTTTTTTGAAATTACTACGTTCCCCATCAGAAGGTGGCCAGCGTGGCCGCAGCTACTGGCGATGCAGCGGGCGCCGAGGAACACTGCCGCATGGCGGAAGCCGAGCTGAAGACCCTTCATGACGAGCAGGCCACTCGCACCCGCCTGCTTGAGGAGCAGGAGGAGGGGCTCAAGGCCCGAGAGGACGTTCTTGCCGACCGTTGCACCGAGCTGGAGCAAGCAGCCCAGGGACAGGCCGCGGAACGGAATCGCCTAGCGAAGCTGAAGGGGGAGACGGAGGTGGCCCAGGCGTCCTACACCAAGCTCGTCTCCAAGGAGACGGCCCGGCTGGAGGCCAGGGAAAAGTCCCTCGCCGCGGCTGAGAAGGCAGCGGCCGCGGGGCGCGACACCTTCGTCTCCCTCGAGCTGAGGTCGGGCACTGCAGGGCCTTTATGGGGAAGGGTACGAGAAGCCGCTGGCGGCTCTGGAGGAGGGCCCCACCGGACTGCTTCCCAAGCTTTCCATGACGCTCGAGGGTATTGTTGCCCGAGTGGCCCCCCTGGTGGAGGTGGAAGCTCGCGAGCTCTTCACCTCGGCCGTGAGGCGCATCTTCGGCCACCTCCACCTTCAGGACCCAAGCTTCGATCTTCGTGCGTTGCGCGAACTTGTGGATCCTGAGCTCCACGATGCTGCCGCTGAGGCCGTGAAGAAACAGGTGGAGGCCCTGCTGCAGAAGTTCCTCTGCGTCGACCCCGTGACTGCGGCTGATGGCAAGGATGGCGGCGACGCTGTCGATGACGGGCCTCCCCAGGCGGGCGACAGTGGTGTCCAAGGCTGAGGAAGAGGCTCGATGGCAGTGCTTCCCCCTGTTTTAACCCTGCAACATTTATCGTGCCTTGTGGAGGCGTAAGAACTTATGCTTTGAGCTTTTAAGAGACAACATGCTTTGTAATAATTTGCTAGGATTCCGCGATTTCCTTTCCGTTTGCTTTAGTGTTCTGCGTCGGCAGGGCCTGGCCCCGAGCATACCTCAGCCGCCGTTGGGTCATCCGGATTACCAGGACAAGACCAAGCGGTGAGGGGCTACGTGACCAATGGGGCTCCTGAGTCGCGATACTCAGGAGTCCCCCTTGATGTACGAACGGGCCTTGGGAAGGAGATGCGAGTGTAGGTTTTAGCGTTCTGCGTCGGCAGGGCCCGGCGCGCACATACCTCAGCTGCCGTTGGGTGTTCCGAATCACCAGGACGAGACCAAGGGGTGGGGGGCTACGTGACCAGTGAGGCTCGTGAGTCGCGATGCTCAAGAGTCCCCCTTGACATACGAACAAGGCTCCATACCTTTCCTCGCCGGGCTCTCGCTCGGGAGGGGCGCGCGAAGACCAGGTCCGAGGGCCCTGGTGAGGTGGCGAATGCCAGGCGTGACCTGAGCATAGCCCCCATGCCCAGCCCCTCGCGCGACTCTCCTGAGGGGAAAGCGGTGCGGTGAGGCTGAGCAGCAAGCCTAGTGGCTCTCCTGAGGTTACTGCAGCCGTTAGGCTGCCCTTAGTTGTTTATTCACCAGCGTGGAGCATGGTGCTTCCGCTCTTGCACGAGCATAGACGCTCCTCGACCATGTCGTCCGTCAGCGCGGAGCATGGGGCTTCCACTAGTACGTCGGTGGGAGCTCCCTCTGAGGGGAGACTCCGGGGCGTGTACAGCCTCGTCCTGACACGTGGCTTGCACGGCAAGACTGGAGGAGGTGTGTGTGGGCACTCGTGATCCAGCGCAGGACTCACGAGGCCCTACCTCAAGGCGGGTTGTGCCTGAATTTGATTCAGAACACTTGTGATTGACCTGCGAAATTGTTAGGCAGCCTGCGCCGAGTGATATCCTGAGGATATCGCATGAGAAGCCCAAACACCAACGACCCCAGGAGGTGACGTGAACGGGACCGGCCCGCCAGACAGAGCTCAGCCGTTGGGTTTGTTGACGCTGCAGGGATGGACCCAAGCACGGACGCCGTGCCTAGTCTTCTCATGCAAAGATCATGAAGAAAGACTACCGGAGAGCGGCTCCCATGGAGGCGAGGCACCGGGTCGCGCGCCCTAACTTGTCCGCTCACGATTAGCTCATGTGAGAACAAGGCACCAAGGACCATGGGAGGTGACGTGCATGGGAGCTGGCCCGCAAGCCAGAGCTCAGCCAGTTGGGTTTAGTGGCGCTGCAGTGACGGACCCGTGCACAGACGTCGTGCCAGTCCTTAATCATGAGGTGGTTGTGAGCGGGTTTGCAAGGGCGTACGACGTTCATGGCGACGAAGCACCGTACAAACATGTGATAATCATAAAACAACTCATGGAAGGGGTAAAGCCAGTTCTGATAGATGCAAAGAACGATACATGCCACAGGGATGGGCCCATGCGGCTTGGGGATAATGCAGCCCGAGGGGCGCCGCCAACTGAACAAACCAAAAAGTGTCACCTGGCACCATTGTTGAAGAAGTGTTGAAGTAGCTGAAGACGCCTGCTGCAGAAGTTGCTCCTGCTACCTCTTGAGCACTGCGTTGGTTTTCCCTTGAAGATGAAAGGGTGATGCAGCAAAGTAGCGTAAGTATTTCCCTCAGTTTGAGAACCAAGGTATCAATCCAGTAGGAGACTACACGCAAGTCGCCTTGTACCTACACAAACAAATAAGAACCTTGCAACCAACACGATAAAGGGGTTGTTAATCCCTTCACGGCCACTTGCAAAAGTGAGATCTGATAGAGATAATAAGATAAATATTTTTGGTATTTTTGTTGTATAGATTGAAAAGTAAAGATTGCAAAATAAACGGCGACTGAAAGAGCTAGTTGAAGGGAGATTAATATGATGGAAAATAGACCCAGGGGCCATAGGTTTCACTAGTGGCTTCTCTCAAGACAGCAAATTCTATGGTGGGTGAACGAATTACTGTCGAGCAATTGATAGAAAAGCGCATAGTTATGAGAATATCTAGGCATGATCATGTACATAGGCATCACGTCCGCGAAAAGTAGACCGAAAAAATTATGCATCTACTATATTACTCCACACATCGACCGCTATCCAGCATGCATCTAGAGTATTAAGTTCATAAGAACAGAGTAACGCATTAGGCAAGATGACATGATGTAGAGGGATAAACTCAAGCAATATGATATAAACCCCATATTTTATCCTCGATGGCAACAATACAATACGTGCCTTGCTGCCCCTGTCATCCTTTGGGAAAGGACACCGCAAGATTGAACCCAAAGCTAAGCAATTCTCCCATTGCAAGAAAGATCAATCTAGTAGGCCAGACCAAACTGATAATTCAAAGAGACTTGCAAAGATATCAAATCATACATAAAAGAATTCAGAGGAGATTCAAATATTGTTCATAGATAATCTTGATCATAAACCCACAATTCATCAGATCTCGACATACACACCGCAAAAAGAATTACATCGAATAGATCTCCAAGAGAATCGAGGAGAACTTTGTATTGAGATCCAAAGAGAGAGAAGAAGCCATCTAGCTAATAACTATGGACCCGAAGGTCTAAGGTAAACTACTCACACATCATCGGAGAGGCTATGGTGTTGATGTAGAAGCCCTCAATGATCGATTCCCCCTCCTGCGGAGCACCGGAAAAGGCCCCAAGATGGGATCTCACGGGTACAGAAGGTTGCGTTGGTGGAAATAGGGTTTCGTGGTGCTCCTAGATGTTTTTGGGGTATATGAATATATATAGGCGAAAGAAGTCGATTGGGGGAGCCACGAGGGGCCCACGAGGGTAGGGTCGTGCCTACCCCCCTGGGCGTGCCTCCCTACCTCATGGCCACCTCGTCGCTTCCTTGACGTCCACTCCAAGTATCCTGGATTGCATTTGTTCCAAAAATAACTCTCCCGAAGGTTTCATTCTGTTTGGATTCCTTTTGATATTCCTTTTCTGCGAAACACTGAAATAGGCAAAAAAACAGCAATTTGCACTTGGCCTTTGGTTAGTAGGTTAGTCCGAAAAATAATATAAAAGTGTATAATAAAGCCCATTAAACATCCAAAATAGATAATATAATAGCGTGGAACAATCAAAAATTATAGATACGTTGGAGACGTATCAGCTCCTCATGATTCATCCGGGTCCTGAACCTCGTGAGGCTCCGGAGGCCCGGGAGGCTCGCGAGGATCCTGAGCCGCCTCCGATAGGATCGCCTGACATCTGGCCTCATGAGCTGCCAGGACGCCCTGCATGTGGTGCTAGTGCGTGGGAGCCCTGTTCAGAAAACTGAAATGCATGCAGACGTAGCTGTGAGGGGGGCCCTCGCACTAGCTAACATGGGATGGCCAGAAGAGCTCCTGGGATGTGGCTGTGTTGAGCCCTTGGACGTTGATGTAGACGCGCAGCTCTCTACCCTCGTCAGGGACAACAGATGCACTAGGGGGTGTGTGACGGCGCTCTCCACGCATGGCTTGCGCCCCTTGAAGCTCCTTGATCGCCTTGGTCATGAACTCCTGAGCACCTGGCGCCTCGCGCCCTGCACTCTCTTCGCGGAAACGCGCGTTGAAGCACGCCTCCACATGGTGCCCGAGCGCCTCCCTCATGACATTGTCCAGATCGGAGGCCCTCTAGAGGAGAGCCCTCGAGCCCAGCTCAGAGGGGCGTCGGGTGCACCTTCCTATGCAAGAGGGGATGGCGCCCCGTTAGTGGGTGCAGGTCCTGAGGCAGGGCCACCGTCCGCCCCATCCTCCTGAGGCCCTCAGTGGAGAAGCTACTTCTTCTTTTTGGGGACAGCCTCGGGAGGGTAGACAGCACCCTCGTCATCTGGGTTCTCAACCACCGCAGCCTGGTAGGCGCGCTTGAGGGAGCACAACGCGTCCTTTTCGTCGTAGGCGACCGTGATGATGCCGCAACTTCCTGGCATCTTGAGGACATTGTAGCCATGATGCGTTGCAGCCATGAACTTGCCCAGGGCCGGATACCTGGCATTGTACGGGAGGCGAATGTGGGCGACGTCGAAGTCGATGAGCTTAGTGTGGTAGTTGTTGTGCTTGCCAAAGGTGACAGGGAGGCGGATCTGCCCAATCGGGGTGGTGGAGCCGTCGGTCACTCCTGAGAAAGGCTTGGTAGGCTGAAGCTGGTCGTACGGCACGTCGAGCCTGTCGAACGTCTTGAAGGAGAGAACATTGAGCCCCGCGCCACCATCAATGAGTGTCTTGGTGACGAGGACGTTGCTGACAGTAGGCGAGTAGTGCATCGCGAGGGCGCCGGTAGTGGCCGCGCACTTGAGCTGGTCAGCAGAGTCGAAGGTGATGGCGTAATTGGACCACCTGAGCAGACGCGTCACCTCGAGCTTGGGGAGGTCCGCGTTCACCTCGCGAGCGAACTGCTTGAAGATGCGATGGGAGGCAGGGGCCTGAGCACCGCCTAGGATGCAAGCGATGGCATGAGGCTCTTGGAAGCCCACAGCCCCATCATCTTGGTGGTGGCGATCATTCCTTCTTGGCGGTGGCAGCAGGAGAGGAAGGCCAGCGTTGCCCTGAGGACGGTCCTCACGAGGCTGATCCCTCCAGGGACCCTCACGAGGCTGGCCCTGCCAACGGTCCTCACGAGGTTGATCGCGCCAGTCTTGGCGGGGGTCGCGGTTGTCCCAGCGCCCTCCACCTCGTCCTCCTCCACAGTCGTAGCCTTGTCGTTGCGCTCGAGGCGTCGACCAAGGTGTCTGTTGTGGACGGCCTTGCGCTCCTGGAAGTCATTGGTGTTTTGGTTGTGCACGTTGTGGAAGACGCAGAACGAGCGGCTGCTCTTGGATGACTCCGGGTGGTCGCAACTGTTGGAAATATGCCCTAGAGGCAATAACAAATTAGTTATTATTATATTTCCTTGTTCATGATAATCGTTTATTATCCATGCTATAATTTTATTGAAAGGAAACTCAGATACATGTGTGGGTACATAGACAACACCATGTCCCTAGTAAGCCTCTAGTTGACTAGCTCGTTAATCAATAGATGGTTACGGTTTCACGACCATGGACATTGGATGTCATTGATAACGGGATCACATCATTAGGAGAATGATGTGATGGACAAGACCCAATCCTAAGCCTAGCGTAAAGATCGTAGTTCGTATGCTAAAGCTTTTCTAATGTCAAGTATCGATTCCTTAGACCATGAGATTGTGCAACTCCGGATACCGTAGGAATGCTTTGGGTGTACCAAACGTCACAACGTAACTGGGTGGCTATAAAGGTTCATTACAGGTATCTCCGAAAGTATCTGTTGGGTTGGCACGAATCAAGACTGGGATTTGTCACTCCGGTTGACGGAGAGGTATCTCTGGGCCCACTCGGTAGGACATCATCATAATGTGCACAATGTGACCAAGGGGTTGATCACGGGATGATGTGTTACGGAACAAGTAAAGAGACTTGCCGGTAACGAGATTGAACAAGGTATCGGGATACCAACGATCGAATCTCGGGAAAGTACAATACCGCTAGACAAAGGGAATTGAATACGGGATTGATTGAATCCTCGACATCGTGGTTCATCCGATGAGATCATCGTGGAACATGTGGGAGCCAAAATGGGTATCCAGATCCCGCTGTTGGTTATTGACCGGAAAACGTCTCGGTCATGTCTGCATGGTTCCCGAACCCGTAGGGTCTACACACTTAAGGTTCGGTGGCGCTTAGAGTTGTTATGGGAAATAGTATGTGGTTACCGAAGGTTGTTGAGTCCCGGATGTGATCCCGGACGTCACGAGGAGTTCCGGAATGGTCCGGCGGTGAAGATCGATATATTGGACGAAGGGTATTGGAGTGCTGAAGTGTTCGGGGTACCGGGCTATGGCGGCATGATCGAAAGGTGTTTGGGAGCCACGGCAAGTGTTGGAGGGCCTCATGGGCCCTAAGGGAAGGGGCAAACCAGCCCACTAAGGGGTGGTGCGCCCTCCCAGCCCCTCTCTCACGTAACCAGGAGAGGTGGGGCGCCTCCTTGGGCAGCCCCTTCCCGGCTTGGGGGCAAGTTTCCTAGGGGTGGGGGCGCCCAAACCCATCTAGGGTTTCCCCTGTGGCCGCCGCCCCTCCCCTAGGGAACCCTAGGGCGCCTCCTCCACCCCCCTTACCCCTATATATAGTGAGGGAGAGAGAGGGCAGCCGCACCCTTCCCCTGGCGCAGCCCCTCCCTCCTCCAACACTTCCTCCTCCTCCGTAGTGCTTAGCGAAGCTCTGCCGGAGAACCACGAGCTCCATCACCACCACGCCGTCGTGCTGTCAGAGTTTTCCCTCAACTTCTCCTCTCCCCTTGCTGGATCAAGAAGGAGGAGACGTCCCCGGGCTGTACGTGTGTTGAACGCGGAGGTGCCGTCCGTTCGGCGCTAGGATCATCGGTGATTTGGATCACGACGAGTACGACTCCGTCAACCCCGTTCTCTTGAACGCTTCCGCTTAGCGATCTACAAGGGTATGTAGATGCACTCTACTTCCCCTCCTTGCTGGTTTCTCCATAGATAGATCTTGGTGACACGTAGGAAAATTTTGAATTTCTGCTACGTTCCCCAACAAAGGGCATCATGAGCTAGGTCTATTGCGTAGATTCTTTGCACGAGTAGAACACAAAGTAGTTGTGGGCGTTGATTTTGTTCAATATGCTTACCATTACTAGTCCAATCTTGTTTCGACGGTATTGTGGGATGAAGCGGCCCAGACCGACCTTACACGTACACTTACGTGAGACGGGTTCCACCGACTGACATGCACTTGGTGCATAAGGTGGCTAGCGGGTGCCAGTCTCTCCCACTTTAGTCGGAACGGATTCGATGAAAAGGGTCCTTATGAAGGGTAAATAGCAATTGGCATATCACGTTGTGGTTTTGCATAGGTAAGAAAGCGTTCTTGCTAGAAACCCATAGCAGCCACGTAAAACATGCAAACAACAATTAGAGGACGTCTAACTTGTTTTTGCAGGGTATGCTATGTGATGTGATATGGCCAAGAAGAATGTGATGAATGATATGTGATGTATGAGATTGATCATGTTCTTGTAATAGGAATCACGACTTGCATGTCGATGAGTATGACAACCGGCAGGAGCCATAGGAGTTGTCTTAATTTATTGTATGACCTGCGTGTCATTGAACAAACGCCATGTAATTACTTTACTTTATTCCTAACCGGTAGCCATAGTAGTAGAAGTAATAAGTTGGCGAGACAACTTCATGGAGACACGATGATGGAGATCATGATGATGGAGATCATGGTGTCATGCCGGTGACGATGATGATCATGGAGCCCCGAAGATGGAGATCAAAAGGAGCAATATGATATTGGCCATATCATGTCACTATTTGATTGCATGTGATGTTTATCATGATTATACATCTTATTTGCTTAGAACGACGGTAGTAAATAAGATGATCCTCATTAAAATTTCAAGAAAGTGTTCCCCTAAGCGTGCAATCGCTATGAAAGTTCGTCGTTTGAAGCACCACGTGATGATCGGGTGTGATAGATTCTTACGTTCACATAGAGCGGGTGTAAGCCAGATTTACACACGCCAAACACTTAGGTTGACTTGACGAGCCTAGCATGTACGGACATGGCCTCGGAACACAAGAGACCGAAAGGTCGAGCATGAGTCGTATAGTAGATACGATCAACATGAAGATGTTCACCGATGATGACTAGTCCGTCTCACGTGATGATCGGACACGGCCTAGTTGACTCGGATCATGTAATCACTTAGATGACTAGAGGGATGTCTATTTGAGTGGGAGTTCATAAGATGAACTTAACTATCCTGAACATAGTCAAAAGATCTTTGCAAATTATGTCGTAAGCTCGCGCTTTAGTTCCACTGTTTAGATATGTTCCTAGAGAAAATATAGTTGAAAGTTGACAGTAGGGATTATGAGGACAGTAGAAAGCTTATGTCCTTGATGCACCGCTCAGTGTGCAGAACCCCAAACGTCGTCTGTGGATGTTGCGAACATCGGACATACACATTTTGATAACTACGTGATAGTTCAGTTAAATGGTTTAGAGTAGAGGCACCAAAGACGTTTTGAAGCGTCGCGGAACATATGAGATGTTTCGAGGGCTGAAATTGGGATTTCGGCTCGTGCCCACGTCAAGAGGTATGAGACCTCCGACGATTTTCTTAGCCTGCAAACTAAGGGAGAAAGCTCAATCGATGAGCTTGTGCTCAGATTGTCTCGAGTGCAACAATCACTTGAATCGAGTGGGAGTTGATCTTCCAGGAGAGATAGTGATGTTTCTCCAAAGTCATTGCCACCAAGCCGCTAGAGCTTCGTGATGAACTATAACATGTCAGGGATAGATATGATGATCCTTGAGGTATTCACGATGTTTGACATCGCGAAAGTAGAAATCAAGAAGGAGCATCAATTGTTGATGGTTGATGAAACCACTAGTTTCAAGAAGGGCAAGGGCAAGAAGGGGCACTTCATGAAACGGCAAATCAGTTGTTGCTCCAGTGAAGAAACCCAAGGTTGAACCCAAACCCGAGACTAAGTGCTTCTGCAATAAGGGGAACAGCCACTGGAGCAGAATTACCCTAGATACATGTTAGATAAGAAGGCAGGCAAGGTCGATAGAAGTATATTTGATATACATTATGTTGTTAATGTGTACTTTACTAGTACTCCTAGTAGCACCAGGGTATTAAGATACCGGTTCGGTTGCTAAGTGTTAGTAACTCAAAATAAAAGAGCTACGAAATAAACGGAGACTAGCTAAAGGAGAGCTGACGATATATGTTGGAAGTGTTTCCAATTTTGATGTGATCAAACATCGCACGCTCCCTCTACCATCAAGATTAGTATTAAACCTGAATAATTGTCATTTGGTGTTTGCGTTGAGCATAGACATGATTGGATTATGTCTATCGCAATACGGTTATTCATTTAAGGAGAATAATGGTTACTATGTTTATTTGAATAATACCTTCAATGGCATTGCTCCTAATAGGAATGGTTTATTGAATCTCGATCGTGGTGATACAATTTTCATGCCAAAAGATATAAGATAGTAATGATAGTACCACTTACTTGTGGCACTGCCATGTAAGTCATATTGGTGTAAAACGCATGAAGAAGCTCCATGTTGATGGATCTTTGGACTCATTCGTTTTTGAAACTTTTGAGACATGCGAACCATGTCTATTGGTGTATACGCATGAAGAAACTCCATGTAGATGGATCGTTTGGACTCACTTGATTTTGAATCACTTGAGATATGCAAATCATACCACATGGGCAATATGGTGAAAAGCCTCGTTTTCGGTAAGATGGAACAAGATAGCAACTTGTTGGAAGTAATACATTTTGATGTGTGCAGTCCAATAAGTCTTTGAGGCATGCTTGATGAATATCGTTATGTTCTTACTTCACGAATGATTTAAGTAGATACTGAGTGTATTTACTTGATGAAACTCAAGTCTGAATTATTGAATGATTCAAGTAATTTCAGAGTGAAGTTAAAAAATCATCTTGACAAGAGGATAAAATGTCTATGATATGATCATAGAGATAAGTATCTGAGTTACGAGCTTTGGCACACAATTAAGACATTGTGGAAATTGTTTCACAACTAATACCGCCTGGAACACCATAGTGTGAAGGTGTGTCCGAACATCATAGTTGCACCCTATTGGATATGGTGCGTACCATGATGTCTCTTATCGAATTACCACTATCGTTCATGGGTTGGGCATTAGAGACAACCACATTCACTTTAAATAGGGCACCACGTAATTCCGTTGAGATGACACCATATGAACTAAGGTTTAGAGAAACCTAAGCTGTCATTTCTTAAAAGTTTGGGGCTACGACGCTTATGTGAAAAGGTTTCAGGTTGATAAGCTCGAACCCAAAGAGGATAAAATGCATCTTCATAGGACACCTAAAACAGTTGGGTATACCTCCTAATTCAGATCCGAAAGCAATAGGGATTGTTTCTTGAATCAGGTCCTTTCTCGAGGAAAAGTTTGTCTCGAAAAGTTGAGTGGGAGGATGGTGGAGACTTGATATGGTTATTGAACCGTCACTACAACTAGTGTGTAGCGGGGCACAGGAAGTTGTTCCTGTGGCACCTACACCAATTGAAGTAGAAGCTTATGATAGTGATCATGAAACTTCGGATCAAGTCACTACCGTACCTCGTAGGGTGACAAGGATGCGTACTACTTCAGAGTGGTACAGTAATCCTGTCTTGAAGGTCATTTTGCTAGACAACAATGAACCTATGAGCTATGGAGAAGCGATGGTGGGCCCATATTCCGACAAATGGTTAGAGGCCATGAAATCCGAGATAGGATCCATGTATCAGAACAAAGCATGGACTTTGGTGGACTTGCCCGATGATCGGCAAGCTATTGAGATAAATGGATTTTTAAGAAGAAGACGGACATGGACGGTAATGTCACCGTCTATGAAGCTCGACTTGTGGCAAAGAGTTTTTCACAAGTTGACTACGATGAGATTTTCTCATCCGTAGCGATGCTTAAGTCCGTCGGAATCATGTTAGCATTAGCTGCATTTATGAAATCTAGCGGATGGATGTCAAAACGAGTTTCCTTACCGGTTTCCGTAAGGAAAGGTTATATGAGATACAATCGGAAAGGTTTTGTCGATCCTAAGGATCTTTGAAAGGTATGCTAGCTCCAGTTATCCATCCATGGACTTGAGTAATCATCTCTGAGTTGTAATAAACTCTTTGAAAAGATTATCAAAGATTTTGGGATTATACAAATTTTATGATAAACTTGTATTTACAAAGAAGTGAGTGGGAGCACTATAGAATTTTTGATGAGTATATGTTGTTGACATATTGTTGATCGTAAATGATGTAGAATTTCTGGAAAGCATATAGGGTTATTTGAAAAGTGTTTTTCAAGTGAAAACCTGTATTAAGCTACTTGAACATTGAGCATCAAGATCTATAGGGATAGATCAAAACCGCTTAATGGTACTTTCAAATGAGCATATACCTTGACATGATCTTGAAGGTGTTCAAGATGGATCACCAAAGAAGGAGTTCTTGCACGAGATGTAAGGTATGAAGTTAAGACTTAAAGCTCGACCACGGCGAACAGGAGAGAAAGGACGAAGGTCGTCCCCTATGCCTTAGGCGTAGGCTCTACAATATGCTATCTTGTGTACCGCACGGAAGTGTGCCTTGCCATGAGTCGATCAAGGGTACAAGAATGATCCAGGAATGGATCATTGGATAGCGGTCAAAATTGTCCTTGGAGTAAATAAGGACATGTTTCTCGATTATGGAGGTGATAAAGAGTTCGCGTAAAGGGTTACATCGGTGCAAGCTTTAACACCTATCCGAGTGACTGAGTAGCAAACCGGATACGTATAGTGGAGCAACCATTTGGAATAGCTCCAAGTGGAGCGTGGAAGCAGCGTTTACAATATGACCTAGAAATTTGCAAAGCACACACGGATCTGAAAGGTTCAGACCCGTTGACTAAAACCTCTCTCACAAGCAAAACATGATCAAACCTCAGAACTCATTGAGTCTTAATCACATGATGATTTGAACTAGTTTACAGACACTAGTAAACTCTTTGGATGTTGGTCACATGGCGATGTGACCTATCAGTGTTAATCACATGACGATGTGAACTAGATTATTGACTCTAGTGCAAGTGGGAGACTGTTGGAAATATGCCCTAGAGGCAATAACAAATTAGTTATTTGTATATTTCCTTGTTCATGATAATCGTTTATTATCCATGCTATAATTTTGTTGAAAGGAAACTCAGATACATGTGTGGGTACATAGACAACACCATGTCCCTAGTAAGCCTCTAGTTGACTAGCTCGTTAATCAATAGATGGTTACGGTTTCACGACCATGGACATTGGATGTCATTGATAACGGGATCACATCATTAGGAGAATGATGTGATGGACAAGACCCAATCCTAAGCCTAGCATAAAGATCGTAGTTCGTATGCTAAAGCTTTTCTAATGTCAAGTATCATTTCCTTAGACCATGAGATTGTGCAACTCCCGGATACCGTAGGAATGCTTTGGGTGTACCAAACGTCACAACGTAACTGGGTGGCTATAAAGGTTCATTACAGGTATCTCCGAAAGTATCAGTTGGTTTGGCACGAATCAAGACTGGGATTTGTCACTCCGGTTGACGGAGAGGTATCTCTGGGCCCACTCGGTAGGACATCATCATAATGTGCACAATGTGACCAAGGGGTTGATCACGGGATGATGTGTTACGGAACGAGTAAAGAGACTTGCCGGTAACGAGATTGAACAAGGTATCGGGATGCCGACGATCGAATCTCGGGAAAGTACAATACTGCTAGACAAAGGGAATTGAATACGGGATTGATTGAATCCTCGACATCGTGGTTCATCCGATGAGATCATCATGGAACATGTGGGAGCCAACATGGGTATCCAGATCCCGCTATTGGTTATTGACCGGAGAACATCTCGGTCATGTTCGCATGGTTCCCGAACCCGTAGGGTCTACACACTTAAGGTTCGGTGGCGCTAGAGTTGTTATGGGAAATAGTATGTGGTTACCGAAGGTTGTTGAGTCCGGATGTGATCCCGGACATCACGAGGAGTTCCGGAATGGTCCAACGGTGAAGATTGATATATTGGACGAAGGGTATTGGAGTCTGGAAGTGTTCCGGGGGTACCAGGCTATGGCCAGCATGACCGAAAGGTGTTTCGGGAGCCCCGGCAAGTGTTGGAGGGCCTCATGGGCCAAAGGGGAAGGGGAAAACCAGCCCACTAAGGGGTGGTGCGCCCCTCCCAGCCCCTCTCACGTAACCAGGAGAGGTGGGGGCGCCTCCCCTAGGGCAGCCCCCCTTCCCGGCTTGGGGGGCAAGTTTCCTAGGGGGTGGGGCGCCCAAACCCATCTAGGGTTTCCCACTGGCCGCTGCCCTCCCCTAGGGAACCTTAGGGCGCCTCCTCCACCCCCTTACCCCTATATATAATGAGGGAGAGAGAGGCAGCCGCACCTTCCCTGGCGCAGCCCTCCCTCCTCCAACACTTCCTCCTCCTCCGTAGTGCTTAGCGAAGCTCACGGAGAACCACGAGCTCCATCACCACCACGCCGTCGTGCTGTCGGAGTTCTCCCTCAACTTCTCCTCTCCCCTTGCTGGATCAAGAAGGAGGAGATGTCCCCGGGCTGTACGTGTGTTGAACGCGGAGGTGCCGTCCGTTCGGCGCTAGGATCATCGGTGATTTGGATCACGACGAGTACGACTCCATCAACCCCGTTCTCTTGAACGCTTCCGCTTAGCGATCTACAAGGGTATGTAGATGCACTCTACTTCCCCTCGTTGCTAGTTTCTCCATAGATAGATCTTGGTGACACGTAGGAAAATTTTGAATTTCTGCTACGTTCCCCAACAGCAACCGCGTTTCATCTCGGGTTCAGCAGCGAGCAGGGCTATCCCCTTGCGCTTCACATTCGTGGCCTTGACTTTCTTGTCTTCTAGGTCAGCCTCTGGAAGCTTCAGGAGGGAGAGGCTACCTTTCTCAGCTCTTGCACATTTGGTTGCCATGTTGAAAAACTCCAGAGCCATGCACAGATCCTCGTGTATGGCGAGCTCTTCCTTCATCTTGACATCCTGGACGCCAACAGTGAACGCCGAAATGATGGCCTCGTCCTACAGCTTCGGAATCTTGAGGCGAACGTTGTTGAAGCGCTGGATGTATTTGTGCAAGGTCTCTCCTGGCTGCTGCTTGATGCGTCGAAGGTCACCCGCGACCGGTGAGAGGACACGAGTGCCCTGAAAGTTGGCAGCGAAGTGCTCTCGCATCTCATCCTAGGAGGAGATCGATCCCGCGGGGAGGTTCAGGAGCCACGAGCGCGCTCCGTCTTTGATGGCCATGGGGAACTAGTTCGCCATGACCTTCTCATCGCCGTTGGCCGCCTCGGTGCTCAACTCGTAGAGCCGTAGGAACTTGGTATGGTCGGGGGTGCCGTCATAGCGCGGAGGTAGGTCGGGCTTGAACTTCGCTGGCCAGACGACACGGTATAGCTCCGGGGTGAATGCGCGACATCCTGCCGTGGTCACGGGAGCCCGCCATGGAGGTGGAGCCTGATCTTGGCGCTTGCGCACCACCGCCTCAAGCGGCGCGCGGTCTTGACATGGTGGCGCTAGGAGCGCACGCGCCTCTCCTTGGGGCCGCTGCACCACTTGGCAGCTTTTCTCGTAGCGCGCCGACGCCCTGCGCGGCGGGTCGCGCCGTGGAGCCTCACGCCTTGGCTCAGGGACGACATCTTGTCTAGGAGGTGAAGGAGGCGCACCATTGGCCACATCGCTCACGAGAGGCGGCGGTGGAGGCTGTGAGCAGGATAGCACAAGGGCCTCTCCCGCGGTGCTGACGAGCTCGGCGATGCGGTCCAGCTAGTCCTCATAGAGGTCATCGGTCGGGCGACAGCGCAGGAGCTCGTGTGCCATGAGCAACGCAACCTGCGCATTTACCGTGCCACAACAGGCATGAGAAGACGAAGCAGCCGCCGGGGTCAGCCACGGAGTGGCGGTGCGTCCATCACGCCGCATGATACGTCCATTTTGCATCATGCTTTTATAACGATATTTATTGCATTATGGGCTGTTATTACACATTATGTCATAATACTTATGCCTATTCTCTCTTATTTTACAAGGTTTACAAAAGGAGGGAGAATGCCGGCAGCTGGAATTCTGGGCTGGAAAAGGAGCAAATATTAGAGACCTATTCTGCACAACTCCAAAAGTCCTGAAACTCCACTAAAGTTAGTTTTGTAAATAATAAAAAATACTGAGCGGAAGAAATACCGGAGCGGGCCCACACCCTGGCCACGAGGGTGGGGGCGCGCCCTACCCCCCTGGGTGCGCCCCCTGCCTCGTGGGCCCCTTGTTGACCCCCCGATGCCCATCTTCTGCTATATGAAGTCTTTCGTCCGAAGAAAAATCATAAGCAACCTTTCGGGATGAGACTCCGCCGCCACAAGGCGGAACCTTGGCGGAACCAATCTAGGGCTCTGGCAGAGCTGTTTTGCTGGGGACACTTCCCTCCGGAAGGGGGAAATCATCGCCATCGTCATCACCAACGCTCCTCTCATCGGGAGAGGGCAATCTCCATCAACATCTTCACCAGCACCATCTCCTCTCAAACCCTAGTTCATCTCTTGTATCCAATTCTTGTCTCCAAGACTGGGATTGGTACCTGTAGGTTGCTAGTAGTGTTGATTAATCCTTGTAGTTGATGCTAGTTGGTTTATTTAGTGGAAGGTCATATGTTCAGATCCTATATGCATGTTAATACTCCTCTGATTATGAACATGAATATGCTTTGTGAGTAGTTACATTTGTTCCTGAGGACATGGGAGAAGTCTTGCTATTAGTAGTCATGTGAATTTGGTATTCGTTTGATATTTTGATTAGATGTATGTTGTCTATCCTCTAGTGGTGTTATGTGAACGTCGACTACATGACACTTCACCATTATTTGGGCCCAGAGGAAGGTATTGGTAAGTAATAAGTAGATGATGGGTTGCTAGAGTGACAAAAGCTTAAACCCTAGTTTATACGTTGCTTCGTAAGGGGCTGATTTGGATCCATATATTACATGCTATGGTTAGGTTTACCTTAATACTTTTGTTGTAGTTGCGGATGCTTGCAATAGAGGTTAATCATAAGTGGGATGCTTGTCCAAATAAGGGCAGCACCCAAGCACCGGTCCACCCACATATCAAATTATCAAAGTACCGAACGCGAATGATATGAACGTGATGAAAACTAGCTTGACGATAATTCCCATGTGTCCTCGGGAGCGCTTTTCCTTATATAAGAGTTTGTCCAGGATTGTCCTTTGCTACAAAAAGGATTGGGCCACCTTGCTGCACTTTATTTACTTTTGTTACTTGTTGCTCGTTACAACTTATCTTATCACAAAACTATTCGTTACCTATAATTTCAGTGCTTGCAGAGAATACCTTGCTGAAAAGCGCTTATCATTTCCTTCTGCTCCTCGTTGGGTTCGACATTCTTACTTATCGAAAGGACTAAGATAGATCCCCTATACTTGTGGGTCATCAAGACTCTTTTCTAGCGCCGTTGACGGGGAGTGAAGCGCCTTTGGTAGGTGGAATTTGGTAAGGAAAAATTTATATAGTTTGCTGAAATTTACTGTCACTTGTTACTATGGAAAGTAATCCTCTGAGGGGCTTGTTAGGGTATCTTCACCCCGACTAGTAGAGCAAAGAGTTGCTCCTCAACCTACTGAACCTACTGAAAATGAAAATGTCTACTTTGAGATTCCTTCAGGTATGTTAGAAAAACTGCTAGCTAATCCTTATGCAGGAGATGGAACAATGCACCCTGATGAGCGCCTAATATATGTGGATGAAGTTTGTGGATTATTTAAGCTTGCAGGTGTGCCCAATGATGTTATTAAGAAGAAGGTCTTCCCTTTATCTTTGACGGGAGATGCATTGACATGGTATAGGCTATGTGATGATACGGGATCATGCAACTACAAACGATTGAAATTGGAATTTCATCAGAAGTTTTACCTATGCATCTTGTTCATCGTGATCGCAATTATATATATAATTTTTGGCCTCGCAAAGGAGAAAGCATCACTCAAGCTTGGGAGAGGCTTAAATCAATGTTATATACATGCCCCAATCATGAGTTCCCAAGAGAAATAGTTATTCAAAATTTTTATGCTCGGCTTTCTGATAATAATCGCACCATGCTCGATACTTCTTGTGCTGGCTCTTTTATGATGAAGACTATTGAATTTAAATGGGATTTGTTAGAAAGAATTAAATGCAGATATGAAGATTGGGACCTTGACGAAGGTAAGGAGTCAGGTATGACACCTAAGTTTGATTGTGTTAAACCTTTTATGGATACCGATGTTTTCCGTAAATTTAGCACTAAATATGGACTTGACTCTGAGATAGTAGCGTCTTTCTGTGAATCTTTTGCTACTCATGTTGATCTACCTAAAGAGAAGTGGTTTAAATATCATCCTCCCATAGAAGTAAAAGTAGCTGCACCTATTAAAGTTGAAGAAAAGACTATCACTTATAATGATCCTATTGTTCCTACTAGTTATGTTGAGAAACCACCTTTTCTGTTAGGATAAAAGATCATGCTAAAGCTTCAACTGTGGTTCGTAAAAGCAATATTAGAACATATACACCTCCTGAGCAAGTTAAAGTTGAACATAATATTGCTATTGTTAAAGATCTCTTGTCTGATAATATTGATGGGCATGTTATCTATTTCCGTGATGAAACTGCTAGAATTGCCAAACCTTGTGCTAAAGATAAACATAGACCTGTGGTAGGCATGCCTGTTATTTCTATTAAAATAGGAGATCATTGTTATCATGGCTTATGTGCTAGAGCTATACCTCATGACATATACAAAGAAATTATGCATGATATTGCACCTGCTGAGATAGAAGATATTGATGTTACCATCAAGCTTGCCAATAGAGATACCATATCACCCATCGGAATTGTTAGAGATGTTGAAGTCTTGTGTGGGAAAACTAAGTATCCTGTCGATTTTCTTGTTCTTGGTTCCCCACACTACAAAAAAATACACTTCCGTGATGATACGTGTTTGTCACAATAGGTCGCGTTTTTTGTCATGCATGTAGATCCATGACAAATTTATGACAGAATCAAGATAGTCATACATGTGATGTCGTAGAAGTGTTCCATGACATTACCAAAATTATCATCACGGAAGTGTCCACTTGCATGACGATAAATCGCGCGTCACAGAAGTGCTTTCGTCAAGGGTGACCGACACGTGGCATCCACCGTAATGGAACGCCGTTAAGCTATCGGGTCGGATTTTGGATCCGATAACCCGTTAACAGCCCTGACCAATGGGAAATTTCCACATGTAAAATTCTGATTGGCGAAGGAACACACTGTCACTCGTCGATTGGGCGGATGTCGCCCGTCCATTGGAGGAGACATGCCTATGATACGTCGACACGTGGCTGGACCCAATAGAGGCCCATATAGGTAAAAAAGGTCGTCCCAGTCAAAGGCCTGTAGAACTTAATCAGGTACTAGTTGGCCAGCCCAATAACGGCCTGCTTAATAAAGGCCCATTTACGGCCCGAAGCCAGATCTGGCTCGTTAATTGTTCGCCCAATATTTGGGCCCATTTACGGCCCATAGGCAGATCTGGCCCGTTAATTGCTCGCCCAATATTTGGGCCCATTTGCGGCCCGAAGCCAGATCTGGCCCGTTAATTGTTCGCCGAATATTTGGGACCAACTACAGCCCAGTGACTTTCGGCCTATTAGAGGCCTGATGTAGACATGGGCCCATTTCAGCCGGCTGTGACTTTCGGCCTGGGAATGGCATGTGCTGCTCATGGGCCATATATGGTCCGACGGGACATCGGGCCCACTAACGGCCCGTGCTAAAGGTGGCAACAGTTAAGCCCAACGTGACTTTGGGCCTGTTAAAAAGGTCTGCAGCGTAATTGACCCGTTGATGCCTATACTAAGCTTTCGACCTCTTAAAGGCCCATGATATCGATGGGCCAACTAAGGCCGAGATATGTTCGGCACAGTAACGGCCCATGAGCTAATCGGGCCCAAGGCGGCCGGTCTACATTTCGGCTCTTTGAAGGCCCGTCGACGACTAGTGAAAATTGAGGCCCAACATGCATTTTGGCCTGCTAAAGGCCCATGGTTTCATCTCGGCCGTAACAGGCCAGTACAATATTCAGCCTGTTAATGGCCCAACGCTACCTGGGCCAAACTAAGCGCTGGGTCGACAAAAGGCCAAACTAAAATATAGGCATGTATAAGTTTGGGCCTGGCACAATGTGTGAAGGCCCCAATCATTCGGGCCTAAGAAAGAGCCAGGCCGGCCCAATTGTGGCCCGCTAAAAACCTGGCTCGTTAGAGTCGAATGTTTCGGTCCGGTCGACTACATACGATTTTTTTTCAGATAGCGAATGATGGCAGTAACTAGTAGGAATTAAGAACAAACCTACTCTATACAATAAAGAAATTACGGCATAGAAACTAAGAATAAATCTACACTATACGATAAAGGATTTAAGGTAAATTACATCCACTGGGCATCGAAGTTCGCCACAAGTGATCATAAAGCGCAACGAAGAAGCAGATTACAAAAACTGGGCACCATTGCAGCGTAACAAAATAATACTGAACCAAGACCACTTCCAAGACAGTTCAAGAAAGGTTAGCCTTGTGGGGGAACTGCTGGGAAAGCTGCTGAGCAAGGCTGTGAGACCGGCCTAGCATGTCGGTTATAGCTTACAGGTGTAGCTGTTTAGCGATCAGGTTCTCATTGGTGTTCTCCGCAATCTTTCTTAGAGATAGGACTTCAAGTCGAAGTTGAGTTGCAGAATGCCTTTCTGCTAGAACTTAGGACTGAAGAAGTCGAACTAATTCAGACAACGAATTATGTGAGCTTGTCTGACTGTTAGTCTCAAGTAACTTGAACACTACATTAAGACAAGACTTTGGGGTTGTCTTGCTATCTTCAAGATGTTTTGCCTTCATTGCTGCAATATATGAATAAGGAATTTGGTTTTATAAGTAAAAGTTAGAACTTACGGTTCTTACAAACATGCATTTGGGTAGAAACAGCAAACTAAACAGCAAATTAAACAGTAGTTGAGGATAAAGGCTTTAGAAGGACTGACTTACATTAACAGTTAACACCGGCTTTATAATGCCCTTCTCCGTGTCAGGGGAAGGATAACTCAAGAATGTCAGCACATAATGTTCTTCAAAAGCATTGCATGTACTCTACATTTTGTAGAGAGTAATTATAGATATGATAATACTGGAAGGGATAGATGATAATGAAGATAAGATGCAGATTGATGCTACATAATCAACTACCAATCCCTGGAAGTAGCTGTTAATGTAAGTACAGTGATAGACCACGTTCAGTCCTTACAAGAGGACTGCAGATCTAAACCTCTTCAAAAGCATTGGGTTGATTCTAAATTTATGTAAGAGTCCATACGAATCTTATAATGTCCACCAAATGGACGATTACGAGGCTAACATGTGCAGTGATGCTACATAATCAAATAGCTATGAAAGTAAGTATGGTCATACAGGGCAAGAGGTACTCACAAGAGCAATGCGATTAATGCAGTATAATTGCGAGATTCTGTGGTCCCTTGAGAACGGATGTTCTTCTGCTAACAGTTTTCGTACAAGTGAGACATTAAGGCAAATGTGGAAATGTAGTTCAAATTGTGATGTGATATCATAGATAGTACCTTACACTGCAGCCGAGACCAATGTGTAACAAGATTATTCCAGTCACTTTCGGATAAATGTAGCACCGAAGACTTTACAGAAATTTCATTCAGAGACTTGCCATCGAAGTGCGCTTGCCTCAGGTAGGAACGATACTTCATCAACGAGTGCTTGAAAAGCGCAACCAACCCTTGTTCGTCATCACAATCCAGTTTGCTCCTCACCTATTTAAAAGAATGAAATCATGTGTCTTACATCGTGAAACATATGCGATAATGACCATGAATAACATTAGTACATTACTTACACGTAAGATCCGGAGGAAGACCGGAAATTGTTACGTGTCTACGGTATAATCTTTCCATGAAGGAAAGATGCGCACAAAGTTCCCCGACAACAACATAAGCTTCGTCTTCTAAACTGGGAAGAAATGGAACATGGGTCCTATTTGCTGCAATTGGGGCTCTCTCTGGTTCGAAAAGGGATTTGGCAACTGGATTTGGTGTACTATTTGCTGGAATGGGGTTTTTGCATCGTACAGGTGGTGCTATGTCAACTGGCATAATCATACTGTTTGCTGCAGTTGGGATCTGCTAAGTTGGGGCATCAGAAATGACCTGTGTAGTAGGGCTAGAGTCTGCTAGAGTTGGGGTATTTTGTGGGTTAGGTGATATTGCAACTACACCTAATGGGCTATTTGATTTATCAGGTGCCACTACCTTTTCCAAATACTTTGATTGTGCTCCTCCACGATCAGCAATCACCCTCTTCCTTTTGAACGTCTGATACACAAGAACAGCATTTGAATGGATAAATATGGTATGATGACAGATGGAATATGTACTGAAAATGGATAGGCAGGGCGTATTCACATACACGATATGTAAACTAAGCTAATGGTAGTTCAACAAAGTAGAAGCAACGCAAAGCATTAGTTGCAAGATATGTGCGAGCAATGTAACCTTGGAAAGTTAGAGCAAGTACCTTGATGGGTGAATAAGATGGGGCATCTTCCTCTGACTCCTCTACTAGGGAGCTACATTGACTTAGGTCTCCCTCTAGCTCAGAATCACTGTTAGGATCAAAATCTGAGCATGAATCAGAGGTGGAGAGCGTTTGCATTGCATTGCATCCAGACTTGATTTCAGTCCCTTAATGCCAAGTTTCACAGCCATGGCTTTGTTCTGCTTTATTCTTTTCATGCGCGCAAGCTCATAATCATTATGATGCTGTTTAGAATATGAGATTCATGAAAACATAAAAGTAGTCAAATTATCTATGGAATGCATTGCGGATTCAACTCGGAGAGTGTCTCCCTATAAACCCCTGCATATGCAAAGTTCACCTCCCCAACCGTCTTGACAGGACCACACACAGAAATACAAACCCCTTATGTCTCTATAACAGGCATGCACACATTTCAAAACTGAAGTAGGAACATTAGAATCATATGAAATTCATATTTGACCAAATAAACTAAGCAATTATGAGTGGCGTAATGTTTAGCTTCAAGGGTGGAGTGTTGGTAGTGCCACACAAAGCAAGTAGGCAGATTGTATTCCATGTAAAAGATCGAAACCTATGTAAAAGCTGGAAATGACACTTTCTTTCTATACAATGCAGTGTTCGTTACCCACACATGATGGAAGAGATCACATAGAGAAATACTATTCACTCATGTCTACGGTTCCAAAGATTTAGAAATAGGGTGGTCCACCCTAAAAGAATATTGACAACAAATATGACAAGGCAAGCATAGATGTAGTGAATCAATCATTTACTTGTGAGCTTATTAGGACAAGTATGCAGAATTGTATCTGCGATGAAGACCGTCAAAATCTGAATGAAGAAGTTTGTCTAGCACTTATTGTTTGCAACTAATCGGCGTGAATAATTGGATATTATATCGAATGAGTAAGAAAGACAAGTAAAATTGTCAACAAACCTGGCTTGCGGTAGTAATCTGGGTCAAAGTCACTACGACCAACAATCCGAAATGACTAGTTTACATTCCGAGGGCGGAATTTTGAAAACCATGTGAACTTTAGAGGTACTAAAGATTAGCCAAATACATCTGAACCATTAAGTGTAGGTATGCACCGAGCACACAACAAACCCTAATGACGATCCTGCCTAATGAGTAATGAATCAATTAGAAAATGGGTGATGAGGTAGCTCTTGAGTGTTGAGGACGTATCTCGGGATAAATCGGGTTGGCTTGGTGGGTCTTTGCACTTTGAGCCCTTAACGGACTGTGAAGGTAGGCACGGCAAGCACCCGGCAGCGGTGCCGCTGTTAGGCGAAGCTTGGCCTCCTGTTAGTCGGCGTCTCCTCCTAGAGTCATGCCGTCCGGACGGCAAGTCGCCCAGGCAAAGCGGCCGGGGCTACTAGAGATCGGAAGCCTTGGCCGAAACGAGAGGGAATCGGGGCTGGGGCGACCCAAAATCCCGAGGTGGGCGGCCCACCGTGGGCACCTGTAGAGATACACACCGGCGGTGAACATGCATTTCGAAATTAATTTAGGAACATTTAGCTGACCAATTAAACAACTCTGTTTTAATAATATCAGATTCAGATTTGAACAACTAAGCTTGTTTAGCTTGATGGGTGGAGCGGTGTTATTATGACACGAAGCACGTATTACGATCGTATAGTGATCATATAAGGGGAAACTCTAAGCATATTTTTTAGCAAAAGAGGGTTTCCCCTCCAATTTCTATTAAAGAAACCACCACGGAACCAACATGATCAATTAAACCCTAAGCATGATCAATTAAACCGTATTATGTCTGTGCCATGGCAGATTTGAAGCTGCAAACCGGAGAAATGATATTTGGCATCCATTGTTTGCTTCGAGCTAAGAACTAAATTCTAAGAGCTGAAAAGAAAGTAGAGTAACCAAGTTAAGATCTATTTACTGGTTGAGATCAAAAAGTTGAGGAGATATGAAGTACCACCTCTCTTGCGGCGCCGTGTAGGCATCGGGGTTGCGATGGTTGTCGGTGGCGTTGAAGCAGATCTGCGACGGTAGACGGGTGCATCGGAGGATAAGTCCCGTTGCGGTGGAAGAGAAGGTCGTGTGAGCGGCCCGACAAAGAGGACAACGGCGCCGATGAAGCGAGAGGAAGCGATGCAAGGCTATTGGTCCGTCACCGTGGATGAGAAGCGACCATCTCTAGCGATTGGGCAATCACGGTCTTGGTAGGCGCTCCGGCATGGTGGAGGACGGTGGCGATGGATGTGGTGGAGGGCGGCGGCGATGGATGGGGTGGCGGACGAGGCTGGTGTGGGGATGGGGTGTTCTAGCGGGACGGTGTATGAATGGGAAAATGGAGGGAGAGAATGCGGGAACCATGTTTTTGGGGCCAGCATGTCTGAAATATGGGAAAGTTACAAACTTAGCCCCGTTTAAAATTTGGACGTCTCTTGATTTGGGGATAGGATGGTAATCTCGCATCTACCAATATTTGCCCAGGCGTTTTGAGGCAAGGAGAGGTGGTTGGCGCCCATGGTTGGCGCCCACGGTGTATGAACAGGGGCTGTGGTGAGGCGGTTGTGTCACGTCTGAGTGAAGTTACAAACCTGCCCCTATTGAAAATATTTGCCTACATCGATTTCGGCCGAGTCGAGTTTGTTTTTCCTCTCACCGTGTATGAATGGGGAAATGGAGGGAGAAACAAAGGTCTTTCAGACGAGCTTGAATCAAATGTGTTTTGCCGCCCATGTTTGGCGCCCACCGTGTCGGAATGGGCTCAGAGGCGGTCGTGTCACGTCTACTTGAAGTTACTAACCTACCCCTATTGAGAGCAGTGGAAATCGGGCCGATGGATTGTCTGTGTAAGGGGTAGATAGTAATTTCCATCTCCCAAACACTTGGCTTCGGGCAGACGATGTGGGAGTGGACATTTTGCCGCTTCTTTCAAATTTTGGGACAATAAGCATCCACGTTTACCCTGGCAACTATATTCGATCCCATTTTCTATTCCTATATGAATGTTTATAAATCATTCTATGTGTTTTTATATATCTTCAAAAGCACGACAAATATGTATTCCACTATCATATATGAATATGATTTACAAATGCCGATACTTGGAACACTTTATGTCCAACTCAAATGTCATACGCAGCATAATGTGTACTTCCATTTAGATATGTACACAAGCGATGTGTCAAGATTCAAATACCGAGTCAATGAACCAATAATTTACAAAACTAACGAACATATAAAGACTTATATAGTATATGGATCAATAATATCAACTAACATACATAAGCCAGGCCGCTGTACTTTCTTTTGGCTACAACAGCATCCTTTTTTGAGCCAGCATCTTGGCCCTTTCCGATGCATGCCACTTATGGTCCATCTATACTACTACTATTGCTGAATGCACATTCAGCCCGATTGGCATATTTGTAGGTCTGGCACAGCAATCCAAATGAAATGTCTCCGAGTCTTATCAATTAATACAGACTTGTGCTCAAATAAAATTACAAACCAAAAAAAAACAATTATTACATGATCTCTAAAACAAATGGTTTGATTGATTACATGAACAGACAACACAAAGGTTATTAAACTATGGAAAGAACATTTCACCTATGATTTACCAAGTAGGAATTTAATTTCCATTTTTCCTTCAGGACCTTAACAATCTGGTCAGTATCAGCTTGCTTCGTTTCGAAATCCACCAAATATTTAATGGTTGTCTTGAGTACTGCTTGTGATTGTGCTGTTTGCTTCCTCAACATGTCAACTTCATCTCTAAGTGCGTAAGCGAATCTCTTTCTACCACTAGTTTAGCCTCTAAAGCATCGATGGTTGGCAATTCATAATGCACGATTGGGCGGTGCCCTTCTTTGTGGGATGATGCAACGACCATGGGGACCTCGCTCTTTGATCTTGGGCTAACCTGTTTAGCCATTAAAGTTCGATTGGATTCAGAAAAGTTGAAGTTAGCAAAACATCTCAAGCTGGAGTTATAACAACAAACCAGTTAAACAAACAAGGAATTGAAGAGTTTCAATTGGATGCTGAAAAGTAGTTATTAACATCATTGTAACCCGCTGTTGCAGCAGCAATGCAGTTAAACAAACAAGTAGATATTTAAGTTAAGGGAAACAGGTAATTCTTAACAGTAAGTATCAAACACATAGATGGGCGCATTCTACAATATGATTAACAGGCTGTGCCATTATGTAATCAGTAGCAAACTAAATTAAGCCAAGCAACATAATTGAACAATTTTGCAATAAGTGGCTTACTAAAATTCCGAGAAGCAGGTAACTGAACTTATGCTAGTTCTTTGTACAGGCACAATGCAACTTCTTTTATGCTTACAAGGTTGTACGAAGGAGTCCATGGCATCAATTTCTTGGATACGCAGTCCCAATACTTCTTTCTTCCCACACTGCATGGGTAAGTCGAATGGTTAATCTGGTAAGATGGTGCGTCCTTGATATGTTATATGAGGACGTGTAGTCGGACTAGTTGTAGCCAAACACATCAAAGCGGCTTTTCTTGTATATTTCATGCTATTACTTTTGGCATATCGAGATCTATGAAATCTACAATAGGATGAAAAGACTAGCATCCTTCACATTATTGGTGAACTCAGTTCATAGAAACAAGCAATTCAACCATTCTGTGGGTAAAACAAAAGCGCCCTTTGGAATATTTTTCACTATCCAATCATACACGCAAAAAGGGGCGATGCCACCATAGGGGCTGGTATGGGCGGCCGCCTCAGGTGGCTGGAAAGTGTGCACCTAGTTTGAGTCGTCCAGGTTGGCCCATGCTAGTTTTGTTCGTCCCAATGCACGAGCATGCAATGTAAAAAATGAAGAAAAATGTTTCAATTTGGATGGGCCAATAACATAAGTGCAAGGCAGGCCCTATAGCAGGCTCATGAGCCCAAACGAGCGCCTCCCATATCGATCGACAGCAGGAAAAATCCCAATTCATTCGCTCCAGCCTCTAGTCTGGTTCGCTCCTAACCTAGCCGCCGCTGGAAAGACCGACACAACACTTCCTCGCGCCCTCGTTGGAGGGCGGTCGCCGGGCTTCAAGCGAACGGAAGGACAAGAAGATGAAGATCCAACCCTATGTGTAGCCTGCGTGGAAGGCAGTGGCGGCAGCACGGGCATGGCATCGAGCTTGCGCAAACGGACAGTCGCAGCTTGCAAGAGTAGCATGCGTAATGAGCAGGTACATCACATCCCTGATTATATCTAATTCAACTCTTCAATTTCTGGCCAATAGTTAAACCTCACGGTGTTGTAAAACTGCTTGTATGTAGGGAATCTATAAGAAAATGAAACCAATTTCTACTTATATTATAACTCCCCCAATCAATACTAAACCGACTGAATCTGATGTATCTAATCAAGTTTCCGATGCAAACATACAAGCTCATGTTGTTCTTGAGCCTGAAGTGTCTAATGAACAGACTGCTAATGAAGGATTTGATGCAAACATTTTACATGCTCCTGGTGATGAACATATAGTGTCTGTCGGTGTCAAAACCGGCGGATCTCGGGTAGGGGGTCCCGAACTGTGCGTCCAGGCAGATGGTAACAGGAGACAAGGGACACGATGTTTTTACCCAGGTTCGGGCCCCATCGATGGAGGTAAAAACCTACTCCTGCTTGATTAATATTGATGATATGGGTAGTACAAGAGTAGATCTACCACAAGATCAGAGAGGCTAAACCCTAGAAGCTAGCCTATGGTATGATTGTTGTTCGCCCTACGGACTAAACCCTCCGGTTTATATAGGCACCGAATAGGGTTAGGGTTACACAGAGTCGGTTACAATGGTAGGAGATCTACATATCCGTATCGCCAAGCTTGCCTTCCACGCCAAGGAAAGTCCCATCGGGACACGGGACGAAGTCTTCAATCTTGTATCTTCATAGTCCAGGAGTCCGGCCAAAGGTCATAGTCCGGCCATCCGGACAACCCCTAATCCAGGACTCCCTCAGTGTCTAATGAGGGATCTAATGCAAGCATTTTGCAAGCTCATTGAAGGATTTAGTGTCTAATGATGATCTACGATGTTGAGAGAGAAAGATATTTGCAAGCATTGATGACAAGCAAATTATAGTGCATTTTCATAGCTTGAGGAAACGTCGAGGCCATCTACCAGAAAGTCCTAGTATCATGACAACATAGCATAAATACTTTTCTAATCTGTTGTTTGAAACTATTGGCATACTTATGCGAGGATAGATATATTGATATGCAGTTTGCGCACTGGTTATACGTGCAATTACACTTCGATATTTTCAGCCAGAGAACGAATAATTCAAGCAGGTATATACCATGTTTGTAGTCCTTGTACACCATGTTGCATTTTGTGTTTTATGGTGCTTGCATCATTTAGTGTTTATAATCTGAACTACTTTAGATCATTAGCTGGTTTTCAAAGTGCATGTAGCTTCACATTTCTCAAGTTATGTTGATCTCTGGAGTGCAAGTGCCTTCGTATTTTTGAAGTTAAATTTTCACCCCTAGTAACTTGAATTCGTGGATCAGCCACTGCACACAAATCATACACGAATGCCAGTATGTATTAAATGAAATGCAGGTACTTACGCTAGCTCGTTGTACAGGCTCACTACAGCTCTGCTTGCGCTTGGGATGTTCCATGTACAAGTCCATGCTACCACTTGCTTGGATGTGCAGGCCTTGTGCTGCTTGCATCCCCCTCTTCATTTTTAACACGGTGAATGGTTGATAAAATAAGAAGAATCGACCTTGATGTTGTACCGGAGGAAAGATACTTACAAGGTTATACGGGTGTGCAGGATGTGTACCAGATCCCGTAGCACCGTCATGCTTCGCTAAAAAATGGATTTGCTTGTTTCAGATGATATCTCCGGAAGAAATAAGAGTTAAAGTCAGAGTTTCATAGGCGTGTAAGCTAAGAGAGCAGTGAAAGGATATTCAAACATCGTCGAAACAGTGCACAAGGGAGTGATGTGTGGATACCTAGTTCGGGCCGGCGTTTGGGCATGCTCACCTAGCTAGAGTGCGGGTAACTTCAGAGCCGTTGAGGGTGATGCGCTGGCATTGGCTGGCCGCGCACGGATGCAGATCTTGAGTGGCAGTGGAGCGCTACGATGCGGTGGACGAGACCGTTGGTGAAGCCCCAACGGCCTCGGGGGCGGAGGTGCGACGATGTGCTCGGTGAAGTAGCCTCGGTGAGCTGGGAGACGGCATCAGTGAAGCGCACCTGATGTGGTGGAACTCGGTGTCTGTGAGGCACGTCGGTTGCGGCGGCCGACGTTGTCGGTGGACCACCCGGTGCGGTGGATGAGGGCGTAGATGAGGTAGCTCCGGTGCGGTGGTGAAGAGCGACCGTCGTCTTCGTCGTCGTCGTCTGGCACAGAGGTGGGGAACGGTGGGGAAAGAGATGAGATGAGGGGCGATTCGAGGGTTGGCGGCGAATTAGGGATTTGAGCAATCTGGGCGCGGAAGGGGACGGTGGAGAAGAGATTTTGCAGGGCTGGATTTGGGGCCGCGGATATTTCAATCCGAGCGTGGAAGTGCGAACTTATATTGTAAATCGTCCTTTTTTGAAGGGAGGGGGTGGGTGGCTGGGTGCTTTCTGGCGTCCGTCCGACACACGCGACCACCCGATAGGACTATGCTTGGTGCCTTAAGGCACCTGCCTTTGTCCATGACATGTGGGCCCAAGAGGTTGCTGGCCCACATGTCGATCCACTTCAAAGGAAGTTGCCTTTAAGGCAACGAAGCAGCGTCCACCCGACACGACCACAGGTCTGCACTGGTGCGCCTACATTTGAGAATGCAAACAAATCTTCTTTCATTTGCAAACGAATCTGTATGTATTACCATGGTCGTGTTTTCCTTGCAATAATTAGTCATTCGAAACGAGATACTCCATCCGTTCACTTTTGTAAGTCGTCTCAGACAACTTAAAATGAACTGTTTTGCACATTATGCAGAAATGTCTTCAAGGTTTTATAAAAGTGAACAGAGGGAGTACTATAAATTAATTAATGAGGAGTTATTTGAAAAAAATCAAAACGGTACCCACGCTAATGTGGATTAGAGTGTGTGTCACATAATTAGTTATTTGAATTAGAGTGTGTGTCATGTAGTTAGATTTTTGAATTAGAGTGTGTGTCACGTAGCGATCTCAAATACTAACGTGGATTTCGCATTTCACTATATCCACGCTAGTTTTTAATACAAATTCATATGTATATGATGAACACCATGGTAGTGAGAAAACTTTTGGATGGATTCAAACATATGACCTACAAAATAGCACAACAAATTGAGTCAATGTCAACTTTTCGAAACTTAGTATGGCAATTGAAATAATTACCCATATGCCTAGTCCTCGATTCAAATCTTACAATGTACACGAATTGAAAAATCGATATAAAGTCCCGTACTATGTACATTAAAATGTTGTTTTTAGCCCCCCCCCCCCCCCCGCACAAATGCTACATACTTCCTATATCGGCCAATCTTCCACTCCTAACCACCTTAGGAAGCTATCGGTTTCCAACACACGTTCATTCTTTCTCTCCATGTTTCGATCTCTAAATCTCTCAACTACACAACCCATTTTTCCACTCTGTTACCAAATGTATTTACCTCACACACCCGCCATTGCACCCCATGCCGAGCTCTCTCTCTGTCTCCCCCTCGCCCTCTCACCCTCTCGCGCTAAATACATGCATTGCCTATCTAGCCCCCAACCTCTCGTGCTGCACAAGCACATTGTATATCTAGGTCACTCCCTCGACATCTTGTCTCACTCTTTCTTCCATGCAGTGAGCCACACTCGCTCAATCTCACTCTCTTTATCCGAGTCTCGTTTAACCTCGTTTTCTTCCACACACAAATGATATATCTCCCTCTTCGGGCCTCGATCGACACACTCTATAATCTCTCACTCAGATTGTCTATCTAGGTCAGTCCATCCAAGCCGCCGCCACTCTTTCGACCTCATGGTGGGCCACGCTCACTCGATCTCTCTCTCTCTCTCTCTCTCTCTGTATGTCTCGATTGACCTCGCTCTTTCTCGGACAAAAACGATATATCACCATGTTTGAGCCCAATTCGAACTATTCACATTGTATACTCTCTCACGCACATCATCTATCTAGGTCACTCTCTCCAACCCGCCTCACTCTTTCGATTGCACGGCGACCCTATGTGATCGGTTGACCTTGCTTCCTCCCACGCACAAAATATATCTACACGTTTGTGACCAGATCATCTCTCAAGCTCTATCTTACAGCCCTCACCCTTGCCAAAAGCTCAATCGGATAATATGTCTCCAGAGCATATATATTTGTTCAATGAATGTCGGACCACACTCACTTTGTTTCTCTATCTATATGTCTCTCGATTGACCTCGCTTTCTCACATCGTATCTTCCACGTGTTGAAGCTACTACCTCTCCATCCCTCGCAAAGCCGGAGCTTTTTACATTGCGAGGGGCACTCCAACCTTGGATTAATTTGTGTAGGCATTTATTCCGATCGGTTTAGATTATATTTTCGTAGCATTCGGCCCACAATTACTCCAAACACCGTTGCAACCCACGCAACTCCCCTAGTTGATTTCCCTCTGGCTCGGCCATTGCTCTCTCGCACGTCCTTTCTCGCCTTCAACATCGCACCATGGTATTATTGAAAATACTATGTTGTTCTCTTTAATTATTATAAATAACCTACAAAACTACACACCGATAGTCCACTTGGAATGGAACAAATTTCGACCCACAAATTAAAGTGCTACAAACTACACACCGAGGGGCCCACATGTCATGAAAACAAATTTGGACCCATATACAAATTAAAATAAAGGACGAGGATCGAACATGCGACCGGGCCTTCAAGCCGCACGTCAATAGGCAACATACGTAGAATAGCAATGTTTGTTGTACCCCCTTTGTTCACATAATGTTTTATATTACCACAGCCTAATTAATGGATAACATGTAATATTATTTTGAGTACTATTCGCCTTCACTTACTGGTGGGTTCCATTTGTGCTCTCTCTCTCTCCTCCCTTCCGCGTTTAGGCCTTGCGGGCAAACAGGAAGAACTTCATGGCGATGTTGCCGTTGACCATATCTGGGCAGCGTTCACAAGTCACGGCAACAGTTTCACGTACTAGCAGCACTAGTCGATTATTATGCGTGCAATGCACGTTAATTTGGAAGTATATGAAGTGCATGCGGATATTAACTAATAGGATATTATTTGCGTGTTGTCATGTGGTTAGCACTATTTTTGGCATGAAATTAACTGCACGCTTAACGTGTTGAGCGCTCGACATTGAAGCAGTCTAGGTCGTTGGATGACAAGAAATACATGTGGCTTGATGACGTTTTATATTTAATTTGATACGGCTCTAGCAGAACATTCAATCGATCAAACCATACATTTCGTTCAGTCTAACTCCGACTTTAAATTATACGACGATCGATATAAAATAAACAAAAATGATAAACATTCGGATTTTAAGCATGGCAATCCAAATGTTTTTCATGGCAAATTTAGATTACGCGGCGGCGGCGGGGGCGTCTCGCGGTGGGAAGCGGCTCCTCTGCCGTGCTCTGTGTGTCGTCGGGCCACTAACCGACGCGGACGGCAGCGTCTTGCGCCATTGTTGGCGTACTCCTAGATGTTGGCCTAGCTTCAAGGAAGGCCAAAATGTTCTGGACTTCAGAGCGAGTCAACTGGCGGGACGAGGTGACTGGCGTTGGTGCAAGGAAGCGGTCGACGGCGGCCATCCATGCCGCCGAGGGGGCACTGCACCAGCGAAGACAGAAACCTTATCAGCAGCGTGGCGGAGACATTCGTGTGCACGGCACCGCACGAATGCGCCGTCGATTGCAGCAGCATCTGCTGGCAGTGCGCGAACGCAGCGCAACCGTCTTGGCGTCGGTCTGCAGCGCGCATGCGCCGCAGGTGCGAGCACGTGAAAGTCGGCGGGGACCTCGTGGAACCCGTGGCATCAAGCTCGGCGACAATGTGCGGCTCCCAGCCCATCAATGCCACGGGATGGGCGCTGGTGCGATCGGGCGATGGGAGCGGAGCAGGGGAGTGGGGAGACGGTAGCGGCGTCTTCCCGCATGGCCAGTTCAAGCTCGTCCCAAAGCGCCTTATGTTCTTGAGACTCCAGCTGGGTGTCTTCCTCAGGAAACTAGAACACTAAGGGCAGACCATCGTGATGCGACATGGCGTATGTTTAGGTCAGGCTAGTTGGAGGTAGACGACAGGAGAATCGGAGAGGAAGAGAGAGGATTGAAGCGATACCGGGTAGTGCGGGGTTGATTTTAAACTGCGACGCCGGCGACATTAAAAGTGGGAGCAGTTGGGACAACGGTTGGCGGCGGAGCTTGGTCAAAGGCCTCGCCTCCCGGTGAGTCCGCACAGCGGTCTGCTCGCACGCCTCCCTGACAGCCGGTGCAGCGGTTTGCTTGCACGCCTCCCGTCGACTCACACGCTTGCTGGGACGGCACCTGCCGATGAGAAGCGGGTACTCGTGGCGGCACGTAAACGCCCACGGTTTCAATAGTGAAAGCGTTCGCCTTAACGTGACAGGTCTTTGTTCCAAAATACCTTGGCTCTTCATTTGTGCAACTAGTCATAAGCAGCTTGTCTCGAATTGAAGAAAAACTTATGAAGTAATATTTGTGCCATATCACATGACCATGCTCAGTTTCAAGAATTTAAGCTCACTTTTGGATTTTCTGAAATTTAAGATCCAGGATTCAAAACGATATCATAACCTGCATCATGCAATAAATTTTCAAGCCATACATATGTCCTGTTGTATTTCTTAAGAAAGGATTTGGTCAAACATTTTGCTTAGTTAGACTTCAGACAAGTTATATATGCAGAGTAAAAGGATTATCCCTCCGTACAAGTGCATTTCCTGATATATTAACTCAAGTACTAGGCACGAACAAACGGGCTCAATTCTGTGCTCATCCTGGTGTAGTAGTAGTAGTAGTAGTAGTAGTAGTAGTAGTAGTAGTAGTAGTAGTAGTAGTAGTAGTAGTAGTAGTAGTAGTAGTAGTAGTAGTAGTAGTAGTAGTAGTAGTAGTAGTAGTAGTAGTAGTAGTAGTAGGCAATGCAGTTGACGGGTGACCTTGACGAGCGGCGACCGAGGGAATTGAACCGTGCTCGGCACGGTAGGTAACGTTGTCTAGTTACTAAAGCATCCCTCCGTTGTTCATCGGTAGTCATTATGGACCGGGTACATGAGGGGAATTTCCTAGGGCTGGAATTCTGGCCGCCAGATATTTTGACTTGAATCGTCGAGGCTCGACTCGTTGGGGTTGCCTAATGTGCGTACCACGCACGCCACCGAAGGATACGAGCCCGGTTTTTTTAGGATCAACACGAGCCAAGGTCTGGCTGGTACGCCGTTGGGTCCTACCATACGAGAATACGAAAGGAACCTTTTAAATTGCCGAATCTAATCTTTGTGTATTACAATACCCGTATTTTCCTTGCAAATACTAATCTCAACGTGGTAATTGATTTATGACGAGTTGTTGAATTAGAGTGAGTTTGTGATATAGTGATCTCAACGTGGATTTCACATTTCATGGTATCCCTAGTAAGTTTTCCAATGCAGATTCAAAGATGAACAATACGGAGGTGAGAAAACTTTGTATGTATCAAGCATATGACCACACACACAGACACAGAGAGACACACACGCACGAACACAACAACAATCCAATAAGTATAGTGCATTTATTTTCCCAAACGATGCATGTATGACACAAATTCAAAAATACTCCTTCTATTCCTAAATACTAGTCTTTTAGAGAGTTCAACAAGTGACTACATACGGAGCAAAATGAGTGAATCTAGACTCTCAAATATGTCTATATACATCAGAGCATGTGCCAGTCCATTTGAAGCCTCTAAAAAGACTAATATTTAGGAACGAAGGTAGTAAAATGTAAGACATCCATGGTCCTCAGTTCAATATTTAAAATGAATATGAAACTGAAACATGAATATTAAGTCTAGTACTACAGTACATGCAAACGTTGTGTTTAGGCGGAGCTATGATTGTCGGTGGTCAACCCCTCGACCTTAGATAAAATTGTGGAGCTCTGTTTAGGGTTGTTTAGATTATATTTGTCCCCACCCTCCCAACCACCGATTGGTTGTGCACCCCCCACCCCTCCGCCCCGGGAGAATATCATGTGCCCCCATACCTTAGATGCTATATGCCGATACGAGTTGCTTGGAGCTTGTAGATCTGAGATATAGTAGCTCACATGATGTGTCTTAATATTTTTTGCAGGAAACCTTGATGAGTTTGAGAATTGCACACAATTTGTACAAAAACTACTTAGATGCCCTTTGATCCCATATCGAACGAGCTCGAAGCTCGTATCACCGTAGCATCTAAGATGAAGGAGGACATCATATTCTCCTGTATGTAGGAATATCATGTGCTACCACACCTTAGATGCTTTGGTGATACAAGCTCTACGGAGGCGTTAGATTTGTGACCCAACACCTCCTTGGTGGTTCGAATGGTTTTTTGCAGAAAAACCCAAAAGAGTTCGGCCACTGCTTACAAGCACAAAGACTGCTCAGATGCCATTGGATCTCAGATCAAACGACCTCCAAGCTCGTATCACCGTAGCATCCAAGCTGCGATAACACCTTATGTTTTCTCGCACGGGAGAGTATGAGGTGCTCGCACACTGTAGATTCTATGGTGATACGAGTTCACTGAGATCTAACGGCCCACAGTAGGAGGTTTGAATGTTTTTGCAATATACGGCTGATAGAGTTTGGGAAATGCGCAGAAAGTACAAGTACTACGCATGTGCCATCTCGATCACCGATCATACGACCTAGATGCTCATATCATCATGGCGGGTAATTAAGCTACGGGAGCACCTAATATGAGCACCGGGAGCCGTTGGATCGAAGATGCAGCGGCACACCACGAACCTGAATGTTTCATTTGCAAAAAAACCTTTAGAGAGTTTGGAAATTGCGCATAATTACAAAGACTACTCCCAAGCCATTGGATCTCACTTCCAACGGTGTAAAAAATCGTATCACCATAGTATCTAAGTTGCGGGGTGGATGTGATATTCTATGCCGCTGTCATTTTTGTTCGTAAACTTGTAAAATACGTGTAACTCGTGCCGTTACTTCTCTAACCGCGCAAAGTGTTTGTTCAAAAAAAAACCATCCTACACTGAAATATCGGAACAACACACGGGGGTCCCACTTGTCATTAACCAAATGTGGGCCTAAAACTAATAAATCTGAAAGACGAGATTCGAACTGGCAACCTGGACTACAAAGAGTAAGTCGATAGCCTGAAAAAACAAACGGTTGTTGGCTTTGTCCCATAACTTGATTTTATACAGTACTTGCATTGAGTAAAGTAGAGGGAGTGCCTGGTCAACACGTGCATGACCGTTGTCTCACTTACTGGTGGGTCCCAGGTCTGCGATCTCAATCTCTCTTCTCTCCATCGTCTAACCTTTGCACGGGCACACACGAAGAGCGGCGCTAGCTTGCCGTGGTGTTATTACAACTAAAAATAGCTTGGAAAATAGAAGAATCGCCTAGAACAAGAGACGTTGTGGCTGGTCGAGACGGAGCTAACCACCTCTATCCTCCGTGCCATGTTTGCATGATGAAGCTGTGTGGATAGTGGGGTGTTTTCGACCGACTGGCTGGGTCCCGAGGTCGAACCATAGGTACTACGTCTGATACAGTATATTTTTACACCCACATTTTTCTTCCATGCCGATACGTGGCACACCCTACCGCGCGGTTTCGGGGTCCTCCCGGGTGGTGCACGCAGATATTCTTCCTGACGTGGGACGCCCTCCCACGCGTTTTCTGGGTCCTCCTCGGTCGTAGCACCGAAGCAATTAAATGAGTCGTCAAATCACGAAAGACCACCTTTCCCGCCGAGTACATCAGTGAAGCACGGTGGCTAGCTAGTTGGGCACCGCCACATTTGTTTTTTCACCCCTTTTTTATCTACTTGCCGGCATGTAAATTTAGATATCCACCGCGGCGTTGCTCTGGTGTTTCGGTGCGACAGGATTTTTAATTTTTTGATTGACGGGAGCAGGCGCAGCAGGATTTTAAATTTTTTGATTGACGGGAGCAGGCGCGGCAGCAATTAGTCACGATGACTCCGCTTGTCAAAACCCACTGCTCCCTGATGTGAGAAGTCGTCGATTGGTGTTTTACCGTGGTGAAAACCAAAAGATTCCCCGCTCCCTCCGCCTTCCCATAGATTGCATTGCCTTTCAGCCGTTTCGCCCCCTTTACTTCCTCTCCCCATTGCTTCTACCTGGTGCCATGGCGGCGCAGCAGATCATGAAGTCCGAGGTGAGGCGCCTAACACAGGAGCTCCATGCCAAGGATGCGGAGCTCAGGGCCAAGGACGTGGAGCTCCGTGAGCTCAAGGAGGAGAGGAGCGCCATGCTCCTCCGTTATGTGCGGGAGTTCACGGAGCTTCAAAAGCGGTAGGCGTCCACCACAAAGATGCTCGCGGCATCGGCGGCGTTTCTGCAGAAAGCGGGAGATACAATAGGCCGTCAGGGGAGCCGGCTGGAGCGCGAGCGGGGCGATCGTGACGAGGTCCAGGATCGCCTTAGCCACTTGGTGAACGAAGTTGCCATGCACGTGTTGCGGCTGCGCGATGCCTACCGTCGTGCCAGCGCGACGATGCTGGCCATCGGGCTAAACCCGTTCGACCACCCGGTCGACTTCAACGAGTTGTGGCTTCCTGACCTGGTATCCTTCTTCACCTATATCTCCGAGGAGCTGAGCCGTCTCCGCGCGATGGTGAGGGCTGAAATTTGGACAAGGAGGGTTGCGGGCTGCCGTCGCCCGTTCTTTGGGGAATCCTTTCAGGGCTCCATCACCGGAATCCATTCGTGCCATTGGACGCCGTCTTTGATGAGCTGGCTACCGTCGACCGGGAGCAGGCTCTGCGGGCGGTTGCACCCTGCATCACCAACGTCGTGCGCCTCGCGAAGCATAGGGACTTCGGTGGTGTTTAGGCGCCCTCTGCATGGGCATGTCCATGTCTCGGCGCAACATGACCGTTGGATCCAACTCAGACGGTGCAGATCGATCCTTTGTAGCACAAAGCGTGTGGGTGTGTTTGGTTGCATTCTCATCTAAATATAGTTGTTTCCTCTTCATGTATTTTTGTCAACCTACTAGTGTGGACTCCTGCACCCTTCATGCACTCTGCCAAACACCCAAAAGTGGGTGGAGAAGGGAAATTTTGCTCCCATCCCGTGCACCCTTCATACACCCTGCCTAACACTATTCATGCTTCATATGGTTCATGTTTCATGGAGTACTGTAGCCCCGTACTCTCCATTCACTGTGGACCTAGTTCTGTTAACATTGATCTCACCGTTCATTCTCGACCGGACAGTCGAAAAGCGGTACTATCTTACATATAGGAGTAGTTGACATGCGCACAACATCATTTGTTATCTTCATATCTTACTACACTAGCAACAAGATTGTGTAGTACTGACGTATGAACCATCGCACATGCCTAGTAGTAGGAGCACCGTGTATGTTCAAGTGGCTGCCGTGTTTCGCACTCCTCCGTCGTAAGAGTGGAAACTCTTACTGTAATCATTTTTTTCTTCAGAATGAAAAATAGTGGACACGCTCTACCGTGCGGATCCTCCTCCAGCCATGCACTAAATTACTCACTTTCGCCGACGTGTGGGACAGCCAGCACATGGGTCCACTAGCCATGCACTAAATTACTCCGTAGTAGAGTGATGGTAGACTACCCCGATCAAACCACCGCAGTAATGCCCAATGAGCCGTCAAATCACAAAACCCCCTACTTTCCAGCAGTAAGTTGGACGGACGAAGCAACCATCATTTCACTCTTCTCTCTCAGCTTCCTCTCTTGAAGAAAACCCCCCACTCGATTCGGTTCTCCCTCATCTCATTCCTCCTTTCACTCTTCTCTCTCAGCTTCCTCTCTTGGATGGACGCCGAAGCACCAGCCGACGTGATGTCTATGGCTCTGGCCAAAACCATTGAGGCTCATGGTACGAAGAAGCGCAAGCACCCCGCCGAGACTACCGCAGACAAGCTCAAAGCCATCGCCCTGTCCAAGCCCCCCTCTCTGGGATCCCTCATTAAGCAAGTCCAGGTAATGTCTCTTGTTGACGATCTTTTTCTCGATCTTGATCGTGTTTTTTCATCTAACATGCAGTACTAGTACTGGTAGTATAACTTTTTGGGTGATCTTGCATGTGATTTTAGTGTGCCAAATGATGGTTCTAAATTCCTCTTTTGACCAAAACATGCGAGAGGTTGACACTGATTTCTTATAGAGTACTTTAAACTACTCCCTCTGTCCCAAATTTCTTGTCTTAGATTTGTCTCGATACGGATGTATCTAATACTAAAATGTGACTTGATACATCCGTATCTAGACAAATCTAAGACAAGAATTTTGGGACGGAGGGAGTACTTTATGAACATCAATGCTACCTTTTAAGAGGGTATATTTGCCTCAGTAACTTGTGTTATGGATATTGCATGTAATCCCTCTGCTCTCATGCCTTTGAAGACATGTTCTAGTGTCTTTGTTCACTCATTTCTATGCGTATATGTAGTCATATATGGAGTATAATATCGAAAATCATCCTATATTTCTGAACGGAGGTAGTAATAAAATATGGTTTCTATTTGAATTAGAACCAGGTCCGCGGTGGAGATGAAGTTCTCAAAGTCATGTCGTGTGAACTGGAAGACCTGATGATGAGTTCTACTGCTGAACTATCCAGCTGTCGTGTTCTTGTCGCCACGTGTCCTGAACTAGTGTTTTCCTGCAGCATTGTTGTCAGGCGTGTTCTCGAGGTTGTACTTGACCACAACAATTTCCTGGCCGTGCCTTCGATTACGAAGGGTGTGGTTCTTGTAAAGCTTCCCAACAAATCTGATGCGGCATGTCTTCATCATCGTGTTTATGAGTGGAAAGACCACTCTGTTAGGTTCTCCAAGGTTGACAAGATGGTGATGGTGCATGTAGACATCTCACACGAAGTCCGTGGCCTAGTCAGTTATGCGGGTTTCATACTGTAGATCGGTGGCAAGAAATAGTATGCAGAGTTTAGTTAGTGCAACTTTGCTTGTCTGTAGTAAGTACTATTTTTCAATACTTGATTTGTGTTTGTGAACCCTGTATTGTTTATTAGTACTGCCGCTTTTGGTGTGTGCTCAGTCCTGAGAACGGTCCATGTTAATGTCTGTCCACTCAATTCAGATGCAGTATATTTTGAAGTATCCAGATCATATTTTTTGTGAGGACGATTTATCAATTATGGTTACACTCCAATATCTGTATGCATTGCAGGGTTTATCGCACCCACCAGGATTTCTAGTCCCATGGATGTTCGGTCCATACGATTTGTCACGACCTTTGGACTGTCCTGCTTGTGGGAGTAGGCGGGGCCCTGCATGCCACCCGTAGTTGGACGATCAATCTTCATTTAGTACTTCAACATAGTGATTTCCTAGTAAGGATTCTCTCGTGTCACATCAAGTAAATCTTATTGATTTACTGTCTAAATCTTATTGATTTAATGTCATGTTTTCTTTCTTTTCCTGCAATTTTACGATGCAGGTTTTGCCATGTGACATTCATCACAGAATAAACCGTTTGGTTTGCTCTACGATGGCTATTATTGCAGGTTTCACTTCTTATGTCGTGTCAAGAATGCTTGAAGGCACCGTCCATCACTTATATTATCGGAAAAAATTGGATCGACCATTTGTCTGAGTACGAGCTGAATCCCTATGATGAACTGCAGTTCGGTTTAACAAAAACGCCACAATTAGTCCTTCTTGCGTTTAAAAGAAATGAAGAAAAAAACTGGATCATGGTCACGGATCCTAGTCAAGTTAGAAAGCTGATCATAGCAGACCAGACATGATCAACGCTGTCTCGCACAGATCAATCACCGGCAGTTGCTCTAGCAGCAATGGCGGCCTCGACCGATCCAGTGAGGATTGGGCACCGACCGCGTCAGCGGATCAGTCTGATCTACCGGAGGATTGGGTATCGACACCGGCACCTGCTCCGACACCAACACCAGCTCTACAAGGAGTACCATCTCCGGCAGCAGCAGCGGCTTCGGCACCTGCACCAACACTTGCACTTGCATCTGCTCCGGCCCGTGCAGTTGCACCGGCAACAGCTGCAGTTCGCACTTCATATACCAAAGTCCTTACAAAAACCGACATGTCCACCTTCTTGGTAAGCATTGGCCGCCCAAGTGCTTCGTTCTTTTTTCTTTCCATGTTGTTTCACATGATTCACTGTGTTGATCTAACTATTTGGGTATGTCTTCTTGTTTGCAAACAGAGAATTCCTAGAGCAATGATGGAGTCGTTCAACAATCCAGGCGACCGCGGCCAAGTTTCTCTTACCATGCGCAGCCTTGGTGTGAATGAACCTGCTCAATATACTATAAGTACAAAGGATGGTCGCATGATGATTGATGCTAAAGGATGGTCAAGGTTCAAATCTAAATCATATCTTGCGGTAGGGGATGATGTCAAAATCGAACTTTCTCGGCAAGGAGAGCTGGTCCAAATCAACTTTGAAATTCTTGATGGCGACGCATAGCTGCCGAACTGATCTATCATCCGAGAGATTTTGATGTAATAATCTGGCATGGTGAAACAAGTGTCCTGTGTGTATAAGTAGTACGAAAGTATTATTTATCACATGGTATATCGTAAACAGAATTGCAACTCTGATTGCTGGTTAGGAACTGTCGTTCGATTTCATTCCAATAGATGCCGTGCTTTATTCAATTTTGTGTATTCGCCTTGCAACAGCATCTAAAACCAGCGCCGTACCGATCGCTTGCAATATGAAAAGCGATGAGGTAGAACACATGGGCCCCAAAACATGCAGGGTCGGCTTGCGGCCCAAAGTACAGAACTGTGAGCCTATCTTAGTATTATATTCTGAGTATTATATTCAGATTTCTCAAAAAAAATCTGAGTATTATATTCTGAGTATTATATTCAGATTTCTCAAAAAAAAACTAAGTATTATATTCTCAGCTGAACCCCCCAAAAAAAAGCTGAACCCCCATAATGTAACTATTGATGTCCATAATTCGGCTCCGCACCTTGACGGTCATGGCCGAATAAGTGAAACTTCTCCAGGAGCACAGAATTTTGGCAACATCTCATTGTCGGAAGAGACTAAAAGCATGGGGGGCAACCATATCTAGACTGGGTAATTGAGAACAAGGTTACATTCTCTTGGCATTTGTGCAATAATATTCGTCAGGAAAGAATAGAAGGCGGGAGGCCTCATGATTTTGCTGTTGTAAAAGCTAGAGTTGTGCAAATGATGCATTCACCAAGTACTATAGCATCCAATGTACCCCGTAAACAACTGCATAGTTTTGGCAACTCATTGCCGGAAGGATCTCAAAGCATTGGGGGGCAATCCCATGAGGAGTGGATGGAAATTGAGATGAAAAAGTTCAAAGCTCGCCAAGCTGAGATGTGCGCGAAAATTAGACAAGAGTGAGAAGACTTGCAAATTCAAAATTATAAATGTATTGATTCAGGTATCAAAGAAAATTCGGTTAATGAAAAAGCCGAATCAAATAGTATGTGTACCGAATCTATTGAAGGAAAATAGGATGCCAAGGAATTGGAGAGTCATTCAAAGGTGGAGCAAAGTATTATTCAAGTGATACAACCATCATGCTCTCCCGACATTTTGAAGAGGTATGCCTAGCAAGTAATTTACCTATTTCCAGATTTGGTCACAACTTCATATTTGATGCATCTATTAGAAAAATTCTCATAAGTAATTTTGAAAGACCAATGAAGAGGGGTAATTTACTAGTTAGCAATGAGATTGTTCTAGAGAATTTCGTTCAACCCATTGCGGCATTTATAAAGACCGGTAGTGAATTATTATTGCAGTCAAGGCTTTCCCCATTGCTTTATCTAATGTTCAAATCAAATTGGCTAGATTTGCTTATTTCTTACTTGGATTACACATGGTATCAGTTGAGACATGAATGTTCTAACTATATTTGTTTCAGAAATTTAAAGCCAAGGTTTAAATCTTTTGAGAAAACCAATGCCAGTATAGTTTCTTATTTAAATACATCGGAGATAGAGTGCAAAACACGATGCATGGCCCCTCGCGAGGGTCATGCGTTGTTGGTGCTGAAGATGGGCTGTACCAGGCCGTCGATGGAGCCATGCCACGGGCCGCATGCAGGCAAGTCTGGGTACCCCGGTTCCCAGAATGCCGACAGTAGCCCCCGTGCCCAAGGCACACTAGGACTTGGCTTTGAGGCGAAGCCAAAGGGCAAGGGCGAAGCGCCATGGGCCCTACCCACATGCGGCCTCGGTCGATGCATGGCGCTTGATGGGATGTGGGCATCTCCGCTTCTCCACGCAGCCTCGGCACCATCCTGGGCTGACAAAAAGGCTGGCGCCTGCCGCTGGGCCTTCATTGCCTTCCCTTCGTCTTGCTCCAGATCCCCTTCTCTCCTTGCCCAGGTCGCCTCCAGATCTGCCAACCTCTCCCCAGACATGGCGACCGAGAAAGCGAAGTCGGCAGCTCCTGCCGCGCGCTCGGCCTCCTCTCTTGAGTCGGTCCTCAGTGCATCCACCGTCACTGAGGAGAAGCATCTTGCCACCGTGCTCCCGCTGACGGTGAGCGATGCCAATGAGGGGAGGGAGACGACGCTCCGGGTAGGCTCCGCCGATCTAGAATCCTTGGGGGAAACCTTCTACCCCTTCTTCCTGCGCAGCGTCTTTGCTGGACTCGTCCCCCCTTCTCTAATTTCTTCTTCGCCATCCTCAACCATTACCAGATCCACGCCCTTCATCTTCATCCCAACTACATCCTCCTCCTGTCGATCTTCGCCTTCTACTGTGAGGCATTTGTGTCACATCCCAGTTAGACCATGCATTAGGGTGTGCATCATGTTTAAAATTTCATTTGAATTTGAAATGGGGAAGGCAGGAAACCCCAGAACACCCCCCCCCCCTTAATTCCACTAGGGTTTACTAAAAATTATTTCAATGAACCTGAAATGCCCTTCAAAATGCTCATCATCTTTGCTTTGGTTCAGAACCTATGTCAAAGGTGGTGCAACATTTTCTAGGTCATCTAAAGGTCCTTGGATTAATTCACAAGTTTTGAATTTGAGCATTTCAAATTATACAAAATATTTTAAATGTCCAAAAATTGCCAAACCAAAATGTTTCATGTTGGAAATAATCCAACAAGGGACCAGGAGCATTTTGGTGATTTTTAAAACTGTTTTGGTATTTTAGAAAACCCCACAAAGTTGCAGGATATTAGAAAAGACTAAAAAACAGAAAAACCTTACCTGACGCCCACCCGGCCCACCTGCTGCCCAGCCAGCAGCAGCCCGTGGCTGCTTGGCTCGGCAGGCAGCCAGTGCTTCGGCAAGGGCACCGCATGGGTGCCACGCACCTGGTCGCCGCCTCGCCGCTCCCTTCGCCAGCTGCCGACGAGGATCGTCCTCCCCCTCTCTCCCGAACCCCCTGGACACTCCCTCTCCTCCCTGGCTCGCTTCTCTCGCTCTCCCCCATCTTGGCCGGCCTTGCCGTCACAAGACCACCGCCGTAGTCGTGCTCCCCGCCGTCCATGCTCCTCCTCACCATGTCCAGGAGCTCCGCCGCACTCCGCTACCCCTAGCCAGCCGAGTCCCGCTCGCTCTAGCGCCCCGAGTCCATTCCACCGACCTCGACCGAGCTCGCCGTCGCCGGAGATCCCTTTCGTCGCCGCCGTCGCTCCGGTTCATCCCTGACCTCGACGAGGGCTTCTACAGGTCGCCCGTGAGCCTACCTAACTCCCCTTCCCTCTCTCTCGCGCCCTCGAGCAACATAGCGGCCGAGCCACGATCACCCGCACCCGCCGCCGTGGAGCTCGTCGCCGACGTGCTCCCGGTCACTCTCCGGCCACCCCAGGGTGTCCGTTGCACTCACCGCACCCCAAGGGGTCTACCCATGTACTCCCCGCACCTCACCGAGCCCTCTAACCCCAAGCCCGTCGTTGGCTGAACTCCCAGCGGCCGCCTGGCTCGTCGCCGGGCGGCAACTCCGTCCACCCCGACTAGCCCGGACTCCACCGGTAGTCGCGCGGGTTGCTCCTAAGCTACCGTATCTTCCTTCCATGACTTCGTTTGGTCGCGGAATCGCCAAACACACTCCCTCCGCCGTGTCGGGCTCGCCGGGCGGCTAGTCGCCGGCAGCGGCGTGGGCGTTGACCACTGCGGGCCCTCGTTGACCCCGACAGGTCACTGACAGATGGGGCCCAGCCCTGCTAACTAAATAGGTTAGTTTTAATTAAATTTTAATTAAGTTAATTACCCTGACATGCGGGACCCACTGGCAGGTTTGACCTGGACGTCCCTGTTGACTCTGACGTCATGCTGACGCATGGCTGACGTCTTAATTCAATTTCTGGATTTATTCTAATATAGTAAATTCCAGAATATAATTCAAATTTCAAATGCTTATAACTTTTATCTATAACTCCAAATGCAAAGATTTATATATGAAAAATTATCAGAAAAATCCACTCTATCCATTGGTACAGGTTTCATGCATGTTAAAACAAGTTAACTATGCTGATTAACCAGAATAAGATAATGCACCTTTAGGACTAACTCAAATGAGCTATCATTTGAATCCTTGATTCAAATGAGTTCATCCTCTGTTATTTCAGCTTGCATTAGGCCAACACACTTCCATATTGCCATGTCATAGCATGCATCATATTGTTGCATATTATCATGTGTGTTTACTTTCGGTGTGCTTTCATGATAGGTTCTGCCCCCGAGGATAACCTCGACTATCCATCTGAAGGGCAGTACTCTACCCCAGTTCCATCAGGCAAGCAACTCGTTGATCATTCCGATACAAACCCATGTTCTCGCTTCTGCTCTCGTTTACTGCATTAAGACAACGCGATTCAAACTGTTGTGTGCTGCGGTAGTTGAACCCACTTCCTTTGCATGACCTGTCATTGCCACGGTAACTAGATGAAACCCACTAGTATGTGTAGGAGTTGATTGAGCCATGTTTGTGATTCCTACCATGCTATGCTTGCTATGCTTAGAGGTGTCTGGTCGGGATCATCGGGATGATGAACTTGAGTGAAAGGTTGTGTTGGTTCGAGAGTGAAAGTGTTGAACACGATTTGGTAAAGGTATCGATGAGAGGCCATGTAGGAGTACATGGTGGGTTGTTTCATTGAAGCCGAACCTAAGAACAGAGATATGTGTTTGTGATCCATGAGACAGTTGCTACCACACATTGGGATCCTTAATTGACCCTCTCGGCTTCTTAACCACCCTTGTTCTTAGTCCGGAGTTGCAAGTAGTTTCGGTGTTTGTAGTATGTCTTTGGGGGCGCACGCATAGCGCTGACCTTAGGGGTGGGTTGTGTTGCGGTAGGCACGCGGGTCTGTACCGAAAGTGCCCGTTTGGTATCTCGGGAACCCTGCACACATCGTTCGGGGCTGTATGGGAAACCTCGGCGGACTCCTGCGGATGGAACCCGAATAGGCGATAAACCTGGACTAGGAACTTGAGTGTTTAGGTAGGCTGTGCCGACACCCACGTTGGGCTTCCGGCTTGAAAGTTGCCGAGTACATGTCGTAAACGGCGATAAGTGGTGAGAGCGTGTGTGAAGAAGTACACCCTGCAGGGTTAAATATGATCTATTCGAATAGCCGTGTCCACGGAGAAGGACTTCTGGGTTACCTATATCAGTTCATAGACAAGTAAATGGATACTACTAAAAGCCTCAAGATAAGTGTGAGTATCGTGGATGGCCCTCTCGTGGGATGACGAGAGAGGATCCACGATGGAGTATTGTGATGGTGATTAGTGGACTCGTGTACGACAAATGCTTTACAAAGTGTGTCACGTAGGATAGCTTAGCCAAGAGTCAAAGCTGGCTTGCTGCAAATAACTCCACCTCCTTGAGAATGTGCATGTATGATAGGATTCTGTGGTAAGACTTGCTGAGTACCTTTGTACTCATGTTTGCTTAATTACTGTTTTTCAGAGGACAATACTACCCCCTCCGACGGATTCTATGTAGATATTGACTTCGACGAGTGAACTAGCCACCCAGGTGGCGATCTAAGACTTGTGAAGGGCCATTGTAGATAGAAAGGCTCCAACAAGCTTTCTTTCTTTCTAGAGTCTGTACTCAGACTAGTTTGCTTCCGCATGTGCTTGTATGATTGTATGACTTGAGTGTTGGGTCAGGTGACCCCTACCTGTATGAATATGTTATGTATGACTCCTCGGAGCCTCTTAAATAAAGTACTTGAGTTGTAGACTTTTGTTGTGATGCCTTGTTGTATTTACTCATATCGGGCATATTGCGTGTATGATTGAAATGCTTGGTATGAGTGGGATCCGACAAACTAGTTGTTTATCCTTGGCAGCCTCTCATATGGGGACATCTTCTGAGCGATAGTAGTCCGCTACAGCCCGGTTCACCGGAGTCCTGCTAGCCCAGCACTACTGCTTGGACACTTGACTGGTCGGCATGTGTTTCATTTCGTTCCTATGTCTGTCCCCTCGGGGAAATGTCACGCGGTGATATTCGGAGTCCTGCCTAGCCTGCTACAGCCCGGGATACCGAATTCCTGTTAGCCCAGTGCTACAGCCCGAGTTCATACGTTGATGACCGACATGCTCGAAGTGATTCATGTATGCCTGTCCCCATAGGTTAGTGCCGCTTTGGGTTCACGACTAGCCATGTCGGCCCGGGTTCTTTGTCATATGGATGCTAGCGACACTATCATATACGTGAGCCAAAAGGCATAAACGGTCCCGGCCATGGTAAGGCGACACCTGTGGAATACCGTGCGTGAGGCCACAAAGTGATATGAGGTGTTACCAGCTAGGTCGATGTGACTTGGAATCGGGGTCCGACAGCGTTGGCATCGAGCGAAGCAGGGCTGCCTGTAGGTTCGCTAAGCCAAACTGGTCGAAGTTGAGTCTAGAAATGCTTTAGTTATATGTAGGGGAATTGATTGTGGGAGGGAACGTAAGGCTCTTTTTACTCCTTCACCTTATGCCTGCTGATTTGAGTCATCCTCTTCTCATTCGACGTGGGTATAGGATTAGGCTCTCCTCTCTCTATCAGGTTCACGTGTTACTAATCCGTAGTAACTTATAGGATTGTTGGTCACATCCTCACTTCAGCGTTACTAAATTCTAGTATGCTATCATTTGAACCAGAACCTTGATATGATGTTGTTGAGTGGGTTTGCAATCTGATTTTGAATGTCTCAAATCTGATTTTGAGCATTTACAGATGTTATGCTGCCCAATTTTTCCTAGAAATTCTAATGCCTTTGCATTGTGGCTGTGCTTTCAGATGGCCACCCGTTCCCAGAACCAAGTGGTTCGCCTGACCCGTTGCATTGGTGTGTGCGGTCACACGGCAATGTTGGTTAGGGTGATGATTGAGGCTGGTTATCGATGGTACCCTGAATATACCGTCGAGGAGCAGTTTAGGGATTTCAATCAAAGCCAATATCTATGCACGGTTCGGATTTATCCATCTTATCCCGGAGCTACTGAGCCACTTCACTGTTCTTATGGGCTCGGAATCACTATTGGAATGTCGATTGCAAGATGCAGCCTATTCCATGATGACTATTATTCGAGCCGTAACTGCCTTGGTGGGCAACACCGATTTCCGCTATATATGCCATCCCTCCACAGGGGCGCATGGCTATCTTCGTGGTTTGTACAGCGATGCATCCCATGAGGATTCACTCCTTCGCACTACTCTTGAGATCTTTGGAGGACAAGGACCGTGAGAACCGGGCCTTGCGTATGGAGCTATTTAATGCCCGTTCGACCACCGGCTACTCGACTAGGTTTGCACCTGCCGTGCAAGCCGGATATATGGACATGAGAGACTTGTATCCTGTGCGGGCGAGTCTGCCAGATTTTATGGAGTGGCGTGAGGTTGGAGGCATCACTCCTCCTCGTGGGCCTCGTCTGCCACCGTTTGTTGGACCACGGCCACATCCGAGTCCTTATGGTCCACAGGCCCCACAGGATTGTTTGTTTCCGGATGATCATGTTCCACTTCCAGGCTTGGGTGGTGACTTCTATGAGGACTACTATGGAGCTGCCTGAGTTAGTAGTAGTATTCCTAGTGTGGTACTAGTTGTATTTCCACCGTCCTGCGTGACTTGTGGAATACGACTTAATGTGTATCGTTCCGGAAGTGTAGAAAAATAATGTATAGGTGTTGGGATGCTTCCGATAAGATGTAACGCCTTTCCTTATGGTTGTACTCCGTCAGGCTTGTACTAAACTATGAATGGTGTGTATGACCGTTGGTATATATATATGGCAGTTTTATATTACCATGTCATACGGATGAACATCTTTGCATTCCATGCTGTCCATTACCTTCTGCACTTCCTTGTTAAATTCTGCCATCCTGGTTTAAACCTTTGCTTTGTCTCCTAGGATGGTCAACACCATAACACTCCTCTGCTGCTCCGGGCGGGGAGAAGCTAGTGCAGCCGAAATGTGAATCTGCCGCAACCGCCATCTTTGGCCGAGGTTATGCCGGAAGCAGAGCATAATAAGCGTGAAACCAATAAACTTCTTTGGAGCGGATTGAACAAAACACCGCCGCCAGCCAAGAAATGATGTGGTTTCACTCAACGACTTCGTCAAAAGCTGTATCCCCCAAAGTTCAAATATTCCGTCGAGCCACTCGACGCAGATGATTGGCTTCGCAGCATCCACCACAAGCTGCGTTCCGCCAACGTGGCTGAGGCTGACAAGGTTACCTTTGCCGTTATCATCTGGAAGGCCCTGCTAGTCTCTGGTGGGAAAATTATGAGGCTATGCGTCCGGTTGGACAAATTACAACTTGGGCTGAATTCAGTGCCGCCTTCCGTGAGCATCATATTCCAGAAGGTCTTATGGACCGCAAAAGGGAGGAATTCTGCAGTTTCACCCAAGGTAGGCTGACAGTGGATGCCTACAGCCGTGAATTTGGGAGGTTAGCACGTTATGCTCCCGAAGAAGTTTCTACCGATGCCAAGAAGCAGGCAAGGTTCCGCAAGGGACTTAGCCCTGAGCTACGTCGAGACCTTCGTGCGCATGAGTGCACCTCTTTTCGAAGCTAGTCAATAAGGCTATCGGCCTTGGCCCAGGCAGACTGATTTTGAGGCTTCGCGCAAGCACATCCGTGACTCTGGATCTTCGTCCGGCTCTGGATCCCAGAAGCGCCGGGTTTGGGTTCCACATACTGCTCTACCACCCAGGTTCACCCCGAGGCCATCCTTTGAGGCGCCTCGCCCCAACCAGCAGTATCTTCCGCCCAAGACTTATGGAGGTCCCACTGCTAATGCTGCTCCACGTCCAAATGTGATAACTTGCTTCAAGTGTGGAGAGACGGGCCACTATATCCGAGAGTGCCCCCAGAACAACCCCAGTCAAGTTGGGAAGTTCATTGGCACGCGGCAAGCCAGGAAAGGTGCCCTATGCTAAACCAGTTGCCACCGCTCGTGGCCATGTCAACTATGTCTCTGAAGAAACCTATGAGGATCCCAACGTCGTCCTCGATGCGCTCCTTGTTAATTGCCATCCGCAACTGTTCTATTTGATATGGAGCATCTCATTCATTTATTTCGAGAGCTATGCTCGATTGCACAACACCACATTCTCGTGACATGCATACCTCCATGGAAATTCAAACTCCTGGTTCTAGATGGCAAACCTCTAGAATAAGTCATGATAATGAAATTCTTGTCGATGCATTAGTCTTTCTTGCTTCTCTAATAGCTCTCAAGTCCTCGGACATAAACATCATCTTGGGTATGGACTGGATGTCAGCCCATTATGCTAAGATTGATTGCTCTACTAGAACTGTTCAACTTACCCATCCTTCGGGCAAGACAGTAAATGTTTTAACCCGAGTGTCTAAGCGCCAGCTTTAATCCTTAAATGCCAACCCCCTTCCAGACCTCGAAGATATTCCGGTAGTCCATGACTTCCCGGATGTCTTTCCAGAGGAACTGCCAGGTGTTCCACCTGACAGGGATGTCGAGTTCGTGATAGATCTTGTTCCCGGAACCGTCCCAATCTCTAGAAGACCTTATAAGATGGCACCCCTAGAACTAGCTGAACTTAAGAAACAACTCGATGAGTCCTTGCAAAAGGGTTTCATCCGTCCTAGTTCATCTCCATGGGCTTGCCCCGTCCTCTTCGTCAGGAAGAAGGATGGTACGGATCGGATGGTTGTAGATTACCGACCTGTTAACTTGGTCACTATCAAGAACAAGTATCCGCTCCCCAGGATCAACGATCTGTATGATCAGCTCGCTGGATCCTCGATCTTTTCAAGATGGATTTGAGGTTGGGCTACCATCAAATCAAAATCAAGAACGGGGACATTCCTAAAACGGCTTTTGTTACTCGTTATGGCCAATACGAGTACACCGTCATGTCTTTCGGTTTAACCACTGCTCCAGCCACCTTCTCTCGGTTAATGAACTCAATATTCATGGAGTACTTGGATAAATTCGTCGTGGTATACCTCGATGATATACTCATCTACTCCAAGAATGAGGAAGAACATGCCGAACATCTAAGGCTAGTATTGACGAAACTTCGAGAGCACCGCCTTTATGCCAAATTCTCTAAGTGTGAATTTTGGTTACCAGAAGTGACCTATCTAGGCCATGTAATCTCTGGTAAGGGCATTGCTGTCAATCCTGAGCGAGTTCAAGCCGTCCTTGATTGGACTCCACCTGAATCGGTCAAGCAAGTTCAGAGTTTCCTCGGTCTAGCGAGCTATTGCCGCCGCTTCGTCGAGAATTTCTCTAAAGTTGCTAAACCTCTAACCGAACTCCTCAAGAAAGATAAGAAGTTCGAATGGACGCCACAAAGTGGTTCAGCTTTCAGAGGCGAAAAGGACGCTGACATCTGCTCCCGTACTTGTTCCACCAGATTTCTCTAAGGACTTTATTATCTATTGCGACGCCTCATGACAAGGACTAGGTTGCATACTCATGCAAGATCATCGTGTGATTGCCTCGCCTCTCGGCGATTCGTCCACATGAGGATAACTACCCCACACACGATCTAGAGTTTGCAGCGATGGTTCATGCACTCAAAACCTGGCGACATTACCTTACGGGTAATCGTTGCGAAATCTACACCGATCACCAAAGTCTGAAATATATCTTCACCCAGCGGATTTGAATCTCGGGCAAAGACGTTGGGTTGAGTTGATTACAGATTTCGACTTAGGAATATCTTACACCCCGGCAAAGCCAATGTCATGGCTGACGCACTAAGTCGCAAATCTTATTGTAACAATCTGATGTTACAACAAAGTCAACCATTTCTCCACGAGGAATTTCGTAAGCTTAATCTTCACATTGTTCCTCGAGGATTCCTTTCCACCCTGGTGGCGAAACCCAACCTTACGGATCGAATCATAGCTGCTCAGCAGTATGATAGGGGAATATCTCGGATCAAGGAGAACATTGTTAGCGGAGCTGCTAAGTGTTTCTCCATAGACGAACGAGGTGTTGTCTTCTTTGAGAACCGCTTAGTGGTTCCCAAGAAACAACAGCTACGGCAATTGATCCTTAAGGAAGCTCATGACTCTCCTCTCACCATTCATCCCGGTAGTACTAAAATGTATCAAGATCTCTGACAGAGGTTTTGGTGGACTAGGATGAAGAGAGAAATCGCTCAATACATTGCTAATTGCGGCGTCGTCGTCGAGTTAAAAGCGAGCATCAACGGCCTCTTTGGTACCCTCCAACCTTTGGAAATTCCTGAATGGAAATGGGATAAAATCGGTATGGATTTCATTACCGGGTTTCCCAGGACCAAGAGAGGGAATAATGCTATCTTCGTTGTCGTCGATCGTCTTTCCAAAGTAGCCCACTTCCTACCTATTCGTGAGAGTATAACCGCTAGCCAGCTAGCTGATTTGTACATCTCTCGAATAGTGTCTCTTCATGGTATTCCATTAGAGATTAACTCAGACCGTGGAAGTCTCTTCACCTCTCGATTTTGGGAAAGTTTCCAAAACGCCATGGGAACTCGTCTCTCCTTTAGCACCGCTTTCCATCCTCAATCAAGTGGTCAAGTAGAACGAGTCAATCAAATCCTAGAGGATATGCTTCGAGCTTCATCATCTCTTCGGCATGAATTGGGAGAAATGCCTTCCATTCGCCGAGTTCGCTTATAACAATAGTTATCAAGCCAGCCCGGCAAAGCCCCTTTTGAAGTTCTTTATGGACGGAAATGTCGAGCATACTCTTAACTGGTCGTAAACCGGGAGAGACAACTCTTTGGCCGGACATGATTCAGGAAGCGTAAGAGCAGGTTCGCGTTATGCGTGAGAAATTGAAAACAGCCCAATCTCGTCAAAAGAGCCAATATGACCGCAAGCATAAGCCTATGACTTATGAAATTGGCGAGAAGGCTTACCTTCGGTTACTCCTTTGAAGGGAACCCATCGGTTCGGTATCAAAGGCAAGTTGGCTCCTCGTTACATTGGACCCTTTCGCATTCTTGCCAAACGAGGAGAAGTTGCCTACCAATTGGAACTACCTCCGCATCTTTCCAGAGTCCATGATGTCTTCCACGTTTCCCAACTCAGGCGTTGCTTCTCGGATCCTATCCGTGGAGTAGACCACGAAATGCTTGATCTCCAAGATAACCTCACCTATCGAGAATATCCCATTCGTATCCTCGATCAAGCCGAGCGTACCACTCGACGTCGGAATATCAAGTTTCTAAAGGTTCAATGGTCAAACCATTCCGAGCAAGAAGCAACTTGGGAAAGGGAGGATCGTCTTCGATTTGAGTATCCCACCTTTTTCGCATGAGATCCTAAATCTCGGGACGAGATTCTTTTGAGTGGGGGTGAGTTGTCACATCCCAGTTAGACCATGCATTAGGGTGTGCATCATGTTTAAAATTTCATTTGAATTTGAAATGGGGAAGGCAGGAAACCCCAGAACACCCCCCCCCCCCCCTTAATTCAACTAGGGTTTACTAAAAATTATTTCAATGAACCTGAAATGCCCTTCAAAATGCTCATCATCTTTGCTTTGGTTCAGAACCTATGTCAAAGGTGGTGCAACATTTTCTAGGTCATCTAAAGGTCCTTGGATTAATTCACAAGTTTTGAATTTGAGCATTTCAAATTATACAAAATATTTTAAATGTCCAAAATTGCCAAACCAAAATGTTTCATGTTGGAAATAATCCAACAAGGGACCAGGAGCATTTTGGTGATTTTTAAAACTGTTTTGGTATTTTAGAAAACCCCACAAAGTTGCAGGAAATTAGAAAAGACTAAAAACAGAAAAACCTTACCTGACGCCCACCCGGCCCACCTGCCGCCCAGCCAATCAATCAGGGCTGCTTGGCTCGGCCAGCAGGCAGCCAGTGCCGGGCGGCTGGCACTGCATGGGTGCCACGCACCTGGTCGCCACGCTCCCTTCGCCACAAGCCGACGAGGATCGTCCTCCCTCTCTCCCGAACCCCTGGACACTCCCTCTCCTCCACTGGCTCGCTTCTCTCGCTCTCCCCATCTTGGCCGACGCCGTCTCGCCACCGCCCGCCGTAAGTCGTGCTCCCCGCCGTCCATGCTCCTCCTCACCATGTCCAGGAGCTCCGCCAGACTCCGCTACCCCTAGCCCGGCGAGTCCGCTCGCTCTAAGCGCCTGAGTCCATTCCACCGACCTCGACCGAGCTCGCCCGTCACGGAGATCCCTTTCGTCGCCGCCGTCGCTCCGGTTCATCCCCGACCTCGACGAGGGCTTCTACACGTCGCCCGTGAGCCTACCTAACTCCCCTTCCCTCTCTCTCGCGCCCTCGAGCAACATCGCGGCCGAGCCACGATCACCCGCACCCGCCGCCGTGGAGCTCGTCGCCGACGTGCTCCCGGTCACTCTCCGGCCACCCCAGGGTGTCCGTTGCACTCACCGCACCCCAAGGGGTCTACCCATGTACTCCCGCACCTCACCGAGCCCTCTAACCCCAAGCCCGTCGTTGGTCAAGCACTTTCGGCGGCCGCCTAGCTCGTCGCCGGCGCCAACTCCGTCCACCCCGACCCCAACTGACTCCACCAGTAGTCGCAGGTTGCTCCTAGCTACCCGTAGCTACCTTCCGCGACTCGTTTGGTCGCCGGAATCGCCAAACACACTCCCTCCGCCGTGTCGGGCTCGCCAATGGCTAGTCGCCGTGCAAGCCGGCGTGGGCGTTGACCACTGCGGGCCCTCGTTGACCGACAGTCAGCGGCGAGATGGGGCCCAGCCTTGCTAACTAAATAGGTTAGTTTTAATTAAATTTTAATTAAGTTAATTACCCTGACATGCGGGACCCATGGCAGGTTTGACCTGGACGTCCTGATTGACTCGACGGCGTCATCTTTGGCGCATGGCTGACGTCTTAATTCAATTTCTGGATTTATTCTAATATAGTAAATTCCAGAATATAATTCAAATTTCAAATGCTTATAACTTTTATTCTATAACTCCAAATGCAAAGATTTATATATGAAAAATTATAAGAAAAATCCACTCTATCCATTGGTACAGGTTTCATGCATGTTAAAACAAGTTAACTATGCTGATTAACCAGAATAAGATAATGCACCTTTAGGACTAACTCAAATGAGCTATCATTTGAATCCTTGATTCAAATGAGTTCATCCTCTGTTATTTCAGCTTGCATTAGGCCAACACACTTCCATATTGCCATGTCATAGCATGCATCATATTGTTGCATATTATCATGTGTGTTTACTTTCGGTGTGCTTTCATGATAGGTTCTGCCCCCGAGGATAACCTCGACTATCCATCTGAAGGCGTACTCTACCCCAGTTCCATCGGGCAAGCAACTCGTTGATCATTCCGATACAAACCCATGTTCTCGCTACGCTCTCGTTTCTTGCATTAAGACAACGCGATTCAAACTGTTGTGTGCTGCGGTAGTTGAACCCACTTCCTTTGCATGACCTGTCATTGCCACAATAACTAGATGAAACCCCCTAGTATGAGTTGGAGTTGATTGAGCCATGTTTGTGATTCCTACCATGCTATGCTTGCTATGCTTAGAGTTGTGTCAGGTCTGGCTCATCGGGATGATGAACCTGGAGTGAAAGGTTGTGTTGGTTCGAGAGTGAAAGTGTTGAACACGATTTGGTAAAGGTATCGATGAGAGGCCATGTAGGAGTACATGGTGGGTTGTTTCATTGAAGCGAACCTAAGAACTGAGATCTGTGTTTGTGATCCATGAGACAGTTGCTACCACACATTGGGATCCTTAATTGACCCTCTCGGCTTCTTAACCACCCTTGTTCTTAGTCCGGGAGTTGCAAGTAGTTTCTGGTGTTTGTAGTATGCTGGGGGCCGCACGCAACGCTGACCTTAGGGGTGGGTTGTGTTGCGGTAGGCACGTGGCCCGGTGTACCGAGTGCCCGTTTGGTATCTCGGGAACCCTGCACACATCGTTCGGGGCTGTATGGGAAACCTCGGCCGGACTCCCTGCGGATGGAACCCGAATAGGCGATAAACCTGGACTACTTGAGCGTTTAGGTAGGCTGTGCCGACACCCACGTTGGGCTTCCGCTTGAAGGTTGCCGAGTACATGTCGTTTAAACGGCGATAAGTGGTGAGAGCGTGTGTGAAGAAGTACACCCCTGCAGGGTTAAATATGATCTATTCGAATAGCCGTGTCCACGGAGAAGGACTTCTGGGTTACCTATATCAGTTCATAGACAAGTAAATGGATACTACTAAAAGCCTCAAGATAAGTGTGAGTATCGTGGATGGCCCTCTCGTGGGATGACGAGAGAGGATCCACGATGGAGTATTGTGATGGTGATTAGTGGACTCGTGTGCGACAAATGCTTTACAAAGTGTGTCACGTGGGATAGCTTAGCCAAGAGTCAAAGCTGGCTTGCTGCAAATAACTCCACCTCCTTCTTGAGAATGTGCATGTATGATAGGATTACGTGGTAAGACTTCTTTGAGTACCTTTGTACTCATGTTTGCTTAATTACTGTTTTCAGAGGACAATACTACCCTCCGACGGATTCTATGTAGATATTGACTTGACGAGTGAACTAGCCACCCGGTGGCGATCTAAGACTTGTGAAGGGCCATTGTAGATAGAAAGGCTCCAACAAGCTTTCTTTCTTTCTAGAGTCTGTACTGACTAGTTTGCTTCCGCATGTGCTTGTATGATTGTATGACTTGAGTGTTGGGTCGTGACCCCTACCTGTATGAATATGTTATGTATGGCTCCTCGGGCCTCTTAAATAAAGTACTTGAGTTGTAGACTTTTGTTGTGATGCCTTGTTGTATTTACTCATATCGGGCATATTATGCGTGTATGATAGAAATGCTTGGTATGAGTGGGATCCTACAAACTAGTTGTTTATTCTTGGCAGCCTCTCATATGGGGAAATGTAGTCTCGTGCTTCCGAGCGATAGTAGTCCGCTACAGCCCGGTTCACCGGAGTCCTGCTAGCCCAGCACTACTGCTTGGACACTTGACTGGCCGGCATGTGTTTCATTTCGTTCCTATGTCTGTCCCCTCGGGGAAATGTCACGCGGTGATATTCGGAGTCCTGCCTAGCCTGCTACAGCCCGGGATACCGGAGTCCTGTTAGCCCAGTGCTACAGCCCGAGTTCGTACGTTGCTGACCGACATGCTCGAAGTGATTCATGTATGCCTGTCCCCATAGGTTAGTGCCGCTTTGGGTTCACGACTAGCCATGTCGGCCCGGGTTCTTTGTCATATGGATGCTAGCGACACTATCATATACGTGAGCCAAAAGGCGCAAACAGTCCCGGCCATGGTAAGGCGACACCCGTGGGAATACCGTGCGTGAGGCCACAAAGTGATATGAGGTGTTACCAGCTAGGTCGATGTGACTTGGAATCGGGGTCCTGACAATTTGTGGGGGTGGCGCCCTCTATTGCGCTATTCCGCCACTTCTTCTACCTCCAGACGGGCAGCACCCAGTGCTCCGGGTGCGTCTGCTTCGTCTCATCTCATGGCTGCAACGCGATCACGAGGGCCGGGAAGAAGGTGGAGGACTTCTGGCACAAGTGGATCTTCATGGACGCCAAGCACTCTCACGCTCGGCTGGATTTGCCGACCTCGTTGCCGACGAAGCTGGACCTGTGGGCTCACGAGGAGCTCACTGACCCTCGAGTGGAGCTACTGCTGGAGAAGATGATGGCTAACCTGAAGGTGGAGAAGCTGACAAGGGCCATGCTCATCAGGGAGTTCCTGACACAGTGCCTGGCCCCGCTCCAGGCGCACTCGTGCACTCTATGGAGCTTCAAGGGCACGGAAGACGGCCTTCGGCTGTGCCCGGACGACCTATCCGATGAGGAGCTGAGCAAGGCCGTGCGCACCTTGCTCGAGAAGGACCTGAATGGCCTCTCAGAAGCCTGTCTCCCGCTGTACCACCACGACGACGTAGAGAAGGTAGCCGCCGCCATGCCCATCTTCAATGAGCGGGGGCTCGTGCCACTGAAGCCTTCCTAGCCCCCTAGCTCCCCGGTGTCGGTGTCCTCCGGCGAGCACTCCAGTGAGGAGGGGGAGGAGGACTCGGAAGCGACCTTGGAGTGGGTGGGGGAGACCTCTCCCCCGCGGCAGAGCGAGCTCCTCCACGCCCTTTCCAATGATGACGACACCGATGAGTACCTGGTCGAGGGATCGCCGCGCTCCACCGGGGTTGCGACGAGGTCCGGGGGCACCCCTCTGAGGAGGCTGAAGTAGGGGACCACGAAGAAGGACTTTCTCAGGGCGACGCCTCCGCCTTGTCGCCAGCCGCCACCATAGCAGAGCCGGTCGTCGCGCTCTCGTCCGCTCCTGAGAGCGCGACGAAGCTCATGCCCAGGAAGCTTGGGGTGCCGCGCTCCTGGCTAGAGGAAGGCGTACGTGGCTGATGATGAGTAAGTATTTTACCTTGTTACTGCTTCTCATTCTGGATGTCGTGCTCATGACGTCTTCCTTCTGGTGGCCAGGCTGCAGCCGGTGCTGAAAAGGAGGAGGGAGGAGGCCAGGGTCTCCGAGGCCAGGGCCTCCGAGGCCAAGTAGCCTGTCGCGGCCACGGCGACTCTGGTGCAGGAAGAAGAGGCTGGCTCACGTTCTCCTGCGATGGGGCTGGCCTTTCGAGGCTCAGGGGTCCAGCCTCAGGAGAGGGCCACCCCTGTTGTCAAGCTGACTCCGGAGGCGCCCGCCTCCAGCGCACCCGCTGGGGTCTGAGGGCTCCGGAGCCCCCTGCTGTCCTTGCTGTTGTTGCCTCGCCAGCCCAGGCACCGGTACCACCTTCTCCCCAAGCCATCATGCTGGTGGACCATGGCTCCTCTGCCGTGCCCAGCACTCTGGAGGATCCCTTCACCGTGCTGGACCGGCTCCAGGCTGATCTTCAGGGCGCCAACCGACGCATGGTGACGGGGCTGGTCTCGAGGTGGCTCCAGGCCGACTCGTCCATCAGGACAGCCTGGGGCCAAGCCGAGGAGGGCAGGAAGGTGGCCGGCGTGGCCGCAGCTGCTTGCGATGCAGCATTGACCGACGCAGCGGGCGCCGAGGAACACTGCCGCACGGTGGAAGCCGAGCTGAAGACCCTTCATGACAAGCAGGCCACTTGCCCCCGCCTGCTTGTGGAGCAGGAGGAGGGGCTCAAGGCCCGAGAGGACGTTCTTGTCGACCGTTGCATCGAGCTGGAGCAAGCGGCCCAGGAACAGGCTGCGGAATGGAAGCGCCTAGCGAAGCTGAAGGGGGAGACGGAGGTGGCCCAGGCGTCCTACACCAAGCTCGTCTCCAAGGAGACGGCCCGGCTGGAGGCCAGGGAGAAGTCCCTCACCGCGGCTGAGAAGGCAGCGGCCACGGGGCGTGACACCTTCGTCTCCCTCGAGCTGAGGTCGGGCACTGCATGGCCTTTATGGGGAAGGGTACGAGAAGCCGCTAGCGGCTCCGGAGGAGGGCCCCACCGGACTTCTTCCCAAGCTTTCCATGATGCTCGAGGGTATTGTTGCCCGAGTGGCCCCCCTGGTGGAGGTGGAAGCTCGCGCGCTCTTCGCCTCTGCCGTGAGGCGCATCTTCGGCCACCTCCACCTTCGGGACCCAAGCTTCGATCTTCGTGCGTTGCGTGAACTTGTGGATCCTGAGCTCCACGACACTGCCGCTGAGGCCGTGAAGAAACAGGTGGAGGCCCTGCTACAGAAGTTCCTCAGCGTCGACCCCGTGACTGCGGCTGATGGCAAGGATGGCGGCGACGCTATCGATGATGGGCCTCCCCAGGCGGGCGACTGTTGTGTCCAAGGCTGAGGAAGAGGCTCGATGGCGGTGCTTCCCCCTGTTTTAACCCTGTAACATTTATCGTGCCTTGTGGAGGCGTAAAAACTTAGGCTTTGAGCTTTTAAGAGACAATATGCTTTGTAATAATTTGCTAGGATTCCGCGATTTCCTTTCCGTTTGCTTTAGTGTTCTGCGTCGGCAGGGCCCGGCCCCGCGTATACCTCAGCCGCCGTTGGGTCAACCGGATTACCAGGACAAGACCAAGCGGTGAGGGGCTACGTGACCAGTGAGGCTCCTGAGTCGCGATACTCAGGAGTCCCCCTTGATGTACGAACATGCCTGGGGAAGGAGATGCGAGTGTAGGTTTTAGCGTTCTGCGTCGGCAGGGCCCGGCACGCACATACCTCAGCCGCCGTTGGGTGTTCCGAATCACCAGTACGAGACCAAGGGGTGGGGGGCTACGTGACCAGTGAGGCTTGTGAGTCGCGATGCTCAAGAGTCCCCCTTGACATACGAACAAGGCTCCATACCTTTCCTCGCCGGGCTCTCGCTCGGGAGGGGCGCGCGAAGACCAGGTCCGATGGCCCTGGTGAGGTGGCCAATGTCAGGCGTGACCTGAGCGTAGCCCCCATGCCCAGCCCCTCGCGCGACTCTCCTGAGGGGAAAGCGATGCGGTGAGGCTGAGCAGCAAGCCTAGTGGCTCTTCTGAGGTTAGTGCAGCCGTTAGGCTGCCCTAAGTTGTTTATTCACCAGCGTGGAGCATGGTGCTTCCGCTCTTGCACGAGCATAGCCGCTCCTCGACCATGTCGTCCGTCAGCGCGGAGCATGGGGCTTCCACTAGTACGTTGGTGGGAGCTCCCTCTTAGGGGAGACTCCGGGGCGTGTACAGCCCCGTCATGACACGTGGCTTGCACGGCAAGACTAGAGGAGGTGTGTATGGGCACTCGTGAGCCAGCGCGGGACTCACGAGGCCCTACCTCAAGGCGGGTTGTGCCTGAATTTGATCCGGAACACTTGTGATTGACCTGCGAAATTGTTAGGCAGCCTGCGCCAAGTGATATCCTGAGGATATCGCATGAGAAGCCCAAACACCAATGACCCCAGGAGGTGACGTGAACGGGACCGGCCCGCCAGACAGAGCTCAGCCGTTGGGTTTGTCAACGCTGCAGGGATGGAACCAAGCACAGACGCCGTGCCTAGTCTTCTCATGCAAAGATCATGAAGAAAGACAACCGGAGCGCGTCTCCCATGGAGGCGAGGCACCGGGTCGCGCGCCCTATCTTATCCGCTCACGATTAGCTCATGTGAGAACATGGCACCAAGGACCATGGGAGGTGACGTGCATGGGAGCTGCCCCGCAAGCCAGAGCCCAGCCAGTTGGGTCTAGTGGCGCTGCAGTGACGGACCCGACCACAGACGTCGTGCCAGTCCTTAATCATGAGGCGGTCGTGAGCGGGTTTGCAAGGGCGTACAACGTTCATGGCGACGAAGCACCGTATGCATATGTGATAATCATAAAACAACTCATGGAAGGGTAAAGCCGATTACGATAGATGCAAAGAACGATACATGCCACAGGGATGGGCCCATGCGGCCTGGGGATAATGCAGCCCGAGGGGCGCCGCCAACTGAACAAACCAAAAAGTGTCACCTGGCACCGTTGTTGAAGAAGTGTTGAAGTAGCTGAAGACGCCTGCTGTAGAAGTCGCTCCTGCTACCTCTTGAGCACTGCATTGGTTTTCCCTTGAAGAGGAAATGGTGATGCAGCAAAGTAGCGTAAGTATTTCCCTCAGTTTGAGAACCAAGGTATCAATCCAGTAGGAGACTACACGCAAGTCGCCTTGTACCTAGACAAACAAATAAGAACCTTGCAACCAACACGATAAATGGGTTATTAATCCCTTCATGGCCACTTGCAAAAGTGAGATCTGATAGAGATAATAAGATAAATATTTTTGGTATTTTTGTTGTATAGATTGAAAAGTAAAAATTGCAAAATAAACGGCGACTGAAAGAGCTAGCTGAAGGGAGATTAATATGATGGAAAATAGACCCAGGGGCCATAGGTTTCACTAGTGGCTTCTCTCAAGACAGCAAATTCTATGGTGGGTGAACAAATTACTGTCGAGCAATTGATAGAAAAGCACATAGTTATGAGAATATCTAGGCATGATCATGTATATAGGCATCACGTCCGCGAAAAGTAGACCAAAAAAATTCTGCATCTACTATATTACTCCACACATCGACCGCTATCCAGCATGCATCTAGAGTATTAAGTTCATAAGAACAGAGTAACGCATTAGGCAAGATGACATGATGTAGAGGGATAAACTCAAGCAATATGATATAAACCCCATATTTTATCCTCGATGGAAACAATACAATACGTGCCTTGCTGCCCTAACATCCTTTGGGAAAGGACACACAAGATTGAACCCAAAGCTAAGCACTTCTCCCATTGCAAGAAAGATCAATCTAGTAGGCCAAACCAAAATGATAATTCAAAGAGACTTGCAAAGATATCAAATCATACATAAAAGAATTCAGAGGAGATTCAAATATTGTTCATAGATAATCTTGATCATAAACCCACAATTCATCAGATCTCGACATACACACATAAAAAGAATTACATCGAATAGATCTCCAAGAGAATCGAGGAGAACTTTGTATTGAGATCCAAAGAGAGAGAAGAAGCCATCTAGCTAATAACTATGGACCCGAAGGTTTGAGGTAAACTACTCACACATCATCGGAGAGGCTATGGTGTTGATGTAGAAGCCCTCAGTGATCGATTCCCCCTCCGGCGGAGCACCGGAAAAGGCCCCAAGATGGGATCTCACGGGTACATAAGGTTGCGGTGGTGGAAATAGGGTTTCATGGTGCTCCTAGATGATTTTGGGGTATATGAATATATATAGGCGAAAGAAGTCGATTGGGGGAAGCACGAGGGGCCCACGAGGGTGGGGTCGTGCCTACCCCCCTGGGCGCGCCTCCCTGCCTCATGGCCACCTCGTCGCTTCGTTGACGTCCACTCCAAGTATCCTGGATTGCGTTTGTTCCAAAAATAACTCTCCCGAAGGTTTCATTCCGTTTGGATTCCGTATGATATTCCTTTTCTGCGAAACACTGAAATAGGCAAAAAACAGCAATTTGCACTTGGCCTTTGGTTAGTAGGTTAGTCCGAAAAATAATATAAAAGTGTATAATAAAGCCCATTAAACATCCAAAATAGATAATATAATAGCATGGAAGAATAAAAAATTATAGATACGTTGGAGACGTATCAGCTCCTCACGATTCATCCGGGTCCTGAACCTCGTGAAGCTCCGGAGGCCCGGGAGGCTCGCGAGGATCCTGAGCCGCCTCCGATAGGATCGCCTGACGTCTGGCCTCGTGAGCCGCCAGGACGCCCTGCATGTGGTGCTAGTGCATGGCAGCCCTGTTCAGCAAACCGAAATGCATGCGGACGTAGTTGTGAGGGGGGCCCTCGCACTAGCTAACATGGGATGGCCAGAAGAGCTCCTGTGATGTGGCTGTGTTGAGCCCTTGGACGTTGATGTAGACGCGCAGCTCTCTACCCTCGTCAGGGACAACAGATGCACTAGGGGGTGTGTGGCGCTCTCCACGCATGGCTTGCGCCCCTTGAAGCTCCTTGATCGCCTTGGTCATGAACTCCACGAGCACTGGCGCCTTGCGCCCTGCGCTCTCTTCGCGGAAACGCGCGTTGAAGCACGCCTCCACATGGTGCCTGAGCGCCTCCCTCATGACATTGTCCAGATCGGAGGCCCTCTAGAGGCGAGCCCTCGAGCCCAGCTCAGAGGGGCGTCGGGTGCACCTTCCTATGCAAGAGGGGATGGCGCCCCGTTAGTGGGCGCAGGTCCTGAGGCAGGGCCACCGTCCGCTCCATCCTCCTGAGGCCCTCAGTGGAGAAGCTACTTCTTCTTCTTGGGGATAGCCTCGGGAGGGTAGACAGCACCCTCGTCATCTGGGTTCTCAACCACCGCAGCCTGGTAGGCGCGCTCGAGGGAGCACAACGCGTCCTTTTTGTCGTAGGCGACCGTGATGATGCCGCAACTTCCTGGCATCTTGAGGACATTGTAGCCGTGATGCGTTGCAGCCATGAACTTGGACAGGGCCGGATACCTGGCGTTATACGGGAGGCGAATGTGGGCGACGTCGAAGTCGATGAGCTTAGTGTGGTAGTTGTCGTGCTTGCCGAAGGTGACAGGGAGGCGGATCTGCCCTATCGGGGTGGTGGAGCCATCGGTTACTCCTGAGAAAGGCTTGGTAGGCTGAAGCTTGTCGTACGGCACCTCGAGCCTGTCGAACGTCTTGAAGGAGAGAACATTGAGCCCCGCGCCACCGTCAATGAGTGTCTTGGTGACGAGGACGTTGCTGACGGTAGGCGAGCAGTGCATCGCGAGGGCGCCGGTAGTGGCCGCGCACTTGAGCTGGTCAGCAGAGTCGAAGGTGATGGCGTACTTGGACCACCTGAGCGGACGCGTCACCTCGAGCTTGGGAAGGTACGCGTTCACTTCGTGAGCGAACTGCTTGAAGATGCGATGGGAGGCAGGGGCCTGAGCGCCGCCTAGGATGCAAACGATGGCATGAGGCTCTTGGAAGCCCCCAGCCCCATCATCTTGGTGGTGGCGATCATTCCTTCTTGGCGGTGGCAGCAGCAGAGGAAGGCCAGCGTTGCCCTGAGGACGGTCCTCACGAGGCTGATCCCTCCAGGGACCCTCGCGAGGCTGGCCCTGCCAACGGTCCTCATGAGGTTGATCGCGCCAGTCTTGGCAGGGGTCGCGGTTGTCCCAGCGCCCTCCGCCTCGTCCTCCTCCACAGTCGTAGCCTTGTCGTTGCGCTCGAGGTATCGACCGAGGTGCCTGTTGTGGATGGCCTTGCGCTCGTGGAAGTCATTGGTGTTTTGGTTGTGCACGTTGTGGAAGACGCAGAAGAAGCGGCTGCTCTTGGATGACTCCAGGTGGTCGCAACCGCGTTTCATCTCGGGTTCAGCAGCGTGCAGGGCTGTCCCCTTGCGCTTCACATCCGTGGCCTTGACTTTCTTGTCTTCTAGGTCAGCCTCTGGAAGCTTCAGGAGGGAGAGGCTACCTTTCTCAGCTCTTGCACATTTGGTTGCCATGTTGAATAACTCCAGAGCCATGCACAAATCCTCGTGTATGGCGAGCTCTTCCTTCATCTTGACATCCCGGACGCCAACAGTGAACGCCGAAATGATGGCCTCATCCTACAGCTTGGGAATCTTGAGGCAAACGTTGTTGAAGCGCTGGATGTATTTGTGCAAGGTCTCTCCTGGCTGCTGCTTGATGCGTCGAAGGTCACCCGCGGCCGGTGAGAGGACGCGAGTGCCCTGAAAGTTGGCAGCGAAGTGCTCTCGCATCTCATCCTGGGAGGAGATCGATCCCGCGGGGAGGTTCAGGAGCCACGAGCGCGCTCCGTCTTTGAGGGCCATGGGGAACTAGTTCGCCATGACCTTCTCATCGCCGTTTGCCGCCTCGATGCTCAACTCGTAGAGCTGCAGGAACTTGGTATGGTCGAGGGTGCCGTCATAGCTCGGAGGTAGGTCGGGCTTGAACTTCCCTGGCCAGACGACACGGTGTAGCTCCGGGGTGAGTGCGCGACATCCTGCCGTGGTCACGGGAGCCCGCCATGGAGGTGGAGCCTGATCTTGGCGCTTGCGCACCACCGCCTCAAGCGGCGCGCGGTCTTGACATGGTGGCGCTAGGAGCGCACGTGCCTCTCCTTGGGGCCGCTGCACCACTTGGCAGCTTTCCTCGTAGCGCGCCTAAGCCCTGCGCGGCGGGTTGCGCCGTGGAGCCTCACGCCTTGGCTCAGGGACGACATCTTGTCAAGGGGGTGGAGGAGGCGCACCATTGGCCACATCGCCCACGAGAGGCGGCGGTGGACGCAGCGAGTGGGATAGCACAGGGGCCTCTCCCGGGGTGCTGACGAGCTCGGCGATGCGGTCCAGCTAGTCCTCATAGAGGTCATCGGTCGGGCGACAGCGCAGGAGCTCGTGTGCCATGAGCAACGCAACCTGCGCATTTGCCGTGCCGCAAGGCATGAGAAGGCGAAGCAGCCGCGGGTCAGCCCACGGAGTGGCGGTGCGTCCATCACGCCCGCATGATACGTCCATTTGCATCATGCTTTTATAACGATATTTATTGCATTATGGGCTGTTATTACACATTATGTCATAATACTTATGCCTATTCTCTCTTATTTTACAAGGTTTACAAAAGGAGGGAGAATCTTGGCAAATTTGGAATTCAGGCTGGAAAAGGAGCAAATATTAGAGACCTATTCTCGCACAACTCCAAAAGTCCTGAAACTCCACTAAAGTTAGTTTTGTAAATAATAAAAAATCTTGGCGGAAGAAATACCCGGGCGGGCCCACACCACAGCCCACGAGGGTGAGGCGCGCCCTACTCAGGTGCGCCCCCCTGCCTCGTGGGCCCCTTGTTGACCCTCCGATGCCCATCTTCTGATATATGAAGTCTTTCGTCCGAAGAAAAATCATAAGCAACCTTTCGGGAGAGACCCCGCCGCCACGAGGCGGAACCTTGGCGGAACCAATCTAGGGCTCCGGCAGAGCTGTTCTTCCGGGGACACTTCCCTCCGGGAGGGGGAAATCATCGCCATCGTCATCACCAACGCTCCTCTCGTCGGGAGAGGGCAATCTCCATCAACATCTTCACCAGCACCATCTCCTCTCAAACCCTAGTTCATCTCTTGTATCCAATTCTTGTCTCCAAGACTGGGATTGGTACACATGGTTGCTAGTAGTGTTGATTAATCCTTGTAGTTGATGCTAGTTGGTTTATTTAGTGGAAGGTCATATGTTCAGATCCTATATGCATGTTAATACTCCTCTGATTATGAACATGAATATGCTTTGTGAGTAGTTACGTTTGTTCCTGAGGACATGGGAGAAGTCTTGCTATTAGTAATCATGTGAATTTGGTATTCGTTAGATATTTTGATGAGATGTATGTTGTCTATCCTCTAGTGGTGTTATGTGAACGTCGACTACATGACACTTCACCATTATTTGGGCCTAGAGGAAGGTATTGGTAAGTAATAAGTAGATGATGGGTTGCTAGAGTGACAAAAGCTTAAACCCTAGTTTATGCGTTGCTTCGTAAGGGGCTGATTTGGATCCATATGTTACATGCTATGGTTAGGTTTACCTTAATACTTTTATTGTAGTTGCGGATGCTTGCAATAGAGGTTAATCATAAGTGGGATGCTTGTCCAAGTAAGGGCAGCACCCAAGCACCGGTCCACCCACATATCAAATTATCAAAGTACCCGAGCGAATGATATGAGCGTGATGAAAACTAGCTTGACGATAATTCCCATGTGTCCTCGGGAGCGCTTTTCCTTATATAAGAGTTTGTCCAGGCTTGTCCTTTGCTACAAAAAGGATTGGGCCACCTTGCTGCACTTTATTTACTTTTGTTACTTGTTGCTCGTTACAATTTATCTTATCACAAAACTATCCGTTACCTATAATTTCAGTGCTTGCAGAGAATACCGTGCTGAAAACCGCTTATCATTTCCTTCTGCTCCTCGTTGGGTTCGACACTCTTACTTATCGAAAGGACTACGGTAGATCCCCTATACTTGTGGGTCATCAAGACTCTTTTCTAGCACTGTTGACGGGGAGTGAAGCGCCTTTGGTAGGAGGAATTTGGTAAGGAAAAATTTATATAGTTTGCTGAAATTTACTGTCACTTGTTACTATGGAAAGTAATCCTCTGAGGGGCTTGTTCGGGGTATCTTCACCCTGACCAGTTGAGCAAAGAGTTGCTCCTCAACCTACTGAACCTACTGAAAATGAAAATGTCTACTTTGAGATTCCTTCGGGTATGTTAGAAAAACTGCTAGCTAATCCTTATGCAGGAGATGGAACAATGCATCCTGATGAGCACCTAATATATGTGGATGAAGTTTGTGGATTATTTAAGCTTGTAGGTGTGCCCGATGATGTTATTAAGAAGAAGGTCTTCCCTTTATCTTTGAAGGGATATGCATTGACATGGTATAGGCTATGTGATGATACGGGATCATGCAACTACAAACGATTTAAATTGGAATTTCATCAGAAGTTTTACCTATACATCTTGTTCATCGTGATCGCAATTATATATATAATTTTTGGCCTCGCAAAGGAGAAAGCATCACTCAAGCTTGGGGGAGGCTTAAATCTATGTTATATTCATGCCCCAATCATTTGTTCCCAAGATAAATAGTTATTCAAAAAATTTATGCTCGGGTTTCTGATAATAATCGCACCATGCTCGATACTTCTTGTGCTGGCTCTTTTATGATGAACACTATTGAATTTAAATGGGATTTATTGGAAAGAATTAAACGCAGCTATGAAGATTGGGACCTCGACGAAGGTAAGGAGTAAGGTATGACACCTAAGTTTGATTGTGTTAAACCTTTTATGGATACCGATGTTTTCCGTAAATTTAGCACTAAATATGGACTTGACTCTGAGATAGTAGCTTCTTTCTGTGAATCTTTTGCTACTCATGTTGATCTACCTAAAGAGAAGTGGTTTAAATATCATCCTCCCATAGAAGTAAAAGTAGCTGCACCTATTAAAGTTGAAGAAAAGACTATCACTTATAATGATCCTATTGTTCCTACTAGTTATGTTGAGAAACCACCTTTTCCTGTTAGGATAAAAGATCATGCTAAAGCTTCAACTGTGGTTCGTAAAAGCAATATTAGAACATATACACCTCCTGAGCAAGTTAAAGTTGAACATAATATTGCTATTGTTAAAGATCTCTTGTCTGATAATATTGATGGGCATGTTATTCATTTCCGTGATGAAACTGCTAGAATTGCCAAACCTTGTGCTAAAGATAAACATAGACCTGTGGTAGGCAAGCCTGTTATTTCTGCTAAAATAGAAGATCATTGTTATCATGGCTTATGTGATATGGGTGCCAGTGCTAGAGCTATACCTCATGACATATACAAAGAAATTATGCATGATATTGGACCTGCTGAGATAGAAGATATTGATGTTACCATCAAGCTTGCCAATAGAGATACCATATCACCCATTGGAATTGTTAGAGATGTTGAAGTCTTGTGTGGGAAAACTAAATATCCTGCTGATTTTCTTGTTCTTGGTTCCCCACACTACAAAAAAATACACTTCCGTGATGATACGTGTTTGTCACAGTAGGTCACGTTTTTTGTCATGCATGTACATCCATGACAAATTTATGACAGAATCAAGATAGTCATACATGTGTTGTCGTAGAAGTGTTCCATGACATTACCAAAATTATCATCACGGAAGTGTCCACTTCCATGACGATAAATCAGCGTCCGCGAAGTGCTTTCGTCAAGGGTGACCGACACGTGGCATCCACCGTAATGGAACGCCGTTAATCTATCGGGTCGGATTTTGGATCCGATAACCCGTTAACAGCCCTGACCAATGGGAAATTTCCACGTGTAAAATTCTGATTGGCGAAGGAACACACTGTCGGCTTCGTCGATTGGGCCAGATGTCGCCCGTCCATTGGAGGAGACATGCCTATGATACGTCGACACGTGGCTAGACCCAATAGAGGCCCATAGAGGTTAAAAAGGCCGGCCCAGTCAAAGGCCCGTAGAACTTAATCAGGTACTAGTGGGCCAGCCCAATAACGGACTGCTTAATAAAGGCCCATTTACGGCCCGAAGCCAGATCTGGCCCGTTAATTGTTCGCCAAATATTTGGGCCCATTTACGGCCCGAAGCCAGATCTGGCCCGTTAATTGCTCGCACAATATTTGGGCCCATTTGCGGCCTGAAGCCAGATCTGGCCCGCTAATTGTTCGTCGAATATTTGGGCCCAACTACAACCCAGTGACTTTCGGCCTATTAGAGGCCTGATGTAGACATGGGCCCATTTCAGCCCGGTGTGACTTTCGGCCAGGGAATGGCATGTGCTGCTCATGGGCCATATATGGTCCGACGGGACATCGGGCCCACTAACGGCCCGTGCTAAAGGTGGCAACAGTTAAGCCCAACGTGACTTTGGGCCTGTTAAAGGCCTGTCGCGTAATTCGGCCCGTTGATGCACAGTACTAAGCTTCGACCTCTTAAAGGCCCATGATATCAGTGGGCCAACTAAGTCCTGAGATATGTTCCGGCCTGGTAACGGCCCGAGAGCTAACTGGGCCCAAGACGACCCGGTCTACATTTCGGCCTGCTGAAGGCCCGTCGACGCCTAGTGAAAATTGAGGCCCAACATGCATTTTTGCCTGCTAAAGGCCCGTGGTTTCATCTCGGTCGTAACAGGCCAGTACAATATTCAGCCTGTTAATGGCCCAATGCTACCTGGGCCAAACTAAGCGCTGGGTCGACAAAAGGCCCAACTAAAATATAGGCATGTGTAAGTTTGGGCCTGGCGCAATGTGTGAAGGCCCCAATCATTCGGGCCCAAGAAAGATCCAGGCCGGCCCAATTGTGGCCCGCTAAAAACCTGGCTCGTTAGAGTCGAATGTTTCGGTCCGGTCAACTACATCGGATTTTTTTTTCTGATAGCGAATGATGGCAGTAACTAGTAGGAATTAAGAACAAACCTACTCTATACAATAAAGAAATTACGGCATAGTAACTAAGAATAAATCTACACTATACGATAAAGGATTTAAGGTAAATTACATCCACTGGGCATCGAAGTTCGCCACAAGTGATCATAAAGTGCAACGAAGAAGCAGATTACAAAAACTGGGCACCATTGCAGCGTAACAAAATAATACTGAACCAAGACCACTTCGAATACTGTTCAAGAAAGGTTAGCCTTGTGGGGGAACTGCTGGGCAAGCTGCTGAGCAAGGCTGTGAGACCGGCCTAGCATGTCGGTTATAGCTTACAGGTGTAGCTGTTTAGCGATGAGGTTCTCATTGGTGTTCTCCGCAATCTTTCTTAGAGATAGGACTTCAAGTCAAAGTTGAGTTGCAGAATACCTTTCTGCTAGAACTTGGGGCTGAAGAAATCGAACTGATTCGAACAACGAATTACAGTGAGCTTGTCTCGATTTGTTAGTCTCAAGTAACTTGAACACTGCATCAAGACAAGACTTTGGGGTTGTCTTGCTATCTTCAAGATGTTTTGCCTTCATTGCTGCAATATCTGTTGGGTTTGTCTCACAGCCTTCAGCAGACTTGTGCATGCCATCAGGCATATCACCCTGAAACAAAGCAGAGAGATGACAGGTTTGCACGTGTATAAACCAATATGATAATTGTTCTATCAATTCTATCCAATTTCAAATTAGAAAATAAAGAGTAAGTTCAAAATATCAATAGCATAATTTGGCATTGTCATAATGCGGGGAGCTTCACCACACTACTGGATTACCATGTCAACATAACAAGCATAGATGAAGGGCAAAGAAAATCATTGTATCTATTTTGGATAATGTGCATGGCATGTTGTGCATATCATCAGCCACATCAGTAAGATAAAACATGAGATGACAAGGTGCAAACGTGGGCTGCTTCACCACACACTGGATTATAGATCCACAAAAACAAGCATACATATAGGGAGTATTAAGTAATGTGCATGGTATGAATAAGGAATTTGGTTCTACAAGTAAAAGTTAGAACTTACGGTTCTTAAGAACATGCATTTGGGTAGAAACAGCAAACTAAACAGCAGTAAACGATAGGGAGTATGAGAAAATTAAACAGCAGTTGAGGATAAAGGCTTTAGAAGGACTGACTTACATTAACAGTTAACACCGGCTTTATAATGCCCTTCTCCGTGTCAGGGGAAGGATAACTCAAGAATTTCAGCACATAATGTTCTTCAAAAGCATTGCATGTACTCTACATTTTGTAGACAGTAATTATAGATATGACAATACTGGAAGGGATAGATGATAATGAAGATAAGATGCAGATTGATGCTACATAATCAACTACCAGTCCCTGGATGTAGCTGTTAATGTAAGTACAGTGATAGACCCCGTTCAGTCCTTACAAGAGGACTGCAGAACTAAACCTCTTCAAAAGCATTGGGTTGATTCTAAATTTATGTAAGAGTCCATACGGATCTTATAATGTCCACCAAATGGACAATTACGAGGCTAACATGTGCAGTGATGCTACATAATCAAACAGCTATGAAAGTAAGTATGCTCATACAGGCAAGAGGTACTCACAAGAGCAATGCAGTGTGCAGTATAGTTGCGAGATTCTGTGGTCCCTTGAGAACGGATGTTCTTCTGCTAACAGTTTTCGTACAAGTGAGACATTAAGGCAAATGTAGAAATGTAGTTTAAATTGTGATGTGATATCATAGATAGTACCTTACAGTGCAGCCGAGACCAATGTGTAACAAGCTTATTCCAGTCACTTTCGGATAAATGTAGCACCGGAGACTTTACAGAAATTTCGTTCAGAGACTTGCCATCGAAGTGCGCTTGCCTCAGGTAGGAACGATACTTCATCAACGAGTGCTTGAAAAGCGCAACCAACCCTTTTTCGTCATCACAATCCAGTTTGCTCCTCACCTATTTAAAAGAATGAAATCATGTGTCTTCTGTCAGCAGAAACATATGCAGTAATGACCATGAATAACATTAGTACATTACTTACACGTAAGTTGCGGAGGAAGACTGGAAATTGTTCTGTGTCTGCGGTATAATCTTTCCATGAAGGAAAGATGCGCACAAAGTTCCTGACAACAACATAAGCTTCGTCTTCTAAACTGGGAAGAAATGGAACATGGGTCCTATTTGCTGCAATTGGGGCTCTCTCTGGTTCGAAAAGGATTTGGCAACTGGATTTGGTGTACTATTTGCTTTGGAATGGGGTTTTTGCATCGTGTGGTGCTATGTCAAGCAGCATAATCATCTTTTATTTGCTGCAGTTGGGATCTGCTAAGTTGGGGCATCAGAAATGACCTGTGTAGTAGGGCTAGAGTCTGCTAGAGTTGGGGTATTTTGTGGGTTAGGTGATATTGCAACTACACCTAATGGGCTATTTGATTTATCAGGTGCCACTACCTTTTCCAAATACTTTAATTGTGCACCTCCACGATCAGCAATCGCCCTCTTCCTTTTGAACGTCTGATACACAAGAACATCATTTGAATGGATAAATATGGTATGATGACAGATGGAATATGTACTAAAAATGGATAGGCAGGGCGTATTCACATACACGATATGTAAACTAAGCTAATGGTACTTCAACAAAGTAGAAGCAATGCAAAGCATCAGTTGCAAGATATGTGCGAGCAATGTAACCTTGGAAAGTTAGAGCAAGTACCTTGATGGGTGAATAAGATGGGGCATCTTCCTCTGACTCCTCTACTAGGGAGCTACATTGACTTAGGTCTCCCTCTAGCTCGTAATCACTGTTAGGATCATATTACGAGCATGAATCAGAGGTGGAGAGCGTTTGCATTACATTGCATCTAGACTTGATTTCAGTCCCTTAATGCCAAGTTTTGACAGCCATGGCTTTGTTACGCTTTATTCTTTTCATGCGTGCAAGCTCATAATCATTATGATCTTTGTTTAGAATATGAGATTCATGAAAACATAAAAGTAGTCGATTATCTATGGAATGCATTGCAGTTCAACTCGGAGAGTGTCTCCCTATAAACCCCTGCATATGCAAAGTTCACCTCCCCAACCGTCTTGACCGGACCACACACGAAATACAAACCCCTTATGTCTCTATAACGAGGCATGCACACATTTCAAAACTGAAGTAGGAACATTAGAATCATATGAAATTCATATTTGAACAAATAAACTAAGCAATTATGAGTGGCGTAATGTTTAGCTTCAAGGGTGGAGTGTTGGTAGTGCGACACAAAGAAAGTAGGAAGATTGTATTCCATGTAAAAGATCGAAACCTATGTAAAAGCTGGAAATGACACTTTCTTTCTATACAATGCGGTGTTAGATTACCCACACATGATGGAAGAGATCACATAGAGAAATACTATTCACTCATGTCTCTACGGTTCCAGTATTTAGAAACAGGGTGGTCCACCCTAAAAGAATATTGACAACAAATATGACAAGGCAAGCATAGATGTAGTGAATCAATCATTTACTTGTGAGCTTATCAGGACAAGTATGCAGAATTGTAACTACAGTAAGAGACCGTCCAAAATCTGAATGAAGAAGTTTGTCTAGCACTTAATGTTTGCAACTAATCGACGTGAATAATTGGATATTATATCGAATGAGTAAGAAAAGACAAGTAAAATTGTCAACAAACACGGCTTGCAATAGTAATGGGTCAATGTCACTCGACCAACAATCCAAAATGACTAGTTTACATTCGAGGGCCGGAATTTTGAAAACCATGTGAACTATAGAGGTACTAAAGATTACCCAAATACATCTGAACCATTAAGTGTAGGTAGCACTGAGCACACAACAAAACCTAATGACAGTCCAGCCTAATGAGTAATGAATCAATTAGAAAATGGGTGATGAGGAGTGGCTGCTGAGTGTTGAGGACGTATCTCAGGATAAATCGGGTTGGCTTGGTGGGTGCTGCACGCCTGAGCCCTTAACGGACTGGGAAGGTAGGCACGGCGGCGCACCCGGGCAGCGGTGACGCTGTTGGGCGAGCGGCTCCTGGCCTCCTGTTAGTCCAGCATCTCCTCCTAGAGATCGGAAGCGCGCAGCAGACCAGAGGGGAATCGGGGCCTGGGACGACCCAAAATCCCAGGGTGGGCCGGCCTACCGTGGGCACCCTGTAGAGATACACACCCGAGCGGCGAACATGCATTTTCAAAATTAATTTAGGAACACTTAGCTGACCAATTAAACAACTCTGTTTTAATAATACCAGATTCGTATTTGAACAACTAAGCTTGTTTAGCTTGATGGCTGGAGCAGTGTTATTATGACACGAAGCACGTATTCTGACCGTATAGTGATCATATAAGGGGGAAACTCTAAGCATATTTTTTTAGCAAAAGAGGGTTTCCCCTCCGATTTCTATTAAAGAAACCACCACGGAACCAACATGATCAATTAAACCCTAAGCATGATCAATTAAACCGTATTATGGGCATGTGCCATGGCAGATTTGAAGTCGCAAACCGGAGAAATGATATTTAGCATCCATTGTTTGCTTGAACTAAGAACTAAATTCTAAGAGCTGAAAAGAAAGTAGAGTAACCAAGTTAAGATCTATTTTCTGGTTGAGATCAAAAGTTGAGGAGATATGAAGTACCACCTCTCTTGCGGTGCCCGTGTAGGCATCGAAGTGCGATGGTTGTCGGTGGCGTTGAAGCAGATCTGCGACGGTAGACGGGTGCATCGAAGGATAAGTCCCGTTGCGGTGGAAGAGAAGGTCATGTGAGCGGCCCCGGGAAAGAGGACAACGGCGCCGATGAAGCGAGAGGACGCGATGCAAGGCTATTGGTCCGTCACCGTGGATGAGAAACGACCATCTCTAGCAGTGGACGACGCGGTCTTGGTAGGCGCTTTGGCACGGTGGAGGACGGTGGCGATGGATGTGGTGGAGGACGGCGGCGATGGATGGGGTGACGGACAGAGGCTGGTGTGGGGATGGGGTGTTCTAGCGCGGACGGTGTATGAATGGGAAAATGGAGGGAGAGGTACGGGGAACCATGTTTTTGGGACGCGCATGTCTGAAATATGGGAAAGTTACAAACTTAGCCCCCGTTTAAAATTTGGACGTCTATTCGGTTGGGGATAGGACGGTAATCTCGAATCTCGCCAATATTTGCCCAGAGCGATTTCGGGCAAGGAGAGGGTGGTTGGCGCCCATGGTTGGCGCCCACGGTGTATGAACGGGGCTGACAGGTAGGGCGGTTGTGTCACGTCTGAGTGAAGTTACAAACCTGCCCCTATTTAAAATATTTGCTTACATTGATTTCGGCCGAGTTAAGTTTGTTTTGCCTCCCACCGTGTATGAATGGGGAAATGGAGGGAGAAACAAAGGTCTTTCGGACGAGCTTGAATCAAATGTGTTTTTCCGCCCATGTTTGGTGCCCACCGTGTCAGAATGGGCTCAGAGGCGGTCGTGTCACGTCTACTTGAAGTTACTAACCTACCCCTATTGAGAGCAGTGAAAATCAGGCCGATGGATTGTCTATGTAAGGGGTAGATAGTAATTTCCATCTCCCAAACACTTGGCTTCGGGCAGACGACATGGGAGTGGACATTTTTCCACTTCTTTCAAATTTTGGGACAATAAGCATCCACGTTTACCCTGGCAACTAAATTTGAACCCATTTTGTATTCCTATACGAATCTTTATAAATCATTCTATGTGTTTTTATATATCTTCAAAAGAACGACAAATATGTATTCCACTATCATATATGAATATGATTTACAAATGCCGATACTTGGAACACTTTATGTCCAACTCAAATGTCATACGCAGCATAATGTGTACTCCCATTTAGATATGTACACAAGCGATGTATCAAGATTCAAATACCGAGTCAATCAACCAATAATGTACAAAACTAACGAACATATAAAGACTTATATAGTATATGGATCAATAATATCAACTAACATACATAAGCCAGGCCGCTGTACTTTTTTTTGGCTACAACAGCATCCTTTTTTGAGCCAGCATCTTGGCCCTTTCCGATGCGTGCCACTTATGGTCCATGTATACTACTACTATTGCTGAATGCACATTCAGCCCGATTGGCATATTTGTAGGTCTGGCACAGCAATCCAAATGAAATGTCTCCGAGTATTATCAATTAATATAGACTTGTGCTCAAATAAAATTACAAACCAAAAAACAAAAAAATAATTATTACATGATCTCTAAAACAAATGGTTTGATTGATTACATGAACAGACAACACAAAGGTTATTCAACTATGGAAAGAACATTTCACCTATGATTTACCAAGTAGGAATTTAATTTCCATTTTTCCTTCAGTACCTTAACAATCTTGTCAGTCTCAGCTTGCTTCGTTTTGAAATCCACCAAATATTTAATGGTTGTCTTGAGTACGACTTGTGATTTTGTTGTTTGCTTCCTCAACATGTCAACTTCATCTCTAAGTGCCGAAGCAGAATCTCTTTCTACCACTAGTTTAGCCTGTAGAGCATCAGCAGTTGGCAATTCATAATGCACGATTGGGCAGGTGCCACTGCTGTGGGATGATGCAACGTCCATGGGGACCTCGCTCTTTGATCTTGGGCTAACCTGTTTTGCCATTAAAGTTCCGATTGGATTCGGAAAAGTTGAAGTTAGCAAAACATCTCAACTAGGAGTTATAACAGCAAACCAGTTAAACAAACAAGGAATTAAAGAGTTTCAATTGGATCTTTGAAAGTAGTTATTAACATCATTGTAACCCATTTGTTGCAGCGGCAATGCAATTAAACAAACAAGTAGATATTTAAGTTAAGGGAAACAGGTAATTCTTAACAGTAAGTATCAAACACATAGATGGTAGCGATCTACAATATGATTAACAGGCTATGCCATTATGTAATCAGTAGCAAACTAAATTAAGCCAAGCAACATAATTGAACAATTTTGCAATAAGTGGCTAACTAAAATTCCGAGAAGCAGGTAACTGAACTTATGCTAGTTCTTTGTACAGGCACACTGCAACTTCTTTTTCGCTTACAAGGTTGTAAGAAGGAGTCCATGGCATCAATTTCTTGGATACGCAGTCCCAATACTTCTTTCTTCCCACACTGCATGGGTAAGTCGAATGGTTAATCTGGTAAGATGGTGCGTCCTTGATATGTTATATGAGGACGTGTAGTCAGACTAGTTGTTGCCAAACACATCACATCGGCTTTCTTTGTATATTTCATGCGATTACTTTTGGCATATCGAGATCTAAGCAATCTACAATAGGATGAAAAGATGGCATCCTTCACATTATTGGCGAACTCGGTTCATAGAAACAAGCAATTCAACCATTACGTGGGTAAAACAAAAGCGCCATTGGAATATTTTTTCACTATCCAATCATACACGCAAAAAGGCGACGCCACCATAGGGGCTGGTATGGCGGGCGCCTCGGTGGTCGGAAAGTGTGCACCTAGTTTGAGTCGTCTGAGGTTGGCCCATGCTAGTTTTGTTCGTCCCCAACGCATACGAGCATGCAATGTAAAAATGAAGAAAAATGTTTCAATTTGGATGGGCCAATAACATAAGTGCAAGGCAGGCCCTATAGCAGGCTCATGGCCCAAACGGCGCCTGCCATATCGATCGACAATGCAGGAAAAATCCCAATTCATTCGCTCCGACCTCTAGTCCGGTTCGCTCTTAACCTAAGCCGCGGACGGAGACCGACACAGCACTTCCTCGCACCCTCATTGGAGGGCGCCGGGCTTCAAGCGAGCGGAAGGACAAGAAGATGAAGATCCAACCACAGGTATAGCTCTGCGTGGGAGGCAGCGGCGGCAAAGACGGGCATGGCATCGAAGCTTTGCGCAAGGACGATCGCAGCTTGCAAGAGTAGCATGCGCAATGAGCAGTACATCACATCCCTGATTATATCTAATTCAACCCTTCAATTTCTGGCCAATAGTTAAACTGACGGTGTTGTAAAACTGCTTGTATGTAGGGAATCTATGAGAAAATGAAACCAATTTCTACTTATATTATAACTCCCCAATCAATCTTGAATCGACTGAATCTGATGTATCTAATCAAGTTTCCGGTGCAAACATACAAGCTCATGTTGTTCTCGAGCCTGAAGTGTCTAATGAACAGACTGCTAATGAAGGATTTGATGCAAACATTTTACATGCTCCTGGTGATGAACATATAGTGTCTGTTGGTGTTAAAACCGGCGGATCTCGGGTAGGGGGTCCCGAACTGTGCGTCCAGGCGGATGGTAACAGGAGACAAGGGACACGATGTTTTTACCCAGGTTCGGGCCCTCTCGATGGGGGTAAAACCCTACTCCTGCTTGATTAATATTGATGATATGGGTAGTACAAGAGTAGATCTACCACGAGATCAGAGGCTAAACCCTAGAAGCTAGCCTGTGGTATGATTGTTGTTAGATCCTCTGGACTAAAACCCTCCGGTTTATATAGGTACCGAATAGGGTTAGGGTTACAGAGTCGGTTACAATGGTAGGAGATCTACATATCCAGATCGCCAAGCTTGCCTTCCACGCCAAGGAAAGTCCCATCCGAACACAGACGAAGTCTTCAATCTTGTATCTTCATAGTCCAGATTCCGCCAAAGGTCATAATCCGCCATCCGGACACCCCCTAATCCAGACTCCTCAAGAGCCCCTGAACCAGGCTTCAATGACGACGAGTCCGGCGCGCATATTGTCTTCGGCATTGCAAGGCGGGTTCCTCCTCCGAATACTTCATAGAAGATTTTGAACACAAGGATAGTGTCTGGCTCTGCAAAATAAGTTCCACATACCACCATAGGGAGAATAACATTTACACAAGTTCAATCTGGCCGACGTACTCCATGGTGACATCACACCACGGCCAAGCCTTTATTCGAATCATTTTTACTGTCCAACCTCAGCGTTTTAGCGAGGCGGTTTCCTTGGCACGTCTTGTCAAAGAAGAGATCGTGTCCCCTTATTCCGGGATTCTCATCAATACGGGCGTGGGGAACCCAACCGCGCCATTGATTACGGCGCTTGGGAGATAAGTGAGTTTTATCAGACCGGTGGGGACGCATAGCTTTGTCTGTCCATATAAGGGGATAAGGATCCGCTTTTTCACACACGCCTTCTTCCTCCTTTGCTTATCCATTTCAGCGCACACGAGCTCCAGCGCCCAAGTCCACACATCCCACCTCAACCTTCTCCAACTATGTCCGGAGCGGGAGACAAGTGGATGGCCTCCTCTGTCACGGAGGGGCACATTAAAATGCTGCGGAAGGCCGGATACTTGTCCAGCAACACCGCGCATAGTCTCACCAACTAGGGGAAGCTCATCCCCACCCCCAGGCCCCATGAGAGGGTGGTGTTCCTCCCCCACTTCCTCCGCGGACTAGGGTTTCCACTTCACCCATTCGTCCGGGGGCTCATGTTCTACTACGGCCAAGATTTCCACGATCTGGCCCCGAATTTCATCCTCAACATCTCGGCGTTTATCATCGTGTGCGAGGCCTTCCTCTGCATCCAGCCCCACTTCGGCTTATGCCTGAAGACCTTCAATGTCAAGCCGAAGGTTGTGGGCGGCCGCCAAGCAGAGTGCGGAGGCGCCATGGTAGGCAGGATGGCCAACGTCCTATGGCTCGAGGGCTCCTTTGTGGAGACCATAAAGGGGTGGCAATCGGGGTGGTTCTATATCACTGAGCCGCGCGACTCTCAATGGGTGGCGGCCCCCGAATTCCGATCTGGCTTCCCCACACGGCTCACCTCATGGAAAGAGACGGGCTTGACGTGGGGTAATTCGGAAGAGCTGGCCGGACTCCAAACCTGCATCCGAAACCTGGTGGACAAGAATCTCAAGCTTGTCAACGTAATCCAGGTGATGCTCATCCGCCGGATTCTCCCATGCCAGCGACGGGCCTTCAACTTGTGGGAGTTTGATCCAGCACAGCACCGAACCTTGAACCGACTCTTCGACACTACGTACAAAGACGCCTGGAAGGTGTTGTTCAAGGGCGCCGAAGCTCCCGCATCCACGACGGAATATCCCGAATTCAGCCCACAGCATCAAGCCAGCGAGGTAAGTTATTTTACCCTTTACGGGACTCTTTCTTCATAGTTTGACTCTATGTGGGATCTAAAACTCCCTCACCTTTGACAGGACTGGCTGAAGACGTCCGGACAGATTGACTGTCTGGCTCCCTTGCCAGAAGATCCTGCAGACGCCCAATTAACGGGGCTGCTGGTTCCGGCACCTCACGTGGTGCCGGAAAAGAAGCCCAAGAAGAAGGCCACGGGAACTCGAATGAGTTCCTGGCGCCAGGTTACCGGACTCATCGTCCGATGACACCGAGGCGGACTCCTCCCGCGAAGACGTGGAGGAGGAAAAAGAGGCATCTCCCCCAGCGGGGGGAGAGAAGAAAAGGAAGGCCGCCCCAACAGGGGAGGCCGAAGGGTCCAAGAAGGGAAGGACCCTTCCTCCGGACTACACCGCCAATGCCGACGACAGCGAAGAGGGGTGGGCTCCAAGGACCAAGCCCCTGGTGAAATCGTAAGTGTCCGGACACCAGAATAACTCGTGGCGTTTCATTTGTTGCGCAGCATCCTATAACGCCGGATATAACCATGCATCCCGCCCAAGGATGGGCTCGATGATTCGTCGAGCGGCTCACTGGATTCGTCGGAGGTGAATAGCACCTCACTTCCGACCGCCTCGTCTCCTCCCGCCGCGGATGACGCCGGGGTGGAGTCCCAAAAGGGGCCCAGCCAGGAGGAGGTGGCTATGGAGGTGCCGCAAGGCGGCCTCCCAGAATCCGGGCTCAAAAGGGATAAAACCCCGAAGGGCTTCAAGTCCGCCCCTGCACCGGACTCCGTACCGGAACCTTCAGTGGTCCCGGAGTCCGACAGGCGACCCCTTCGTAAGAAGGGCAAGACTGCGACGCCGGTGACCTCCGTCCAACCGGAGGCACCGGATGATTTGATGGAGGCGCTTAATGGCGCTTCCATCGACGAGGAGCACCGCACTGTTATGAGTGTGGTGATCCAGAAGGTTCAGTCCACCAAGAGCGGGCTGACTGAAGCATGTGCCAGCCTTCTAACAGGCTTTGAGGTATGTATTTAAGATATATAAAAATATTACCGCGTAGACAGTAGCCGCTGATGCTCAGTTTGGTTTTCGGACAGAAAAAGCCGAACTGAGGATCTAAAAAGATATATGCAGGAGTCTAACATAAGTATGTCAATATGGGAATGCAGGCTACGCTGCTGACCTATGCCGCACTGACTGCGGAGGTTGGTGCATTGAAGCAGAGCCTCGAGCAGTCCGAGAACGAGCTCGGACTTGCCAAAAAGCAGCTCGAGGACAAGGAAGGTAAGTAATACCTTATGGGAGTATTTAAAAGATGTGTTTGCGAAAAATAACAGGAATAACATGAATATTGCAGGGGCCACGAGCGAGGTGGCGACCACGAAGGAGGCGGTGTCTGGGCAGCAATGCGCCTGGAGCGCACCGAGCGAGAAAAGCAGGAGGCGCTGGTGGCGGAGGTGCGGCAAGAGCTCCAGGCTCTCGTGGAAAAACACGAGAGTTTGGAGCGTGACTCAAAGACTCGGGAGTCCGAGCTCGCACGGCCCTTGAGAGCGCCAAGCCCGCTAAGGCCGAAGCTCAAAAAGCCCTCCAGGAGATTGAGGCGGTGAAGAAGATAGCGGCGGGTAAGGCATTCTATATGCAAAGCAAGCATGTGAAAGTGAATTAGCTATTACTTACCCGAATCCGGAGCTCTCCAGGAGCATTCGCAGATCTGCCCCTGATGTGGCTGATCTTTGCCGCATTCTACCGAGCCGAGGAGGAAGCTCGGCGGAGAAGGTGTTCTGGTCTTAGTATGCCGAGGCCGCACACCCGTGCCCTATAGCGACCAGTTGAAGTAGCTGGTCGAGCTCCATAAGGTGGCCGAACAGGCCATGAGGGGCCTCATAGTTCGGTGTGGCCTAAGGAAGCCATGCACAGGAGCTACTTCGGGCTGGTGAGGCGGCTGGTGGACGCATGTCCATGGGTTGAAGTCATCAAGCGCTCGGTCTGCATCGAAGGTGCCCGTAGGGCCCTTGCCCTTGCTAAGGTGCACTGGGGCAAGATGCACGCTGAGAAGCTTGTGAAGAACGGACCACCACCGAAGAAGGAGCATCGCAAGCCTGAAATGTATTATGAGGGCTTCCTCAAGGGTGCCTGCCTGATAGCGGATGAATGCTCCAAAGATATAATTTTTTAGTAAACTCGCATTTGTTATCATGTACGCTGAAAACTTGTTCATATGCGCTAAGCAACACTTTTTAATTTAAAATATTACCTTCTGTGCGGTCGTGTATTAAAATTGAGAGATGGCGAGTCGTTGGCTTCAGCCCCCATGCCACGAGTGCTGGGGTGTTCGGGATGAACTTGAGCGCTCTTGTTCCCATTCTTGGGTCCTTCGAGGGAGGCGCTCAACGCAACGAACAAGGCAACCGGACTATAATGCTTGAACACTCTCACTTAGCCATAGAATTCTATAATTTTAAATTTGGTGAAGCCCCCTGGTATTCGAAGACCGAGTTCGGGGCGCTATCCACGCCTTGGCCAGACAATGCCGACTCCTCGCTCTAAGCGGCATAAGTCTTTAGGGACTCGAAAACCTCTCGAACAGCGACCGGCTCTCGCCCTATCATGACGGTCAGTTTTAGCTTTCTCCACTGAGGTGCTTAAACCAGCTCAATCGGGGCACAATCGCAGTGGTTCTCCCAGCGCTACCTTAGCCGATATAACGGAACGTAAGGTACCAAAACATGGGAGCCGGGCAAACCCAACTATTGACCCAAGGCATGACTCGGAGCCGATGCATATAATGCTATAAGTTCGGGGTGCCACACTTGTGAAAGTGTTCGGACTTATCACACCATGTTATGGGGTACTTAAGCCCCTGGTGTATTGCCCGTACCAAAGTGTACGGTTGCACAATGTCATAAATGAACATATATATAAAAAAGGGAAATCAATAATAGGCAGAAGCTATATATTGTTTATTCAAAAGGGCTGCTTGTAAGAGCGAGCGATACAAATAGTGCGATAAGCAAGGGACGGGACTTTTTAACATGTCTCCCTCCAGGGGTAAGCCGAGGGATGTTGTGTAAAACAGATATATTGCTCGTAATGGAGACCACCTGGACACTCGACGTAGCTTTCTACTTCCCTGGCTATTGCATCGTGTGTTCAACGATTCTATTGCCGGACCGGGCTTCGTGAGAACGGAGTCCTAAAAGTAAAAAGAAAAAAAAGAATAACACAATCGGGAGCCCCTGGTGTGGTTGAGCCACATTCTGGGCATGCCGTGGTCGTGCCCCTTCCCCTATGCCCATGGTATTTCCAGAGCGTAATTATGTACGTGTAATACTGGTATCGCGATTTCATGAGGCTAGGGCTTGGGCCGCATTGCTATGCGTGCTCGGAACGTGCCAGCGGTCTTGTTGTAGGTTACTCCGGGCGCGCTTGACGGTGTCCAGACGTTTAATAGCCGGACTCGAGAATTGCCTTAGGAGGCTGCTTTGCACTTCCGCCGTGAGGGCCGCCGTATGCTCCTCCGTCCGGAGAGAGCGTTCGGTGTTTCCATTGACCATAATGACTCCTCGAGGGCCTGGCATCTTGAGCTTGAGATATGCGTAGTGCGGCACCGCATTGAACTTTGCAAATGCGGTTCGTCCGAGCAGTGCATGATAGCCGCTGCGGAACGGGACAATGTCGAAGATTAACTCATCGCTCCGGAAGTTATCCGGGGATCCGAAGACCACTTCAAGTGTAACTGAGCATGTACAGTTGGCCTCTACACCTGGTATGACGCCTTTGAAGGTCGTCTTCGTGTGTTTAATCCTTGATGGGTCTATGCCCATTTTGTGCACTATATCCTGATAAAGCGGGTTCAGGCTGCAGCCGCCGTCCATTAGGACTCTAGTGAGGTGAAATCCGTCAATGATTGGGTCTAGAACCAATGCGGCGAATCCGCCATGGCGGATGCTAGTGGGGTGGTCCCTTCGATCAAAAGTGATTGGGCAGGAAGACCATGGGTTGAACTTTGGGGCGACTGGCTCCATCGCATATACGTCCCTTAGTGCACGCTTCCGCTCCCTTTTGGGTATGTGGGTTGCGTATATCATGTTCACCGTCCGCACTTGCGAAGGAAGCCCTTCATCCTCTATTGTTCGTGGCGGGGCTCCTCCTGCGTCATCGCTATGCAGCCCCTTGTCATTGTTTTCAGCATTTAACTTGCTCGCCGCTTGAACACCCAACAATCCCTATTGGTGTGATTGGCTGGCTTTTACGGGGTGCCATGTATCCGCACGGCGATCAGTATTCGGTCCAAATTGGGCCGGGCCCGAGTATTTCTTTTAAATGGCTTTTTCACGACCGGGTTTAGAGCCTCCGAATCGGCATTGATCGCCGTATCTTGACATTATCACCGTTAATGCGGCGCTTGTGCTTGCGTATGCGACGCCGACCGCCACCGCTGTCCTTGGTATCTGAATTGCGGGGCTCTTGGTCATGTTGTTACTACGAGCTAGCCAGCTGTCCTCCCGCGCAAAAGCGGGTCATGAGTGTTGTGAGGGCTGCCATGGATTTTGGCTTTTCCTGTCCTAGGTGCCGGGCAAGCCACTCGTCGCGGATGTTGTGTTTGAAGGCTGCAAGGGCCTCGGCATCCGGACAATCGACAATTTGATTTTTCTTGGTTAGGAACCGTGTCCAGAATTGTCTGGCCGATTCCTCTGGCTGTTGAATTTTGTGGCTTAGGTCATCGGCGTCTGGTGGTCGCACATATGTGCGATAGAAATTGTCGAGGAATGCGGCTTCCAGGTCTTCCCTACAACCGATTGACTCTGCTGGCAAGCTGTTAAGCCAATGCCGGGCTGGTCCTTTAAGCTTGAGTGGGAGGTATTTGATGGCGTGTAGATCATCACCGCGGGCCATGTGGATGTGAAGGAGATAGTCCTCGATCCAAACCGCAGGATCTGTTGTGCCATCGTATGATTCAATGTTTACGGGTTTGAAACCCTCAGGGATTTGATGATCCATCACTTCATCTGTGAAGCATAGTGGGTGTGCGGCACCTCTGTATTGGGTTATATCACGACGCAACTCAAATGAGCTTTGTCTACTGTGTTCGGCCCGGCCGGAGTTGCCATATCTGGCTTGACGGTTATCGTCTCGTGTCGTGGGGAGCCCACGCGATCCATAGATTGATCTTGTCTGCCTTGCCTTGTCCTCCAATATATCTCGCAGGTCTGGCGCATTTGCCCGTGCCTTTGTATTTTTTGAGCGGCGACGGGGTGCGGCTTGAATTGAGGGCCGACAGGCCTCTGTCATGCGACCACGAGGTGGTCGGTCAGCCATATCATGCACCGTGATGTAGGTTTAGGTGCTTCCTCCTCTAATCGGGGTAGCAACCTGCGTCTTGGGTAGCTCTTGGAGGGGCGCTCGAGTTCATACTCTTCTGCTAGCAAATCTTGGTCAGCTCTAAGCTGTTGCTGCTTTTTCTTGAGGCTGCTTGTCGTGGCCATGAGCCTGCGTTTGAAAGCAGCTCTTGTTCGATAGGATCCTCGGGCACAACAAATTAAGTAAATCGTCGAGGCTTGCCTCATCTTCGGAGGAGGCATGTAATTATCGTCCTCTACCTCTTTTTTCGCCGCTCTCTCATGAGGGCTGGCTTCTCCATCCTCTGCGCTAAATCTTGCTTTGGAGGGGTTGTCTTCAACCTTTGCACAGGTGGCATTATCTCCCGTGCGGAATCACCGTTTTCTTTGTGGCGGGATTTAGGCGGCGCCACGACGCCGGCCGCTTAGGCTGTTTCTTGGAGGGGTCATCCTCTGCTGTTCCATCGCCATTCCATCTTTTGGGAAGTCCACCATGTATATGTCATATGTGAGGTGGCCTTCCGATTGCCACTGTGGTGCTGGTTCTTGGTCGTCTCCTGCATCGTCGTCCATACTGTCGATGTCTTCGGAGTCTAAGTCGAGCATGTCAGTTAAATCATTGACAGTGGCTACGAAGTGGGTGGTGGGTGGGCTTTGATTTTCTTCATGGTCCGCATCCCAACCATCCTGACCATAATCCGGCGAGGGCTCTCCTGATCAGGGCCAAGATTACAGAGTCCGAGGTGAGGCGCCTAACACAGGAGCTCCATGCCAAGGATGCGGAGCTCAGGGCCAAGGACGTGGAGCTCCGTGAGCTCAACAAGGAGAGGAGCGCCATGCTCCTCCGTTATGTGCGGGAGTTCACGGAGCTTCAAAAGCGGTAGGCTTCCACCACAAAGATGCTCGAGGCGTCGGCGGTGTTGCTGCAAAAAGCGGGAGATACGATAGGCCGTCGGGGGCCGGGTGGAGCGCGAGCGGGCGATCGTGGCGAGTTCCAGATCGCCTTAGCCACTTGGTGAACCAAGTTGCCACGCGACGTGTTGCGGCTCGCGATGCCTACCGTCGTGCCGGTAGCGGCGATCTTTGGTCGTCGGGCTAAACCCGTTCGACCACACGATGCGACTTCAGCGAGTTGCGACTTCCTCGACCTGGTCTCCTTCTTCACCTATATCTCCGAGGAGCTGAGCCGTCTCCGCGCGATGGTGGGGGCTGAGCTGGACAAGGAGGGGTTGCGGGCTGCCGTCGCTGTTGCCGGGCGAATCCTTTCAGGGCTCCGTCAACGGAATCCGTTCTTGCCATTGGACACCGTCTTTGATGAGCTGGCTCCCGTCGAACGGGAGCGGGCTCTGCGGGCGGTTGCACCCTGCATCACCAACGTCGTGCGCCTCGAGAAGCAGAGGGACTTCGGTAGTGTTTAGGCGCCCTCTGCATGGGCATGTCCATGTCTCGGCTCTACATGACGGTTTGATCAAACTCAGACGGTGCAGATCAGTTACTGTAGCACAAAGCATGTGGGTGTGTTTGGTTGCATTCTCATCTAAATATAGTTGTTTCCTCTTCGTGTATTTTTGTCAGCCTACTAGTGTGGACTCCTGCACCCTTCATGCACTCTGCCAAACACCCAAAAGTGGGTGGAGAAGGGAAATTTTGCTCCCATCCCTGCACCCTTCATACACCACCGCCTAACACTATTCGTGCTTCATATGGTTCATGTTTCATGGAGTAATCAGAAAGCACCGTACTCTCCATGCGTTGTGGACCTAGTTCTGCATTAACATTGATCTCATGTTGATTCTCGACTGCATAAATAAAAGCGGTACTGTGTTACATATAGGAGTAGTTGACATGCGCACAACATCATTTGTTATCTTCATATCTTACTACACTAGCAACAAGATTGTGTAGTACTGACGTATGAACCACTGCACATGCCTAGTAGTAGGAGCACTGTGTATGTTCAAGTGGCTGCCGTGTTTCGCACTCCTCCGTCGTAAGAGTGGAAATGCTTGCTGTAATCATTTTTTTCTTCAGAATGAAAAATAGTGGACACGCTCTACCGTGCGGATCCTCCTCCAGCCATGCACTAAATTACTCACTTTCGCCGACGTGTGGGACAGCCAAGACTGGGTCCACCAGCCATGCACTAAATTACTCCGTAGTAGAGTGATGGTAGACTACCCCGATCGAACCGCCGCAGTAATGCCCAATGAGCCATCAAATCACAAAACCCCCTACTTTCAAGCAGTAAGTTGGACGGACGAAGCAACCATCATTTCACTCTTCTCTCTCAGCTTCCTCTCTTGAAGAAAACCCCCACTCGCTTCGCTTCTCCCTCATCTCGTTCCTCCTTTCACACTTCTCTCTCAGCTTCCTCTCTTGGATGGACGCCGGAGCACCGGCCGACGTGATGTCTATGGCTCTGGCCAAAACCATCGAGGCTCATGGTATGAAGAAGCGCAAGCACCCCGCCGAGACTACCGCAGACAAGCTCAAAGCCATCGCCCTGTCCAAGCCCCCCTCTCTAGGATCCCTCATTAAGCAACTCCAGGTAATGTCTCTTGTTGACGATCTTTTTCTTGATCTTGATCGTGTTTTTTCATCTAACACGCAGTACTAGTACTGGTAGTACAACTTTTTGGGTGATCTTGCATGTGATTTTAGTGTGCCAAATGATGGTTCTAAATTCCTCTTTTGACCAAAACATGTGAGAGGTTGACACTGATTTCTTACAGATTACTTTCAACTACTCAAATACATCCCAAATTTCTTGTCTTAGATTTGTCTAGATACGGATGTATCTAATACTAAAATGTGACTTGATACATCCGTATCTAGACAAATCTAAGACAAGAATTTTGGGACGGAGGGAGTACTATAACATCAATGCTACCTTTTAAGAGGGTATATTTGCCTCAGTAACTTGTGTTATGGATATTGCATGTAATCCCTCTGCTCTCATGACTTTGAAGACATGTTCTAGTGTCTTTGTTCACTCATTTCTATGCGTATATGTAGTCATATATGGAGTATAATATCGAAAATCATCCTATATTTCTGAACGGAGGTAGTAATAAAATATGGTTTATATTTGAATTAGAACCAGGTCCGTGGTGGAGATGAAGTTCTCAAAGTCATGTCGTGTGAACTGGAAGACCTGATGATGAGTTCTACTGCTGAACTATCCAGCTGTTGTGTCCTTGTCGCCACGTGTCCTGAACTAGTGTTTTCCTGTAGCATTGTTGTCAGGCGTGTTCCCGAGGTTGTACTTGACCACAACAATTTCCTGGTTGTGCCTTCGATTATGAAGGGTGTGGTTCTTGTAAAGCTTCCCAAGAAATCTGATGCGGCCTGTCTTCATCATCATGTTTATGAGTGGAAAGACCACTCTGTTAGGTTCTCCAAGGTTGACAAGACGGTGATGGTGCATGTAGACATCTCACACGAAGTCCATGGCCTAATCGATTATCGGGTTTCATCCCGTAGGTCGGTGGCAAGAAATAGTATGCAGAGTTTAGTTAGTGCAACTTTGCTTGTCCTGTAGTAAGTACTATTGTTCAATACTTGATTTGTGTTTGTGAACCTCTGTATTATTTATTAAATCGCCGCTTTTGGTGTGTGGTCGATCCACGAGAACGGTCTATGTTAATGTCTGTCCACTCAATTCAGTCTGTATATTTTGAAGTATCCAGATCATATTTTTTGTGAGGACGGTTTATCAATTATGGTTACACTCCAATATCTGTATGCATTGCAGGGTTTATCGCACCCACCAGGATTTCCAGTCCATGGATGTTCGGTCCATACGATTTGTCACAACCTTTGGGCCGGTCCTGCTTGTGGGGAGTAGGCGGGGCCCTGCATGCCACGCGTAGTTGGACGATCAATCTTCCATTTAGTACTTCAACATAGTGATTTCTGTTAAGGATTCTCTCGTGTCACATCAAGTAAATCTTATTGATTTACTTGTCTAAATCTTATTGATTTAATGTCATGTTTTCTTTCTTTTCCTGCAATTTTACGATGCAGGTTTTGCCATGTGACATTCATCATAGAATAAACCGTTTGGTTTGCTCTACGATGGCTATTATTGCAGGTTTCACTTCTTATGTCGTGTCAGTAACGAAGGCACTGTCCATCACTTATATTACTGGAAAAAATTGGATCACCGTTGTCCGAGTACGAGCTGAATCCCTATGATGAACTGCAGTTCGGTTTAACAAAACGCATACAATTAGTCCTTCTCGCGTTAAAAGAAATGAAGAAAAAATGGATCATGGTCACGGATCCTAGTCAAGTTAGAAAGCTGATCATAGCAGACCGGACATGATCGCCATTTGTCTCGCCGCAGATCAATCACCGGCGATTGCTCTAGTCTCGACAATGACAGCAATTTCGATCGATCCGGTGAGGATTGGGCACCGACCGCCGTCGGTGAGTCGGTCTGATCTCTGGGAGGATCGGGCATCGACACCGACACCGGCTCCGACACCGACACCAGCTCTACAAGGAGCACCATCTCCGGCAGCAGCGGGCCGACACTGCACCAACACTTGCACTTGCATCTGCTCCGGCTCGATGCGGTTGCACCGCAATGATCGGGCTGTAGTTCGCACTTCATATACCAAAGTCCTTACAAAACCGACATGTCCACCTTCTTGGTAAGCATTGGCCGCCCAAGTGCTTCGTTCTTTTTTCTTTCCATGTTGTTTCACATGATTCACTGTGTTGATCTAACTATTTGGGTATGTCTTCTTGTTTGCAAACAGAGAATTCCTATAGCAACAATGGAGTCGTTCAACAATCCGGGCGACCGCGGCCAAGTTTCTCTTACCATGCGCAGCCTTGGTGTGAATGAACCTGCTCAATATACCGTAAGTACAAAGGATGGTCGCATGATGATTGATGCTAAAGGATGGTCAAGGTTCAAATCTAAATCATATCTTGCGGTAGGGGATGATGTCAAAATCGAACTTTCTCGGCAAGGAGAGCTGGTCCAAATCAACTTTGAAATTCTTCAGTAGCAGCACGCAACTGCCGAAATGATCTATCATCCGAGAGATTTTGATGTAATAATCTGGCATGGTGAAACAAGTGTCCTGTGTGTATAAGTAGTACGACAGTATTATTTATCACATGGTATATCGTTGATAGAATTGCAACTCTGATTGCTGGTTAGGAACTGTCGTTTGATTTCATTCCAACAGCTGTTGTGCTTTATTCAATTTTGTGTATTCGCCTTGCACAACATCTAAAACCAGCGTCGTACCGATCGTTTGCAATATGAAAAGCGCTAGAACACATGGGCCCCAAAACATGCAGGGTCGGCCTGCGGCCCAAAGTCCAGAACCGTGAGCCTATCTGAGTATTATATTCAGATTTCTCAAAAAAAATCTGAGTATTATATTCTTAGCTGAACCCCCCAAAAAAAGCTGAACCCCCATAATGCCCGTGCGTTGCAGAGGGAGTATATTTCTCGGCAAGGTGAGCCTGTGATATAAAAGATATGATATTTCTTTACAGAGGGAGTATCTCTCTGTCAAAAAATATATTTACGTGTAACTAGTTACTCCTGTCTTTCTACTTCCTTTCGCTGATATGTGGGGCAACTGGCTACGGGGTCCATGTGCCATATGCACAAATTAGAGTGCACAACTTCACGGTAGACACACCACGATCGTGGCCGCGATAATGCCCAATGAGCCGTCAAATCACAACCCCCTTCCGGCTTAAGCGATAAGAAGTCGGATGATGAAGCGGCAACATTTCAGCGGCACGAATCCCCTTCTCCTTGTTATGCTTGTTCGTGAGAAAACCCCTCTCGGCGATTGCATAGGGTTTTCTCATGGAGAACCAGTACTAATTCTTCATCCATCCCCGATAAATCCAAGTCCCTTGGTCGCAGGTAATCTAGGATGGCAGCCGCCGCCATTGATGCATTTTTCTACCTACTGAATCTAGTGTGTTTCATTTGCAGTGCCCAAAGTGCGAGTACCCTACAAGTTTCTGCGCCCTCGACGAGAAGCCACACTTGTTCCTTCTCATCCTAACACGGCATTTTGAAACATGCACAGTATGTTCCTAGTCTATCCGGGAGGGTGGGGGTTTTTCAAACATGTTGTGTTCTCATATTATTTTTCCTGCAGTGTATTATTTGCTCTGCCAGAACACATGTACTCAAGATGCTCGGCCTTGCCATAACTGAATACACTTGTTTAATGGTCACAGTGAAGACAAGCCATGGATATAAGTTCCGAGTTGGGTTCATGAACCAAGAAGATCGCTGCTTTTTTTTATGGCCGAACTTGGATAAACTTTCTCAAGTGTTACGGACTGAAAGTTGGCTTACGAATGTTGATGGAAATAGCAGAACCTGGTCTCATCTTCACTGCCATCTTCCACCCCGACGTCGTTCCAATTGTTCATCCATGTTAGTTTTGTATCTGGTTCTTGCTTGTTGCCTCGATTACTTCTTAATCCACCTATTCTGTCTAACTAATCGCAATTTAACTTTAGGAGTAGCAACGAATCTCTCACGAAGATGCTACTTCTAACTAATATTTTCTTATAATTGGTGGCACGTGTAGGTTTTTTCAGAGTTAAGCAGTTTGCTCGTTTGTTACTCTGTAATAACTCGGCTGTTACTAATGGCACTGAAGTTGACTGGATCGACATCCACAAGTTCCTACACTTTATTGATCGTCTTGAGGTCCTTGTGGGGCATTTAAATGGTGGAAGGCCACATGGGATATGTATGCCACTGCTGCACTCGTTGAACAGGTCCAACTGTGTTGAGAAACTTATGGTACGAGCTGTTTTCTGTTATATATGTTGTTCATAAACTATTGCTTATACACAGTTTTACAGTTGTGATCTTCTTGAAACAGGAACTGCCGAGTTCTATTGTTCCTATGCAGATATCTGACCATGGTCGGGTCAGACTTGCGCTTGGTCACAACATGATGTTTATGTCGACCTACTCAATTCCCCTTGGAGGTGAAAAGATACTTATTCATGGGTAGTCACAAATAATGAAGGCCCGTCCATCTTGGAGAATAGGACAGAAGATTATGTTCATGCTATTCCATGGCTCTAAAGTGAATATCCTGTTTATTGACCACGTTGCGAGATGAGCCGCTTTCAGAAGGTTGTGGATGCGCGGGGTGGCGCCTGGGCCTTGTCCTGGGGCTTGGCGGCCTCACCCTTGGTTAATCAGAGGCAAAGTAGCACTGATTCAAGGTGTGCTTTATGCAGTTGAACTCAGATAAGTACTCATATTGCTTTCAGCTTTGGTTGTTAAGTGCCCCTGCTAGTTTGATTAAGGTTGTTCAAGACTCCTGCTGCTTTTATAGTCTGTCGTGTTTCTTGATCCTGTCTTCCTCCGGCCGCCAAAACCAAACCAGCGCCCAGTAGCCGCTTCCTTCCGCCTCCCACGGTGGCTGCGCCTCGGCGCCGCATCACCGCCCGTCTCCTAAATCGTTAACGCCGGCGTCCTCCGCGCTTTAGTGCGCTTCGCCCAGCGAGCCGCCCTCTCGCGTTGTCAACATGGTCAAAAACAACATGAATCGGCGTATAATGCGTGGAGAGGATGATAGTAGGGGCCCACCACGTCGGCGTATGGAAAAATAAAATGCTTCCTCCTAGTGTTTTCCTCGACATCCGGGACCCACGACATTGTGAGCGTATATAGTCAATAGACAAGAGAACAGCACAAGATCGGTGACACACAGGGACGTAGCTACTCGGCGATATTTTTTGTTTGGTATTGTTGAGACGGGCAGGGTTTGAACTGGTCATGGCCCGTCTAGCCAGGCTTATATTTTATGTTCACCGGTGACCAGCCCAGCTATTTTTCTTTGTGAAAATGAGCCCGGTTTATTTTTTCTAAAGAATACCCAATCCAGGCCTACTTATTTTTCATACGATGGGCGCAACTCTTTCAAGATGCCTGCAAATCTTGAAAGTAATATGAAATGGGTTGTAAATATAAAAATAGATGACAAATTGGCAATTACTTTATAATTTCTGATTTTTTTCACATTTTCAGATTCCTATTTCACTGGGCATCTTATATTTACTAATTGGAGGCACCATTAGAGGCTCCACGTTAATCCTAGAAAACTAAACAAATTGACCATCAGATTTACGGATTAGCAATTACAGCCGTCAGATAAGGAGGTATGTCAAAGAGTCCTGGCTAGCTATCCCGCATGTTGATCTTGAGAAACATCTTCGTAGGACTCTCTCCTCTGCGTTGTTCCTCCTCATCCTCCCCAACGTGCTGGTCCTCCTCATCCTCCTGTACCTCTATAATCTCAAAGAATTAATCCATCCAAAAAAGAATCCAGCCAACAAGGATGAGCTCATGTTGACGTACACCATGAAGGAGACCGAGTGCGCGATGGCCGAAAGGATACCGAGTGCATGATGTCCGTGATCCTCAACAGCTTCAGCAATTGGCAGCAATCCGTCTTGGTTGGTGCGGCAGAGCAGGAGGTCCCAAACAAACTACAATCTAGTATGCGTCGCCTCCACGTTCTCCGCCAAACCTGGAGCTAGGGTTTGTAAAGATTTAGGCCATGCCCACGCCCTCCTTGGCTACTCAAAATTCCAAAGCCACTGGTTGAACGCATGGTCAGATCCAGCAGCAAGAAGTTCGATGAGGACACTGCCTACAAGCAAGAAGGATGGATCCAACGACAAGAACTTTCAGCAGGATAAATTCAAGCCGTTTCTTCATAGTTGGATGATCGGGGACGACGCCTGCTTAAGGTCATGATGTGGGAAGCTGGTTTTTTTCTAGCTCCAAACAAACTCCCGCCCCTTCAAATTCCAGACTAAGGTTCATGTTCTTTCTCCAGGCCAAACCTATTTGGAAGATGTTGCGTGATTAAGGAATGCAATTAGCTGATGCATACGTTTAGTTAGTACATCCTCATGTCATCGAGTATTTTTGGTGACAACAATCAAGAGTCGATGCTGCAAGCTGATTTCCGCTCTTGCATTAGTACTAGCATGTGCTTTTGTACAACAACAGCATGCACGTACTGTTCCTTGATCGATGACTGCACAAAGTTGACTATAATGATTTAAACACACACGTACAGAACAACCTTGGCTGATTAATTTCTGTTGCGCCGACCATGTGGCATGTATTAGAGAAGAAGGTTCATCAACGGTATTTTCAAACTTGAATCAGAAGGGACAGCCCCATCATTTCTGATGTCGTCAAAGTACCTTCCATGATGTTGGTTCTATCTTCCCACCTTCCACGAATATGCTATTGCGGCCTCCTTTTGTCATGTACAACACCGGCTCCTTTTTACGGCGCTCTTAATCTTGCTGCTAACTGCAAGCTGCTTCCATCCATGATGCCTGATCTGAACGGCACTGAAGTGCTCCAGTAGAAGTCCGCGGAGTCCAGCATGCGTCATTTGCTAATGACCTTGATGACGATCAAAGCTGTTCTGTAGTTGGTATTTATGACTGGCCACGTTGATACTCAAGATCACTGGGGCATGCTAGGTCATCTAGCCATTGGAGCATTTTGAACAAGGAATTCAAACACACACACAACAATGGTGGATTCATTGATTGAGTTGTGTATGGTGGCAGTTATGCCGATGGTTCACATGGCTGCATCTTACAGGGTTTGTCTAACTCGCCGAAGCTGAAGCTTTCACTGTATATCTCTGAACATATGTCTTCTTGCTCCAGCCGCCAAAGCAGCACCGGCGGGACCGCCTGCTCCCGCCTCCCGTGGCCGGCTATGCTGCAGCGTAGGCCTCAGCGCCCCCTACTACTCCCACCGCTGTCCAGGGCATCCCTCTACTCACCCACATCCCCTGTTATTCTGCAGCGACGGCAGCCTCACACCGCAGCCGAACCGGTGAACCCTCGTACTCCTCTCCGCGTGGGCTTCCACTACCGCGTCTTCCCCGGCTGTGCGTTGTCCCCTTCCTAGGCCTCGCCGTCGTCCACCGCCGTGGTGCTCTTGGCGCAGCATGGTCAATGTGGTCAACGACCGACTTCCATCGGAAGAGTATCTTTATGCGTGAAGAGGCCGACAATTTGGGTCCACGGCATCCGCAAGGAAGTGCCTCCTTATTACGGAAAATAATTATTCCTCCACCGACAGCAGGGACCCACCGGACGGGCCACCAGATTTCACAAAAAACGTTTGCCCACACCGGGACCCACGTGACGGGCCATCGTATTTCGTGAAGAAAAATGTTCCCCCCGCTGTCAGCTCGGACCCACTGGAAGTGCCTCCTTATTACGCACAAAAAAATGAATACCCCCCTACTAGCTGGGACCCACCTTGGTGGGAGGCTGACTTGTGGGGCTACTAAGTTGACTGGGACGGATGCCTTTGTCAACTTTAGTCAATATATGAACGATTCTAGCTCCAGTGGATGCGATGCGATGTCCATCCAACGGCTGTAGTGCTTCTTCAACCTCTGGTCTTCTTGCTCCGGCCGCCCAAAGCAGCGCCCGGTCGTGCCTTTGCTCCTGCCGCCCGTGGCCGGCTGTGATGCCGCGGAGGCCTCATCGCCCCCTACTACTCCCATCGCTGGCCAGGCCATCCCTCTACGCACCCACACCCTCTGTTATTCTGCGGCGACGGCAGCCTCACACCGCAGCCGAACGAGTGAACCCTCATACTCCTCTACGCGTGGGCATCCACTGCCGCGTCTTCCCCGGCTCCGTATCGTGCCCTTCCTAGGCCTCACAGCCGTCCACCGCCCTGGTGCTCTCGGCGCGGCGTGGTCAACGTGGTCAAGGAATGGCTACCATCGGACATGGACTGTACGTGGAGAGGCTGACAGATGGGTCCACGGCCGCAGCAAGGAAGTGCCTCCTTATTACGTAGAAAATAATGATTCCTCCACCTGACAGCTGGGACCCACCGGACGGGACACTGTATTTCGCGGAAAAATGGTTCCCCCTGACTGCTGGGACCCACCAGCTTCATCTTCGCACGGAAGGAAGTGCGTCCGGGCAAAAAAAAAAGTTCGCCCCCCTGACTGCTGGGACCCACCAGCTACACCTTCGCACGCAAGGAAGTGCGTCAGGGCAAAAAAACGATTCACCCCCTGACTGCTGGGACCCTCCGGCTACATCTTCGCACGCAAGGAAGTGCGTCCGAGCAAAAATAAACGATTCGCCCCCCTGACTGCTAGGACCCACCAGCTACATCTTCGCACACAAGGAAGTGCCTGACAGTCGGGACCCACTGTCATTCTGGTCGCGAACGTGTACATACATACTGGCTGTTGTAGAGGCGCGCACGTGTCGTAATAGAGGCGCGTACGTAGCATGTACACGTACGTACAGCGGCCAGGGTGCAAGAAAGAAAATACGGCCACGTATGTGTACATACGAGCGGGGTCTCGAACGCCTACTCGCGCATACGTGCGGCCAGGGATCGTGTACATGGCTGGGTCAGAACGGAGAAACAGCGTCGTCGTGTTCATGGGGAGGCAACGGAGTGCGTCGTGTTCATGGGGAGGCAACGGAATGCTCGTGTTCATTGGGAGGCAACGGAACGCGTGGGAGCCAACCGGCTGGGTCGGAACGGAATGCGTGGTTGTGTTCATCGGGAGAGCTTGGACGGAACAGGCGATGGAAACGAGGCCTGGCGTACCGCACTACGGACCTTCTACGTTCGGAACGGGGTCCTGTTGATCGGGAGGAGTGCGGTGTACCGCAAAACGGAGGAAACGGACCTCCTACGGTCGAAACGGGGTCCTATTGATCGGGAGGGGTGTGGCGTACCGCAAAACGGACGAAACGGACCTCCTACGTGTTGGGGAACGTAGTAATTTCAAAAAATTTCCTACGCACACGCAAGATCATGGTGATGGCATAGCAATGAGAGGGGAGAGTATTGTCCACGTACCCTCGTAGACCGTAAGCGGAAGCGTTATGACAATGCGGTTGATGTAGTCGTACGTCTTCACGATCCGACCGATCCAAGTACCGAACGCACGGCACCTCCGAGTTCAGCACACGTTCAGCTCGATGAGGATCCCCGGACTCCGGTCCAGCAAAGTGTCGGGGATGAGTTCCACAAGACGACGGCGTGGTGACGATGATGATGCTCTACCGACGCAGGGCTTCGCCTAAACTCCGCGACGATATGACCGAGGTGGAATATGGTGGAGAGGGGCACCGCACACGGCTAAGGAACGATCCGTAGATCAACTTGTGTGTTATGGGGTGCCCCCTGCCCCGTGATATAAAGGAGCAAGGGGAGGGCGGCCGCCAAGGGAGGGCGTGCGAGGAGGAGTCCTACTCCCACCGGGAGTAGTATTCCTCCTTTCCTAGTCCAACTAGGAGACCTTCCATGTAGTAGGAGTAGGAGAGAAGGAAAGGGAAGAGAGAAGGGAAGGAAGGAGGGGTGCGGCCTCCCCTAGTCCAATTCGGACTAGGCCTTGGGGAAGCGCGGCCTGCACTAGGCAGCCCTCTCTCTTTCCCGTATGGCCCAATAAGGCCCAATACTTCTTCCGGCGAATTCCCGTAACTCTCGGTACTCAAAAATACCCGAATCACTCAGAACCTTTCCGAAGTCCGAATATAGTCGTCCAATATATCGATCTTTACGTCTCGACCATTTCGAGACTCCTCGTCATGTCCCCGATCTCATCCGGGACTCCGAACTCCTTCGGTACATCAAAACTTATAAACTCATAATAAAACTGTCATCGTAACGTTAAGCGTGCGGACCCAACGGGTTCGAGAACTATATAGACATGAACTAGAACTATTCTTGGTCAATAACCAATAGCGGAACCTGGATGCTCATATTGGCTCCTACATATTCTACGAAGATCTTTATCGGTCAAACCGCATAACAACATTGTGGCGACCCGACCTCAAACGGTCAAGCCTCTGTGTTTCTGTGCCATCCACAGATCGGATATCTTTGGCACACACAAGTACATCAATGTATATATCAAAGTGCAATCACATGTATAAATAACGTAAAATGATATATACCTCATAATACTCAGCGGAAAACAATCAAACGGGTGTGGAGTCCCATCAACGCCATCGGCAGGTTGAGTGTAGACCGTAACCCTGTATCGTAACTCTTACTCGTCGAGGAAATATCTGCAACATGATACGTTGCAGCCGTGTAGGTCAGTACATTGAATGTACCGGCAAGATCACAATAAGAAAGAACAGATGATAAACTATACTATATGCAGTATGGCTTTGTGGCTCTGTATCTGAGTTTTGTGTGCGTAAAAGCTGGTTTTATTTTCCCTACATCAAAGGAATAAATGAAGTCTGTACTATAGAGTTTTCTATCTTGACATGGTTCCGCCAACCGATGTCTCATAGCCCAAATTCATCATAAGTTGCCCACAATTAAGTTATCAGTCCGGTGTTGAGAGTTCCGAGATAGATCCAGTCCAGATGCTCAAATTGCAAGTGGGGACACGGGTTAATCGATTAGGTTTAAACCCTCTGCAGAGGTTTGTACACTTTACCCGCAAGATTCGATCCCTCTTTTTACGTTCTCGCACTTGTGGTGTTTGAGAACAAGATGATGAAACATGGTCTTCCGAAGAGTTCCTCGACCACTGTCCGGTGCTCATCCAATCCTACCGTAGTTCTACATCTGCTAGCACCGTCCCAGCCAGAGTCACCACTAAGGTCAACCAAGCCAGAGCCCATAATGACTTGCGGTTTCACAGGTAAGCTTCCGGGCATGAAGTATTCTTCCGTCTCTTTGGGTCTGGGTGAAGCTTTCCACAAGATGTCATGGCGCTTCTCCATGCATCCCGGCCAACCACTGGATTCTCCAGGGTGCCCGTCAACCATCCTTCACCCAGTAGTGTGTATTGAATTCTTGTCTCGAGTCTTGAAGTCTTGAGGCCTTGAAGATGCAGTCCTTGCAGATTCCATCATGGAGTTGTCGTCATTGACGTAGATCCTCCATTCTCACACCACTCCCGAGCACTCATACCAACCCGTCTACTATAGCGTAGCATTAAAATAAATAACGTCCGGGCTTGGTAACAGGGTGATGGGTTCCTACCTCATGCATACTACTCAACTACAAGGATTCAATATCACTCTTTGGAGGGATTGTTGCGAAGATGACACTAGATGCAAACACATAGGTATGAAAAACATGGTCAAAGTGAACTTGCTGGTAATACTTGATGAAGATAACAATATTTGTCGGAAAATGACTTGGTAGAACTAATCGTCACTCAATTGAAAATCTATATATTCAAACATAGCATTCACATAAGCAAACATCCTAGCAAACAATTTTAGCACTCGAAATAACAATCAAAACAGCAAGGAAAATCGATAATAAAACTCAAACAAAATCAAAAGAATCTTCAAATAAAACTACAAAGAAAAACTACTAACAAAGATCTATGACTTTGCTACAAACATCTAATATAGTTTTGCCGTAAGTAAAAACTTAACAACAATTAAAATACTAAACTAATAAATTAACAGAAAATAAAATGTAAAATAACTAATTTAACAGAAAGTATTTTTTCATAAAATTTTATTTGCAAAAAGAAACAAATAAAAGCTTTTATAAAACTCTAACTATGACCTATAGAAGGTTTCATACAAAACTAAGGAAAATAAATTTTTAAAATAAAAATAAATTTTTCTCCTGTTGTCTAACAGAAACACAACTAATTTTGTCAAAAGTGACAAAAAGAAATAATTTAAACTAATAAAAACAATAAAGAAAAAGCTAAAACATAACTAATAATAAAACATTACTGTTTTGCTAAAAACCTAATTTAAATTAACCTAGAAATAAAATACTAAATACTACTGGATAAAAAAAGGTCCTAGAGACCAGGAGCAAAAAGAATCGGTCAAAAATAATATTCCTAACTCAAAATAGCTCAAATGTAGTGATTTGAGCAAATTCATACAAACACAAATTTAAACTGCTCCAATGTGAAATAAAATTGAACTAGCAGAAACTTCAGCAAATTTGTGACACATAGCAATTGGAATCACTCAAAAATACTAAAAACTCTAAAAGATATGAATTTTCTAAGATTGCTATTTTCTGAAGAAAAAAAATGAATTACGGGATTTCGGGGATCTCACCGGAGTAGTCGTCGGAGTTGGGGAAAAAGATCGGATCCGATGTTGCGGTTGCTCCTAGAGGAAAGGAGATCACGGGACGGTGGAGAGGAGATCATATAAACCTCAGGAGAGGTCGAGGGCACGGCGGCAGCACTTGGCGGCGGCGGTGGTGCTGCTGCTTCTGCTGCTTGGAGAGGAGAGGAGAGGTGTTGGTTTGATGTGTTGGAGGGGTGCTTGGGTATTTATATTGGGGAGGGGAGGGGTTTGCTTGGGGTAGGGGACAAGAAATAGACTAGGATTAGGAAACAAAAGGGAAAAGATCTAGAAACAAATTGGAATAAACGGAAGTAGGAAAAGAGTCCTACTAGTATTAAGAAAAAGGAACGGCGGCTTCCTGGCTTCCCTTGGTGCGTGCGATGGTGTTGGCCTTGTGGCCGGCCGGTGGCAAGTGGCAGCTTGGGCCTTTGGCCCAAGGCGCTGCGGATTTTTTTTTAAACAAAATTTTCGGAGAACTAAAAAAAACAAAATGACTAAAACTTTTATATAGGCATATAATATACCAAAATTTGCAGAAAAAGATTTTCTACAACATGGACATTATTATAGCATTAAATAAAATACACACAAATTTAAATAAAATAAAGAGTGCTTCAGCTCTAATAAAATCTAATAAAAATCATTTTAAAAATACCAAAATGAATTTAAATTTATTTCTCTCCAATTTTCTGATGTAGGGAATCATGTTACCCTATTTTCCATATATTTTATTTTTGGAGAAAAATAATTTGAATAAAACTCAAATAACTCCAAATTAAAAATAAATTCAAAAGAACTTTTAATTCTTTGAAACTCTCAACTCATATTTCATATGTTTTGAAGAAGTCATTTTATCTTTGCTCGTGAAAATCATTGAGTTGCATAAAGTTTCAGAATTGGAAATATTTTCCAAATGAAATTCAAATAGTTTCAACACCCCTTGTCATTTAAATAAATGGAAGAAGTCATGTCATCTTCTCTCCAGGGATTTTGGTGATGAAAAGAATTTGAATTCCCGAAGATCATAAAAGCAAAATGAAAGTTTGGGAAAGTCCTTTTATTCCCTCTTATTTAACTTTCAAAAAGTTTCGAATTTCACTCACTTTCAGTCAATCAATCAAGTAATCAATCAAACAACAAGCATAGTTATTTATTTAATATAACATTCCAAAATTTAGAATTTTGGGATGTTACAAACATACGTTGTTCCCTTTGTTATCGGTATGTTACTTGCCCGAGATTTGATCGTCGGTATCCAATACCTAGTTCAATCTCGTTACTGGCAAGTCTCTTTACTCGTTACGTAATGCATCATTCCGTAACTAACTCATTAGCTACATTGCTTGCAAGGCTTATAGTGATGTGCATTACTGAGAGGGCCAGAGATACCTCTCCGATAATCGGAGCGACAAAACCTAATCTCGAAATACGCCAACCCAACACGTACCTTTGGAGACACCTGTAGTACTCCTTTATAATCACCCGATTCACGTTGTGACGTTTGGTAGCACCAAAGTGTTCCTCCGTAAACGGGAGTTGCATAATCTCATAGTTACAGGAACATATATAAGTCATGAAGAAAGCAATAGCAATGTACTAAGCGATCAAGTGCTAGGCTAACGGAATGGGTCATGTCAATCACATCATTCTCCTAATGATGTGATCCCATTAATCAAATGACAACACATGTCTATGGTTAGGAAACATAACCATCTTTGATTAATGATCTAGTCAAGTAGAGGCATACTAGTGACTATATGTTTGTCTATGTATTCACACATGTATCATGTTTCCGGTTAATACAATTCTAGCATGAATAATAAACATTTATCATGATATGAGGAAACAAATAATAACTTTATTATTGCCTCTAGGGCATATTTCCTTCAGTCTCCCACTTGCACTAGAGTCAATAATCTAGTTCACATCGCCATGTGATTTAACACCAATATTCACATCTGTATGTGATAATACCCATAGTTCACATCGTCATGTGATCAACACCCAAAGGGTTACTAGAGTCAATAATCTAGTTCACATCGTTATGTGATTAACAACCAAAGAGTACTAAGGTATGATCATGTTTTGCTCGTGAGAGAAGTTTAGTTAACGGGTCTGTCATATTCAGAGCCGTATGTATTTTGCAAATATTCTATGTCTACAATGCTCTGCACGGAGCTACTATAGCTAATTGCTCCCACTTTCAATATGTATCCAGATTGTGACTTATAGTCATCTGGATCGGTGTAAAAGCTTGCACTATTGTAACTCTTCTGACGGGCTCTTTTATCACCTCCGTAATCGAGAAATATTTCCTTAGTCCTCACTAAGGATATTCTTGACCAATGTCCGATGATCTACTCCTAGACCACTATTGTACTCCCTTGCCAAATCTGAGCAAGGTATACAATAGGTCCGGTACATAGCATAGCATACTTTATAGAACCTATGGTGAGGCATAGGGAATGACTTTCATTCTCTTTTCTATTTTACGTCGTGGTCGGGATTTGAGTCTTACTCAATTTCACACCTTTGCAATACAAGCAAGAACTTTTCTTTGACTGTTCCATTTTGAACTACTTCAAAATCTTGACAAGGTATGTACTTATTGAAAAACTTATCAAGCGTCTTGATCTATCTCAATAGATCTTGATGCTCAATATGTAAGTAGCTTTACCGAGGTCTTTCTTTGAAAAACTCCTTTCAAATACTCCTTTATGCTTTGCAGAATAATTATACATTATTTCCGATCAACAATGTGTCATTCACATATACTTATCAGAAATGCTGTAGTGCTCCCACTCACTTTCTTGTAAATACAAGCTTCTCCAAAAGACTGTATAAAACCATATGCTTTGATCACACTATCAAAGCGTTTATTCCAACTCCGAGATGCTTGCACCAGTCCATAGATGGATCGCTGAAGCTTGCACATTTTGTTAGCTCCTTTAGGATTGACAAAACCTTCTGGTTGCATCATATTCAACTCTTCTTTAATAAATCCATTAAAAAATATAGTTTTGACATCCATTTGCCAGATTTCATAAAATGTGGAAATTGCTAACATGATTCGGACAGACTTAAGCATCGCTACAGTTGAGAAAATCTCATTGTAGTCAACACCTTGAACTTGTCGAAAACCTTTCGCAACAAGTCGAGCTTAGTAGATAGTAACACTACTATCAGTGTCCGTCTTCCTCTTGAAGATCCATTTATTTAACACGGCTTGCTGATCATCGAGCAAGTCAATCAAAGTCCATACTTTGTTCTCATACATGGATCATATCTCAGATTTTATGGCCTCAAGCCATTTCGCGGAATCTGGGCTCATCATCGCTTCCTCATATTTCGTAGGTTCATCATGGTCTAGTAACATGACTTCCGAATATGATTACCGTACCACTCAGTGCGGATCTTACTCTGGAAGACCCTACGAGGTTTGGTAGCAACTTGATCTGAAGTTTCATGATCATCATCATTAACTTCCTCACTAATTGGTGTAGGAATCACTGGAACCGATTTCTGTGATGAACTACTTTCCAATAAGGGAGAAGGTACAAATTACCTTATCAAGCTCTACTTTCCTCCCACTCACTTCTTTCGAGAGAAACTTCTTCTCTAGAAAGGATCCATCTTAGCAACGAAAAACTTGCCTTCGGATCTATGATAGAAGGTGTACCCAATAGTTACCTTTGGGTATTCTATGAAGACGCACTTCTCCGATTTGGGTTCGAGCTTATCGGTGAAAACTTTTTCACATAAGCATCACAACTCCAAACTTTTAAGAAACGACGACTTAGGTTTAGTGTTAAACCATAGTTCATACGGTGTCGTCTCAGCGGATTTAGATGGTGCCCTATTAAACGTGAATGCAGTTGTCTCTAATGCATAACCCCAAAACGATATTGGTAAATCGGTAAGAGACATCATTGATCGCACCATATCAAAATAAAGTACGTTCTGACGTTCGGACACACCATAACATTGTGGTGTTCGGTGGCGTGGTGTGAAATTATTCCACTTTGTTTTAATTGAAGACCAAACTTCGTAACTCAAATATTCATCTCCACGATCAGATTGCGAAACTTTATTTTCTTGTTACGATGATTTTCTACTTCACTCTGAAATTCTTTGAACTTTTCAACTATTTCAGACTTATGTTTCATCAAGAAGATATACGCATATCTGCTCAAATCATCTGTGAAGGTCAGAAAAAAATAATGATATTTGCCATGAGCATCAACACTCATTGGATCGCATACATCGGTATGTATTATTTCCAACAAGTCAGTAGCTCGTTCCATTGTTCCGAAGAACGGAGTTTTAGTCATCTTGCCCAAAAGGCACGGTTCGCAAGCATCAAATGATTCATAATCAAGTGATTCAAAAAGCCAATCAGTATGGAGTTTCTTCATGCGCTTTACACCAATATGACCTAAACTGCAGTGCCACAAATAAGTTGCACTATCATTATTAACTTTACATCTTTTGGTTTCAATATTATGAATATGTGTATCACGCGGTCGAGATCCAACAAACCATTTTCATTGGGTGTATGACCATAGAAGGTTTTATTCATGTAAAATGTAACAATAATTGTTCTCTAACTTACATGAATAACCGTATTGCAATAAACATGATCAAATCATATTCATGCTCAACGCAAACGCCAAATAACATTTATTTAGGTTCAACACTAATCCCGAGAATATAGGGAGTGTGCGATGATGATCATATCAATCTTGGAACTACTTCCAACACACATCGTCACTTCCCCTTCAACTAGTCTCTGTTTATTCTGTAACTCCCGTTTCGAGTTACTACTCTTAGCAACTGAACCAGTATCAAATACCGAGGGGTTGCTACGAACACTAGTAAAATACACATCAATAATCTGTATATCAAATATACCTTTGTTCACTTTGCCATCCTTCTTATCCGCCAAATACTTTGGGGTAGTTCCGCTTCCGATGACCAGTTCCATTGCAGCAAAAGCACTTAGTCTCGTGCTTAGGTCCAGACTTGGGCTTCTTCACTCGGCAACAACTTGCTTGCCGTTCTTCTTGAAGTTTCCTTCTTCCCTTTGCCCTTTTCCTTGAGACTAGTGGTCTTGTCAACCATCAACACTTGATGTTTTTCTTGATTTCTACCTTCGCCGATTTTAGCATCGCGAAGAGCTTGGGAATTGTTTTCGTCATCCCTTGCATACTATAGTTCATCACGAAGTTCTAGTAACTTAGTGATGGTGACTAGAGAATTCTGTCAATCACTATCTTATCTCGGAAGATTAACTTCCACTTGATTCAAGCGATTGAAGTACCTGCACAATCTGAGCACATGCTCACTAGTTGAGCGATTCTCCTCCATCTTTTAGCTATAGAACTTGTTGCGGACTTCATATCTCTCAACTCGGGTATTTGCTTGAAATATTAACTTCAATTCTGGAACATCTCATATGGTCCATGACGTTCAAAACATCTTTGAAGTCCCGATTCTAAGCCGTTAAGCATGGTGCACTAAACTATCAAGTAGTCATCATCTTGAGCTAGCCAAACGTTCATAACGTGCGCATCTGCTCCTGCAATAGGTCTTTCACCTAGCGGTGCATCAAGGACATAATTCTTACGTGCGAAATGAGGATAAACCTCAGATCACGGATCCAATCCGCATCATTGCTACTAACATTTTTCAACATAATTTTTCTCTAGGAACATATCAAAACAAACATATAAAATCATAGGGAAGCAACAACGCGAGCTATTTATCTACAACATAATTTGCAAAATACTACCAGGACTAAGTTCATGATAAATTTAAGTTCAATTAATCTTATTACTCAAGAACTCCCACTTAGACAGACATCTCTCTAGTCATCTAAGTGATCACGTGATCCAAATCAACTAAACCATAACCGATCATCACGTGAGATGGAGTAGTTTTCAATGGTGAACATCACTATGTTGATCATATCTACTATATGATTCACGCCGACCTTTCGGTCTCCGTGTTCCGAGGCCATATCTGCATATGCTAGGCTCGTCAAGTTTAACTCGAGTATTCTGCGTGTGCAAAACTGGCTTGCACCCGTTGTAGATGGACGTAGAGCTTATCACACCCGATCATCATGTGGTATCTGGGCACGACGAACTTTGGCAACGGTGCATACTCAGGGAGAACACGTCTTGATAATTTTTAGTGAGAGATCATCTTAAAATGCTACCGTCAATCAAAGCAAGATAAGATGCATAAAGGATAACATCACATGCAATCAATATAAGTGATATGATATGGCCATCATCATCTTGTGCTTGTGATCTCCATCTCCGAAGCACCGTCGTGATCACCATCGTCACCGGCGCGACACCTTGATCTCCATCGTAGCATCATTGTCGTCTCGCCAACTATTGCTTCTACGACTATCGCTACCGCTTAGTGATAAAGTAAAGCAGTTACATGGCTTTTGCATTTCATACAATAAAGCGACAACCATATGGCTCCCTGCCGATTGCCGATAACTCGGTTACAAAACATGATCATCTCATACAATAAAATATAGCATCACGTCTTGACCATATCACATCACAACATGCCCTGCAAAAACAAGTTAGACGTCCTCTACTTTGTTGTTGCAAGTTTTACGTGGCTGCTACGGGCTGAGCAAGAACCGTTCTTACCTACGCATCAAAACCACAATGATAGTTTGTCAAGTTGGTGCTGTTTTAACCTTCGCAAGGACCGGGCGTAGCCACACTCGGTTCAACTAAAGTGAGAGAGACAGACACCAGCCAGTCACCTTTAAGCAACGAGTGCTCGCAGCGGTGAAACCAGTCTCGCGTAAGCGTACGCGTAATGTCGGTCCGGGCCGCTTCATCTCACAATACCGTTGAACCAAAGTATGATATGCTGGTAAACAGTATGACTTATATCGCCCACAACTCACTTGTGTTCTACTCGTGCATATAACATCAACGCATAAAACCAGGCTCTGATACCACTGTTGGGGAACGTAGTAATTTAAAAAAAATTCCTACGCACACTCAAGATCATGGTGATGGCATAGCAACGAGAGGGGAGAGTATTGTCCATGTACCCTCGTAGACCGTAAGCGGAAGCGTTATGACAACACGGTTGATGTAGTCGTATGTCTTCACGATCCGACCGATCCAAGTACCGAACGCACGGCACCTTCGAGTTCAGCACACGTTCAGCTCGATGACGATCCCCGGACTCCGGTCCAGCAAAGTGTCGGGGATGAGTTACGTCACAAGACGACGGCATGGTGGCGATGATGATGCTCTATCGACGCAGGCTTCGCCTAAACTCCGCGACGATATGACCGAGGTGGAATATGGTGGAGGGGCACCGCACGGCTAAGGAACGATCCGTAGATCAACTTGTGTGTTAGGGGTGCCCCTGCCCCGTATATAAAGGAGCAAGGGGAGGCGGCCGGCCAAGGAGGGCGCGCCAAGGGAGGAGTCCTACTCCCACCGGGAGTAGGATTCCCTCCTTTCCTAGTCCAACTAGGAGACCTTCCATGTAGTAGGAGTAGGAGAGAAGGAAAGGGAAGAGAGAAGGGAAGGAAGGAGGGGGTGCGGCCCCTCCCCCTAGTCCAATTCGGACTAGGCCTTGGGGGGGCGCGCGGCCTGCCCTAGGCAGCGCCTCTCTCTTTCCCGTATGGCCCAATAAGGCCCAATACTTCTTCCGCGAATTCCGTAACTCTCCGGTACTCGAAAAATACCGAATCACTCGGAACCTTTTCAAGTCCGAATATAGTCGTCCAATATATCGATCTTTACGTCTCGACCATTTCGAGACTCCTCATCATGTCCCTGATCTCATCCAGGACTCGAACTCCTTGGTACATCAAAACTTATAAACTCATAATAAACCGCCATCGTAACGTTAAGTTGCGGACCCTACGGGTTCGAGAACTATGTAGACATGACCTAGAACTATTCTTGGTCAATAACCAATAGCGGAACCTGGATGCTCATATTGGCTCCTACATATTCTCACGAAGATCTTTATCGGTCAAACCGCATAACAACATCGTTGTTCCCTTTGTCATCGGTATGTTACTTGCCCGAGATTTGATCGCCGGTATCCAATACCTAGTTCAATCTCACATCTTGGCAAGTCTCTTTACTCGTTACGTAATGCATCATTCAAGAACTAACTCATTAGCTACATTGCTTGCAAGGCTTATAGTGATGTGCATTACCAAGAGGGCCCAGAGATACCTCTCCAGGCAATCGGAGCGACAAAACCTAATCTCGAAATACGCCAACCCAACACGTACCTTTGGAGACACCTGTAGTACTCCTTTATAATCACCCGATTACGTTGTGACGTTTGGTAGCACCCAAAGTGTTCCTCCGGTAAACGGAGTTGCATAATCTCATAGTTACAGGAACATATATAAGTCATGAAGAAAGCAATAGCAATGTACTAAGCGATCAAGTGCTAGGCTAACGGAATGGGTCATGTCAATCACATCATTCTCCTAATGATGTGATCCCATTAATCAAATGACAACACATGTCTATGGTTAGGAAACATAACCATCTTTGATTAATGAGCTAGTCAAGTAGAGGCATACTAGTGACTATATGTTTGTCTATGTATTCACACATGTATCATGTTTCCGGTTAATACAATTCTAGCATGAATAATAAACATTTGTCATGATATGAGGAAATAAATAATAACTTTATTATTGCCTCTAGGGAATATTTCCTTCACTACGGTCGAAACGGGGGTCCTGTTGATCAGGAGGGGTGTGGCGTACTGCAAAACGGACGAAACGGACTTGTGTTGGAGCGCTACGGTCGAAACGGGGGTCCTTTTCATCGGGAGGGGTGTGGCGTACCGCAAAACGGGACTCCACGGGATACTGTTCATCTCCACCGTCGACCTCCTCCAGCCTCCACGGGCTCCTGTTCATCCAGCCTCCACCACGCGCTACTCCACCGGCTACTGTTCAACCACCCCTCCATCGTCTACTGTTCATCCAGCTGTCCACACCACGGGGTCCTGTTCAACCACCCCTCCACGGGCACCCTTCCACCATCTACTGTTCATCCAGCCCTCCAACACCACGGGGTCCTGTTCATCCAGAAGCAACGCCACCGCTCACTGTTCATCCAACCCCCCCGCAACGCTCACTGTTCATCCCAGGCGGCATCGATCGGCTTGATTAGCGGCGATAGCGAAGGAACCGTTCGATCGGGTTCAGTTAACAGCCATCGATCGATCGCTCGGGTTCGATGAGCGTAGCCTGCGGTCTGCAATCGCTCGGGTTCAGTTAGAGCCCAACGCCTCGCTCGGGTTCAGTTAGAGCCAACGCCTAGCATACACGCGTGTACATGTACGAGAGAAACATGCATCGCTCGGCCCCCGACCTCCCACCGTAACCGGCAACTCCCCGAAATTTTCCTCCCCCTTGCTTCTACCACGGTTTTTTCCGTCATGGACGGCCCAAAGAATGTCATGCATCTGCGTCTCTGGCCCGCCCAGGACGAAAAGCCCATTTGTTGTCATGATTTTTTGTCATAGAAGTAGTAGCCCACCACATCTATGATGATACCGGGTTTTGTCACAATTATCATCATAGAAGTGTCATATGTATGACAGGAAAAAAATTCGTACGGCCCAAAATGTCACGGATGTGTCTTTTTTTTGTAGTGCCACAAGATAGCTTTTGTACACTGTTAAGGCTAGGATAGAATGTGAAAAGGATGTTGTTACAATTGGTTTAGGTGATATGTCTCATGAGTTTAATTTCTCTAAATTTCGTAGACAACACCGTGAAGAGGAATTGCCTAGTAAAGATGAAATTATTGGTCTTGCTTCTATTGCCGTACCTCCTAGTCATCCTTTAGAACAATATTTGCTAGACCATGAAAATGATATGTTTATGAATGAAAGAAGGGAAATAGATGAAGTATTCTTTAAAAAAGAACCCATCCTGAAACACAACTTGCCTGTTGAAATCCTAGGGGATCCTCCTCCACCCAAGGGTGATCCCGTGTTTGAGCTCAAACCGTTACCTGATACTCTTAAATATGCTTATCTTGATGAGAAAAAGATATATCCTGTTATTATTAGTGCTAACCTTTCAGAGCATGAAGAAGAAAGATTATTGAGAACTCTGAAGAAGCACTGCGCTGCTATTGGATATACTCTTGATGATCTTAAGGGCATTAGTCCCACTCTATGCCAACACAAAATAAATTTGGAGAAAGATGCCAAACCAGTTCATGATCATCAACGACGGCTTAATCCTAAGATGAAAGAAGTGGTAAGAAAGGAAATACTAAAGCTTCTTGAGGCAGGTATTATTTATCCGTTCTTTGATAGTCAATGGGTAAGTCCTGTCCATTGTGTCCCTAAAAAGGGAGGTATTACTGTCGTTCCTAATGATAAAGATGAATTGATTCCGCAAAGAATTATTATAGGTTATAGGATTGTAATTGATTTCCGCAAATTAAATAAGGCTACTAAAAAAGATCATTACCCCTTACCTTTTATCGATCAAATGCTAGAAAGATTATCCAAACATACACATTTTTGCTTTCTAGATGGTTATTCTGGTTTCTCTCAAATACCTATGTCAGCCGATGATCAATCAAAGACCACTTTTACTAGCCCTTTCAGTACTTTTGCTTATAGACGTATGCCTTTTGGTTTATGCAATGCACCTGCTACCTTTCAAAGATGCATGATGGCTATATTCTCTGACTTTTGTGAAAAGATATGTGAGGTTTTCATGGATGATTTCTCCGTTTATGGATCCTCTTTTGATGATTGCTTGAGCAACCTTGATCGAGTTTTGCGGAGATGTGAAGACATTAACCTTGTCTTGAAGCGGGAAAAGTGCCACTTTATGGTTAATGAAGGCATTGTCTTGGGGCATAAAATTTCTGAAAGAGGTATTGAAGTTGCTAAAGCTAAAGTTGATGCTATTGAAAAGATGCCATGTCCCAAGGACATCAAGGTATAAGAAGTTTCCTTGGTCATGCCGGTTTTTATAGGAGGTTCATTAAGGACTTCTCAAAAATTTATCGGCCTCTGACTAATTTATTACAAAAAGATATACCATTTGTCTTTGATGATGATTGTGTAGAAGCATTTGAAATACTTAAGAAAGCATTGATCTCTGCACCTATTGTTCAGCCACCTGATTGGAATTTACTCTTTGAAATTATGTGTGATGCTAGTGATTATGCTGTAGGTGTTGTTCTAGGGCAACGACTTGATAAGAAATTAAATGTCATTCAATATGCTAGTAAAACTCTAGATAATGCTCAGAGAAATTATGCTACTACTGAAAAAAGAATTATTAGCAGTTGTATTTGCTTGTGATAAGTTTAGACCTTATATTGTTGATTCTAAAGTAACTATTCACACTGATCATGCTGCTATTAAATATCTTATGGAAAAGAAATATGCTAAACCTGGGTTCTCTTGCTACAAGAAATTGATTTGCATATTATTGATAGAAAGGGAGCTGAGAACCCCGTTGTAGACAACTTGTCTAGGTTAGAGAATGTTCTTGATGACCCACTACCTATTGATGATAGCTTTCCTGATGAACAACTTAATGTCATACATGCTTCTCGTACTGCTCCATGGTATGCTGATTATGCTAATTACATTGTTGCTAAATTCATACCACCTAGTTTCACATACCAGCAAAGGAAGAAGTTTTTCTTTTATTATAGACATTAATTTTGGGATGACCCACATCTTTATAAAGAAGGAGTAGATGGTCTTATTAGACGTTGTGTACCTGAGCATGAGCAGGAACAGATCCAATGCAAGTGTCACTCCGAATCTTATGGAGGACACCATGCTGGAGATAGAACTGCACATAAGGTATTGCAATCCGGTTATTATTGGCTTACTCTCTTCAAGGATGCCCGTAAGTTTGTCTTATCTTGTGATGAATGCCAAAGAATTGGTAATATTAGTAGACGCCAAGAAATGTCTATGAATTATTCACTTGATATTGAACCATTTGATGTTTGGGGCTTTGATTATATGGGACCTTTTCCTGCCTCTAATGGATATACACATATTTTAGTTGTTGTTGATTACGTTACTAAGTGGGTAGAAGCTATTCCAACTAGTAGTGCTGATCATAACACATCTATTAGAATGCTTAAAAAGTTATTTTTTCGAGGTTTGGAGTCCCTAGATATTTAATGACTGATGGTGGTTCACATTTTATTCATGGTGCTTTCCGTAAAATGCTTGCTAAATATGATGTTAATCATAGAATTGCATCTCCTTATCACTTTCATGATCTAGTGGTCAAGTAGAATTGAGTAATAGAGAACTCAAATTAATATAGCAAAAAGTATTTGTTAATAGATCTAGAAAGAATTGGTCCAAGAAACTTGATGATGCATTATGGGCCTATAGAACTGCATATAAAAATCCTATGGGTATGTCTCCGTATAAAATGGTTTATGGAAAAGCATGTCATTTACCTCTCGAACTAGAACATAAAGCTTATTGGGCTATGAAAGATGTAACGCCCCGGATTCGATGCGCCAGGTGTCTGCCAGTTATTCGCCGTCGTTGCCATGTCATTTGCTTGCGTGTTGCACTTTGCCATGTCATCATATGAATTTCATATCATGTCATCATGTGCATTTCATTTTGCATACGTGTTCGTCTTATGCATCTGAGCTTTTTCCCCGTTGTCCGTTTTCCAATCCGGCACTCCTATGTCTCCCGGCGCCCCCTTTTTGCCTCTTCTTTTGTGCGGGTATTAAACGGTCTCGAAATGGACCGAGGTTTGTCAAGCGGCCTTGGTATAGCGCTTGATGAACCGCTGTCAAGTTTCGGATCATTTGGAGGTCGTTTGTTACTCCAACGGTTAACCGGGTAACCGTAAAAGCCTCTTTTGTGTTGCAGCCCAACACCCCTTCCAAAGTGGCCCAAAACCCATCCAAGTCTCTTCCATGCTCCCGGTCGTTCGATCACGATCGCGTGGCCGAAAACCGAACCTCATTTGGACACTCCTAGCTCCCTCTACCTATAAATATGCCCTCTCCCCCGAAATTCGCGGATAAAAATCCCCCCGAAACCCTAGCAACTCCCCCTCCGCGCAGTCGGACATGTCCAACCCGGCCGGACGCATCTCCGCCGCCGCTCGCAGCCTATGGCGCGCCACCACGTGGCGCCCGCGCCCCCGCGCGGCCGGAGAGCCGGATCGGGACCTCCGGCCCATCTCCTGCGCCGCCGCCCGGATCTCGCCCGCTCCAGCCCCGCCCGTCGCCTCCCACGCCCGGCGCCGCCCACCGGCGACCTCGCGCCACCCGCGACCCTAAGCGCCGGCCAGCCTCGTCTCACGCCGCCGGCCTCGCCGAGTGCCCGGCGCCCGCCCAGCCGCCCGGCCGTCGCCGCCCCGCCACCGGTCTCCTCCGACCCCGCCGGCGAGCTCCTCCATCCCGCTCCGCCGCCTCTCGCCGGTAAAGCCATCGGGCGCCGCCGCCGCCCTGGTCCCGCTCGGGATCGAGGAGGCGATGCCCCAGCACCCCTCCTAGGCCGGCCCTCGCGTCTAGTGGGCCACGGCCTCGTCCGCGGCCCAGTTGCCCCCTCTGCGTCCTGGGCCGAGCCCACTTGGTGAGCAGACCACCTATCTTTCGCCCGTCTTGTGATTTAACTATATTACGCTCACCCTGTTTTTTTCTCGTAAAAACTGCTAAGTCCCCAGAAACTTATAAAGTGTTGCATACTTTGACCTGTTGTAACTCTCTGCATATTGCTCCGTTTCGTGCGTGTAATATGTCAAATTGTTCGCCTCGACGAGTACATCATTTCATCTCATCGCATCATTTACATTTGAGCTCATCTTGATGCCCGAAATGCTGTTAGAAGAGGGCTATGTGATGTTAGTTTCAGATTCTTATCAGAACATGCACTTTTGTCATTTTTGCCATGATTGATGTGTGCATCCTATGAACTTGAGTCCTACATGTGTTTTGTAATATGCCATGCCATATTTACAGGGGTGTATGCCATATATTTTTGTGATCTCTGTGGTGACTAGCACAAGCATGCAAACTAGGCTTCATGATGTTGCTGATTTCAGCCCCAGTTCTGCTGATATTTTTATGCCATGTAAACTTGATGCTACCGAGAGATCCATGCTTATTTTGAGATACTTCAGTAAGGATGTTTTGAACATATGGTTAATCTCTATCCATCCATGCCCTTGTTTGCAATTATGGAGTGCCATATCTTGAGTCAATCGAGCTCTACTTTTGCAATAAAATGTTTCCTGGCAGATTGTTTACATGTCATTCAATTTTGCCAAGGTTGTTGTTAGTGATCCATGCACTCTATGAACTTGCTATTGCCATGCTTAGCTTCATAAACATGTCTTATTACTGTTGGGTTCCTTGCCATGCCATGTATTGCTCTGTGGTGAGTGGTGAGTGGTTCAAGCTCGCCAACATGCCTACTTATTGTTGTTCCTGCCATGTATGAATCTGTAATATAACTTGTCATGTTTACATGGGTGCCATCATATCTTCTGATCCTTTGTGGCTCATGGTCAGTAAGGGACTCTTGTTCTACGCATTTAGTAGTTTAATGCCATGCCTTTGTTTGCCAAGATAAGTTCATGTAACATGTTGTTTGATAGCTCTAAACATTGCAACCTAATGTTATTTCCTGATAAGTCTGAAACTGTTATTATTTGCAATCTTGCCATGTGTGTTTGAGCATGTTCTAGTGATTTCTGGAGATATCTCAGTGTTCATGTTTTGTCATGCTTTACCTGTACATCATGCCCATGCCTTTTGTTATTACGTTGAGATGTTGTAGCATACTGTTTTCGTGCTTGCAATATGCCTAGTTGCTGTTTTGGACAGATTGTTGTCATGACTTGTATAGAGTGTATGTGTTGAACCGTTGCTCCGTTTTGAGTGTGCTCTATATGAAACTCGCTTGATTTTGCATCTAGTTTCATATTATCATGTTGCATCCTTGTTTTGAGGTGTTTGCTTGATGTTTGTATTCATTTTGCATCAATGCCATGTTTAACTTGTTTTGCTCATATCTTCTAGGCCGTAGTCTCGAATTTAATGAACTTTATCGTAACTTGACTAGAATTTCGTGTAGATCATCTTGGTGCATCTTAACTTGCTGTTTAACAACTTGAACTTAAGGTTTATTCAGATCTGGACCAATTTCGAAATTTGCATATGAGGACTTACCGAATTGTTCTATGTTGTTTCGGCCTCATTTAAACTTGCTTTGATGTGCTGCTCTTGTTTGCATCATCTCTTGCCATGAGTAGCTTCATGTAGTCTTGTCATGCATCATGCTTGTTTGTGCATCATGCCTTGTTCATGTGTGGTGTGTTTACTATGTTGTGTGCTTCTTCTTGTTAGTTCCCGTTTCATTGTGATCGTGAGGATTCGTTCGTCTACGCTTGGTTCATCTTCATGGCTTCATATTCTTCATGGACTCGTTCTTCTTCCTTGCGGGATTTCAGGCAAGATGACCGTCACCTTGGATCTCACTACTATCATTGCTATGCTAGTTGCTTCGTTCTTTCGCTATCTTTGCTTTACCTACCACTTGCTTATCAAGCCTCCCAAATTGCCATGATAGCCCCTAACCTTTGTCGCCCTTCCCAGCAAACCGTTGTTTGGCTATGTTACTGCTTTTGCTCAGCCCCTCTTATAGCGTTGTTAGTTGCAGGTGAAGGTGAAGTTTGTTCCTTGTTGGAACATGGAGATGTTGTTCCTTGTTGGAACATGTTTACTTGTTGGGATATCACAATATATCTTATATTATTAATGCATCTATATACTTGGTAAAGGGTGGAAGGCTCGGCCTTATGCAGTGTTTTGTTCCACTCTTGCTGCCCTAGTTTCCGTCATATCGGTATTATGTTCCCGGATTTTGCGTCCCTAACGCGGTCGGGTGATTTATGGGACCCCTTGACAGTTCGCTTTGAATAAGACTCCTCCAGCAAGGCCCAACATTGGTTTTACCATTTGCCTCACCTACCCCTTTTTCCCTTGGGAGTCGCGCTCTCAAGGGTCATCTTTATTTTACCCCCCCCCCCCCCCGGACTAGTGCTTCTCCAAGTGCTGGCCCAAACCGAGCGATGTCCGGCCCCACAGGCAATCGGGGTCTATGCCAACCCAAGTCTGGCTCATCTGGTGTGCCACGAGAACGAGATATGTGCAGCTCCTATCGGGATTTGTCGGCACATCCGCGGCTTTTCTGGTCTTGTTTTATTCTTTGTCGAAATGTCTTGTAGCCGGATTCCGAGACTGATCGGGTCTTCCCGGGAGAAGGAATATCCTTCGTTGATCGCGAGAGCTTATCATGGGCTAAGTTGGGACACCCCTGCAGGGTTTGAACTTTCGAAAGCCGTGCCCGCGGTTATGTGGTAGATGGGAATTTGTTAATATCCGGTTGTAGTAAACTTGAAGTAAACTCTTCTAAAATACACCAACCGTGTGCGGAACCATGAGTGTCTCTCGGGGTTGATCGAGAGGAGAACACAGTTTCTGGGTTATGTCTGACGTAAGTAGGAGTTCGGGATCACTTCTTGATCATTGCTAGTTGTCGACCGTTCCTTTGTTTCTCTTCTCGCTCTCATTTGCGTATGTTAGCCACCATATATGCTTAGTCGCTGCTGCGACCTCACCACTTTACCCTTTCCGTTCCCATTTAAGCTTTGCTAGTCTTGATACCCATGGTAATGGGATTGCTGAGTCCTCGTGGCTCACAGATTACTACACCAATAGTTGCAGGTAATGCGATAATCATGACGCGAGAGCGATGTTTGCTCGTTTTGGAGTTCTTCTTACGCTTCTTGATCGAGGATAGGTTCCAGGTCGGCAGCCTGGGCTAGCAGGGTGGATATTGTTTGAGTTTCTGTTCATGTTTCATCCGTAGTCGGATGTTGATCTTGTATGTTGTATTGTTGTATTCATGTGACATTGTATGTATTGGATGTATCCCCACTATTATGTAATGTTGATGTAATGATATCCACCTTGCAGAAGCGTCTTCAAGATGCGCTTCTATCCTTGGTGGGACCATCGAGTTCCTTTAGGATAGGGTCGCATCTTGGGCGTGACAAGTTGGTATCAGAGCCTCGACCGACCCTAGGAGCCCCCTTGATTGATCGTGTAGTTTTGGCCGTTGTCGAGTCTAGAAAAAAACTATTTTCGGAGTCTAGTTATATCGGACAGTAGGAATTCTTTTACTCCTCAGCCCCTTCGTAGCTCTGGTGAGGAATCTTGATGTAGGTGTTTTGAATTACTCCTCTTCCCGTTCAAATTTTTCTTTAGGGTCACGTGGTTAGTTTCGTGAGTTATCCATCCTCTTTTGTCCGGTGCATATCTCGTCAAAGTGAGTCGACCCTCTCCGTTTTTGCAAGTTCAATCCTCAGTTGTTTTCTTTTCCCACCCGCCCACCCTTCTTCTTCTCGGAACCGGAGTCCGTGATTGAGTATCCATCCTACTCGTGCGAAGTCTTTGCTTTCTTTCCTCAATGATTTCAACCGGTGTTGTCTCTTCAAGATGTTCGTCGTTTCCCCTCCCGAGTTGCCTTTTTTTTCCCGCCCACCCACCCTTTTTTTCTTCCCGGAGTTTGACTCTCTTTCGACCATCAATTTCATTCGTGTGGATCCTCTTCAGTGTTTTGTCAATTATTTCAACCGGTGAATTCTCGTCTCGTTCGACATTCTTCATCTCTTTTCTTCTCCGGTGGACTCAATTCAAGTTTTCGGGTAATCATATTCTTTTCCTTCGAAGTGTTCTCTTTACTCGTTCGCCTCTCGCCAGTTTATCCTTCTGGAGTGCTCAAGTCATCTCAAGAGATTCGTCTGTGTTCGAATTAATTCGAGGGTGTCACCTCATTCAAATATTTCATTCATTCCGGTGCATCATCTACCTCTTCAATAATCCTTTTCAACGGTGTTTTCTCTTTAGTGGGCCCCAACCCACAGGTCTTTTCCCAGGATCTTACCTGACTCTTCTAATTTCCCCGGAGTTATTCTCAATTCTTTTCGGAGTTTGACGTAAGAATGAATTTCATCAGTCAGATGCCTTTTCAAGATCGATTTCAAATATTTTCATTGCTGGCTCAACCTCTTTGCTTTTCATTCCCCCAGAGTACCTCAGAAATTTTGGTGGTGTTTATCGTCGTCCTTGAAGACCGAAGTAGAGTTTCTCTTAAATCTTGTCCGTTCCCCCGGAGATTCATGTTGCTAGCTCGATGTTATCCTATCTAATTGTTTCCATTTATGCAAATTCTTTTCATCCATCCGGAGCATTTCAGGAGTTGCTTTCTCTCTCGATCATCCGGAGGCCATCTTTTCGGAAGATTTCTTCGTTCCAAGTCTTCAAAGTCGTTCTCCAATTATTCTATATCCATGCCCCTTCGTTCGTCTCAATATTCTTCCGGTGCTGCATTCAAGCATTCGTTAATCAGTTTGCGATCTCTTCGATCTCTTTTCTCTAAATTCCCTCAAGTATCTTTGTGCTTTTCTAATTCTTCCCGGTGATTCATTCTCTTTCATCAGTCATTTCCAAATTCTTACGGTGGTTCATTCAAGATTATTTTCCTTGTTTATCATATTAATCCATTCATTCTTTTCAACCTACCGGTGATTCATGAAGTCCTTCTCAAGTTTGCGATATGTCACTTCTCAATTCTTTTTCAAGAAGAATAAGTAGTATGCAAATCCATTGCTTGTCATCAATTTAATTTGATGAAGGATAAGCATACAATAAATCTTATTCTTATTTCATCCAAGTGATTAATCCCTTACTTCGGAGTTTGTTCGTAATGAATAAATTCTAGTTCCAAGTGCTTTAATCTTTTCTTTTCCGGAGTAAAAATTTCCTCGGCCATCTCGTCGGAACCTCCATCCGAATCATCGCAAGGCTTTAATCTTATTTCCTTTCATCCTTCAATCGTATCTCATCATCCTTTTGTTATCGGAGTCCTTCATGGTGGTTCTTCATGATTTAATTCATTCTTCAAGAGTTCAGCAAGATTCTTGTTGGTGGAGTTCAAGTATCCTTCTTCTTGCGCCTCGAAGTGTAATTAATTCTCCGTATTCTTTTGAGGTGGAGTTTTGCATTTCTTCGTTCTTCCCAGATATTCAAGCATTTGGCTGTGGCATAATTTCACCTCATAATTTCTGATATGTTATCCATAAGTCCACAACAAGCTTATTCTTTCGTTGTTGATTTTCTCAACAACTCTGTTCAATCCTTCCTTCTAAGTTCTTTTCATTCAATTCTCTTTCAGTTCTTTCCGGAGGTTTAGTGTCATGTCTTCATCAAGTGTCATTCCATCCTCTCTAGCTCGTGTTCTATTCCACCATGTTCAGTCAGAATTCTGCCTAAATCCTTTTCAGCCTTATTCGTTTCTTTTCTCATTCTAACCACTCCGGTTAGAACGAGTGGGTTTCATAGTCTATCTGATTCCGTGAGCTTTCGACTCTCGGCATTCTTGTCGTGCCTCTCTTCTTCTCGAGTGCTCTCGATTCTTTGCTTGTTCTCTTGAGTTCTTGTTTTCTCCTCATCCTTTTTCCCTTCCGTCTCGGTCCTAAGATCTCGGGACGAGATCTCTTGTTAGTGGAGGACTGTTGTAACGCCCCGGATTCGATGCGCCAGGTGTCTGCTAGTTATTCGCCGTCGTTGCCATGTCATTTGCTTGCGTGTTGCACTTTGCCATGTCATCATATGCATTTCATATCATGTCATCATGTGCATTTCATTTTGCATACGTTTTCGTCTTATGCATCCGAGCTTTTTCCCCGTTGTCCGTTTTCCAATCCGGCACTCCTATGTCTCCCGGCGCCCCCTTTTCGCCTCTTCTTTTGTGCGGTTAATAAACGGTCTCGGAATGGACCGAGGTTTGTCAAGCGGCCTTGGTATAGCGCCGGTAGACCGCCTGTCAAGTTTCGGATCATTTGGAGGTCGTTTGATACTCCAACGGTTAACCGGGTAACCGTAAAAGCCTCTTTTGTGTTACAGCCCAACACCCCTTCCAAAGTGGCCCAAAACCCATCCAAGTCTCTTCTATGCTCTCGGTCGTTCGATCACGATCGCATGGCCGAAAACCGCACCTCATTTGGACACTCCTAGCTCCCTCTACCTATAAATATGCCCTCTCCCCCGAAATTCGCGGATGAAAATCCCCCCGAAACCCTAGCAACTCCCCCTCCGCGCAGCCGGACATGTCCAACCCGGCCGGACGCATCTCCGCCCGGCTTCGCGCCTATGGCGCGCCATACGTGGCGCCCAGCGCCGTCCCCGCCGCGGGCTCGGGCCGGATCGCCTCTCGGCCCATCTCCTGCGCCGCCCGGATCTCGCCCGCTCGGCCCGCCGCCGTCCGCCTCCACGTCGGCGCCGCCCGGCGACCTCGCGCCGCCCGCGACCCAAGGCCATTGCAGCCTCGTCTCACTTGGCCTCGCCCGGGCGCCAGCGCCGCCCGGCCGCCCGGCCGTCGCCGCCCGCCACGGTCTCCTCCGACCCGCCCGTGAAGCTCCTCCATCCCGCGCGCCGCCTCTCGCCGTAACGCCATCGGCGCCCGCCGCCTGGTCACTTCGAGGTCGAGGCGATGCCCCAGCGCCCTCCTAGGCCCTCGCGTCTAGTGGGCCACGGCCTCGTCCGCGGCCCAGTTGCCCCCTCTGCGTCCTGGGCCGAGCCCACTTGGTGAGCAGACCACCTATCTTTCGCCCGTGCGCGGTTTAACTATATTACGCTCACCCTGTTTTTTTCTCGTAAAAACTGCTAAGTCCCCAGAAACTTATAAAGTGTTGCATACTTTGACCTGTTGTAACTCTCTGCATATTGCTCCATTTTGTGCGTGTAATATGTCAAATTGTTCGCCTCGACGAGTACATCATTTCATCTCATCGCATCATTTACATTTGAGCTCATCTTGACGCGCGAAATGCTGTTAGAAGAGGGCTATGTGATGTTAGTTTCAGATTCTTATCAGAACATGCACTTTTTTCATTTTTGCCATGATTGATGTGTGCACCCTATGAACTTGAGTCCTACATGTGTTTTGTAGTATGCCATGCCATCTTTACAGGGGTGTATGCCATGTATTTTTGTGATCTCTGTGGTGACTAGCACAAGCATGCAAACTAGGCTTCGTGATGTTGCTGATTTCAGCCCCAGTTCTGCTGATATTTTTATGCCATGTAAACTTGATGCTACCGAGAGATCCATGCTTATTTTGAGATACTTCAGTAAGGATGTTTTGAACATATGGTTAATCTCAATCCATCCATGCCCTTGTTTACAATTATGAAGTGCCATAGCTTGAGTCAATCGAGCTCTACTTTTGCTATAAAATGTTTCCTGGCAGATTGTTTACATGTTATTCAATTTTGCCAAGGTTGTTGTTAGTGATCCATGCACTCTATGAACTTGCTATTGCCATGCTTAGCTTCATAAACATGTCTTCTTACTGTTGGGTTCCTTGTCATGCGATGTATTGCTCTGTGGTGAGTGATTCAAGCTCACCAACATGCCTACTTATTGTTGTTCCTGCCATGTATGAATCTGTAATATAACTTGTCATGTTTACATGGGTGCCATCATATCTTCTGATCCTTTGTGGCTCATGGTCAGTAAGGGACTCTTGTTCTACGCATTTAGTAGTTTAATGCCATGCCTTTGTTTGCCAAGATAAGTTCATGTAACATGTTGTTTGATAGCTCTAAACATTGCAACCTGATGTTATTTCCTGATAAGTCTGAAACTGTTATTATTTGCAATCTTGCCATGTGTGTTTGAGCATGTTCTAGTGATTTCTGGAGATAGCTCAGTGTTCATGTTTTGTCATGCTTTACCTGTACATCATGCCCATTCCTTTTGTTATTATGTTGAGATGTTGTAGCATAGTGTTTTGGTGCTTGCAATATGCCTAGTTGCTGTTTTGGACAGATTGTTGTCATGACTTGTATAGAGTGTATGTGTTGAACCGTTGCTCCGTTTTGAGTGTGCTCTATATGAAACTCGCTTGATTTTGCATCTAGTTTCATATTATCATGTTGCATCCTTGTTTTGAGGTGTTTGCTTGATGTTTGTATTCATTTTGCATCAATGCCATGTTTAACTTGTTTTGCTCATATCTTCTAGGCCGTAGCTCCGAATTTAATGAACTTTATACGTAACTTGACTAGAATTTCGTGTAGATCATCTTGGTGCATCTTAACTTGCTATTTAAAAACTTGAACTTAAGGTTTATTCAGATCTGGACCAATTTCGAAATTTGCATATGAGGACTTACCGGAATTGTTCTATGTTGTTTCCGGCCTCATTTAAACTTGCTTTGATGTCTTTGCTCTTGTTTGCATCATCTCTTGCCATGAGTAGCTTCATGTAGTCTTGTCATGCATCATGCTTGTTTGTGCATCATGCCTTGTTCATGTGTGGTGTGTTTACTATGTTGTGTGCTTCTTCTTGTTAGTTCCCGTTTCATTGCGGTCGTGAGGATTCGTTCGTCTACGCTTGGTTCATCTTCATGGCTTCATCTTCTTCATGGACTCGTTCTTCTTCCTTGCGGGATTTCAGGCAAGATGACCGTCACCTTGGATCTCACTACTATCATTGCTATGCTAGTTGCTTCGTTCTTTCGCTATGCTGCTTTACCTACCACTTGCTTATCAAGCCTCCCAAATTGCCATGATAGCCCCTAACCTTTGTCGCCCTTCCCAGCAAACCGTTGTTTGGCTATGTTACTGCTTTTGCTCAGCCCCTCTTATAGCGTTGTTAGTTGCAGGTGAAGGTGAAGTTTGTTCCTTGTTGGAACATGGAGACGTTGTTCCTTGTTGGAACATGTTTACTTGTTGGGATATCACAATATATCTTATATTATTAGTGCATCTATATACTTGGTAAAGGGTGGAAGGCTCGGCCTTATGCCTGGTGTTTTGTTCCACTCTTGCCGCCCTAGTTTCCATCATATCGGTATTATGTTCCCGGATTTTGCGTCCCTAACGCGGTCGGGTGAATTATGGGACCCCCTTGACAGTTCGCTTTGAATAAGACTCCTGCAGCAAGGCCCAACATTGGTTTTACCATTTGCCTCACCTACCCCTTTTTCCCTTGGGAGTCGCGCTCTCAAGGGTCATCTTTATTTTACCCCCCCCCCCCCCCGGACCAGTGCTTCTCCAAGTGCTGGCCCAAACCGAGCGATGTCCGGCGCCCCCTGGGCAATCAGGGTCTATGCCAACCCGACGTCTGGCTCATCCGGTGTGCCCTGAGAACGAGATATGTGCAGCTCCTATCGGGATTTGTCAGCACATCCGGGCGGCTTTGCTGGTCTTGTTTTATTGTTGTCGAAATGTCTTGTAGCCGAGTTCCGAGATCGATCGGGTCTTCCCGGGAGAAGGAATATCCTTCGTTGATCGCGAGCTTATCATGGGCTAAGTTGGGACACCCTGCAGGGTTTGAACTTTCAAAGCCGTGCCAGCGGTTATGTGGCGGATGGGAATTTGTTAATATCCGGTTGTAGTAAACTTGAAGTAAACTCTTCTAAAATACACCAACCGTAATGCGTAACTGTGAGTGTCTCTTTTCGGGGTTGATCGAGAGGAGAACACGGTTTTACGGGTTATGTCGGCGTAAGTAGGAGTTCAGGATCACTTCTTGATCATTGCTAGTTGTCGACCGTTCCTTTGTTTCTCTTCTCGCTCTCATTTGCGTATGTTAACCACCATATATGCTTAGTCGCTGCTGCAACCTCACCACTTTACCCTTTCCGTTCCCATTTAAGCTTATCTAGTCTTGATACCCATGGTAATTGGATTGCTGAGTCCTCGTGGCTCACAGCTTACTACACCAACAGTTGCAGGTACAGGTTGTGCGATAATCATGACGCGAGAGCGATGTTTGCTCGTTTTGGAGTTCTTCTTCTGCTTCTTCGATCAGGGGATAGGTTCCAGGTCAGCAGCCTGGGCTAGCAGGGTGGATATTGTTTGAGTTTCTGTTCATGTTTCATCCGTAGTGGGATGTTGATCTTGTATGTTGTATTGTTGTATTCATGTGACATTGTATGTATTGGATGTATCCCCACTATTATGTAATGTTGATGTAATGATATCCACCTTGCAAAAGCGTCTTCAAGATGCGCTTCTATCCTTGGTGGGACCATCGAGTTCCTTTAGGAAAGGGTCGCATCTTGGGCGTGACAAAAGAGCTCAACTATGATTTCAAACTTGCCGGTGAGTAGAAGTTATTTGACATTAGCTCACTTGATGAATGGAGAACCCAAGCCTATGAAATAGCCAAATTGTTTAAAGAAAAAGTTAAAAGATGGCATGACAAAAGGATACAAAAGCGTATATTTAATGTAGGTGATTATGTAGTATTATACAACTCTCATTTAAGATTTTTTGTAGGAAAACTTCTATCTAAATGGGAAGGCCCTTACATTATCGAGGAGGTCTATCATTCCGGTGCAATAAAATTCAACAACTTCGAAGGCACAAATCCAAAGATGGTAAATGGTCAAAGAATCAAACACTATATCTCAGGTAATCCTATAAATGTTGAAACCAATGTTATTGAAACCGTAACCCCGGAGGAATACATAAGGGACACTTTCCGAAACGTTTCAGACTCCGAAAAGGAATAGGTATGTGGTACGGTAAGTAAACCGACTCCTAAACAGTTCTAATGGCAATTTTTCTCTGTTTTGGAATTTTTAGAAAAATAGAAAAATAAGAAGGAGTCCGGGAAGGACACGAGGCCTCCACGAGGGTGGAGGGCGCACCCTACCCTATTGTGCGCGCCCCCTGCCTCGTGGGCACCTCATGTGCTCTCCGGACTCCATTTTCTTGCACGATACGTATTTTGGTTGGTAAAAATTTATTATATAATCTCCCAAAGGTTTTGACTCCTGTATCACACAAGTGTCCTCTGTTCTTGTTTCGAGCAATTTTCTGTTAGGGTTGTCAAGGCCAGGCATCATGTCGTCCCCCTCCTCCAACAATGGTGACAACGATGCTTGGCTAATGAAGATAGATCTGAAGAGGGAAGAACCCATGGAGATCAACAAGGATGAAGGGACCAAGAAGGTCACGGAGGATCAAGCTCCGGCAGCAGAAGACATCCTTCAACTTGATCACAATCTTCTTACCCCAACTGAGATCGAAGCTTTCAAGATGATTGAGTTAGCTCGTATACAAAACAAGTATCTGACATGTGAAAATATTTTGTTGAAGGAGCATATCACCGCACTCAAGGGCATTATCCGCAAGTTGGAGGACCTCTTACGCTCGATGCGTGACTACCCATCATCAACAACTCCACCACCTTCCTCACCAACAAAGGAGATATAATCACATGGGTATGGGCACTCCCCTTGGCAACTGCCAAGCTTGGGGGAGGTGCCCCGGTATCGTATCATCATCACATCTCCTATCTTTACCGTTTTTCTTAGTTCGATCCTATTAGTAGTATCTTGATTTAATAGAATAAAGTTTTAGTATGATCTAGCCTTGAGTTTTTCTTTATGATCTCTCTATGTAATCGAGTCCGTGAGCTGTATATAATAAAGAGTAGTGTTGTGTCAAGGGCTTGATTATTTTGCTATGATCTTGAGTGAATAAAAGAGAAACGAGAAAGAATAAAAAGAAACAAAGAGATCATATTGATCTTATGGAGAGTAATGACTTCACATAGAAAGAGTATGATGATTAAAAATTGTTGAGAGGTGACAAACTTAGTTTTGGTAATCATTGCAATTAATAGGAAGTAATAAGGAAAGAGAGGTTTCACATATAAACATACTATTGTGGACATCTTTTATGATTGGGAGCACTCATTAAAATATGACATGCTAAAGAGTTGATGTTGGACAAGGAAGACAACGTAATGGGTTATGTTTTCTTATATCTGAGATAAAGTATATTGTCATGGATCATCCAACATGTCGAGCTTGCCTTTCCCCCTCATGCTAGCCAGATTCTTTGCACCAAGTAGAGATACTACTTGTGCTTCCAAAAACCCTTAAACCAGTTTTGCCATGAGAGTCCACCATACCTATGTAACACCCCGGATGCAATTTTCCATATTCGTAACTCCAACTCTTGCAATTTCTGGCAATGTGATATGTTATTTCCTCTGTGGTTGGGTTTTGTCTGTTGTTTTGCATTTTGTTCATGCCATGCATCTCATCTCATCGCATCATCCGCATTGCATCCGCATGTTTTCATAAAACCTCGTAGCCGTTTGCAGTTGCCCTTTTCTCTCTTTGCCTTCATTGTCATTTTGTCAGGCCCTTGTCCTCGTTGACCTCTCTTGACCCCTCGCGCGTGTCCAAAAGTTGTCTCGAACCCGACGCGCTATGTCGTTACCGATGGATCCGGATCATCCCCAAACGTCTATAAAACATCTCCGGTTTCTCTTTTGGACTCCCTAACCTATTTATTTCGGATCGCCCGATCGCGATCGGAGGATCCAAATCATCCCCCTTTTGCATATATATAGGCCACCTACTTACTAAACCAGTCCAAACCCTAGATCCTAGCCCTCTTGTCCCATCCATTCCCCTCCTTGCGCCGCCGCCCACTCCCTCGGGATCCTTCCCCGACTAGCCTCCTTCTTCCTCGGGGTCCATCCCGATCCAAAAATCCATCCCCGACCAACCTCACCGGCCTCTGCTCGATCCACCCCTACAGTCGCAGCCACCCGAGCTCGTCTTCTCGCGCCTGTAGCCGTCCGAGCCTCCCCTGGCTCCTCTACCTCACCTCGTCATCCGGCGACCGGCGCCGCGCCGATGACCACGAGATAAGCTTCGCTGCCCTTCTACTCCTCCAGTGGTTTCTCTGCCTTCCTCGTCTCACCTCCATGTCTCTCTTTCTCTGTTCAAACAGGAGTGCCCCGAGCCTCCCGTCATCCAGGAGCACGAGCTCCATCGCCTCGCTGCCGCCAACCGGAGCAGCCCGTCATCCCCGCCGTCGCTGAACCTCGCCGCTTCGCCGGATCCCGCCGTCTCGGCCCCGTCCCCGTCGTCCGTACGCGCCTCAAGCCGCGGTTGCCTTCGTCCCTGCAACCCTCGAGCTTCTCGCGAGGGAATCGTTCGAGCTCCTCCCGTGGCCCCGTGGCCCTTCATCTCCGCCTCCTTCCGACCAGCCGTCGCCGGCGAAACCGGGCAGATGAGTCGCCTTGCCCGCATGCCCGTCGTCTCTCTCTGCTTTCCTCCCCGTGTTTCCTCTCTGAATCCTCTTCTGCATTTTTTGTTTCTTCAGTAATGCAGATCGCCACTTGCCTCCATGGAGCCCAAATCGCTGCTGGAGTTCCATCCCAGCGCCCGATCTGCTCCAAGCTGCCGCAGCCAAGTCCCTCGACCCACCGGCCGGAGCCACCTCCTTGCTGTCCCCGGCGCCGTCGCACACCTGCTTCCTCCGCTTCGAGGACGAGGCCAGCGCCAAGTCCTCCTCGAGTCCCCTGCCTCGGATCCATGCTCGCCGCACCAAGTTCTGCAGCCATACAACACCACCGAGGGAGTCGCCCGCCAAGTCCCTCGCCGGAATGAGCTCGTCCCCAAGTCCCAGCGCCAAGTCCCTGCCGCCGTCTTACGCATCGCCATGGGTGTGCTGCTGTTTACATTCTTGAAGCAGCAGAGCAGCTTCGCCCAAACCCCTCGCCGCTTGGTTAGCCGATCCGTGGGTCACAGTCACCCCAGGCCCAGTGCCCCTTCCGGCCTCACCTCCTCCACCGACTGGGCCATGGCCCATGGTGAGCAGCGCCCAGCCCCTCTTCTATGCATGTTGGGCCAGCTAGTTTCGGCCCATGTATTTTTTCCATGCGCTGCGAATTTTGCCATTTAACCAGAGACTGCCTGTTTTACAGAAAACCCCTTAGCATCATGCATATAATAACTCATTAACCGTGCATCGGATTAAAATGATTTAAACATGTAAAATGCTTAGAATTTTGTGTAGATTAAATATATGCCATTTTCATCCATGTTTGAGATGTTTAAAATGTTGTTTGTTTAAATTTGCTCAAATGCCATGTTAAAATGCTTTAATTCATAACTAAATAACCGTAGCTCGGTTTTAAATAAACTTTATATGTAAATGGGGTGGAAAAATGCCTAGTTTAACTTGGTGCACTTACTTTGCATGTTTAATAACATTAAAATTGTGTTTAGGGCAGAACAGTACCAAATTCATAAATTGCGTATGAGGATCTTCCGACTTGTTGCTTGTTGTTCCGGCCTCATTTAAATTTGCCTAAATAGTTAGTTTACTTACGCTTCACCTCTTGCCATGTTTAACAACATTTAATACTGTTTGGTAGCTTAAACAAGATTAAACTAAATATCTCAGTGTGGTGTTTCATCAATATGCAACTCGTTGCATATTGAGCTCCACTTAACTTGTAGTATTGTTTGTTGCACTTTGCCATGCCATGCCTCATTAAACCGGACATGCATCATACTTGGTTGAGCATCATGCCATGTTTATGCATGTGTGTTTACTATGTTGTTTGTTTCTTTCCGGTGTTGCTTCTTTGTTCCGGTAATGTTCTGATTGTGAGGATTCGTTCGACTACTTTCGTTCGTGTTCTTCATGGACTCGTTCTTCTTCCTAGCAGGATTTCAGGCAAGATGACCGTCACCTTGGATCTCATTACTATCATTGCTATGCTAGTTGCTTTGTTCTATCGCTATGCTGCGTTACCTACCACTTGCTTATCAAGCCTCCCAAATTGCCATGAACCTCTAACCTTTGTCACCCTTCCTAGCAAACCGTTGCTTGGCTATGTTACCGCTTTTGCTCAGACCCTCTTATAGCGTTGCTAGTTGCAGGTGAAGATGAAGATTGCTCCATGTTGGATTATGTTTATGTTGGGTTATCACAATACCTCTTATATTATTAATGCATCTATATACTTGGTCAAGGGTGGAAGGCTCGGCCTTATTCCTGGTGTTTTGTTCCACTCTTGCCGCCCTAGTTTCCGTCATATCAATATTATGTTCCCAGATTTTGCGTCCCTAACGCGGATGGGTGATTTATGGGACCCCCTTGACAGTTCGCTTTGAATAAGACTCTTCCAGCAAGGCCCAACACTGGTTTTACCATTTGCCTCACCTATGCCCTTCTTTTCCCTTGGGTTTCCGGAGCCCAAGGGTCATCTTTATTTTAGCCCCCGGGCCGGTGCTCCTTCGAGTGTTGGTCCGAACTTCTTGGGGCCACCATGGGGAAACTTCGAGGCCTGGTTTTACTCATAGCTTGACTTATCCGGTGTGCCTCGAGAACGAGGTACGTGACTCCTATCGGGATTTGTCGGCACATCGGGCGGCTTTGCTGGTCTTGTTTTACCATTGTCGAAATGTCTTGTAACTGGGATTCCGAGTCTGATCAGGTCTTCCCGGGAGAAGGAATATCCTTCGTTGATCGCGAGAGCTTATCATGTGCTAAGTTGGGACACCCCTGCAGGGTATAAACTTTCGAGAGTCGTGCCCGCGGTTATGTCGCAGATGGGAATTTGTTAATATCCGGTTGTAGTAAACTTGAAGTAAACTCTTCTGAAATACACCAACTGCGTGCGTAAGCGTGATTTCCTCTTTTCGGGGTTGATCGAGAGGAGAACACGGTTTCTTGGGTTATGATTGACGTAAGTAGGAGTTCAGGATCACTTCTTGATCATTACTAGTTGACGACCGTTCCATTTGCTTCTCTTCTCGCTCTCACTTGTGTATGTTAGCCACCATATCATGCTTAGTCGATGCTGCAACCTCACCACTTTACCCCTTCCTTACCCCTTAAGCTTTGCTAGTCTTGATACCCATGGTAATGGGATTGCTGAGTCCTCGTGGCTCACAGATTACTACACCAACAGTTGCAGGTACAGGTTATGCGATGATCTTGACATGAGAGCGATGTTTACTTGTTTTGGAGTTCTTCTTCTGCTTCTTCGATCAGGGGATAGGTTCCAGTTCGGCAGCCTGGGATAGCAGGGTGGATATTGTTTGAGTTTCTGTTTATGTTCCATCCGTAGTCGGATGTTGATCTTGTACTTGATGTATTGTTGTATTCATGTGGCTTTGTATGTATTGGATGTATGTCATGTTGATGTAATGATATCCACCTTGCAAAAGCGTCTTCAAGATGCGCTTCTATCCTTGGTGGGACCTTCGAGTTCCTTTAGGATAGGGTCGCATCTTGGGCGTGACAAGTTGGTATCAGAGCCTCGACCAACCATAGGAGCCCCCTTGATTGTTGGCCATTGTTGAGTCTAGAAGAAAACTATTTTGAGTCTTAGCATTATATATATCGGAGAGTAGGATTCTTTTTACTCCTCAGTCCCTTCGTCGCTCTGGTGAGGCCTCCTGACTTAGATGTTTTGTCTTTCCTCTCCTCAAATTTCAGGAAATTTTTTTAGGATCACGCGGGTATCTTGGGATCGTTCCGATATTCTTTTGACGAGAACATTGTTCTTGGTGCCTCCTGACATTTAGGGGTTGTGGCGGTGTCCGGGGAGTTGAGCTCCGAGGTGTTGTCGTCACAATTTTATAGTTGCAGTTCTGGAATACCTGAGTTTTGCCGACATCGAAAATCTCTTTTGTGCAGTTGTTGGTGAGATAACCTCGACGCCACCCAGTACTGAGGAGTTCGGGAGTATTTCCATAACTCGTATAACGGATGCTTTTCGAAGGTTGAGGTACACAATTTCCGGAGTTTTCTTGGTTATGTGTTGACGGATGGATACAGCTGGATCTAGGTATTGTTAGTTTGGGTGATATATTTTGCGTCCCCTGTATCCCCAACACCTGATTGCATAACCAAAAAGTTTCGGGAGTTTATAGGTGGGAATTCAAGTAGCTCCTAGAATATCTTTCCGACAGATGCATGATATGAGATTGGGTAAATCTCTATCATATGTATTTGTTCCGGTTTATTCTGCAAGCCAATCCTTTGTTTTGTTTTATTTGTGGTATTCGAGTTGCTTCAAAGTCAAATGTTGAATCCATACCTTTCCTAAACGGTGTTCTCATATTGCTATGTGAATACTAATCCTTCTTGATCATCGAGGTTGTCATGTTAAATCTTTTCCCAACCGGCGTGCTTCTATTCAAGTGGATCCGATCATTTCAACATTTGCGAGATCAATTCTAAGTTTTCTCAACGGTGTTTGTTTCATCCGTTCCAAGTTGTCTTTGTTTTCCCGACCTCCCACCCTTTTCGGCAAGGACTTATATATTTTAATCAAGTATCCATTTATTCATGTGAAGTCTCTTCACTCTTTTCAATCAATGTTCTGATCCAGTGATCCCTCATGAAGATGCTCAACAGCTCCAAGTTCATCATTCTTCATTCTCGTATTCTTTTCCGGTGGACTTAACTCAAGCTTTCAGTGTTGATCTCCTTGTTGCAAATGCTTTCTCTTGCCGATGCACCTCTTAATCATTCACTTCTCGCTATTCATTTGTTCTGGAGTGTTGAAGATATCTCAGAAGGCTCATCTTTTCATTCCAGATCCGTTCAAGTTATTTTGAGATTGTTATCTCGTTCAAGCCATTTAATTCTACCGGTGCAATCTTTATTTCAAGCAATCCTTCAACGATGTTTCTTTCGAGTGGGCCCTAACCCACGTGTCTTTTCCTGTGATCTTACCTGACTCTTCTAATTTTCCTGGAACTATTCTCAAATTCATATCAAAGTTTGACGTAAGAATGAATTTTCATCAGTCACATGCCTTCTCCAAGGTCGCTTTCAAAAAAAATTCATCTTTGGCTCAACCTTTCCTCTTTTAATCCTTCCGGAGTTTCTCAACAATTTGGTGGTGTTTCTCCTCGTCATTCTCAGCATGTGAAGACCGAAGAAAGAGTTCCTCTTAAATCCTTACCCGTTCTTCCAAAGATGCGTAGTTCAAGTTTGATGCCATCCTCTCATAATTGTTTTCGATTGTAGAATTCTTTTCACCCATCCGGAGCATTTCATGAGTTGTTCCCATTTCTTTCCTCCGTAGGCCATCATGTCATAATTCCTCATTCTCAGCTTTTAGCTCTCGTTCTCCAAATCTTACTGCATCATTCAAGTATTCTCTAATCAGCTCGTGATCTATTCGTTCATTTGTATCTAAATTCCCTCAAGTATCAACGTCGTTTTCTAATTCCTCCCGGTGATTCGTTCTCTTTTCTTCATTCATTTTCAATTCTTACGGTGGTTCGTTCAAGAGTTCTCTTCCTTCGTTATCATATAGATTCATTCGTTCTTTCCAATCCTACCGGTGGTTCGTTGAAGACCTTCCCAAGTTTGCGCCATATCTATCTTAATCCTTTCTACTAGAATAAGTAGTATGCCAAATCCATTGCTTGTTATCAATTTAATTGGTGAAGGATACACATAACATAATTCTTATTCTTGTTTCATCCAAGTGATTAATTCCTCTTTCGGAGTTCCAAGTTTTCCGCATTATCTCGTCACGAAGCTCCATCTAAATCATCGCAAGGCTTCAACTTGTGTTCTCAACTTCTCTTTCGTTTTATCATCTTTTTATTACCGGAGTTCTTCATAGAGGCTCTACATGATGGTTAGTCAAGGATTCTTTTCATTCTTCAATTGTTCTTCAAGATTTCTCTCGAAGCTATGATCCGTCAAGCCATACTTCAAAATAAACATGGTGCTCAACACATGTTTTGTTTTGAGGAGTTCAAGCATTCTTCATCTTGCATTCCGAAGTGCAACTCTTCCTACTATCTTTTGAGGTGGTGTTATGTCACTCTTGACAATTTCCTTCATGTTTCATGATTCATATGTTGTCAAGAATGAGATATTTAAATCCATCATTTTCTCTTTGTTCAAGAAATCTTTTCAACCAATCTATCTCTCCGTTGGAGTCATCTTGTGTCATGTTTCACCTAAAGCCTTCCATATGGAATGTTGCTGTTATGGTGTTTATCAATGATCCAAGTTATCTCTCTATCATCTTGGTGGAAGAAGTTTTTCATCTCTTCGGTGCTCTCAATCAAATCAATGGTTTCCATTTGTGGCCGGTTGTCACCTCCTAGTCTTGAGATGTTTTCCATAAGCCCACTACAAGCTTATTCGTTTCGTTTTTGGTTTTCCAACAACTCCGTTATAACCTTCTTGGAAGGGTGCTTTCCAAGCTCATTTGTGGCAGAAGTTGGCATTTTCTTCTCCATTCTTTTATTCCAATGATCTATCTTCTATTCTTTCTTCCGGAGGCATTGTGATGTTACTCTCTTTGACCCATCATCTCGTTTTGTAAATATCTTGTTCTTTTCCTTGCTTACCCGTTTAAAAGGAGTGTTATGTCCTCTGCTCAAATTCTTTCATCTTATCAAGTTTTTCCTTTCTTTTCAACCAGAGTGCTGTCTGAAATCCTTCTTACCCATTGTGCCATTCTTTCAATAGTTCCAGAGGCAGTGTGTTGTTGATTTCATCAAGTATCATCCCATCTTCTCAAGTTCATGTTCTATTCCTTCCATGTTCAACATGAGTGCTGCCCGAATTCTTCCTCTCTCTTCTTGTTTTAACCGGAGTGATTTCGAATTCTATATTGTCCATTAAGCTCTTATTTCCATGTCTTTCAACCTTCAAGTTCTCGTAATACTCCTTGTTCCTCTTTTATACCGGATTGTTTGCAATCTCGTTCATCTCTGTTGTACTCGTTCTTTTAAATTGCTCAACCTCTCAAGGTTCGTGGTTTCACTCGTTCGTCAAAGAAGCAACTTAGTTTACCTCTTATCTTCCTCTTCTTTTTCCTTCCGGTGCCATCCTAGATCTCTGGACGAGATCCTCTCATAGTGGTGGAGTGTTGTAACACCCCGGATGCAATTTTCCATATTCGTAACTCCAACTCTTGCCATTTCTGGCGATGTGATATGTTATTTCCTCCGTGGTTGGGTTTTGTCTGTTGTTTTGCATTTTGTTCATGCCATGCATCTCATCTCATCGCATCATCCGCATTGCATCCGCATGTTTTCATAAAACCTCGTAGCCGTTTGTAGTTGCCCTTTTCTCTCTTTGCCTTTGTTGTCATTTTGTCAGGCCCTTGTCCTCGTTGACCTCTCTTGACCCCTCGCGCGCGTCCAAAAGTTGTCGCGAACCCGACCCGCTATGTCGTTACCGATGGATCCGGATCATCCCCAAACGTCTATAAAACATCTCCGGTTTCTCTTTTGGACTCCCTAACCTATTTATTTCGGATCGCTCGATCGCGATCGGAGGATCCAAATCATCCCCCTTTTGCATATATATAGGCCACCTACTTACTAAATCAGTCCAAACCCTAGATCCTAACCCTCTTGTCCCATCCATTCCCCTCCTTGCGCCGCCACCCACTCCCTCGGGATCCTTCCCCGACCAGCCTCCATCTTCCTCGGGATCCATCCCGATCCAAAAATCCATCCCCGACCAACCTCACCGGCCTCTGCTCGATCCACCCCTATAGCCACAGCCACCCGACCTCATCTTCTCGCGCCTGTAGCCGTCCGAGTCTCCCCTGGCTCCTCTACCTCGCCTCGTCGTCCGGCGACCGGCGCCGCCGCCAGCGACCACGAGATAAGCTTCGCTGCCCTTGTCCTCCTCCTGTGGTTTCTCTGCCTTCCTCGTCTCACCTCCCTGTCTCTCTTTCTCTGTTCAAACAGGAGTGCCCCGAGCCTCCCGTCGTCCAGGAGCACGAGCTCCATCGCCTTCTGCCGCCAACCGGAGCAGCCCGTCATCCCGCCGTCGTTGAACCTCGCCCGCTTCGCGGATCCCGCCGTCTCGGCCCCGTCCCGTCGTCGTCTGGCGCCTCAAGCGCGGTCGCCTTCGTCCCTGCAACCCTCGAGCTTCTCGCGAGGGAATCGTTCGAGCTCCTCCTGTGGCCCCGTGTCCCTTCATCTCCGCCTCCTTCCGGCCAGCCGTCGCCGGCGAAACCGAGCAGATGAGTCGCCTTGCCCGCAAGCCCGCCATCTCTCTCTGCTTTCCTCCCCGTGTTTCCTCTCTGAATCCTCTTATGCATTTTTTCTTTCTTCATGCAACTGCATCGGCCACTGCCCTCCATGGAGCCCAAATCGCTTGCTGAGCTCCATCCCCGCCAGAATCTGCTCCAAGCAGCGCCACGCCAAGTCCCTCGACCCACCGACCGGAGCCACCTCCTTGCTGTCCCCGGCGCCATCACACTGCTTCCTCCGCTTGAGGGCGAGGCCAGCGCCAAGTCCTCCTCGAGTCCCCCGCCTCGGATCCATGCTCGCGCGCCAAGTTACGCAGAATCGCATAACGCCACTGTGGAGTTGTCGCCCGCCAAGTCCCTCGCCGGAGTGAGCTCGTCCCCAAGTCCCGTGCCAAGTCCCGCTGCCGCCGTCTTACGCATCACCATGGGTGTGCTTTGTTTCTGTTCTTCAAAACGAGCAGAGCAGCTTGCTGACCCCTCGCTGCCTGGCTGACCGATCCGGCTGGGTCATAGCCACCCCAGGCCCAGCGCCCCTTCCGGCCTCACCTCCTCCACCGAGTGGGCCATGGCCCATGGTGAGCAGCGCCCAGCCCCTCTTCTGTGCATGTTGGGCCAGCTAGTTTCGGCCCATGTATTTTTTCCATGCGTTGCGAATTTTGCCATTTAACCAGAGATTGCATGTTTTACAGAGAACCCCTAAGCATCATGCATATAATAACTCATTAACCGTGCATCGGATTAAAATGATTTAAACATGTAAAATGCTTAGAATTTTGTGTAGATTAAATATATGCCATTTTCATCCATGTTTGAGATGTTTAAAATGTTGTTTGTTTAAATTTGCTCAAATGCCATGTTATAATGCTTTAATTCATAACTAAATAACCGTAGCTCGGTTTTAAATAAACTTTATATGTAAATGGGGTGGAAAAATGCCTAGTTTAACTTGGTGCACTTACTTTGCATGTTTAACAACATTAAAATTGTGATTAGGGAAGAACAGTACCAAATTCATAAATTGCATATGAGGATCTTCCGGACTTGTTGCTTGTTGTTCCGGCCTCATTTAAATTTGCCTAAATAGTTAGTTTACTTATGCTTCACCTCTTGCCATGTTTAACAACATTTAATATTGTTTGGTAGCTTAAACAAGATTAAACTAAATATGTCAATTTGGTGTTTTAGTCAATATGCAACTCGTTGCATATTGAGCTCCACTTAACTTGTAGTATTGTTTGTTGCACTTTGCCATGCCATGCCTCATTAAATCGGACATGCATCATACTTGGTTGAGCATCATGCCATGTTTATGCTTGTGTGTTTAATATGTTGTTTGTTTCTTTCCGGTGTTGCTTCTTAGTTCCGGTAATGTTGCGATTGTGAGGATTCGTTCGACTACTTCCGTTCGTCTTCTTCATGGACTCGTTCTTCTTCCTAGCGCGATTTCAGGCAAGATGACCGTCACCTTGGATCTCATTACTATCATTGCTATGATGTTGCTTCGTTCTATCGCTATGCTGCGTTACCTACCACTTGCTTATCAAGCCTCCCAACTTGCCATGAACCTCTATCCTTTGTCACCCTTCCTAGCAAACCGTTGCTTGGCTATGTTACCGCTTTTGCTCAGACCCTCTTATAGCGTTGCTAGTTGCAGGTGAAGATGAAGATTGCTCCATGTTGGATTATGTTTATGTTGGGTTATCACAATACCTCTTATATTATTAATGCATCTATATACTTGGTAAAGGGTGGAAGGCTCGGCTTTATGCCTGGTGTTTTGTTCCACTCTTGCCGCCCTAGTTTCCATCATATCGGTATTATGTTCTCGGATTTTGCGTCCCTAACGCGGTTGGGTGATTTATGGGACCCCCTTGACAGTTCGCTTTGAATAAGACTCTTCCAGCAAGGCCCAACATTGGTTTTACCATTTGCCTCACCTATGCCCTTCTTTTCCCTTGGGTTTCCGGAGCCCAAGGGTCATCTTTATTTTAGCCCGCCCGGGGCCAGTGCTCCTTCGAGTGTTGGTCCGAACCGAGCAACTTCTTGGGGCCACCACGGGGAAACTCGAGTCCTGGTTTTACTCGTAGCTTGACTTATACGGTGTGCCCTGAGAACGAGGTACGTGCGACTCCTATCGGGATTTGTTGGCACATCGGGCGGCTTTGCTGGTCTTCTTTTACCATTGTAGAAATGTCTTGTAACTAGGATTCCGAGTCTGATCGGGTCTTCCCGGGAGAAGGAATATCCTTCGTTGATCGCGAGAGCTTATCATGGGCTAAGTTGGGACACCCCTGCAGGGCATAAACTTTCGAGAGCCGTGCAGCGGTTATGTGGCGAGATGGAATTTGTTAATATCCGGTTGTAGTAAACTTGAAGTAAACTCTTCTAAAATACACCAAGCTGCGTTAAATGGCCGTGATTGCCTCTTTTCGGGGTTGATCGAGAGGAGAACACGGTTTCTTGGGTTATGATTGACGTAAGTAGGAGTTCAGGATCACTTCTTGATCATTACTAGTTGACGACCGTTCCATTTGCTTCTCTTCTCGCTCTCACTTGTGTATGTTAGCCACCATATCATGCTTAGTCGTCTTTGCAACCTCACCACTTTACCTCTTCCTTACCCCTTAAGCTTTGCTAGTCTTGATACCCATGGTAATGGGATTGCTGAGTCCTCGTGGCTCACAGATTACTACACCAACAGTTGCAGGTACAGGTTATGTGATGATCTTGACATGAGAGCGATGTTTACTTGTTTTGGAGTTCTTCTTCTGCTTCTTCGATCAGGGATAGGTTCCAGGTCGGCAGCCTGGGATAGCAGGGTGGATATTGTTTGAGTTTCTGTTTATGTTCCATCTGTAGTCGGATGTTGATCTTGTACTTGATGTATTGTTGTATTCATGTGGCTTTGTATGTATTGGATGTATCCCCGCTATTATGTAATGTTGATGTAATGATATCCACCTTGCAAATGCGTCTTCAAGATGCGCTTATATCCTTGGTGGGACCTTCGAGTTCCTTTAGGATAGGGTCGCATCTTGGGCGTGACACCTACCTATGGATTGAGTAAGATCCTTCAAGTAAGTTTTCATCGGTGCAAAGCAATAAAAATTGCTCTCTAAATATGTATGATTGATTGATGTGGAGGAAATAAGCTTTATACGATCTTGTGATGTAGAAGAAATAAAAGCGACGGACTGCATAATAAAGTTCTATATCACAAGTGGCAATATAAAGTGACGTTCTTTCGCATTAAGATTTTGTGCATCCAACCCCGAAGCGCATGGCAACCTCTGCTTCCCTCTGCGAAGGGCCTATCTTTTACTTATATCTTCTACCTTATGCAAGAGTCATGGTGATCTTCACCTTTCCTTTTTACATTTTATCCTTTGGCAAGAACCGTATGATGGAAAGATCCTGATATATATATATATATATATATATATATATATATATATATATATATATATCTAATTGGATGTAAGTTGGCATGAACTATTATTGTTGACATTACCCTTGAGGTAAAAGGTTGGGAGGCGAAACTATAAGCCCCTATCTTTCTCTGTGTCCGATTAAAACTCCGTAACCACAAGTATTGCGTGAGTATAACAATTAGGAAAGACTAAATGATAGTTGAGTATGTGGACTTGCTAAAAAGCTCTGACATAGACTCTTTCTGATGTTATGATAAATTGCAATTGCTTTAGTGACTGAGATTATAGTTTGTTGGTTCTCAATAGAGTTTCTGATTCATACTTTGCATTGTGAATAGATTATTATTTGAGCATAAGAAATCATATGACAATATCCATATATGTTGCTGTTATGAGAATAACCATGATGCCTTCATGTTCGTATTTTATTTTATCGACACCTCTACCTCTAAACATGTGGACATATTTATCTTTACCGGCTTTCGCTTGAGGACAAGCGAGGTCTAAGCTTGGGGGAGTTGATACGTCCATTTGCATCATGCTTTTATATTGATATTTATTGCATTATGGGCTGTTATTACGCATTATGTCACAATACTTTATGCCTATTCTCTCTTATTTTACAAGGTTTACATAAGGAGGGAGAATGCCGGCAGTTGGAATTCTGTGCTGGAAAAGGAGCAAATATTAGAGACCTATTCTGTACAACTCCAAAAGTCCTGAAACTCCACGAAAGTTATTTTTGGAAATAATAAAAAATCTTGGCGGAAGAAATACGGAGGGGCCCACACTGTAGCCACGAGGATGAGGCGCGCCCTACCCCCTGGGCGTGCCCCCCACCTCGTGGGCCCCTGATGCCCTCCGATGCCCATCTTCGCTATATGAAGTCTTTCGTCCAAGAAAAATCATAAGCAACCTTTCGGGGCCGAGACTCACGCCGCCACGAGGCGGAACAAATCTAGGGCTCCGGCAGCTGTTCGCCGGGGACACTTCCCTCGGGAGGGGGAAATCATCGCCATCGTCATCACCAATGCTCCTCTCATCTGGAGAGGGCAATCTCCATCAACATCTTCACCAGCACCATCTCCTCTCAAACCCTAATTCATCTCTTGTATCCAATTCTTGTCTCCAAGATCGATTGGTACACGAGGTTGCTAGTAGTGTTGATTACTCCTTGTAGTTGATGCTAGTTGGTTTATTTGGTGGAAGATCGTATGTTCAGATCATATATGCATGTTAATACTCCTCTGATTTTGAACATGAATATGCTTTATGAGTAGTTACGTTTGTTCCTGAGGACATGGGAGAAGTCTTGCTATTAGTAGTCATGTGAATTTGGTATTGGTTCGATATTTTGATGAGATGTATGTTGTCTATCCCCTAGTGGTGTTATGTGAATGTCAACTACATGACACTTCACCATTATTTGGGCCCAGAGGAAGGCATTGGGAAGTAATAAGTAGATGATGGGTTGCTAGAGCGCCACAAGCTTAACCCTAGTTTATGCGTTGCTTCGTAAGGGGCTGATTTGGATCCATATGTTTCATGATATGGTTAGGTTTACCTAAATACTTTTGTTGTAGTTGCGGATGCTTGCAATAGAGGTTAATCATAAGTGGGATGCTTGTCCAAGTAAGGGCAGCACCCAAGCACCGGTCCACCCACATATCAAATTATCAAAGTACCGAACGCGAATGATATGAACGTGATGAAAACTAGCTTGACGATAATTCCCATGTGTCCTCTGGAGCGCTTTTCCTTATATAAGAGTTTGTCCAAGCTTGTCCTTTGCTACAAAAAGGATTGGGCAACCTTGCTGCACTTTATTTACTTTTGTTACTTGTTGCTCGTTACAATTTATCTTATCACAAAACTATCCGTTACCTATAATTTCAGTGCTTGCAGAGAATACCTTGCTGAAAGCCGCTTATCATTTTCTTCTGCTCCTAGTAGGGTTCGACACTCTTACTTATCGAAAGGACTACAATAGACCCCCTATACTTGTGGGTCATCACCGCACAGAGGGCTACAGCGATGAAGCCTGCTGATCATGCATCGCGGGGCTGGTGGCGGCGTTGGCCACAGGCGACGGGGAACGACGGGGAGCGCCGTCACCTACAGGCGCCGTCTGGGCGGTGTGGGCGTCCTGGCGCTCAGCCCGAACTCAACAAGAATCAGCCATGGGAACGGCGACATGGTGGCGAATCAACCGGAGGAAGAGAGGCTCCAACGCACCCCTACCTGGCGCGCCAAATGTCGGATTCAGGGCTCCGCAGACCCTGGATAGATTCGAACTCTCGGGTCCGTGTGAAGAACTCAACCTCCCCAGTCTACCAACTCGTCGATCCCACGGCCTAGCTTGATGACCTATAAGGAAATGGAACAATGCAATTTACCCAGGTTCGGGCCACCTTGTACTGTAATACCCTACTCCAGCTTTGTGGTGGATTAGCCTCGAGGTGGGTGATAACCCACAAGTATAGGGGATCGTTTGTAGCCTTCTTCGATAAATAAGAGTTTCGAACCCAACGAGGAGCTAAAGGTAGAACAAATATTCTCTCAAGTTCTATCGACCACCGATACAACTCTACACACACTTGACGTCAGCTTTACCGAAAACAAGTATGAAACTAGTTTGTAGGTGTGATGCTAGAACTACTTTTGCAAGAATGAAACTAGAAGTACTTTGCAAGATAATAAAATTTAGGTGTTTAGTAAAAGGGTTTGTGTCAACAAGAAAGTTACTTGTCCCTAGGCAATCGATAACAATTACTGGTAATCATTCTTGCAATTTTATATGAAGGAGAGGCATGAGCTAACATACTTTCTCTACTTGGATCATATGCACTTATGATTGGAACTCTAGAAAGCATACACAACTACTAAAGATCATTAAGGTCGTGAAACCCAACAATAGCATTAAGTATCAAGTCCTCTTTACTCCCATACGCCTTAGCCCACCTACTCGGGTTTAAGCTTCGATCACTCTCGCAACCCACCATAAGCGAACCATGAACATATTGCAACACCTTAGAGAGGGGGCCCCTCACATTTGCGCGTGAACGAAGGGCACCGTAGGACAGCACCATAAATAAAATATACAATCATACCAACCAAGATCATGATTAACCCACAGGACAAAGCGGATCTACTCAAACATCATACGATAACCATAGATCATTGGGAAATAATATATGGAGTTGAGCACCATGTTTAAGTAGAGATTACAGCGGGGGGAAGAGGTGTTACACCGCTCCATAGAGAGGGAGAAAGTTGGTGTTGACGGTAGCAAGGTTGTTGATGTAGATCGTCGTCCCGATCGTTGCCCCGGTGGCACTCCGGCGCCACCGAAAGCGAGGGGGAGAGAGCCCCCTCCTTCTTCTTCTTCCTTGGCCTCACCATAGATGGGAGGAGAGTTCCCCCTCTGGTCCTTGGTCTCCATGGTGCCGGAGGGGCGGGAGCCCCTCCGAGATTGGATCTCCCTCTCTGTTCTCTTCTGTTTCGCGTTCCCCAGATCTGGCCAAAAACTGTTTCTTATATTCTAGCAGATCCGTAACTTCGATTGCGCTGAGATTTTAACACGATTTTTTCCGGATATAAGCTTCCTTGCGCCCGAAGTAGAGCTCCAACCGACGTTCAAGGAGGGCACAACCCACCACCACGGGCCAGGGGCCTGGTGCGCGCCCTGGTGTCTTGTGGGCTATGTGGGCCTTCGAATGCGGTGATTCCAACTCCCAAAAATCACATATATTCCAAAATAATTCTCCGTGAAATTTTATTGCATTTGGACTTCGTTTTATATGGATACTCTGCGAAAACATGCAGAAAACAGGAACTAGCACTGGGCACTGGATCAATAGGTTAGTCCAATAAATCGTATAAAAAGTTGCCAAAACATGTGAAAGTTGTATAATATTGGCATGAAACAATCAAAAATTATAGATACGACGGAGACGTATCAGCATCCCCAAGCTTAATTCCTGCTCGTCCCGAGTAGGTAAATGATAAAAAGATAATTTTTTATGTGAAATGCTACCTAACATAAACTTGATCATATACCTAGTCATGGCATGAATATTAAGACATAAGTGATTCAAAGAAATAGTCTATAATTTGACATAAAGACATCAATACACAGGCATCCCAATAAACATCATGTCTTTAAAAATATCAACGTTAAAAAAGTTATCCCTAAAAAATTATATAGTCTTGTCATGCTTTGTCTTCTTAACACAAAGTATTTATGATGCACAACCCTGATGAGAATCTGAGCAATTGGTTCATACTTTTTAACACGCTTCATCTTTTTCAACCCTCACGCAATACATGAGCGCAAGCCATGGATATAACACTATAGGTGGAATAGAGTATGATGATAGGGGTAAATATAAAGAAGATAAAAAAGTAAGAAAGTCTCTCGTCGACGCGGCTAACCAACGGGCTATGGAGGTGCCCATCAATTGATATCAATGCGAGGAGTAGGGATTGCCATGCAACGAATGCACTAAGAGCTATAAGTGTATGAAAGCTCAATATGAAAACTAAGTGGGTGTGCATCTAATCCTATAATGAAAAATTCCCACTAGTATATGAAAGTGACAACATAGGAGACTCTCTATATGAAAAACATGGTGCTACTTTGAAGCACAAGTGTGGTAAAGGATACTAACAATGCCCCTTCTCTCTTTGTCTTTTTTCATTTTCTTTTCTTTTTCTTTTTTTTCTTTTTTTCTCTTCCATTCTCTGGAGTCTCATCCCGACTTGTGGGGGAATCATAGTCTCTATCATCGTTTCCTCACTGGGGCACTGCTCTAAAAAAGAATAATGATGATCATCACACTTCTATTTACTTATAACTCAAAGAAATAAAAATTACAGCTCGATACTTATGACAAAGTATGACTCTATATGAATGCCTCTGGTAATGTACCAGGATGTGCAATGATCTAGCGTAACATGTATGAGAAATGATGAATGGTGGCTGAGCCACAACTACTATGTCAACTATATGATCATGCAAAGCAATATGACAATGAATGCTTAAGTCATCAAACGGAAGTGGTGGAAGTTGCATGGCAATATATCTCGGAATGGCCATGGAAAAGCCATAATAGGTAGGTTTGGTGGCTGTTTTGAGGAAGATATAATAAGGCTTATGTGTGATCAAGCGTATCATATCATGGGGTTTGGATGCACCAGCGAAGTTTGCATCGACTCTCGAGATGAGAAAGGGCAATGCACGGTACCGTAGAGGCTATCAAATTGCGAAAAGGTAAGAGTGTGTATAATCCATGAACTCACATTAGTCATAAAGAACTCATATACTTATTGCAAAAGTTTATTAGCCCTCGAAGCAAAGTACTACTACGCATGCCCCTAGGGGGATAGGTTGGTAGGAAAAGACCATCGCTCGTCCCCGACCACCACTCATAAGGAAGACAATCAATAAATCATGCTCCAACTTCATAGCATAACGAGAGACTATATGTGCATGCTTCGGGAATCACAAACCTTAACACCAATATTCCTACTAACCACAACCGTTTACTAGTACCTCCCACATATTATAATCTCTATATCGCAAAACTATTGCAAGGAATCAAACATATCATATTCAGTGATCCATAAGTTTTATGCAGGATTTTATGACTAACCATACAATTGACCAATTCCTGTTGACTAAGTGAAGCAAGAGAGTTTAATTCTTTCTACAAAAGATCATGCTCTAACAAATATAAGTGAAGCAAAAGAGCATTCTTCAAATAACGGTTTTCTATGTGAAGAGAAACAGGCAATCCAAACTTCAAATGATATAAGTGAAGCACATGAAGCATTCTACAAGGCCATACTCAAAAGATATAAGGGAGGTGCAATGGGCATTCTATAAATCGACCATGTACTATCTCATACCAGCATGGTGCATAAAAGAAAAGTAAAAAAATAAACACAAAAGACACTCCAAGATTTTCACATATCACGCGAACGAAACGAAATTGAAAACATACCGATACTTGTTGAAGAAAGATGGGATGCCTTCCGGGGCATCCCCAAGCTTAGACGCTTGAGTCTCCTTGAATATTTACTTTGGGTGCCTTGGGCATCCCCAAGCTTGAGCTCTTGCCTCTCCTCCTTCTCCTCATATCGAGACCTCCTCGACCCTTGATCACTTCATCCACACAAAACTCAACAAAAAACTCGGTAAGATCCGTTAGTATAATAAGCAAATCACTACTCTAAGTACTGTTACTAACCAATTCATATTTTGTTTTTGCATTGTAGCTACTGTAATATAACTTTTCCATGGCTTATACCACGGATAAAAATCGATAGTTTCATCAAAACGAGCAAAGAAATTCATCAAAAACAGAATCTGTCTTAAATAGGACCGTATGTAGCAATCTGAACATCTACCATACTTCTGGTACTGCAAAAATTCTGAAAAATTAGGACGAAATAAAAAATTGTATAGAAAGACTGTGCAAAAAGTTTCAGAACCTTTTGACGTTCCATTAAGAAAATGAGAATTCACGCGCTACAGCCAAAGTTTCTGTTTCTGCACCGCACATACCAACAAGCAATCTAATCATCCTAAAGGCAAATCTTGGCACATTATTTTTATAATACAATGGAATTGTACAAGGGGATAATTATTTTTGTGAGAATCTTCATGATAAATTCTACATTGTTTCCATGAGCATGAACACAAGTGTTCAAGGTCGACCCTCACTTCTCCAATGCATAACTTCCAGCCGCTTCTCTTTTGTGAAAAATTTTAAGTTCCCCTCTATATTTTTTTGTTTTTAAAATATATTAAAGCACTCAACAGAAATAAATGACTCTCTAAAACTTCCGGGTTGTCTCCCTGGCAGCGCTTTCTTTAAAGCCATTAAGCTAGGCATATAGTGCTCAAGTAATGAATCCACCCAGATCCCAAGGTATATCAAAGCCAATTTTAATTAACAATGATTTGGCATTTAGCAGTGAGCACAAAGCAACATATATCAAGCAATGGCGAAGTCTAACTCTCTTCCTATGCATCGGCATGTCATACAAGAACAATTCATGCACATCAAGTAAAGGCCAGTGCATAGTATAAGCAGTTTCTTGCAATTTAGTTGTCTTGGAAACATAGAGAGGTGGAGATTTAGTTCCTCTCTCATAATAATTGCAAGTAGGAGCAGCAAGCACATGCATATTTTATTCATCAAAATCCTCATGTGCAACGGTAAAAGGCAACCCATCAATGTAAACCTTAATAAGAGCAAACTTCTCCGATATAGTGTAGTTTGGAGAATTCAAAAAGATAATAGGACAATCATGTGTGGGTGCAATAGCAACAATTGCATTCTTAACATAAGGAACAATAGCAAGTTCATCTCCATAAGCATAATTTATATTGGCATCTTGGCCACAAGCATAGAAAGCATCATTAAAAAGGGATATTTCAAATGAATCAACGGGATCATAGCAATTATCATAGCATTCATCCTTCGGTAAGCATGAAGGGACAATAAATAATATATGAGTTGAAGAGTTATTCTCGTTAGAAGGTGGGCACGGGTAGCTAATCCGCTCTTCCTCCTTTTGCTATTCGCTCTCCTCATCATCTTTTTCATCCAATGAGCTCAAAGTTTCATCAATTCCTTCTTCCATAGACTCCTGCAAAATATTAGTCTCTTCTTGGACATCGGAGATTTTCTCAATAAATTTATCAATATCGGAATTGTATTTGTAATTATCATAGCAATATTTAAGGATGGCAAAAATTTTAGGTCTATAAACATCATCATCAAAAGCATCATACTTTTCAAACAAAGATTCAATTTCATAAGCACCCTTAAAAGCAACAAATTCTTCTATTCGTTCCACGTCATAATAATCATATATAACATTAGCATAAGAAGCCAAGGTTTCATTATCATTAGATTCACATGAAAAGGGAAGATGTGGAGCATTCATCCTAGAGCAACAAGTAAAATCATATCTCTGACATAAATTCCAAGCATACCAATGCAACATATGAATTTGATCCCATAAAAGTTTCCCTTTTTGTGTCAAGCGATAATCCCTAAAGTATTCACGTTGATCCAACGTTACTCCCATTATCATGTTGAATGGGGTTTTCCCAGGATTATCAAAGTAGTGCATAATATCTTTAACATAACGAGCATCGAGGGTTTTAGGAGGTTCCCCATCTCCATGAATAGCAAGTACCACTAATTTTTCTGGTGTTTCGTGTTCCATATCCATAACTAAAGATAGAGAACAACTTAGAACAGGAAATAAGAACTACTTAGTGATAAAGCAAACAAGCACACATGAGAATATTCACCCCACGCTATTGCTCCCCGACAACGGTGCCAGAAAAAGGTCTTGATAACCCACAAGTATAGGGGATCGTTTGTAGCCTTCTTCGATAAATAAGAGTGTCGAACCCAATGAGGAGCTAAAGGTAGAACAAATATTCCCTCAAGTTCTATCGACCACTGAGAGAGTCCTGGATTAGGGGCTGTCCGGATGGCCAGACTATAACCTTTGGCCGGACTCCTGGACTATGAAGATACAAGATTGAAGACTTCGTCCCGTGTCCGGATGGGACTTTCCTTGGCGTGGAAGGCAAGCTTGGCAATACGGATATGTAGATCTCCTCCCATTGTAACCGACTGTGTAACCCTAACCCTCTCCGGTGTCTATATAAACCGGAGGGTTTTAGTCCGTGGGACAAACAACAATCATACCATAGGCTAGCTTCTAGGGTTTAGCCTCTGATCTCGTGGTAGATCTACTCTTGTACTACCCATATCATCAATATTAATCAAGCAGGAGTAGGGTTTTACCTCCATCGAGAGGGCTCGAACCTGGGTAAAAACATCGTGTCCCTTGTCTCCTGTTACCATCTGCCTAGACGCACAGTTCGGGACCCCCTACCGGAGATCCGCCGGTTTTGACACCGACATTGGTGCTTTCATTGAGAGTTCCTCTGTGTCGCATCTTTAGGCCCGATGGCTCCTCGGATCGTCAACAGCGATGCGGTCCAGGGCGAGACTTTTCTCCCCAGACAGATCTTTGTATTCGGCGGCTTTGCATTGCGGGCCAATTAAGCAGCCATCATGAGCAGATCGAAGCTACGCCCCCAGCCATCGTGTCGATTTGGAAGTTTGAACTACACGGCCAACGTCCGCAGAGACTTGATCTTCGACGGGTTCGAGCCACGCCAAGCGTGCCGACCGCCACGATGGGCATGATCTAGCTCTGCTGCCGAGCAGTGCCTGGAGGTCAAGCATGTCCACTCTGACCCTTAGCTCAGAGCCGACTGCGCCAATCGAGGACGGGTGGCTGGACACCGCCTCGGGGGCTGCAATCTCTATGGTGATCGAGCCGAACACCATACCTATCCTTTGTGAAGCTCGTGACTCCAAGGTGCCGGACTCCTCTCCGTTTCAACCTTCCGCCCGCCAATCGAATCTGATTGGGCGCCCGATCATGGAGTTCACCGCCGCGGACATCTTCAAGACTTCGCCTTTCGGCGACATTCTCAATTCACTAAAATCTCTCTTTATCGAGAGCCTGGCGGCCTATGGTCAGCAAGGTTGGGATGCGGACGACGAAGAAATTCAAAGCCCACCCACCACCCACTTCGTAGCCACTGTCGATGATTTAACCGACATGCTCGACTTCGACTCCGAAGACATCGACGGTATGGACGCCGATGCAGGAGACGACCAAGAACCAGTGCCTACAGGGCACTGGAAGGCCACCTCATCGTATGACATATACATGGTGGACACCCCAAAAGAAGGGAACGGCGATGGAACAACGGAGGATGACCCCTCCAAGAAACAGCCTAAGCGCCGGCGTCAGCGGCGCCGCTCTAAATCCCGCCACAAAGAAAACGGCGATTCCGCACGGAGATAATAACACCCGGACGGCCGAAGACAATCCCCTCCAGCAGGATTCAGCGCAGGAGGATGGAGAAACCAGCCCTCATGAGAGAGCGGCGGACAGAGAGGTAGAGGACGATAATTACATGCCTCCCTCCGAAGATGAGGCAAGCCTCGACGACGATGAATTTGTCGTGCCTGAGGATCCCGTCGAACAAGAGCGTTTCAAACGCAGGCTTATGGCCACGCGAGCAGCCTCAAGAAAAAACAGCAACAACTTAGAGCTGACAAAGACTTGCTAGCCGACAGATGGACTGATGTCCTTGCGGATGAAGAGTACAAACTCGAACGCCCCTCCAAGAGCTACCCAAAACGCAGGCTGCTACCCCGATTAGAGGAGGAAGCACCTAGACCTACATCACCAGAGCATGATGCGGCCGGCCGGCCACCTCGTGGCCGCGACAGAGAGGCCTCGCGGCCCTCCACTCAAGCCGCACCCGCGGCGTCGCTCAAAGAATACCAAGGCACGGGGAAATGCGCCAGACCTGCGAGATATATTGGAGGACAGCGCAAGGCAAACAAGATCGATCTATGGATCGCGTGGGCGCCCCACGACACGTGACGATAACCGTCATGCCGGATATGGTAAATCCGGCGAGGCCGAACACAGTAGACAAAGCTCATTTGAGCTACGTCGTGATATAGCCCAATACAGAGGCGCCGCACACTCACTATGCTTCATAGATGAAGTAAAGTATCATCAAATCCCCGAGGGTTTCAAACCCGTAAACATCGAATCATACGATGGCACAACAGATCCGGCGGTATGGATCGAGGATTATCTCCTTCATATCCACATGGCCCGCGGCGATGATCTACACGCCATCAAATACCACCCACTCAAGCTTAAAGGACCAGCTCGGCATTGGCTTAACAGCTTGCCGCCAGAATCAATTGGTTGTTGGGAGGACACGGAAGCCGCATTCCTCGACAACTTCCAGGCACCTATGTGCGACCACCGCACGCCGATGACCTAAGCCACATAATTCAGCAGCCAGAGGAATCGGCCAGACAATTCTGGACACGGTTCCTAACCAAGAAAAATCAAATAGTCGATTGTCCAGACGCAAAGGCCCTTGCAGTCTTCAAGCATAACATCCACGACGAGTGGCTTGCCTGGCACCTAGGACAGGAAAAGCTGAAATCCATGGCAGCCCTCACAACACTCATGACCCGCTTTTGCGCGGGAGAAGACAGCTGGCTAGCTCGTAGTAATAACATGACCAAGAGCCACAGTAATTCGGATACCAAGGACAACATTGGCGAATTCGCCGCAACAAGCAAAAGCGCCGCATTAACGGCGACAATGCTGAGGATACGGCAGTTAATGCCGGATTCAGAGGATCGAAACCCGGTCAGCGAAAAAGACATTCAAAAGAAATACTCCGGCCCGTCCAATTTGGACCGAATACTCGATCGCTCGTGCCAGATACACGGCACCCCTGAAAAACCAGCCAACCACACCAACATGGATTGTTGGGTGTTCAAGCAGCGAGCAAGTTAAACGCCGAAAACAATGACAAGGGGCTGCATAGCGATGACGAGGAGGAGCCCGACCGCCCGAACAATAGGGGATGAAGGGCTTCCCCCACAAGTGCGGACGGTGAACATGATATACATAACCCACATACCCAAAAGGGAGCGGAAGCATGCACTCGATGGCGTATATGCGTTGGAGCCACGCCCCAAAGTTCAACCCATGGTCCTCCTGCCCGATCACTTTTGATCGAAGGACCACCCACTAGCATCCGCCATGGCGGATTCGCCGCATTGATTTTAGACCCAATCATTGTGGATTTCACCTCACTAGAGTCCTTATGGGCCGGCGGCGGCAACTGAACACTGCTTTATCGAGGATACGGTAAAATGGGCATAGATCCCTCAAGGATTAAACCCACAAAGACGACCTTTAAAGGTGTCATACCAGGTGTAGAGGCCAACTGCAGGCTTAGATTACACTTGAGGTGGTCTTCGGATCCCGGATAATTTCGGCGAGGAGTTAATCTTGACATAGTCCCGTTCAGATGGCTATCACGCCTTTGCTCGGACGAACCGCATTTGCAAAGTTCAATGCGGTGCCACACTACGCATACCTCAAGCTCAAGATGCCAGGCCCTCGAGGAGTCATTACGGTCAATGGAAACACTGAACGCTCTCTCCGAACGGAGGAGCATACGGCGGCCCTCGCGGAGGAAGTACAAAGCGGCCTCTCAAGGCAATTCTCCAGTCCGGCCATTAAATGTCCGGACACCGTCAAGCGCGCCCGGAGTAACCTACAACAAGACCGCCTGGCACGTTCCGAGCACGCGTAGCAATGCGGCCCCAACCCCAGCCCTCGCGAAACTGCGAAAACCAGTACTATGCGTACATAACTATGCTCTGGAAATACCATGGGCATAGGAGGAGGGGCATGACCACGGCATGCCCAAAATGCGGCTCAACCGCACTAGGGGCTCCTGATTTTGTCATTCTTTTTCTTACTTTCAGGACTCCACTCTACTGAAGGCCTGTCCGGCAAGACAATCGCCCGAACACACGATGCAACAGCCCGGAGGCGTAAAGCTACGTCGAGTGTCCGGTGGTCTCTATAGCAGGCAGTATACTTGTTTCACATATCATCTCGCAGCTCGCCTCGAGGGGGACATGTTAAATAGTCCCATCTCTTGCTTATCGCACTATTTGTATCATTACGCTTTTACCGCAGACTTTTCAATAAACAATACATAGCTTTTGTTTATTATTGCATTCCTTTTTTATAAAAATATGTTCAGTTATGACATTATGCAACCGTACACTTTGGTCCGGCCAATACACGAGGGCTTACGCATTCTTTAATATGGTGTGAGAAGTCCGAACACTCTCATGAGTGCGGCACCCAACTTATAGCATTATATGCATCGGCTCAAAATCATGTCTTGGGTCAATAGTTGGGTTTGCCCGGCTCCCATGTTTTGGTACCTTACGTTCCGTTATATCGGCTAAGGTAGCACCGGGAGAACCACTGTGATTGTGCCCGGTTGAGCTGGGCTAAGCACCTCGATGAAGAAAGCTAAACTGACCGTCATGATAGGGCGAGAGCTGGTCGCTGTTCGAGAGGTTTTCGAGTCCCTCAAGACTTATGCCGCTTAGAGCGAGGAGTCGGCTTTGTCCGGCCTAGGCGTGGATAGCGCCCCAAACTCGGTCTTCCGAATACTAGGGGCTTCGTAGAAATTTAAAATTATAGAATTCTATGGCTAAGTGAGAGTGTTCAAGCATTATAGTCAGATTGCCTTGTTCGTTGTGTTGAGCGCCTCCCTCGAAGGACCCAATAATGGGAAAAAGAGCGCTCAAGTTTATCCAGAACACCCCAAAGACTCGTGGCATGGGGGGCGAAGTTTACGACTCGCCATCTCTCAAATTTAATAAACGGCCGCACAGAAGGTAATATTTTAAATTCAAAAGCGTTGCTTAGCGCATATGAACAAGTTTTCAGCGTACAGGATCACAAATGCGAGTTTACTCAAAAATAACATCTTTGGAGCACTCATCCGCTATACGGCAGGCACCCTTCAGGACGCCCTCATAATACATCTCGGTCTTGCGATGCTCCTTGCCCGGCGGTAGTCCGTCCGTCACAAGCTTCTCAGCGTCCGTCTTGCCCCAGTGCACTTTAGCACGGGCAAGGGCCCTACGGGCACCTTCGATGCATACGGAGCGCTTGATGACTTCAAGCCTTGGACAGGCATCCACCAGCCGCCTTACCAGCCCGAAGTAGCTCAAAGGCATGGCTTCCCCAGGCCATAGCCGGACTACGAGAGCCTTCATGGCCTGTTCGGCCACCTTATGGAGCTCGACCAGCTACTTCAGCTGGTCGCTCAAGGGCACCGGGTGTCTGGCCTCGCACATCTTGAGACGTAACACCTTCTCCGTCGAGCTCCCTCTTGGCTCGGTAGAATCTGCAGCGTCGGACACACTCCAGGAAGATCTGCGAATGCTCTGGAGAGCTCGGTCGGGTAAGTAACAAGTAATTCACCTTCACGTGCTTGCTTTGCATAAAGAATGCCTTACCGCCGCTATCTTCTTCATCGCCTCAATTTCTGGAGGGCTTTTGGGCTTCACCTTGGCAGATTTAGGCGCTCTCAAGCGCCGAGGCGAGCTCGGACTCTCGAGTCTTTGAGTCAAGCTCCAAACTCGTGTTTTTCCACGAGAGCACGGAGCTCTTGCTGCACCTCCGCCACACCTGTGCCTCCTGCTGTTCTCCTTTGGAGTGCGCTCCACGGCCGCATTTTCTTGACCTTGGACAGCGCTTCCTTGAGTCGCCACAGGTTGTGGCCCTGTAATACTCACGTTGGTCCTGTCATTTTTTGCAACCACATCTTTTTTATACACTTACATAAGGTATTACTTACCTTCCTTGTCCTCGAGCTGCTTCTTGGCAAGGCCGAGCTCGTTCTCGGACCGCTCGAGGCTCTGCTTCAATGCATTGACCTTCACAACGGTCTTGGCAGAGGTCAAGAAGACACTGCATTCCCATATTGACATACTTATGTTAGACTCCTGCGTATATCTTTTTGATCCTCAGTTCGGTTTTTCTTTCTGAACACCAAACTAAGCATCAGGAGCTACTGTCTATGCGGTAATATTTTTACATATCTTAAATACATACCTCAAAGCCTGTTAGAAGGCTGGCACAGACTTCAGTCAGCCCTCTCTTGGCGGACTGAACCTTCTGGATCACCACACTCGTAATAGTGTGGTGCTCCTCGTCGATGGAGGCGCCGTTAAGCACCTCCAGCAGATTATCCGGTGCCCCTGGTTGGACGGAGGTCACCGGCGTCGTAGGCTTGCCCTTCTTAGTAGGGGGCCACCTGCCGGATGCCGGAACTATTGAAGCTTCCGGTGCAGTGTCCGGCCCAGGGCCGGACATAGAGCCCTTCGGGGTTTTATCCCCTTTGCTCCTGGAGTCCTGGAGGTCGCCTTGCGGCGCCTCCAGGACCACCCCCTCCTGGCTTGGACCCTTTTGGGACTCCACCTCGGCATCGTCTGTAGGACGAGGGGAGGTAGCAGTCGGAAGTGAAAGGCTATTCACATCCGACGAATCCAGGGATCCGCTCGATGAAGCGTCGAGCTGGGCCGCGGGCGGACTGCAAGATTACATTCGGCGTCAGAAGATATTGTGCAGTAAAGGAACGCCATGAGTTATTCTGGTATCCGGATACTTACGATCTTGCCAGGGGCTTGGCCCTGGATGGCCACTCCTCTTCGCCGTCGTCGGCGTTGGTGGAGTAGTCCGGAGGAAGGGTTCTTCCCTTTTTGGACCCTCCGCCCCAGTTGGGGCGGCCTTCCTTTTCATTCCTCCACCCGGAGGGGAGAGGCTTCTTCTCCTTCCTCCCGTCTTGAGGAGGAGTGCGCCGGAGTCATTGGACGATGAATCCGGCACCACCGGGCGGGGAGCTCTTCGAGTTCCCGTGGCCTTCTTTCTCGGGCCTTCTTCTCCAAAGACCACGTAAGGTGTCGGGACCAAGAGCCCGTCAAGCGGGCGTCTGCTGGATCTTCGGGCAAAGGAGCCGGATAGTCGATCTGTCGGGTATTCTTCTGCCATTCCTGTCAAAGGAACGGGAGCTTAGATCCCGCATAGAGTTAAACTATGAAAAACAAGTATCCCGTAAAGGGTAAAATAAGCTTACTACGCTGGCTTGGCGCTTAGCACGGAATCTACGATCCTCGGTGATGGGAGGGGGAAGCTCGGTGCTCTTGAATAGCACCTTCCAGGCATCCTCGTGCGTTGTGTCAAAGAGCCTGGTCAGAGTTTGGTGCTGGGCCGGGTTGAACTCCCATAAGTTGAAAGCCCGCCGTTGACACGGGAGGATCTGGCGGATGAGCATGACCTGGACTACATTGACGAGTTTAACCTCTTTGTCCACCAGGTTTTGGACGCAGGTTTGGAGTCAGGTCCGCTCTTCCGAATTACCCCACGACAGGCCCTTCTCTTTCCAGGAGGTTAGCCGTGTGGGGATGCCAGATCGGAATTCGGGGGCCGCTGCCCATTTAGGGTCGCGCGGCTCGGTGATGTAGAACCACCCCGATTGCCACCCCTTTATAGTCTCCACGAAGGAGCCCTCGAGCCATGTAACGTTGGGCATCTTGCCCAACATGGAGCCTCCGCACTCCGCTTGCTGGCCGCCCACTACCTTCGGCTTGACATTGAAGGTCGTCAGCCATATGCCGAAGTGGGGCTTGATGCGGAGGAAGGCCTCACACATGACGATAAACGCCGAGATGTTGAGGATGAAGTTCGGGACCAGATCGTGGAAATCCAGGTCGTAGTAGAACATGAACCCCCAGACAAATGAGTGAAGTGGGAAACCTAGTCCGCAGAGGAAATGGGTGAGGAACACCACCCTCTCATGGGGCCTGGGGGTGGGGATGAGCTGCCCCTTATCTGGGAGCCGGTGCGCGATGTCGTTAGACAAGTATCCGGCCTCCCTCAGCTTCTTGATGTGTCCCTCCATGACGGAGGAGACCATCCACTTGCCTCCCGCTCCGGACATGGCTGGAGAAGGTAGAGGTGGGATGTGCGGACTTGGGCACTGGAGCTCGAGTGCGTGAAAATGGATAAGCAAAGGAGGAAGAAGGTGTAGATGGAAAAGGTGGATCCTTATCCCCTTATATGGGCGGCCGAAACTATGTGCCCCCATCAGCCTGGTAAAAGTCGCTTATCTCCCAAGCGTCGTAAATTAATGGCACGGTTGGGTTACCCACGCCGGTATTGATGAGAATCCCGGAATAAGGGGACACGATCTCTGCTTCAACAAGACGTGCCAAGGAAACCGCCTCGTTAAGTGCGCTGAGGTGGGACAGTAAAAACGATTCGAAAAAGGCTTGGCCGTGGTGTGATGCCACGCTGCAGAATACGTCAGCAGGTTGAATTTGTGTAAATATTATTCTCTCTACGGTGGTATGTGGAAATTATTTTGCAGATCCGGACACTATCCTTGTGTTCAAAATCTTCTATGAAGTATTCGGAGGAGGAACCCGCCTTGCAATGCCGAAGACAATCTGCGCGCGGACTCATCGTCATTGAAGCCTGGTTCGAGACTCTTGAGGAGTCCTGGATTAGGGGTGTCCGGATGGCGGACTATAACCTTTGGCGGACTCTAGACTATGAAGATACAAGATTGAAGACTTCGTCCCGTGTCCGGATGGGACTTTCCTTGGCGTGGAAGGCAAGCTTGGCGATATGGATATGTAGATCTCCTCCCATTGTAACCGACTCTGTGTAACCCTAACCCTCTCCGGTGTCTATATAAGCCGGATGGTTTTAGTCCGTAGGACGAACAACAATCATACCATAGGCTAGCTTCTAGGGTTTAGCCTCTACGATCTCGTGGTAGATCTACTCTTGTACTACCCATATCATCAATATTAATCAAGAAGGAGTAGGGTTTTACCTCCATCGAGAGAGCCCGAACCTGGGTAAAAACATTGTGTCCCTTGTCTCTTGTTACCATCCGCCTAGACGCACAGTTCGGGACCCCCTACCCGAGATCCGCCGGTTTTGACACCGACAACCACCGATACAACTCTACGCACACTTGACGTCTGCTTTACCGAAAACAAGTATGAAACTAGTTTGTAGGTGTGATACTAGAACTACTTTTGTAAGAATAAAACTAGAAGTACTTTGTAAGATAATAAAAGTTAGGTGTTTAGTAAAAGGGTTTGTGTCAACAAGAAAGTTATTTGTCCCTAGGCAATCGATAACAAGTACCGGTAATCATTCTTGCAATTTTATATGAGGGAGAGGCATGAGCTAACATACTTTCTCTACTTGGATCATATGCACTTATGATTGGAACTCTAGCAAGCATCCGCAACTACTAAAGATCATTAAGGTCGTGAAACCCAACCATAGCATTAAGTATCAAGTCCTCTTTACTCCCATACTCCATAGCCCACCTACTCGGGTTTAAGCTTCTGTCACTCTCGCTACCCACCATAAGCGAAGCATGAACATATTGCAACACCGTACAATGGGGGCCCGTCACGTTTGCGCGAGAACGGAGGGCACCGTTGGACAGCACAATGAATAAAATATACAATCATACCAACCAAGATCACGATTAACACACAGGACAAAGCGGATCTACTCAAACATCATAGGATAACCATAGATCATTGGGAAATAATATATGGAGTTGAGCACCATGTTTAAGTAGAGATTACAGCAGGGGGAAGAGGTGTTACGCCGCTGCATAGAGGGGGAGAAAGTTGGTGTTGATGGTAGCAAGGTTGTTGATGTAGATCGCCGTCCCGATCATTGCCCCGGTGGCACTCCGGCGCCACCGGAAGCGAGGGGGAGAGAGCCCCCCTCCTCCTCGTCCTTCTTCTTTGGGCTCCCCCCTAGATGGGAGGAGATTTCCCCCTCTGGTCCTTGGTATCCATGGTGCCGGAGGGGCGGGATCCCCTCCGAGATTGGATCTCCCTCTATGTTCTCTTCTATTTCGCGTTCCCCAGATCTGGCCGAAAACCGTTTCTTATATTCCGGGAGATCCGTAACTCCGATTGTGTTGAGATTTTAACACGATTTTTCCCCGGATATAAGCTTCCTTGCGCCCGAAGTAGAGCTCCAACCGACGTTCGAGGAGGGCACAACCCACCACCACGCGCCAGGGGCATGGGGCGTGCCCTGGTGTCTTATGGGCTGTGTGGGCCTCCGTTTGCGGTGATTCCAACTCCCAAGAATCACATACTTCCAAAATAATTCTCCTTGAAATTTTATTGCATTTGGACCTCGTTTGCTATGGATACTCTGCGATACAAAAAACATGCAGAAAACAGGAACTGGCACTAGGCATTGGATCAATAGGTTAGTCCAATAAATCATATAAAAAGTTGCCAAAAACATGTGAAAGTTGTATAATATTGGCATGAAACAATCAAAAATTACAGATACGACGGAGACGTATCAGTGGACTGAGGATGAACTAGTACAACGGGAGAGCAACCTCAGGAGGTGTGTTCTTCTGTTTGTGTGAGCTGGTGAGGGTGTGGGTGAATGAATGATCCGTCCCCTTCTACGGTGGTGGCTAGGCTCTATTTATAGTGGCCTTGGTCCTCTCCCAGAATGAAGGCGGGAAGGGATCCCACAACAGCCAAATTTGAAGGGAGACAACTAGTACATCTTATCCTGACAAAAGTTTGTCTGCGCCTGCAAAGCTTCTGGTCGTGACGCCGTGGTGGGCTCGGTGATGACCTCCGTCCTGCCATCCTGGAGGTCTTGGTCTTGAAGCACGGAAATGGAAACCTTTGGTTGATGCCTCGGGACTCCGCGCCTGCGCTTGCCTCTTTAGCACCAAAGAGGAAACCTGTTGTACTATGCCCGCTGGCGCCCGCCTGGCCTTGGTCGTCATGGCTCGCGTCATCCGAACCTCGCGAGGTGAGGGCTTCCATAGGAATCTCCACTCCTCAGGAGCTAGCCTGAGGAGGCTGCCCCTTCTGGAGGTCTTGGCGTCGTCCTCCTCGTGAGGGTCTTGCATTGTTGGTGCTGAAGATGGGTTGGACCAGGCCATTGATGGAGCCACGGCACGAGCCGCAGGCAGGCAAGTCTGGGTACCCCGGTTCCCAGAACGCCGACACTGATGGTGCCGTGCCTTAGTCATCGCTAGGTGGTCTATGGACCAGGATGTAGATTTTACTTCTAGTGTTCTTTATACTACCTGATAGGTAATGAATAGACTAAAAGTTTTCTTGAAAGAAAGAGAAATCACAGGTTTTTTTGAATCATATCTCGATCGGTGTAGTTGCTTCAGACACGATGTCCACAACCCATGGCGGCCCGTTTTCAGTTATGGCCTTGTTTGTGCGCTAGCGGCCTGCGATCGCCTAGAAAACACAATATTGTCTTTTCTTTAAAGTTAAAAGCAACATTCAGCTTCCTTTGTGGAAACTCGTCTTGCCGTAAAGAAGCAAGGGCAAACAAATCTTTTTTAAGTTAAACGCAACATTCAGCTTCCTTTGTGGACACCCATCTTGCCGCAAAGATGCAAGGGCAAACAAATCTTCTCAAGCCCTGCAAAGTCAAGGTAGCAAATGGTGGTATTCAGTTGGAAAGCTTGTGATACCATACTTTGCATGGATTGATTAAGGCAACACAATCCAATGTGTATCGATTGAGAGGCACAACATATGTCAGTCATCACTACTACTGGACAAGTGAACCTCCAAGCTATTTCTGCATCTCAAAGAATGTTGTTACGCAATCTCCACAGAGGAATTACTGAAGTCGCGTAAATAAGGATCAGTGGCTTATATGGCTTAGTTGTCTGCGCTATCTGAAGAAGGGCTACCTAACACTCAATACCACAAGACATCTTGAGAATTTTGGAACAATTCACTGAAGTTTTTGAAGCTCCTAGTTCTCAGCCACTGCGATGAGAGTGTGACCATCGCATACCCCTCACTGAGGGAGCTCAACCAGTCAACTTGCGGCCCTACAGATACAAACTAGAGCTCAAGGATGAGATTGACCGCCAGGTCAAAGAACTACTCGATGCTGGAATGATGCATAGAAGCACTAGCCCATTTTCATCTCCAGTTTTTCTCGTCAAGAAAAAGGACAGACATGGCAGTTTTGCATTGATTATCGCCGTCTGAACTCCATGACAATGGTCAGCAAGTATCCAATTCCGGTGATTGATGAGCTACTGGATGAATTAGAGGCGCTCAATGGTTCTGAAAACTTGATTTGTATGCGGGCTATCACCAAATTCGCCTAACAGAGGGGGAGGAATACAAGACCGCATTTCAAACGCATACAAGACATTGGGAGTTCAGAGTAGTGTCGTTTGGCCTTGCGAGTGATCCACCCACATTTCTGGGCGCCATAAGCACCACTCTAAAACCAATGCTCTGGGTCTGTGTGGTGGTTTTCTTCGATGATATTCTCGTCTTCAGTAAGATGCTATCAGACCATGTTGGCCATCTACGCCAGGTTCTGCAGCTTCTGAAAAAGGATCACTAGCACTTAAAACAGTCCAAATATTCGTTTGATCAGCGACATATCGCTTACTTTGGCCACATCATCTCGAGAGAGGGTGTTGTAACAAATCCCAACAAAGTCAGGACCATCGAGCAGTGGCATGTTCCTCAATCTGCTAAAGAGGTGCGTGATACGTCCATTTTGCATCATGTTTACCTACTGTTATTTATAATGTTTTTATGCATAATAATGCATTTTGGAGTATTTTTAATGACTTTTCTCTCATAATATGCAAGGTTCACACAAAGAGGGAGAATTAAAATTTGGAAATCTGGACCTGAAAAAGCTACGTCAGGCCATCTATTCTGCACAACTCAAAATGAGCTGAAACTTTACGAGGAATTTTTATGGAATATATAAGAAATACTGCAGCCAATAAGTACCAGAGGGGCCTCCAGGTGGGCATAACACACCTGGGAACGCCAGGAGGCCCAGGCGCGCCCTGGTGGGTTGTGCTCAGCCCAGCCCACCTCCGGTGCCCATCTTCTGGTATATAAGTCATTTTGACCTAGAAAAAAATAAGGAGATAACTTTCGGGACGGAGCGTCGCCGTCTCGAGGCGGAACTTGGGCAGGAGCACTTTTGCCCTCTGGCGGAGCGATTCCGCTGGGGGAACTTCCCTCCTGGAGGGGGAAATCGTCGTCATCATCATCACCAACAACTCTCTCATCTTGGGGAGGGAAATCTCCATAAACATCTTCAACAACACCATCTCCTCTCAATCCCTAGTTCATCTCTTATGTTCAATCTTTGTACCGGAACCTCAGATTGGTACCTGTGGGTGACTAGTAGTGTTGATTACATCTTGTAGTTGATCACTATATGGTTTATTTGGTGGAAGATTGATTTCTACTACACAATCGTCTTCTTGTAGACGTTGTTGGGCCTCCAAGTGCAGAGGTTTGTAGGACAGTAGCAAATTTCTCTCAAGTGGATGACCTAAGATTTATCAATCCGTGGGAGGCGTAGGATGAAGATGGTCTCTCTCAAACAACCCTGCAACCAAATAACAAGGAGTCTCTTGTGTCCCCAACACACCCAATACAATGGTAAATTGTATAGGTGCACTAGTTCGGCGAAGAGATTGTGATACAAGTGCAATATGGATGGTAGATATGTTGGGGAACGTTGCAGAAAATTAAAATTTTTCCTACGGTTTCACCAAGATCCATCTATGAGTTCTACTAAGCAACGAGTTACTAAAGAGAGTTTGCATCTACATACCACTTGTAGATCGAGTGGAAGCGTTCGAGAGAGTGGTGATGATGAAGACGTTCCCAACGTGATTCCGATCACCGATGACCAAGTCTTGAAAGGACAGCACCTCCGTGTTCAACACACGACGGAGACGATGGCGTCTCCTCCGTATTGATCCAGCAAGAGTGAAGGAGAGGTTGAGGAAGACAATTCCAATGGCAGCACGACGGCGTGGTGCGGTTGGTCTGGCAGTTCTCGGCGGGGCTTCGCCAAGCTTGCGTGGAGAAAGAGCGGTGTTGGGGAGGGGCGGGGCGGCGCCTTCAATGGTGTTGGCAGCCCTCCCCCCCACCCCTCTATTTATAGGAGGAGAGGGCCAAGGGGGGGGGGCCTCTAGGGAAAACCCTAGGAGGGGCGGCGGCCAAGGGAGAGGAGGAAAGGGGTGGCTTGCCCCCCAAGCCAAGGCGCCCCTTTTCCCCTTAGGGTTCCTCCTCCCCAAACCCTAGCCAAGCATGGGCCTAGGTGGGAGGCGCGCCCAGCCCACCAGGCTGGCTCCCTCTCCCACTTAGCCCATGTGGCCCCCCGAGGGGTGACCCTCCCGGTGGACCTCCGGAACCCTCCCGGTGGCCCGGTACTTTACAGTATACCCCGAAACTTTCCGGAGTCCGTTTAACCACTTTCCATATATAAATCTTTACCTCCGGACCATTCCGAACTCCTCGTGACGTCCGGGATCTCATCCGGGACTCCGAACAACATTCGGTCATCACATACTTGTCTTCCGATTAACCCTAGCGTCACCGAACCTTAAGTGTGTAGACCCTACGGGTTCTGGAGACACGCAGACATGACCGAGACTATCTCAGGTCAATAACCAACAGCGGGATCTGGATACCCATGTTGGCTCCCACATGCTCCTCGATGTTGTCATCGGATGAACCACGATGTCAAGGGTTCGAGCAACCCCGTATTCTATTCCCTTTGTCTTGACGGTATGTTACTTGCCGAGACTCGATCGTCGGTATCCCAATACCTCGTTTAGTCTCGTTATCGGCAAGTCACTTTACTCAGACCGCAATGCATGATCCCGTGACCGGACACTTGATCACTTTGAGCTCATTATGATGATGCATTACCGAGTGGGCCCGGTGATACCTCTCCGTAATACGGAGTGACAAATCCGATCTCGATCCGTGTCAACCCAATGGTCACTTTCGGAGATACCAGAGTGCACCTTTATAGTCACCCGATTACGTTGTGACGTTTGATACACCCAAAGCACTCCTACGGTATCCGGGAATTGCACGATCTCATGGTCTAAGGAAGAGATACTTGACATTGGAAAAGCTCTAGCAAAAACGAACTACACGATCTTTGTGCTATGCTTAGGATTGGGTCTTGTCCATCACGTCATTCTCCTAATGACGTGATCCCATTGTCAATGACATCCGATGTCCATAGTCAGGAAACCATGACCATCTGTTGACCAACGAGCTAGTCAACTAGAGGCTTACTAGGGACGTATTGTAGTCTATGTATTCACACGTGTATTACGATTTCCGGATAATACGCTTATAGCATGAATAAAAGACAATTATCATGAACAAGGAAATATAATAATAATGCTTTTATTATTGCCTCTAGGGCATATTTCCAACAGTCTCCCACTTGCACTAGAGTCAATAATCTAGTTTACATTGTGATGAATCGAACACCCATAGAGTTCTGGTGTTGATCATGTTTTGCCCGCTGAAGAGGTTTAGTCAACGGATCTGCGACATTCAGATCCGTATGCACTTTACAAATTTCTATGTCTCCATCTTGAACATTTTCACGGATGGAGTTGAAGCGACGCTTGATGTGCCTGGTCTTCTTGTGAAACCTGGGCTCCTTGGCAAGGGCAATAGCTCCAGTATTGTCACAGAAGAGTTTGATCGGCCCCGACGCATTGGGTATGACTCCTAGGTCGGTGATGAACTCCTTCACCCAAATTGCTTCATGCGCTGCCTCCGAGGCTGCCATGTACTCCGCTTCACATGTAGATCCCGCCACGGCGCTCTGCTTGCATCGCACCAGCTTACTGCTCCACCATTCAACATATACACGTATCCGGTTTGTGACTTAGAGTCATCCAGATCTGTGTCGAAGCTAGCGTCGACGTAACCTTTTACGACGAGCTCTTCGTCACCTCCATAAACGAAACATGTCCTTTGTCCTTTTCAGTACTTCAGGATATTCTTGACCATTGTCTAGTGTTCCTTGCGGGATTACTTTGGTACCTTCCTACCAAACTTACGGCAAGGTTTACATCAGTCCGGTACACGGCATGGCATACATAATAGATCCTATGGTCGAGGCATAGGGGATGACACTCATCTCTTCTTTATCTTTTGCCGTGGTCGGGCATTGAGCTGAGCTCAATCTCACACCTTGCAATGTCTGCAAGAACCCTTTCTTGGACTGATCCATTTTGAACTTCTTCAAAATCTTATCAAGGTATGTGCTTTGTGAAAGACCTATGAGGCGTCTCGATCTATCTCTATGGATCTTGATGCCTAATATATAAGCAGCTTCTCCAAGGTCCTTCATTGAAAAACACTTATTCAAGTAGGCCTTAATGCTGTCCAAGAATTCTATCATTTCCCATCAGAAGTATGTCATCTACATATAATATGAGAAATGCTACAGAGCTCCCACTCACTTTCTTGTAAACGCAGGCTTCTCCATAAGTCTTCATAAACCCAAACGCTTTGATCATCTCATCAAAGCGAATGTTCCAACTCCGAGATGCTTGCACCAGCCCATAAATGGATCGCTGGAGCTTGCATACTTTGTTAGCATTCTTAGGATCGACAAAACCTTCCGGCTGTATCATATACAGCTCTTCCTTAAGATAGCCGTTAAGGAACGCTGTTTTGACGTCCATCTGCCATATCTCATAATCATAGTATGCGGCAATTGCTAACATGATTCGGACGGACTTAAGCTTCGCTACGGGAGAGAAAGTCTCATCGTAGTCAATCCCTTGAACTTGCCGATAACCCTTAGCGACAAGTCGAGCTTTATAGATGGTGACATTACCATCCGCGTCCGTCTTCTTCTTAAAGATCCATTTGTTTTCTATATCGCCGATCATCGGGCAAGTCAACAAAGTCCACACTTTGTTTTCATACATGGATTCTATCTCGGACTTCATGGCTTCTAGCCATTTGTTGGAATCTGGGCCCGCCATCGCTTCTTCATAGTTCAAGGTTCACCGTTGTCTAACAACATGATTTCTAGGACAGGGGTTGCCGTACCACTGCAGTGCGGAACGTGTCCTAGTGGACCCACGAAGTTCAGTTGTAACTTGATCCGAAGTACCTTGATCATCATCATGAATTTCCTCTTGATTGGTGTAGGCATCACGGGAACATTTTCCCGAGCTGCACTACTTTCCTGTTCAAGAGGTAGTACTTCATCGAGTTCTACTTTCCTCCCACTTACTTCTTTCGAGAGAAACTCTTTTTCCGTAAAGGTTCCGTTCACGGCAACAAAGATCTTGCCTTCGGATCTAAGGTAGAAGGTATACCCAAAGGTTTCCTTAGGGTATCCTATGAAGACGCATTTTTCCGACTTGGGTTCGAGCTTTTCAGGTTGAAGTTTCTTGACATAAGCATCGCATCCCCAAACTTTTAGAAACGACAGCTTAGGTTTCTTCCCAAACCATAATTCATACGGTGTCGTCTCAACGGATTTAGACGGTGCCCTATTTAAAGTGAATGTAGCTGTCTCTAGAGCGTATCCCCAAAATGATAGCGGTAAATCGGTAAGAGACATCATAGATCGCACCATATCCAATAAAGTGCGACACGACGTTCGGACACACCGTTCTATTTGAGGTGTTCCAGCGGCGTTAGTTGTGAAACGATTCCACATTTTCTTAAGTGTGTACCAAATTGCGACTTAAATATTCTCCTCCACGATCAGATCGTAGGAATTTTATCTTTCGATCACGTTGATTCTCTACTTCATTCTGAAATTCCTTGAACTTTTCAAAGGTCTCAGACTTGTGTTTCATCAAGTAGACATACCCATATCTACTCAAGTCATCCTGTGAGAGTGAGAACATAACGATATCCTCCGCGAGCCTCAACGCTCATTGGACCGCACACATCGGTATGTATGATTTCCAACAAGTTGGTTGCTCGCTCCATTGTTCCAGAGAATGGAGTCTTGGTCATCTTGCCCATGAAGCATGGTTCGCATGTCTCAAATGATTCATAATCAAGAGACTCAAAAGTCCATCGACATGGAGCTTCTTCATGCGCTTGACACCAATGTGACCAAGGCGGCGGTGCCACAAGTATGTGGGACTATCGTTATCAACTTTACATCTTTTGGTATTCACACTATGAACATGTGTAACATTACGCTCGAGATTCATTAAGAATAAACCATTGACCATCTGAGCATGACCATAAAACATATCTCTCATATAAATAGAACAACCATTATTCTCGGATTTAAATGAGTAGCCATCTCGCATTAAACGAGATCCAGATACAATATTCATGCTCAAACTTGGCACCAAATAACAATTATTAAGGTTCATAACTAATCCCGTGGGTAAATGAAGAGGCAGCGTGCCGACGGCAATCACATCGACTCTGGAACCATTCCCGACGCGCATCGTCACCTCGTCCTTCGCCAGTCTCCGTTTATTCCGCAGCTCCTGCTGTGAGTTACAAATATGAGCAACGGCACCGGTATCAAATACCCAGGAGTTACTACGATTCTTGGTAAGGTACACATCAATTACATGTATATCAAATATACCTTTGGTGTTGTCGGCCTTCTTATCCGCTAAGTATTTGGGGCAGTTCCGCTTCAAAGGACCCTTCCCTTGCAATAAAAGCACTCAGTCTCGGGTTTGGGTCCATTCTTTGACTTCTTCCCGGCAACTTGCTTACCGGTAGCGGCAATCTCCTTGCCGTCCTTCTTGAAGTTCTTCTTACCCTTGCCCTTCTTGAACTTAGTGGTCTTATTGACCATCAACACTTGATGTTCTTTCTTGATTTCAACCTCGGTGACTTGACATAGAGAACACTTCAGGAATGGTCTTCACCATCCCTGCATGTTGTAGTTCATCACAAAGCTCTTGTAGCTTGGTGGGAGCGATGGAGGATTCTGTCAATGACCGCCTCATCGTGGAGGTTAATATTCAAATTTGGGTCATACGGTTGTGCAACCTGCACATCTTCGTAATGTGCTCACCGACGTAACTGTTTTCCTCCATCTTACAACTATAGAACTTGTCGGAGATGTCATATCTCTCGACCCGGGCGTGAAGCTTGAAAAACCAGTTTCAGCTCTTGAACATCTCATATGCTCCGTGATGCTCAAAAAGCGCTTTTGGAGCCCGGTTCTAAGTCTGTAAAGCATGCCGCCTTTGAACGAGGGAGTAATCATCAAGACGAGACTGCCAAGCATTCATAATGTCTTGGTTCTGCAGGGACGGAGCGTCACCTAGCGGTCCTTCTAGGACGTATTGTTTCTGGCAGCTATGAGGATGATCCTCGGGTTCCGGACCCAGTCCGTATAGTTCTTTGTCGTCATCTTTCGACTTGGTTTTCTAGGAACGCAGCGTTGAAGTTCAAGTTGACATGAGCGTTGGCCATTTGATCTACAAGACATATCATTCAAAAGTTTTTGACTAAGTTCATGATAATTAAGTTCATCTAATCAAATTATTACAATGAACTCCCACTTAGATTAGACATCCCTCCAGTCATCTAAGTGTTACACGATCCGAGTCAACTAGGCCGTGTCCGATCAACACGTGAGACGGACTAGTCTGCGTCGGTGAACATTCTCATGTTGATCGTATCTTCCATACAACTCGTGTTCGACCTTTCGGTCTCCGTGTTCCGAGGCCATGTCTGCACATGCTAGGCTCGTCAAGTTAACCCTAAGTGTTTACTGCGTGTGTAAATCTTGCTTACACCCGTTGTATGTGAACGTAAGAATCCATCACACCCGATTAACACGTGGTGCTTAGAAGCGACGAACCGTAGTAACGGTGCACGATTAGGGGAGAACACTTCTTGAAATTGTTCTAAGGGATCATCTTATTTACTACCGTCGTTCTAAGTAAACAAGATGTATAACCATAATAAACATCACATGCAATTATAAAGCAGTGACATGATATGGCCAATATCATATAGCTCCTTGATCTTCATCTTGAGGCTCCATGATCATCCTGTCACCGGCATGACACCATGATCTCCATCATCATGATCTCCATCATCGTGCCTCCATGAAGTTGTCACGCCAACGACTACTTCTACTTCTATGGCTAACGCGTTTAGCAATAAAGTAAAGTAAATTACATGGCGTTCTTCAATGACACGCAGGTCATACAAAAATAAAGACAACTCCTATGGCTCCTGCCGGTTGTCATACTCATCGACATGCAAGTCCTGATTCCTATTACAAGAACATGATCTCATACATCACAATATATCATCATTCATCACAACTTGGCCATATCACGTCACATGACAATTGCTGCAAAAACAAGTTAGGCGTCCTCTAATTGTTGTTGCATCTTTTACGTGGCTGCAATTGGGTTCTAGCAAGAACGTTTTCTTACCTACGAATAACCACAACGTGATCTTGTCAACTTCTATTTACCCTTCATAAGGACCCTGTTCATCGAATCCGCTCCAACTAAAGTAGGAGAGACAGACACCCGCCAGCCACCTTATGCAACTAGTGCATGTTAGTCGGTGGAACCGGTCTCACGTAAGAGCACGTGTAAGGTTGGTCCGGCCGCTTCATCCCACAATACCGCGGAAGCAAGAAAGCGACTAGTAACGGCAAGTAAATTGACAAGATCCACGCCCACAACAAAATTGTGTTCTACTCGTGCAAAGAGAACTACGCATAGACCTAGCTCATGATGCCACTTTGTTGGGGAACGTTGCGAGAAAATTAAAATTTTCCTACGGTTTCACCAAGATCCATCTATGAGTTCTACTAAGCAACGAGTTACTAAAGAGAGTTTGCATCTACAAACCACTTGTAGATCGAGTGCGGAAGCGTTCGAGAGAGTGGTGATGATGAAGACGTTCCAACGTGATTCCGATCACCGATGACCAAATCTTGAAGGACAGCACCTCCGTGTTCAACACACATACGGGACGATGGCGTCTCCTCCGTCTTGATCCAGCAAGAGTGAAGGAGAGGTTGAGGAAGACAATTCAATGGCGAGAACGACGGGCGTGGTGCGGTTGGTACGCAGTTCTCCGGCGAGGCTTCGCCAAGCTTCGCGTGGAGAAAGAGAGGTGTTGGGGAGGGAGGGCTGCGCCTACAATTGTGTCTGCAGCCCTCCCCCCCACCCCTCTATTTATAGGAGGAGAGGGCAAAGGGGGCTGGCCCTCTAGGGAAAAACCCTAGGGGGGGCGGCGGCCAAGGGAGAGGAGGAAAGGGGTGGCTTGCCCCCCAAGCCAAGGGGGGGCGCCCCCTTTTCCCCTTAGGGTTCCTCCTCCCCAAACCCTAGGCGCATGGGCCTAGGTGGGAGGCGCGCCCAGCCCACCAGGCTGGCTCCCTCCCACTTAGCCCATGTGGCCCCTCGGGAGGTGGCCCTCCCGGTGGACCTCCGGAACCCTCCGGTGGTCCCATTTTACCGGTATACCCCCGAAACTTTCCGATGTCCGTTTAACCACTTTCCATATATAAATCTTTACCTCCGGACCATTCCGGAACTCCTCGTGACGTCCGGGATCTCATCCGGGACTCCGAACAACATTCGGTAATCACATACTTGTCTTCCTATTAACCCTAGCGTCACCGAACCTTAAGTGTGTAGACCCTACGGGTTCGGGAGACATGCAGACATGACCGAGACTACCTCAAGTCAATAACCAACAGCGGGATCTGGATACCCATGTTGGCTCCCACATGCTCCTCGATGTTGTCATCGGATGAACCCACGATGTCAAGGGTTCGAGCAACCCCGTATTCTATTCCCTTTGTCTTGACGGTATGTTACTTGCCCGAGACTCGATCGTCGGTATCCCAATACCTCATTTAGTCTCGTTACCGGCAAGTCACTTTACTCAGACCGCAATGCATGATCCCGTGACCGGACACTTGATCACTTTGAGCTCATTATGATGATGCATTACCGAGTGGGCCCGGTGATACCTCTCCGTAATACGGAGTGACAAATCCCGCCTCGATCCGTGTCAACCCAATGGTCACTTCGGAGATACCTATAGTGCACCTTTATAGTCACCCGATTACGTTGTGACGTTTGATACACCCAAAGCACTCCTATGGTATCCGGAATTGCACGATCTCATGGTCTAAGGAAGAGATACTTGACATTGGAAAAGCTCTAGCAAAAGCGAACTACACGATCTTTGTGCTATGCTTAGGATTGGGTCTTGTCCATCACGTCATTCTCCTAATGACGTGATCCCGTTGTCAATGACATCCGATGTCCATAGTCGAGGAAACCATGACTATCTCATTGACCAACGAGCTAGTCAACTAGAGGCTTACTAGGGACGTATTGTAGTCTATGTATTCACACGTGTATTACGATTTCCGGATAATACAGTTATAGCATGAATAAAAGACAATTATCATGAACAAGGAAATATAATAATAATGCTTTTATTATTGCCTCTAGGGCATATTTCCAACAAGATATAGGTTTTTGTAATCTGAAAATATAAAAACAGCAAGATAACTAATGATAAAAGTGAGCGTAAACGGTATTGCAATGCTAGGAAACAAGGCCCAGGGTTCATACTTTTACTAGTGCAAGTTCTCTCAACAATAATAACATAATTGGATCATATAACTATCCCTCAACATGCAACAAAGAGTCACTCCAAAGTCACTAATAGTGGAGAGCAAACGAAGAGATTATGGTAGGGTACGAAACCACCTCAAAGTTATTCTTTCCAATCAATCCGTTGGGCTATTCCTATAAGTGTCACAAAAAGCCCTAGAGTTCGTACTAGAATAACACCTTAAGACACAAATCAACCAAAACCCTAATGTCACCTAGATACTCCAATGTCACCTCAAATATCCGTGGGTATGATTATACGATATGCATCACACAATCTCAATTCATCTATTCAACCAACACATAGAACCTCAAAGAGTGCCCCAAAGTTTCTACCGGAGAATCACGACGAAAACGTGTGCCAACCCCTATGCATAGGTTCATGGGCGAAACCCGCAAGTTGATCACCAAAACATACATCAAGTGAATCACATGATATCCCAATGTCACCACAAATACGCACGGCAAGACATACATCAAGTGTTCTCAAATCTTGAAAGACTCAATCCGATAAGATAACTTCAAAGGAAAACTCAATCCATTACAAGAGAGTAGAGGGGAGAAGCAACATAAGATCCAACTATAATAGCAAAGCTCGCGAGACATCTAGATCGTGCGAAATCAAGAAAACGAGAGAGAGAGAGAGATAGAGAGATCAACCACATAGCTTCTGGTACATCCCCTCAGCCCCGAGGGTGAACTACTCCCTCCTCGTCATGGAGAGCGTCGGGATGATGAAGATGGCCACCGGTGAGGGTTCCCCCTCGGCGTGAAGTGCGGAACAGGGTCCCGATTGACTTTTGGTGGCTACAGAGGCTTGAGGCGGCGGAACTCCTGATCTATTCTCGTCTTCGAAGTTTTTAGGGTATATGGGTATATATAGGAGGAAGAAGTACGTCAGGGGAGCCACGAGGGGCCCACGAGGGTGGAGGGCGCGCCTAGGAGGGAGGGCGCGCCCCCCTACCTCGTGGCTTCCTCGTTGCTTCTTTGACGTGGACTCCAAGTCTCCCCGGTTGCTTTCCTTCCAAAATAACTTCTCCAGTTGGTTTCATTCCGTTTCGACTTCGTTTGATATTCCTTTTCTTTGAAACACTGAAACAAGGGAAAAAGCGAGGAGCGAGCCTTTGGGCTCTGGGTCAATAGGTTAGTCCCAAAAGTAATATAAAAGTGTAAAATAAAGCTCATAAACATCCAAAACACATAATATAATAGCATGGAACAATAAAAAATTATAGATACGTTGGAGACGTATAAGAATCCCCATGCTTAATTCCTGCTCGTCCTCGAGTAGGTAAATGATAAAAAGGATAATTTTTGATGTGGAGTGCTACTTGGCATAATTTCAATGTAATTCTTCTTAATTGTGGTATGTGTCGGCATTCTGGGAACGGGGGTACCCAGACTTGCCTGCCTACGGCCTGCGGCGTGGCTCAAGGAGTGGCCCAGCGTGGCCCATCTTCATCAGCACAAGCTCAAGACCCTCGCGAGGGGCCAAACCTCGCGGGGCGGACGACAGGAAGCTTCCTCAGGCGTGGCCTCGTCAGGCTGGCTCGCGAGGAGGCAGAGAGATCAAGGCGGGGTACCTCACGAGGTGCCCATGGCGCAAGCCATGACGACCAAGGGCGCCAGGCGGGCGCCAGCCCGTGCAGTGTCCTCATTTCCTCTTTGGTGCAAAGGAGGCAAGCGCAGGTGAGAGCATCAAGCAAAGGGGACCATTTCGCTGCAACAAGACCAAGACCAACACAACGGCAAGAAGGAGGTCATCGTGGAGCCCAAGCCGGCGTCACCGTCAGAGCCTTTGACAGGCGAGGACCAACTTTAGTCAGGATAAGTGTACTAGATGTTCCCCTTCAAAATGGCTAATTGTTGGCGCCCTTCCCGCTCAATATTTGGGAAGAGGCCCAGGGCCTCTGCCTATAAATAGGACTAGCCACCCACAGGGGAGAAGGGAGGATCTTGGATCCGGAATCCAGAACAGAGCTAGAGATCGAGCAATAGAGAGAGAGAGAGAGAGAGAGAGAGAGAGAGAGACCGAACTCCCCTAGCAGTTCGTCGCACCGGCCAAGAACAGACCCTCGCGAGGCTGTTCTTCCTTGTATTGTTCATCATCAGCCCCTGAGGCAATCCACCACACCACACACTGGAGTAGGGTATTACACCACAATGGTGGCCCGAACCAGTATAAACCTTGTGTCCCTTGTGTTGCTCTTTGCGTAGTTTAGATCTTTGCGAGGCGACAGGGTGCAGGTAGGTAGGGGGTGATATCTCCGCGCGCACCCCAGAGTTCGAACCTAGAGGGTCTACCGGAACCCGAAATCCGACATTTGGCGTGCCAGGTAGGGATGCGCCGGAATCCGCCTTCTGCCGCTTCGCGCCCCGTCGCATCGTCATCATCATGTCCGACGACCGGTAGGCACCCCGATCCACAGGCGGCTGGCCCGCCCAAGTAGAACTGCCGCCCAGGCGACCCCATACTCGAGCAGCTCGCGGCCCTTGCGGGCAGTCACGCAGCGGCTGATCGAGCAAACACAGCTCTCACGCTGGCGGCGCGGTCGGCGGCGAGGGCCTCGAACCACGCCATGCCACGGCGCCAGACGCCCGACGGGAGCAGGCGAACTCAAGGGCCGCGCTCACGGTGGCCCAAGAGCTACTATAAGGCAGGCTGCTGGAGGGCGGTCGCGACGTGCTGCTGGAGCGGGTGACAGAGCTCCTGGGCTTCGCCGCATCGGGGGCTCACCCCTTTTGCACCCAACTGCCACCTCAGGTCCAGGGCGGCCCACGCGGAGGCCCCACGCACGCCCGCGCAGCTCCAAGCAGACTCCAAGGCCATTCCAACGCCTGCCAGGCCGTCAGCACCGGGCTAGCAGCGGCGCTGCCTCCGCCCCCGGCCAGCGAAGGAGGACTCGCCACGGCCCATGGCCCCAGTGGGCCGCTGCGCTACCACCCCCAGGTGGGCGCCTCAGGCAGGGCTGCGTAGCACACGGGGCACTACGGTGCAGCATTCGGGATGGCGGCCCTAGAAGAGTACGTGCCCCCACATGATGGATCAATGGCACGCGCAGAAGGACGGACACGGCTCGCTCCTCGGCCCAAGTTGGGGGGACGAGGCACCCGAAGCTGAGCTCTTCCAGGAGCCCCGGGGAAGCCCCGTCGACCGCGCCAGGAGCAACGATTATCGGGTACCACTAATTCCTCAGGAGTAGGCATACGCTAACCATGGATCGCAGGAGGTACAGGTCGTCGCAGCGGACGGCTGCCCCAATCCCGCAGTTTCCTACCCCTCAGGAGGAGGGCGCCGGGGGCTGCAGGAGAGGGGCCGAGATCCGGCATCACCACCGTAGCGTTCGGAGCAAGGCGTCCTCAGGAGGTAGGCCCTCTGCCGGGGAGGTGCCTCAGGGCCTACCTCCGGCAGAGGACCCGTGGTCGTCGGGGGAACCGCTGGCGACCGCTCTACCCCATCGGCAGTGTCTTCGGTCTCCGGCCGTTGTCGATGGCACTAGAGTGTGGCGCAAGGCGGGGCCCTCTTCTGGCGATATGAAGCAAGGCCGGTACCTGTGAAGAAGGCCCGGTGCTGTGAAGCTTCGCCGCCCGTGACACTCTCACGTAATAATGAGTGGGGCTATACACGCCCGGAGTCTCGTGAGCGCCCGGCCTCGGCCCCAGGGCTCCCTTCCACGCCAGTGGCAGCACTTTGCTCCGTCTTTGGTGAGAAGACGCCCAAGACTAGACTAGGTGCCGGACGCGGCTTTTTCTGCTTTTCTTGCTTTTCCCCTTGGTGTCGCTTTTCCCCGTTTGGATTTAAGTTGGATTTGAGCTTGCGATTTCGTGTGTTCGGGAAGGGGTGTTTAGTCTCGTTTGAGCAATCTCTCGCGTTACAGTTACAACTCTGCCTCACCGCCTCCCCTCGTGAGCCCCTCGCGAGCCGGGCCAGCCTAGCATGCGTCTGAGACCGGACCGCCATCACCGCGCCCTCTCAGGAGGTTCTCATCACAGGTTAAATGGGCTCGTTCAGGGAGCACACAGAGCGCCACAGCCCTCCGCAGGCTATCTCGGGGCCCACACGGGTCGAAGGTAAACAAGCCAGCTAGCTCATTGCCAGGCCAGCCACTAGGTGCTGGCGCACGAATGATATCGCATCTACTAATCGCTTAAGCGCAAGTTTTTACGAGGGCTCCCCTCCCAAAATGCTCTTACAACCTTCAGGGCCAAGCCCGAACTCTGTCTGTGCAGGATAAGAAAGCAGGAGCGGCACGCGGTCAATCGGATAAATCCCCCATTGCATCTCGGGGTCACCTCCTGAATCGTCGCTGGCGTCGCTGGCCTCGCCATCGTCCTCCGCGTCACCGTCAGCGGCGTCAGGGCCATTCACCACGCCGCCTTCATCAGCGGCCACGACCACATCGTTGTCGTCAGTAGCGAAGGCCCTGACGAGGGCATCCATGTTGTCTTCCACCCAATGCGCCAGGTCGTCTCGGGACGGCACAGGGCTGAAGGCGATAAGCGACATCAAAATCAAAGTTGGGGTCCATGTCCCAAGATGGCTGAAGACGCGAGAAAGGCACGCCCGGCGGTAGCGACTCCTCTCCTCCACCACCTGTTGGCTCTGCCCGACCGCACCTCCGGCTGCGTCACCACATCGATGAAGAACTGGAGGTTACCAGCATAGTTAACTGCATGAGGCTCGCCGACGGCCGCCTCGCAGATGTTGCCCAAGGCCGTGTTAGCTCTTTCCCGGAGCGTGCGGAGCATAGGGCCATGCTCGTGCTCCAGGATCTGCCGCTGGCGTATCTCGTCCTCGTTCCACCGCGCAACAGCCTCGGCTGCGTTGTAGGATCTTGAGAAGAGGTGTCTAGAGGGGGGTGTGATTAGACACTAAGTACCAAAGTTGCAGTTTTAACTTCTTTTCGGTTTAAGTGGAGTTTAGGCACAAGTTTAACATTCTCAATACATAACAAGCAAGCATGCAAAGAGTATATAGGCAGCGGAAAATAAAGCATGCAACTTGCAAGAAAGTAAAGGGAAGGGTTTGGAGAAATCAAACACAATTGGAGACAAGGATGTTTTTGTCGTGGTTCCGATAGGTGGTGCTATCGTACTTCCACGTTGGTGGAGACTTCAACCCACGTAGGGTAACGATTGTGTGAGTCCACGGAGGGCTCCACCCACGAAGGGTCCACGAAGTAGCAACCTTGTCTATCCCACCATGGTTGTCGCCCACGAAGGACTTGCCTCACTAGCGGTAGATCTTCACGAAGTAGGCGATCTCCTTGCCCTTACAAACTCCTTGGTTCAACTCCACAATCTTGTCGGAGGCTCCCAAGTGACACCTAGCCAATCTAGGAGACACCACTCTCCAAGAAGTAACAAATGGTGTGTTGATGATGAACTCCTTGCTCTTGTGCTTCAAATGATAGTCTCCCCAACACTCAACTCTCTCTCATAGGATTGGATTTGGTGGAAAGAAGATTTGAGTGGAAAGCAACTTGGGGAAGGCTAGAGATCAAGATTCATATAGGTGGAATGGAATATCTTTGCCTCAAAACATGAGTAGGTAGTTCTCTCTCAGAAATAGGATACTGAAAGTGTAGGCTTGTTCTGATGGCTCTCTCCACGAATGAAGAGGAGGTGGAGGGGTATATATAGCCTCCACACAAAATCTAACCGTTACACAGAATTTACCAAACTCGATGGGACCGAATCATCAAACTCGGTCAGACCGATTTAGTAAACCGAGTGACCGTTAGGATTTTCGGTGGGACTGAAATGCATCTCGGTAGGACCGATATGGTTAGGGTTAGGGCATAACGTAATCTCGGTGAGACCGATTACACAAACTCGGTGAGACCGAATTTGGTAATTAGCTAACGGAGAGTTGGTCGAGCAAACTCGATGAGACCGATTACTCAAACTCGGTAGGACCGATTTGGGTAATGAGCTAACCAGAAAGTTTGCATTGTAATCTCGGTAGTACCGATTGCACAAACTCGGTGAGACCGATTTTGGTAATGGACATACATAGAGAGATTACAATCCCATCTCGGTGAGACATCGGTGAAACCGATTTGCTTAGGGTTTGTGGCAATGGCTATGACATCTGAACTCGGTGGCGCCGGATAGAAAGAATCGGTAGGGCCGAGTTGGACTTTAGGTTTAGGTCATATGTGGATGTGAGAAAGTAGTGGACGGTTTTGGAGCATATCACTAAGCACATGAAGCAAAAGGCTCATTAAGCAACACCTCATCCCTTCTTGATAGTATTGGATTTTCCTATTGACTCAATGTGATCTTGGATCACTGAAATGTAAAATGAAGAGTCTTGAGCTTGAAGCTTGAGCCAATCCTTTGTCCTTAGCATCTTGAAGGAGTTCCCACATCCTTTAGTCCATGCCACTCCATTGTTGAACTTATGCAGAAACATACTAGATAAAAGTGTTAGTCCAACAAGAGATATGTTGACATTAATTACCAAAACCACCTAGGGAGCACTTGTGCTTTCAATCTCCCCCTTTTTGGTAATTGATGGCAACATACATCAAAGCTTTGGATAAAGATATAAAGAATAGCAAGTAAAGCTTTGGAAAGACATGTAACAAGCATAGGCTCCCCCTATATGTATGCAATCATGTGAATATGGAATATAGAAGCATGTGAGAGCATAACCATGATAGAGTAGGCAATGTGTTACATGTATCTTGGCCATATGCATCGAGCAAAGAATATTAAAGAAAATAACTTCATGCTCATGAGTCCTTGCAAAACAGTATGTACATCGGCAAGAATTCCTCATACACATGAGTGTGATGCATATACTTACCTTGTAGTCTTGAGTTGGCTTAGGGTGAAATGAACCTGCACAAACAAGGTTAGATAACACAGGTACATCTACTAGCCAGAGCAAACAGAAGAAACCACAAGAATATCAAGACTGGGATGACATGTAGAGAGTGAGTCTTGAGTACCACATTGGATTAGACATGTCCCCAAGAGTAAAGATATGCAATGAATTTGAATGATTCCTTTCCCTTAGATTTCTTGCTCCCCCTGAATCTAGCATGGGATATTGGGAGAAGATAGGGAACACAAAATCAGAGCTGAAAGATATAAATGAACAGAGCTTAAAGCAAATAAGCACACAAGAACATGTCTTTCCCCCAAAAAGACATGTGGCATCTCTCCTCTTGAAAACCAAGCATCTGGGATCCTTGAGAAGTACTTTCTACTTGAGTATTCTCTCCCCACAGAGATCTCTTCTCCCCTTAATACTCTCACCGATGTGATCTCTCTAAGTGATAAGCTTTGATGTGATCTCTCTCTCCACCTTTTACCTCAATTTCCAAGAAGGGTCTTCTGGAATTTGTTGTGTATGGGTTTGGTCCTTGAGTCACAACACAAAGCACTGGAGAAATTTTGTGATGCTTGTAGAGGACAAGATTCATTGAGTGGAGCTGGATTGAAAGAAACACAGAATAAGTGGCAAACTGTTTTTCCTGTTGTGAAGTCGGTGGCACCGAGTGGCATGCTTCGGTTGTACCGAAAAGATTCGGTTGGACCGAAAACAACAAATCGGTGAAACCGAGTTCGTCGCAGAGAAAACATTTGTCACCTCAGCTCACTAGACTTGAAAGGTCTCACAAAGATTTGCAAGGAATTAACTGAATGATTTGCAATGAATTGGATGTTGAAGATGCAGAGCAAAAAGAATGAAATCTAGATGAAGTTTTTTTTTTGAACGGGGAAACAAGTATGCATGAGACAAATGCAAAAACACAAATAATAACACGAGAGAACTTCATCTAGAGATGGTCGGTGACAAAGTCACCTATGTTAGAGTATATTGACTTAGGAGTCAAGTGAGATCACTTGATCATGGGTCATACTCATCTTTTAAGCTCAAAATGGGGTTACTATTTTTCGTTTAAGCATCTTGATGTATTCACATCTTGTCGAGTTGCTTTAGCTCATGACTTGGAGTAAAGCTTCTCCAAGATGGAATAACATACCTTGGTTGGCGGTGTTGTCCATGTAGTTGAACTTGTGTGGGTTGCTCAAGGTTGATGTAGCTCATCAAGAGTTGGGAGCACCACTTGGAATTTTGAGTCCATCTACCTACATGGGTTAGTTCTTGCAAGGAAGAGCACTTGTGTATCCAAAATGACAATCATGAAGCTTAATCATAGAGTTTGTCAAAAGGATATGTTAGAATGACTCTGTGCTTCCTTGTATTCAGCCACCATAGGGTAGAGAGTTGGTGATGTAGAGATTGCTCAAGATGTGAGTAGATTACAATCTCATGGAATTTGATTCAACCAAGTACCTACATGGGTTAGATAACATGCAAGATACAAATATATCCAAGATATAATATATTCATCATAAGAGAGATATCATGGATTAGTGATAAGCTCATGTCTTGCATGTATCCAATGGAGTTTCTACTCCAAGTTTGAAGCATCAATGATGTTCAATTCTCCTCTCAACCTGCAAAACACTTTCTCATCAAGGGTTTAGTAAATATATCCGCTAATTGCTTTTCGGTGCGAACATGCTTAAGATTAATGTCACCCTTAGCAACATGATCTCGAATGAAATGATGACGAACTTCAATATGCTTAGTTCGAGAGTGTTGTATGCAGGGTTATGACCAATTTTGATAGCACTTTCATTTTCACAAAGCAATGGAACATGTTTCACATATATCCCATAATCTTTAAGAGTTTGGGTCATCCAAAGTAATTGAGCACAACATGAACCAGCGGTAATGTACTCCGCTTGATGGTAGATAAGGATACCGAGTTTTGTTTGTTGGAGGACCAAGACACAAGAGATCTACCAAGAAATTGACAAGTACCCGAAGTGGACTTTCTATCAACCTTGTCTCCGGATAGTCCGAGTCGGAATAGCCAACAAGATCGAAAGAGGCCCTCTTAGGATACCAAATGCCAAAATTTGGGGTATGAATTAAGTATCTCACTATCCTTTTTACAGCCTTAAGATGACATTCTTTAGGAGTAGCTTGATATCTTGCACACATGCACACACTTAGCATAATATCGGGACGTGAAGCACATAGATATAACAATGATCCAATCATAGATCGATAAACCTTTTGATCAACCGGTTTACCATCTTTGGTCAAGTCAAGATGTCCACTAGTAGGCATGGGTGTAGGCATACCTTTGCATTCTTGCATATTGAACTTCTTGAATAAGTCCTTAGTGTACATCGTTTGAGAGACAAAAGTACCTTCCTTAGTTTGCTTGATTTGCAACCCAAGAAAGAATTTGAGTTCACTCATCATTGACATCTCAAACTTCTCCGACATTAGCTTTCCAAACTTTTCACTAAAATGAGGGTTAGTTGATCCAAATATGATATCATCAACATAAATTTGGCATACAAATAATTCTCCATTAACCCTTTTAGTAAAAAGTGTGGAATCAATCTTTCCAATTTCAAATCCTTTTTCAAGAAGAAACTTGGTCAGGCATTTATACCAAGCTCTAGGAGCTTGTTTAAGACCATAAAGGGCTTTGTGAAGTTTGTAAACATGATTTGGTTTCTTAGGATTGACAAAGCCGGGAGGTTGTTTGACATAAACTTCCTCCTCTATTTCACCATTTAGAAAAGCACTTTTAATGTCCATTTGGTACAAAGTGATATTATGGTGATTAGCATAGGAAAGTAAGATGCGTATGGACTCAAGTCTAGCAACGGGAGCATAAGTGTCACCGTAGTCCATACCTTCGACTTGTGTGTAGTCTTGGGTAACGAGACGTGCTTTGTTGCGAACTACTTGTCCATCTTCATCTTGCTTGTTGCGAAACACCCATTTGGTATCGATGATGTTGTGGTTGCTGTCGGGCTTCTCAACCAATGTCCAAACTTGGTTTCTCTCAAAGTTGTGTAGCTCTTCATGCATAGCATTTATCCAATCCGGATCTTCCAATGCTTCTTCGACCTTCATAGGTTCAATGCTAGAGATGAAAGAATAGTTTTCACAAAAGTTAGCTAAACGAGTTTTAGAGCGAGTGATTCTCCCGGTTTGAATATCATTGTAGATTTGCTCGACGGGATGGTCTTTAGCAATTCTTGCTCGAACTCGTGAAAGCTTTTGCTTGGGTCTCGGTTGAACATCTTCTTCATCTTGTTCTTATTCTTCTTCTTGATCTTCTTCATTGTTGGCGTTGTCATTTTCTTGTCGAGGTGGAGAAGGAGGTTGTTGACGTTCGTGATGTTCTTCCTCGTTTTCTTCATCTTGGTGTGTTCCACTTGTGGATGCTTCCATTTCAACTCTTGGTTCACCTTGTCGTGAAGTAGAAGCTTCCACTTGAATAGACGAGGTACTCTCCTTCACCTCCGTCGGACGGACCTTGCCAATAGACAAGTCTTGGATTGGTTCCGAAGGGTCTTTGTCTCCTACATCAATTGGCAATTGCTCTACTTGCGAGCCGTTAGATTCATCAAACTTCACATCTAACGTATCTTCAACCTTTCGGGTGAAATTGTTGTAGACACGGTAAGTGTGAGAGTTTGAGCCATAACCTAGTAGGAAACCTTCATGAGACTTAGGAGCAAATTTTGAGCAGCGATGCTTATCAAGAATGTAGCACTTTGAGCCGAATACTCGAAAGTATCCAACTTGGGGTTTGTTACCGGTGTGGAGCTCGTATGCAGTCTTGCCGAGTAGCTTGTGAAGATACAAGCGATTTGTTGCATGAGAAGCTGTCTCAACCGCTTCTGCCCAAAAGTGCTTCGGCGTCTTGTACTCATCAAGCATCGTTTCTCGCCATTTCAATGAGCGTCCGGTTCTTCCTCTCAACAACTCCATTTTGTTGAGGTGTGTACGTAGCCGAGAACTCGTGTGAAATCCCTTCTTCGTCAACAAATGCGTCCACATTTGCGTTCTTGAACTCCGTTCCGTTGTCGCTGCTAACCTTCTTGATCTTCACTTCAAATTGGTTTTGGGCCTTCCTTGCGAAGTTTTTGAAGATCTTTTGGACCTGCGATTTATCATCGAGAAAGAACACCCACGTAAATCTTGAAAATCATCAACTATAACTAGACCAAAAGAATTTCCACCGAGACTTTTGTATGCGTTGGGACCAAAGAGATCCATATGAAGTAGCTCGAGTGGCCTCCTTGTGGTCATGATGTTCTTCACGGGATGCCTTCCTCCGACCTGTTTACACCTTGACAAGCCTTTGCCGCAGTCTATCCTTATCAAATATGACATCGTTAACTCCAAGGATATGATTTCCTTTAATAAGCTTGTCAAGGTTTCTCATGCCAACGTGACCTAGTCGTCTATGCCATAACCAACCTTTTGAGGATTTAGCAATAAAGCAAGTTTTAGGTTGTGCCTTTTTAGAGAAATCAACAATGTAAAGATCACCTCTACGTATACCGGTAAAGACCATTTTATGATTGTCTCGACGAAACACTTGACAGTCTACTTTAGTAAATAGGACGTTTAAACCGAAATCAGCAAGTCTAGATATTGAAAGTAAGTTGTAGCCAAGAGACTCAACGAGCATGACATTTTGAATGGAGCTATCATGTGAGATGGCCACCTTAACAAGGCCAACCACCTTACCCTTTGAGTTGTCACCGAAAGTGACATACTTTCGAGGACTATCATTTTTAGCAAGCTCACGAAACATGTCTTTATCTCCGGTCATGTGATCGGTACATCCACTGTCAAGAACCCATTCCTTTCCTCCTGACATATATCCTCAAGATTTGCCATAAGACCAAAATGTCTCATTGCATCATCAAGATCGAAGTCACTATCATCATCCTCATCATAGTATCCATGTTCAACATCGTCATGTGGTGGATCAAATCCTAGAGAGGGTAATTTATTAGAGTGAGTTTGACAAAGATCTTGCTTATGAATTCTTATAGCTTCGGAAATAATATCGCCAATAATTCCAACATCTCCTTTGGCACGCATAAGGTTGGTGAGTTCAAATAGACGATCACTAAACATAGGATCACTAGTATTCATCTTACTCAAGGCAATAGACTTATAGAGAATCTCATCTAGATTTTTCAAGGAATAATTTGGAAAGCGTTCCTCAAGAAATTTCCATATAGTGTAGGCACACTCAAAAGTAGGCAAGATTCTAATCAAGTTTCTAGGCAAGCCTCTAGTGATAAGATTAACAGTTCTAAGATTTCTAGTCATGTCAATAGATTCATCAAGGGTAGGATTCATAGGATCAACATGAGGTGCACAAGGACTAGCAATGTACTTGTTCAATTGATATTGATTGAAAATCACAAGCATCTCATTTTTCCACTCATGAAAATACTCTCCATCAAGAATAGGCACTCTATGACTAAGACTCCCCGAAGTAGACTCATCCATCTTCCTCCAATGGTGATAAAACCAACGCAATGGAGACCAATGCTCTGATACCACTTGTAGGATCTTGAGAAGAGGTGTCTAGAGGGGGGGGTTAGACACTAAGTACCAAAGTTGCAGTTTTTAACTTCTTTTCGGTTTAAGCGGAGTTTAGGCACAAGTTTAGCATTCTCAATACATAACATGCAAGCATGCAAAGAGTATATAGGCAGCGGAAAATAAAGCATGCAACTTGCAAGAAAGTAAAGGGAAGGGTTTCGAGAAATCAAACGCAATTGGAGACACGGATGTTTTTGTCGTGGTTCCGATAGGTGGTGCTATCGTACTTCCACGTAGGTGGAGACTTCAACCCACGTAGGGCAACGGTTGCGCGAGTCCACGGAGGGCTACACCCACGAAGGGTCCACGAAGTAGCAACCTTGTCTATGCCACCATGGTCGTCGCCCACGAAGGACTTGCCTCACTAGCGGTAGATCTTCACAAAGTAGGCGATCTCCTTGCCCTTACAAACTCCTTGGTTCAACTCCACAATCTTGTCCAGGCTCCCAAGTGACACCTAGCCAATCTAGGAGACACCACTCTCCAAGAAGTAACAAATGGTGTGTTGATGATGAACTCCTTGCTCTTGTGCTTCAAATGATAGTCTCCCAAACACTCAACTCTCTCTCATAGGATTGGATTTGGTGGAAAGAAGATTTGAGTGGAAAGCAACTAGGGGAAGGTTAGAGATCAAGATTCATATGGGTGGAATGGAATATCTTGGCCTCAACACATGAGTAGGTAGTTCTCTCTCAAAAATAGGATTGGAAGTGTAGGCTTGTTCTGATGGCTCTCTTCACGAATGAAGAGGAGGTGGAGGGGTATATATAGACTCCACACAAAATCTAACCGTTACACACAATTTACCAAACTCGGTGGGACCGAATCATCAAACTCGGTCAGACCGATTTAGTAAACCTAGTGACCGTTAGGATTTTCGGTGGGACTGAAATGCATCTCGGTAGGACCGATATGGTTAGGGTTAGGGCATAACGTAATCTCGGTGAGACCGAATTTGGTAATTAGCTAACCAGAGAGTTGGTCAGGCAAACTCGGTGAGACCGATTACTCAAGCTCGGTAGGACCGATTTGGGTAAAGAGCTAACCAGAAAGTTTGCATTGTAATGTCGGTAGTACCGATTGCACAAACTCGGTGAGACCGATTTTGGTAATGGACATACACAGAGAGATTACAATCCCATCTCGGTGAGAGCAAGATCCCTATCGGTGAAACCGATTTGCTTAGGGTTTGTGGCAGTGGCTATGACATCTGAACTCGGTGGCGCCGGATAGAAAGAATCGGTAGGGCCGAGTTGGACTTTAGGTTTAGGTCATATGTGGATGTGAGAAAGTAGTGGAGGGTTTTGGAGCATATCACTAAGCACATGAAGCAAAAGGCTCATTAAGCAACACCTCATCCCTTCTTGATAGTATTGGATTTTCCTATTGACTCAATGTGATCTTGGATCACTGAAATGTAAAATGAAGAGTCTTGAGCTTGAAGCTTGAGCCAATCCTTTGTCCTTAGCATCTTGTAGGAGTTCCCACATCCTTTAGTCCATGCCACTCCATTGTTGAACTTGTCTGAAACATACTAGATAAAAGTGTTAGTCCAACAAGAGATATGTTGACATTAATTACTAAAACTACCTAGGGAGCACTTGTGCTTTCACGCGTCCACCCACTGACGTAGAAGAAGCATCTCGGCGCGGGAGGAAGTCAGCAGCTCCTCCTGTGCCACGCCAAGGGCAGCCCGGGAAGCGTCGGCCCGCCGCGTCTCTTCGTCCAGCTTGGCCCTCAGGGCGGCGGTCCTGTCTTCCGCTTCGGCCCTGATCAACCCCAGCCTCTCCTCGAACTCGCACTCGAGGTTCAAGCGGGCCGCTGCCACTCGGCGATCAACCTCTTCCAGGACTCGGGCCTCCCGCGCAGTGACATCGTCCTCAGCCTGCGTCACCAAGCGCTCCCTCGTCTCCAGCTGCTCAAGATCATGGGCGCGCTCGGCAGCTTCTAGCGTTAGTGCCTCCTCACGTCTCTGGAGCTCCACCTGGTCGACCGAAGCCCCCTTCCTTGACCCAAGGACCGTCTCACGCAGCTCCACCTGCTGCTCCAGGGAATCGCTCCAGGCCTGGAGCTTCCGCGCCCGCTCCTCCGCCGCCTCACGCCGCCGGTCAGCCTCCCGGGCCTCCTCGACGGCCTGGGAACGGGCCGCCCGTGAGGCCGCCAGCGACACCTCGGCTTTCTCATTGTCGAGGTCGCGCTGGTGGCGCGCAAGGGCAACGGCCACCTTCAGCTTGCGCCCCTCTTCAGCTAGGCGCAGGCCCTCAGCTTCAAGGCGCGCGTCTTCGTCAGCGAGCTCTACACCAAGCTGGCTCACTGCGTCAGCCACCCTCTAGAGAAACCCTTGGCGAAGGGCACGACGCTCCCGGGCGCGCTCGAGCACATCTTCCGCGTCGTCATCTGCCCTAGGTGTGCGCGGGGGACCACGAATCAGCACTCCCCCTCTAGGCAGGGGGCTGGGGGCTGGCGCCCTCACGATGGTCGGGCACGCCTTGCCAGAAGCCCGGCCTAGAGCCGGCTCGTCCCCGAATGAAGAACGAAGGGCCGACCTCAGCCAATCGCCGTCCACAACCAGTCGAGGAGCCCAAGGCAGGCTAGCTATGCCCCAGGAAGGCTCGCGAAGGAGGGTCGCGAGGTGCGCAGAACCATGATGCGCCACAGGATGGCTCACCTCTCCGACCGGCCTCACCACAAGGGCAGTGCTTGAACTCGGGGCGTTCAGAGGCAGTGGAGAGGGCGAGGGGGGATGGCTCCTCGGCCATCTCCATGAGCTCGGCGGGAAGGGCCTGTGCGAGGATCAGCCAAACAACGGGAAAATAAGGAACTAGGAAAGGAGAAGGCTTACTCATCAATGGCGAAATACTTCCTGCGCTTCAGCAGGCGGCAAGGATAATCATCACCCAAGGCCTCCCTTCTCTTCCGGAGAGCCTCGAAGTCCACGCGGAAGCAGCCCAGGAGTTCAACGCAGGGGTCAGCCTGCAACGAGGAAGAAGCACCAAGGTGACCAGCGTCAGGGGCGTCGTCCTGGCACACGCCGCCGGTCGCCTCACCAAGAGGGGTAGCTGGGGCCTCAGGGGCCTCGGCCACGGGAGCCGCGGGCCGCGGCTCAACGCCTCCAGTCGCGGCCGGTCACGGGCCTCGGGAGCTGCCACCTCGGGAGTGCCGCTGGTGTCGTCATCCCGGCGGAGGCCCCTCGACCTCCGATGGCCCTTGCCTCCCTACTCCACCACTCGAGGAAGGACCGCCCGTGGGCAATCGGAAGGCGATCACCACAACTGGGTTCTCGCGAGGTCCCATGAGGCCTGTGGGCGCAGCCCCATTCGTCAAAGCTGGGCATCTGCTTCACGAAGTCACCCCTGTTCGAGCAAAGATATAGCAAGGCACCCCCTTGCCGGATGCTGCCAGGTGAAGGGTCTCCAGTCAGGATCATGAGAACCTTCCTCACCACTTCAGGCGTCAGGTCCTCCTCCAGAGCCTCATGCGGTCCTCACGCCCACGTAAGGCCCACATCCGTGGGAATGGCATCAAGAGGGGCAATGCGACATAGGAGGAACTCATTCACCACCTTGGGTGCCGTCACGCCCGGCGCCCTCAAGCTGTGACGATGCAGACGAAGACGAGCCGGGGCTCGTGGCGTCTCTGGCTCCGGCCAATTGGGGATAGCGGGCAATGCTGGCTCCGAGAGCAGGGGGCTGGGCACCCCGACGCCCACATACAGCCACCGCTCGCGGAACCCAGATGCGGGCGGAGGAAGGCTGAAATCAATCCTTGAAACCACAGTTTCTGGTGCGGCAATGAAGCTCACGCACCCTGAGCATTGGGTGGGGTCGATGAGGCGCGAAGAGAAGAAGTGGCGCAGAAAGGCAACTGAAGGAGGGATGCCCATCATCGCCTCGCAGACAAAGGCGAAAACGGCAAGAAGAGTAATGGATTCAGGACCCAAATGCATCATATGGATCTGGTAATGGGAAAGCACATCATTGAAGAAATTGGAAAATGGGGGAACCCGTCCCGCCTAGGCGTCGGCAAAATCTGGGACCTCGGTGACTATTACATCAATGGAGAAGTGAGACGGGCGGACCGTCGTCCTCCGCATTCGTTGAAGATAGTGGCGAGGGCAGAACTGACCTTGTCCAAGCCTTCTCGATTGAGTATGATCGACCGATCGACGGCAGGAGCCGTCGGCGACGGCGAGCGGGGCGGAGGCACATGCTTTTTCCCTTTCCCCTTCTTCGTCGGAGCCATGGCGACAGGAAGGGGGAGGATTCGAGATTGGATTGGAAGCGGAGACTGGAGCTCGAGAGGAGGAAGAGCAGGAGACGGTCGAGCGGCGAGAAGAGGGATGACTGTGTGCAACCACGGGTCCGTCTAGCTGGGCGCAAAATAAGGAGGTGTGGGGGAACAGGGACGCCCACGTCCAATAAACCACCATGCGGCGCCCGAGGCCGCAGGCTGTTAGGGCCCACGGCGCTTCGCACTTGCCCCTTCGCTTCTCTGCTAAGCCAAGTCCAGGCGCGCCTTGGGCCCGGGCCTCTTGTCGGCGTTACGGGAATGGGGTACCAGACTTGCCTGCCTGCGGCCTGCGGCGTGGCTCGAGGAGTGGCCCAGTATGGCCCATCTTCATCAACATAAGCTCAAGACCCTCGCGAGGGGCCAAGCCTCGCGGGGCGGACGACCACGAAGCTTCCTCGGTAGCGGCCTCGTCAGGCTGGCTCGCGAGGAGGCAGAGAGATCAAGGCGGGGTACCTCACGAGGTGCCCATGACGCAAGCCATGACGACCAAGGGCGCCAGGCAAGCGCCAGCCCGCGCAGTGTCCTCATTTCCTCTTTTGTGCAAAGGAGGCAAGCGCATGCGAGAGCATCAAGCAAAGGGGACCATTTCGATGCAACAAGACCAAGACCAACACAACGGCAGGAAGGAGGTCATCATGGAGCCCAAGCCGGCGTCACCATCAGAGCCTTTGACAGGCGAGGACCAACTTTAGTCAGGATAAGTGTACTAGATGTTCCCCTTCAAAATGGCCAATTGTTGGCGCCCTTCCCGCTCAATATTTGGGAAGAGGCCCAGGGCCTCTGGCTATAAATAGGACTAGCCACCCACAGGGGAGAAGGGAGGATCTTGGATTCGGAATCCAGAACAGAGCTAGAGATCGAGCAATAGAGAGAGAGAGAGAGAGAGAGAGAGAGAGACCGAACTCCCTAGCAGTTCGTCAGACCTGCCAAGAATGACCCTCGCGAGGCTGTTCTTCCTTGTATTGTTCATCATCAGCCCCTGAGGCAATCCACCACACCACACACTGGAGTAGGGTATTACACCACAATGGTGGCCCGAACCAGTATAAATCTTTGCGAGGCAACGGAGTGCAGGTAGGTAGGGGGTGAGATCTCCGCGTGCACCCTAGAGTTCGAACCTAGAGGGTCTGCCGTAACCCGAAATCCGACAGTATGAATATTCAGATCCGAAAGATTCAAGAAAAAAAAATTAATATTGACATAAAAATAATAATACTTCAAGCATACTAACAAAGCAATTATGTCTTCTCAAAATAACATGGCCAAAGAAAGTTATCCCTATAAAATCATATAGTCTGGCTATGCTCTATCTTCACCACACAAAGTATTTAAGTCATGCACAACCCCGATGACAAGCCAAGCAATTGTTGCATACTTTTGACATTCTCAAACTTTTTCAATCTTCACGCAATACATGAGCATGAGCCATGTACATAGCACTATAGGTGGAATAGAATGGTGGTTGTGGAGAAGACAAAAAGGAGAAGATAGTCTCACATCAACTAGGAGTATCAACGGGCTACGGAGATGCCCATCAATAGATATCACTATGAGTGAGTAGGGATTGCCATGCAACGGATGCACTAGAGCCATAAGTGTATGAAAGCTCAACAAAAGAAACTAAGTGGGTGTGCATCCAACTCGCTTGCTCACAAAGACCTAGGGCATTTTGAGGAAGCCCGTCATTGGAATATACAAGCCAAGTTCTATAATGTAAAAATCCCACTAGCATATGAAAGTGACAACATAGGAGACTCTCTATCATCAAGATCACGGTGCTACTTTGAAGCACAAGTGTGGTAAAACGATAGTAGCATTGTCCCTTCTCTCTTTTTCTCTAATTTTTTTGTTTTTTTTTGCTTGGGCCTTTTCTCTTTTTTTATGGCCTCTTTTTTTCTCTCTCTTTTTTATTTATTTATTTTTCGTCCGGAGTCTCATCCCGACTTGTGGGAGAATCATAGTATCCATCATCCATTCCTCACTGGGACAATGCTCTAATAATGATGATCATCACACTTTTATTTACTTACAACTCAAGAATTACAACTTGATACTTAGAACAAAATATGACTCTATATGAATGCCTCTGGCGGTGTACCGGGATATGCAATGAATCAAGAGTGACATGTATGAAAGAATTATGAATGGTGGATTTGCCACAAATACGATGTCAACTACATGATCATGCTAAGCAATATGACAATGATGGAGCGTGTCATAAGAAACGGAACGGTGGAAAGTTGCATGGCAATATACCTCGGAATGGCTATGGAAATGCCATGATAGGTAGGTATGGTGGCTGTTTTGAGGAAGGTTTATGGTGGATGTATGATACCGGCGAAAAGTGCGCGGTATTAGAGAGGCTAGCAATGGTGGAAGGAAGAAGAGTGCGTATAATCCATGGACTCAACATTAGTCATAAAGAACACATATACTTATTGCAAAAATCTACAAGTTATCAAAGCAAAGTATTATGCGCATGCTCCTAGGGGGATAGATTGATAGGAAAAGACCATCGCTCGTCCCCGACCGCCACTCATAAGGAAGACAATCAATAACTAAATCATGCTCCGACTTCATCACATAACGGTTCACCATACATGCATGCTACGGGAATCACAAACTTCAACACAAGTATTTCTCAAATTCACAACTACTCAACTAGCATGACTCTAATATCACCATCTTCATATCTCAAAACAATTATCAAGCATCAAACTTTTCTTAGTATTCAACACGCTCATAAGAATTTTTACAAATCATTTATGCTTACGTATTAGGATTATTTAAGAAAATTACAATGCTATTAAGACTCTCAAAATAATCTAAGTGAAGCATGAGAGATCAACAGTTTCTATAAAACAAATCCATCACCGTGTTCTAAAAGATATAATTGAAGCACTAGAGCAAACGACAAACTACTCCGAAAGATATAAGTGAGGATCAACGAGTAGTCGAATAATTATGCAACTATGTGAAGACTCTCTAACATTTAAGACTTTTAGGTCTTGGTACTTTATTGAAACATCAAGCAAAGCTAAAGAAAATAAAATGACGCTCCAAGCAAAACACATATCATGTGGTGAATAAAAATATAGCTCCAAGTAAAATAACCGATGAACGAAGACGAAAGAGGGGATGCCATCCGGGGCATCCCCAAGCTTAGACGTTTGGTTGTCCTTGAATATTACCTTGGGGTGCCTTGGGCATCCCCAAGCTTAGGCTCTTGCCACTCCTTATTCCATAGTCCATCGAATCTTTACCCAAAACTTGAAAACTTCATAACACAAAACTTAACAGAAAACTCGTAAGCTCTGTTAGTGAAAGAAAACAAAACACCACTTCAAGGTACTGTAATGAACTCATTCTTTATTTATATTGGTGTTAAACCTACTGTATTCCAACTTCTCTATGGTTTGTAAACTATTTTACTAGCCATAGAGTCATCAAAATAAGCAAACAACACAATGAAAACAGAATCTGTAACTAACGCAAACTTTTGGAACTCCAAAAATTCTAAAATAAATTGGTGGACCTGAGGAATTTGTCTAGTAATCATCTACAAAAAGAATCAACTAAATAGCACTTTCCAGTAAAACGTTCTAGCTAATCTCGTGAGCGCTAAAGTTTCTGTTTTTTACAGCATGATCATAAAGACTTCACCCAAGTCTTCCCAAAGGTTCTACTTGGCACAAACACTAACTAAAACATAAAACCACATCTAAACAGAAGCTAGATGAATTATTTATTATTAAACATAACCAAAAAGCAAGAAACTAAAATAAAGTTGGGTTGCCTCCCAACAAGCGCTATCGTTTAACGCCCCTAGTTAGGCATGATGATTTCAATGATGCTAGAATTGAAACATAAAGAGAGCATCATGAAGAATATGACTAGCACATTTAAGTCTAACCCACGTCCTATGCATAGGTATTTTGTGAGCAAACAACTTATGGGAACAAGAATCAACTTGCATAGGAAGGCAAAACAAGCATAACTTCAAAACTTTAAGCACATAGAGAGAAAACTTGATATTATTGCAATTCCTACAAGCATATATTCCCCCCTCATAATAATTTTCAGTAGCATCATGAATGAATTCAACAATATAAGCAGCACCTAAATCATTCTTTTCATGATCTACAAGCATAGAAATTTTATTACTCTTCACATAAGCAAAATTCTCCTCATTCGGAATAGTGGGAGTATCATAAGAGACTTGAATACTATAAATTGTTTCCACATTAAAAGAGTAATGTTCAGAAAAAGGGTAATCATAATCATGAAAAGTTTTATAAATATAATCATCACTACTCTTTATAGCATAAGTTTCATCACAATAATCATCATAAGTAGCAACTTTGTTCTCATCATAATCAATTGAAACCTCTTCCGAAATAGTGGATACATCACTAAATAAAGTCACGACCTCTCCAAATCCACTTTCATAAATATAATCATTATAGGTAGAAGGCATGCTATCATCATAACTTTGCATATCAAAACTTGAGAGGCTAAAAATATCTTCATTATTAAACATAGCATCCCCAAGCTTGGGACAAACATTAATTTCAACAAATATATTCTCAAATATGTCATTCTCATAAAACATAGCTTCCCCAAGCTTGGGCTTTTTCATATCATAAACATAATCACTCTCATCATTAATAGTATGAATAGCACCAATAGTATAGCAATTATCATATTCTTCCAAGCAAATGCCAAAAATATTTTCAAGATCATAAGGAGTATCATTATCTTTCCAATCATAATCATCACAACAAGCAATAGGCATAACGAGATCATCATCAAGTGCATCATCTTCCACAATTATTTTTGATTCATTTTCATGAGGCACAACAATAATAGGAGCAACATTATTTGGGAGAGATACCTTTTACCTCTCTTCCTTTTTCTTTTCTTCTTCTTCACCACATCATGTGTGGGTTCAATCCTCTTTTTGGAGCTCCTTATTAATGAGATTGGTTGAATAGAAGGCTCCTCCTCGTTACCTGATTCATCATAAGAAATAATAGGAGGATATTGGGAGGTCTCTTCCCTTTCATTAGTATTCTCTTCGTCTTCTATTTGTTTTTTGCTCTTTATGTAACTAGCAGAGTGGCCCGCTCGATGCGCGGACTAGGATTTTATGCAGATAAAAATTGAGAAGCGCGGGTAAAGCTTTTAAAATTTCCAATTTGATTTGAAGTAAATTATAGTCTTATGTGGATATAATGTACAAAGGTTATTATATTTTCCAGAATAAGGTATGCACCATTGTTTCCCTTGTTGAAATAAAAGGTATGTGATAGAAGAATATTTACAAAAATGCCTAACATTTGCCTTTGAGAGGATGTGCAAGTAATAAAGCCTTAGTCTCTAAAATTCACCTAATTTTTGTACATATATTTATTCTTTCTAGTAGATTTTGTAATATAAATGTTTGAAAATTTGGGGTGTGCCTAGAAATGAATGAGACGACTGTGTTGATCATCCAACTACAACAATAATTATTGTTTATTTACACCATTACTCTTGTATTCATGTTGAGCTTTGCACATTTTGCTTTGACCTCGCTGGTCTCCCTATTTTTGGACATTGGGAAGGAATTGATTCATCAAGATGATCACATCTCCATGCAGATGATCTAACTCTTTCTTTTCAGCATGTGGCATATCTATCCACATATGATACGTTCACATCAATGTCTATACCATCTTTTTATGGTCTGACCATAGATATACTGGATGTTGTTAATGTGATTGTGAACACACATATTTTATCCTCAAATAGCCGGGCACAAAAATTAGACACCCATAATAAAAGATGTGTGCAACCTATAGTGAAAAAAGTTTAAATAACTAACAAAGTAGATATTCGATATTTTTATCGTATGATGGTCAAGTGCTGGTGGTAAACATGATTTTACCATTTGATGGTTTTGATGGTATGTGGAATTATCGTTTCATATTTGGGAAAATATTGAGATCAAACTTTATCACTGAATTCTTTTGGGGCGCCTCACTGTAGCCGTGGGTTTGCCGGATACGTCTGCACGACTGTGTTGATAGTTCTGATGGTGACATGAAATGATACTTTCGTATGCATAGTCCAAATAACAGTGATGGTTACGGTTCGAGTTTTTTTTTCTATGGTCGTGTAATCTAACATATAAAGCCTGCTAGACTACCCGCCGTTCCAGCGGCATTGCGTTCGCGCAGCATTTTCAACCGCACGATGCATTTACTGTTTGCAGTTTTACCCTGCTGTCAATTGGCCAACCGCTCGTTGCATTCACACACGTCCAATCATTATGTAGCTCTATGACTGATGGGATCGAGCGTCTATGGGGCCACCGAGCGGAGGCTGGGTTTCACTTGAGCTGGGTGGGCGATTGGCTGGTGGACAGCAGTTCGTGGTTGGGTGAGAGCGACGTGAAGGGATGGGTTTTCCCTGGTCTACTCAGACCGTGCTCTACCCTGCTGTTTCGGTGGTCCCGATTGGCATTTGGGCCCGCTGTGAAGTGGCTTGGGTGCTCAGGTAGCTCATACGAGAGGGATTGCCAACTGGATAAGAGCGGCGTGGCGGTCTCGACCATTGGTCAGAGGCCATGTGACCTAGCCGCCCGCAGCTGCAGCCGCCTCCTCTCCTCTTCCTCGTTCTCCTGCCGCCATCGCCGCCTCCTCCTCTCCTCTCCCCGAATTCTCCTTCCTCAGCCGTCGTCGCCGCCGCCGCCGTCGACCCAGACGTCACCGGCTGAGACCGCTGTGGTATGGATAAGGAGACGAGATGAAGAGGACATCCTTCCCTGACAGCGCCCCGACCTGCCAGGTCTTCCTCCTCGTCGGCCTAGGTCTGGGTCTGCTGGATTAGATGGACAGAAGTGGTGGATCCGATGGTTGCCGGAATCCCTCATCGTCGGAGGAAGGCGTGCGACCGGCAAAGAAATAGGCTGATGGAGCAGGATGGGGTGGCGGTTCAAGTTCGGCGGCCTTCGCGTGTTGTGGTTGGCGGCGCTCCACTTCCCTTCTCCCCTGCCCAGGTGAGTCGTCCTTGATCTAAAATATTTAATCCCCACACTGATTTTTTTATTATACAGTACGGTGGTCTGCAGATTATCCTTCAAAAGAGGCCACAAAGAGCAGTGATGGCTTCTTGGTAATCTGCAATTGGCCACAAAGGATGAGGTACATGGAGGTATGGTGCTGTCACTGCTCGGCTGCCCCCATGCTTCCTTTCAAGTTTAGCGCTTTCACTAACTTTAGCTAGATTTGTAATTTCAGATTGCCAGCTACCTTCCATTGGTGTATATGCAAGCTACAGAGGTTTGTGGATCAATCTGATTGTAGCTTTATTCTCTTATTTCATTGTGATGTTTTAATTACCGCCATGTGAAATTAGGCGCTTCTTTTGGGGAGAAATTTTGTGATGCTATATTCTGCAACCTATATTACTGGCTTACATGCTTTAAGGAGGAGATTTTAATCTCTGGCCGTGTATGATGAAAAAAGAATGTTAATTGCTAATGCTTTATTTCAGAAAACCAAATATGCACCATGCCGATATGCTTCATGACGAGTGTGCTTTTGTCATCCCTCACCCTCTCAGGTTAGTGTTTTGGCCCTTTTAATAGTTTTTTATTTTCCTTGCTCGAGCCAGATTGTAGGTCTGCATATTCCTATATATGTGTTTTATTGTTTAGTGATGCCTCATTGCATCGGCCTTGCAGATGGCCATTAGGTGCTAACCAAGAGGTGCACGCCATGAATCAAACTACCGAGGGGGCATACAGTAATAAGGAGGGCGTGGCTATCGCTGCGAAGCTACCCTCCCCCTCAATCATGCACTGCTTTTCAAACACAGTTTGCCACTGCTGTTTAATTAGCTCCTGCATTAGCAGCGGATTCAGAGTTTATTCTTCAGCAGATTCAATTTGCGGGAGACTCCTGTTGCAGTTTCGTGACATAGATCAGTGTCAAGTCGCTTAACAAATGCAGCTAGGTTCCATTCAGTTAGCCAAAGCCATTGTGCATTAAAATTGTAGATGTGCATGAGAGTGTGGAAATCATTATGGCACGTCTATGAGCATGCTATACTCCCATGCTACTTTCAGTTATTAACCACTAGCTTTATTACAGCACCCAGGATTTCAGGGTTTGCTTTACTTAGGTTAGTATGTACTCTACCACAGATGAATTGGTTATATCTCATTTTAATATACTTCCATTAGTAATTACTAAATAATCTAAAGCGAGTTCTATGGCAAATTTTGTTTGGGTTTTGGATCATTTCCATATCTACATTTCTTACATATAAAGGTATGCTGCAAAAATTAAGGGTCTGGATGGTAATTTATGGCTGTTTCAGTTGCTGACCATGTGATTATGGTAGTCTACAATTTGCTTATGGGTTCTTCATTGCTTGATTTTTATCTCGGACAAAAGAGGGCCAGCCACACCTTTGAAATAAGCACCGGCCATCCAGTCCAGAACAGGTATATGTTCAGTTCTGGTTGCCTTCCATTTACTTGCCCGCAAGCAACACTTACCTCACATATCTATTGTTTGTTTTGTTATAGACTGAATCTGCTCGACAAAGTGTGAAAATGCAATTACTGCTTGGCAAAGTGTAAAAAAGGCCAGGGTATCATTTATGTAGTTATTTGGAATGCAAGGTTAGGAAGTAGGTGCTTCTCTCTTCACCATTCGTTTGCCCCGTCACTCTGATTTTTGGCTTGCTAAGATATGGACTTTCTAAAATGGATGTGTGCAGATCCAAGAAATAAGATGAGAAGAGGAATCTAGCAAAGGAAGGTGAATCTTTTCTCTTGTGAATACAACAAGGTTTGTTCCTGCTAGCGAGCAACACAGATCTCATGCATGTACTGATTGATGCCTTGGTTATATTGATCTATAAAGATAATTTCAGCCTTACATGTATTTGAACATTTATTGTGTTGCAGATGAACTCTACCATGCTTACTGATATACTCCTGCGTATATGTATGTTGTACTAGAAGTTCCTATTTTTTAACTATTGTGGACCAGAAAATTGAATTGGCAATGTCTGCATAAATATGATGTATTAAATTATGTTTTGAGAGGGATTTGTTCATTTTCAAAACTAAGGAAGTTGGATGAGCTTAAAGCACCCATTCATCAGTTCACTGAACTTTTCAAATTCTATTTTAAGTCCACAAGAGGGCAAAATCATTGCTCTTTCCCAGATTATCTAAATCAGATGAGCGGGCTCCAAACTCCAAGTGCCATTTGCCGTTTTTGTGTTTTGATTTTTACTTGAGTGCCTTTGGACCGATGGTACTATGGAGAGGTGACATTAGCCGGTTGATGGTTGCTTCTCTCCTGTAGAGTACATCTCCTTCTTCTATATTCCAATATATCAATAAAACAAGAGATCTATAATATCATTGTTTATGGAGTTCACAGATTATTGAAGATTTTTGCTGCCATGGAATTGTGAGTTTGTGACTATACATTCTTGTGTCTTGAAGATGTATTGTCTCTGTATGTGAATGTCAATATCCAGGTATGTAAGCAAGTCCTAACTTTTATTCACATATTTATCTATGAAATGCATGCAAGCAAATCACATCTTACAGACAAATGCCCCCTTATAGGTAAATGTGATGATTCATAAATTAACCGGTTGGAGATATGTAGATAGTCAGGTGTACTGATAACTGGAGTTTAGTGCTCAAAATCCTTCTACCTTTTCTACTGACTGTATTTTCTTGACGTCTTTAAGAGAAGAATGAGTACTATTAGTCATTCTCTATCATGTATAATAGTACAATACTGGAGATGTGAATGGATAATGTTCATTTAGTATAGTATTAGTAGATGATGATTTCTTTTCTTCACAGTCAACTCATGTATTTCCTGATATGTTCAGTCTATTCCCAAATTAGTTCGTAAAGTAGCCTTAACAATTATACAGTCTCTTTGTGTATTAGTACTCTGTTTTCTTTGGTTTTTGGCCAGCTGGAAGAATCAGTTTGTCATAACATGTGAAAATGATCTTATTTACTTACGCTGTTGCTTTTATCAGTTAGCAAAGATGTTTGTCAAATGTAGTAAGTTAGGCATCGCAGTGAAGCTTGGCAAAGGGACTTCTGGTGAGGCCTACAAGGCTGGAAGCACTGTATGTAAGGTGGTACCCTCTGATGGATATTCATTTGTCAACTAATACATGACCACACTAGAGAAGCACACGCCGCGCACACACAAGGATCCTATCAGGTTCTAAATATGTACGTGGATGTGGATGATCTTTAAATACTTGGATGATTATTCCACATAAACAAAGTCATATTGTCATTTTTAACACAAGAACAAAGCAGTGTCCCATGACACAAATAGCTACTGCTTGTGTTGAGTAGAAAATTCATTCATTAGTTATGGGGCATCAAGAAGAGCAAACACCAATGCGGTGAGACATACCTGTTCCATATAAACATGCGGAAAGTTGTAAATCCTTTCACCTTGGCGAGGCACTGTGATCAACGGCCTAGCCCAAGCATGCCATAGCTCCTTGTATAATGCGTCGCTAGAACTCCCTGCACAAAGGATTCATTATGTGAATTAACATGGCAAGTTTACTTTGTAGCATGGTAAATTTAGTTTTATAGCATTTTAACCTGACATATCGATATCTTATTGCTCATCAAAGGTATCTAAAAGTTGTGTTCTCTGCAAACAGATGGGTGATGTTAGTCAATAGAATACCTAAGATGTCAGTTTTGTTGCCAAATATTGTAATCCCAGATTTACAGAGTTCTAGAATAGAAGATGATCTGGTGGTTACCTCTCTGTTATTTACTCGAATGACTACTTATATCTTACCTTCAAACTTTACCCGATCTTGGTTTAGTTTCCATCTCCAATCAGATTAATGGTTTGCAGACCAAAGCCAATGTTTTATGGAGTTCTTATTCCTAATTTAGTTATACATTTCATTTGTAGTTTCTTCGTAGATAATAAGCAGTGGCAGATGAACCAATAAGTTATCTGTGCCCATGCTTTATTGTAAGCATTAAATTTGCTCTCTGGTATTACTTTCAATGTGTTATCCATACCCATGTTTTTTGCGGTTAATTATCATGTCCATGATATCATACAGTTTGAAGTCAAAAAATTCATGATATGGGTGATACGGAAAAGTCATTGCCTTCTTTGCTGGAACATTCCCTGATTGCCTGGACTTCTTGGGTCAATCGCTGGACGCTACCCCCGTCTCCTGGACGTCATGACGCCGCCGATTTCCTTGACGCCGCGTGCCACCGATCTTCTATAACTCAATTTCTCTCAGCTGTGAGCTCATATATTTTTTTGAGCTGTGAACTTATTATGTAAACTCAACACTTTGTTTTGTGACAAGTGAACTCATTTCATATTCATCTATCAATCATGGTTGAAGTGTCTATATGTCTCTCCCTTGCTAATGTACTAAAATTTGAGGTCTACATACTTTTTCTAGCCACAATTCCATTTCTTGTCTCTGAATAAGCTACAATAAATGCAAAAGAAGATATTGCAGCAAGTAGCTTATAGATTGAAATTTGCCGCATTATTTATTTGTCGTATTGTTGCTCAGTTGATTCTGGACTTGAAATTAAATATGACATGCTATTCTTGATGTAATTGCGAAATTGCATCCGACATCAAGTAAAGATTACAGCAAACGTCACTTACAGGTTGCTTGCATTCAACATCTTCAGAACTTCACACGCATCCATCTCCTCCTCCAGCTGCTGCTGCCATCACGCCACTGGTGCTGATGTTCAGCACCACCCACTTCTCCAGCATGTCGCGGAGCGAGCTGCGCCAATGTACGCAGGGGAGGGCGAGCTGTGTTGTCGCGCGCAGGCCTGGGCGAGCACCCGCAATGAGCTGTGCTGGCACGCGCAAGCATCCGCAAGGCGGCGAGCACCCACAGGCGCAAGCATCCGCCACGCGAAGCGCGAAGCTGAGCCAGCGTGCAGAACATGGACGGCGCCCGGCGGAGAGCTGCAGTGATGAGGGCGAGTTGCAGCGCAGCCGCAGCCATGGGCGAAGCACCGGGCGGCGCTGCGATTACTCGCTCGGCGTGGGAAGCTAGGGCGGCGAGTTAGGGTACCTCGCGCAGGCATCAGCGACGTCGCCGGCGAGCAACCATGGCGACCAGAACAAGCTAGCCACAGAGCAATCGGATAACCACAAACACATTGGATAAGGTAGAAAGAGGTAAGGGTACTTTGGTCCTTTCAGGTGACAGAAAATTGAAATGGAAAAAGAAAAAGTAATGGAAAAAGAAAAAATGGCATGGTAATCAAAATGCAACTGAGCTAGATGGCATTTTTACCAAGCCAATTTGAGAGTGGCAGTTCTGCGAAGCCCAATATTGGAAGTGGCAAATAACCGTTTTTTCATGTAAAAAAGCTATCATGAACTGATCTCATGCCTTTCTTATAACGCCGTGTAAGAACATCATATCTAAATATCTATTTTCTAAGGGAAAAGTTGGTACTCAACTGACCGATTTTTCCCTAACATCCGTCACGTTCAATGTCTACCGTGCGTCTTCATGGGCCCGCGCACCGCATCTTTTCTTTCATCCTTATCTCCACTGAAACCCTATCCACACATACAAGCAGTCTGTTGCGAACCCACTAGGCGACCATGGCAGGGCGACCAAGTCAGCTGGGCCCAAGCGGTCGCCGTCGAAGCTACCGAGGTGACGAAAGGAAGAGCCACGCCGCCTTCGCCGCGGCGCGATCCCGGCCAGAGGTCCCCGTCGCCGGTGGCGAAGCGGGTTCTGGGACAGCGTCACGACACCGACGGGTCAGCCTCGCGCTTCCGCCGCCCATGCCCGCCAGGCCGTGCGGCGCATGCCGACGAGTTTCAACAACTATGAAGATGCAAAATGGCGATGGCAATGACGACGTTGTTGCTGCGACATCCTTTCATTGTAAAAAAATTTGCAACATCATCCATGTTGCAAAAGTTCTTTCCGCAACATCATCTTTGTTGCAAAAAGGTGAAGCTGAAAAAAAAGAATTTTGCTACACAACCTCTGCTACAAATGTTTCTGTAGCATGAGTTCTGTTTCAAAGGCTTCTGCAACGTCACCTTTGTTGCAATGATGAGGACAGAGCTGGGTTGTTGGATAACATCAGATCTAAGGGCTGCCGAGGCGGCTATAACTTTTTAGTCCATTTTCTAATGCTTTACGGATTTTATGACCAGACTCTAAATATTCTTATGTTCATGGCTTGAACACTTGGTTCACTTTTGGCCTTTGCGTCATTGGCACAATGGGTCATCTAGTTCATCTGAAATATAGAAGGAGTGAGTAAGTTTCAAACTTGGGAAACAATAAAATTTAGCCTACAAGGGACATGATCAAACAATTTCCAGAAAGGATGGTCAGAATTATGACATGCGGCAAGAGATCACCTATGAGATAAATACAAGGGTTGACAAGTATGCATGTTGGTAATGAAAATCACGACATGGCATCAGGCAAGTCAATGCATATACATTGGGCATCTTGCTTCCGTAATGATGTTTGACTCTACCTATAAATGGAGAACTACCATTCATTGAGGTGTACATATCAAGCTATAGCATGATTTTAGTTAAATTGAAGACAGACAGAATTTTGCCTCACCTGGACAAGCATCCCTAGTAGTGATACTCATAATAGATTCCGCCACATAGCCCGGCTAACAAAGTATGGCAAGATGGAAAAATAATGGATTAGTTACGGTACTCAACAGTCATCGACTCAAATAAAATATATAGTTCAGGCCTTGTTATCCCTTGCTCCATAAATCAGGTTAAGCACAATTTCAGTTTACGCAACAACCCATATACATGAAGGGATTAATCAAAATTCACTTACCAACATTTGCTAAATAAATCATGATATGCACAATATGTAAATAGCAAGGTATTGTGTCTGAACCATAGCACACATCCTGTAGGATCTAACTACAGAAAATAATACCATGCAATTCAATCTTTAAAGATGCACCGAATCAGTCTAAAATTTTAAGTAAACAACCTTCTAAAATTTCAGTTCTAATACATTTACATGTGTTCATGAGGAGAACACATCAAAAGTAGTTTAAAAGTACCTATCAGATCTACACCAAGTGGTTAATTGGATATAACAAAATTCCGAATTCTATAAGTTGTCACCTGCCACTTGCATTGCAAACTTTATGCTGACATCCAAAACGTACAAGCATCAGCTAGTTCAAGGACTTACAAGAAGCAGGTACAGCAAGCAGCGCCTGCAGAAATAGAGCAAGCAGCGCTGCCTAGCCACCTCGCCGCCTCCAGGCTAGACTGGAAGCCAGTGCACACACGCGCACTGCGTCCGCCGACTGGCGTTGGCAGCGGCAAAACGACGCACGACCCAGAATCATACTGACCACCACCCCTAAAACGGGAACCTGGCGTAGTAGGCGGCCGGACGCCAGTGAAAAGGACGGATAAGCGGTGCCCGAGATGTCACAGCCGGCGGGGAGGGAGGCACAGAGGAGGGGCGGTCATCGATGTGTAGAGGAACAACGAGCCCGTGACGGTGTGTCGGGAAACAGAGCTTCGGCGACGGATTCCGCGTGTTTGTTTACGGCATATGCGGCTCCATCAGGTTCTATACCTCGTCGAGATCCTTGTTCCTGCGCTGCACGCCGAACTTCGTCCTAGCCGTCGTCATCCCGGCGGACGCAACATGGTGGGTTGCCTTCAGGGGTAGCCGGAGAAGAGAGTCGTGACCTCCATCTGGCGACCGTAGGCTGGTGGCGGCGATCTAACCCTACGAGGGTGCGATGAATATGGAAGGAAGGCCAGGGAGGAGCGGGCTGTGGGGCTTGACTGATGTCAGAAGACGGGTTACGTTTTGCGGAAGACGTATTTGGTAGAGTAATCATCTGCCCAGGTCAAAGTTCGCTTGTTTAATAGTAGTAGTAGATGAGATTCGTCCACGGACGGTGTTACGGGAACCTACTATCCAAACATGTATCTTAAATGTCCACACGCATTTCAAACTGAATTTAAACAAACCACACAATATTAATCATTATATTTCTAACATATTTCAGCCAAACAAAAACCAGACAACACTCTTTTAACCTAGGCTAAATCTTTGCCACCCGTGGCGGTACCAGTGTTCCACGTCTTGTCGTCCCCATGTCCGACAAGCTCAACGTTTGAATCTCCAGGAAGTGAAGTTGCGGGAGACGAAGAATAGGACATAGGACAGAAGGTGTGCCCATGTCCCATGCCCTACTCTTCCTTGCCGGAGTTTGTTGTGTGGACGGCACCGGACCGGCCTCATGGTTGTTGTGGCAGGCACGAACAGCAGGGGTGGCGCGATCGGCGCGTTGTTGGCGGCGTCTGCGGTCGCTTGTGCTTTCTTTTCATTCGCCTCCGCATCGATCTCCGCAAACAGGGTGTCCCTTTTCGCCCAAGGACGCTTAGCCACCATCGTTTGCAGCGGATGTCACGACGTTGTGCATGGACTGGTATAGCGCCCGCTGCTCACTCAGGAAACCCAGATCCTCCGCAACCATGGTCGTGACGGCATCGCCGTTCGCCTGCTCGATGGCGATTTGTCCCTTCGCAAGTCGGTGCTCATTGAGGAGCTGGAAGTTGTAGCATTGGTCCTCCTGCGTCTACTGGAACGCTGACGCATGCGGGATGTAGCGTCGGCTGCTCCTTCACCATGGGCCAGCGGGGGCTGAGGGAGTCCTTGATTCGGGGGTCCTCAGGTATCCGGCCTATCCGATATGGGCCGGGCTGATGGGTCGTGAAGACAAAGCAGAAGACCACCTCTCGCGTCCGGGTAGGACTCCTATGTGCGTAGAACAGCAAGTTTGGTGTCCCAGTGTAATACTCCTTTCCTCAGTGAACCGACTTTGTATAACCCTAGGCCCCTCCGGTGTGTATATAAACCGTAGGGGTTAGTCCGTAGAGGGCATCAGAATAATCATAGGCTAGACAACTAGGGTTTAGCCATCACGATCTCGAGGTAGATCAACTCTTGTAACCCCTATACTCATCGAATACAATCAAGCAGGACGTAGGGTTTTACCTCCTTTAAGAGGGACCGAACCTGGGTAAACATCGTGTCCCCATTGTCCCTTGTTACCATTGATCCTTAGACTCATAGCTTGGGCCCCCCTTCCCGAGATCTGTCGGTTTTGACACCGACATTGGTGCTTTCATTGAGAGCTCCGCTGTGTAGTCACGAAAAGCGATCTATGGCTCGCCTTGTCATCAACAACGATATCACTTCTGGAAGGAGCCTAACTTTAGGACAGGTCCTCTAGCTCGGCGGTTTCACCATGGGTGCCCGCATGGCCATCAAACCGACAGCGTCCCCCATGATCGCCAAACACCAACCCCTCATCGGTCTCGAATACTTCAAAAACATGGATCCGGCAGACATCTCGTCCTTAAACGAGCTGCCAGATCGCATCGCCGCCCTGGGGATTTCAACGGGCTATGATCGGATCGGGCTTAAACCTGACCAGAGGGAAATCAATCTCCCGCCGATCACTCACCTGGTAGTGGTCGTCGAGGAACGAGCCGAAAACACTTCTTCCCCTAAATTAAAAACCAGCTATGTTCGGATCTCCGAACCCCTTGAGTCGGATACCCTTCCTTTGGATGATACTCTGAGTCCCCCGAACTCAGGGTCGGACATAGGGTCCGGGGAGCACTTGGATCTTCCCGGACCCAAACTGGTGACCTCGGAGATTTTACAAGCTCCGGATACAATCTTGGGTCGGGATTCGAGTTTTAGCCCACCCACCCACCACAATCAATATTCTCTAAGTAATTCAGGCCCTCCAGACATATGTGACCTATATGTATGGCAGCAACCTCAGGAAACAGTCCATCACTTTTGGGCCAGGTTCCTACTTGTGAAAAACAAGATTAAAGATTGCTGCGACGACGATGCAGTTCCGGTCTTTCATCGCAATTGTACGGACGAGGGAATTCTGCATGCCCTCGACCGTCGTCGCATACAGAGTTTCACTGAATTATCACACTTAGTACAAATGTACTGTGTGGTGGAAAGCACATGGAAGGCCCAGAAAACCCGGTTGAAACCTGCTGCCTTCAAGCAATGTACGGCCCGGGTGAGGGAGTCCCGGATTAGGGGGTGTCCGGATAGCCGGACTACCATCATCGGCCGGACTATCATCATCGACCGGACTCCAAGACTATGAAGATACAAGATTGAAGACTTCACCCCGTGTTCGGATGGGACTTTCCTTGGCGTGGATGGCAAGCTTGGCTATTTGTATATGTAGATCTCCTACCATTGTAACCGACTCTATGTAACCCTAGCCCTCTCCGGTGTCTATATAAACCGGATGGCTTTAGTCCGTAGGACTACAATCACAACAACCCTTACAATCATACCATAGGCTAGCTTCTAGGGTTTAGCCTCCTTGATCTCGTGGTAGATCCACTCTTGTAAACATCCACAATATCAATATCAATCAAGCAGGACGTAGGGTTTTACCTCCATCAAGAGGGCCCGAACACAGGTAAACATCGTGTCCCTTGTCTCCTGTTACCATCCGCCTAGACGCATGATTCGGGACCCCCTACCGAGATCCGCCGGTTTTGACACCGACATTGGTGCTTTCATTGAGAGTTCCTCTGCGTCACCGATAGGAAGGATGCCTCCTCCCGTCTTCAAGGACGGTATTTTCGCCAAAGGAGCCTTGGCCGCCGCCAAACTATCCGACTAGGTGGTTTTCTTATGACCGCTTTGTCGAATATCGCCGACAATGACCTCTCAAGTCATCAAAAGCAATCTTCACGTCGGAATTCGCCGAGCTGGATCCAATAGAGCTCTCGTCCGTAAACGAGCTCTTGGATCGCATCGCCGCCCTGGGAGTCGCTATAGACTACGATCAGATTGGGCTTAAAACCGATCTGAGAGAGATTAACTCTCCCCAGGTCACCCACCACGTTGCAGTGGTAGAGGAGCAATGCGGCGACGCTTCTCCTGTATTGAAAACTAGTCATGTCCGGATCCCCGAACCCCCCATGCCGGATTCCCGCGGAGGGACGGGTCTCGATCAAACACTGAACTTAAAGTCGGGCATCGCACTGCACTCGTTGTACAACATCCGTAATCCAAGCTTCCAAAATTGGAAACTTCTCGGCCTTCGAGCCTTGAGATGGGCAGGGTTAGGACTTAGTTCCACCCACCCGCCCGGACATATGCGATCTAACTCTAATTCGCAAGAGCCCGCCGAGACAAGACATCACTCTTGGGCGATTCCTCCTGGTTATGGACAGGATAAAGGACTGCTGAGAGGAAAACGCAATCTCAGTCTTCTGCAATAATTGCACGGACAAGGGAATCCTAAACGCCATAAGTCGCCGCGTCATTACACGCTTTGCTGACTTGGAGACCATCGTACAAAAGTACTGTGTGATGGAGAGCACCTGGAAAACCGAAAGTAAATTTTGGGATAATCCGGTCCCGAATACATCCCTAGTCCGGAACCAAAGGGTGCATCATTATCAAGCACACGGGCTGAATACCAAAAACCAAAACCCCCTAAAGGGTACGGAACCGTACTGGAGGGCTGGCTAAACGGACCCTGCAAAATTCATAGCAAAGAGGGCGCCACTCCAACTCATAGCCTTCGAGCATGTTGGATACTACGGCATGTGGCCAAAAGTGGCGAAGAGCTTCTAGCTCCAGAATCCCAGCCCAGCAACACCAGTACGGTGTTAACAGTCTTCGAGACTTTCGCATCCAATAACATGCGAAAACGAAAACTCCGCAACCTTGCCGAAGTCTACCAAGTAGCAACAATAAATCCATGGAGCGACACGGCTATTACCTTCAATGCCAGTGACGAACCTAAATTCCGAACTGCCCGGGCACCAGCCGCATTGGTCCTCAGCCCGATAATAGATGGCTTTCGCCTTACTAAGGTACTCATGGATGGCGGCAACGGACTAAACCTCATCCATGAGGAAACCCTCTGAAAAATGGAAATAGACTGGAACCGCATTGAGCGAAGCAGCACAACCTTTAGAGGAATAATCCCGGTCGGGAAGCATCTTTGCCACAGGAAAAATCACGCTGGACGTAGTGTTCGGCTCGCCGGACAATTACAGGTCCGAGGAGGTCACATTTCAAGTGGCTCCATTCAGCAGCGGATATCATGCTTTATTAGGACGAGAGGCATTAACAATTTTTCAAGCCATACCCCATTATGGGTACATGAAGCTTAAAATGCCCGGTCCCAACGGAATTATCACTCTCGCTAGTGATCCGAACATAGCACTCCAGCACCGAAAATAAGACAGCCGCACTAGCCCTCGAGGCACTATCCAAGCCCTAGCGGTGAGGAACTCACCGTGATGCGCTCCACGGTGAGCAGGGGACGATGTGATACTTGATAAAAGATCCAAGTCCACCTCTTTTAAACCAGCGGATGAAATAGTCAAATTCGAGGTCCACCCAACGGACCCCACGGAGACGGCCTCCATCGGGGCACAATTGAACCTCGATGTAGAAGCCGCCGCGAGAATTCCTTCAGAAAATTGGGACATTTTGCACGGCACCCCTCGGATATGCCGGAATCCCACGCAGATTGGCAGAACACAGCCTAAACATCCTAAAAGGATTCAAGCCAGTCAAACAGGCTCTTCGACGATTTTCCGAACCCAAAAGACAGGCAATGGGAGAAGAGCTAGCCAAGCTATTGGAAGCCGGATTCATCGAGACATCAAACACCGGATTGGCTAGCAAACTTGGTAATGGTACCAAAGAAGGACAAATCTGGCGCCTATGTGTCGATTTCAAAGACCTAAATAAGGCCTGCCCAAAGGATCCCTTCCTCTCCCCGCATCGACCAAATCATCGATGCTACCGCAGGCACGATTCATTGTGCTTCACGGACGCATACTCCGGCTATCATCAAATCAAGATGGCGAAGCGAGATCAAGCCGCAACGGCATTCATTACTCCATATGGACCATTACGCTTCAACACGATGCCCTTCGGACTTAAAAAACGCCGGCGCAACATATCGCCGCATGATTCGTATATGTCCGCTACCCGGATCGGCAAAACAAGAGAGGCATACGTGACGGCGTGAGTCGTCAAAACTAAATACGTCGAAACTCTAGTAGACGACTTGAGGCTCACATTCGGACGGCCTCAGAGCATATGACATCAAGCTGAATCCGGAAAAATGTGTTTTCGGCGTACCAGCTGGAAAGCTGCTGGGCTTCATCATATCCGGTAGAGGAATTGAAGCAAACCCAGCCAAGATCCGAGCTCTGTCACAGCTAGATATCCCAAAAGATCTCAAGCAAATGCAAAAATTGACCGGATGCGTAGCGGCTCTAAGCCGCTTTATCTCCCGTCTAGGAGAAAAGGCATTACCCCTCTATCGCCTCCTTAGGCGCACCGAACACTTCGAGTGGACGGATGCTGCCACCGCCGGACTCGAAGAAATAAAAGCCATATTGGCAACAAATCCGGTCCTGGCTGCGCCCAACCTAGGCGAACCAATGTTGTTATGCATCGCAGCTACACATCAAGTTGTAAGCGCGGTACTCGTCGTCGAACGAGAAACGGAAGGGCATAAATTCCCTCTTCAAAAACCAGTATACTACGTATCCACTGTGTTAACCCCCTGCAAGTCCCGTTACCCGCACTATCAGAAGATAGCATACGCGATGTTCATGGCATCCCGGAAGCTCCGACACTACTTTCAAGAGTGTTCGATAATAGTGGCCTCTGAAGTACCACTTAACGACATTATAAACAACCGCGACGCGACGGGCAGGATTGCAAAATGGGCCATTGAGCTCCTACCATTTGATATATCTTACAAACCTCGGCGAGCTATAAAGTCACAAGTTTTGGCTGACTTTGTCGCTGAATGGACCGAAGCCGAACTCCCTAAAGAATACGGCGCATACTCAATTGGATTATGCACTTCGACGGCTCTAAAATGTTAGCGGATGGGGCTGGCATCATATTGGCGTCCCGACCAGGAGACACGATCCAATACGTGCCGAGATAATGTACACGGACTCCAAGAATGCAGCCGAATACAAGGCCCTTTTACATGGTCTCCGGATGGCAATCTCCATGGGCATTCAACGTCTAGAGGTGCGCGGGGATTCAAACCTCGCAATATCCCAAATAAACGGAGATTTCGACGCCAAAGATCCGAAAATGGCAGCATATCGCAACGCTGTGCTCAAAATGTCAGCCCGGTTCGAAGGACTTGAATTCCATCACGTAGCCCGGGACAATAACCAAGCAGCCGACGTACTGGCACGCATTGGCGCAAAACGCGACGCTGTCCCTCCTAACATCTTCCTGGAACGGCTCTTCAAGCCATCCGTACTATGGGAAGAGGAATCCGGAACTAACAATCCGGAACAAGTCGCACCCACCGGCGATCCAGCCGATGACATAACACCTTCCGCCCACGACATAATGGCAGTAATTGCCCCGTGGGATGTAACCATTCCTCGCCTACTTGCTTAGGCAGGAGCTTTCAAGACCAAAATGAGGCCCGCTGCATTGTCCGCGATCTAAAGCCTACAAGGTCTATGAGGGAGAACTTTATAAGAAAAGCACAACCGAGTCCTTCAAAGGTGTATCTCCGAAGAGGAAGGCGGAACCTCCTGGCTGAAATTCATGTCGGACTAGGCGGACACCACGCCGCAGCTCGGGCCCTTGTAGGAAAGGCATTCCGTGCAGGATTTTATCGTCGACGGCCCAGCAGATGCTCGAGGACTTAGTCCAAAGATGCGTCGGTTGTCGCCTCTTTGCTAATCGAGCCATATGCCACCCACCGCCCTCAAAACTATACCCATTACCTGGCCGTCATGATGCAGGGCCTTGACATGGTTGGACCACTTAAAGGAGGAACCCACAAGCAAAGGTACCTATTGGTCATGGTGGATAAATTCACCAAATGGATAGAGGCCAAGCCAGTTAAAACGGCAGAGTCCGGACTAGTGATAGACTTTATATCCGGGGTAGTACACCGTTATGGTGTCCCCACAGCATCATCACCGATAACGCACGAACTTCACCGCCGACGAGGTTAAATCATGGTGCAAAAATATGGGCATCAAGCTCGATTACGCTTGATCTATCATCCTCAAACCAACGGTCAAGTGGAACGAGCAAATGGTCTAATAATGAGCGGCATCAAACCCGGACTAGTGCGGTCCCTTACGAAATCGACACGCATGCGAGTAGAGGAGCTCGACTCCGTACTCTGCGGGAGCTGCGGACAACGCCTAACCGTACTACGGATTCACACCATTTTTTATGGTATACGGCGCAGAAGCAGTTTTGCCCTGCGACATCATTCATGACTCACCTCGAGTGCGCATGTACGAAGAAAGAGAAGCCGAGTTGGATCGGCAGGACAGCTTGGACACATTGGAGGAAGAGCGCGACGTCGCCAAGGCTCGTTCCGCATTCTATCAGCAGCAGGCCCGAAGATATCAAAGCAGAGAAGTACAGGCCAAGACCTACGACGTTGGCGAACTAGTTCTACACCTGCCGGACAAGAAGAAGGACAAGCTCAAGCCCAAATGGGAAGGCCCCTTCATTATCGATCAAGTTCTGACCGGCGGAGCGTACCGTCTATGAAATGCATCGGATAACCGACTCGAGCCGAACCCATGGAACGCAGCCCGCCTCCGACGATTCTATGCCTAGCGCCGGACTAAGAGTTCGTCCCTTTCCCCCCGTCCAAATTTTTTTTTACTTCATCTGCCTTTTGTTTCTCTTTTTTCTTCTCAACCCTATTCATCCAAGCCTTAAAAGGCCTACTTGTGCAACGTTCGCGCGCAATTGATGTGCTATCCGCACTCATTATACCTGGGGGCTTCTTTACCAGAAGCTTAATTATACGGGCTTCGTGCCCAGCACATTGTCAAGCCTCCACATGTACCTTTTATTCACCATTATATGCATCGATATGACTTAAGTTTTTGCCAAGCTGGGTTGCCTGGCTCCTGTGCTTACCCCTACGTTCCCGATTGTTCGGCTAGGAGGTAAAGGGAGCACCTCTGCGATTGTTACTGCCGGGAAGGAACCCTTAACGGAACTATTCTCCCTGGAAGATGTTTCTTACTAACCATGTAATATAACATAACTAGTTGGGCACTTGTCTGATAAAGCACTGATGACCCCTACGCATGGTCTCCATGCATACCCCGGTTGTTTCATAACCACGAAGGTATTCGGACACACTCCGGACTCTAGGGTCCCGAGGTCGAAGCGAAAAGGCCGGCAAAGACAAACGATCTACAATCCGGCTAGAAGGCATTTTGTATGTCATTTTATAATACATTGTCAAATCGACTGACTGTATTCTTCCTCAATCCCGTCTAACAGGTTGTCTAATTTGCAGTCCTGTTGGGAAAATTTTGCGGCCAACTCCACTTGGCCGTATACTAAACTCACAGGGATCTCCTTCCCATCGGGCCCCACAGGTCCGACTTCGGCCATGTGGTTGGGATCCGACTTCTTGTACCGCGTCTTTACCATGGCCTAGGCCTCCCTAGCACCTTGGCGGCAGGCCGAAATCTTCCATAAATGGAAGCGCTGCCGCACTCCCCGCAGCTTCTCTGCAAGCTCCCCAAGACCCTCGGGTATGGAGAAGGCTGGCCATAACGCTTGGATGACGCCGCTCATAGCCTGCCGAACTCGTTCGATCCGGTTGCAACAATTCGAAGTTGATCACCCGTTATTACGGGCATCTCCTCCGCAGGCGACACTGTGAGCATACCTACAGATATATTACATCAAATTGACTTCCTCGCCGAACTCTTCTTTTCAAAGGAGTTCGCTCAAGCACTTACTATATATGCCGCGACGAAGCCGTTGATTCTCCTTAACGAGCCCGACAAATCGCCCGAACGCCTTTCAGCTCTTCTCCAAGCTGGGCATGGGCATCCTGGAGCTTGTTCCTTTTATGCTGCACCTTATGCAGCACCCTCTCGCCGGCCTTTAGTTGGCGCAGAAGTTCCTGCCTGTCCGGATCTTGTCCGGCAGCACCTGCAATGTCGCTTTTTAGACTTGCGCAACGGCCAAATGCTACTTATCTTTCTAAAAATTATGCGTTACCAGGAGAGGTCCTTGCGTTTCCTCCTGCGCCAGAAAATGCGGCCTCCAGTTGGGCCTTGCACTCTTGCAACTCCTGAGACATTCGGGTATTCTTCTCGGTAAGATCCTGCATTTCATATGATCCTTAAATCAGTTAATATAACTACTTTAAGTCTCGGGGGCTACTGGCATATATAATTATCAAATTCTCTTACCCGTATGTCTTTTACATACTGCTCCGTGGCTCTGGTAAAACTATCTTGAGCAGCACGAAGATGCGCGTCCCCCGTGTTAAAGGCATTCAACGCCTCGGGGGAGAAGCACGCGTCACGAAATACTGTCCAGCGGCGCCTGTGATTCAGGGCACTCTCCACCTCAGACTTAGTGGCGGACAGTCTTTCAGCATCCTCCGTCGGAGGAACGTCCGGCTCGCGCCTTGCGCTCGCCTCCCCCTCCTAACCAGGTGCGGGAGCCCGGCTGGTAGAAGTTGGATTGACAACTTTCACGCCTGCAGTTCGGCGGATGCTTTTTTCCCTATAAAAATCATGAGCACTCAAACGCTTCCTAGGAACGTTGCTCTAAATACTGAATTGTGAGCTATACCTTTGCGGCGACGTTTCAGTCCGCGCCGCGCTCCTCTTCCGCCCTCTTGGTCGGCGGCCTGTTGGTCAGCCACCGCAGCTCGGCTTCTCGCCCTAGGGGTGCCTCCTGCACAGTGCCATCATATACGGTGGTCAGAAATAAGCAAGGAAGGAATGACGGTGTCAAGGCTTCGGCCGCAATCACCTGGGAAGCCGGATATAGTCCAGGATAGTCGGCCGTTATGGCGACTAAAACGTTGTCCATACTAAGCTGGTGGAACACCCCGTCGATTAGCTCCACCTTTATGTCCGGATCCTCTTCGGAGGTCGGATCCCGGGATCTCTCTGGATCCTCAGGCTGCGGAGCCGGACTCAGCATTCCCTCCACAGTCCGGCGCAGTTCCAGCGTCGAAAGAAGAACACAATGTAAGGAACTTAAGTTTCAAAAGGCACGGGTCGGACACGCTGAGTGTTCGCTTACCCAGGGCCGGGGATTGTTCATGGAAAACCCATTTAACGGGTTCGTCCGAAGGAAATCCTCCTTCTCCCCCTTATACAGGCCGGACAAGATCGTCACCAGATCTTCGGCCGATTCCGGCCCTTTGTGGCCATGACGGGTGGCATCGTCCTCCCCGTTGAAGTCCCACATGGGGTGGCCTCATTGTAGTGGCTGCACCCCAGTAATGCATGTTGCCATGACTCCAATCATGGTCAACCGGGCATGGGCCAAGAACCTTATTCGCCCATCGGATAATGGACGCTCTTGTCTTCCTCCGATCGGGGCTCATGGCGCCAACTAAGGCGTTTCTTCAGAGGAGCATTACTGAACTCCGGGAGGCCGATCCGAACAGGGTCCGGCAGCGGAGCGTCTTCTATATAAAACCATTCCGAAGGCCAGTCTTCGGGCGCCTTCTTAGGGGTTCCGGATAGGTATCCGGTCCCGGCAATGCGCCATATTTCGGCGCCACCCACTTGATATATGGACCCCTCGTGAGAGCGGGGTACAAGGCAAAACAACCTCTTCCACAGCGCGAAGTGGGGCTCGATGCCCAGGAAAAGCTCAAGAAGAGCTATGTAACCCGCAATATGCGAGGATTGAGGCGGGCGTGAGGTGATGGAGCTGAGTCCGTAGAACTCCGAGGAGCCCGCGGAGGAACGGACGTCTGAAATCCGAGCCCCCTTATCAGATAGGGGACGAAGCATACCCGCTCCCCTTGGTTGGGATTAGGGGTAACCTCCGCTTGCTTCCCACCTTTATAGGTGGCAAGCCCGGCTCGAACCGGAACCATGAAGGCTGGAGGGAGATATCCCCCCATTTGGAGCTTCACCCATTTCGTTGTGCGAAATGTAGCATCTCCTCCAATCTCCGGCAAAGGGCCGAGCGCGAGAAGAGGAGCCGCGTTGACGGTCCATGATGGAATGGATTCTTGGTCGAAAGCGCTCCGATGAGTATTTGCGAGAGGAAGATGGTGATTTGGATCTGGATTCTTGCCTCCCTTATAGGCAGATTGTTCGCACAACTAGGGGGTAAAACATAAAAGAAACCCTGGCTTTTCACATTCGCACGACGCGTGGAAGAAGGCCATTATTGGGCGTGGAAGCCGAGATGCTCAACATTGATGAGGAAGCCGGACCTTTGTTCGGCGGTACATGGAACTTAAAGGAGAACCCGCCTTGCAACGCCAAGACTACACGCATCTTTGGACTTATCGTCATTGAAGCCTGGTTCGGGGCTACCGAGGAGTCCCGGATTAGGGGTGTCCGGAGAGCCGGACTACCATCATCGGCGGACTATCATTTGCGGACTATCATCATCGACCGGACTCCAAGACTATGAAGATACAAGATTGAAGACTTCACCCGTGTCCGGATGGGACTTTCCTTGGCGTGGAAGGCAAGCTTGGCGTCTGGATATGTAGATCTCCTACCATTGTAACCGACTCTATGTAACCCTAGCCCTCTCCGGTGTCTATATAAACCGGATGGCTTTAGTCCGTGGGACTACAATCACAACAACCCTTACAATCATACCATAGGCTAGCTTCTAGGGTTTAGCCTCCTTGATCTCGTGGTAGATCCACTCTTCTAAACATCCACAATATCAATATCAATCAAGCAGACGTAGGGTTTTACCTCCATCAAGAGGGCCCGAACCTGGGTAAACATCGTGTCCCTTGTCTCCTGTTACCATCCGCCTAGACACACAGTTCGGGACCCCCTACCCGAGATCCGCCGGTTTTGACACCGACACCGGGCAAAACGGATACACCCTTACGAGGCATCCGACCATAACCCGTCGGCAAGAAAGACAAACCCTTTACGGGATACAAGTCCGTTCTTGACGAACTCCTCGACAAACCCTGTCCGATACATGCGACGCCGAGCACTGACTCAACTCACAGTCGTCGAGCATGTTGGGTACTCCGGCAGGTAGCTAAAAGTGGGGAGGCCATCCTCACCACCGCCACTCCAGAGAAGCATTCTCCGAAGGATGACGATTTTAACGTCATTACGGTCTTCAAGACTTTCTCTTCAAATAACCAGCGTAAGAGGGCACTTCGCGACCTCGCCGAAGTCCACCAAGTAACCGTAGTGAGCCCATGGAACGATGCGGCAATAACCTTCACCGCCGACGATGAACCAAGGGCCCGATCAGTCCGAGCACCCGCCGCCTTAGTACTAAACCCCATTGTGGACGGCTTTCGACTTACCAAAGTGCTCATGGAAGGGGGTCATGGGCTTAACCTCATCTACGAGGACACGCTCGACAAAATGCAAATTGATAGAACACACATCGAGTAAAGCAGTAGCACCTTTCGAGGCATCATCCCCAGTCGAGAAGCACGATGTTTGGGGAGAATTAAACTTGACGTAGTATTCGGCACGCCTGAAAATTACAGGTCGGAGGAGTTGCTCTTTCACATTGTTCCCTTCAATAGCGGATATCACGCCCTTCTAAGGCGGGACGCTTTTTACGCTTCCAAGCCGTACCCCATTATGGGTACATGAAGCTTAAAATGCCAGGGCCCAATAGAATAATCATAGTTACGAGTGATCCGGATAAAGCACTCCATCCTTGGCCCTAGAGGCACTATTCGAAGCCTTCGCGGCCGGAGAACTAACCACCCTACGATCCACGGTGGACAAGGATGATGTGATTCTCGATAAGAGACCTAAATCCACCTCTTTCAAGCCAGCAGATGAAATTGCTAAATTTCAAATGCACCCGACGGACCCTAATAAAACAGCATCCATCGGAGCACAGCTGGATCCGACGGTAGACGCCGTCTTACGCGCGTTCCTATGAGAAAATTGGGATATCTTTGCCTGGCACCCTTCGGACATGCCCGGGATCCCACGCAGACTCGCCGAACATAGTCTCAATATAATCAAAGGGTTCAAACCAGTCAAGCAAATGTTGTGGCGATTTTCTGAACCCAAACGACAAGCTATGGGGTAGGAGCTAGCCAAACTACTCGAGGCCGGGTTCATCAGAGAAATCAAACACCCAGATTAGCTAGCCAACTTGGTCATGGTGCCGAAAAAGGATAAATCTTGGCGCCTTTGTGTCGATTTCAAAGACCTCAATAAGGCTTGCCCTAAAGACCCTTTCTTGTTGCCCCGCATTGACTAGGTTATTGATGCGACCGCAGGACACGACTCATTGTGTTTCCTCGACGCTTACTCTAGATACCATCAGATTAAAATGAAGGAGTCAGACTAGGCCGCAACGGAGCTCATCACCCCGTACGGGCCTTTTTGTATCAACACTATGCCTTTTGGGCTTAAAAACGCTGGTGCCACTTACCAACGCATGACTCAAACATCCTTGGAAAAACAAATCGGCATGATAGTTGAAGCATATGTGGACGATTGATGTCGCTTGAAGCTACGTTGGTATTTCCCCAAAGAGGAAGGGATGATGCAGCACCGCGGCGGTAGGTATTTCCCTCAGATATGAAACCAAGGTTATCGAACCAGTAGGAGAACCAAGCAACACTACAAAAAAAGACACTTCCTTGATGATACGTGTTTGTCACAGTAGGTCACGTTTTCCGTCATGCATGTACATCCATGACAATTTTATGACAGAATCAAGATAGTCATACCTGTGCTATCGTAGAAGTGTTCCATGACATTACCAAAATTATCATCACGGAAGTGTCCACTTCCATGACGATAAATCGTGCGTCATAGAAGTGCTTTCGTTAAGGGTGACCAACACGTGGCATCGACCGTAACGGGTCGCCGTTAAGCTATCGGGTCCGGTTTTGGATCTGATCACCCATTAACAGCCGGGCCAATGGGGATTTTCCACTTGTAAAATTCTCATTGGCCGGAGGAAACACGTGTTGGCTCAACGTTCGGACAGATGTCATCCACTCATTGGACAGGAGGCGCCTATGATGGGTTGACATGTGGCACGGCCCAACAGAGGCCCATTCCGGTGAAAAGGCCGGCCCAGCTAAAGGCCTACCATGTTTTTTCAGACACTAGTGAGCTGGCCCGTTAACAGCCTGCCATGTTTTGGTTCAAATTGAGGCCCATACCAGATTAGGCCCGTTCACAGCCTGCCGCGTTTTGGGCCAAATTACGGCCCATATCGGATCAGGCCCGTTAACAGGCCACTGTTCTTTTGGGCCCATACTAAGACAGGTTTGTATTTCAGCCTGTTAGATGCCCGTTTACCATTTCAGCCCGATAATAGTTTTGGCCTGCTAGCGGCCCATGGTGCATCTGGGACGTTGTCGGCCCGGTTTAACTTTAGGCCATTTAACGGCCCATGCAGAAACTGGGCTATTTCTTGTCCGAAGTATCTTTAGGCCTCCTAACGACCCGTAGTCTTCATGGATAAATTTCAGCCCAACTGGCCTATCGGCCTGTTAATGGCCCGTGTAACAGTTGGGCCTAATTACAGCCCGCGTTGAATCTGGCCTGCTTACAAGCCATCTGATAATGGCCCGTGACACTTTTAGGCCTATGGCCCGCGTAGAAGCCGGTCTGCTTAAAGCCCACAATTTTATTGGGCCAAACAGGCCCGAGATATATTTTGGCATGTTAACTGCTCGTCCTATTTGGGCCAAACATGGGCCTTAGGCAATTTCGGCCTGTATTGGCCCGTGATTTTTTTGCCTCAACGCTAGCGCAATCTAGGTTTTAGCCTGTTAAAAGCCCATGGCATTCTCTAGCCCAGCTGGACAGAACTTTACTTGGACTGTTAAAGGCGGGAAACAACTATAGGTTTAGACCTGCTAATGGCTCAAGATGATTATAGGCCTAGGTTTTGGCCCATATGAGTAACGGGCCAGCCTGAAGACCGACAACACTGAGATCCACTGAACCTTCCGGCCTAAATTACAACATATCGACCAAGAATAAACCTAGACTATACAACAGAGAAATTACATCATATTACATCCCCTCGGCATCAAAGTTCGGCGCCAGTGATAATAAAGGGCAACCAGACGATGAGATTACGAAATGGGAAGGTCGCCACTAGTGGAAGTTAACAAAGTGACAAAATAATAGATGTAACCGACAAAGACTTCAACACAGTTCAAGAAAGGTTAGCCCGGCCCAGGAGCTGTAGCGCAAGCAGCTTAGCAACCTGACGAGACTGCGCTTCTTTGGCGCTCATGTCCACCAACTTAAGCTGCATAGCATCAATAAACGCCATGTACTTACGATTAATCTTGCATAGAGATTGGAGCTCCAGTCGTATTTGAGCGGAAGCATGTATTTCTGCTTTGAATTTCAGACTGAAGAAGTCGAACAGATTCAGGCGGCGACTTCATCGAGCTTGTGTCACTAAGTAAGTTTGACACTACATCAAGATGTGACTTCGTGGTTGTATCCCTACCCTCAATATGTGTTGCCTTCTCCTCTGGAATATGTGTTAGAGGGACAAACAATGGGTTCGTCTCACTATCATTGTGGCAGTTCTTCCTAGCAGCAGTGTTGTCACCTTGAAAGAGAAACAAGTAGATAGATAACAAGTTTTGCACGTATAAGCATCAGTTGTCAATTCATCACATTTCTTTGTCAGAAATAAAGAGACGCGGTTTAAAATAGCATTAACATAATAGCCATTGTTCATAGTTAAGATGACAGGAAATGGCATTGTGCAGGAGCGGCCAGCTTCACCAGACCATTGGATTACAGATCAAGAACACAAGCATAGATGTAGTTCTAAACAATGTATAAGCATGAATGGTGAGTGCACTGGCAATTTATACCATTTCAGATTGGTAAATAAAGAGACATGATTTAAATAACATTAATATAATATTGCATTGTTCATAGTTGAGACATAGTAGGATATGACATTGTGTTGTTGTTGGTAGTCTCATCACACCACTGGATTACAAATCAAGAACACAAGCATACACATAGTGCTAAAGAAGATAACTTGCTATGTTTAGTTTAATTTACATGGTACGAATAAGGAACTAGATTGTACAACTAAAGACTGAAATTGAGAAGAACAAACTTATGTTTATGTACTTCTACTTTATAAACTTTGAACAAGCAATTTGATGCGCATTTACAAAAATAAACCGCATTTGCACTCATAGCTATCCAAATATAAACAACAAAGTTTGAAGGCTCGAGGAGGACAAACTTACATTAGTAGTGAAGACAGGCTCTATAAAGGCCTTGTCCATGTTGATGGGGGGGGGGGGGGCAATTCAAGAAGTTTACCGCACACTCTTCTTCAAGAGTATTGCCTTTATTCTATATTTTGTCAAGAGTAAATATAGATGTGAAAATATAGGAACAAATGGCGATATTTAACTTAAGATGCAGAGTACAAATGTAAATACAACATACACAGTGTATAGGCAATCGACAAGAGCAATGCGGAGCTAAACTTCTTCAGTAACATTGGTTTTATTCAATATTTTGGCAAGAGTAAATGTAGATCGTATGTGTAGAAAAATGAAGGACAAGGGAAAATAAGCTGCAAAGTGTACATGAAGAACTAGTGACAAATATAAGTACAAAGGATGAAGGACAACGGATACTTACAAGAACAATGCGTAACTAAATTTCTTCATAGGCATTGGGTTTATTCTACATTAATTTAAGCATTAATATAGATCTGATAATTTGGAGCGAACAGTGGATAAGCAAGCTATAATGCACAATGATGTCACATAATCCACCAGATATGAATGTGAGGGAAACGATATGACAATAGGTACTCACAAGAGCAAAGCAGCGACCAGCATAGTTGCGATATCCTAGGTTTTGCGGCGCTGGCTCGATCGCCAATATACGTCAGGTGCTATGTGATCTCTCCGGTAGCACCACCTTTTTAAAGGACTTTGCTTGTACTCCTTCAGGTTCTGCAATCACCCTCTTCCTTTTGGATGTCTGAAACACAAGAACAACATTTGAATGAAAAAACATGGTATGAGGACAAATGGAATAGGTGTTGATAATGGATGGGCATGGCATCTTCACATATATCATGAGTAAACTAAGCAGATGGTGGTGCAACGGAGCAAAAGAAATGCAAGACACCTTGTGCAAGATATGTGCAACCAATAAAACCTTGTCAAATTAGAACATGCACCTTATTGGGTGAACATGATAGGCCATCTGCCTTTGACTCCTTGAGCTCAGAATAGTCATTAGGATCATATTCTGAATATGAATCTATAGGTCGGGAGCATGTGGGTTTCATTGCATCCACAATGGACCTCAATCCCTTGATGCCAAGTTTGTTACCCATTGAAGTATTCTGCAATATTCTTCTGATGTGCGCATTCTTATATTCATTATGATTATGTACAATATTTGTAAAGCATGAAAATACAAATAGTAGTGAGATTATCTTTGTAATGCAGAGGATATTGTAATATAATATAGGCTCCCTGCAAACCCTTGTGTGCCGTCACTGGATTCAGATGAGAGAGCCCATGTGTGTTGTAATATGATGAGTAGATTAATATAATCTGGCACAACTACACAAAAAAATAAGCCCCCTGTTGGGGGCCCCAGATGTAAGGATAGTTGGCAGACGATAGGTTCATAATATACCGTATAGAAAGTTTATTGCCAAACCATGATAACAAGAGTGCAGAGCCAGTAGGCAGATCGTAGTGTAGATAATAGGGGTACACCATAACCACCATAAATAAATCGGGAAAGAGGAACTGGCTAGAAAACATAGGGTTTTGCCGCTACTAATATGCAGCCTATCGATCACCTACATGCCAGCTCTATTCATCTGAAGGCGCACAACTGTTACTATCAGTTTAGTCTATCAAAGACCGCGTGGCTCCCACCATTTCCGGGGTCTTATGGCAGACCAACTCGAAGTGCGAAATCATTTAGCAAAACCATCCCAATATAGGTGTCGACTGCAGATGTCCCTGCTCCCCTTCCTGACAAGGAACATACTGTGCTTACTAAAGAAGAACAGAAGAGGAACATGTTAAAGAACAGAAGAGGAAGCATATTCTGCATGCTTGCATGCAAGTCGTGTGACTCTTGTCATTTGGGTCAGTCGACCATTTCAGGCTGTTGGATGAAGATCCTACATCTCCTAACCCTTCTTCTTCCTTGTCTCTGATTCTTCCCATCTGAGAACCTTTGCAGACGGGCCGGCCCGAACCACCGCCCCACGGCTGTGTTCCTCCGCCACCCCCACCCCCACCCCGCCCCCACCAGCTGAGTTTTCTTCGTTCGTGAGGCCCCACCACCGCCCCCACAACCACCGTCCCCACCCGAGCCCCTTCCTTCGCACAGGCGAACTCCGGCTAGCTCTCAAAAATCGACTGACCCAATTTTGAAATTTAGTCTACTCTCATTTAACTAGTGTGGAATATAAAAGGGGAAAACCATAAGCATTGCGAGTATAGTGTTGTGCGTGCCATGGCGGATCTGAAGGTGCTAACCGGACAAAGGCAACTTCACAACCAATGTTTGCTTTCAACTAGCAAGTAAGTGATGGACAAGAAATCAGAGTAAAGTAGTGGCGATCTATTTTCTTGCTGCGATAAATAAGTTGAGCAGATGCGAAAGAGTGCCGCTGATGGGGAACGTAGTAATTTCAAAAAATTTCCTACGCTCACGCAAGATCATGGTGATGGCATAGCAACAAGAGGGGAGAGTATTGTCCACGTACCCTCGTAGACCGTAAGCGGAAGCGTTATGACAACGCGGTTGATGTAGTCGTCGTCTTCACGATCCGACCGATCCAAGTACCGAACGTCGGCACCTCCGAGTTCAGCACACGTTCAGCTCGATGGCGATCTCCGGGCTCCGATCCAGCAAAGCGTCGGGGATGAGTTCTGTCAGCACGACGGCGTGGTGACGATGATGATGCTCTACCGGCGCAGGGCTTCGCCTAAGCTCCGCGACGATATGACCGAGGTGGAATATGGTGGAGGGGGGCACCGCACACGGCTAAGGAACGATCCGTAGATCAACTCGTGTCTCCTGGGGTGCCCCTCTGCCCCCGTATATAAAGGAGGGAGGGGGAGGTGCGGCCGGCCCTCTTGGGGTGCGCTTGGAGGAGTCCTACTCCCACCGGGAGTAGGACTCCCCCCTCTTGCCTTGTTGGAGAAGGAAAGGGGAAGGGGGAAAGAGGAAAGGGGGGCGCCGCCCCCCCCTTCCTTGTCCTATTCGGACTAGGGGGGAGGGGCACGCGGCCTGCCCTGGCCGCCCTCCTCTTTTCCCTCATGGCCCACTAAGGCCCATTATCCCCGGAGGGTTCCGTAACCCGGTGTTCAGAAAATCGATTTCACCGGAACCATTCCGATATCCAAATATAGGCTTCCAATATATCAATATTTATGTCTCGACCATTTCGAGACTCCTCGTCATGTCCGTGATCACATCCGGGACTCGAACAAACTTCGTACATCAAAACTTGTAAACTCATAATAAAAGCTGTCATCGTAACGTTAAGCGTGCGGACCCTACGGGTTCGAGAACTATGTAGACATGACCTAGAACTATTCTCGGTCAATAACCAATAGCGGAACCTAGATGCCCATATTGGTTCCTACATATTCTACGAAGATCTTTATCGGTCAAACCGCATAACGACATACGTTGTTCCCTTTGTCATCGGTATGTTACTTGCCCGAGATTCGATCGTCGGTATCCAATACCTAGTTCAATCTCGTTACTGGCAAGTCTCTTTACTCGTTCCGTAATACATCATCTCGCAACTAACTTATTAGTTGCAATGCTTGCAAGGCTTATGTGATGTGTATTTACCGAGAAGGCCTAGAGATACCTCTCCGACAATCGGAGTGACAAAACCTAATCTCGAAATACGCCAACCCAACATGTACCTTTGGAGACACCTGTAGTACTCCTTTATAATCACCCGATTACGTTGTGACGTTTGGTAGCATCCAAAGTGTTCCTCGTGTAAACGGAGTTGCATAATCTCATAGTTATCGGAACATGTATAAGTCATGAAGAAAGCAATAGCAATATACTAAACGATCAAGTGCTAGGCTAACGGAATGGGTCATGTCAATCACATCATTCTCCTAATGATGTGATCCCATTAATCAAATAACAACACATGTCTATGGTTAGGAAACATAACCATCTTTGATTAATGAGCTAGTCTAGTAGAGGCATACTAGTGACTATATGTTTGTCTATGTATTCACACATGTATCATGTTTCGGTTAATACAATTCTAGCATGAATAATAAACATTTATCATGATATGAGGAAATAAATAATAACTTTATTATTGCCTCTAGGGCATATTTCCTTCAGTCTCCCACTTGCACTAGAGTCAATAATCTAGATTACACAAGAATGATTCTAACACCCATGGAGTCTTGGTGCTGATCATGTTTTGCTCGAGGAAGAGGCTTAGTCAACGGGTCTCGCAATATTCAGATCCGTATGTATCTTGCAAATCTCTATGTCTCCCACCTGGACTTGGTCCCGAATGGAATTGAAGCGTCTCTTGATATGCTTGGTCCTCTTGTGAAATCTGGATTCCTTTGCCAAGGCAATTGCACCAGTATTGTCACAGAAGATCTTCATTGGTCCCGATGCACTAGGTATGACACCTAGATCGGAAATGAACTCTTTCATCCAGACTCCTTCATTTGCTGCTTCGAAGCAGCTATGTACTCCGCTTCACATGTAGATCCCGCCACGACGCTTTGTTTAGAACTGCACCAACCGACAGCTCCACCGCTTAATAAAAACACGATACGGTTTGCAATTTAGAATCGTCTGATCGTTGTCAAAGCTTGCATCGACGTAACCATTTACGACTAGCTCTTTGTCACCTCCATATACGAAACATATCCTTAGTCCTTTTCGGGTATTTCAGATGTTCTTGACGCTGTCGATGATCCACTCTGGATTACTTTGGTACCTTTCCGCCAAGCTTATTGCTAAGCATACGTCAGTCCGGTACACAAGATTGCATACATGATAGAGCCTATGGCTGAAGCATAGGGAACATCTTTCATTTTCTCTCTATCTTCTCGCCTGCGGGCATTGAGTCCGACTCAATTTCACACCTTGTAATACGTAAAAAACCTTTCTTTGCTCGATCCATTTTGAATTTTTTCAAAACTTTATCAAGGTATGTGCTTTGTGAAAGTCCAATTAAGCGTCTTGATCTATCTCTATAGATCTTGATGCCCAATATGTAAGCAGCTTCACCGAGGTCTTTCATTGAAAAACTTTTATTCAAGTATCCTTTTATGCTATCCAGAAATTCTATATTATTTCCAATTAATAATATGTCGTCCACATATAATATCGTAAATGCTACAGAGCTCCCACTCACTTTCTTGTAAATCAAAGGCTTCTCCAAAAGTCTCAGATAAAACCATATGCTTTGATCACACTATCAAAGCGTTTATTCCAACTCCGAGAGGCTTGCACTGCACCATAAATTGATCATTTGGAGCTTGCACACTTTGTTAGCACCTTTTGGATCAACAAAACCTTCTCGTTGCATCATATACAACTCTTCTTCTAGAAATCCATTCAAGAATGCAGTTTTTACATCCATTTGCCAAATTTCATAATCATAAAATGCAGCAATTGCTAACATGATTCGGACAGACTTAAGCATCGCTACGGGTGAGAAAGTCTCATCGTAGTCAACTCCTTGAACTTGTCGAAAACCTTTCGCAACAAGTCGAGCTTTATAGACAGTTACATTACCATCGGCGTCGGTCTTCTTCTTAAAGATCCATTTATTCTCAATGGCTTGCCAATCATCGGGCAAGTCAACCAAAGTCCATACTTTGTTCTCATACATAGATCCCATCTCAGATTTCATGGCTTCCAGCCATTTTATGAATCTGGGCTCACCATCGCTTCTTCATAGTTTGTAGGTTCACCATGGTCAAGTAACATGACTTCCGAATAGGATTACCGTACCACTCAGTGCGGATCTTACTCTAGTTGACCTCGTGGTTCAAGAGAAACTTGATCTGAAGTTTCATGATCATCATCATTAACTTCCTCACTAATTGGTGTAGGTGTCACAGAACCGATTTACGTGATGAACCATTTTCCAATAAGGGAGCTGGTACTGCTACCTCATCAAGTTCTACTTTTCTCCCACTCACTTCTTTCGAGAGAAACTCCTTCTCTAGAAAGGATCCATTCTTAGCAACGAATGTCTTGCCTTCGGATCTGTGATAGAAGGTGTACCCAACTGTTTCCTTTGGGTATCCTATGAAGACACATTTTTCCGATTTGGGTTCAAGCTTATCAGGTTGAAGTTTTTTCACGTAAGCATCGCAGCCCCAAACTTTCAGAAACGACAACTTTGGTTTCTTGCCAAACCATAGTTCATAAGGAGTCGTCTTAACGGATTTTGATGGTGCCCTATTTAACGTGAATGCGGCCGTCTCTAAAGCATAACCCCAAAACGATAGCGATAAATCGGTAAGAGACATCATAGATCGCACCATATCTAGTAAAGTACGATTACGACGTTCGGACACACCATTACGCTGTGGTGTTCCAGGTGGCGTTAGTTGCGAATCTATTCCACATTGTTTCAAATGTAGACCAAACTCGTTACTCAAATATTCTCCTCCACGATCAGATCGTAGAAATTTTATTTTCTTGTTACGATGATTTTCAACTTCACTCTGAAATTCTTTGAACTTTTCAAATGTTTCAGATTTATGCTTCATTAAGAAGATATACCCATATCTACTTAAATCATCTGTGAAGGTGAGAAAATAACGATATCCGCCACGAGCTTCAACATTCATCGGACCACATACATCTGTATGTATGATTTCCAACAAATCTGTTGCTCTCTCCATAGAACCGAGAACGGTGTTTTAGTCATCTTGACTATGAGGCAAGGTTCTCAATTACCAAGTGATTAATAATCAAGTGATTCCAAAAGTCCATCAGTATGTAGTTTATTCATGCTCTTTACACCGATATGACCTAAACGGCATTGCCACAAATAAGTTGCACTATCATTATTAACTCTACATATTTTGGCTTCGAAATTATGAATATGTGTATTACTACTATCGAGATTTAATAAAAATAGACCACTCTTCAAGGGTGCATGACCATAAAAGATATTACTCATATAAATAGAACAACCATTATTCTCGATTTAAATGAATAACCGTCTCGCATCAAACAAGATCCAGATATAATGTTCATGCTTAACGCTAGCACCAAATAACAATTATTTAGGTCTAAAACTAATCCCGAAGGTAGATGTAGAGGTAGCGTGCCGACCGCGATCACATCGACTTTGGAACCGTTTCGCACGCACATCGTCACCTCGTCCTTTGACAGTGCTCGCTTATTCCGTAGTCCCTGTTTTGAGTTGCAAATATTAGCAATGCACCCGATTATCAAATACCCAGTGCTACTACGAGCTCTAGTAAGGTACACATCAATAACATGTATATCACATATACCTTTGTTCACTTTGCCATCCTTCTTATCCGCCAAATACTTGGGGCAGTTCCGCTTCCAAAGGACCAGTTTGCTTGCAGTAGAAACACTCAGTTTCAGGCTTAGGTCCAGACTTGGGTTTCTTCTCTTGAGCAGCAACTTTCTTGCTGTTCTTTTTGAAGTTCCCCTTCTTCTTCCCTTTGCCCTTTTTCTTGAAACTAGTGGTCTTGTTGACCATCAACACTTGATGCTCTTTCTTGATTTCTACCTCCGCAGCTTTTAGCATTGCGAAGAGCTCGGAATTGTTTTGTTCATCCCTTGCATATTATAGTTCATCACGAAGCTCTTGTAGCTTGGTGGCGATGATTGGAGAATTCTGTTAATGACACTATCATCCGGAAGATTAACTCCCAGTTGAATCAAGTGATTATTATACCCAGACATTTTGAGTATATGCTCACTGACAGAACTATTCTCCTCCATCTTGCAGCTATAGAACTCATTGGAGACTTCATATCTCTCAATCCGGGCATTTGCTTGAAATATTAACTTCAACTCTTGGAACATCTCATATGCTCCATGACGTTCAAAACGTCGTTGATGACCCGGTTCTAAGCCGTAAAGCATGGCACACTGAACTATAGAGTAGTCATCGACTTTGCTCGCCAGACGTTCACAACTTCTCGGTGTTGCTCCTCAAAGGCACTGGCACCCAGCGGTGCTTCCGGGGCGTAATTCTTCTGTGCAGCAATGAGGATAATCCTCAAATTACGGACCCAGTCCGTGTAATTGCTACCATCATCTTTCAACTTTGCTTTCTCAAGGAACGCATTAAAATTCAACGGAACAACAAAGACGAGCCATCTATCTACAGTAAACATAGACAAGCAAAATACTATCGGTACTAAGTTCATGATAAATTTAAGTTCAATTAATCATATTACTTAAGAACTCCCACTTAGATAGACATCTCTCTAGTCATCTAAGTGATTACGTGATCCAAATCAACTAAACCATAACCGATCATCACGTGAGATGGAGTAGTTTTCAATGGTGAACATCACTATGTTGATCATATCTACTATATGATTCACGCCGACCTTTCGGTCTCCGTGTTACGAGGCCATATCTGCATATGCTAGGCTCGTCAAGTTTAACTCGAGTATTCTGCGTGTGCAAAACTGGCTTGCACCCGTTGTAGATGGACGTAGATCTTATCACACCCGATCATCACGTGGTGTCTGGGCACGACGAACTTTGGCAACGGTGCATACTCAGGGAGAACACGTCTTGATAATTTTTTAGTGAGAGATCATCTTAAAATGCTACCGTCAATCAAAGCAAGATAAGATGCATAAAGGATAAACATCACATGCAATCAATATAAGTGATATGATATGGCCATCATCATCTTGTGCTTGTGATCTCCATCTCCGAAGCACCGTCGTGATCACCATCGCCACCGGTGCGACACCTTGATCTCCATCGTAGCATCGTTGTCGTCTCGCCAACTATTGCTTCTCGACTATCGCTACCGCTTAGTGATAAAGTAAAGCAATTACATGGCTTTTGCATTTCATACAATAAGCGACAACCATATGGATCCCGCCATTGCCGATAACTTCGGTTACAAAACATGATCATCTCATACAATAAAATATAGCATCACGTCTTGACCATATCACATCACAACATGCCCGCAAAAACAAGTTAGACGTCCTCTACTTTGTTGTTGCAAATTTTACGTGGCTGCTACGGGCTGAGCAAGAACCGTTCTTACCTACGCATCAAAACCACAACGATAGTTTGTCAAGTTGGTGCTGTTTTAACCTTCGCAAGGACCGGGCGTAGCCACACTCAGTTCAAATAAAGTGAGAGAGACAGACACCCGCCAGTCACCTTTAAGCACGAGTGCTCGCAACGGTGAAACCAGTCTCGCGTGGCGTCTGTGAAATGTCGGTCCGGGCCGCTTCATCTCACAATACCGCTGAACCAAAGTATGGCATGCTGGTAAGCAGTATGACTTATATCGCCCACAACTCACTAGTGTTCTACTCGTGCATATAACATCAACGCATAAAACCAGGCTCGAATGCCACTGATGGGGAACGTAGTAATTTCAAAAAATTTCCTACGCTCATGCAAGATCATGGTGATGGCATAGCAACGAGAGGGGAGAGTATTGTCCACGTACCCTCGTAGACCGTAAGCGGAAGCGTTATGACAACACGGTTGATGTAGTCGTAAGTCTTCACGATCCGACCGATCCAAGTACCGAACGTACGGCACCTCCGAGTTCAGCACACGTTCAGCTCGATGACGATCTCCGGGCTCCGATCCAGCAAAGCGTCGGGGATGAGTTCCGTCAGCACGACGGCGTGGTGACGATGATGATGCTCTACCGGCGCAGGGCTTCGCCTAAGCTCATGACGATATGACCGAGGTGGAATATGGTGGAGGGGCACCGCACGGCTAAGGAACGATCCGTAGATCAACTTGTGTCTCTGGGGTGCCCCTCTGCCCCGTGATATAAAGGAGGGAGGGGAGGTGCGGCCGGCCCTCATGGTGCGCTGGAGGAGTCCTACTCCCACCGGAGTAGGACTCCCCCTCTGCCTTGTTGGAGAAGGAAAGGGGAGGGAAAGAGGAAGGGGGAGGCGGCGCGGCCTGCCTGGCCGGCCCTCCTCTTTTCCCTCATGGCCCACTAAGGCCCATTATCCCCGGAGGGTTCCGTAACCGGTGTTCCTAAGAAAATCCCGATTTCACCCGGAACCATTCTGATATCCAAATATAGGCTTCCAATATATCAATCTTTATGTCTCGACCATTTCGAGACTCCTCGTCATGTCCATGATCACATCCGGGACACTGAACAAACTTCGGTACATCAAAACTTGTAAACTCATAATAAAACTGTCATCGTAATGTTAAGCGTGCGGACCCTACGGGTTCGAGAACTATGTAGACATGACCTAGAACTATTCTCGGTCAATAACCAATAGAGGAACCTGGATGCCCATATTGGTTCCTACATATTCTATGAAGATCTTTATCGGTCAAACCGCATAACGACATACGTTGTTCCCTTTGTCATCGGTATGTTACTTGCCCGAGATTCGATCGTCGGTATCCAATACCTAGTTCAATCTCGTTACCGGCAAGTCTCTTTACTCGTTCCGTAATAAATCATCTCGCAACTAACTTATTAGTTGCAATGCTTGCAAGGCTTATGTGATGTGTATTTACCGAGAAGGCCTAGAGATACCTCTCCGACAATCGGAGTGACAAAACCTAATCTCGAAATACGCCAACCCAACATGTACCTTTGGAGACACCTGTAGTACTCCTTTATAATCACCCAGTTACGTTGTGACGTTTGGTAGCACCCAAAGTGTTCCTCCGGTAAACGGGAGTTGCATAATCTCATAGTTATTGGAACATGTATAAGTCATGAAGCTAAACGATCAAGTGCTAGGCTAACGGAATGGGTCATGTCAATCACATCATTCTCCTAATGATGTGATCCCATTAATCAAATAACAACACATGTCTATGGTTAGGAAACATAACCATCTTTGATTAATGAGCTAGTCTAGTAGAGGCATACTAGTGACTATATGTTTGTCTATGTATTCACACATGTATCATGTTTCCGGTTAATACAATTCTAGCATGAATAATAAACATTTATCATGATATGAGGAAATAAATAATAACTTTATTATTGCCTCTAGGGCATATTTCCTTCAGCCGCCTCTAGTGCGGCGCCGTGTATGCATCTGCTGATAATTTGACGGTGCTGCGGTAGCGATGGCTGTCGGCAGCGTGGAAGCAGATCTAGGAGGGTAGACGGTGGCAGCGGGGTGCGGTGGATTTAGACGGTCAGAGAGCGGCGCCGCAAGGTGGACGGCAGCGGGATGAAGCGGGAGGGCGGGATGCAAGGATCCCGGTCAAGCAAAGGGATGAGAGCGGGCGATCTCTTGTATTGGCCGAGGGCGTGGGGGTATCTGCTCCGGCTTGGTGGTGGTGGAGGGGGGTGGTTGGGGTGGCGTACGGAGGAGGCTGGGGTGGAGAGGGTGTTTTGGCGCCCACGGAGTACGAATGGGGAAATGGAGGGAGAGAGGAAGGGGGAACCATGTCTTCGTATGCGCTTGTCTCAAATGCGAGGAAATTTACAAACTTAGCCTCCGTTTAAAATTTCCTACATCACAGCAATATTTGTCTGTTGGGGATAGGACAGTAATCTCGCATACACCGAATATTTGCCGACGAGAATTTGTTTTTGGCGCCCACCGTGTATGAATCGGGGAGGGAGCTGATTCCAGCCGAGGAGACACTGTATTTTGGCGCCCACCGTGTATGAATCCAGGTGAGAGGCGGTTATGTCACGTTTGAGTGAAATTACAAACCTACTCCTATCGAAACCTATAGAAATCGAGACGATACACTTTGCGTGTCAGGGATAGGCAATAATTTCCATCTCGCAGATTTTGATTTCGGGCGGTTACTGCGACTTTCCCCGCTTCGTTCAAAATTTTGCAGAGCAAGAGTGCATTTTTACTGTGCCAACTCAATTCGAATCCAGCTTGTATTCTATTCTTGTTCGGGCAGGATCCATTTGCGATTGGAATAAAATTCTATATACATCATTTTTTATGTATACTTTCAAAAGCACTACACCCTTTATACATAAATATGGTTTACAAATGGCATGATCTCAGATTCATAAGGCTGTATCCATCTTAATTTGGATTTCCAAATATCTGAAACCACTTTATGTTGAAATCCAATGTATGCATTCCTCGCTAACTGTCTCCAATTAATGTGTGTTTCATGCGGGTTTTTTTCACTTCTCAAACATGTATAATGCGTTTCACACACACAACATATAATGTAATCCCGTTTAGACATTAATTGCATATAAATCATGCATTGTCTCTAATTAAAGAATCTATGGATCACTAATATTGATAAACTATATAACATTACACGTGTCCCCAGATTCAAATGAATATGCATGTTTCATGCACCAATTTGCGTTATGGTATTATCGATGTCGTGAACTCCAGTTTAAATATTTGAATCCCCTTTAATCCAGATATTCATCTTATATAGCTATCACTCATGCTTATATAGGAGTATCTCTCTAGACCTATACGTGTTCATCATCTCTCGGGTATCTCTCGTGCTACCTGTATGTCGACAATGATCTTTTATCTTCGTAACACATTGACGGTACTCTCTCCCTTGACCTTCATCACTCTCTCTCTCTCTCTCTCTCTCTCTCTCTAAGTATATCTCGCTCCCTGCTATGTGTCTCTAACTATGATTCTCCATGTGAAAGCTCTTTCTCTCACACAAACACAAACTTCATCTCCCGGGGTCTCATTTCTCTCTACTATTCCCCTGTGTGCCACTTGCATACCCCCTCTCACACGGAGATGTCTTTCACTCCTCGGATATGAGAAGCTACGACTCTTCCTCCTAAATATCTCTTTCTCACACACAAACACAAACTCTGTCTCCCAGGGTCTCATATTTCTCCACCATTCTCTTGTATGTCGCTCACACATACACTCTCTCCCTAGAGATATCTTGAGTTCCCTCATATGTCTCTCTAGCTATCACTCTCGTTGTGAAATATCTTTCTCTCTCGCAGACACAAAACTCCGTATCTCGGGATCTCATTTCTCTCTGATATTTGTTTGTATGTGACTCACATGCACACTCTCTCTATCTCTCTCACACCCACACACACACATAACTCAGCCTTATGATCCACTCGACTCCTATCTCTAACACACACACACTAGCTAGCTAGCATATTTATCTTTCTATTTATCTGTTTCTCCATCAACCTTCTTTCTCACCCTCACTCTTGCTTCCTATCACGCACACTATATATGTTTCTCTCTACATGTAGTCAAGTGCCCTCTTTTTATCTTTCTCTCACACACACATAACTTCACCCTCTGAACCACCCGGCGGTCATCTCCAACACTCAAACTAGCTGATGTCCCTCTATCTAGCATCTCTATCTCTGTATCTATCTATAGTTTCTCCGTCAACATTTCTTTCTCGCACGCACTCTTGCTTCCTATCACCCACACTATATATGTCTCTCCATACATGCATTTATAGGTTGATCTCTTTTGCACAATCGTTGTGTCTCGCTCCCTCTGCTCGCCATAGATGCATGCTCCAGCCCACGCCACTATCTCTTAAAGACAAAAACACATGCTCAATTATCGAGCCTTCTTCCCTGCACTCTCACATGCATGCATATTGTCACGCCGATCTCTCCCATATCGTTGATCTTATGACTTATGTCTTCTTTCTTTTATCTCGATCATGCTCGCGCGCACACACAAACATCCCATGTATACATGTATACCTCTCGCACATGCACATTCAAGGTCTCCTATGTCTCCATACATAGTTAATTACCCTCAACCCTAACGCCACACCGAATCGTTCTCTTCTTGTGTGCACATAACTTCCACCTGGATGGGTAAAACACACTCACACTTAACAATCTCCTTCTAGCTACCCCCTCTCTCACTCTTCCCCTATATCCCCGAAACCAATAAGACCATCCCTTCGTTTAATTCCCGCCTATATGCACCATCGATATATAGTAGTCTTCCTCGGTATCTCTCGAACAAACACGTTCTCTCGACGTCGACTCCTCTCACGCGCACACGCCTTCTCTTCCCTCTCTAGGGGCCTTTTCTCTCTCGCACCCCCTCATTCGTGGACCCTGTCATACACTATGATGAAGCCACGCACACTTAAATTACATCCGCCACCGAGGACCCTGCGTCACACACACACATGCACCCCCCCACACACACACTAAGACTCCATCTCACACACACATGCTCTAGGCGGAGCATTTGTTCCTACCACCCTTCGTCCAACCTTACCCGTATGATAAGCAATCACCTTAATTTACTTGTATAACATGGACAAATTCCACTTTACTTTAGTAGTTAGCAAACTTATCATCTTTACTCTTATAGAAAAACGAGTTGGTGATGATGGTGTGCCTGCCATCTTCTAATATAGACCGTCCGATCTATATCTGACGGATAGAAAGCAAACTATGACAATTTTACAAAATATACCCGCATCTCTCTCCACATTTACAGACAAGGCCTTGCCTCGTTCATCGTCCTTGTCTCCCACAACCTCATTGCTGAGCAATTAAAAAAGGAAGTCTCTGGAACAATCTAGCATGGTGGCGGCCTCGGCCGGGCCGTCCATCCCCATGCCTCCGCCAATCCGACCATCACCACCACCACGCTCCACTCCTCCTCACCTTATCTCTCATCTTTCATTTTTTTTGATGAAATTGTCGAGATACCAGTTTTCCGATAAAATTCTCAAGATATCATTAGTTTTTACACATGAGATTACTCCTGCATGGGTCAATCACAACAGGTGTTTTTATTAAAATGCATATTGATGTTCCGTGCAATGCACGAGCATCTTGCTAATATTCAGAACATTTTGCAGCATAAAGCATTATAGGAGTATATAATTTAGGCTGAGCACACGTATGTGAACTCCACCTGTACACAATCTGATTAGTAGGAATTTTTTGAGTTGTCTTTAAACCAATGTTTTTTTCTTCTTCTGGTGAAAGCCGAGCAGGATCACGGAGATGTACAACTGGACACATTTTTCTGGTGGAAGCCGAACAGGATCACTTCTCTCGCACTCGCACCTTCACACACTCACACGTATCTCTCTCTCTCTCTCTCTCTTTGAAGCTCACTCACACGTAGCTCTTGAATATTCTGAAACAAAAACGTAGCTCTTGACTAATCCCCTTTTCACGTCCTTTCGTCCCCTCGCTCCACCAAAATTGCTTCCACTCGAGCTCAAGATTCCCAACAACACCTCAATTCCCCTCTTGATTCCTTGCCGTGACCTTGCTCGTCCTCACCTGCACGCACCGCTGCAGCTCGGCTCACTGGTGCGGCCACGGGGTGAGCCTAGTTTGGCTCGCTGTACGCCTCCTCGATCTCTCAGGCCGGTCAACAGCGACGGAGGGGCAGTAGGGCTCGATGAGAATCCGCGCCATGGAGGATGCGAGCTTGCCGATCTTGACGGTGTCGTCGTCGTTAGCGTCCTTGGAGGCGATGTGGGCGTGGATCTCGTCTCCCGGAGCCAGCTTGGATCCACATCGATTTTGAGGATGCTGGCGGCGTTGTTTTCCCTTGCATCGTGGTTGTCCCCGAGCAAGGCAGCCCGGTAGGTCATCTTCTTCCTCGACAGTGGCAGCCTGAATTCGGCGACTCATTCTTCCACCTAGAGGTCCCCCCCCCCTTCACCCTTCATCCTCGACATTCTTATCCTGTCTCTGCATGTGTATGGCTAAACCAATATAATGTGCATTAAGGTACAGCTTGTTAGTGAAAAGATGTAAATTTATTTATGCCCCCTCCACCTTTTTCTGCCCCCCCCTTCACCCTTCATCCTCGACATTCTTATCCTGTCTCTGCATGTGTATGGCTAAACCAATATAATGTGCATTAAGGTACAGCTTGTTAGTGAAAAGATGTAAATTTATTTATGCCCTCCACCTTTTTCTGCCCCCCTTCACCCTTCATCCTCGACATTCTTATCCTGTCTCTGCATGTGTATGGCTAAACCAATATAATGTGCATTAAGGTACAGCTTGTTAGTGAAAAGATGTAAATTTATTTATGCCCCCTCCACCTTTTTCTGTACTTGGGACTTGCATTGGCAGAGGCCCCTCTGCCCTCGTTCAGATTCAAGAAATTTAATAAGTAATTAGTTTATTTGTGATTAGCTATAGTTTTAAGATTTCCCAGAGATTGAATTAATTTTAATAGGTGATATGAAAATAGGTGCTATTACATTTTGCATATTAACTATAACGATCTGTGGATACTGTCACTATTGTATTGCACAATAGGATAAGCTTAAAATATCTGATAATATATAGTGTGGACAAATTATAATATTGAGTTATTTCCATTGAATGTTGATGCATGTTTTGAATACTTCTGGGAGTAGTAGAATATATCTGTCCTGCCATATCATGTTATTAGCATAGAAAAGTCAGTTTTGCTCCATATACTTATGGTTATCTAAAAAGGCTAGTAGCATCTATAAGTGTGTGTTTAGTTCCTACCTTCAGAATGTTTTTGTGTAGACTATGTTCTTGACCACATCATCCTTGTAGTTAGTTCATTTGCTATATAGAAGAAAATAACAGGTGTGATCAAGTCAATAGGATATTACTTGCGAGTGTTTTTTTCTAAGTATTCCCTTTCTCTTATGTTTCTCATGAACTCCTTGAGCTTTATGTGGAACACTCGGTCAACAATATCAGACCTTTCTCCTCGCAAAAAAAAAGGAAAACCAACAATATAAGATCTTTCTACTGCTGCTTGGCCTACTTCCTCTCGCATACATAGATTGAATCTCCGCCAAGTTGCGTTGCATGTGACTGTCACAAATAGGTCTGTGTATCCAAGGCACTGACATATTTACATAGCATCTTGGTAGTTTTCTGCTTTGTATCTTGGTCTATCTGTCAAGCTGGATGGCACATGGCAGTAGTATTCTCCTTCATACCTGGTCAACCGTTGTATTTCTATTGCGTCTTGCAAGTCAGCATACAATTCCGTTCTTAGGTTTCCTTGATGTCTTTCGATCCAGTCTATTTGTACAACAAAATATATGCAAGGGCAATGAACTGCAATTTAGGCTTTTCACACACAAGCAAGTGTTTCGACAGGTTAGTATGTTGTTGTATATGATTCTCATAGTATTCCAACATTGTTATATCCTTTCTCTTCCACTTTGCACCTTATTTTAATGTGTAATGTGTATTTTATCTCTACCCATCTTCTCCGTAGGGGAATAATAATATATACTGCATAGCCATGAATTTTGAATGGTTCTCTGATACTCTTTGGTCTCATGTCTTTGTACTGAACAATGATATCTCGTCCTTTTCTATTATGTGTTGTATCATTCACAATCAAGGCTGCAACTTCAGTTGCAGATGGCATGTCATGTCGTCTTAATCTCACGTTGTGATAGCCACCTTTTCAAGTTTATTCCTTGCCATTCTGAGTGTTTTAGCTAGTACATGATATGGTTCCCTGTGGCAATTCAACAATGCTGATTTTGCCGTTGTCTTGGTTAAGCCATACTACATGGAAATTTGTCCTCATGTTGTTTTGACAAAGAAATAATTGATAGCTACGGTCAGGACCAAATGTAGCATGTTTTTATTTACTTAATACACCACTTCAAATTAGTTGCAGATCATATGGAACTGCATAGGCGGATGGGTTTGATTACCATTTGTGGATGGTAAACTGTGTAAGATCAGATATTTGTACATCAAACACACTAGATTATTGAAGAAACTTTTGTAAGCCTGGAAAGAATGGAAGACATAGATAACACAATTGTTGCTCAAAGCAGAAGCAATCTATAATATTTTTTCCAGTACACCTTACTACAGTCGTGCATCATGTAAGAGAAGTTTAGCAGTTGAATTCAAAGCAGTAAGTAAAGATAGTGGATGATAATACACATAAAGAAATAAGTTTGTACAATTTTCTTTACGCACGTGGTTCAAAGGTTCTTCTTTTGGCATAGTTGTGCAGTCTGGCACATCTCCATCTATGATCGAATGTTTTCTCATTTTCTTGTCTTGAAGTTTCATTCTCCTCTCCTAACTTGTCATTGTTTATTGACTGGACTCACATCAGTAAGAAATAATTTGAAATATTTTCCCTGGTCCAAGCTTAAACCACTAACTCACGTGTGCCTACTTGAATCACAAATCCAAGCTAAATCTTTTTCTTATAATACCACCTATTAAAGATTCATGGTTAGTAATGGATCAACTTGTTGTATTGCATATTTGATACTTTTGACCACCTTGGCAGACTTCTGACATTTTTGCTATGTGGCTCACCTTTTATTTCCTTTGGTTCTTCCTGCACAATGGAGAAGATGAGATATTGTAAAGCCGTTGTGTAGTACTGCTCAAGGTTATGAAGATTTATGATTTTGATATTTTTTCTGCTTACAAAATTCCATCTTTGTTGTAGAAAGGAGATCAACTTCCAAGACCAGTGGATGTTAAGTTCCAATCTTCATTTGAAAACACAAATATGTGAGTACCTTTTATCCCAGTGGTGTAGTTACATGCAAGTCCATAAAAAGCATATGTTTAGTGAAGAATAAGATTGCAATTGAGGATGGCAAGTTCATGTACAATTAAAAATCGCAAGGTGAACTTAGGGTCTGATCTGAACTTTAAGGCTATTGCCTCTGTTCATTGATATAAGATGCTTTATATGGCAAGTCTAGAAAATGTCTTATAGTACAGAGGCAGTACTTGATTGTGTTGTCACTCCTTAAATTAAGGACGTGGATTGTACTGCTGATTATGTTCTACTGAGAAAGATTGAACTCTAAGAATATGATAAGATTGCAATCAAGGATGCGAAGTTGATCTAGAATAATGACTAAAAATCACAACAGGAACTTAGAACATGATTAAAAAGCTATTTCATTGTGTTGCCATACCTTGAATTGAAGATGTAAGTTGTATTGTCATACCCAAAAAGTATTGTTTTTGAGAAAAGAGTAAACTTTATATCAGTTCTATATGATCTCTGTAGATGGTACTTGCCGGAGGTGGTCTGCTTGCTCGATGGAGCCGATGGCACAATCAAGGAGATTTGGACACTCGCTCGTGAGAGTTAACTTTTTTTTAGGGAAATCCATTATGCCGGTGTATATTGATTTGCAATAATAGCTACATCATCCGTAAGGACGGGAATTAAAATGCTGGAGGTTGCTTGTCATGGATATGAGTCCAACCTATTGTGAGTTTTGTTTTTGGAACCGTGAGATTGATTGTAAGATTGGTGTGAAGAACATGACATGGATGGTAAAATTGATCGTCATATTAGTGTCTTCATAGGACATGGGGAAAAACAAAAGGGCATGTATGGCTTGGATGTTCAAGAGAAGTAATCAACCTGCCTACCTGGTCACCCTGCGTTGTGCGAGCCGGCCACCTCGAACTCGGTGGAGGCGACGATGTGCCTTCTGCTTGGGTCTTTTCTTTCTTTGCATCCCTAAATCGTAGGAAGGCTGGAAGCCTAGATTGATACGTGATGGATCTTTTGGAGGCAAAAAGTTAGGGGAGGAAAGGACGCGTGGTGGATTTTTTAGAGGAAAAAAGTCACGTGAAGAAAGGACGGTCTGGTCCATTATAATGGCAATGGTGGGTAAATTTTGAGTTAAATCTAATCTAATGGCTATATAATTTTCTTTATTAAATTAACGGTTAGATGTTTTTAATTTTTGTGGTAATTTCTAGACAAATTACTTTTTTTTGTTTAACCCGTCAAGTACTTTTTATATATAAATAGATTGACAATATAAGGATTTTCAATGCAATTCATCGCACAATAGATATAAATCTCTTCTAGATCAATATCGAGGAATTTCTCAAGGTTATATTCTTGAATATGCTTAGTTTGACGTTTCATTTCTTCATAACCCAAAAGCAAACTAAGTTCATTATGATGTGCAAGGGAAATCAAATAATCAAATTTTTTGGACATGATTCAATCATGAAACAATTTGCAATTGATATTTAAATGACAATGTTCATTGCAAAGTTCACAAGTACGATAAAGATATTTTAAATTTTCAGCACTCACATTTAGCCTTTATTGCAACCATTTAGTTTCTAAGTACTTATGCCTCTTGCAATATCTATCTTCCCTATTTGGTGTGTACTTGCAAACCCAATGCACTCCATAACATACATCAACATGCAACAAAGAGTCACTCCAAAGTCACTAATAGTGGAGAGCAAACGAAAAGATTATGGTAGGGTACAAAACCACCTCAAAGTTATTCTTTCCAATCAATCCGTTGGGCTATTCCTATAAGTGTCACAAACAACCCTAGAGTTCGTACTAGAATAACACCTTAAGACACAAATCAACCAAAACCCTAATGTCACCTAGATACTCCAATGTCACCTCAAGTATCCGTGGGTATTGATTATGCGATATGCATCACACAATCTCAGATTCATCTATTCGACCAACACATAGAACCTGAAAGAGTGCCCTAAAGTGTCTACCGGAGAATCACGACGAAAACGTGTGCCAACCCCTATGCATAGGTTCATGGGCGGAACCCGCAAGTTGATCACCAAAACATACATCAAGTGAATCATGTGATATCCCATTGTCACCACAGATACGCACGGCAAGACATACATCAAGTGTTCTCAAATCATTAAAGACTCAATCCGATAAGATAACTTCAAAGGGAAAACTCAATCCATTACAAGAGAGTAGAGGGGAAGAAGCAACATAAGATCCAACTATAATAGCAAAGCTCGCGATATATCAAGATCGTGCCAAATCAAGAACACGAGAGAGAGAGAGAGAGAGAGAGAGAGAGAGAGAGAGAGAGAGAGAGAGAGAGAGAGAGAGAGATCAAACACATAGCTACCGGGACAGACCCTCAGCCCCGAGGGTGAACTACTCCCTCCTCGTCATGGAGAGCGCCTGGATGATGAAGATGGCCACCGGTGAGGGTTCCCCCCTCCGGCAGGGTGCCGGAACAGGGTCCCGATTGACTTTTGGTAGCTACAGAGGCTTGCAGCGGCGGAACTCCCGAACTATTCTCGTCTTCAAAGTTTTTAGGGTATATGGGTATATATAGGAGGAAGAAGTACGTCAGGGGAGCCACGAGGGGCCCACGAGGGTGGAGGGCGCGCCTGGGGGGAGGGCGTCCCCCCTACCTCGTGGCTTCCTCGTTGCTTCTTTGATGTGGACTCCAAGTCTCTCCGGTTGCTTTCCTTCCAAAAATAACTTCTCCAGTTGGTTTCATTCCGTTTCGACTTCGTTTGATTACCCTTTTCTTCGAAACACTGAAACAAGGGAAAAAACAGGAACTGGCACTGGGCTCTGGGTCAATAGGTTAGTCCCAAAAGTCGACTTCGTTTGATTACCCTTTTCTTCGAAACACTGAAACAAGGGAAAAAACAGGAACTGGCACTGGGCTCTGGGTCAATAGGTTAGTCCCAAAAGTAATATAAAAGTGTAAAATAAAGCCCATAAACATCCAAAACACATAATATAATAGCATGGAACAATAAAAAATTATAGATACGTTGGAGACGTACCAAAGATTATATGTTCAGATCCATTATGGTATTTAATACCCCTATGATCATGAACATTTTTATCACTTGTGAGTAGTTACTTTTGTTCTTGAGGTCACGGGAGAAATCTTGTTGCAAGTAATCATGTAAACTTGATATATGTTTGATATTTTGATGGTATGGATGTTGTGATTCCCTTAGTGGTGTCATGTAAACGTCGACTACATGACACTTCACCATATTTGGGCCTAAGGGAATGCATTGTGGATTAGTTATTAGATGATGGGTTGCGAGAGTGACAGAAGCTTAAACCCTAGTTTATGCGCTATTCCGTAAGGGAATGATTTGGATCCAAAAGTTTAATGCTATGGTTAGAATTTATTCTTAATACTTTTCTCGGAGTTGCGGATGCTTGTGAGGGGGTTAATCATAAGTAGGAGGTTTGTTCAAGTAAGAATAGCACCTAAGAACCGGTCCACCCACATATCAAATTATCAAAGTAGTGAACACAAATCAAACCAACATGATGGAAGTGACTAGATGAAATTCCCGTGTACCCTCAAGAACACTTTGCTTATTATAAGAGAGCGTTTCGGCCTGTCCTTTGCCTCAAAAGGATTGGGCTACCTTGCTGCACTTTTGCTACCGTTACCGTTACTTGCTTGTTACAAATTATCTTGCTACCGAACTACTCGTTACTTACAATTTCAGTGTTTGCAGACAATACCTTACTGAAAACCGCTTGTCATTTCCTTCAGCTCCTCGTTGGGTTCGACACTCTTACTTATCGAAAGGACTATGATTGATCCCCTATACTTGTGGGTCATCAAGGCTCTCTTTTGGTACTGTTGCCGGGGAGTGAAGTGCTCTTGGTAAGTGGAAATTGGTAAGGAAAAATTATTACTACGTGCTGAAATATATTGTCACTTGTTACTATGGAGAAAAATCCTTTGAGGGGTTTGTTCGGGGTATCTTCACCTCGATCGGAACCATAATTAGTTGCCCCTCAACCCACTGCACCTACTGAAAATACAGAATATGAAATTCCTTCGGGTATGATAGAATAACTGCTAGCTAATCCTTATGCAGGAGATGGAACCGAACATCCTGATATGCATTTGATATATGTGGAAGAAATTCATGGATTGTTTAAGCTTGTAGGTTTACCTGGAGATGAAGCTAAGAAGAAGGTTTTCCCTTTATCTTTGAAGGGAAAAGCATTGGCATTGTACAGGCTATGCGATGATATTGGATCTTGGAATTGGAATCAATTGAAATTGGAGTTTCACCAAAAAATTATCCTATGCATCTAGATCATCGTGATCGGAATTATATATACTAGTCGTCAACCCGTGCACTTGCACGGGCTAGCACTTTTAATATTAGATACAACAAACTTGTTACAAATTAGAAATGTCAGGCAATAATATGAGTATGCTTATAAGGGTTATTGTTGTCACACATGCATGTTTATCTTTGTTAGATATAGTGTTCAACATTGTTACATTGCTTCGAGCTATTTTGTGATTTGATTGTTTGCATCCAATTGTGTGACAACCTTATTAATATTGTCATTGTGTGATGGCAAAAAAATATTTTGTAGTATATTCTCATTACTATAAGCACCATAGATTATTCCAATTTTAAGTTATTGTCTCAACAAAAAAATTCTTAAAGAATTCCATATATTTTAAATATGGATGTCATTTCTTAATATATTTTTATCCATATTGTATACATACCTATATCACATAGATAATCATGTGTTTATATGAGGTCTTTATTGCGCATGATACATCCGGATTTTCTTGTTAGTTCAGTAATTTATATGTATTTAAAAATGCTTTAATAGGTCTCTTTTCTCTAAGACCAAAATAAAGACATGCATACCTAGTATATATATGCAGATATTTGTTACCAATCTGCGCCTTAATCCATTATTATCATGGTTAAATCGTAGTCCTCTCGGAACATGAAGTCAAGAAGAACTTATTAGATGTTGTACTTGATAGTTGGAATTTTTTTATATCATAAAAGAGGGTGAACTTTGATGCTCGGGGTGGATGAAAGGAGACACGGTGACACTAACAATGAGGAAACAATGAGGAAGATCGATCGCCATTTGGGGTCACAGTCGATCTCCCATCATACCTCGCAACACATGTCTTCAGGTTCCTTTGCGGTTTCTTGTTGCCCATGCGGGTGGGAGAGAGCACTTGATGGTGATGGGGGGTTGGGTATATCCTTCGGTGAGAGAAATCGCCCCGACTGGCCACATGTAGGAGAGCAGGATCGAAGCGGAGTTGGAGTATGCGGCCATGTAGATGAACTGAGCCAGATGTTTTTGCTTTTTTAATCGATCTACAGAAGAATTTATTTATGGAGTTTCACGGGTCATCAATGGATTCCGTCTTTTTTTCCTTTATTCGTAGTGTTTGTTTAATGGCGCTATCTTTTCTGCTGAAGGAACGGATGGTTGTTTTTTTGTCAACGTTAGACGTATCACATGACTAATGAGAAGGTTGCTCGTCTTTTGCGAGAAGAAGAGATCAAATACTACCAAAGATCCAAAGCTGATTTCATTCTGATGGGTGATAGTAATACAAGATACTTCCAATTGGTCGCCAATGGGCGGCATAGGAAGAAATGTATTTACAGTCTCCAACAAGATGAGGGGCGGATCGAAGGTCAGGAGGAGCTCAAAAAGTATATCACTAACTACTACAAATCTACTGTTAAGGCGACCAAGGAACTTCACCCTTGATGAGACCTGAGCAGATGATATCCCACAAGTCACGGCTGAAGAAAACGATATCCTTACATCACCATTCTCTGAAGAAGAGGTGAGAGCTGCGGTGTTCCAAATGGAACATAACAAAGCTCCGGGTCCAGATGGTTTTCCGCAGAATTCTATCAGAATTTCTGGGATATAATCAAGTCTGACCTAATGGAGTTGTTTAATTGCCTTCATGCCGACAACCTTGACCTATTCAGACTTAATTTTGGTGAGATTGTCTTGTTGCCGAAGGTTAAGGAGGCTGAACGGATCCAACAGTTCAGACCCATATGCCTCCTTAATGTCGACTTCAAATTTTTACCAAAGTGGCTACGAATAGGTTAAACTCGGTAGCTGACCATGTTGTCTGGCCATCTCAACCGGCTTTCATGCAAGGAATAAATATACTTGATGGCGTAGTAATCCTGCATGATACCGTCCATGAGATGCACCAAAAAAACATGAGTGGAGTAGTATTAAAGATCGACTTTGAAAAAGCCTATGACAAGGTCAAATAGTCTTTCCTCCAACAGGCCCTAAGGATGAAAGGTTTCTCCGATAAATGGCGCGAGTGGATCCATAATTTTGTAACTGGAGGTAGTGTGGCCATCAAAATCAATGATGATGTAGGCCATTACTCTCAAACAAAAAAAAAAGGATTACGACAGGATGACTCCATGTCTCCAATGTTATTTAACATTGTCGCTGACATGTTGGCTATTCTGATTGAGCGCGCCAAGCAGGACGGCCAGATTGCAGGAGTAGTGCCACACCTTGTGGATGGTGGTCTCTCTATTCTGCAATATGCCAATGACACGATTCTCTTTATGGAACATGACCTGGACAAGGCTTGAAACCTTAAACTCTTGTTGTCAGCGTTTGAGCAAATGTCGGGTCTTAAAATAAACTTCCATAAAAGTGAATTTTTCTGCTTTGGAGAAGCCACTGAGGCGGCGGCCGAATATGCTGACCTGTTTGGTTGTGCACATGGGCAATTCCCGATTAAATATTTGGGAATACCGATTCATTATCGGCGTCTCACCATTGCGGAGTGGAAGCATGTAGAGCAGCGCTTAGAGAAACGATTGACCAGTTGGAAAGGCAAATTGCTCTCAGTTGGAGGACGGCTGGTTTTGATTAACTCTGTCCTCACAAATATGGTTCTCTATATGCTTTCTTTCTTCCAACTCTCAAAAGGGGTCCTGCAAAGACTGGACTATTTTAGATCCAGATCCTTTTGGCAAGGAGATGTTGAAAAGAAAAAATATAGACTGGCCAAATGGAGTGTGGTTTGTAGGCTGAAAGACCAAGGTGGCCTTGGAATTCATGACTTGCAAATCAAGAATGAGGCCCTACTTAGTAAATGGTTGTTCAAACTTCTTACTGAGGATGGTGTTTGGCAAACCATGCTGCGCAACAAGTATCTAGGCCAAAAGGCAGTGTCTCAGGCATATTGGACACCTGGTGACTCGCACTTTTGGGCTGGCCTAATGGCGGCAAAGAAACATCTCTTTCGCTTTGGGTCTTTCGCGATAAGGGGCGAATTCGGAGGTTCGTTTTTGGAAAGACATCTGGCTAGGCAATGCCAGTCTTCGAGAACAATATCCAGCCCTGTACAACATTGCTCGCGAAAAGAATAATACTATTGCGCAAGTGCTCAGTTCATCCCCACCCAATATTTCGTTTAGGCGGGATTTGATTGGCCCCCGACTTATGTCATGGCACAATCTTTTATCCCATCTGGATTTGATTAATATTAGACAAGGCCGGGATGTGTTTCACTAGAACCTTACTACATCAGGGTCATTCACAGTAGACTCTATGTACCGTGCACTCATGCATTCTGAGGTACCGGTGAGTAACAATAAGAAAATCTGGAAGTCGAAGATTCCACTAAAAGTTAAAATCTTCATGTGGTATCTTCGTAGGGGAGTTGTTCTAACCAAAGACAACCTCGCACGACGCAACTGGCCAGGGAGTAAGAAGTGTTGTTTTTGTACTCATGAAGAGACAATCAAACACCTCTTTTTCCAATGCAAGTTTGCACGTACTACATGGTCAATCATCCAAATAGCGTCAAATTTGTATCCGCCCACAAGTGTCGCCAATATTTTTGGTCACTGGTTGGACGGTATTCCAAATAGATTCAAAACGCTAATACGGGTGGGAGCATACGCCTTACTATGGTCGCTTTGGCTATGTAGAAATGATTTTGTTTTCAATGATAAAAATGCTTCTCCTTTGCAGGTTATTTTCAGTTGTACGCACTCGCTTCGTACGTGGTCTACGCTACAACAAGTGTTGTATCAACCGCTGTTCAAGGCGGTGTGTACGCGGTTGGAGCAGGTGGCTACAGTGGTTTTTACCCAACATGGGTGGAAGCATAATCTCCGGATCGGTCCACCATCCCTTGCGACATAGGCATAGTGTCGGTCTACAGGACTCTACTGTCGCCGATTTGTCGTTTTTTTCCATTTGATTTTGTCAGACTTTCCGTGTTGGGCTGTGTGCATCCTAGTTATGCAGAGGCCGGGTGTTACTCATAATATTTTGTATCCGCTTGATGCTACATTTCGAGATAATAAAAGCGCCCTTTATCGGAAAAAAGACGTATCACATGACATTTTTTGGACGGGATCATCTATATTCGACAAGTTTTCTTTATAGGATATAAATTTACAATACAGTGGTCTGATTGGTAAGAAGGCTTGAAAGATCCGGCCATATACAGGAGTCGTGGTTGCCTAAAAAAATGTACAGGAGCCAGTGGAGATGTTTTCTCCTTTTTCAGGGAGAGATGATTTTCCTTTTTTTATTGGCAAGAAGAGTTTCACGGATGAGCTGTTTGTTACGGAAGGAGGCTCTTTTTTTGTTTGAGACGGAGACTCTCTCCTGTTTAAACGAACGGATGGATTCTTTTTTTTTTCAAAGACTGGACATGTCAGATGTTTTTACCTTAATAGACCATAGAAGCCGAGGCTGTCTAACAAAACATACTGGAGCTGAGGGAGATATTTTCTCTTTTTTTTAAGGAGCGATGTAGTTCTCTTTTTTTGAAACCTGTAATTCCTTTTCTAATTGCAGAAGTTTCATGGATCCTATAGAGTTTTTACGGAAGGAGTCTATATCATTTGTTTTAAAGGAACGAATGATTTTTTTTCTTTTCCAAACATTGGCCGTGACATATGTCTATTTTTGGACCATCGGAACCATTTGTGTTACGCAAGTTTTCTTCTTATCTCGGACGTTAGTTTTACAATCTAACTGTGTAATTAATTATGATGATGTGGATTAACTAAAAGGCTTGAAAGGTGCCTCAAATTAGTAAATATAAGATAATATTTGGCCTCGTGAAGGAGAAAGTATCACTCTAGATTGGGGGAGGCTTAAGTCAATGTTATATTCATGCCCCAACCATGAGCTCTCAAGACAATTTATTATTCAGAATTTTTATGCTCAACTTTCTCATAATGATCAATCCATGCTCGATATTTCTTGTATTGGTTCCTTTATGAAGAAGACTATTGAATTCCGGTGGGATCTTTTAGAAAGAACTAAATGCAACTCTGAAGATTGGGAACACGCCGAAGGTAAAGAGTTAGGTATTAAGCTTAAGTTTGATTGCGTTAAAGCTTTTATGAATACCGATGCTTTTTAAAAGTTTAGCACTGAACATGGACTTGATTCTGAGATAGTAGCTTCCTTTTGTGAATCTTTTGCTACTCATGTTGATCTTCCTAAGGAGAAGTGGTTTAAATATCACCCACCTATTAAAGAAGAAATTAAAGAACCGGTAATAGCTAAAGATGAAACTATTATTTATAATGTTGATCCAGTTGTTCCTAATACTTTTATTGAAAAACCACCTTTCCCTGTTAGGATGAAGGAACATGCTAAAGTTTCAACTGTGGTCAATAAAAGTTATATTAGAAACTAGTGTTGCTATGGTTAAGGATCTCCTGGTTGAGAATATTGATGGGCATGTTATTTAATTCTGTGATGAAGCTGCTAGAATTGCCAAACCAGATGAAAAAGATAAACATAGACCTGTTGTTGGCATGCATGTTGTCTCAGTTAAAATAGGAGATCACTGTTATCATGGTTTATGCGACATAGGTACTAGCGTGAGTGTCATTCCTTTTACCTCTGTCGGTGTACTAAAGTAGGGGCTCTCCTTTGTACCCCTTTACTTGTGCAGGCAGAGCAGCTACCATGGCCACACTGAGCAGGGCAGAGGAGGGAAGCCGGAGCACAAGATGACCAAAGCAACACCAAGACCAGAGACACAAAGAGCAAGAGGGCGAGGTGGACTCCCCCGCCAAGACCCTTGCCGCGGCGGCCTCCGCAGCCTAGGCAAGACCATTGCCGGGGCAACTTGCCCGACGCCAGCAGAGTGCGCCACCCTCGAGCCCAAGGGTTCCAACATCATCAACCACATTGGAACCAAGGCTTGGGAGGCGCCTCTGTGGTGGCATGCAGATCTTCGTCAAGATCATAAACACACAAGATCAGATAAGGACCAGAAGACAACGATCCTCGGCGGGATCCTAGCCGATGAAATCCACGAGACCCCGGGCAAGACCCTTGCCGGGGACGACCGCGATGCCACGGCAAGACCCTTGTCGGGGGCCCGGCAAGGCCCTTGCCTAATACACCTACGGGGCCACTATCAGGCTTGCGTCTGCCAAGACTACAACACCGCTCCCATGCAGCTGCTAGCTCAACCAGCTGGGCAGGCACCTGCGTGGCAGCATGCGGCCTCTACAACGACCCAGCTAGCACCTGCGTGGTGGCATGCAGATCTTTGTGAAGACTCCACCACCGCGCCAGCCCAGCAGCCAGCCGACGTGGCACTGCAACACCTCATCAGCTCGGACGCGCGTCGGAGCCAGGCGAGGCGGCGACAGTTGGGACGAGCTTCCTTATGGTCCCCGATAAAGCAAGAGGGGCACGTCGGCAGCACATTAAATGCGTTTGTCCGACAGTGCCAGAGGATAGACTCATCCACTGTACACCTTTCCACCTCCTGTGTGCCACTGTGGCGACCCCTTTTGTCTATAATAGGAGGCCCGAGCCGTCCAGGAGAAGGATTCGGATATTTTGGAGGAAAACACAGACCGTAGGTAGCTCAAGAGCTCAAGAACACTTGAAAGTGCAACTATCCCTGGGTGGTTTTGGTAATTCCTAACAACATATAGCTCATTGAGCTAACATTATTCCAAGATGAATATTTCAGGAAAAGCTCAATGAATGGCATGGCATGGATGAGAAAAGTGGACCCCTCAAAATGGTAAGGATAAAAGGATTGGCTCAAGCTCAAAAGCTCAAGACTCTTCATTTTATATTTTAGTGATCCAAGATCACATTGAGTCCATAGGAAAAGCTAATACTATCAAGGAGGGATGAGGTGTTGCTTAATGAGTTTCTTGCTCCATAATGCTTAGTGATATGCTCCAAAGCCCTCAACTACTTTCTCACATCCACATATGACCCAAACCCAAAGTCTAACTCGGTCCCACCGATTCTTTCCATCCGGCGCCACCGAGTTCAGATGTCATAGCCACTGCCACAAACCCCAGGCAAATCGGTCTCACTGATAGGGATCTCGGTCTCACCGAGATGGGATTGTAATCTCTCTGTTTCCCTTCGTAACATTTCGGTCCCACCGAGATGAGCGATCGGCCCCACCGAGATTGCAATGTAAACTCTCTGTTTCCTTTCGTAACATTTCGGTCCCACCGAAATGAGCGAACCGGTCCCACCGAGTTTACCTGACCAACTCTCTGGTTAGCTTATTACCAAAATCGGTCTCACCGAGTTTGTGTAATCGGTCTCACCGAGATTACATTATGCCCTAACCCTAACCATATCGGTCCTACCGAGTTGCATGTCGATCCCACCGAAAATCCTAACGGTCACTAGATTTGCTGAATCGGTCCGACCGAGTTTCTCAATTCGGTCCCACCAAGATTGGTAAATTGTGTGTAACAGTTAGATTTTGTGTGGAGGCTATATATACCCCTCCACCCACTCTTCATTCGTGGAGAGAGCCATCAAACCGAGCCTACACTTCCAATACACATTTTCTGAGAGAGAACCACCTACCCTTGTGTTGAGGCCAAGATATTCCATTCCTACCATATGAATCTTGATCTCTAGCCTTCTCCAAGTTGCTTTCCACTCAAATCTTCTTTCCACCAAATCCAAATCCCGTGAGAGAGAGTTGAGTGTTGGGGAGACTATCATTTGAAGCACAAGAGCAAGGAGTTCATCATCAACACACCATTTATTACTTCTTGGAGAGTGGTGTCTCCTAGATTGGCTAGGTGTCACTTGGGAGCCTCCGACAAGATTGTGGAGTTGAACCAAGGAGTTTGTAAGGGCAAGGAGATCGCCTACTTCGTGAAGATCTACCGCTAGTGAGGCAAGTCCTTCGTGGGCGACGGCCATGGTGGGATAGACAAGGTTGCTTCTTCATGGACCCTTCGTGGGTGGAGCCCTCCGTGGACTCGCGCAACCGTTACCCTTCGTGGGTTGAAGTATCCACCAACGTGGATGTACGATAGCACCACCTATCGAAACCACGACAAAAACATCCTTGTCCCCAATTGCGTTTGAATTCTCCAAACCCTTCCCTTTACATTCTTGCAAGTTGCATGCTTTACTTTCCGCTGCTCATATACTCTTTGCATGCTTGCTTGAATTGTGTTAAGATTGCTTTACTTGTGCTAAGATAGCTAAAATCTGCCAAAGACTAGAATTGGGAAAAGGATAAGTTTTTAATTGGTCAAGTAGTCTAATCACCCCCCCTCTAGACATACTTTCGATCCTACAAGTGGTATCAGAGCTTTGGTCTCCATTTGCTTTGATTTCCATAGCTTTTGGTGGTCATAGCCTTGGTTTCACAACCTAGGAGAGTATGGTGTCTAGCGAGGGAAATTATCACCGTAGAGGTCCTTACTTTGATGGTACTAATTTTGCTAGTTGGAAGCACAAGATGAAAATGCATATTCTTGGGCATAACCCCGCTGTTTGGGCTATTGTGTGTATTGGCTTGCAAGGTGAATTCTTTGATGGGATAGAACCGAACCGTGAAGCTAGCGCGGAAGAGTTGAAGATACTGCAATACAATGCTCAAGCTTGTGATATCCTCTTCAACGGATTGTGCCCCGAAGAATTCAACAAAATCAGCCGCCTTGAGAATGCAAAGGAAATTTGGGATACTTTGATTGATATGCATGAAGGTACTGACTCTGTCAAGGAATCCAAGTTGGATGTGCTTCAAAGTCAACTTGACAAGTTCAAAATGAAGGATGGTGAAGATGTCGCTGAAATGTACTCTAGGCTTGCTCTTATCACAAATGAGGTTGCCGGCTTAGGAAGTGAAGAGATGACCGACAAATTCATCATCAAGAATATCCTAAGAGCTTTGGATGGAAAATATGATACCGTGTGCACATTGATCCAAATGATGCCCAATTACAAAGATCTCAAATAGCGGAAGTCATTGGAAGAATTGTTGCTCATGAGATGTCACTCAAGGATAAGGAGGAACTTCACAACAAGTCAAGTGGTGCTTACAAAGCCTCATGTGAAGCCCCCACATCATCAAGTGAGAAACAAACCTTCAATGAATAATTGAGCTTAATGGTGAAGAACTTCAACAAGTTCTACAAGAATAGAAGCAAAGAGAGAAGCTCCAAGTCAAGGTCCTACAATGACAAAAGATCTTCTAGTCGAGAGCGCAATTGCTACAATTGTGGGAGACCCGGACACTATTCCAATGAGTGTACGGCACCCTACAAAAGAAGAGAAGAATCATCCAATAGAAGAAGTAGAAGAGAAGAATCACCACCAAGAGAGAGGAGGAGTAGATATGATCGTTATGAATGAAGACCCTCACGGAGAAGCAAAGATTCGGAAAGGAAGGACAGATCATCAAGGAGCTACACAAAACGAAGACATCAAGCTCATGTTGGTGAACGGGTTTCCGGCTCCGAATCCGACAATCACTCCGAGAGAAGCTATCACTCCGACTCAGAACATACTCAAGATGAAGGTGTTGCCGGTCTAGCACTTGTGTCAACCAACTCCTACGACATATTTGATTCACCAAATGAAGGAATTGGAAGATGCTTCATGGCCAAAGGTCCAAAGGTAACACATCCCGAGTATGTCGATTTCAATAGTGATGAAGATGACTTGTTAGGTGATGATGATTTACTTGTTGACAACTCTAGTGATGATTTCTATGATGAAACGTCAATTAATCATGCTAATCAAGATAAAACGAATGACAATGATAAGGAGAAGATTGAGATTCTAACTACAGAACTAAACACTCTTAAGTTAGCTCATGAAACTATCTTAGAAGATCATTGAGAACTTTTAAGGACTCATGAGAAGTTACGCTTTGAAAAGCTCAACCTTGAGAAAGAGCATGAGTTCTTAAAGGCAATCAATGATGATCTCCGTAAGAAATGTTCGTCTTACATTGCCAAGCATTTACTCTTATCTACTTACATGCCTCAAGTCAAGTCTAGTAACAAGAGCAAGAAGGATTCTTCCTCTAGTAGTAACAATAATCATGCTAAATCCAATGTTGTTGCTTCTAGTAGTTCTCTTGATTCCACTAATGATTCTCTTAGCCAAGTTACACTTGAGCAAGAAAATAGCTTATTTAAGGGAATTATAGAGAAAGGTGTTTACAAGAGCCTTGCCGGGAGTAAGCAATTTGAGGAAATTGTATGCAAGCAAGGAAGGCACCGGAAGAACCAAGGTGTTGGTTTTGAACGAAAGTTCAATGCCAATGGAGTTGACTAGGAAGAAGATCAATACCCCAAGACGAAGTTTGTTCCTCAACAAGAGAAGTATGATCCTACTTCCTTCAAGGGGACACAAGCTCAAGATGATCTTCCACCACAAGACCACAAGCAAAAAGGCAAGGATAAGCTTCAAGAGGAGATTGATGCATTTGAAGAAGCTCCAAAGGCCTTGGTCAAGTGGGTTCCCAAGACTACGTCAAGATCTGCTTCATCAAGTACGACTACAACTCCAAGGATTCCCATCAAGATGATGTGGATCCCGAAGAATAAGAACTAGAGAGTCCTTGAGGGTGACTCCGCCAACATATTTCACTCATATCATTTTGGCAACTACGAGTGAATCAACTTTCACATCTTGCACTAGTTCAAGGAGTCACAAACCCTCTTGTTGGTAAGACAAGGGACAAGGTAACCTAAAGCTTTCATAGACATCATCTTATGCGTGCATCACTCTATTTCTATGGATATCCTTGTTTGTTCCTTGTGGGACTAACCCGTGTAGGTATTGAAAGTGCAACTCACTCCAAAAGGATTGCTCCAAATGATCTTCATCAACATTGAGCATCCACATCTTCAACACCTACATGAAGTCATCATCGACAAAACCCAAGGTTAGTTCATCCCTCTAAGGGGGATCTCACATCTAGGGGAGCTTTACTCTAAAGAATTGAGCTAAAGCAACTCTAATGATGTGAACACATCAATGCATTATGTAAAAGTGGTAACCCCACTTGTGCTTAAACGATGAGTATGACCTATGATCAAATGTTCTCATTTGACTCCTATGTCAATATACTCATATATAGATGACCTAGTCATCACCAATTGCTTGATAGATGCTAGAATTGGCTGTGCATGCTTTGCCACATATTTCATTTGTCATTTTATTGTGTGAGCATGTTGGTTGTATATTTTACTCATTCGAGGACATCCACTTGTTGTTTTGATTGATTGGTTTCTTTTGTTTTTGCCAAGTGGATGGACAAGAATGCCTAAGAACCTTCTCTAGCTATCTATGCTCTTCTCGTCTCAAACTATATTCATGCTGCATCACAAAATTTGATGAAGTCAGATTCGAACCACTCTGTGTGAGAAGCACTCGGAGTCCCCGATTCGTCATAGACTTAAACTTCCAAAACTTCTTTATGCGTTTCGGTCTGACCGATTCTTCCATTTCGGTCATACCGAGATCACTAAGTCGATCTAGGTTTTCAATCTCGGTGCAACCGATTTGAACTTTTCGGTCACACCGAGTTGCAGTAACTGCTTGCAGTTATGCATCTCGGTGCCACCGATTTTCTCCACTCGGTCACACCGACAGGGTCGGGCTATATATACCCACGGGCAAAAATTTGGAAACTTTCTTCAAACTCTTTCACCCACGCCAGAGTCTTTGTGCCTCCAGGGTCTCCGGATCGTCCTCCTCGTCGCCACCGCCTCCCAGCCTGGTCTCCGCCGCCGTCAGCGGAAATCATCCCCACCGTTGCTGCCAGTGGCGAGTTCATCGCCCGAACTAGGGTATGGACTCGATCAACGTGCTATCCCGTCTGATTCCTAGCACATTGTGTTCAACATGAATCTTGCCACGATTGAAACTATTCTATCCAGTCAAAACACTCCGTAGAATAGAGATGAATTGAAAATTTAGGGTTAGGTTTCCGCCGAAACCATCTCGGACCCACCGGGTTGTAGAACTCGGTTCCACTGATTCGGCTAAGGCCATTGCACTTGTGGTTCTCGTTCTGACCGAGAATTGCAAATCGGTGTGACCGAGTTCAGGACTTTGTGAAACCCTAGCAGTCTCGGTGCCACCGAACTGTGAGTCGGTCTGACCGAGTTCACTAGTTTAGGTTCCAAAAGCTGCTATGGTATCACCCAGTTTACAAATCGGTTGATCCGAAATGCTTTATGTGGAAAACTAAAACTAAGTTTCTGACACATTCTTTTGCAAAAATCTCTGCATTTTGTGATGCTCATCCACTCTATCTCATCTATATCTATTCACACGGTCTGCAGTCAGTGTTTGCAAAATGTCTGATCAGAGTGACAGCCAGAACAAGTCAGAGGAGCAGATTCAAATGAGTGAGGGCACTAGTCCCTCTAGCAGCTCTGATGAGGGTAGCAGGATGTCGGTGCGGAGACGACACCTATGGGATCACAAGAATCCCTACTACGGTTGCGGGGCGCGGGGTCGTGAGAAGAGCGGATCAAACAGATAGCACACGGGTTCTTTTATCCAGGTTCGGGCCGCAAGTTGTGTAAAACCCTACTCCTGCTTTGGTGGTTAGCTTATTTGTGTTCCTCAGCTAGCTATGGGGCGTGAAGAGGTCCAAAAAGCCGAATCCCTCTCCTGGTCGCCTTGGGCCTCCTTTTATAGGAAAAGGGGTCGCCACAGTGGCGTACATGAGGTGGGCAGGGTACATCTATACGAGTTTTTCCCTCGCATTACATGACAAGGCGCCATAAATGCGTCTTGCTTAGGTGTCCTTGCTTTACCGGGGACGGGGGAGAGCCTAGTCCCGTCCGCCGCCGCTTCCCTTCGTGTTGACACGCACCCTGGCCAGCGGTGCCCGTGGTGCCATGTAGGCAGGCAGGCAGCTGAGGTGGCGCCGTGGCGGGCCTCCACGAAGGTTCGCTTGTCGCCACGCAGGTGCCTGCCCAACTGGTTGGGTCGGTAGCTGCATGATGGGGGCTCGATTGGTGCGGTCTCGATAGTGGCCCTACGGGTGTCCTTGGCAGGGGTCTTGCCGCAGTCTCGGCAAGGGCCTTGCCGATCCACGGCAAGGGTCTTGCCGTGGCGCCTGCTGTCATCCCCGGCAAGGCTCTTGCCGGGGGCCTCGTGGTCCTCCTTGGCTGGGATCCCGCCAAGGGCCATCGTCTTCTGTAGTGTGTATGTGATCTTGAATGTCTTCACAAAGATCTTCATGCCACCACGGGGATGTCTCCCGAATCCTTTGCCCCATGGGGGCAGTGGACTCAAGGGTGATCCGCTCCGTAGGCGTGGGGCGAGTCGCCCCGGCAAGGGCCTTGCCGGGTTTGCTAAAACCGTACCCCGGCAAGGATCTTGCCGGGGGAGTTTGCTTCGTCCCCTTTTGCTCTTTGTGGTCTTGCTCTTGGCGTTGTTCTGCTCCTTTTGGGCTTCGGCCTTACTTTGGCTCACCTTCCTCGCCTTGCTTAGTGTGGCAGCGCCCGCGGCTCGACCCGTGCATAGTTAAAAGGTGTACCCTTCTTTACGTACACCGGCAGAGCCCCGGGCCTGGGCCTGCGTAAGCGCAATCGCGTCGTTGGGCTAGGCCCAAAAACGGTGCGTGGGCAGGCAGGGTGGTTTTTACCGTGATAAATCTTTTCCCGCGCTGCCCTTCCCACGCCTCCCGCGCGTGGCTCGGCGTGGGGAGGCGTGCATGACGTGGGTGGCATGCGTGGGGCTGAGCTCTGCACGCATGCGTCCCGTCGCAGTAAAAGGGGGCAGCTCGCGCCTTCCCCATAAACGGGGGGCGTGGGCGCGCCCATTCTTGAACGGGGCAGGCGTGGTCTTCAAAGCGTCCACTCCCCACGATCACGGGGTGGGGAGAAGTCGCCTCACCCGTCGCCTCGGTCCCGCATGCCTGCCACGTGGCTCTCATGCGCTTGGGGTGGCGAACGGTGGAGGCGGGAAACCGGGCCGTCGCGGGCCGGGGCAGCGGGTTGGCCCCAGTTCCCTGCGCCTTCCATGTCTTATTTGGCTGAGCGGGGCGGCCGTGTCTCCACCTCGTTCCTTTATAAATGGCGGGGGTGGAACGTCGTCCCGCATTCTTCCATCTTCTCCTATCTTCAGCTTCTGCTCCCGCTCCCTCCATCCGCCATGGAGAGAGGGAATCCTGGCTCTTCAGCGGTGGCGGCAAGGGTCACCGTCCGACAACGCGTCCTTCCTTCTCCTTCACCTGTGGTGGCAGAGCCAGCCGCGAGGGGAAGGGGAGAAAGCGAGCATGGCGAGGCCGTGGGTGAGGCAGAGGCGCTCAGGGAAGAGGAGAACGGGGCGGTGCGCCGGCTCCGCCTCTGCCAGTGGTTCCTCCCCTCACGGAGGGCCATGTTGGGGATGACCCTTGCGAGTTCTTCGTCAGGCTGCGCCGGCCGCCTCGCCGTCGCCTTCGCCTCCCGACTCCATTCGCGAGCGAGATGGAGCTAGATCCACCGGAGTCACTGCGGCTGCACATGAGGGGCTGTTGGATCAGTGGTACGCGAGTTCACGTCGACTTTCCAGCCCCTCAGGTGATATATCTTGGTCGAGGGTGGAAGACGTTCGCCCACATCCACCGCTTGACGGTGGGGCTCACTCTCCATTTCAAGAAGATGGAGGGCGGCCTCCTCTCCGTCAAGGTCTTCGGGTGCTTTGGGACTCGGGCAAGGTGCTGCGTGGAGAGCTCTTCTGATATCGAAGGCTCCTCCTCGAGCGGGAGTGGCGAGGAGGACAGCGGCAGCGGCAGCGAGGTAGCAGGCGACAGGATGGCCAGGTCCGACTAGGTGCCGGGCGTCGCTCCGTGCGGCACCGGCGATCCCATCATCCGTGTCGCCGGCTTCCTGAACTTCTTGGGGTCGTCTCCTTGGGAGGCTGGCGTCGGGAGGTTGCAGAAGAGGAAGAGGGCGGGCGGCAAGGCCTTCGGCCAGCGTCTTGGCCGACGCCGCCTCGTCTTCGAACTCTACTTCCGGCGCTGTCATCACCATCCAGCCTCTGGATGGCCACCGAGATGTTCTCTTGGTGCCTTCTGCCACCCGTAGCTCGCCTAGGCGCCCCTTTTGCCCTTTTCTCCTCCTTGACCTGCCTCGTGAGGAGAGGGACAAGGAAGGGGTTACGAGCACCTTATCTCTTTTTAGTTTGTAAGCCTTCGGGCCTTGGCTGAATTTAAAACTTGTAATCCCATCATTCATGTTTTTCATTTCCTATGGACTGTACCTGAGTGGAATGTTTTTAATGCAAAAGGGGCCATTTGTTTGCGGGTAGAACCCACGATAGGGAGTAAACCCTTGGTATCTTTAAGATAAACATTTCCTTGCCCGGCAACAGGCCCTGCCATCTCCCTACTTCACTCGACCTTCCTCACACTTTTGGCGGAGGCAGGGATGAGGCGGGTTCAGGCTCCTCATTCCATCCTTTTGCTGCCGCGACTACGACCAAACCTGGCCCCAGGAACGAGCCCTAGAGCCTAGAGTTTTTAGGGGAGCACGGTAGCTTGGGAAACAACGAGGTTTCACATACCTCACCCATAAGGGAATGCATGATAAGGAATGAAGAACTTATCTGAGGCTGCAGCCCCCGGCAACTCTGGATTGCCGTGGGTGAATCTTCGTACTTGCAGCCCCCGGCAATACTGGCTTGCCGGGGTCTAGATGCCGATCCGTCCCTCTTTTTCTTCTTTCGTCCTCAAGCGATCCGGCAAGGATGTCTGTGAGTCCTGCGAACCAAAGGAGACAAAAGAACGGCAAAGAGACGCACACTCGACCACTAAGCTAGGGGTTAGTTGCCGCCAAGCACTATCAACCCTAACCAAGGACGAGACTTGACCTAGCATGCATGCTATAACTTAGGGCGCTAGCGCTTCATTTATTTATGCTCGGGGTCTGCGCCTGGCTTTGTACAAAGGGTTACATGCATCATCGGCAAAGCTTGTACAAAAGGTGGCTTGCCGGGGGGGGGGGGGGCCAACCGGGCCTCACGGGTAAAACTTGCGAAGATGCACAATGTTCCAGGAGTTACTCACTGGAACGGCGTCTTCGGTCTCTAGGCGGACCGCGCCAGGCCTGGTGGCTCGTGTTACTCGGTAAGGGCCTTCCCAGTTTGGCGTCAACTTGTTGGAATTCTTGGCCGATTGAACGCGCCGAAGGACAAGGTCGCCTTCCTCAAGGCTTCGGGCATGAACCTTGCGGCTATGGTAGCGACGCAAGGCTTGCTGGTAGCGTGCTGCTCTCACAGCCGCCCGAAGACGATCTTCCTCAAGGAGCACTGCGTCGTCTTGCCGCAGTTGCTCTTGCTCGAGGTCGTCATAAGCGAGCACTCGAGGTGACCCGTATATGAGTTCACTGGGGAGAACTTCTTCTGCCCCGTATACCAGGGCAAAAGGTGTCTGGCCGGTGGCTCGATTTGGCGTCGTCCTGATCGACCAAAGAACCGTCGGCAACTCATCAATCCAGCGCCTTCCACTCTTGTGCAGCCTGTCAAAGGTCTTGGTCTTTAAGCCTCGCGGTACTTCAGCATTTGCCCTCTTGGCTTGACCATTGCTCCGTGGGTGAGCAACGGAAGCGAAACAGACTTTGCTGCCGAGGTCTTGGGTATATTGCATGAAGGTGTGGCTTGTGAAATGTGTGCCGTTTTCGGTGATAACCCTATTGGGCACGCCAAAACGGTACACCAGTCCCTTGAAGAACTTGACGGCTGACTGAGCTGTGACCTTCCTCACTGCTTCCACTTCCGGCCACTTTGTGAACTTGTCGATTGCAACATACAAGTACTCAAAGCCCCCGACAACGCGGGGGAAAGGGCCCAGTATGTCGAGCCCCCAGACCGAGAAGGGCCAGGAGAGAGGAATGGTTTGAAGGGCTTGAGCTGGCTGATGAAGCTTCTTTGAATGGGCCGACACGCTTCACACACGGTGACTAGTGTCATCGCATCCTGGAGGGCGGTGGGCCAGAAGAAGCCTTGCCGGAATGCCTTGCCGGCAAGGGCCCTTGACCCAATGTGGGATCCACATATGCCTCCGTGTATCTCTGCCAATAGCTCCAGTCCTTCCTTTCGAGGGATACATTTCAATTTCACTCCATTCGGCCTCTTTACATGCAGGCGTCATCGATTTAACCGGTACATGGTAGAGCGACGGGCTACTTTTTCCGCTTCTTCCTGCTCCTCAGGAAGTTCCCCTGTTTGGAGGAATCGGACGGTATGTTGTGCCCACGCCGGAGCCTGGGGCTCGACGGCGAGGACTAAAGGCATTTCCTCCGTTACAGGAGTGGCTGTATCGACGGCAAGAGCTTGATGCTCTGCCGGAGCCAGTCGTCCCGTGGCGGGCTCAGTATTCCCGGCAACATCCTTGCCGGCGGCCGAGGAGCTTCGGCGGGAAGTACTTGCAGGCCCTGATTTCCTTCTCTTATTACGCTCTGTTGATGGATCAACGGATGGATGGGTTAGCTGAAGCACAAAGGTACCTGGTTCCACGGGTAGCTTGAGGGCAGCGCATTTAATGATGTCGGCGACGCCGTTTCTCCGCTCGGGGAACGTGTTTAGCCTGTATACCGTCAAAACGCTCTTCCAGCTTTCTCACTTCATCAATGGGCTCTGGTAATCTTTGTTGACTTGCTTGACGACAAGCTGCGAGTCTCCCCTGACGATGAGTTTCTTGATTCCGAGGTCCGCCGCGATCCTAAGACCGGCAGGCAACCCCTCGTACTCTGCCGTATTGTTTGTTGACACCTCCCTGGGGAAGTGCATCTGGATCACGTACTTGAGGTGCTCTCCGGTGGGCGCGACATGCGATCACGGCAGCCCGGTACTGTAAGGAGAAAGCTCCATCAAAGTACATGATCCAATCACAACTTGCCTCTTTGCCGGGAGAGCGGTCTCTTGAATTTCTTCGTCGGTGTTGCGGTCCATTCTGCAATGAACTCTGCTAGGACTCGGCTCGAATCGTCGAGGTACTTTCAAACTTGAGGCCAAAGCTGGACAGCTCAGTGCCCATTCCACAATTCTTCCCGTTGCATCCGGATTGTGCAATATCCGTTCTGCGAGAGGGAAGCGAGTGACGACAGTGATCTCGTGTGCCTGGAAGTAGTGATGCAGCTTCCTCGAGGCCATAAGGAGGCCGAAGAGCAGTTTCTGCACACCGGAGTACCTTGATCTAGCCCCCTGCAGGAGGGAACTAACAAAGTAGACCGGGTGCTGCATCATTTTCTTCTTTAGCGGCATCTCAACTGGCTGTGTCGTCTCTGCATTGGTGGTGTCGGGCTCTGCCGCTGCCATTTCCTCGTCGTCAACCTCTCTCTGCGCCACCAGTGCGGCGCTGACCACCTGGTCCATTGCCGCCAGGTATAGCAGCAACGGCTCCTGCGGCCTAGGCGCAACTAGTATTGGCGCGGAGGAGAGGTACTTCTTCAACCCTTGTAAAGCTGCGTCGGCTTCCGGTGTCTACTCCATCGGGCCCGCCTTTTTCAGGATCTTGAAGAAGGGGAGGGCACGCTCGGCAGACTTGGAAATGAACCTGCCCATGGCGGCGACGCAACCAGCAAGCCGACGCACATCCTTGATCCACTTGGGTGCTTCAATCTGCTCTATAGCTTTGATTTTGTCCGGATTGGCCTCTATCCCATCTTTGTGACACCAAGAACCCGAGGAGGTTTCCGGATGGGACGCCTAAGACGCATTTCTCAGGGTTCAGCTTGAGATTGATCTTGCGCAGGTTTGCAAATGTTTCTTGCAAATCCGGTATGAGGGTTGCCCTGTCCTTGGTTTTGACCACTAGGTCATCCATATAAGCCTCCATATTTCTATGGAGCTGGGGTTCAAAACCAATCTGGACTGCCCTTGCAAACGTCGAACCAGCACTCTTCAACCCGAAAGGCATCCGCATGAAACAATACGTACCATGTGGGGTGATGAATGCTGTCTTCTCTTCGTCTTCTCTTGTCATGAAGATCTGGTGGTAGCCGGAGTAGGCGTCGAGGAATGACAGCAGATCACACCCAGCCGTGGAGTCAACAATCTGGTCGATGCGCGGCAACGGGAAGGGGTCTTTAGGGCAAGCCTTATTGATGTCCGTGTAATCAATACACGGTCTCCACTTCCCATTTGCCTTGCGCACCACGACCGGATTGGCCAACCACGTTGGATGGGGCACTCCTCTTACCAAACCCGCTGCTTCCAGTTTCCGGATCTCTTCTGTGATGAACTCTTGTCGTTCCAAAGCTTGCTTTCTGACCTTCTGCTTGACGGGCCGCGCATGAGGGCAGACAGCAAGGTGGTGCTCAATCACCTCCCTGGGAACACCGGGGATGTTGGAAGCTTTCCATGCAAACATATCGACATTCGCCCACAGGAAGGTGACGAGCGCGTCTTCCTATTTGTCGTCGAGGGTGGAACTTATGGTAAAAGCTCCTCCCGTGCCGTCCTCATTGACAGAAACCTTCTTGGTTCCTGGCGGTATGGCCCTGGGTTTCTTGTTCCCGCCGGTGGAGCTCTCTGGCACGTCCTCGACGGCAGCGCTACACTCCGAAGAGGTGCGCTTGCCGAAGTGGGTGTCCGAGGCCTCGCCGGTCTTCTTCTTCTTCTTCGCTCCCGGGGGCCCAGCGGCAGGAGCAGGCGCCCTAGCGGCGGCAGCTGCTGCAACTGCTTGCTGGTATAATTGGTCAACGCAAATCAATGCATCTTTCTTGTCGGAGGGGATGGTGAGGATCGTCACGGGTCCCGGCATCTTCAGGGTGTTGTAGGCGTAGTGTGACGCCGCCATGAACTTGGCCAGCGCTGGGCAGCCAAGGATCCCGTTGTAGGGCAAGGGGATCTTGGCAACATGGAACACGATCCTCTCCATCCTGAAGTTCAGGTTGCTTCCAAAAGTCACGGGCAGCGTGACCTATCCCTTGGGTTGGCTTCTTCCCGGGTTGACCCCCTGAAACGTGTCCGTCTCTTCGAGGTCTCCATCGGGAATCTGCAGTTTCTCGATCATGGCAGGCGAGATCAGGTTCAGACCGGCCCCGCCATCGACTAGCATCTTCATCACCTTGAGGTTGCGTATTGTGGGTGAAACCAACAATGGCAAGCACCCGACCGCAGTGGTGCGATCAGGGTGGTCCTCGGTGTCAAAGATGATAGGTGTCTTTGGACCACTTCAGCGACCTTTGGGCATCAAGCAGCGGCTCTGCTGCTATGATCTCTCGTGCCCACTTTGTTTAAGCGGCGGTGAGAAGTATGCAGCGAGGCACCGCCGTCGGCACTTTATGGCCTCTGTAGCTTCTGAAACTCTTGGTCGCCGGATTAAATGCGTCTTCTTTGTGATCGCCGTCTTCTGGCTTTCTGTCACGGCCCCGGGCGGGCCTCTCCTGTTGCTTGTCCTTGCCGCGACGGCCCGCCTGGCCATCACGCTTCTTGCCGGACCCCTCAGCACCATCTGGGCCCTTCTCCTTGTCTCGCCTCTCATACTCAGCCCTCTTCTTTTCAGCGAGGAGCTCAACCTGTCGGCGATCTGGAGAGCATGGCCTTTGGTGCGATGGATCTTGCAAAGTCGCTTGTCGGAGTTTCACGGCTTCTCGGCAGCCGCCAAGGCCGGCGGCGACGCATCCGCAACCTCCTTGCCGGGTCGTCTGCCTTGGTTTTCTTGGTGGAGCCGGCGTCATCAGATCCCTCGACGGCAAGCACGGCTTTTCCTTTGCGCTTCCTGTTGCGGCGCCGACCTTTCTTCGCCGGGGCGGCAATATCCTCATCTGAGGAGTCGGTTTCCACGCCGGCATCTTCGCCGGGGTACTTCCTTCCCTCCTCAGCCCGGGCACATTTGTCAGCAAGAACATAGAGTTCCGCTACATCTCTCACCTTGTTCATTGCCAGCTCTTCGCGCATCTTGCGGTTACGCACGTTCTGATGGAACGCGCTGATGATGGCGGCAGGGTGAACATCAGGGATATTGTACTGTACCCGGCTAAACCTTTGAATATACTTGCGGAGACTCTCGCCTCCCTTCTGGGGAACGACGTGCAGGTCACTTGCTTGGCCATGGGCTTGGTGGCCTCCAGTAAAGGCGCCCACGAACTCATGGCACAAATCCGACCAGGAGGAAATAGAGTCTACCGGCAAGTGCATCAACCATGACATGGCGTTGGGTTTAAGAGCCAACGGGAAGTAATCCGCAAGCACCTTATCGTCGCGGGCTCCGGCAGCTTGCATCGCGATCGTGTAGACACTAAGGAACTCGGACGGGTGGGTCTTGCCACTGTACTTCTCGCCCACATCGGGTTTAAAGGTGTGGTGAGTGGGCCACTGGAACTGCCGCAGCTCACGGGTAAAAGCCGGGCAGCCTACCTCGTAGGGTAAGCCTGCAGGGCTCCCCGGTGCCGGGTGGCTCACAGCAGGCCCTGCTCGCCTGTCTGATTGGTGGCGCGCTCCGCGCTGGCGCTCGATAGTGGTTCGAGCGTCTTCATGTTCTCGTTCCCGAAGAACTTGGCGCTGGTCACGGTGGGCCTGCGGGTCGGACGATGCTACAGAGATCTCGTCGCCCGTAATGTCGGGACGGGCGAGTGTCCGCGGTACCGGGGTGAGGAGGGGGCGAGTGCACTATGGTTGCAGCGCCGTCGGCTCTCCCGCCACTGTTGTGTGGAACTCCGTTGGAGCGTCGACCCGGGGGCTCCACCGGACCTGGTCCGTCTTTGTTGGCCACCGCAACAAGGCTTCGAATAGTGGCTCTCCATTCATCGAGTTTCCCCGTAGTGGGAGGAAAATCGAGGAGCAACTGCGCGCGTGCCAGGGCTTCCGCTGGCGTTGGTGGCAGCGAAACCTGCGCAGATCGCAACGCGCTTCGACTTCTGACCATGTCAGAAGGAGCTCTATCACGACCCTGCGGTCGCACGCCACCTCCTCCAGCGCCTCGGCGAGCGGGCAGGTCTTCTGAATCCCGGGAGTGGCGCTCGGGGCTCTTTCCGCGGCGACGCTCGGGGTCCTCGGCGTGATTACGCCGTTCATCGCGTGTCGCTTGAGAAGAACGCGCCGTCGGTGCTGGCGTGGGAGTCTTGGAAGCCCTCGCATCGCCCGCGAGCGAGGTGGCAGCGATCTTGGAAGGCCCCACGCCACCCGCGGAGAGCCTGGCCCCATCTTTGGATTTGGCGGCGTGTAGCCCGTTGCCAGGCGCACGAACATCGCCGCCTCCCAAACTTCGGTTGCCGGGACGGTGTTGGTGTTCGCGAACGGCGCCCCTGGTCCTTTCGGCGACCGGTCCACTGCTCGCCCGCGTTGGGACGGGATGCCCGGCTTCCGACGGGCCAACCGCCACCGTCGTCTTCTTCTTGGGCGCCATGACGATGAAGAAGCGTCGAACTAACTGCTAGAGCCGATTCTCACAATCGCCCCCTACAGCGCGCCAAAGATGTCGGTGCGGAGACGACACCTATGGGATCACAAGAATCCCTACTACGGTTGCGGGGCGCGGGGTCGTGAGAAGAGCGGATCAAATAGATAGAATACGGGTTCTTTTATCCAGGTTCGGGCCACAAGTTGCGTAAAACCCTACTCCTGCTTTGGTGGTTAGCTTATTTGTGTTCCTCAGCTAGCTATGGGGCGTGAAGAGCTCCAAAAAGCCGAATCCCCCTCCTGGTCGCCTTGGGCCTCCTTTTATAGGAAAAGGGGACGCCACAGTGGCGTCTGAGGAGGTGGACAGGCTGACTATACGAGTTTTTCCCTCGCATTACATGACAAGGCGCCATAAATGCATCTTGCTTAGGTGTCCTTGCTTTACCGGGGACGGGGGAGAGCCTAGTCCCGTCCGCCGCCGCTTCCCTTCATGTTGACACGGCATACGGCGGTGGTGCCCGTGGTGCCATGTAGGCAGGCAGGCAGCTGAGGTGGCGCCGTGGCGGGCCTCCATGAAGGTTCGCTTGTCGCCACGCAGGTGCCTGCCCAACTGGTTGGGTCGACAGCTGCATGATGGGGGCTCGATTGGTGCGGGCCCGACGGTGGCCCTACGGGTGTCCTTGGCAGGCGTCTTGCCGTAGTCTCGGCAAGGGCCTTGCCGGGGCCCCGGAAAGGGTCTTGTCGTGGCGCCTGCTGTCATCCCCGGCAAGGCTCTTGCCGGGGGCCTCGTGGTCCTCCTTGGCTGGGATCCCGCCAAGGGCCGTCGTCTTCTGTAGTGTGTATGTGATCTTGAATGTCTTCACAAAGATCTACATGCCACCACGGTGATGTCTCCCGAATCCTTTGCCCCATGGGGGCAGTTGACTCAAGGGTGATCCGCTCCGTAGGCGTGGGGCGAGTCGCCCTGGCAAGGGCCTTGCCGGGTTTGCTAAAACCGTACCCCGGCAAGGATCTTGCCGGGGGAGTTCGCTTCGTCCCCTTTTGCTCTTTGTGGTCTTGCTCTTGGCGTTGTTCTGCTCCTTTTGGGCTTCGGCCTTACTTTGTCTCACCTTCCTCGCCTTGCTTAGTGTGGCAGCGCCCGCGGCTCAGACTGCCCGTGCATAGTTAAAAGGTGTACCCTTCTTTCTGTACACCGACACAGGAGCACTCTAAGAAACTTACCCAAAGCAGCCACCAGGACAAGAAAGAAGAGAACCTCAGAATCTGAGGATGAAGACTATGTGGCTGTAGAGGTTGAGGCCATTTCCAAGAAAAAGGTGCTCAAGAAGGAGTATGGCACATCTCGCCACCAAGCCCGGTATGAAGACCAAAGTACACCTTAAAAGGATTCCCATGTCTAAAGCCAGAGCCTCCACTCAAGCATCATTGGAATCTGAACCCAAAGAGGCTGCTGCAGAAGGGAAGAAGAGGAAGGAAAGGGTCAAGAAGACCATGTCCAGAGTTACTGGAACGCTTTCCATGATGGAAGAGGAGGAAAAAGAAGAGGTTGCTGCACCAGCACCCAAAGCTCAGAAGCTTATGGGTGATGCTATCAGGACCGAGGCTGCATCATCAAAGCCCAAAGAAGCACCCAAAGGTGCCTCCAAACCCAAGACTGTACCTAAGAGGAGTACTAGGAACATTCCAGCTGATGAGAACAACAAGGCCCCAATGCCTGAAACGGTTGCTTAAGAAGAAGATGATGAGACACATGTCTTGAGAAAATTGAAGCCAAAAATTCCAGATCATAATGATGCTCATCCTGTAGCTGAGAACATGAAGATCAGGAGAGACTCAGGATTGAGGCTATGGAGAGAGTCAGATCCATATGCCACCAGAAGGAGGACTGCTGTTGACTACAGGTTCCACACAAAGGAACAACAGGACTTCTATGAGACAATTCTGCTGGACAAGAAGCCAATAGTGTGTGACATGAGGTGGGTCGTTGGATCTACATAAAGGAGAATGAAGAACACTATCCTAGTGTGTATGACAGCTTCAGTACTTGTGGAGTGGCAGACTTTGTTGGGCAGAAGCTCACAAAGTGGAATGAGGAGCTCATAATGCAATTCTACTCCACATCACACTTCTATCCAGATGGTAGGATAGTATGGATGTCTGAAGGTACTAGGTACCAATCATCTATTGAAGAATGGGATAATCTGATTAATGCACCTAAGGAGGAAGAGGATGACTTGGATGTCTATGCCAAGAAGAAGATGGATCACAACTCCATGGCACATATGTACAAGGAGATCCCAGATGCTGCTATAGAATGACATAAGTTTGGATCAGTACATTATCTTCTATTAGGACTGCCAACCATAAACTGGATCCTCAGGCACACTCTCTTGCCCAAGTCAGGTGATCACAACATGATCCGAGGCCATGCAATAAATTTGCTACACATATTTGATGTGCCACATAAGTTCAAGGTCATGAGCCTTATAGTTGAGACTATCAAGAGGACAACTGCTGACCAAAAGAGGAGTTGTGGATAGGCCCCACAGATCCAGGAGCTGGTAAACTGCAAGATGGGCACAGGCTCATACCTGTTGGATAAGGAGCACATGCCTATCTATCCAGACTTTGAGGACAACCAAGTGGTTATGGATGAAGATGAACCATCTTCAGTGCAAGCACAAGCTACGAAGGAGAAGGCAAGGACTAAGAAGGCTACCAAGATAACAACAATGGAAGAGGCATCTCAGTACTTTCTGAAAAGCAAGCAGGATCAACTTGGCTACTTGATTGCATCCACTCTAAGGATTGAGAAGGGGCTGGTCACCTTGACTCGAAACCAGGAGAGCTTGGAGAGGATCATGGAGCAGAAGTTCTATGACATGGATGTGAAGGTCACAGAGATCCAGTCCGTTGTTGAGCAACTTCAAGATGATATGCAGGAGAGGAGGGGCAAGTCAACCACTAAGGCATTTGCCAGAGTGCCTAGAGCTCAAAGATCAGCTGCAGTGCCAGTGACAGACACCAGAGCCACTTCATCTGCACCAGCTACAGCTTCAGTGCCACCAGCTCCAGCAGCTACTCCACCAGCTCCATCTACATCAACTGATGCTTTTGTCCTTGGCGTTCTATCTACACCACCACCTGAAGATCAAGCCTGAGAGACGATTTAGTACTATGCATTTTCTATGAACTTTTTGGTAATTTGTTGCCAAAGGGGGAGAAAAATGTATAGATCATAGGCTTCGAGAGAGTGTTGCTTTTTATTCTCTCTTGCTTTGGTGGTTGAACTTTATTTGCTTGTTTGAGATACATTATGTCTGTGTGATACTTGGATGATCATGTGTTTGATCATATGCTACATTTATGCTTGTTGGATGACATTAAACTTTTTATCTCTATATGATCATTCACTTTGCTTGGTGATGAGTGCATATATTCAATTATTATCATTTTGAGCGCTCCACCAAGATGTATGTGACATGGAAGAGTAACGCATGAGCCTAACTTCTTGTGCATTTGCAGTCCAAAGCAAATCTTAAACTATGCACAAATTTAGGGGGAGCTCTTGCTTATCACATACTTCTCAAAGTGACAATGTTTTTCACTCTTATTATCATTTGTCGAAGCTTTGATCTATATGTTGTCATCAATTACCAAAAAGGGGGAGATTCAAAGTGCAATTATCCCTGGGTGGTTTTGGTAATTCCTAACAACATATAGCTCATTGAGCTAACATTATTCCAAGATGAATATTTCAGGAAAATCTCAATGAATGGAATGGCATGGATGAGAAAAGTGGACCCGTCAAAATGCTAAGGATAAAAGGATTGGCTCAAGCTCAAAAGCTCAAGACTCTACATTTTATATTTTAGTGATCCAAGATCACATTGAGTCCATAGGAAAAGCCAATACTATCAAGGAGGGATGAGGTGTTGCTTAATGAGTTTCTTGCTCCATAGTGCTTAGTGATATGCTCCAAAGCCCTCGAATACTTTCTCACATCCACATATGACCCAAACCCAAAGTCTAACTCGGCCCCACCGATTCTTTCCATCCGGCGCCATCGAGTTCAGATGTCATAGCCACTGCCACAAACCCTAGGCAAATCGGTCTCACCGATAGGGATCTCGGTCTCACCGAGATGGGATTGTAATCTCTCTGTTTCCCTTCGTAACGTTTCGGTCCCACCGATGAGCGATCGGTCCCACCGAGATTGCAATGTAAACTCTCTGTTTCCCTTTCGTAACATTTTGGTCCCACCGAAAGGAGCGAACCGGTCCCACCGAATTTACCTGACAAACTCTCTGGTTAGCTTATTACCAAAGTCGGTCTCACCGAGTTTGTGTAATCGGTTTCACCGAGATTATGTTATGCCCTAACCCTAACCATATCGGTCCTACCGAGTTGCATGTCGGTCCCATCAAAAATCCTAACGGTCACTAGATTTGCTGAATCGGTCTGACCGAGTTTCTCAATTCGGTCCCATCGAGATTGGTAAATTGTGTGTAACGGTTAGATTTTGTGTGGAGGCTATATATACCCCTCCACCCACTCTTCATTCGTGGAGAGAGCCATCGTAATCGAACCTACACTTCCAATACACATTTTCTGAGAGAGAACCACCTACCATTGTGTTGAGGCCAAGATATTCCATTCCTACCATATGAATCTTGATCTCTAGCCTTCCCCAAGTTGCTTTCCACTCAAATCTTCTTTCCACCAAATCCAAATCCTGTGAGAGAGAGTTGAGTGTTGGGGAGACTATCATTTGAAGCACAAGAGCAAAGAGTTCATCATCAACACACCATTTGTTACTTCTTGGAGAGTGGTGTCTCCTAGATTGGCTAGGTGTCACTTGGGAGCCTCCGACAAGATTGTGGAGTTGAACCAAGGAGTTTGTAAGGGCAAGGAGATCGCCTACTTCGTGAAGATCTACCGCTAGTGAGGCAAGTCCTTCGTGGGCGACGACCATGGTGGGATAGACAAGGTTGCTTCTTCGTGGATCCTTCGTGGGTGGAGCCCTCCGTGGACTCGCGCAACCGTTACCCTTCGTGGGTTGAAGTCTCCACCAACGTGTATGTACGATAGCACCACCTATCGGAACCACGACAAAAACATCCTTGTCTCCAATTGCGTTTGAATTCTCAAAACCCTTCCCTTTACATTCTTGCAAGTTGCATGATTTACTTTCCGCTGCTCATATACTCTTTGCATGCTTGCTTGAATTGTGTTAAGATTGCTTGACTTGTGCTAAGATAGCTACAATTTGCCAAAGACTAAAATTGGGGAAAGGATAAGTTTTTATTTGGTCAAGTCGTCTAATCACCCCCCCTCTAGACATACTTTCGATCCTACAACACTCAAATACATACACCAAAGCAGGACTAGGGTATTACGCATCTTCGCGGCCCGAACCTGGGTAAATGATCCTTGTGCTGACCGCCAGACCCGCTCTTTGCACGACCCAGCGCTCGCCAACCGTAGAAGGGATCCCAGTGATTCCATAGGTGTCGTTTCCACCAACATCCTCATATTATGAAATTATGAATGACATAGCACCCGCTGAGATAGAGGACATAGATGTTACTGTTAAACTTGCTAATAGAGACACCATCACACCACTTGGGATTGTTAGAGATGCTGAAGTCTTGTGTGGGAAAATAAAATACCCTACTGATTTTCTTGTACTTGGTTCCCCACAAGATGACTTTTGTCCATTATCTTTGGTAGACCTTTCTTGAACGCCGTTAATGCTAAAATAGATTGTGAGAAACAAACTGTCGGTGTTAGTTTTGGTGATGAGTCTCATGAGTTTAATTGTAACATCCCAAATTTTCAATTCGGAATGTTATACATAGATCATCACTTGCATATCATATTTTGTTGCATTTTGGCTCGAGCCAAGAAATTTCACGCAACACAAGGACCCAGGGAGAGAGTTGGAGATTTCGTTATTTTCATATTTGAGTTTTCTCAAAATTTGAAAATAGGATCATTTGATTTTATTTATTTTATCTTCAATTATTTCTAGTGTCAAAATATGAGAGAGGGAATAAAATGACTTTCCCAAAATAAAGAAATAATGAAGATTTAATAAAAAAATCAAATAAGATTTTATTTGGAGTTTTTCGATATTTTATTTGAATTTAGGAAAAATGTGCGTTTTTCTAAATTGCATTTAGGCCCCAAATAAATGTTCATCTTGTCCGTCTTGATTTTAGAAGCTGGGGAAAATTTATTTCGGGATTTTTGGAGTCCTTTTAGTATTTCTTTCGTTAGTTTTTCTGCACGGAATTATGTGAACCGACTCGGTGAAACCGGCCAGACTCCGCTGGCCGGGCTTTATATGCCCGGGCCGCCCCATTAAGCCGCGCCGCCCGGCCGCCACCGCCCCACCTAACCCTAACCCTAGCCCGCGCCCGATCCGCGCCGCCGCCGCCTCGCGTCTTGTGGCCGGAGCCGCCGCCCTCGCCGCCCGCCCGCGGACCCGCCGCCGTCGCCGCCGACCACCGCCGCCCTCGCCGGAGCCCATAGTAGCTTGTGGTTTAGAAAAACCGTTCGGTTTTTTAGTTTCATTTTTTTATTAGATCGGTTTTTTCGGTTTAGGCTAAATAGCGAGCGTTCGCTCATTCGTACGTTTTAACGAACGCGTTCTTCGTTTAGATCCAGATAACGAACGTTCATTCGTTAAGTTGTTCGTCGTTTTTCTTTTTCTCGGATTTATTCCGCGATTTTTCTGATCGCGATTTCTGATCCGATTTTCAATCTAGTATAACTTTTCACTCGTTTATCGGAATCAGGCGATTCAAGCGCCTGGAGTTTCGTCTCATAACCCTCTTTCCGAATAATCAACTCAAACAAGTATTTGTTTCTGTAAAATTTGACTTAGATCCAGATTAGTAAAACGAAGCATGTTTCTTTCGCCGTTTGTTTTTCATTGCTTCGTTCGAGTTGTTTCTTTTTGCAAACCGGAGTTCTTAAGTTGAACTTTCTGGTTAGATCTTTTATTCAAGTTTTACCTGTGCATTAGTTGAGTACTTATTGTATGTTTGTTTGTTGGCGATAGAGTACCCGGAGTGCACCGCTTGCTACTTTGAATCTCTAGGTTTCACGGATCATCAGCAAGGCAAGTAACACTTTGATCATACCTTTTCATACCAAGTTTTTATGCATTAGATCAATCCTCAAACATTGCATGATTAGGATCTAATTAAACTTTGGGTTTTGGGAAGTAGTTGAGGTAGTACCTATTACCTGTTTTATTATCAAACCCTTGGGAGTTACTTCTACGTTTGCTTATATTGCCATGCTATGCTAGTAGACGTGGATTGGGTGAGTATATCCATGACAGATGTGAGATTTTAATTAATGGTTTATTTAAGGTGGCAACTTAAACACACATCTGGGTGGATTGAGGTACCTGGGTGTTCCAGGATTGCCTGTTTCTTTTTGGACCGCCACCCAGGCTCAAATGGATGATGAGATTATTTATGCTAGAAACTTCTGTTTGCAGCCACAAGCTACTATGGGCTCTAGCATAGTTGACTAAGTCGTCTTGAACTCTTCTTTGTGGTAGACTAGCTGATGTAGGGGATGTAGGTTGGTACGGTCTACTCGTTCGTAAGGTGCTAGCACTTCTGAAAGACTGTGTCTCGGTCATCCGTTTCTCAAACACCTTATAGTGTGAGAATCCCAACGGAGGAGATCGAGTCTTGTGGGGAAAAGTGCACAAACCTCTGCAGAGTGTATCAAACTAATCATGGTTAGCCGTGTCCCCGGTTATGGACATATTGAGTATCTAGTACTTGGATTATCATGTGAATCTCATCATGTTACTTTAATTAATATTGTTGGGTTTTAATGATGATGTTTAATTGGGATTGAGAATGCTGTCAACCATTCTCAATGTTTAACAATCACCATGATAGTTAAATAAAACTTATTCCTTTGATGTAGGGAAAAATTGGCTTTATGCAAAACTGTAACCATAGAGCTTTCCACCAGCCATATATGCATGTAGTATAGCATTACTCTTTCATATTACTCTCTATGTGTTACATTGCCAGCATATTCCATGTGCTGACCCGTTTTCGGGCTGCCACGTTCATGTTGCAGACTTTTCGAACTGACGAGTAAGGTGCCTTAGGTCGTGGTTCTATACTCGATGGCGCCATTGGAGTTGATGGACTCGCTTATCTTCCAAGCCTTCCGCTGTTATCGTTATTAGATGGCCTTAAGCCATATTTATTGTAATAAGTTCTCCTTTGGAGACATTCGATGTAATAAGTGTGTGATTGCTACTCTGTTATAAATCCTTCGAGTACTGTGCGTGTCAGCATTACTGATCCAGGGATGACACTCATGCACAGAGATCAGACTGTTTGAGGTCTGATCGCTACATTAATTTTCTAAGTTTAGTAGAAAGCATTATAAGAAAGAATTGCCTAGTAAGGATGAAATTATTGGTCTTGCTTCTATTGTTGTACCTCCTACTGATCCTTTAGAACAATATCTGCTAGACCATGAAAATGATTTACATATACATGAAAGAAATGAAATAGATAAGATTTTGTTTGAACAACGCCCTATGCTTAAACATAATTTGCCTATTGAAACTCTAGGAGGTCCTCCTCCACCTAAAGGTGATCCTATGTTTGAATTAAAACAATTGCCAGACACTCTGAAATATGCTTATCTTGATGAGAAGAAGATATATCTTGTTATTATTAGTTCTAACCTTTAAGAACATGAAGAAGAAAGATTATTGAAAGTTCTAAGGAAGCACCGGGTTGCTATAGGTATACTCTGGATGATTTAAAGGGCATTAGTCCCACTCTATGTCATCACAAGATTAATATGGAACCTGATGCTAAACCTGTTATTCATCACCAAGTCGGTTAAATCCAAAGATGAAAGAAGTGGTAAGAACGGAAATACTAAAACTTTTGGAAGCAGGTATAATCTATCCTATAGCTGATAGTAGATGGGTAAGTCATGTCCATTGTGTCCCTAAGAAAGGAGGTATTACTGTTGTTCCTAATGATAAGAATGAACTTATTCCACAGAGAATTGTTACAGGATATAGAACGGTAATTGATTTTAGAAAATTAAACAAAGCAACTAGATAAGATCATTACCCTCTGCCTTTTATTCATCAAATGCTAGAAAGATTATCTAAGCACACACATTTTTGCTTCCTTGATGGATATTCTGGTTTTTCACAAATACCTGTTTCTCAACCTGATCAAGAAAAGACCACTTTTACTTTTCCTTATGGAACTTATGCTTATATACGTATGCCTTTTGGTTTATGCAATGCACCTGCTACCTTTCAAATATGCATGACTGCTATATTCTCTGACTTTTGTGAAAAGATTGTTGAGGTTTTCATGGATGACTTTTCTGTTTATGGGAAGTCTTTTGATGATTGTTTAAGCAATCTTGATCGAGTTTTGCAGAGATGTGAGCAAACAAATCTTGTCTTGAATTGGAAGAAGTGCCACTTCATGGTTAACAAAGTTATTGTTTTGGGCCATAAAATTACTGAAGGAGGTATCGATGTGGACAAAGCTAAGGTTGATGCAATTGAGAAAATGCCATGTCCTGAAGATATCAAAGGTATTCGTAGTTTCCTTGGTCATGCTTGTTTCTATAGGAGATTTATCATAGACTTTTCTAAAATTTCAGGGCCTCTTACAAATATTTTGCAAAAGGATATTCCTTTTGTTTTTGATGATGATTGTTTAGAAGCCTTCGAAACAATCAAGAAAGCCTTAATTTCTGCACCTATTGTTCAACCACCTGATTGGAACCTGCCTTTTGAAATTATGTGTCATGCTAGTGATTATGTTGTTGGTGCTGTTCTTGGACAAAAAGTTGATAAGAAACTGAATGTTATTCACTACGCAAGTAAAGCTCTAGACAGTGCACAAAGAAACTATGCTACTACTGAAAAAGAATTTCTAGCTGTGGTGTTTACCAGGCCCGTTGACAAGGCAGGCCAAAGTGGCCGACCGCACAGGGCCCCCAATTTTTTGGGGCCCCCAAAATCACTAGATATGCAGGCTTAATTAGAAGGTAAAATCAGCTACGAAACAGCCGTCCTGCATGTCGCTTCGCTCGTTTGCGATCTGGCTATTCCCTCGATCGCGTGCCCGCCTTGCCCTAGTGCCCGCTGGGAGACGAGCGATTCATCACCGATCAGGGCGCCACCTCCTACCGCCTATCGCCGGCCAGTTCCTTTTCCATATGCCTGGCCGCTGCCCGTCCCGTAAGAAGGTTTGTTCAATCTCCAGTTCCCCCCTCCCTACCTCGAATTCATCACACACGGCCAGATCGATCTGATGGGACTTTTTAAGCCAAGCATTACTAGAGTTGTTCGACTGAATTTGTTTCTCCATGTGAGTAATATGTGACAATGTTATATGTTGTCATATATGTTGTCAATTTTTAGGTTTTCATGTTCCGGGTGCAGCCAGTGTTTCGCTATTAGTTTCCATAATTGTCTTTGTAGCTTATTTAGATATTTTTGATAATGTCCAATACAGTAGTAGCATAACTGATAATTAATCTCTGTAGCCTTATTCTTTATACTTTAGATAGATTGATAATTTTGTTTGAGAGGAAGATAGATTCATAATTTATATATTACTTTATGATTTAAAGCCCAAGGTTCTGACTTTACATGAATTGGTAGAACTATTTTATGACGATAGGTGCTCATCCATCAATTCTTTTTACACATGAGGTCAGTTTATTAATCTAGCGCTACCTTTCCTCTTTTAGCACTCATTTGATATAATTCTAATTATTCTATGAAGTAACCCATATTTGTATGAAATAACACATATTAGAACTTATTATACAATAAAATGAAACTATGATTTGACTATATTAGTTCTTCATTTGTAGTATTTTAAAAAAATTCTAGATCCCCATTTAAAATTTACGCCAGACCCCGAAATCCACAGACGGCCCTGGTGTTTACTTGTGATATATTTAGATCCTATATTGTAGATTCAAAAGTAATTGTTCACACTAATCATGCTGCAATAAAGTATCTTATGGATAAGAAAGATGCTAAACCTAGGCTTATTTGATGGGTTCTCTTGCTACAAGAATTTGATTTACATATCACTGATAGAAAAGGAGCGGAGAACCCCGTATCTGATAACCTGTCTAGGTTGGAGAATTTTCTTGATGACCCACAACCTATTAATGATAGTTTTCCTGATGAGTAATTAGCTGCAATAAATGTTTCTAATAGTACACCTTGGTATGCTGACTATGCTAATTATATTGTTGCTAAATAAATACCCCCTAGCTTTACATACCAACAAAAGAAAATTTATTCTATGATTTAAGACATTACTTTTGGGATGACCCACATCTTTATAAAGAAGGAGTAGACGGTATTGTTAGATGTTGTGTACCTGAGCATGAACAGGAACAAATCCTACAGAAATGTCACTCTGAAGCTTATGGGGGACATCATGCGGGAGCAGGCTGCTCACAAGGTATTACAACTGGTTTTATTGGCCTACTCTCTTCAAGGATGCTCGTAAGTTCGTCTTATCTTATGATGAATGTCAAAGAATAGGTAATATCGGTAAGCGTCAAGAAATGTCTATGAACTATTCACTTGTTGTTGAACCATTTGATGTTTGGGGATTTGATTATATGGGACCTTTTCCTTCCTCTAATGCGTATACTCATATTTTGGTGGCTGTTGATTATGGTACTAAGTGTGTAGAAGCTATTCCAACTAGTAGTGTTGATCACAACACCTCTATTAAAGTGCTTAAAAAATTATTTTCCCAAGGTTTGAGTCCCTAGATATTTAATGAGTGATGGTGGTTCACACTTTATTCATGGTGCTTTCCGTAAAATGCCTGCCAAGTATGATGTTAACCATAGAATTGCATCACCTATCATCCTCAGTCTAGTGGTCAAGTTGAGCTCTGCAATAGAGAAATAAAATTAATTTTACAAAGGACTCTCAATAGGTCCCGGAAGAATTGGTCTAAGAAATTAGATGATGCACTTTGGGCTTATAGAACAACATATAAAAATCCTATGGGTATGTCTCCTTATAAAATGGTTTATGGAAAAGCTTGTCATTTGCCTCTTGATTTGGAACATAACGCTTATTGGGCAATTAAAGAACTCAACTATGATTTCAAACTTGCTGGTGAGAATAGGTTATTTGATATTAGCTCACTAGATGAATGGAGAACCGAAGCTTATGAAAATTCCAAGTTATTTAAACATAAAGTTAAAAGATGGCATGATAAAAGAATCCAAAAGCGTGAGTTCAAAGTTGGAGAATATATTATTTTGTACAAATCTCGTTTCATATTCTTTGCAGGAAAACTCCTCTCCAAATGGAAAGGACCTGATGTTATCGAGGAGGTTTATTGATCCGGAGCTATCAAAATAAATAATGCCGAAGGTACTAACCCGAAGGTTGTTAATGGGCAACGAATAAAACGATATATCTCACGTATGCCCATTAATGTTGAAAGCAATAGTATCCAAACTATGACATCGGAAGAACACATAAAAGAAACCTTCCGGAGCACTCCAGAATCATGAAAAAAAAGGGGAGGTACGTGATACCGCAAGTAAACGGACTCCGAAAAATCCACAAAAATATTTTGTCTGTTTTGGAATATAACAAAAATTAGGAAAATAAGAAACAACCAGGAAGGCACCGCCGGTGGGTGGGTTGTGCCCACCTCGGGTACCTTCCGGACTCCATTTTTCTTTCGTTTGCTTGTTTCCCAAAAAAATCTTTATATACCCCCCCCCCCCCGAACCTATTGACCATCGCATCACGGAGAAACCTTATGTTTTCTTTTCTTGCTGTTTTCTGTCAGATCTGTCAGGCCAGGTACCATGGATTTTTTCCTTCTCCAACCATGAAGAAGGTGATGCTTGGTTGCTACAGGGGGAGCTAAGGGGAGAGGGAGTTGAGGAGGTTTCCATGGAGGAAGATGAAGGAAACTCTCCTGGAGTTCACCCTCCGGCTTCCGAGAGGAGCACATTGGCTGGCATCTCCACTCGTCCTAATCCTCATCAGGCCATAAGACCATCAAACAGTCAAGAGAACCCTGAAGTTCAAGAAGAACTCCCTCCAAGGAGGCCTTTACATAGGTTACATCTTAACAATTTTCACAATTTAATTCATAATTATGGGTTTGAAAATACTCCCCGTGTGCACATACCGTCCAATTGGGACATATCTCGTCCAAGAGAAAGTGATGCAGGAACAAGTTCATGGGGGCCAGAGAATAAACATATTATGGCTGAAGTGGAGAAAAACACCGAGTTGCTTCTTAAACCCCTCCACGAGATCCAAGGCTTGAAGGATGCACTCATGGATATATTGGGAATTATTTCATCACACCCACCTCCCTCTTCATCACAAAAGAAAATTGAGAATCGGGTATGGGCACTCCCCTTGGCTTGCGCCAAGCTTGGGGGAGGTGCCCTGGTATTGTATCACCTCCACTATCTTTTGCCTTTACTTACCTTAGTTCAATCCTTAGTTATCTTTTGCTTTAGATGAAGAAAAGTTTAGTTCGATTCTTTCTTTTCGAGAGTTTTCTTAGTGATCTATCTTTGTAATCGTGTGTGAGATATATAATAAAATTTAGTTTGAGTTTTTTTTGCTTTACTTTTATGTTCAATAAAAAGAAAGGGAATAAATGAAAAACATCATATGCTAATCTTATGGTAAGTAATGACATCACATAAAGAAAAGTATAAGTACAAAATCTTATTGGAGATTGACAAACATAGCATTGGTCAACGATGCAATTCATGAAAGAATTAATACGGGAAGAGAAGGTTCACATGTAAATACACTATCTTGGAAATCTTTTGTGATTTTGAGCCCCCATCCAAATATTATATTCCAAATTTTTTGACGCTGGACAAGGAAGAAAACGTAATGATTTATGTTTGTTCATATTCACATAGAAGTTATATTGTCATAGATCCTTCTACATGTGGTGCTTGCCCCCCCATCTTTGCTAGCCAAAAAGTCCGCACCAAGTAGAGATACTACTTGTGCATCCAAAAACCCTTAAACCCAAATCTTATTTTCAAAAGTCCACAATACCTACCTAAGAATTGAGTAAGATCATTCAAGTAAGTTGTCACAAGTGCAATAAGGCAATAAATATTGCTTCTAGAAGTGCTAGATCATTTAGTGTAAGAGAAAATTGAGCATTGTACGAACTTGTGATGGCAAAGAATAAAAGCGATAGACTGCATAATAAAGGTTGCTATCATAAGGGGCAATATAACGTGACATTCTTTTGCACTAAGGGATTGAGAATACAAACGAATAAACGCATGGCAACCTCTACTTCCCTCTGCGAAGGGCCTATCTTTTACTTTTATGCATGAGTCAAAGTTCTTTTCTGGATTCCTTTTATTTTCTCTTTTGGCAAGCATCATGTGGCGAGGAAAGATCTAGGCACATATATCCAGTTGGATATGGGTAGCATGAGTTATTATTGTTGACATCACCCTCGAGGTGAGTATGTTGGGAGGCGAAACTATAAGCCCCTATCTTTCTATTCGTCCGGTTGAAACGTTTTGCTCATCTGTCACTGGTATGCGTCGGTGCTATACAAACGGTTTTTAACCCCTTTCCAAGATGACGTTTGGAACCATCACCAAGTGAGTGTGGGTGATACGGCGGTCCTTCCCAAACCGTCGGGGATATGCCCTCCTGGCACACACGCTTGGCAAAATGATTTCGTGTGCGACCGGCGAGCGCTCAAATACGGCTATACGTACAATAGTGCTAAAAAAATAATTATACAGGCGAAATTGTTTCCGGTCGCAAGTACATCCCACACAGTCAGTCCCCGCTAAATGTTTCCGTTCGTATGTACATCCCACATAGTCGCTCCAAGGAAAATGTTTCCGTTCGCAGGTACATCACACACTATTTTCCCCGTTAAATCGTTTGTGATAGCATTGCCATTGCACACCATATTAAAAATTTATCGTTTGCGTTATTGAATGCATCACACACAGTGCGTAGAAGAAACTGTGTGGCAAAGGTTTTCCATCACACGGAGTTTCTATGTGGTAAACATTTGCGCAAGGTGAACTAATGCAAACAGTTTTCAAGAGGATGTCGTGTGTGTAGTGGAGATTGATCGCAATTGGAAATTTTGAACTATGAAACGTGCAATTCAAATTCTTAGCACAATGGTGCAACAATGAATCCATAAATAAATTTGTCAGTACAATATGTTCAGTAATTACAGGATTAGACAACAATTAACTATGATGAACCACAATATTTAAAGGCGGTAAAGGTGAAGAGACAAGTGTAAATCATTTTGACTGCTGATGGTTGTGAAGAAGCGGAATGCCCATAATGTGCCTTCCTGCATGCCATAGGCACGAACCACTTTTGTCCAACCCCTTGTGACGATCGCCCGCCCATCCTTCACCGCCTCCAGGAAGACTTCTAGAGCATTATCATGGTAGCATGAATTATATACTTTAACCTTAGTTGCCTCCACTCCGGTCATGTAGTTTGCAAGGTAATCATCAGTAAATAGCTTCAGAAACAACTGAAAAGAGAAAAATATCAGATACTGAGGTCTAATAGAGTAACTTGTTGTGGGCAGGGGGAAAAGGCAACACATTACTTACCATTCTAAAGTTCACTGTTGTCTTGGACAAAGTGTAAATAAAGAGCTTAATTCCAATCACCCGTTTCTTTTTCCTAACAATCTTTCTTAGTTTCCTCACTTGACGCTTGTTCATGAATATCTCATTGCCCCATACGCAAAAGGGATCGAAGCGTGGATCAGTACCACTCATATATGTACCTACAAGCAACCAGTAAATGTTAGAAGCTAAACTAAGATTGCACAAATGATGTAAAATACAACTACCTACGTTCCTAAGTACAAGTATTGTTTTAGAGATTTCAATATGAACTACATATGGATGTATATAAAATTATAGATATAGTTTAGATTAAAATCTAGGTTCACTCATTTTGCTCCTTATGTAGTCTATATTGGAATCTATAAAAATACTTATATTTAGGAATAGATGGTGTATAAGACATGGGATGCAGCTAACCTCGACGGCAAACAACAGCATCGCCCATTGTAGCCCTGTGTAAGTACATGCAAAGCCAATGTTAACTACAACAGGGTTAACATCCACCAAAATAGCAAATGGTAATAAAACGGCAGCATCTGTAGTGATATCTTCATTGCGAAAGAGTAGCACGGTAGCAAAGGGACGGATTAAAAATGGATACAACTGTTAATTGCAACAGGCTTAATAAAGCAACCTAATTCATGTTACGTAAGTTTGTAGCCATGGAAATACAACTATTTAAAATGGATACAACTGTTAATTGCAACAGCTTAATGGCCATTGAAACCGGTCTTGATAAAAATGCAATTGGCGAGTTAAACATCACAAGGCAGGTGCTGCGGAAGCGTATAATGGCCCAGTTGTCTATAAATAGGTAGGGAAAATAGCTAAAACGTGTTAGGCATGTTTACTACAACATGCTTAATACATCAACCATACAAAACATAGCCATTAATTGCAACTGGTATTCGTATGATTGAACTGGTGAGCACATACTTGGTAAGTCCTGAGAGGTAGTTGCTGGGGCACTTCATATTGGCCAGAGCCCAGCCAAAGTTAGCAGTGGCGGAGGAGAGCTGTTCCTCCGGGTCGAAGCGTGGACCAGTGCCACTGATATGTGTACCTACAGGCAACCAGTAAATGGTAGAAGTTAAACTGCAATTGCACAAATAATGTGAAATACTGTAAGACATCGGATGCAGCTAACCTCGACGGCAAACAACAACAATGACCGTTATGACCCTGCGTAAGTACTTGGACAGGCATGTTAAGTACAACAGGGTTAGCATCCATCAAAAATAGCAAATGGGCAACATCTCTAGTATATCTTCATTTCGGAGAGTAGCATGGTAGCAAAGGGACAGATTAAAAAATGGATACAACTGTTAATTGCAACAGGCCTAATTGCATCCTAAGTCATGTTTTGTAAGTTTGTAGCCATTGAAATACAACTTTTAAAAATGGATTCAACTGTTAATTGCAACATGCTTAATAGCCATTGAAACCGGTACTGATAAAAATGCAATTGGCGAGTTAAACATCACAAAGGCAGGTCTTTGCTAGAGCAGAGAATGGCCCAGTTGTCTATAAAAATGTAGGGAAAGTAGCTAAAACGTGTTAGGCATGTTTACCAGAACATGCTTAATACATCAACCGTACAGAACATAACCATTAATTGCAACTGGTATTGGTAAGATTGAACTGGTGAGTACATACTTGGTAAGTCCTGAGAGGTAGTTGGTGGGGCAGTTCATCTTAGCCAGAGCCTGTCCAAAGTCAGCGGAGGCGAGCTGTTCCTCCAGGTCGAAGCGTGGATCAGTGCCACTGACATGTGTACCTACAGGCAACCAGTAAATGGTAGAAGTTAAACTGCAATTGCCAAAATGATGTGAAATACTGTAAGACATGGGATGTAGCTAACCTCAACGGCAAACAACATCATCGGTCGTTATGACCCAACATAAGTACATGGACAGGCATGTTAAGTACAACAGGGTTAGCATCCACTAAAAATAGAAAATGGGCAGCATCTCTTGTGATATCCTGAGTCATGTATTGTAACTTTGTTGCTGGTATTGGAGAAATTGAGCTGGACAGGGTAATATTTGAACATCACACAATGTGCAGTACTGAAATAAACAAGGCATGAACATGCTTAATACATCAACCGTACAAATCATAGCTGTTGCAAGTGGTATTGGTAAGATTTAGCTGGTCAGATCTTACCTGTTAAGTCATGGGGGTAGTCGTTGGGGCACTTTATCTGGGCCAGAGCCTGCACCATGTCGGCGGTGGCGGAGGCGAGGTGTTCCTCTGGGTTAACACGCACAGCGGCCATCGCACCATGGACCGCCATCAGCTCCTGGCGGTGGGGATTTGGAGGCATGAGGATGTTTCGCAGGCGCCATTTAAGCAATCAGGCCGGGGCCGTGATAGAGATCGGTGGGTTACCTGACTGGATCCGAGCAGAACGTAGATGTGGTTGAAGCTGTGGTTGCGGCGGCGGCGGTTTGAGCTGCCGGTAGGGGGAGGCGCGGGGGGGGGGGAGATACTGAGGAAATTTGATGGGTGGGGATGTGGTTGGAGGAATAAATTCTGAAATCGCACGCCTAAAGAAAATTTCGTTGCAAAACTTGAAACTTGGGCGGGGGAAACACACAACACAGACGAAGCGCGTAAAATACTCATGTGCGAGAAAACAGAAAATTGGCAGATCCCGTATCCAAAAAATGTACACGTGTAGTTGATTTTCTTCGGTCAATGGTACGCCTGGTTTATTAGGAAACATCGCATAGGTAACTGACTTATGGATCATTAACGCAAAAAAGCAAATGGGTACGGCATAGAAACAGTGTGTTTTGTGATCTTCTAATGATTAACGCAAAAAATGCACACGGGCACACATGCTAATCAACGCTCAAAGCCCTCAAAGGATGCTCTTACCGACATTGTACGTTAATACTACAAACTTAAAGTACTACTGGTAATTTTCTCTAATACTACAAACTTAAACTACTTCTCACATGCTGCCATCGGGGCATGCTGGCCAGACGCCGGCGTTCTCCTTCCCGGCCTTGTAGGCGGCAGCCCGCCGTGCATCGATCTCCGCCAAGCTCTCCTCACCACAGCGTGCAGCCTCTTCTTTCTTGGGGCGGCGGGAATCTCTTTTCTTGACTGCTTTCTGCCTTTTCCGCTCCTTCTGTGCGGCTTTGGCCGCCTCTAGATCCACCGCCCATTCGGCCATGGCAGCCTCAAAGTCCGCCCACATAACTGTGTGGCCGGCGGCGGCGATGAACTCGGCGCGGCGAGATGCCATCGCTTCCTTACCATGTGTGCGGTCGCGGGCGCGAGGAACGCGGCGCGACGGGATGCCATCGCTTCCTTACCAGTTTATGTGAGCCGCGGTGCCATGGACGACGCTTGGAGAAAGCTCCGGGATGGAGGGGCCGGGTAGCCGTATAGTGTGGTGGTACTCAAGAGCTCAACGACAAACGACAATAGAAATTTGGCTTCCCTTACATTTTTGCTCGTTCATTATCGCACACAGTTCATCTCCATCGCTTCCGGAAACAGTGTGTGCTGAGCCTATTGTGTGTTGCCTTATGATTGGCCAGAACCCTAGCCACGCGGATCGCGTGTGTGTACCATAGGATGCGCCGTGATCGAACGGCAATCCACGTACCTCACATCACACCCGTACGAAATGCGCTGTAGATGGATTGGATTTATATGTGCTAAATGCCTAGAAAATGCACATAGTCCCCTAAATATAGTAATTGAGCCCGGAAAAATGCCAAATTTGAACACGGTGATTTGTAGGGTGTATGTTCGTCGTAGAAAAAAAAACTCCAGGGTAAAGAATGAAGAAATTTGGATTCCCCTTCAATCTTGGTGATTTCCCTCTTGAAAGCATGGAACTTCCCCGACGATGGTTCGATTTATGAAGGGCGTGCATGAAGACATAAGCCAAACCTTCTCAATTTTTTACCAGGGCATGGTGAGGTCATACCATGGCACCATGCGAGGTGTCATGTTTTTCAAGCATTTATTTCATTTTTTCTATAGTTGAAAACCCAATAAACAAACATTTGTGGTTGACTATTGCCACACATTTCATCGAAATATCTGTCCATTCCTTGTAGAAGGCATGAGAATTTACTAAATGGCACGAGCATGGTTTTCCAGGCCGTTCTTGTGCACCCTTTCATGCACCGATTGTTTCAACTTGAATTATGTGCATTAATGCCTAGGAAATGCACATAATCCCCTAAATATGGAAAATGAACCCGGAAAAGTGCCAAATTTGAACACGTTGATTTGCAGGGTGTATGTTCATCATAGAAAAAACTCGTGGACAAAGGACAAAGGATATTTGGATCCCCCTTCAATCTTGGTGATTTCCCCCTCGATACCATGAAACTTCCTCGGTGATGGTTCGATTTATGAAAGGCGTGCATCACGACATAAGGAAAACAATCTCCAATTTTTACTAGGGCACGGTGTGGCCATACCATGGCACCACTCCAGGCGTCATGTTTCCCAACCATGTAATACATTTTTTTTATAGTTGTTAACCCAGTAAACAACGCGTTTATGGTTGACTATTGCCACACATTTTCGTGAAATATCTGCCCATTCCTTGTAAAAGGCATGGGAATGTAATAAATAGCACGAGCATGGTTTTCCAGACCGTTCTTGTGAACCTTTTCATGCACCAATTGTTCGAATTTGAATTATGTGCATTAATGCATATAAAATGCACATGATCCCATAAATAGGGTAAATGATCCCGGAAAAATGTCAAATTTGAACAAATTGCATTTGAGGCGGTATGTTGATCGTTGTAAAAAAGTGAATGACAAACTAGGACGGAAATTTGGATTCCCCTTCAATCTTGGTGATTTCCCTCTCAAAAGCATGGAACTTCCTCGGTGATGGTTCGATTTATGAAGGGAATGCATGACGACATAAGCCAAACCTTATCAAAATTTTACCAGGGCATGGTGAGGTCATACCATGGCACCATGCCAGGCGTCATGTTTTTCAATCATTTATTTCATTTTTTCTATAGTTGAAAACCCAATAACCAAACGTTTGTGGTTGACTATTGCCACACATTTTCATCGAAATATCTGTCCATTCCTTGAAAAAGGCATGAGAATTTACTAAATGGCCCGAGCATGGTTTTCCAGGCCGTTCATGTGCACCCTTTCATGACCGATTGTTTGAACTTGAATTATGTGCATTAATGCCTAGGAAATGTACATAATCCCCTAAATATGGTATATGAACCCAAAAAAGTGCCAAATTTGAACATGGTGATTTGCAGGGTGTATGTTCATCGTAGAAAAATCTCATGGACAAAGGAGAAAGGAAAATTGGATCCCCCTTCAATCTTGGTGATTTCCCCCTCGAAATCATGAAACTTCCTGGTGATGGTTCGATTTATGAAAGGCGTGCATGACGACATAAGGAAAACATTCTCAAATTTTTACTAGGGCATGGTGAGGCCATACCATGGCACCACACCAGGCGTCATGTTTTCCAAGCATGTATTCCATTTTTGTATAGTTGTTAACCCAGTAAACGACGCGTTTATGGTTGACTATTGCCACACATTTCCTTGAAATATCCGCCCATTCCTTGTAAACGGCATGAGAATGTGCTAAATAGCACGCGCATGGTTTTCCATACCGTTCTTGTGCACCTTTGCATGCATCGATTGTTTGAATTTGAATTATGTGCATAATTAATGCCTAGAAAATGCACATAATCCCCTAAATATGGTAAATGAGCCCAGAGAAATGTCAAATTTGAACACATTGCATTTGAGGTGGTATGTTGATTGTTTGAAAAAAAACTGAATGACAAATTTGGATTCCCCTTCAATCTTGGTGATTTCCCTCTCGAAAGCATGGAACTTTCTCGGTGATGGTTCGATTCATGAAGGGCGTGAATGACGACATAAATCAAACCTTCTCAGCTTTTAACGAGGGCACGGTGAGGCCATACCATGGCACCATGCCAGGCATCATGTTTTTCCAGCACGTATTTCATTGTTCTATAGTTGATAACCCAGTAAATGACGCGTTTGTGGTTGACTATTGCCACACATTCCCTTGAAATCTCTGCCCATTCCTTGTAAAAGGCTTGAGAATTTACTAAATACCACGAGTATGGTTTTTCCAGACCATTCTTGTGCACCTTTTCAAGCACCAATCGTTTGAATTTGAATTATGTGCATGAATGCCTACAAAATGCACATAATCCCCTCAATATTGTGAATGAACCCGGAAAAGTACCAAATTTGAACATGGTGATTAGCAGGGTTTATGTTCATCCTAGAAAAAAACTCATGGATGAAGGACAAAGGAAATTTGAATTCCCATTCAATCTCTGTGATTTACTATTGCACACGATTCATCTCCGTCGCCTCTGTGAACCGTGTGTGTTCACTCACACATGCAAAAGGAAAAAAGAAAACCCTCGCCCACTTCGTCCCCACCCACTCGCCGCGGACTCCTCCGCAAGTCTGCACCTCATCAACTTCTATCGCGGCAGCCACCCTAAGCTCGACGGCTATTGTCGGCGGGCGTAGGTCGCGCTCCAAACGGCACGAGATTTCGCCCCTACCGCTTTCCGCCGCCTATCTGTACCAACATTCTAGACTTTGGTCGACTGGGGTTTTCTGCGGGATTGGGCCGGGGATTTTTCTCATGGAGAAGGTAATCAACTAAGAAAAATATTCACTCATCTCTTATCGCAGTCTGTCCATCGCTGTTAATCAACCGGCGGAAATCGTCGTGGAATCATTTTTGTTCTAGCTGACTCGTGGGTGTTCATTCATGTGTCCACAGTGCGAGCACAAATCGGGCAAGTGTGGTTGCGGCCGGATCGGAAGCAGTTCTATCTCACCATTCCGGATGAGTTCAGGGAGCGCTCAGTATGTTCAATCTCAACCTACCACGGTCGGCATGGCCTAAATTTGTGAACATATACCGTCTGTTGCTACATTACCTATTTTTAATTTTATATTTTTGTACTTTGCTTTCATCTATATATTGATTTGTTCTATCAGTTACTCCCATATTTGCATCTTGCTCTGTTATTACAATATATCTAATATATATATATATATATATATATATATATATATTCTTAATTTTCATTTCAAGCAGTACATCCCTTGCTTTGCAAGAACAGGAGTAGAAGGAAATCTTGGGCTTTACTTTGTTGATGACTCCCAGGATGTCATATTGACAACGCAGCAAGGATTTACAATGACGGTTAGCGTAAAACACTATAAAGATGGTCACTCCTATTTTAATGCGGACCTTTGGAGAAAGATGTCTAAGTGTTATGAACTGAAAGCTGGCAATAAAATTCTAGTGCGTGCACCATAGCCTGGTCTAATTAACATGGATGTTTACTTCCCCAACGTCATCAGCCGATCAAAGTCTGATCGAGGTTAGTGTCATTTCAACTTTCTCCATGTTGTCATATTACTTAGCAAAATCGGGGTATTTGTTCTGACTAATTGATCACTATTTAAGCAACCAATTGTGATTTCATTTTATGACTCCGTTCCTAGGCAGTAACAAATTCTGTTTACCAATTTATGTACACTATATGTTCTTCTGCCATGTTCTGAACAAATAATACCTTTCCACCTTTTAAGTAGGATATGTTGGATGCATCGTGAACGATCTGTATGTTACTAAGCGTACCAAATTTCACTGGAAGGACTTGAAGCATGTCATAAATTTGTTGATAATCTGACAGAGATAAGACAGCGTATGAACGCTGGATTTTGGATGGGAATAATTAGGCCTATGGTGCACACATTGAACAAGACCAATTGTGTGCACAAAACGCTGGTAAAAAGACTTATTTTAATATGGATGCTCATAAACTATATATATCTTCAACAATATGTTACAATTAGTTTTTATTCTACATGTCAACATAAATTGCCCGCTGTAGCAGTTCCTGGATCTATTTCCCGGTGTGGTCGAATTACACTTGTGCCTGCTAATAACTCCAAAGTGATTGCAAGGTACTGCATTTCCCGCGGAAATGGAACCATTCAAATTAACAAGTTCTCGCATGTCGTGGCAATGCATCCATATTGGAAAATTGGAGACATTGTTCTACTCATGCTCTACCAAGGCACAAGTTCCTTTTCATTGACGAGATGCTGAGTCGCCGTGATCAAGCTACTTCCAGCGGATAGTTGTGGTTGTTGGCCCTTAGCCTCTTAAAATGTGCTAGCTATTACTATGTTAAGTATGTAGATATGGACCATATGTTTTTGGCTCTTAGCCTCTTAAAATGTGATAGTTGTTACTATGTTAAGTATGTAGATATGGACCATATGGTTGTCTAAACGGTGTTACGAAGATCCTCCTTTTGTCGAATAGTGTAACCATTATATATATGTTACTCAAATGCTGTTACGCAAGTTCTTAAATTTTCGTGGAAAGTATTAGTATCGTACACAGTTCACTGAGTTTAAGCGTGTGCCCGATGTCCAGAAGGCATTTGCATATTAACTGTCCATATTGCAAATTCACACACATGTTAACATAAGGAAACGTATGTGTAACTTACCAATCATTGCACACGAGTACTCGCAGACGCATCGTGTGCGATACTCCTAGCCACCGCAAGCAACTAGTTTGCATTTTTCAAAGTTTTTTGTACACACAGAATCACACACAAACTAACTGTGTTAACCATCTATGTTGTAATTTCTCATCGCAAACAGTTCATCTGAGTCGGCTGTTTGCCACGTATCACACACGTCTTGTTTACATGACTTATTTGTGTTCTTTTGGCTCATCACAAACAGTTCATCCATGTGAACTGTATGTCGCATATCACACACATCTTGTTAAGTTGAACCGTTTCTGTTGTGTTCCCTAATCAAAATGGATTCGTCCGAAAGTCTTTGTATATGTCGTATATCGCACACACATTGATACAGCTGCCCGTTTTTGTTGTCCTGCCTCATCGCAAATAGTTCGAATGGATTAATCGTGTGCCCTGGATCGCACACACAACTAAAATATGAACCATGTTTGATGGATCCGCCATCGCAAACGTTTTGCACCTTTTTTTGACGGGTTTTTTACACCACTGTTTGCGATTAATGCATCACACACAGTTTCGTCAAAGGTTCTCTGATCGTAGTGTCGCGTTAGCAGTATCCTGCAGTAATGTGTATGTGGTGAGTGTTAGCAATCATAGAAGACTATATGATGGTTGAGTATGTGGCCTTGCCAAAAAGGCTCTGATACATGACCCTTCCTGAAAAGATGATGAATTGTAGTTGGAAAGTTGACTTAGAACATAGTTTGTTGGTTTCCAATAGAGTTTACGCTTTATACTTCGATGTTGTGATGAATTGTTACTTATTCATGAGAAGTCTATGATAGAAACTCTATGATAAATTTTTTATGTTTAAGTTTGTTTTTGTTATAATAATATTCATGATGCTTCTATGTACGTATTTTATTTTTATCGACACCTCTCTCTCTAAGCATGTGGACATGTTTTTCGATTTCGGTTTTCGCTTGAGGACACGCGAGGTCTAAGCTTGGGGGAGTTGATACATCCATTTTGCATCATGTTTACCTACCGTTATTTATAATGTTCTTATGCATAATAATGCTTTTTGAGTAATTCTAATGCCTTTTGTCTCATAAAATGCAAGGTTCACACAAAGAGGGAGAATTCCTGCAGCTGGAAATCTAGACTCGAAAAAGCTACATGAGGCCACCTATTCTGCACAACTCCAAATGAGTTGAAACTTCAGGAGGAATTTTTATGGAATATCTAAGAAATATTGGAGCCAATAAGTACCACAGGGGGGCCACCAGGTGGGCATAACCTACCTGGTGGCGGCAGGAGGCCCATGCGCGCCCTAGTGGGTTGTGCTCAGCCCAGCCCACCTCTGGTGCCCATCTTCTTGTATATATGTCATTTTGACCTAGAAAAAATAAGGAGAGGACTTTCGGGACGGAGCGCCGCCGTCTCAAGGCGGAACTTGGGCAGGAGCTCTTTTGCCCTCCAGCGAAGCGATTCCGCCGGGGGAACTTCCCTCCCGGAGGGGGAAATCATCATCATCATCATCACCAACAACTATCCCATCTCGGGGAGGGAAATCTCCATCAACATCTTCAATAGCACAATCTTCTCTCAAACCCTAGTTCATCTCTTGTGTTCAATCTTTGTACCGGAACCTCAGATTGGTACCTGTGGGTGACTAGTAGTGTTGATTACATCTTGTAGTTGATCACTATATGGTTTATTTGGTGGAAGATTATATGTTCAGATCCATTATGCTGTAGCGACCCGACCTCGGGCAATTGAGCCTACGTGTTCTTTGTGCCATCCACTGGATCAAGATCTTTGGCACACGATTACATCGATGTATATATCAAAGTGCAATCACATGTATAAATAACGTAAAATGATATATACCTCATAATACTCAGCGGAAACAATCAAGCGGGTGTGGAGTCCCATCAACGCCATCGGCGGGTTGAGTGTAGACCGTAACCACTGTATCGTAACTCTTACTCGTCGAGGAAATATACGCAACATGATACGTTGCAGCCGTGTAGGTCAGTACATTGAATGTACCGGCAAGATCACAATAAGAGAAAACAGATGATAAAACTATACTATATGCAATATGGCTTTATGGCTCTGTATCTGAGTTTTGTTTGCATAAAAGCTGGTTTTATTTTACCTACATCAAAGAATAGAATGAAGTCTGTACTATGGAGTTTTCTATCATGACATGGTTCCGCCAACCGATGTCTCATAGCCCAAAAAATCATCATAAGTTTGCCCACAATTAAGTTATCAATCCGGTGTTGAGAGTTCCGAAATAGATCCAAGTCCAGATGCTCAAATTGTCCGTAACCGGGGACACGGCTAATCGATTAGGTTATAACCCTCTGCAGAGGTTTGTACACTTTACCCATAAGATTCGATCCCTCTCTTTACGTTCTCGCACTTGAGTGTTTGAGAACAAGATGACCGAAACATGGTCTTCCAAAGAGTTCCTCGACCACCGTCCGTACTCATCCCATCCTACCGTAGTTCTACATCTGCTAGTACCGTCCCAGCCAGAGTCACTACTAAGGTCAACCAAGCGAGCCCATAATGACTTGCGGTTGCACAAGTAAGCTTCCGGCATGAAGTATTCTTCCGTCTCTTTGAGTCTGGGTGAAGCTTTCCAAGATGTCATGGCGCTTCTCCATGCATCCGGCCAACCACTGGTTCCTCCAGGTGCCCGTCGGCAAATCCTTCACCCAGTGGTGTGTATTGAACTCTTGTCTCGAGTCTTGAAGTCTTGAGGCCTTGAAGATGCACGTCCTTGCAGCTTTCATCATGGTGTTGTCGTCATTGACGTAGATCCTCCATTCTCACACCACTCTTGAGCACTCATACCAAACCCCGTCTACTACAAACAGTAGCATTAGAATAAATAACGTCCGGGCTTGGTAACAGGGTGATGGGTTCCTACCTCATGCATACTACTCAACTACAAGAATTCAATAACACTCTTGAGGGGTGGTTGCAAAGATGTCACTAAATGCAAAAAACATAGGTATGAAAGCATGGTCAAAGTGAACTTGCCTTGTTGACGATCTTGAAAACTAGGGATTCGTAGTAGCAAGCTTAGACTCCGGAAATTCTACCGAGGCAAACAATAACTATAATAAGCACATAGCATATGATCACATAACACAATAGCATACATAGTAACATAACACACCAAACAAACAAATCAAAACTCATAGGAAAAACTCAAAGAAAACCCATTCAAAGTTTTCCTGCTTTAAGCAACAACTAAAACTAGTTTTATATAACAAAAATTTTCTTAACATAACCTAATCATGGGTTTATGTTAACTTAACAGAAAATAATGCATTAAGAAATTAGGAGCAAAAAGAATCAATTTAAAATCTATTATGAAACTCCTATTAGGCCTAATTCAAAATCTATTAAGAAAAATAAAATAAAAGTTTTATTTATTATAAATAAAAGTTCATCCTATAAAGTGACAAAAACTATCCTAGAATAATCAATCACATGTGAAAATAAATTTATTTACTAATTAAAATAATAGGACAACAGTAGCTTGATAATTAATTAGGATTAACAAGATTCTGCTTAAAACTAGTTATTTATTAATCCTAAAATACTCAAATTAATTTCTATGGTTTGGCAATGTCAAAATAAAGTTGGGACAAAAAGAATCATCCAAAAATAATTTTTCTAACTCAAGTTATAGCAGATTTACTATTCTGACTAAAACTAAATTAAAGCAATTTTAATTAATTTTAACATAGCTAAATATATACTCTACATAAACTACAGAAAATTTGTAAACCAACAAAAAAAGAATCATCTAAAAATAATAAACAGAATAAAAGATATGAATTTTTCAAAACAGAAACTATTCTGTTAAAACAGAAAAACAAAAATAAAAGAAAAAGGCCTAATGGGCCTAAACTGTGCACTGGGCGTAATATAATCTAAAAGGGCCCTAGGGTTAAACTAAAACGGGCCGGTTAAATAAAAATAACCTAACTAAAAGAACCGTAAACGAACCGGCCGAACCGGGCGGTTTTTATAAAAAGAAATACCCCTTCGGGGTGTTCTAATCTGGACTGTCGAAGATGAATCGGACGGGGGGAGGTGTTTCCGGTGACTAACCGGAGCTCGGCGGCGGCGGCGGCGGCGGCGACGAAAAGGCCGAGGGTTCCCGGCGCCGGGAGGTCGGGGGAGTGGCCGGGCGGGTGCGGGGGAGCTCGGGGGAGCGTCTGGTGGAGTCGGGGGAGATCGGGGGTGGCTAGGGCGGCGACGGCGACGAGAATGGCGGCGGCGGATGGCTCGGGCTCCGGCGTGCTCGTGCGAGAGAAGGAGGGGGTCCGGCGAGGGGCTAGGGGGGGGGGAATGGGGTGCGGAGGCCCGGCTTAAATAGTCGAGGGCCTCGCCACCTTCGAGGCGATCGGGCGGATCGGGATCCGGATCCTTCGATCCGGCGATCTCGCGGCCGGCGTGGCGTGGGCGAGGTTGAAGATGGGGCGGGTGCATTGTCGATTGAGAGAGAGAGGGGTGGAAGCGGCGGCGCGCCAAGGGTTTTCAGGCGAGGCGAGTGAGGCCGGTATTGGGTCGGCTCGGTGGCCAGTGGGTGGGCCAGGCAGTGGTGGGGGTTTCAGTGGTGGGCAGAGGGCTGGCTGGCGCTGAGGGGTTTTCTAATTTTTTTGAATTTATTTTTTTAATAAAACAAAAACAGAAATAAAACAATAACTATAAATATTTTATATAGGGTATATATATACCAAAATGATCAGGGAATATCCCTATCATTTGAACATTTTCAAAGGCAAAATCCAAACTTTATAAAAATCCATTTTTTTCAAATTCAAATAAAATTCAGATTTGAATCCAAAACTTTTGGCATTGTTTTCCTCTGATATTTTTGGAGTGTCATGTTTACTCCTCTCATACTTTTGCTCAAGTATTTATCAGGCATAGTTTTTGATATGATTCCTACTTGCCAAAGTTTGAATTCAAATTCAAAACTCAAAATCCTCTGAAACTTCAAATGGCACTTTCAAATGACTTTCAATTTGATACTTTATTACTTCCAACTCATATTTCATATAATTGAAGAAGTCATTTTATCTTCCCTCATGAAAATCATTGAGTTGCATAAAGCTTTGAATTTGAAATATTCTCAAATGAAATTCAAATCTTTTCAAAACCCTTTTCATTCCAAATGGAAGAAGTCATGTCATCTTCACTCTAGGTTTTGTTGTTGGAATGAATTTGAATTCATTGAGATCCAAATGGCAAAGGAGAAAGTTTTGGGAAGGTCATTTCATTCCCTCTCATTCAACTTTCAAAAGTTTCAAATTTCACTCAGTTTCACTCAATCAATCTAACCAACAATCAGACAACAAGCATAGTTATTTATTTAATATAACATTCCAAAATTTAGAATTTTGGGATGTTACAATGCTATTTAATACACCTCTGATCATGAACATGTTCATCACTTGTGAGTAGTTACTTTTATTCGTGAGGTCACGGGAGAAATCCTGTTGCAAGTAATCATGTGAATTTGATATGTGTTCGATATTTTGATGGTATATATGTTGTGATTCCCTTAGTGGTGTCATGTGAACGTCAACTACATGACACTTCACCATATTTGGGCCTAAGGGAATGCATTGTGGAGTAGTTATTAGATGATGGGTTGCGAGAGTGACAGAAGCTTAAACCCTAGTTTATGCTCTATTCCGTAAGGGAATGATTTGGATCCAAAAGTCTAATGCTATGGTTAGAATTTATTCTTAATACTTTTCTCATAGTTGCAGATGCTTGCGAGGGGGTTAATCATAAGTAGGAGGTTTGTTCAAGTAAGAACAGCACCTAAGCACCGGTCCACCCACATATCAAATTATCAAAGTAGTGAACACAAATTAAACCAACATGATGAAAGTGACTAGATTAAATTCCCATGTACCCTCAAGAACACTTTGCTTATTATAAGAGACCATTTTGGCCTGTCCTTTGCCTCAAAAGGATTGGACTACCTTGCTGCACTTTTCCTACCGTTATCGATACTTGCTTGTTAAAATTATCTTGCTACCAAACTACTCGTTACTTACAATTTCAGTGTTTGCAGATAATACCTTAATGAAAACCGCTTGTCATTTCCTTCTGCTCCTCGTTGGGTTCGACTCTCTTACTTATCGAAAGGACTACGATTGATCCCCTATACTTTTGGGTCATCAGTGCGCAACTTCCTGGGTTTGGCTGGCTATCATCATAAATTCATCAAGCACACTTTCGCATCATCGCTCGGCCGTTATTCAATTTTCTCAACAAGAATTATCCATTTGTGTGGATCAAAGAGACAAACACAACTTTTAAGCTCCTGCAGAAAATTCTGGTTACAACTCCTGTACTATAGTTGCGAGATTTCAGTAAAACTTTCACCATTGACACAGACGTCTGTGACTATGGAGTAGGAGCAGTACTTCATCAAGGAGGGCATCTGATCGCGTATATGAGCAAACCACTAGGTCCTAAAAGCCGTGGCCTCTCAACTTATGAGAAGGAGTGCTTAGCAATATTGACGACTGTAGAGAAGTGGAGACCGTCCGCATACATGCGAGTTTCTCATTCGCATAGATCAACGGAGTTTATCACATCTGGACGATCAACGTCTCACCACTCCCTGGTAGCAAAAAGCATTCACTAAACTCCTTGGATTGAGGTACAAAATCAGCTACCACCAGGGACTGCTAATGGAACCGTAGATGCTCTGTCATATGGGTTGTACAATTCCGCAAGCCTATCCGCGATCTCTGTCTGCAAGCCCGCTTAGGTGGATGACATTGCTGCCATTTACACTACCAATTGGCAAGTGCAAAAGGTCTTTGCTCAACTAGCCGCTGGCTCGGACCCTAAGCATTTATTTTCAGTCTCCAACGATCTCCTTTACTTTTTACTTCAGAAACAGACTTTGGTTGGGAGGAGCACCATGAATTACAACAGCGCATGTTGATAGCGTTTCACGACAACTCAGTTGTGGGGAACTTCGGGTTTATGGTCACCTACATACATCTACGCCATCTCTTTGCATGGCCAAAGATGAAAGATCGGGTTCTTCGGTATGTACAAGCTTGCACTATATGTCAACAGGCTAAACCGAAGAGGGTGAAATATCAAGGGCTGCTTGAGCCGATTCCATTACCAGAAGGAGTGTGGCAAGTAGTCACAATGGATTTCATTAACAGTCTACCACAGTCCAACAAGTTCAATTGCATCCTAGTGGTGGTGAAAAATTCACCAGATATGCCCATTTCCTTCCTCTGACTCACGCCTTTACAGCTGTGAAAGTTGCTCATTCCTACCTGGAAAATGTCTATAAACCTTATGGCCTACCAGCAGCTATCATCTCTGATCGGGACATAGTGTTCACCAACAAGTTTTGGCGTGAGCTATTCCGTGTTATCGGTACTGAACTCGCTATGAGCACGTCGTATCACCCTCAGATGGATGGTCAGACTAAGTGTGCCAACTAGTGCTTGGAGGTTTATCTACGATGTTTCATACATGCATGTCCAGGCAAGTGGAGTCAGCACCTCGCCTAGCAGAATTTGTGTACAATTCAATCTATCACTCAGCTCTGAAGACATCGCCATTTGTTGCACTATACGGACATGAAGGCATGGAGGCATCAAGGCAACATCCACTTGTAGAATACCAGCTCTCAAAGATTGGCTCGAGGCGCGCAAGCTCATGCAACAACTGCTCAAACAACATCTGAGCAGAGCTCGCAACACTATGAAGATTCAAGCATACAAGAAGCGGATGGAACCGACTTTTCAAGTGGGAGACTATCTTTGTCAAGTTGTGACTATACATTCAAACTTTACTAGAGAGGCACGCCAATCACAAGCTACCTTTCAAATTCTTTGGCCCTTTTACAATCATTCAGGCGATTAACCCAGTGGCCTGCAAGCTCCAATTACCCAAAGGATCCAAGGTACATGATGTATTCCATGTCTCTCAACTCTGTCCAGCTCTTAGCCATGGCATCATAGCGTCGATGCATCTTCCTCAACCTTCAGAGCATGTTCTGCAACTAGTCGGGATTCTCAATGTAGCTACCCGACCCGGTAAGGATCGAAGTCTCTATGCTTACCGTCTTTGTCCTGGATCGACTATGCTAGCACACACAAGACTCGATGAAAGATAACAGAGTTCAATCACACACTTTATTACATCGAAGTCCTCCAAAGGAGTATTTATTACAAAAAATATCTACGAAAGCATCGAAGGTAAATGAGTCCATCAACTCCATGGCAAAACTGAGTGCAGAACAATGACCTATCGCACCTTACTCTTCGTCAGAAAGATCTGCAACATGAAACGTTGCGACCACAAAGGGTCAATACATTGAATGTATTGGCAAGTCACACCCAAAGTATTAGAACATACCTATCATCTACACGTGGAAAGCTCTAAGGTTTATTTTGCATAAAGCCAATTCTATCCTACCTCTACTTCCTAGTCAATTTTTATTTCTTTTCATTTTAATTAACCTATTGTTAAATTGGACCGCCTCCAATTTAACCTGCCTATGAGACCCTTTGAAGGTCATAGGTTCCCAAATTATTATTTCCATGAGTGCCCCGGGGATCACGGTTTAATTAAATCCACATCATATTAATTATTTCTGATGAGAAGATCTTCCACAGGTTTCAAGTCCAGTTGCTCAAAATTGTCCGCAATCGGGGACACGGCTAATCGATTTTTTACACTCTGCAGAGGTTTGCGCAGTTTTCCCACAAGAATTGATCCCTCCTTTCACGTCCTCTCACTTCCTAGTATTTGAGAACTGTATGAATGAAACATGGTCTTTCGAAGAGTTCCTCTGGGCCACTGCCGGTCCAATCGTACCGCTCTTCTACATCTCATAGCACCGTCCGGCCAGAGTCACAACTAGGGTTAACCAAGCCAGAGCCCATAATGGCTTGTGGCTGCACAAGGAAGCTACTTGATATGAAACATGTCCAACCTTTTTGAACCTAGGCGGAATTCTCCACCTATTCCTGAGTAATGCAAAGCCTCCCGGAGGATACATACTTGTCGACTGGTCCCGACAAACCTTTCCGCCTAGATGATTGATTAATTGGTATTGCAGAGCCCCCGGGGAAGTACAATACGTGTAAGTTGTTGTTAATGTAGTCATTGCTTAGGTTCTCTCGCAACTTTCATGAATCACACTGTACCCAATCCACGTCCACCATAGCATGGCTAAGCAATAACTACACTATAATGATTCCCAAAGTGGCGGCAAAGATTATCAGGATCACATATATATGTCTATCTTATCTGGGTTTAACATAGCATAGTAGTCCTACACATGCATACTACTGTGCTGATAGAAGGCACTACATGCAAAATAAAAACAAAGGATTGGCATGATCAAAAGTGGAACTTGCCTTCAAGTTTGATGAAGTCCTTCACACTCAAAATCCTGACAATTCTAGTCTTCGCACTCCGGACAATCTATCATAAAAAACAAGGGCACACGAATAAATAATCAAAGATCCAAAAAACAAGGAAAATACTCATGAAAACCCCAAAAAGAATCAAATAAAGTCTCTGAACGGAAACATATTTTTAACACTAGCAAAAATATTGATTTTGATCTCAACAGAAAGTAGGTGTCATAAGCTTCGATATGCAAAAAGATTCAACTAAATCGGAGTTACAGAACTCAAGTTATGGCCTATTTAAGTTTAAATCTGAATCTGTTCAAATTCAAAATTTTAACTTAAAAAATTATTTGTTGTTGCGTTTCTGGATAGAGGGGATTTTTTATGAACTAGTAGGAAAAATAATCACCTAATTTGGATAAACAGAACTAAAGATATGATAAAAGAAAGATCTGAATAGAATCTAAAATTAAAAATATTAAGAATCGACTGATCGTGGGATCGTGGCAGTAGTGCTAAGTGGCGATCACTGAGTGGCTGCTGGTGTTTGTTGTGGGTGGAGGTCCGATGCCTAAGGGTTTCGGTGATTACGGTTTTAAAAAGATAGTTCGGACGATTTTGTTTTAGTAAACTGCCGGTTCGAGTCATCTAAACTGAAGAAAATTGAAAGGATAAAAAAAATCCAAAACGACTCATGATCTAATCTATGCCGCCAGAAACAGATCGGACGGAGGGGAGGTGGCGACGACGGCTTACAATGGTGGCGACGTCGGCAGGGAAGAAGACGGCGGTGGGGCGGCGGCTCCGGTGGTCGTAGGCGTCGGCGGTGATGTCCCTCGGATGTGGCGGAGCGAGGCGGCCTCGGGCGTGGTGTTGGTGGTGGTCGGGAACGACAGGAGCGAGTGGGTTGACGGTGTTGGAGCTGCGGTGGCCGGCGCGCTCCTCCGAGAGCTCTGGTGCTCGGAGATGATGCTATAGAGGAAGAGAAGGGGCGGCACCATGTCAAATACATGCGCAAAGGTGGTGCAAAACCAAGGACATAAGAGGGGTCTCAAGGCGGCTCATCGACGGCGACAGGAGCTTCGGGTGGCGAGATTCAAACGGCGACGGCGCGGGCTTTGGGTGGTCTGACGCGATGGGAGTAGGGAAAACGTGAGAGGGGTTGGAGGGCTTTTATAGAGACATCATCTTGGGGAAGGGGTCGACTTGGGGACGTGATCCCGTGAGATCAGGAATACTGTGGTGCACAACGTGCCCTTGCAGGACTCCATGTCGTGGGGAGGAAGAAGAACAGGCGGGCCCGGTTGTCAGCGCGAGAGAGAACGAGAGAGGGGAGCGGGTGACAGAGCGGTAGCGCTTCGGTGCGGGAGCGAGAGGCTGTGAGTCGAAATGGCTGGCTAGGCCGGCGGCTGGCACTGGCCTGGCCGACGGGATTCTTTTTTTTACAACAGTGTTTTTTTTCTGTTTCTAATTTACAATAGCGGCAAAATCACAAAAAATAAAAAGAAAACTATATCTTAAGAATCCAGAAAAAATCACATAAATCTTTGGCAATATATAGAGGCATGTGAACTATTTTCTGGCCTAAATGCAACATTTTTGTAATAAATATTTTTCCTAAACAAATAAAATTAGCAATGAAATAAATTTGCAAATAAATCAAAATAAATAAATTTTGATTTCAACTTCAATTTCCAATATTTCATTTCTGTTTTTTTAAGAAGTCCTTTTATCTTCTCTTTTTTTGTGAAGTAATGGAAATGAATTTGTGCCTATATTGATCCAAATTCCAACTTTGAATTTAAGAATTTTCAAAATGGGTTTAGGGGAACTTCCAACTCTATCTTTTGGTCCTTGAGTTGCACAAAGCACCTTGGATCAATTTCAAATGAAAATCAAATAAAGAACATAAATGCATAAATCATGTATGCATAAGAATGATCTATTTATAAACATGCAAATTGAAAATTGGGATGTTACACTCAACTTCTGTTGGAAGCAAACACCCATAGGCCGCCGAGAGCAGACTTTGGTTCGCTGGTCTGATCCAGCGATTCTCGATGCCACCTGGGAAGACGCGGTCAAGCTGAAGTAGCGTTTTGTCAATCTGCCGACTTGGGGACAAGCCGTGTTTCAAGGGGAAGGAGATGTCAGCGACCCAGGTTCCACTGACAGCAGAAACGCTGCCATGGCAGCCAGATCAAATGCCATGGCTGTCACCTCGGATCAACTGACGTCCCAGGAAGAAGAACGTGTCCCGAGCCGCCCATGTAGGATCGCACAACCGAATCGACACTAAATTTGATATTACTTTCGGTTTGTATATTTTTATTACCTTATCGTTTTATATTATGCCTAATACGAATTTTCAATCTTTTTAGTTTGTGCTTCGTCGGCTCCTCCTTTCTGATCACTCTCCCGCCGGAGATTCAAGACCCGCAGGCTCTAGTTCATTTAGCAGGGCTAAACTTCTATCTGAGCCTTTACGAGCAGGATCCGAGACGGGTTACGTTCATTCAGAACGAGCTTAATCACAATACCCCTCCGAAAGACATGTCATAGCCAATTGGTTCTGCCCCGCTGGAGCCATGCTACTTCTTGTTCAAACTGGTTCTCGAGCAGCAGTCAAATTGACTTCCCCTACTTGAGGGTAATGCCCGCCCTGATGTGGTGGAAAAAGCCTCGTATTCTATTCCTTTTAAAGGTGTTGATGCGAGCTACCGAACAAACAAGATTAGTACAAAAAGCCATAACTAGCACTAGCTTTCGTGATTGCTTCTTTCTATCTTTCTCACTCCGGTAATTGCTCCTTCCTCAAAATATCACTATGGACAATTGCAAGAAAAAAGAGGAATCTGATCAAATACTTGATGAGCGATTCTGGAGATCGAATAGAAGGTAATGACTTACTTGGATGCACATTTTTAGGGCTATTTCTCTCATCTGTTTAATACGCAATTCTTTTCGATAAGAAGGGTTTTCTTGTGTTTCAGGGTTGATTTAATGTCTGGAAAGGGTTCTCTTGTGTTTCAGGGTTGAGTAAGTGTCTGGTGGAACGACGAATTGATGTTATATAGCTCAATATAGACTGGTATACTTGAGCCACCAGGATAGCCTTCCAAATACGTGGGCCCCAGTGGACCACCTCTACTTAAGCAAGGGTGACCAACTTCTTCCTTGACGAGGCAGCAACCTGGAACCTGGCCGGCTGCCCAATTTCGGTCGACCCAGGCTGTGGCTGCGGCCCCTGGCCAACGTTGAGGGCTGAGCAAAGCTCGCTCCAGTTGTATTTTTGGGTTTTCATTTTGAGTTAACCTGTACTTGGCCGATGCCGTTCTTCTTCTTCAATGAAATCACAGCCGTTCTCCTGTGTCTTTAAAAAGAAATACTCGATGTATTCGGAGGTGCATACTAGTTCTGCTGTGCATGTGGACTACCACGGTACAACACAAGAACAGAGTTCCCATGACGCGAGCGCTCCACAATGGCAGAATGGTTGACAGAATTAGAGATGAGATGCGTACGACTACAACACGGACATAGAATCGAAATGCCAAAAGCAGTTAGGAGAGAAACATGACTCGCTCATTGAAACCAGTACGCAAGTTGATCACAGCAGTACGGACTCGATGCTTGCATTACATGACTATAACTCTGGACACCGACGTTGAACACGGCACTGACAAGGGCACACCCACACTCAATACGGACCCATATCCACACTTATTACAGGCCTTTGAGCAACAGTCACAAAAGGAGCGAGTCGAACCTCAGAGCAGCGAATCGAACCTCAATCCCGAAGCAGCCTAGCCGGAAATATGGATGGACTTGACCTCGGGCTTCTTGACCTCCTTCTTGGGCACGGTGACTGTGAGCACGCCGTTCTCCATGGCCGCCTTGATCTGGTCCGCCTTGGCGTTGTCCGGGAGGCGGAACCTGCGCAGGAACGTGCCGCTGCTGCGCTCCACCCTGTGCCACGTGCCCGTATTCTCCTGCTCTTTGTTGCGCTCGCCGCTGATCTGGAGCACGTTGCCGTCCTCCACCTCCACCTTCACTTCCTCCTTTTTCAGCCCCGGCACGTCCGCCTTGAACACGTGCGCCTCGGGAGTCTCCTTCCAGTCGATCCGCGCGCCGGCGAAGGCCGCGGTCTCCGAGGATGCGCGCGGGAACGAGGGGAAGAAGCTGCTGCTGCCGCCGGAGCCGAAGGGGAAGCCAGCGAAGGGGTCCGAGAGGTCAAGGGAGAAGGGGTCGAAGGCTTTGCCGCGGGGAATCAGCGACATGGTTGCTCGAGGTGAGCGAGGACTAACTGCGATCAGGAAGCTGTCAACTCAGGGGATGGATGCTTCGGTTTGTGCTAGGCCACATTTTATAGCGCACCGCTGGAAGGCCGGTGATGGGTCTGGAGCGTGCTTGTCTATTCTGGAGCGTGCTGGAAACTGCCGCAAAGTCTCTTTTACCGGACCGGTATGTACCGGCAAAGGATCCATCTTACACCTCAGACTTTAAGATTCGTGTGATGAAAATAAAATCCATTCACAGTTGAAGATACAGACGGAATACACAGCTAATACAACTGACATGCATAGACTTTTATCAGGAAAAATACTAGTGGAGGATGCTTTCACTCAAATAGTACATCACTTGATGCATGCACATGTCGTCCTTGTCTCTCTCTCCAAACAAAAAACTTGCCTTTTATTTTCAATCTAGCATTTTGAATTGCGCATAACTTTTAAACCGAATTTTTGTTTTGGAAACTTTTTATATATATGTATTTAGGTCGACAAGATCTTTAAATCAAGACCAATCTTGGATATATTTTGACAAGTCTGAATTTTCAATTATATTTCAATTCTATTTATGTCTTTTAAAGGAGTGAAATAAGTTTTTGAAAATGAGTGAAATAAGTTTTTGAAAATGAGTAAAATGTGTTTTTTCAAAGGAGTTAAATAAGTTTTTGAAAATGAGTGGGGTTGGTCTCACGTTTTTTCCTGAAAATGAGTGAAACCAATTATTTCAAATGATTGAAATGTGTGTTTTGAAATGACTGAAATAAGTATTTTGAAATGAGTGAAATAAACAAGTTAAATCATTTTTTAAATAATGAATGAAATTTGTTTATTAGAAATGAGTGAAATAGGTTGCAAGAATTTTAAACTCGTTCGAAATGTATTCAGATAACAAGTTTCACATCTCAGTTGAGCGAACATTGTCTTTGAATTGAAAGGAGTGAAATCCGTTTTTTGAAATGAGTGAAACCAGTTATTTTAAATGATTGAAATATGTGTTTTGAAATGACTAAAATAAGTGTTTTGAAATGAGTGAAATAAACAAGTTAAAACAATTTTTAAGAAGTGAGTGAAATATGTTGCAACAATTTTAAACTCGTTCGAAATGTATTCAAATAAGAAGTTTCACATCTCAATTTAGTGAACACTGTCTTTGAATAGAACGTGGTGAAATCCGTCTTTTGAAATGAGTGAAATCAATTTTGTCAAATGATTGAAATATGTGTTTTGGAATGACTGAAATAAGTATTTTGAAATGAGTGAAATAAAAAAGTTAAATCATTTTTTAAGAAATGAGTGAAATTTGTTTATTATAAATGAGTGAAATATGTTGCAATAATTTTGAACTTGTTCGAAATGTATTCAAGTTTGATCTTATTTTAAAGATCACGTCGTCAGGAATTCAAATCTATAAAAATATTTCAAAAGATATCAATGAATTAATATCTTCCAAGATAAATAAAATGTTTGCCTTTTCTTTGTGTGGAGTGGTCTGACAACATGCATGCATGGCTAGGTTTAAAAGATGCACTCATTAGTACGGTTGGGTCTGACATTGATTTGACCTAATGGACCAGATACTAGCCAAATGTAACACTATACCATTTGATAGTTGGCCCACACAAACACTACAAGAGATCAGACCTACTGTGACAAGATGACAAATGTCACGTAATAGCTAAAAACGTCACAAAATACTCATGGGTGACATTTTTCATGCGTCACCAGCTTCGTCACAGAATCCCCGTCACAGATTATTCCTAGTGATGCGGCGCGCAAAAAACGTCACCGGATATGGGACCTTCAGTGACGAAGATGTCGTCACTAGATTTTTGGTGGGCTAGTGCACACTTGGTTTCCAAATGGGCCAAGCCCAATAATTCAGCCCATTTTCTATTTTTGATTCTAATTTTTGGTGGGCCATAGCCAATTTGCAACCCAATAGAGGTTGATCCAGCCCACGCTTTTTGTGAATCAATTGCCATTTTTGCTAGCCTTTTAAGAATTATTTTCTTTATAGGTTCTTCCTCTAATATTGCTTTGGCCTGGTCTGATTCAAAACGCGTAGTGTGCTTGTGGCAGTTTTAAGGCCATCTTTCCATTGACCAATTTTCTCATCACATTACAAGCCAACTAGTCTTAAACACGGGGCATATTACACATCACTTACATGCCCATTCCAAAATAACCCAAGGTACATAATCATCTGATACCACATCCTTTCTAATTTTGGAGGTCAACAATAGAGAATTTTTTGGTGTGACACTCTCCCACCTTCATCAAAACTTGGAACCTCTGTTGGATGCCACTTCTCGTGACTTCTTGAAGGCAGGTAGAGTTGGTCTGATCCTCCTTTGTTCATATCAACTTCTTGAAACATGAATCAGCCTATTAGAAACAAATACATAAATATTAGTTTGAATGAGTTACAAAAAACCATCTACTATTGCAACAGAGGACATATGCAAGTTATAACTAGAGCTCTACGTTCGAATCTTAAACAAAAAATACATGTTAGTACTTTTCTAATAAGTGATATGAACAGAACTAAACATGTCGTAGTTGTGAGCAACAAAGGTCATCTGAAATAATAGATAGGAATAAACATGTATGAATGCATCACAAAGTAAGACAAGTATTGGAATTAATAGGACATACATAAATGATAGCAGAACCCAAAGTTCGAAATCCCAAGAGGAGCAAATTAGCATTTGTAGTAGGTACTCCTTCACAAATTAAAATGGTGCGAAAAAAACAGTATATTCAACAAAGCCTCGAAAGGAAGAAACCTTCAAGCAGCCTAGAACAGGGAAGAAAGAATGAAGAACTTTTGAGAAACTTAAATGTTGTCTTTGGCACACACTGATTAGAAGTGTGATCAATAAGACAGTTGCATCTCAAAAGAAATTAATTACAATTACTCTATGGTAAAAGATCTCATTTAGGCTTTCATCTTTAGATGTAGTCTCAGCTTGCTTGGACAGTTATCTGCATTACCATACAGTCAGTATCACTTCTGATTGCCACAAAGGACTCCAGTGAATTAGTTCTCCATTAGTAATTTGCTAAAATCATGTTGAATCGCTCATAAAACTCCCACTGCAGTTCTACAACATTAATTCACTTGCAAATCTAGTCACACTCCCTTAAAAAAGTTGCCACGAGCTCGGAACTACAAATTAACATAGCAATACTGGGGGAGAATCAGCATAATGAAAATATTTTGCTGCAGCTAACTTTAATAGATTTACTACTCCCTCCGTCTCAAAATAAATGACTCGACTTTGTACTAACTTTAGTACAAAGTCGAGTCACTTATTTTGGGACGGAGGGAGTAATATAGAAGCATCTCACAATTGACCAATAAGAACTCACAGTGAGGAACAGAACAAAACGGATATCTGAACCAATCCTTGCATGTAAGCGGTTCATCTAAACTTAGAGCAGAGAGTTGAGCGTCGTACACATGTTAACCCAGGTTGCTGGTCGATCTTGACGGTCTTCTCCAGAACTCTGGTGTGCCCCTGTGACCTGTGCTCCATGTCAACCTGATGGACAAAACCCAAGAAGAAGAAAAAACAGAGGGTCAACAAGATGTATCTCACTAGTACGAAAGGTCAGACGACAATGACCCGACTAATTAGTTAAACGTGCCACATGGTGGTAGCCACTGATAAGGGGCTGGTGCGGGTATCGTAGGCGAACCGGGGGTTTCACTCCGGGAAGCCATAACCAAATACCCATATCACAATGTCTCCTCCTCTCCCTCACTTGCACCGATGGAATTGAGAAGTGTATAGACGAATGGCACCAGAGATACAGGGTTCAATCCTGCAATAGGGATCGGAAGACGCATGCAAGCAATCACACTGGGAATGGATGACACGCACACTGGCTGGGCCGCCGCCGCGCGATCAGTCTAGTCCGGCCGCGGCGCACGCATGGTCTGCCGCCGTGCGCCATGTCTGGCCCTGATGCAACGAGCAACTTCCGAAGGAAATCGACAGGAGAGGGAGAGGGGGAGGAGAGCAGCTACTCCTGCCGTCGTCGTCGCGCTTTGTTGCCTCCGATCTACTGCTGCCGCCACATGAACGAGAGAGAGCCAGATCGGATAGGTAGGGTTTCGCTCGGGAAGGAGGAGGTGGCCGAGGGGAAAAAATTCGCTGCTTATAGGCGGGGTTGAGCGGGCTTTAGCCCACGTGAAAACTCTAAAAAAGGGGCGCATGCTGATTCTCAAAAAGAAAAAGAAAAACCAGGCCACATGTTGTGGTTTATACCTGTCACATACGAAGTTACTTTGCCTCAAAACAAAAACATACGAAGTTACTAACCGAGCGGCGCCATCTAGAACACAGAATAAGCGAACAGATCGATCACATACGGCTCGATAAGAAATAACTAACCTACAGATCGAGTCACACACGCCCGGCGAAGAAATAACTAACTTGCTAAATGCTACAAGAATATCGTCCAAGAACATAATAAATATGTGTACAAAAAAAGAACATACTAAATATATTTTAGCATAATTTACGGTAGCATCTAAACTCTAGCTTATTTTGAACGCCGTTATTTGAGACCATAATGATCCCAGTGTTCAAACTCCACTGCACCAAACTTTTTTCCGCCAACTCATATTTCCATTTTTTTGATAGAACGAAATAAGAGCTCATGAGCGAAGGATTCAGGTTTTTTCCCTCAACCACTACCTATTTATGTTAGACGGAACAAAATTAGTTTTCCCACAGCCATTACCCGTCTATATTAGATAGAACAACGTAATTATATTGGTAAGTAGACTGTGAAAATACTATGATGGATCCTCATCACAACACTATTACGCGGGTCATACCACTTGTTAACCCGTCAAGCACTATGGCGAGTCCCATTGCTAGACGTTACATGACGTAAAAGTGATCCTCACACATTCATATTCGATGACTCCAGTAGGTTCGTCATCGGAATTACCAAACTGTCTTAGAAATTGGTAGCCAGGTGCACTCATGGGCCGAAGCGATTAAGTGACGTCTATTGTCACCGATTTGTAGTAATCAGTGACGCTACCTAGGAAAACATCACGCATTATGTATTTGTGTGACGTTGTCCACCATTGTCACGAGGATTTTCGTCACAGTATCTCAATTTTCTTGTAGTGTTAAAGTTAGCTGAAAGCATTTGATTGGTTGGGACTTCACCAGTAGCTCCCAACATCGGTAAAAAAAATCTTTTTCGTGGAAACTGCTGATTTTGGAGCGTCGGGCCTATGGCTAGAACGTAACCGGCCCTGCTGCAGTAGGTGAAATTGCATCTGGTATTTTCTAATTCTTACTGGAGGCGGTTCTAAAAAATAGTTACTTCTGGAGCCGATTCTAAAAAAAAGTTCTTTCTGGAGCCGATGGGAATTCTAGTCTTTAAAAATTCTTTTCAGTCTAACAAAAAGTCTCGTTTAAAATGATCTTGAACTCATTCATTTTACGATGAAGAACATGTCAACGCTCTTGATGAAGTCTGGAACCATCTGATGTGCAACACTACCTGGGTTGTTTTTCCTTTTCTGTAATCGCAATTTTGAAATGTGTATTTTTGAAAAGGTTGAAGAAAACGAGATGACCACCTCATCCTTCCCCGGGCAGGAGTCCGTGTCCCCGAGCCACGACAAGCCGGGCGGAGTCGCAGTGGGCTGCAGTGGAGGGAGCTCGACTCTATGAGGAGGAGCGGGACGGGTAGAGCCTCTCAAGGTGGGCGGCGTGCGAGAGGACGATTGGGTGCTTGCGGGGTGGAGTAGGTCTTACCGCGGTGGATGATCTGGAAGCAATTGCAGCATCTGAAGGGGCTACAGCACGCGGCCGACCTATGCGGAAGCACAACCGCTCCGGTCACGCAGGTGGCCGAGGCTTCAAGGCGGGGTTGGAGAAAGTCGTGCATCGCGTCTTGCCCCGTGACCTCACATGCACCCAACCATCCTCCTTGTCAAGACCTACAACCGTGCCGTCACATGGGGTAGTACTCAAGGCGGTCAAGAGGCATATGTATAGAATGGGGAACATTAGTTTTACTTCTTTGGGTCTCATGTCTCATCCCTCATAATTTTCTTCTTGAACTAAACTGGTAGGTATTCACTTATGAATCAGAGGTTTTGGACTAAACTGGCAGGTATTCTAGAGTCTTTAGCGAGTGAAAACAGTCTAACTTGGTTATACTTGTCAGGCCAAAATGGATTGATAGAATAGGCTCCACTATACATTACTTAAGGAACATGATGTGTCTTGGGTTGAATCTTAGTGCAATTTTGTCATGCCAAAATGAATGGATAGAATAGATCCATTACTTAGCAAAATAAAAAAAGAATGCTCAGACTGTTTTAATACTGGTGTGTTTAGGAACTCTAACTTTATCTTCAAGCTCTTCATTGACCGAACATCCAGCTATTTGCGTTGTACAGTGACTCTAATTCATATGCCATTTGAACTGAAAAATATGATAACATGAATAGTAACCAAGTTAGGCCATTCATTGGTCATCGCTTTACATCTTAGGAATAATTTCACCTATGTTCCCCTGTTTATATTGACTAAAAATATCTGATATGTAACTTAGTTGATTCAAACCTCTTAATTTCTTCAGTCCGAATCAGCCACAGTGAGTGTACCTGATCATGAGTTTGAGCCATCAAGCGTAACACTGGGTTGCATTATGACAGCGGTGGAATGTTAAATCGTGAAAATATGGAGGGTGTGTTTACCACACTTATTTACTAATGCCTCCTCTATTCATATGATCAAAATTGACTGCAAGAGCCATGCTAATTCAAGTCAAAGGTGTGTTGACCAGTTTTTTTAGCTTCTATAAGATGGAAGTATCTCGAAGGTAAATTGCATAGTTGATGTTCCTCCCATAGCTAGATGTAGACCCATCTCTTTTAGTCTTTTGTCACAGCTTACCAGAATGAGTAGGCAAGTAGTTATTCAAAAATCGTAGGGCATTTACATTTGTTAATCTTTGTACTTTCAATTGTTATGCATCTACCTTAGGTTTACAGGAAGCCTTTAAAAAAAAATTAAGTATCGTGGAAGCCTCTGTGCGGTCAATAGAGTTTGTGCAACTTATGTTGATGTGAATTACACCAGAATATGAAGTAATCAGTAGATTCGTTATGGCTATAAACTTATTTTCTTTTGAAACTCAAATACATGCTTCTTTTTTTGGGTTACAACACTGGAGAGAGTTCATGGATTCCAGTTGGGTGACATCACATATGAATGGAAGAAGAAGAAATAGGATGGTTTCACAGAGAGGTTAGCGAAGGTGGGTATTTTCTTTTTTATACATTGAACATTGTTTTTGTATCAAGGTTCTATTTCACCTAATATTCATAATATTGTAGAGCGTACATCAATTCTTGAGAGTTATAATTGTTAAGTCTGGTAGGGTTGTTTGCTGGCTCATGCTAAACATGTGTAGAGGGTGGGCGGAGAATAGCTAATTGTTTGGGGTGTTCCTTTTCAATGTAGGTGCTAAAGGATACGACGCGTTAATTAGTCTGTGATCCCCCTTCAGTCTGTTAAACACATGTTTTAATGTGCATATGTATATTTTAGCTTCTAAATCTTGAAGAGACATGGACTTTAATTCTTGATGCATTAGCGGCTGGTTGATTGTTCCAGCTAGAGATTTGACAGAAGATGATAGACAACTAACAAGTAAGTTTTCTTGGCCGCTAACAAGTTAGCCTAACCAATCAATCATAAACATCATCATGCATCCATAAAACTTCAAAATTTTGAACCAAATGATATTGATCGTTGCAAACTTTTTGTTTTTGTTTTGCCTGCACTTGGTGATTCGGTCATTGTTGTGAATTGCTACTATATCCTCTTTGGTTTTTTTCTGTTTACAGTTGGTTGTCCTCTGAGAATTCATAATTCCGCCATTGACAATTGGTTAACTATTGCAGTTGAGGAGTATGAAAGGAGCTGGGAGCAAAAGGAGGAGCTAGGTTTGAATGACATGGGATACATCCTCTGCGGGCATGGCTTACCAGACCACTAGCGTGTCATAATCAATCTTGGTTTAGTCTTCTTGTTGTGCAAGTGTTGTAGTAACTTCTAATCTGAAATTTGGTACTCTGTGTTGTATTGAATTTTTGTTTTCCGAATGAACCAAAGCAATAAGTGGTATGGAGATGGTTTCAAAAGTGCATCACTTTTCTCTTTATTGCTGCAGGTCAACACTTTTCAATATAAAAAATGATGCTATTAAAAAAAATCTAAGAAGAAATAGGCGAATAGTGAAATGGAGTGGTGGTACGTCAGTGGCTGAAGATGGCTGAGAAGAGGATCAAAGGATTTAACCTTATTTTTGTCATTTGCTAGAAATGGATATAAAAAGTGTTGCATAATGGCATGTGGAGTAGATTTTGCGAAAGTATTTGCCCGTTGCAATGCACGAGCATATGTACTAGTTAATAATAAAGCGGATATTGCTTCTGCCCACTCACCATCGTGGCATTTTTGAAAAAAGCCCCCAGTGGTTTATTTTTAGGGAAGAATAATCCGCAATCCAGTCAATAAATGGAAAAAGTTCCATAAAAACATTCAGTATTTCTGCGTCCTCCACACCGCATGGGCCATGTGCTGATGGGCTTTCTCATTGCCTTTCTAGGATAATGCTGAAACAATTATATGATTCCGCCATAATAATACCACATCGCCTATGTATGCCTATTCTCACCAGTGCATATAGGTACACATTGATAATTCAACAAGCGACCATAGAAAAAAGAAAAAATAGAGATGAGGATAATCACAAGGGAAAGGAAACCGTCGACCGAATCGGACAAATAAGAGCAGATTGCAACGCCACGAATTGGCAATCAGTATCAAAAGATCAAAGAAATCAAAGAAAGCTATCGCTGCTCTCTCAAAGAAAGGATGGAATCGAATTCAGCGACGGGAGGAGCGGACGAGGCCGGGGACGGTCGAGGGCAGCCGGATCCGGACAGACCCGGTCCGGTGGAGGCAGATCAGGCGGCGGCGGCCCGCGTTCAGTACCAAATGAGAGAGAGATAGAGAGAGAGAGAGAGAGAGAGAGAGAGAGAGAGAGAGAGAGGGAGATGTTACGGGAAGGAGAGGGAAGGGGATCGGTCTCTCCCTAGCTCTAGGGTTAACGGAGGTAGATTTTTTTAGGCAAATTAACAGAGGTAGGTGGCTCGACAGATGTGGAAAGTTTAGGCTGGACCGGATGGTGTTGGGCTAGTTGGACCTCTCGCTATTTGTATTTTTTCATTAAATAGAAACTTGAATAACATAAATATAGAGAAGGGATTTTTTTGAACCCCATCCATATATTAATAAGATAACTCAAAATTCAGTCGTTCATTACAAAATTAGCCACACAGGGCTGAACAATATTACATAAAGCACCATCGGACTTGCTATTAAACCAAAATTTAGCAATCTCATGTGCCACCCTATTAGCTTGCATGTCAATCTTCACAATCTTGAAATCCTTAATGAGCTTTGAGACGCTCATCGCCTCCTTTTTCAAGTCAACCAGAGGAGACCTGTCAATGTATTCTTTTGCCAGAGAAGCTGCAACAAACGCACAATCAGTTTCCAAAATAACCGGTTTGAGAAGAGCAATACCAATGTATAACCCGGCGAGAGCCGCATGAAGTTCCGCTTCATCCAGACAGGTGCACGACCGGATAAAATCCCATGAAGAAAACAAGACTTAGCCGAGGTGATTCCTGGCAATAATCCCAACACTAGTAGATCTCATGCTCTCCACGAAACTAGCATCAACATTTATCTTAATATACACTTGATCCGGGGGCTCCCAACCATGAAGACCATTCACGATTGGGATAACGTACCTCCAATTATCTATCACCCACTTGCCTTTGATGCTTAAATCAAACTGCGCACATGTTTTTGCTTTAGTGAAGGATTCCCAGTAATTTTCCACGAAAGTGACAGAGGCAGATAAAGATTCTTTCCCCTTTCCAAAGATCAAGTCATTCCTCAGATGCCACACTCTCCAAAGCATGAATACGACTTGATCGTGTTCCAGTGACCCCAGTTGATCAAGCACAATAAATATCCAGTCCGGCCCCATAAATCTGAATAGCTCCTCACCAGGAATATTCCACACTTCTCTCATTGCGGAGCGGAAAGCACGCGCCTTTGGACAGGACACAAGGGCATGGAAAATACTTCCATCCTCCACCCCACATATAGTGCACATGTCTGGCACGGTTTGGTGGTGAGTAACTCTATTTACCTGGGTGGCCAAACTGTTGGACCCGAGTTGAATTGCTTAGTTGTGATGCTATGCTCCATAGGATATCATGTGAAAATGATGATGAGCATGTTGAATTGCCTGGTTGTGATGCTATGCTCCATAGGATATCATGTGAAAATTCTATCGGTCACGTCATGTTTGAAAATCCATTCAACTTGTCATATGCTATGAGTGAGATCTCCCATATTGCATCATTTCAATCTCAACATAGTAATTATGCATGCCCCATTAAAATAAATCCCATTTGCACTTATGGCATAGATGACAAATTGATGGTCATTGGTATTTGCTTCTCTTGCAATGATATTTCTATGCTACCTTTGCAACATTTGTGCAATTCATATCATATGCCATGCCATGAAAAATATTGTTATCGCATGATTCCATCCCTTGTGTGCACCATATGCATACCATTCATAACAAAGCTCTAGATATTACTAGTAATGCATCCCACAATTTGAGTCTCCATTATGCCATACATAACAAAAAAACTATCATGATGGATGGCATGTTTCTATATCACACATCTCATTTATTTGAGCATTGGATATTTTGTGCTAACCAACACATGCACGTGTGCATCATGATGGACGGTGTGTACATATACCATGCACACACAATTTTCCCTTTGCCTTTGTTTTGTGTAGGTACTTATGAACACTCGTCAACCTCACAATCCCGTGAGTTGACGAAACGAGCTCTTGAGAGTAACGATGCTTTGGGATTCCATGGAGTATCCTTACCATCGTTCCCTTCGCACAAGGACTACGCACATCTCTTTTACGTGGCTCTCACATGGCTATGGGATCTATACCATTTATCACCTTATGTCCATTTTACCATGTTCACTTTGCATGTTGTACCTCTTTCTATGCCTTTTCCATGCAATTGTGACCCTTGCTTGCATTTACCCATGATTCACCATCATACTACTTCTATGTGTATTTACCTGCTTGGTGGAGATCCTTGTTTCTTTTGCCATGTTCTATACACGCCCCATACTAGAATTAATTCTTGTGTTGGGAGAGTCATGATGTTCCATTGCTATTTACATAGGACTTCTTGCCAATACAATGATACTACTTTGCTCATATCTTGTTTTCAAGATTGTGATATGTAATGTGCATTATATATGCCCACTATTTGCTCAGATGACATGATTGCCATGATTTCTTCTTGTATGTTGCATCTCTGCACTACTAGTTTTCTTGACTCGATCACCATGATTGCTTGCTTTGCTGCATCACCCATGATCCATTCTTACTCATTTCATTGGGTTTATAGCATATATATATACATGCCTCTAACTTGATTTACCTTGATCGTTATCTCTTGTCTCCAATAGTTGCATCTCTCATATTCACTTGTCGTGAGTGCAACCATGCTATGCTTATTGATCTTGGGGACTTGGACATCTTACTTGTGAAGCATGCTTGTTTGATTGAGCTTAATGCTTCTGGTTGTGCTAGCATCTTGTGCCTACATACCATGCCCTACACCCTTATACTTTCTTATGATAAGAATGATGAAAACACTTGTTGGGTACCTCACCACATGAATAGGTTTTGCAACTCCACTAACCTCATTTGTTTTTCCGAGTGTTTGTCATGTTATTTCGTTTTGAAGGATTCAAAAGGCATTACCTTCATGAGACATATTGGTTATGTGTAGGCGTACATGATGTGCAACTCCAACATCTTCGCAAACATTCAAAAGGTGAACTCCTTCCCTTTCAGCCATTTTCAAAAAGGAATATTTGATGGGCCATACTTTCATTGTTGCCTCCTTCTTCTTGTCTACATGATACATATATTGGATGGAGGACCGACATTGGAGATGGACCCTATCACTATAAGAAACAACTTCTTTGCCATCTGCCATGGCATACGAAAAAAGGACCGGAAAGCGGACGGAAAATCTCTTTGCCGTCAGCCGCTGACGGCAAAGGTGTCAGGCAAAGAAAGGTACAGTAAACAGCTTCTTTGTCGTCTGCTTTCTCAAAGCGGACGGCAAATACCCCTTGTCGTCGGTGGCGGATGGCAAAGAACGTGGACGACAAATAACAAATGTTAGCCACGTTGGGTGGCTAACGGGAGGCTTTGTCATCTGCCAGCTGACGGCAAACATGCCCTCCCCTTTGCCGTCTGCCTTGTGACATCAGCAGACGCGTCACTCCACCCAGCTCTTTGCCATCTGTCACAGACGGCATACCTCTCCAGCCTTTGTCGTCTGCCACGGATGGCAAAGTGACCAAATGGGTCAGCTCCGAGGTTGCACAGGTTGCTGCCACGTGGCCTCTTTGCCATCTGTGGCAGACGACAAAGGGCTCTTTGTTGTCGGTGGTAGACGGCAAAGTTCCTGTATTGTTACTGTTTTTTCTGTTTTCTGTTATATCCCTGCATTTTCAAAAGACATATATGATATATATAGTTTCAACCTCAAACATAGCCCATGTATCCAACATCTAGCAGTGCATCAATGCAACAGAACACATAAGGTATTAAAAGATCCAATACATACAGAGTTTCACGAAGTTCATCCATATATACATACATAGTTTCACATTGTTCATCAATACAAATAAAAACAAAAACTAGCAGTCCATCAATGTTGCTTCCATGAAGTGAATCAAACCTGCAAATATGGGAGTAAGAAAGAAGAAGAAGACTAGGAAGAAGAAGGAGTACAAGATGGAGAAAAAGAAAGAAGAGAAAAAGGAAGAATAAGAAGATATTTTCTTCTTCTTCTTCTTCTTCTTCTTCTTTTCCCATCTTTCTTCTTCTCTTCTATCTTTTTATCCTTTTCCTTCTCATTCTCATTCTTCTTATTTTATTCTTTGTGTTTTCTTCTCTTTCTTCTTCTATTCTTTCTTTTTCTCCTCTTCCTTGTTTTTCTTCTTCTTATTCCTTATTTGAGTCATTTTAGAGCTAACTTAGGTAGTTATGCCATTTTTGAGCTAACTAAGCCTATTATGTCAATTTGGAGGAAAATAAGGTAAGTATAGGTCATTTTTGTGCTAACCTAGGTGATGATGCCATTTTTGAGCCAACTTAGGTAAGTATGGCTCATTCTTTATCTAACTTAGGTAATTATGCCATTTTGGAGGAATATAAGCTAAGTATATGACATTTATGAGAGAACCAAGGTTATTATGCCATTTTTGAAATGAATAAGCTAATTATGTCATAAATGATTTGAATAAGCTAATTATGTCATTTTGGAGGATAATTAGCTAAGTACGTCTTTTTTGGGGAAAAAAGTTAAGTATGTGGCATAATAGGGCTAACAAGCACGTACGAAGCTAAGTATGCATTTGTTAAGCAAAACACCAGAGAAAACTTACCGTCATCACAACAAATGTGATCAAGATCACAATTAAGGTAACAATTGATCCAACGGCATAATGATAACAAGCCTCATTATCAATGGCATATTTTCTAATCTTACTAATCTTCAAGCGCATTGCATCCATCTTCAAGCACATTGCATCCATCTTAAAGCGCATTGCATTCATCTTGATCTTGTGATCATTGACGACATCGACAACATACAACTCCAATTTCATCTTCTCTTCTTCAATTCTTTTCATTTTTTATTTCAAATACTCATTTTCTTTTTCAAATAAATTTAACTTCTTGACAAGAGGGTCGGTTGCAATTTCCAGTTCACATACCTCCTAGATAAAATTTTCTCTATGTCAACTTGATGGTCATAATTGTCATAAATGCGAAATGCAACAAATACTTATAAAAGATAATATACCACATCCGAATCATAAACTGGACAAGGGCCGACGAGAACGGATATCAACACCATGGAACTATTGATAGGTCCATTTTGCATCATGCTTTTATATCGATATTTATTGCATTATGGGCTGTTATTACACATTATGTCGCAATAGTTATGCCTATTATCTCTTATTTTACAATGTTTACATGAAGAGGGAGAATGCCTAAGGAATTACGGGCTGGAAAAGGAGCAAATATTAGAGACCTATTCTGCACAACTCCAAAAGTCCTGAAACTCCTCGGAAGTTATTTTTGGAAATAATAAAAGATACTGAGCGAAGAAAATACCAGAGGGGGCCCACACCCTGGCCACGAGGGTGGGGGATGCGCCCTACCCCCCTGGGCGCGCCCCCTGCCACGTGGGCCCCCTGGCAGGCCTCTGGTGTCCATCTTCTGCTATATGAAGTCTTTTACCCTGGAAAAAATCATAAGCAAGCTTTCGGGAAGAAACTCCGCCGCCACGAGGCGGAACCAATCTAGGGCTCCGGCAGAGCTGTTCTGCTGGGGTAACTTCCCTCCGGGAGGGGGAAATCATCGCCATCGTCATCACCAACGATCCTCTCATAACGAGGGGGTCCAACTTCATCGACATCTTCACCAGCACCATCTCCTCTCAAACCCTAGTTCATCTCTTGTATCCAATCTTTGTCTCGTAGCCTGAGATTGGTACCTGTAGGTTGCTAATAGTGTTGATTACTCCTTGTAGTTGATGCTAGTTGGTTTACTTGGTGCAAGATCATATGTTCAGATCCATTATGCATATTAATACCCCTCTGATTATGAAAATGAATATGCTTTGTGAGTAGTTACGTTTGTTCCTGAGGACATGGGAGAAGTCTTGCTATTAGTAGTCATGTGAATTTGGTATTCGTTCGATATTTTGATGAGATGTATGTTGTCTCTCCTCTAGTGGTGTCATGTGAGCATCGACTACATGAAACTTCACCATTGTTTGGGCCTAGAGGAAGGCATTGGGAAGTAATAAGTAGATGATGGGTTGCTAGAGTGATGTAAGCATAAACCCTAGTTTATGCGTTGCTTCATCAAGGGCTGATTTGGATCCATATGTTTCATGCTATGGTTAGGTTTACCTTCATACTTCTTTTGTAGTTACGGATGCTTGCAATATGAGTTAATCATAAGTGAGATGTTTGTCCAAGTAAGGACAACACCCAAGCACCGGTCCACCCACATATCAAATTATCAAAGTAACGAACGCGAATCATATGAACGTGATGAACTAGCTTAACGATAATTCCCATGTGTCCTCGGGAGCGCTTTTCTCTATATAAGAGTTTGTCCAGGCTTGTACTTTGCTACAAAAAGGATTGGGACATCTTGCTGCACTTTATTTACCCTTGCTACTTGCTACCCATTACAATTTATCTTATCACAAAACTATCTGTTACCTATAATTTCATTTCTTGTAGAGAATACCTTACTGAAAACCGCTTGTCATTTCCTTCTGCTCCTCGTTGGGTTCGACACTCTTACTTATCGAAAAGGCTACCATAGATCCCCAACACTTGTGGGTCATCAAGACTCTTTTCTAGCGTCGTTGCCGGGGAGTAAAGGGCTTTTGGTAGGTGGAATTTGGTAAGGAAAATTTTATATAGTGTGCTGAAATTTACTGTCACTTGTTACTATGGAAAATAATCCTTTGAGGGGCTTGTTCGGGGTATCTTCACCTCGACCAGTAGAGCAAAGAGTTGCTCCTCAACCTACCGAACCTACTGAAAATGAAAATGTTTACTTCGAAATTCCTTCGGGTATGATAGAGAAACTTCTGGCTAATCCTTTTGCAGGAGATGGAACTTTACATCCCGATTTACACTTAATCTATGTGGATGAAGTTTGTGGATTATTTAAGCTTGCAGGTATGCCCGGTGATGTTATCAAGAAGAAGATCTTCCCTTTATCTTTGAAGGGAGATGCATTGGCATGGTATAGGCTATGTGATGATATGGGATCATGGGACTACAAACGGTTGAAATTGGCATTCCATCAGAAGTTTTATCCTATGCATCTTGTTCATCGTGATCGTAATTATAAATAGAATTTTTTGCCTCACGAAGGAGAAAGCATCGCTCAAGCTTGGGGGAGGCTTAAGTCAATGTTAGATTCATGCCCCAATCATGAGCTCTCAAGAGAAATGATTATTCACAAATTTTATGCTTGGCTTTCTGACAATAATCGCTCCATGCTCGATACTTGTACTGGTTCTTTTATGATGAAGACTATTGAATTCAAATGGGATTTATTGGAAAGAATTAAACGCAACTCTGAAGATTGGGATCTCGACGAAGGTAAGGAGTCAGGTATAACACCTAAGTATGATTGTGTTAAATCTTTTAAGGACACCAATGTTTTCCGTAAATTTAGCACTAAATATGGACTTGACTCTGAGATAGTAGCTTCTTTCTGTGAATCCTTTGCTACTCATGTTGATCTCCCTAAGGAGAAGTGGTTTAAATATAATCCTCCCGTTGAACTGAAAGTATTTGCACCTATTAAAGTTGAAGAAAAGACTATCACTTATAATGATCATATTGTTCCTACTACTTATGTTGAGAAACCACCTTTCCCTGTTAGATTAAAGGATCATGCTAAAGCTTCAACTATAGTCAACAAAAGTAATATTAGGACACACAAACCCCTGAGCAAGTTAAAGTTGAACCTAATATTTCTATGGTTAAAGATCTCTTGGCTGATAATATTGATGGGCATGTTATTTACTTCTGTGATGAGACCGCTAGAATCGCTAAACCTGGTGCTAAAGATAAACATAGACCTGTTGTGGGCATGCCTGTTGTCGGTGTCAAAACCGGCGGATCTCGGGTAGGGGGTCCCGAACTGTGCGTCTAGGCGGATGGTAACAGGAGACAAGGGACACGATGTTTTTACCCAGGTTCGGGCCCTCTCGATGGAGGTAATATCCTACTCCTGCTTGATTAATATTGATGATATGGGTAGTACAAGAGTAGATCTACCACGAGATCAAGGAGGCTAAACCCTAGAAGCTAGCCTATGGTATGATTGTTGTTCGTCCTACGGACTAAAACCCTCCGATTTATATAGACACCGGATAGGTAAGGGTTACACAGAGTCGGTTACAATGGTAGGAGATCTACATATCCGTATCGCCAAGCTTGCCTTCCACGCCAAGGAAAGTCCCATCCGGACACGGGACGAAGTCTTCAATCTTGTATCTTCATAGTCTTGGAGTCCGCCGTGACGATAGTTCGCTAACCGGACACCCCTAGTCCGGGACTCCTCGGTAGCCCCCTGAACCAGGCTTCAATGACGACGAGTCCGGCCGCGTTGATTGTCTTCGGCATTGCGGCGGGTTCCTCCTCCGAATACTTCATAGAAGGTTTTGAACACAAGGATAGTGTCCGGCTCTGCAAAACAAGTTCCACATAACACCGTAGAGAGAATAATTTTTGCACAGAACTGCTGACGTATTCCGCCGCGTGATGTCACACCACGGCCAGGTCTTCATACGAATCGTTTTTACTGTTCCACCTCAGCGCGTTTAGCGAGGCGGTTTCCTTGGCACGTCTTATCAAAGCATAGATCGTGCCCCCTTATTCCGGGATTCTCGTCAATACGGATGTGGGTAACCCATCCGCGCCATTGATTACGACGCTTGGGAAATAAGCGAGTTTTACCAGTGGTGGGGACGCATAGCTTCGTCCGTCTATATAAGGATAAGGATCCACCTTTTCACCCACGCCTTCTTCCTCCTTTGCTTATCCATTTCACAAGACTCGAGCTCCAGCGCCCAAGTTCGCACATCCCACCTCAACCTTCTCCAACCATGTCAGGAGCCGGAGGCAGGTGGATGGCCTCCTCCGTCACGGAGGGGCACATCAAAAGACTGCGGGAGGCCGGATACTTGTCTAGCGACATTGCGCACAGGCTGCCCAAAGCGGGGAAGCTTATTCCAACCCCCGGGCCCCATGAGAGGGTAGTGTTTCTCCCCCACTTCCTCCGCGGACTAGGTTTTCCACTTCACTCATTTGTCCGGGGGCTCATGTTCTACTACGGCCTGGACTTCCACGACCTGGCCCCAATTTCATCCTCAACATCTTGGCGTTTATCGTCGTGGTATGCGAGGCCTTCCTCTGCATCCAGCCCCATTTCGGCTTATGGTGAAGATCTTCAACGTCCGCCGAAGGTAGTGGGCGGCCGCTGCCGGAGTGCGGAGGCGCCATGGTTGGCAAGATGGCCAAGGTCCTATGGCTCGAGGGCGCCTTTGTGGAGACCATAAAGGGGTGGCAATCGGGGTGGTTCTACATCACCGAGCCACGCGACCCTGAATGGGTGGCGGCCCCAATTTAGATCTGGCTTCCCCACACGGCTCTCGTCATGGAAGGAGACGGGCCTCGACGTGGGGGATTCGGAAGAGCTATCTCGACTCCAAACATGCGTCCAAAACCTGGTGGACAAGAATCTCAGGCTTGTCGACGTAATCCAGGTGATGCTCATCCGCCGGATTCTCCCATGCCAACAACGGGCCTTTAACTTGTGGGAGTTCGATCCGGCACAGCACCGAACCTTGAGTCGGCTCTTCGACACTAAGTACGAAGATGCCTGGAAGGTGCTGTTCAAGGGTGCTGAAGCCCCAACATCCACTAATAAGGATCGCGGATACAGCTCGCGGCGTCCAGCCGGCGAGGTAAGTTATTTTACCCTTTACGGGACTCTTTTTTCATAGTGACTCTATGTGGGATCTAAAATTCCCTAATCTCTGACAGGACTGGCTGAAGACGTCCGCACAGATTAACTGTCCGGCTCCTTTGCCGGAAGACCCGGAGGACGCCCGATTGACAGGGCTGCTGGCTCCGGCGCCGCACGTGGTGCCGGAGAAGAAGGACAAGAAGGAGGCCACGGGAACTCGAAGGAGCTCCCGATGCCAGGTGCTGTCAGATTCTGAAGCAGAATCTTCTCCTGAAGACGAGGAGGAGGAAGAAGAAGCTCCTCCCCTAGCGGGGAAGGAGAAGAAAAGGAAGGCCGCCCAACCGGGAGGCCGGAGGGTCCAAGAAGGAAGAACCCTTCCTCCGGACTTCTCCGCCAACGCCGACGACGACGAGGAGGATTGGCCTACAACGGCCAAGCCCTGGCGAGATCGTAAGTGTCCGGATACCCATGGCTTTTTATTATTGCAGAGTGTTCTCTAATGTCGAACAACTGCAGCCCGCCCAAGGGCGAAGTTCGCCGATTCATCGAGCGGGTCCTCGGGCTCGCTGGAAATGGAGAGTACCTCGCTTCCGACCGCCTCCTCGCCTCACGCTATGCAGACGACGCTTGTGGCGGGGCCCCAAGAGGGGCTTGGTCAAGAGGAGGTAGCGCAGAGGTGCCACAAGGCAACCTCCCTGGATTCCAGCGCGCTGGGGCAAGACCCCAGGCTCTAAGCCCGACCCTTGTCCGGACTCCATGCCGGAACCTTCAGCGGTTCCGGAGTCCGGCAAGCGGTCCCTTCGTAAGAAGGGTAAGACGCCGGTGTCCTCCATCCAACCGGAGGCACCGGATAGCTTACTGGAGGCGCTTAACAGCGCTTCCATCGAGGAGGAGCACCGCACTGTTATGAGTGCGGTGATCCGGACAGTTTAGTCCGCCAAGAGCGGACTGACCGAAGCCTGTACCAGCCTTCTAACAGGCTTCGAGGTAAGTTTTTAGAATATGTAAAAATATAACCGCATAGACAGTAGCCCCTGATGCTTAGTTCGGTGTTCGGAAAGAAAAGTCGGAATAAGGATCTAAAAAGATATACGCAGGAGTCTAACATAAGTATGTCAATATGGGAATGCAGGCGCTGCCGACCTCTGCCAACCGATCATGGAGGTCAATGCAATTAAGCAGGACCTCGAGCGGTCCGAGAACGAGCTCGGACAAGCCAAGAAGCAGCTCGAGGACAAGGAAGGTAAGTAATACCTTATTAAAGAAATACCTTATAGAAAAGGTTTTGGTTGCAAAAAATAACAGGAATAACTTGGGTACTGCAGGGGCCACGAACAAGGTGGCGACCCTGAAGGAAGCGGTGTCCGTGGCCGAAAACAAAGCGGCTGCGGAACGCACCGAGCGAGAGAAGGGGGAGGCGCAGCTGGCGGAGGTGTGGCAAGAGCTCTAGATTCTCATGAAAAAACACGAGGGTTTGGAGCGTGACTCGAAGACCCGAGAGTCCGAGCTTGCCTCGGCTCTTGAGAGTGCCAAAGCTGCTAAGGCCGAGGCCCAAGAAGCCCTCCAAGAAATTGAAGCACTAAAGAAGATAGCGGCGGGTAAGGCATTCTTTATGCAAAGCGAGAATGTAAAAGTCAATTACCTGTTACTTACCCGGATTCAGAGCTCTCCAGGAGCATTCGCAGATTTGCCCCGTAGTGCGCCCCGATGCCGCCAGATTCTACCGCGCCTGTGAGGGGGGGCTCCATGGAGAAGGTGTTCTGGTCTCAATATGCCGAGGCGGACATCCGGTGCCCCTAAGAGACCAGCTGAAGCAGCTGGTCGAGCTCCAAGGTCGCCGAACAGGCCATGAAGGGCCTTATAAGCGCTGGGTGGCCATTGGAGGCCATGCACAGGAGCTACTTGACTTGGTGCAGCGGCTGGTGGACGCCTTTGTCCCGGATTGAAGTCATCAAGCGCTCCGTCTGCATTGAAGGGGTCCGTCGGGCCCTTGCCCGTGCTAAAGTGCACTGGGCAAAGCTGGACGCGGAGAAGCTTGTGACGGACGGGCCACCGAAGGGCCATGAGCGTCATCGCCGAGATGTACTATGAGGGCCTCCTCAAGGGTGCCCGCCGAATAGCGGATGAGTGCTCCGTAGATGTAATTTTGAATAAACTCGCATTTGTTATCCCGCACGCTGAAAACGTGTTCATGTGCGCTAAGCAACGCTTGTTAATTTAAAATATTACCTTCTCGTGCGGCCGTTTATCAAATTTGAGAGATGGCAAGTCGAGGGCTTCAGCCCCATGCCACGAAAGTGCAGGGGTGTTCGATAAACATGAGCACTCTTGTTCCCATTCTTGGGTCCATCTAGGGAGGCGCTCAACGCAACAAACAAGGCAACCAGACTTATAATGCTTGAACACTCTCACTTAGCCATAGAATTCTATAATTTTAAATTTCGGCGAAGCCCCTAGTATTCGGAAGACCGAGTTCGGGGCGCTATCCACGCCTTGGCCGGACGGTTCCGGTTCCTCGCTCTAAGCGGCATAGGTCTTTAGGGACCCGAAAAAAACCTCTCGAACAGCGACCGGCTCTCGCCTTATCATGACGGTCAGTTTTAGCTTTCTCTCGAACAGGCCGGCGAGGGAGCTTCGGTCGCCGGCGCATCCAGGCGGCGACGGGCGGCGCAGTCGTCGCGGCGGGGTTCGTTCCCTCTTTTTTCTAGTTTTGTTAGTTTCTTTCTTTTATTTATTTTCCTTTTTCTTTATTTTCTTTTATGTTTTCTATTAGTTTCCATTTATTTTTGTTTTAGTAAAATACTATAATGGCGCCTAATTTGCTGTTAACAAATATGCCACTGCCACATTAGCTTGCTACCCAAGCTAAATTAGTTTTGTAATTAATTAATATTTAAAAGTATATAAATAATAGTTTTCACTACTGTTTCAATTATCTTATAGTATTTAAATATCTTATAAAGGTATGGTTTCTCCATCATAATTACCTATGTAATATTTGGTTCACCCCGAACATTTTAGTTTTAAAATTTGAAAACTTTTATTGTTTGCTTGATTTTTAAAGTTTGAACTAGGTTTCGAACTGGCGCGAGTTTATAAACAGTAATCCGAGGTGACGTGGCATCATTAGCGGAGGTTCATCAGTAGCTTAACTATCCCAAGGCCACAATTCTCCTCCACTACAAGAAATCTCGTCCGAGATTTAAGAGGGCGTAAGGGGAAAGTTCCGCCATTTAAATCCTAACGATTATTCTCGGTCTTGGTTACTCTTCTCGAAGAGGTCGATCCATTACGTTGATGTCTTCATTACTCTGCTTCAGGCATCATGATGAAGTCGGCGTCCTTTCTTTAGGATCTCCATCGTACTTACGACAGAGTAAGGGGGTATTCCGGAAGAACGGACCTCAGCAAGGTTGACTATCTGGTCGATAACATCGGGGAAGGTGGCGGAAAGTAACTCTCGAATTGAAACTTAAGAAAATATCGGGAGCAAAATAAATAGGTATCATGGGAAGTTTCAAGCGGGCAGGCAATCGTTCGAGGCCTGAAACAAAGTGTGAAAGGGGTTGAGATCAACGGAAATAAGTATTGTGTCTGATACCAGAGTTTATGATCTCTCGGGAGGTGGCTCGTGAATTACTTACGAGGTCACGCGCGAGAAATAACTTTGGGAACATGGGGGTGGTACAGGAAAGTCAGGTTTCGATCAAGTGGACCTGTGGGTTATGGGCCCACCATGTGGGTTAAAGTAGGAAGGGCGGAGACGTCTTGCGTGATCATGCAAGCAAGGTATGTCAGAGGATAGCCTATCAGTTATGTCGGCCACAACATCAAGATTACTAAGGGCGAGGGACGAAGAGAACCATTTTCCCGCCGTTGAACGAGCCGGACCAATAGGCAAGGTTCTCGCCCATCGGTGGCTACCGAATGTCAAGAACAATAGTAATGTGGTCTTACCGACAGAGTGCTACAACGAGGTGTTTACATAAGCAGGGAATATTACTGCTTTTATTATATAAAATCACAAGAAGGTTTAAACAAACCAATGGAAAGGAAAAGTGATTATCAGGTTTAAACAGAACAATGGAAAGGAAAAATGTGTTTAAACACATATTTCAGGGGTATATCCTTCCCAAAGACAAACAGAGCATGATATCCATGACATGATATAATGTAGAAAACTCTTTAGGTAAGGGGAGAGAAATTTTATGAAATTACCCATAGAACGGTGTTTGGATAATTGAGCAAGAAAACATTTAGCATTGGGCTTCAAATGTTTTTATTGATAATCGGAGTACCATAGACATGCTTCAAGATAGCACTGACATGGTGTTTCAATCAAGGGCCAGACTTTGGATACACCAATGATCCATCAGAGTAACTTATAAAGTAAGTCCTACAATTTCCTCCGGGAGGAATGGTTATCCTTGCAAAAGAAATTATAATGATAGGTCCTCTAGCCGAGGGGTGCTAGGCATGACATCATATTACCGGGTAATCAAAGGACCAACAACATAACTCCTGGAAAGTTGTCGCAACCATCATATCTGACCGAGATTCAGATCCAATTGGTGTCATGATACCTCAGACTCAGGATGTCTGAGAAGAAAAAGGTGCAACACAAATCGTTCAAATGGCATTGCAAGATTCTCGGGAAATGAACTATGGTAGCGGTTTCCTGAAACAATAGTTCATCATTAAACCAAGGAGAGGTGAGGAGGTGGCTGATTGACTCAGCGACAATTCATTGAGATTTTCAAAAGATGGATTTCCACACTTATGAGAACAAGGAGATAACATTTGTCAGATCAAATGATATAATGAGGTATGCTGGAGGGAAACATACACAGTTAAACATTGGTTGAAAGGGGCACCCGAAATATGGGCTTAGGTAGCATGATCAGTGTTAGAAGGGTGATCCAATAATCAATAGTCAAAGAATGAATGGCCGACCATTAACTTCAAAGCAATAGGATTGCTAGAAGGGCAGAATCCAAACAACATCATTCACTTGTTGGTACCCCGTTTGAAATCATCTCGATGACCAAGAAAGAATGATGATGGGGAGAAGTATCACTATACCAAGAATTTTTTAAGAGGTGGAGCAATCCTCACAACATCCTTTACAAGAAGGACAGTAATACTTCAAGGTTGAACATAACATAAGCTAGATGGGAAGGAGCTCCATAACATGATCAAGTCTGAAATGGAAGGGGGGGGGGGGCAATAACGTTGCCGATGATAACACAAACCATCGAGGGGAAAGGAGGTATTTCTCATCAAGAATTCGATAGACATCTTGGAAGAGCTCAGAATGTTGATGATGACCATGACACAATTGTCGAGAGATTTCATGAAGATGTAATCGATTGGCGTTGACATCAAGTCGAAGAAATGATGAAGCGAAGGGTTATTGGAACCACGGGTATGGCACAAACTCGAAATCAAGCTTGATGTTCAAGGCGAAATGATACGGCGAGGAAGATCATCATAAGGTTATCTCATCGTCGAAAATTGTGCTCCGAGAAGAAGGACCAGGCAGCACGGTTAAAATTTAGCACAAAATGATATAGCCGAACAGGCTAGGAATGGCGTGATCGGGTATAAACTCGTACTTATAGAAGCTTACTGAAGAGTTGTTGAACCATAGTGCGGACTCGGTTCAGTTATCGGTGTCTTTGAGTGTTTAATAACTCAGAGCCCGTGAAAAATTGGAATCAGTGGGAAGGTAGCACTTGATGAAGAACTCATAAGAAGTTATGCAGTTCCATGATTATCTCGAGATACCAGGGGGGTAATACTCGACACAAGATCAAAGTAAAGGTTGGACTGGTGTATTGATCCATAGAATACAATTGTTTTAACTTGTCCGAGAAATGGAATCAAAGAAGAACAATCATGGTCGTAACCACGGTTGCAAGGGATCAATCCACGTATACCATATGTTAGTTATCAAGGAAATAGTTATTATTACAAGAAGCTTCCATGATAGGATATACATCGCGTCCATGGGCATGAACACAAAGTTCAAGGTCGACTCCCACTTCCTCAATGCATAATCTTCCATTCACCTCTCGTATTTCGAAGATGACATTAGTTGTTGAAAGTTTTACCTGGTGCAATACCAGATAAGTATGACTCGTGAAATCTTTCGGGTTCACACCGATGAGGGAAGGCATTGTCTCAATCCCATCGAGGCTTCTTAGAAACATATACCACAAGTTTCAAGAGTAAAATAACATAAGCCCGAAAGCAGAGCATGGTTGGCCAAGCAGAGGATACAACTTGACAAAGGCACTATGTATCAGGGAAAGAACTCACAAAGTGATCAAATGTGAAGGACACTGTCGGATAACAATCCAACAAAGGACTTGATGGTCCACAAAGGATCTGATGTGAGTATCGATACTCAACCGTAAGAGGAAGGAATGCAGATGCAACAAAGTTATGGAACCATCTGAATAATCCAAAGCTTAGATGCAAAGGAATTATGATTTAAAACAAAGGATCGTAAGCGGGCGTTACGATCAAGGATGAATCAATTGAATATACCAGAGGCACAATTCGACGACAGATAGTTTGGTCGAGAACCAGCTCATGTTCAAAATGACGTCTGAGCCGGAAAGATAATCCTAGGACTCGACTGATGATTGCGAACATTCACAACGTATTGAATCAACGGACTAAAAAATGATGGTGACAAAGGATGCCAATATGATTACTATACTTATGGGATTAATCATAATGAAAGCAAACAAGAAATTCCAGAGCAATAGGCTGCTGAGGATTTTGAATATCGAATGGTATTTCAAGACTTTTGTGTAACACATGAACAATCGGGGATGAGCGGATACTCGATAAGTGCGAGAATCAACCGTAGGGGTATTCAGGTGACAAAGAACAGCAAGGCAGTAAGCTCAAAGGATTATCGAAACAACGACGAGTTTTTCGGGGTATCTTGTAATAGCAAGACCAACTGGGACGAAGGTAAGAATAGCAACTGCAAGTAGTTATCCATAAGGGTTTACGGTGGAAGGGGAATTGCAAACGCGATGAACACAAGTTCTCGAGTTAACAGCGGAGAGTATCTTCAGGGTCTTCTGGTGCAAATTGACGATCATCAAGAATAAGGGCTCTCCGGTGAAAGTGATAACGAGATCCTAATGTTAGATTTAGCAAAGTTCATTTAACCCGAATAGAAGAGAGATTAGAGTCCCAGAGTAAGATCGAGGAGTAAAAGATCCTAATACCACCCAATGGCGACGTGGGCCCATGGGCCACACAGCCAAGTTAGTAAAAGTTTCGTAAAGTCTAGACTCGACTTCGGCCAAGGAGTGTGGAAGGGGGATTCCTATAGGCAGTCGGCTCTGATACCAACTTGTGACACCCCCGATTCAATCGTACACTAATCATGCATGCAAACGTGTACGATCAAGATCAGGGATTCACGGGAAGATATCACAACACAACTCTAAAACATAAATAAGTCATACAAGCATCATAATACAAGCCAGGCGCCTCGAGGGCTCGAATACAAGTGCTCGATCATAGATGAGTCAGGAAGCAACAATATCTCGAAAGTACGTATATACGTTAAACAAGTTTGCCTTAAGAAGGCTAGCACAAACTGGGATACAGATCGAAAGAGGCGCATGCCTCCTGCGTGGGATCCTCCTAACTACTCCCGGTCATCGTCAGCGGGCTGCACGTAGTAGTAGGCACCTCCGGGGGAGTAGTCGTCATCGACGGTGGTGTCTGGCTCCTGGGCTCCATCGTCTGGTCGCAGCAACCGAGTAGAGATAGGGGAAAAGGGGAACAAGGCAACCATGAGTACTCATCCAAAGTACTTGCAAGCAAGGAGCTACACTACATATGCATGGATATATGTGTAAAGGGCCATATCGATTGGACTGAACTGCAGAATGCCGTAATAAGAGGGGATATCTAGTCCGTCAAGACTACGCTTCGCAGCCTCCGCCTTGCAACATGTAGAAGAGAGTAGACTGAAGTCCTCCAAGTAGCATCTCCAAGTAGCATCACAAAGCATAATCCTACCCGGCGATCCCCTCCTCGTAACCCTGAGAGAGAGTGACCACCGGGTTGTATCTGGCACTTGGAAGGGTGTGTTTTATTAAGTATCCGGTTCTAGTTGTCATAAGGTCAAGGTACAACTCCAAGTCGTCACATTATCAAGATCACGGCTATTCAATAGATTAACTTCCTGCAGGGTGCACCACATAACCCAACACGCTTGATCCCATTTGGCGGACACACTTTTCGGGTCATGCCCGGCCGCGGAAGATCAACACGTCGCAGCCCGACCTAGGCCAACAGAGCGGTCAAGACGCCGGTCTAAACCTAAGCGCCTGTGGGTCCGCCCATCGCCTTAGCACACCTCGCACGCTATGTAACGCGGCCGAAGCGCACCTAGCAACCTCCATTACAAAGGAAGTCACGTTACGCGGTCCAATCGCGGCGCGCGCCCGCCGATCGCCAGCGTCACGAAGGCTTCACCGATACCACGACGCCGGATACCCATAACTACTCCCGTGTAGATGGTTAGTGCGTATAGACCAAATGGCCGACTCGGATCAAATACCCAGATCTCGTTAAACGTGTTAAGTATCCATGAACGTCGACCGGGGCCAGGCCCACCTCTCTCCTAGGTGGTCTCAACCTGCCTGCCGCTCCGCCACAAAGTAACAATCGGGGCCGTGAACCCAGGCCCACCTCTACCGGGATGGAGCCACCGTCTTTCACCCCCATCTCCTAACAAAGATCACGGTGTAATGTAATAGTGTAGAGTATATAGTATATGCCCGTGATCACCTCCCGAAGTGATCACAGCCCAGTAGTATAGCATGGCAGACGGACAAGAGTGTAGGGTCACTGATGGAACACTAGCATCCTATACTAAGCGGTAGGATAGCAGGTAAAGGTATCAACAATCGTAGCAAGGATAGGCTATGCAGCAGTATAGGATTAATCGAAGCGAGAACATGCTACACTACTCTAATGCAAGCAGTATAGAGAAGAATAGGCGATATCTGGTGATCAAGGGGGGGGGGGGCTTGCCTGGTTGCTCTGGCAAGAGAGAGGGGTCGTCGGTGACGTAGTCGATCACAGGGGCATCAGCATCGGTCTCGGGGTCTACCGGAGAGAAGAGGGGGAAGAAACAGTAAATACATAGCAAGCAAGAGCATAACAGGACAACATGCAGAGCTAGACGTGTTCTAACGTGGTGCTACACGTTACCGGCGAAGGGGGATAACATCCGAGAATGTTTCCCCAGATTTAGCATTTTCGGACAATTAAAAGGGAGGGGAAAAGTTCCATGTTTGCTATGCTAGGGACGTGTGGCGCCCGAACGGGCCACTTATTCGGATTCATCTCGTCGTTCTGAGCAACTTTCATGTAGAAAACATTTCCATCTGAGTTACAGATTATTTTCTATGATTTTCTAAAGTTTTAATGATATTTTGCAATTTAATTAATTCGAAAATAATGAGTAAATGCTAGGTGCACACAGATTTGTGTACACATAAGTGTACCAGAGGGTGACATGTGGGTCCAGGCGGTCCCAGTTGACCAGTCAACGTTTGATCGTCAATCAGTGGGGTCCCCCATCATCGACTCATTAGGTTAGTCTAACAGTTTAGTTAACTAAACTAGATGATTAAGCTAATTAATTCTAATTAAACCAATTGAATTAAGTTAATTACTTTTATTAAATCATTTTTTCTTTTTTTAAAACAAAACAGGGAAGAGGGTTCCCCAGCTGCCGGCACAAAAGCCATCGAGCGGGCTTAGCAGCGCGGGCGAGGGTGCAGGCGCCCGCCTCGAATCTGGGCGTGGGCAAGGCCGTGGCGGCGATGGTTGAGGCGTGCACGGCGCAGGCAAGGGGAAGCGGGGGCGAGGCCAGGTGCGGTGGTGGCAGAGGCGAATGGTGCAGAGTGGCAAGGACGGCGCGACGAGGCGCGGACGACAGCCAACGGAGTGTAGCGGGCGCGCGTGTGGGACGCCGTCCAAAGCGCAGCGCTGGGAGGAAGGCCACGGGCCTTGAGCGCGCCGCACGCATTTAAAGGCATCCGGCAGGGGGAGAGGAGGAGGAGAAGGAGAGCTCACGGGGGCCGTAGGGTTTTGGCAGCGGGCTCGGAGGCGACCCGTGGGGAGGACGACGGCGGCGGCGGCTTGCGGAGGCCCGAGGATGAAACCAAGCGTGCGGCGCCGTCGTGGGGGCATCCTGGCGCGGTCGCGGTTGGCAAGGCGAGGGGCGCCGTCGAGGAAGTGGGGACTGGGCGCAAGGACGAGGGCGGGGGCCGGCGAAGCGGCTCTGGCGACGGCGGTTGGCGCCGGGTCGTGCCTCGATCCAGATCGGGGGCGGGGCAGAGGCGGCACCGACGGAGAGGACGGCGACGGAGCGGGTGCAGGCCGGTGGGGAAGGGGAAGCGGTCGGCGAGGAGCTTTGGCCGGCCACGGGAGCTGGCGACGGCGCATCGCCCAAGGGTTCGCTCTCTTTTTTAGTTTTGTTAGTTTCTTTCTTTTATTTATTTTCCTTTTTATTTATTTTCTTTTATGTTTTCTTTTAGTTTCCTTTATTTTTGTTTTAGTAAAATACTATAATGGCGCCTAATTTGCTGTTAACAAATATGCCACTGCCACATTAGCTTGCTACCCAAGCTAAATTATTTTCGTAATTAATTAATATTTAAAAGTATATAAATAATAGTTTTTACTACTGTTTCAATTATCTTATAGTATTTAAATATCTTATAAAGGTATGGTTTCTCCATCATAATTACCTATGTAATATTTGGTTCACCCTAACATTTTAGTTTTAAAATTTGAAAACTTTTATTGTTTGCTTGATTTTTAAAGTTTGAACTAGGTTTCGAACTGGCGCGAGTTTATAAACAGTAATTCGAGGTGACGTGGCATCATTAGCGGAGGTTCACTGTAGGTTAACTATCCGGGCGTCACATGTTCGGCGGCCGGGGCTCTTCCTCGTCATCGCTATGCAGCCCCTTGTCATTGAGTTCGGCACTCAACTTGCCTGCTTGCTTGAACACCCAACAATCCCTGTTGGTGTGATTGGCTGGTTTTGAGGGTGCCATGTATTTGGCACAAGCGATCAAGTATGCGGTTCAAGTTGGACGGGCCCAGGTATTTCTTTTGAATGGCTTCTTCCGCTGACCGGGTTTAGAGCCTCTGAATCCGGCATTGGCCGTATCTTGATATTATCGCCGTTAATGCGGCGCTTTGTTCTTGTTCTTGACGCCGACCTGCCATTGCTGTCCTTGGTATCCGGACTATCGTGGATGTTTGGCCAAGTTGTTGCTTCGAGCTAGCCAGCTGTCCTCTCCGCATAAAAGCGAGTCATGAGGGTTGTGAGGGCTGCCATAGATTTCGCTTTTCTTGTCCTAGGTGCCGGGCAAGCCACTCGTCATGGATGTTATGTTTGAAGGCTGCAAGGGCCTCTGCATCCGGCTATCAACGATTTGATTTTTCTTTGTTAGGAACCGAGTCCGTAATTGTCCGGCCGATTCTTCCGCTCTTGAATTATGTGGCTAAGGTCATCGGCGTGTGGTGGTCGCATCGCGTATGTGCCCCGGAAGTTATCAAGGAATGCGGCTTCCACGTCCTCCCAACAACCAATTGATTCTCGCCGCAAGCTATTGAGCCAATGTCGAGCTGGTCCTTTAAGTTTGAGTGGGAGGTATTTGATGGCATGTAGATCATCACCGCAGGCCATGTGGATATGGAGGAGATAATCCTCGATCCGCATCGCAGGATCTGTGGTGCCATCGTATGATTCGATGTTTACGGGCTTGAAGCCCTCGGGATTTGATGATCCATTACTTCATCCGTGAAGCATAGTGGGTGTCGGCGCCTCAGATTGGGCTATATCACGGCGTAGCTCATATGAGCTTTGTCTCATCGTGTTCGGCCCGGCCGGGTTTGCTGTATCCGGCGCGATGGTAATCATCCCGCGTTGTTGGGCGCCCACGCGATCCGTAGATCGATCTTGTATGTTTTGCCTTATCCTCCAATATATCTCGCAAGTCCAGCGCGTTTTCCTATGCCTTGCTACTTTTTGTGCGGCGTCGGGGTGTGGCTTGAGCGGAGGGCCGAGAGGCTTCTCCGTCATGCCACGGGTGGCCGGGTCTGCCATGTCGTCTTGCGTGACTTGGGTGCTTCCTCCTCCGATCGAGGCAACGGCCTGCGTTTGGGGTAGCTTTTGGAGGGGCGTTCGAGTTCATACTCTTCGCTGCAAGGACTTCGGTCCATCCGCCAGCCAGCAGATCCTGGTCAGCTCTAAGCCGTTGCTTTGCTTTCTTGAGGCTGCTTGCCGTGGCCATAAGCCTGCGTTTGAAACGCTCCTGTTCGCGGGATGCTCGGGCACGACAAATTAAATGCCGTCGTCGAGGCTTGCCTCATCTTCGGAGGGAGGCGATAATTATCGCCCTCGACCTCTCTTTCTGCCGCACTATCATGCGGACTTGCTTCTCCCTCCTCCCTGCGCCGAGTCCCTGCTGGAGGGGGTTCTCTTCGCAACCGTCCGTGTTATTATCTCCGTGCGGAACCACCATTTTTATTGTGGCGGGATTTAGTCTTGGCGCCCGACGTCGGCGCTTCGGCGGTTTCTTGGAGGGGTCATCCTCCGTTGTTCCATCGCCGTTCCCTTCTTTTGGGATGTCCACCATGTATATGTCATATGACGAGGTGGCCTGGGTCTTGGTCGTCTCCGGCGTCGTCGTCCATACCGTCGACATCTTCGGAGTCGAAGTCGAGCATGTCGGTTAAATCATCGACAGTGGCTACAAAGTGGGTGGTGGGTGGGTGTTGAATTTCGTCGTCCGTATCCCAACCTTCCTGTTCGCAGTCCGGCCAGGGCTCTCCGGATAAAGAGAGAGACTTTAGCCAATTCAGAATGTCGCCAAAGGGCGAGCGGTGAAAGATGTCCGCGGCCGTGAACTCCATAACGGGCGCCCAATCGGATTCGATTGGCAAGGGCGCGGAGGGTTCGGAGTCCGGAGAGGAGTCCGGCACCACGAGTCGAGGTCTTCGCAGCGACAGGGATGGAGTTCGCTCAATCGCCGTAGAGATTGCAGCCCCGAGGTGGTGTCCAACCACTCGTCCTCGATCGGGAATCCGGCCCGGATTAAGGGTCGGAGCGGATGTTGGTGCGGCCTCCGAACGCTCGCCGCAGAGCTAGATCATGCCCATCGAGACAATGCGGCGCGCTTGGCTGCGGCTCGAATCCGTCGAAGATAAAGTCTCCGCGGATATCGGCCGTATAGTTTAAACTTTCAGATCTGACCTGATGGCCAGGGGCGTAGCTTTCGATCTGCTCCAGATGGCTGCTTAATTGGCCCGCAGTGCAAAGCCGCCGAATATGAAGATCTGTCCGGGAGAAAAGTCTCACCCTGGACCGCGTCGTTGTTGATGATCGAAGGAGCCATCGGGCCTATCGGTGACGGCTACGGAGGAACTCTCAATGAAAGCACCAATGTCGGTGTCAAAACCGGCGGATCTCGGTAGGGGGTCCCGAATCATGCGTCTAGGCGGATGGTAACAGGAGACAAGGGACACGATGTTTTTACCCAGGTTCGCCCTCTCGATGGAGGTAATACCCTACTCCTGCTTGATTAATATTGATTATATGGGTAGTACAAGAGTAGATCTACCACGAGATCAAGGAGGCTAAACCCTAGAAGCTAGCCTATGGTATGATTGTTGTTCGTCCCTACGGACTAAAACCCTCCGGTTTATATAGACATCGGATAGGTTAGGGTTACACAGAGTCGGTTACAATGGTAGGAGATCTACATATCCGTATCGCCAAGCTTGCCTTCCACGCCAAGGAAAGTCCCATCCGGACACGGGACGAAGTCTTCAATCTTGTATCTTCATAGTCTTGGAGTCCGGCCGTGACGATAGTCTGGCTATCCGGACACCCCCTAGTCCGGGACTCCCTCACCTGTTATTTCTGTTAAAATAGGAGATCATTGTTATCATGGCTTATGTGATATGGGTGCTAGCGCTAGTGCAATACCTATTTCTTTATATCAAGAAATTATGCATGATATTGCACCCGCTGAGTTAGAAGAAATTGATGTCACCATTAAGCTTGCCAATAGAGATACTATTTCACCGATTGGGATTGTTAGAGATGTTGAGGTCTTGTGTGGGAAAGCTAAATATCCTGCTGATTTTCTTGTTCTTGGTTCCTCTCAAGATAGCTTTTGTCCCATTATATTTGGTAGACCCTTCTTGAATACTGTTAATGCTAAGATAGACTGTAAGAAGGATGTTATTACTATTGGTTTGGATGATATATCTCATGAGTTTAATTTTTCTAAATTTCATAGACAACCTCGTGATGAGGAATTGCCTTGTAAAGATGAAATTATTGGTCTTGCTTCTATTGCCGTGCCTCCTAATGATCCTTTAGAACAATATTTGCTAGACCACGAAAATGATATGTTTATGAATGAAAGAAGGGAAATAGATGAAGTATTCTTTAAACAGGGACCTATTCTCAAACACAACTTGCTGTTGAAATCCTAGGGATCCTCCTCCACCCAAGGGTGATCCCGTGTTTGAGCTTAAACCTTTACCTGATACTCTTAAATATGCTTATCTTGATGAAAAGAAGATATATCCTGTTATTATTAGTGCTAACCTTTCAGAGCATGAAGAAGAGAAATTATTGAAAACTCTGAAGAAGCACTGTGCTGCTATTGGATATACTCTTGATGATCTTAAGGGAATTAGTCCCACTCTATGCCAACACAAAATAAATTTGGCGAAAGATGCCAAACCAGTTATTGATCACCAACGACGACTAAATCCTAAGATGAAAGAAGTGGGAAGAAAGGAAATATTAAAGCTCCCTGAGGCAGGTATTATTTATCCTGTTGCTGATAGTCAGTGGGTAAGTCCTGTCCATTATGTCCCTAAGAAAGGAGGTATTACTGTCGTTCCTAATGATAAAGATGAATTGATCCCGCAAAGAATTATTACAGGTTATAGGATGGTAATTGATTCCGTAAATTAAATAAAGCTACTAAAAAGGATCATTACCCCTTTCCATTCATTGATCAAATGCTAGAAAGATTATCCAAACATACACATTTTTGCTTTCTAGATGGTTACTCTGGTCTCTCTCAAATACATGTGTCAGCTAATGATCAAGTAAAGACCACTTTTACTTGCCCTTTCGGTACTTTTGCCTATAGAAGTATGCCTTTTGGTTTATGTAATGCACCTGCTACCTTTCAAAGATGCATGATGGCTATATTCTTTGAATTTTGTGAAAAGATATGTGAGGTTTTCATGGACGATTTCTCCGTTTATGGATCCTCTTTTGATGATTGCTTGAGCAACCTTGATCGAGTTTTGCAGAGATGTGAAGAAACTAATCTTGTCTTGAATCGGGAGAAGTGCCACTTTATGGTTAATGAAGGCATTGTCTTGGGGCATAAAATTTCTGAAAGAGGTATTGAAGTTGATAAAGCTAAAGTTGATGCTATTGAAAAGATGTCGTGTCCTAAGGACATCAAACGTATAAGAAGTTTCCTTGGTCATGTCATTTTTGTAGGAGGTTCATTAAGGACTTCTCAAAAATTTCTCGGCCTCTGACTAATCTATTACAAAAAGATATACCTTTTGTCTTTGATGATGATTGTGTAGGAGCATTTGAAATACTTAAGAAAGCATTTATTTCTGCACCTATCATTCAACCACCTGATTGGAATTTACTCTTTGAAATCATGTGTGATGCTAGTGATTATGCTGTAGGTGTTGTTTTAGGGCAAAGAGTTGATAAGAAATTAAATGTTATCCAATATGCTAGTAAAACTCTAGACAATTCCCAGAGAAATTATGCCACTACTGAAAAAGAATTCTTAGCAGTTGTATTTGCTTGTGATAAGTTCAGACCTTATATTGTTGATTCTGAAGTAACTATTCACACTGATCATGCTGCTATTAAATATCTTATGGACAAGAAAGATGTTAAACTAGACTTATTAGATGGGTTCTCTTGCTACAAGAATTTGACTTGCATATTATTGATAGAAAGGGAGCTGAGAACCCCGTTGCAGACAACTTGTCCAGGTTAGAAAATGTCTTGATGACCCACTACCTAGTGATGATAGCTTTCCTGATGAACAATTGAATGTCATAAATGCTTCTCGTACTGCTCCATGGTATGCTGATTATGCTAATTACATTGTTGCTAAATTTATACCACCTAGTTTCACATACCAGCAAAAGAAAAAGTTTTTCTATGATTTAACACATTACTTCTGGGATGACCCACATCTTTATAAAGAAGGAGTAGATGGTGTTATTAGGCGTTGTGTACCTGAGCATGAACAGGAACAGATCCTACGCAAGTGTCACTCCGAGACTTACGGAGGACACCATGCTGGAGATAGAACTGCACATAAGGTATTGCAATCCGGTTTTTATTGGCCTACTCTCTTCAAAGATGCCCGTAAGTTTGTCTTATCTTGTGATGAATGTCAAAGAATTGGTAATATTAGTAGACGTCAAGAAATGCATATGAATTATTCACTTGTTATTGAACCATTTGATGTTTGGGGCTTTGATTATATGGGACTGTTTCCTTCCTCTAATGGGTATACACATATCTTAGTTGTTGTTGATTACGTTACTAAGTGGGTAGGAGCTATTCCAACTAGTAGTGTTGATCATAACACCTCTATTAAGATGGTTAAGAAGTTATTTTTCCGAGGTTTGGAGTCCCTAGATATTTAATGACTGATGGTGGTTCACATTTCATTCATGGTGCTTTCCGTAAAATGCTTGCTAAGTATGATGTTAATCATAGAATTGCATCTCCTTATCACCCACAGTCTAGTGGTCAAGTAGAATTGAGCAATAGAGAGCTCAAATTAATTTTGCAAAAGACTGTTAATAGTTCTAGAAAGAATTGGTCGAAGAAACTTAATTATGCATTATAGGCCTATAGAACTGCATATAAAAATCCTATGGGTATGTCTCCGTATAAGATGGTTTATGGAAAAGCATGTCACTTACCTCTCGAACTAGAACATAAGGCATATTGGGCTATTAAAGAGCTCAATTATGATTTAAAACTTGCCGGTGAGAAGAGGTTATTTGACATTATCTCACTTGACGAATGGAGAGCCCAAGCCTATGAGAATGCCAAACTGTTTAAGGAAAAAGTTAAAAGATGGCATGACAAAAGGATACAAAAACGTGAGTTTAATGTAGGTGATTATGTGTTGCTATACAACTCTCGTTTAAGATTTTTTGCAGGGAAACTCCTCTCTAAATTGGAAGGTCCTAACGTTATCAAGGAGGTCTATCATTCCGGTGCCATAAAAATAAACAACTTTGAAGGCACAAATCCCAAGGTGGTTGATGTCTACTATGCAACCTTCTTCTTGTAGACGTTGTTGGGCTCCAAGTGCAGAGGTTTGCAGGACAGTAGCAAATTTCCCTCAAGTGGATGACCTAAGGTTTATCAATCCGTGGGAGGCGTAGGATGAAGATGGTCTCTCTCAAGCAACCCTGCAACCAAATAACAAAGAGTCTCTTGTGTCCCCAACACACCCAATACAATGGTAAATTGTACAGTGCACTAGTTCGCGAAGAGATGGTGATACAAGTGCAATATGGATGGTAGATATAGGTTTTTGTAATCTGAAAATATAAAAACAGCAAGGTAGCTAATGATAAAAGTGAGCACAAACGGTATTGCAATGCTAGGAAACAAGGCCTAGGGTTCATACTTTCACTAGTGCAAGTTCTCTCAACAATAATAACATAGTTGGACCATATAACTATCCCTCAACATGCAACAAAGAGTCACTCCAAAGTCACTAATAGCGGAGAACAAAAGAAGAGATTATGGTAGGGTACGAAACCACCTCAAAGTTATTTTTTCCGATCAATCCATTGGGCTATTCCTATAAGTGTCACAAACAGCCCTAGAGTTCGTAGTAAAATAACACCTTAAGACACACATCAATCAAAACCCTAATGTCACCTAGATACTCCAATGTCACCTCAAGTATCCGTGGAATGATTATACGATATGCATCACACAATCTCAGATTCATCTATTCAACCAACACATAGAACCTCAAAGAGTGCCCCAAAGTTTCTACCGGAGAGTCAAGACGAAAACGTGTGCCAACCCCTATGGATAGGTTCATGGGCAGAACCCACAAGTTGATCACCAAAACATACATCAAGTGGATCAATAGAATACCCCATTGTTACCACGGGTATCCCACGCAAGACATACATCAAGTGTTCTCAAATCATTAAAAGACTCAATCCGATAAGATAACATCAAAGGGGAAACTCAATCCATTACTAGAGAGTAGAGGGGGAGGAGCATCATAAGATCCAACTAAAATAGCAAAGCTCGTGATACATCAAGATTGTATCACCTCAAGAACACGAGAGAGAGATATCAAACACATAGCTACTGGTACATACCCTCAGCCCCGAGGGTGAACTACTCCCTCCTTGTCATGGAGAGCGCAGGGATGATGAAGATGGCCACCGGTGAGGGATCCCCCCTCCGGCAGGGTGCCGGAACAGGGTCCCGATTACTTTTTGGTGGCTACATAGGCTTGCGGCGGCGGAACTCCCGATCTCTTCTGTTCCCCGATGGTTTTAGGGTATATTGGTATATATAGGAGGAAGAAATACGTTAGGGGAGCCACGAGGGGCCCATGAGGGTGGAGGGCGCGCCCAGGGGGGTGGGCGCGCCCCCCTGCCTCGTGCCTTCCTCGTTGATCCCCTGACGTGCACTCCAAGTCTCCTGTATTGCTTTCTTTCCAAAAATAACTTTTCCGAAGGTTTCATTCCGTTTGGACTCCGTTTGATATTCTTTTTCCGTGAAACAATGAAACAAGGGAAAAAAACAGAAACTGGCACTGGGCTCTGGGTCAATAGGTTAGTACCAAAAGTAATATAAAAGTGCATAGTAAAGCCCATTAAACATCCAAGATGGACAATATAATAGCATGAATACTTCATAAATTATAGATAGATTGGAGACGTATCAGCATCCCCAAGCTTAATTCCTGCTCGTCCTCGAGTAGGTAAATGATAAAAGAAATGATTTATGAAGTGTGAATGCTAGCAGGTGCATAAGTTTGATCAATGATAATTTCAATTACCTTTTCTAGCATCATTATATGTCATAACAGTAGTTCAACTCATAGAACTTTTCATGATCAGGTAACAAGCTATTCACATGTTAAAGTATAGATCATAAACTTTCTTGAAAATTAACAAACTATGTTATTAGTCATCAAAATATTACAATTCATCTTATTTTTAGGAAGAGTCTATGTCAGAGCTTTGATTCAGCAAACTTCACATACTCAACTATCATTTAGTCTTCCATGATTGCTACCACTCAAAGCATATTTTTAGAACAAATAGCATCCATCGAACATAGAGAAAGATAGGGGCTTAATGTTTCGCCTCCCAACCTTTTACCTCAAGGGTAATGTCAACAGTAATAATTCGTGCTCAAATGCATTTTAATGGCCATATATGCCTAGATCTTTCCATCGCATGATGCTTGCCAACTAAAGAGTAGGTTGGAATGAGAAGCAATACAATGAGTCTTGCATAAAAGTAAAAGATAGGCCCTTCGCAGAGGGAAGCAGGGATTTGCAGAAGTGCCAGAGCTCTAAGCAAAAACAGAGATGAAAATAATTTTGAGAGGTATGCTTTCATTGTCAACATAACGACCAAGAATTCCCAATATCTTCCATACTACATACATTATGGAAAGGTAAAGATTTTACTCCCCCTCCACCAACAATCATCAATCCATGGCTTTCCCGAAACAACGGGTCCCTCCAACTAACATCAATCCTGGGGGAGTTTTCTTTGCAATTATTTTTTATTTGATTTCGATCTTTGGATCATGGGACTGGGCATCCCAGTTACCAGCCATTTTTCTCGTGAATGATGAGCAGAGTCTACTCATCGTGAGAATAACCCACCTAGCATGGAAGATACTGCTAACCCCTAGTTGCTACATGAGCGATTCGGGCATACAAAACAGATTATTATTTGAAGGTTTAGAGTTTGGCACATGCAAATTTACTTGTAACGGCAGGTAAATACCGCATATAGGTAGATATGATGGACACTCATGGAAGAAACTTGGTTCAAGGAATTTGGATGCACAAGCAGTATTCCCGCTTAGTACAGATATTTTGGCTAGCAAAGGATTCTAAATAGCAAGCACCACATGTTAGAGGATCCATAACAATATAACTTCTATACAAATATACCCAAGCATAACTGATTATGTCGTCTTCCTTGTCCAACTTCCACTAATTTGCTCAGGTTTGAAAATAATTAATGGGGATCACAATCATAGAAGATGTCCAAGATAGTATATTTATATGTAAAATCTCTCTTCCTTCAATATTCTTTCATGAATTGTTCAAGTGACCAATACAAAGTTTGCTAACCTTAAATAAATTTACCACCTCTAATTCTTATATGTGAAGGCATTACTCCCCATGGGAAAGGCATATGAAACATATATAATTTCAGATTTATGACATTCAAATCATTCAACCATTTACTCATAGGATATAAGTGAAGCACACGAGTAAATGGCAAACTACTCCAAAAAGATATAAGTGAAGATCAATGAGTAGTTAATATTTATTTAACTATGTGAAGACTCTCCCATTTAATAATTTCAGATCTTGGTATTTTATTCATACAGCAAGCAAAACAAAATAGAATAAAATGACGCTCCAAGCAAAACACATATCATGTGGTGAATAAAAATATAGCTCCAAGTAAAGTTATCGATGAACGAAGACGAAAGAGGGGATGCCTTCCGGGGCACCCCCAAGCTTAGGCTATTGGTTGTACTTTAAAATTACCTTGGGGTGCCTTGGGCATCCCCAAGCTTAGGCTCTTGCCACTCCTTATTCCAAAGTCCATCGAATCTTTACCCAAAACTTGAAAACTTCACAACACAAAACTTAACAGAAGATCTCGTGAGCTCAGATAGTGAAAGAAAACAAAACACCACTTCAAGGTACTGTAATGAACTCATTCTTTATTTGTTTTGGTGTTAAATCTACTGTATTACAACTTCTCTATGGTTTATAAACTATTTTACTAGTCATAGATTCATCAAAATAAGCAAACAACACACGAAAAAACAGAATCTATCAAAAACAGAACAGTCTGTAGTAATCTGTAACTAATGCAAACTTCTGGAACTCAAAAAATTCTAAACTAAATTGGTGGACCTGAGGAATTTGTCTAGTAATCATCTGCAAAAAGAATCAACTAAATATCACTCTCCAGTAAAAAGGTTTAGCTAATCTCGTGAGCACTAAAGTTTCTGTTTTTTTACAGCATGATCATAAAGACTTCACCCAAGTCTTCCCAAAGGTTCTACTTGGCACAAACACTAACTAAAACACAAAACCACATCTAAACAGAAGCTAGATGGATTATTTATTCCTAAATAGAACCAAAAAGCAAGAAACTAAAATAAAATTGGGTTTCCTCCCAACAAGCGCTAACGTTTAACGCCCCTAGCTAGGCATGATGATTTCAATGATGCTCACATAAAAGATAAGAATTGAAACATAAAGAGAGCATCATGAAGAATATGACTAGAACATTTAAGTCTAACCCACTTCCTATGCATAGGGATTTTTTGAGCAAACAACTTATGGGAACAATAATCAACTAGCATAGGAAGGCAAAACAAGCGTAACTTCAAAACTTTAAGCACATAGAGAGGAAACTTGATATTATTGCCATTCCTACAAGAATATATTCTTCCCTCATAATAATTTTTAGTAGCATCATGAGTGAATTAAAAAATATAACCAGCACCTAAAGCATTCTTTTCATGATCTACAAGCCTAGAAATTTTATTACTCTCCACATAAGCAAAATTCTTCTCATCAATAGTAGTGGGAGCAAACTCAACAAAATAGCTATCATGTGATTGAAAATTAAGATCAAGATGACAAGTTTCAAGGTTATCATTATTCTTTATAGCATACTTGTCATCACAATGATCATCATAGATAGGTGGCATGCTTTCATCATAGTAAATTTGCTCATCAAAGCTTGGGGGATAAAAAATATCATCTTCATCAAACATAGCTTCCCCAAGCTTGTGGCTTTGCATATCATTAGCATCATGGGTATTCAAACAATTCATACTAACAACATTGCAATCATGCTCATAATTCACATATTTTATACCAAGCATTCTATGTAATTCTTCTTCTAGTACTTGAGCACAATTTTCCTTCCCATCATTTTCACGAAAGACATTAAAAAGATGAAGCATATGAGGCACCCTTAATTCCAATTTTTTTGTAGTTTTCTTTTATAAACTAAACTAGTGATAAAACAATAAACTAAAAGATTCGATTGCAAGATCTAAAGATATACCTTCAAGCACTCGCCTCCCCGGCAAAGGCGCCAGAAACTGCTTGATGTCTACTACGCAACCTTCTTCTTGTAGACGTTGTTGGGCCTCCAAGTGAAGAGGTTTGCAGGACAGTAGCAAATTTCCCTCAAGTGGATGACCTAAGGTTTATCAATCCGTGGGAGGCGTAGGATGAAGATGGTTTCTCTCAAGCAACCCTGCAACCAAATAACGAAGAGTCTCTTGTGTCCCCAACACACCCAATACAATGGTAAATTGTATAGGTGCACTAGATCGGCGAAGAGATGGTGATACAAGTGCAATATGGATGGTAGATATAGGTTTTTGTAATCTGAAAATATAAAAACAGCAAGGTAACTAATGATAAAAGTGAGCACAAACAGTATTGCAATGCTAGGAAACAAGGCCTAGGGTTCATACTTTCACTAGTGCAAGTTCTCTCAACAATGATAACATAGTTGGATCATATAACTATCCCTCAACATGCAACAAAGAGTCACTCTAAAGTCACTAATAGCGGAGAACAAACGAAGAGATTATGGTAGGGTACGCAACCACCTCAAAGTCATTCTTTCCGATCAATCCATTGGGCTATTCCTATAAGTGTCACAAACAGCCCTAGAGTTCGTAGTAAAATAACACCTTAAGACACACATCAACCAAAACCCTAATGTCACCTAGATACTCCAATGTCACCTCAAGTATCCGTGGGAATGATTATATGATATGCATCACACAATCTCAGATTCATCTATTCAACCAACACATAGAGCCTCAAAGAGTGCCCCAAAGTTTCTACCGGAGAGTCAAGACGAAAACGTGTGCCGACCCCTATGCATAGGTTCATGGGTAGAACCCACAAGTTGATCACCAAAACATACATCAAGTGGATCAATAGAATACCCCATTGTTACCACGGGTATCCCACGCAAGACATACATCAAGTGTTCTCAAATCACTAAAAGACTCAGTCCGATAAGATAACTTCAAAGGGGAAACTCAATCCATTACAAGAGAGTAGAGGGGGAGGAGCATCATAAGATCGAACTAAAATAGCAAAGCTCGCGATACATCAAGATCGTATCACCTCAAGAACACGAGAGAGAGAGAGAGAGAGAGAGAGATCAAACACATATCTACTTTGGTACATACCCTCAGCCCGAGGGTGAACTACTCCTCCTCGTCATGGAGAGTGCCGGATGATGAAGATGGCCACGGTGAGGGATCCCCCTCCGGCAGGTGCCTAACAGGTTCCGATTGGTTTTGGTGGCTACAGAGGCTTGCGGCGGCGGAACTCCCGATCTCTTCTGTTCCCCGATGGTTATAGGGTATATTGGTATATATAGGAGGAAGAAATACGTCAGGGGAGCCACGAGGGGCCCATGAGGGTGGAGGGCGTGCCCCCTGCCTCGTGCCTTCCTCGTTGATCCCCTGACGTGCACTCCAAGTCTCATGTGTTGCTTTCTTTCCAAAAATAAATTTTCCGTAGGTTTCATTCCGTTTGGACTCCATTTGATATACTTTTTCTGCGAAACACTGAAACAAGGGAAAAAACAGAAACTGGCAATGGGCTCTGGGTCAATAGGTTAGTCCCAAAATGTCGGGGCAGGCTGATCTGACCCACGAGCACCTATGGGACCGGCGGACCGAGCCCCTTTTTGGTTCGGCGGGGAGCGGAGGTCGCACGAAGAGCAGATCGAGGCGACGCACACGAGAGGTTTACCCAGCTTCGGAGCTCTCTGGAGAGATAACACTCCTACTGCTGCATGTCTAGGTGTATTGAGTTCTTGCTCGGGAGCGCTTGAGTGCTACAGTACACACGAGCTGCTAACGAGACCGAGCGTAGGGGGAACCGACCTCCCTACGCTATGCATGGGCCTCCTTTTATATGCTCAAGGGTCTCCGGCTGTGGCAACGTAGACAAGGGTAAAATGGAAAAGGAGTGGTTGGTACAGCTACCGTATAGTGTACAAGTATCATACCTAACCCCGACGGCGGGGACAAAGGCATTAAATGCCCGTCTATGTCGCCCTAACAAGGCAAACATGGACCGTCAGGGCGCCACCGCTTGCCACGATGGCAATCTTGTCGGCGCCGCTTGCCACCTCGCACCGGGCTGCACAGACCTCTCGCCACGCCAGCGCTGGAAAGGTCCCAGGCGACACGTTAGTGGATGTGCTTTGGAGCGCAGTACAGTAGTGGTGGTCCGCCGCGACAAGTGCCCCGCCATGTTGTTGTCTTGTCGCGTCCGGAAGCTTGTCGCTCATCGGGCCTTCCGGCAAGCTCCTCTTGCCGGGCCTTGTCTCCTAAGTGCCTTGGGTGGCCTTCCGCAAGCTCCTCTCGCCGGGCCTTGTCTCCTTGGCTTGAATACTTTGTTCTTGAATGGCTCCAAAGGAACCACGGAGGACCTTGGCGGTCACCTGGTAAGCCTTGCCGCGGAGGGCTGCAACTGCCCGTGCACAAGTTCGGGATACTAGGGTACCCCTACTCTAGTACACCGACAGGAGCCCCCGGGCCTGGGCCACACACGGTGCCGCTGTTGGGCCAGCCCAAAAAGCAGGCTGCGCGGCCTGGGTCACGCCGTAACTCACCCCGGACCCACCACGCCCTCCACGAACGGCACGCGTCGAGTGCGGCGTCGTGTGAGAGATCGTGGGTGGTTTCTTTATTCGGAATAATGGAACGTCCGCCCCCTCCCTCTTTATAAGCAAGGGAAACAGGGGCAGGCCGCCCATCTCGCCAGTTGCTGTCCCATCTCGAGAAAACCTCCGCTGCTCCCCCCTTCTTACCAAGGCTGTAGAGAGCAGCGTTCCGCCCCCCATCGCCACCAGCATCACCAACGCCGTCGATCTCCTCCACCGCCTCCGCCATGGCTCCGAAAGCCGACAAGGGGAAGGGCGTGAAGTCGGCCGAGGCGCGGCGGCTTGCGGCGCTGCAGAAGGAGCGGGCCATCTCCCCCCCCCCCCAGCTCGCCGCGAGGGAGCTGAGGGAGAACTACTACCTCTTCTGGTCGACGGAGACGCGAGCGCATCCGCGCACGAAGGTACTTCCAGCTGCTGCTTCGGAATTAGCCCTGAACGGATATCCCTTCTTCGCGCTCTTCTTCTACTGCGGGCTCTGCCCGCCTTTCTCTGAATTTTTCTGTGACATCATGAATACCTACGGGTTCCGCCTCCTTGATTTCACCCCCAATGTTGTTCTGACCATGGCAGTTTTTGCACATCTCTGCGAAAACTTTGTCGGAGTCCATCCAAATGTAGCCCTTTTCCGCCACTTCTTTATACCTCGAGTTGAGAGAGGGGAGCCTCTTGCCAGAGGAATCGCTTGGATCTCGAGGGTCGGCAAGAAGGAAGCCTATCTGGAGGGAGAGCTCCGTAGCAAATGGGAGGAGTGGAGGGCGGACTGGTGCTGGATTGTCGAGGAGAACCCGCAGCCATTTACCGCCCAGCCAAACCCCGATGGTCTTGCGACAACGATTGGAGCAATCTGGCCTGGAAGATGCTAGATCAAGATTGCGATCGGCCGAATCTCGCACCTCAGACTTGCTCGGCTTATCAGAGGCACCGCTGGCGCAGACTTTCTTCGCCAGACGCTTCCTTGCAGGAGAGAGGAGGAGACCCGCCCGGGAGTTTCGTAACGCCGGATATCATGAGGCTGCGCCAGGCCTCAACTTCAACTTCACCGTCTTGGAACTTGACGCAATGCTCTTGGAGCTGTTCAAGCCCGATCCCGATCATCCATAAATGTTTAGGTTGCCGAGGGCGTCGTTCCGTTGCAACAATTCCTCGCTTGACCGCATCCGTGTAATGATGTCGCCAGCGACTCGCATGGAATTGTCCCAACTTGGCAAGAGCCTCTGAGATGACGTCGTGGCGCTTCTTTGATAATCTGGTAGAAATGCCGGTCCGCCCCGATGAACAGAGGGGCCTCACCCGCGACACCACCGATGATGAGATGCAGCGCATCGCCACCAGGCTGGAAGAGGCGGTAGCAGCCGCTGCCGCGGGCGAGTTCGGCTTCACCGTGGAGGAGGCAGAGGCAGCAGAGGCGGCAAGCCTTGTCGAGCGAAAGGAGTTTGCCGACGAGGAGGAGCTTGCCGAGCTAAGCTGAGTCGAGCGAGCCACGAGGGCGCCTCCCCACCTTCAAGCAGCTTGCCACGAGCGGAGCCCCAGCTCCACCAAGAAGGCGTCTCCGCAAGGCCGAGAAGTAGCGGGCGGCAGACGGGTCAATAGCAGCGCCGCTGCGACGCGCTTCCACCGCAGAAGAAGCACCGCTGCCGCTGGAGCACCTCACGCCCGCCCGGCAACCGGATCGGGGCCCTCGCGGACCGCCGCTTCTGCTCCCAAGCGGCCAAGGGAACCTCTCCTCCGCCTCGTCGTCTGGAGGCGGGCCAGAATTTGATCTCTCCGCGCTCAGCTCCGACGAGGAAGAAGAAGAGTAAGATTCTTTGCAGCATTTTGTAGTTCTTCGATTTGTTGCTTTGTCTTGTATCTGATTTGCTTCATTCTGAACCCATTCCTTTTCAGGACGATGTCCCAGAGAGCGTCGAAGAGAGCCAAGGCCCCGGTGATTGACATCGAGGACGAGCCCACCGCGACAGCAGGAGGCGCGTCCGAGACCACCTTGCCGGACGCGGCAATTCTTCCTCAAAGCAGCCCCAGCCGCAGCCCCCAAAGATAAGTATATGGTTCACTTCCTGCTGTTCGGCGTGCATGGGTGCTCTTTCTTTGCTGATATATGACTGCTGATTTGTGTAGGAGCAGAACAGCCTCACCAGGAGTGCCCTGAAGCCGCTGCTGACATGCCATCTGCTTCGACTACACCGCCAAGGGAGGATTCCCCGGCGAGGGAGCGTTCTCCGGCAAGGGAGACCTCTCCGGCAAGGGGCAGATCTCCGGCAAGGGGTAGCTCTCCGGCAAGGGACAGCACCAGCGATCCCTTGGCGGCGGAGACCATGACTGCAGACCCTGGCACAGGTAATCCTCTTGCCTGAAAACTTCCCTTGTATTCTTCTTCTTCTGATTTTATTTTTGAATATTTGCTTGACCTTTCTTCATCCATCCGCCACAGAGCCAATGGAGACCGAGGTCGCCGGCGAGGAGGACGCGCGCGGCAACATTGACGACGCCGCTGCCATTGAAGAAGACGCCAAGGCCGACGAGCCTGGCGAAGAGGCCGCCAAAGCTGCCGCCGCAGAAGCCGGGCGAGGGTCCGGCGATCGACCGACGACTTCGAGGCCGCAGGAGCGCCAGGCGCTACGCCGACCGCCGATCCCTCCGCAGCTGCTGTAGCGTCAGGCCCCGAAGAGCCCCGGCCCGGCGCCTATTTGAAGGCCGGCGATGGCGTCTTCATCAAGCTCCCATGGGCGTTGAGCTCTAGGGCGCCGGCCGAAGGAGAAACTTTTGATGAAGAGCTGCTCGCCTCTGCTGGACTGACGTTGGTCGACGCGCCAAGCAGCACCAGCGGCGAGCCTGAGGAGGAGCAGCTGCTGCGGAAGCTATTGTCGCTCTACCGGGGCCCACGTCAAGCTGGAATCCCGGGAAGCGCTTGTCGCGAAGGCGGGAGCAGACATCGAGAAGCGCGCGGAGGAGCTCCGGGGCCTCAACCAGGAAGCTCTCCGGGCCTTGGCAGAGGAGCGGGAGCAACTTGCCGAGGAGCGCAAGGCCTTCCTCCTCGAGAAGGCTGAAGCTGAGGAGGAACAGCTGACTTGCCGCCCGAGAAGCTATCTGCGCAGGAAGGCGAGTTGGCGCAGAGGAAGGTTAATCTTGACAGCCACGAGGAGGATCTTGCCATGCGCGAGCAAACATTTGGCGGGGCTCTCAAGGAAGCAAAGGATGCTGCCGCAGCTGCCGAGGCCACCAAGAAGGAGCTGGAGACGAAGGTGGCGCAGTTGGAGGCCAGTCTCAAGGAGAGCGGCGAGGAGCTTGCTGCACTCAAGCACGAGCGCGAGAAGGACGCCTACACTCTTGGCGAGGCTGCAGGGCCGTCTCGCCGAGAGGAGCAAGGAGCTCAGCGCCAAGGACTCCAACGCAGATCTTGAGTTGAAGCTAACTACTTTGACTCGGGACCGGACGGCGCCAGGGGAGCAGGAGGTGGCCTTGAAGGAGAAGATCAAGGCCGACGAGGCGCTAACTGGCGAAGTCTTCTTGCCGCCTGCATACCTGAGGGAGAATGTGGAGCACCGGACCGAGGGTCTCGTGAATGTTGTGCAGCCATCGACGAGGAACTGGCGCACTGGGATGGTGGATCTTGGATATTCCTCCGACGAGCACCTCCAACCCAGCGCCAAGGTCAGCATGTTCTTCAAGGGCGTGGTGACGGCCCTCCAGCGATTCCGAGAAGAAGTCCCAAAGCAGCTGGCCGAGGAGTCGCACCAAATCTGCGCGGGAGCTCTTCAAAAGGTGTTGATGAAGGTGGCCTTCCGCAATCCAGGCCTCAACCTCACCAACGTCCTCAAGTCCTTGCCGCCGGATGCTGATGTGGAGGCGCTCAAGACCCTTGTCGCACCCATCGTGGACAGGGTGAGCGGGATCAAGAGGGTTGAGGGCGACCGCGTAGATTAGGCCGCCCGCTTTTTCTTTTTCTTGCCGCTGCTGATCATGTTATGAGAAACATCTATTAGAGCTGCGACAAGTTATCTTGTAATATAACTCTATTTCGGGTTGGCAATTGCTATGTTATTTCCTTTACTTGATTCCTTCCTTTGTATGTTTTTGCCCTACGCTTTTAGGGAACTTCGTCAGGCACACAGGCATGGCCTGAAGTCTTGAGGGACGTCGGCTGACTTCTTTGGCGGTGCCGCTTCCGACAAGTAACCTTGTCGCAACTAGCTGCAGCTCACTTAAGTTGTTGAGCGGACTCGAAACAAAGTAAGGGCGCAACTAGCTACGAGTTGGTTCCTCCGCGCACAGGTTTTCCATACAAAGTACGGTCGTTCGAGGAAGATAACTTAAAAATTTTAAAACTGACTGCCCAAACTTTAGCAACTTAGCTTTCCTGTCTTTTGCTTCCCGGTAAGGCTAGACTTCCTTGAGCGATGCTTGGTCCACACCATTATCTTCTCCTTCCCCCCCGCCAAACTTGTGGGCGAGGGAACCTTCCTTTCTTCGAGAAAGACAAAGAAGAGAAAATAAAGATATGGAGCCTTATGGCTCGTTATTGCTTACCGGGGGTAGGTGCTGCACAAAGTGTCAGATAACGCATGCAAAATAGAAGTAAAAATCATGAAATTGACAAGATGCACGGGGTCTGCGCCCGGCTTTGTACAAAGGATTACATGCAACAGCGGCAAGACTTGTACAAAAGGTGGTTGCCGGAACAGGTTTCGGCAACCGCGCCCTACGGGTAAAACTTACGAAGATGCTCAATGTTCCAGAGTTGCTCACCGAATGCCATCTTCGGTCTCAAAAGGCGAACAGCGCCAGGCCTAGTGACTCGTTTCACCCGGTAAGGGCCTTCCCACTTCAAGGCCAACTTGTTGGAATTCTTGGCGGACTGAACGCGCCGAAGAACAAGGTCGCCTTCCTCGAGACTTATGGCATTAACTTTGCGGCTATGGTAGCGGCGCAAAGCTTGCTGGTATCGAGCAGCTCGTACAGCAGCCTGAAGACGATCCTCCTCAAGGAGCAGCGCATCATCTTGTCGCAGCTGCTCTTGCTCAAGCTCATCATAAGGGAGCACTCGAGGTGATCCGTATACGAGTTCCGTGGGGAGAACTTCCTCCGCTCCATAGACTAGAGCGAAGGGTGTCCGCCGATGGCTCGATTTGGCGTCGTCCCGATCGACCAAAGAACCACCGGCGATTCCTCAATCCAGCTTTCTTCCGCACTTGTGCAGCCCGCCGAAAGTTCTGGTCTTGAGCCCACGCAGCACTTCAAGATTTGCCCTCTCCGCTTGACCCTTGCTTCTCGGATGAGCAATGGTTAAGGCGAACCTTGGCGCCAAGATCTTGGACGTCTTGCGCATGAAGGTGCGGCTCGTGAATTGCGTGCCATTGTCGGTGATGATCCTGTTAGGGATTCCGAACGGCAAACAATCGACCAAGAACTTGACTGGCTTGTTGTCTTTGTCACCTTCCTCATCGCTTCCACTTCCGGCCACTTTGTGAACTTGTCGATTGCAACGCATAAGTACTCAAAGCCCCGACAGCTTCGGGAAAGGGGCCGAGGATGTCGAGCCCCGTAGCGAAAATGGCCGGGATAAAGGGATCGCCCGGAAAGCTTGAGCTGGCTGGTGTATCTTCTTGGAATGGAACTGCACGCTTCACACTTGGTTACTTGTGCGGTTGCATCCCGGAGGGCTGTCGGCCAAAGAAACCTTGCCGAACGCTTTGCGGCAAGTGCTCTGGCGCCAATGTGGTGACCACATATGCCTCCATGTATCTCTGCCAACAGCTTTTGTCCTTCTTCCCGGTGAATACACTTCAATTTCACACCGTTGAGTCTTCTTCTATACAGTGTGTTGTCGACAACCTGGTACATACTTGACTGCCGGGCTACTCTTTCCGCTTCTTCTTGCTCTTCGGGAAGTTCTCCTATCTGGAGGAATTGGACAATCTGCTGTGCCCATGCTGGAGCTTGCGGCTCGACAACAAGGACTAAAGGCACATCTGCTGCTGCGGGAACATCCGCTTCTACGGCGAGAACCTGCGGCTCTGCCGGAGCTTGACATTCCCCTGCAAGCTTGCCGGAGCAAAACTTGTCGGGAGCGTCTGCTTCAACGAAACAAACCCTAGGGCTTGTCGGAGCAGACTGCTCCTCAGCACTGTTGGTGTTGATCTTGAGGACCTTCTTGGCGGCGGCTTCGGGAAGCTCTGCCGAAAAATAGTCACCAGAAATCAACTTTCTCTTCTTGCTCTGTCCAGTTGGTGGCGTTACGGATGGTTGAGTCAGCTTGAGCACAAAGATCCCTGGTTCCACAGGTAACTTAAGTGCGGCGCACTTCGACAGGCCATCAGCAATGTCGTTCTGAGCTCTTGGAACATATTCCATCTGTAGGCCGTCAAAGTGCTCTTCTAGCTTTCTCACTTCATCAACATAAGCTTCCATCAACGGACTCTGATAATCCTTGTTCACTTGGCGGACGACAAGTCGTGAGTCACCCCGACAATGAGCTTCTTGATCCCAAGGTCTCTGCGATCTCGAGACCGCAAGCAAACCTTCATACTCTGTAGTATTGTTTGTTGCTTGCTCCTTGGGAAAGCGATCCGACTACGTGCTTGAGGTGCTCTCCGGTGGGTGCAACAAGTAGCACGCTCAAGACCAGCGCCTTGCAACGAGAAGGCACAATTAAAGTACATCAGCCACTCTTTGCTTGCTTCCTTGACGGGGATGCTCGTTTCTGGAATTTCTTCATCTTGTGTTGGCGTCCATTCTGCTATGAACTCCGCCAATGCTCTGCTTTGGATTGTTGAAGTGCTCTCAAACTTGAGGCCAAAGCTTGACAGTTCCAAAGGCTCCACTGGACAATCCTGCCTGTTGCCTCTGGATTTTGCAGTATCCTCTTCAGCGGAAAGCGAGTGGCGACTGTGGATCTCATGTGCTGGAAGTAATGGCGCAGCTTTCTCGAGGCCATGAGGAGGCCGAAAAGCAATTTCGCACACCAGAGTACCTTAACCTAGCCCCTGCAGAAGGGAACCGACAAAGTAAACTGGGCGCTGCACCATTCTTTTCTGCATCTTGTCATGCGTCTGCAGATCCGTCCTTGTCGGGACCGTAGCTTGCCGGTGAAGCCCACAGCTTGTCGCTGGATGCATCTCGCCACGGTTGCTAGCTCATCATCCGCCTCCCTCTCCGCTACTAACGCAGCACTAACCACTCGATTGGTTGCCGCTATATATATAGCAACTTCTCTTGTGGCTTAGGTGCGACAAGTGTTGGAGTGGAGGACAGTGTCTCTTCAAGTCTGCAGCGCAGCCTCCGCTTCGAGTCCATTGCATCGGACCTGCCTTTTTCAAAATTTTGAAAAATGGCGATGGCGCTCAGCAGAACCTAGAGATAAACCTTTGAGAGCAGCTACATAACCGGCAAGCCTTCGTACATCCTTGGCGCTTTGGTGCTTCATCTGCCCAATGGCCTTGATCTTGTCGGGATTGGCTTCAATTCCCGAGACATTTAAGAACCCGAGAAGCTTGCGGAAGGGACTCCAAACACACACTTCTCGTGGTTGAGCTTGAGGTTGATCTTGCGCAGATTTGCAAAGGTTTCGTCTAAATCTTGAATCAGAGTCGCCTTGTCCTTGCTTTTGACCACTATGTCATCCATGTAGGCTTCTACATTTCTGTGCATTTGCGGCTCAAAAGCGTCATGAACTACTCTTGCAAACGTTGAACCAGCATTCTTTAACCCGAAGGGCATCCGTACAAAACAGTATGTGCCACATGGGGTGATGAATGCGGTCTTCTCCTCATCCTCTTCTGCCATGAAGATCTGATGATATCTTGAGTATGCATCCAGAAATGAAAGCAAATCACATCCGGCCGTGGAGTCAACAATCTGGTCGATGCGCGGCAAAGGAAATGGGTCTATGGGGCAAGCTTTATTGACATCGGTGAAGTCGATACAAAGCCGCCATTTCCCGTTAGCCTTGCGTACGACTACAGGATTGGCCAACCACGTAGGATGGAGCACTCCTCTGACAAGACCTGCTGCTTCCAATTTCTTGATTTCTTCTGCGATGAATTCTTGGCGCTCCACTGCCTGCTTCCTGACTTTACGCTTGTGGGCGCGCATGAGGGCAAAGCGGCAAGATGGTGCTCAATTACTTTCACAGGAACACGGGGATGTCGGGGCGGTTGCCACGCAAACACGTCGACGTTAAGCCCGCGAGAAAGCAACGAGCGCCTTCCTATTTAGGGTCGAGAGTGGCACTGATGGTGAAGGTACCACCGGTGCCTTCCTCCTTGGCGGACACCTTCTTGGTCTCTGGTGGAGCTGCCATCGTCTTCTTACACTTGCCGGTGGAGCTCGATGGTGCGTCCTCGACGGTAGCGCAGCACTCCGAAGAGGTGCGCTTGCCGGAGTGGGCATCAGAGCTCTTGCCGGACTTGGTATTCCTCTTCCCCCCGGGAGCTTCAGCGACAAGTGGCTTGCAATCTGTTGCAGCTGCTGCTTCCCGGTAGATCTTGTCGGCGCAGATAAGAGCATCCTTCTTGTCGCCAGGGACAGAGATGACACTTATCGGGCCTGGCATCTTCAAAGATGTTGTATGCATAGTGAGAGGCTGCCATGAATTTGGCGAGTCTTTGGGCGACCAAGTATCCCATTGTAAGGCAATGGAAAGTCAAGAACGTCAAAAGTGACCCTCTCGGTCCTGAAGTTCAACTCGCTTCCAAATGTCACCGCAACGTGATCTTTCCCTTCGCTTGCTCCTTCCCGGATTTATTCCTTGGAACGCGTGCGGTCTCCTCGAGCTCGCCATCGTGATCTGGAGTTTACGGAGCACCGCGGAGGAGATCGAGGTTCAAGCCGGCCCCGCCGTCAACTAGCATCTTAGTGACCTTGAGGTTGCGGATAGTTGGTGAAACCAACATCGGCAAGCACCCGACCGCAGATTCTGCGATCGGTGGTCCTCAATATCAAAGATGATAGGCGTCTTTGGACCATTTCAGAGGCTCGCGTGACTCGATGGATGGTTCTGCCGCATTGACCTCCTGCGTCCACTGCTTGAGCTGGCGGTGTGAGGTATGCAGCAGAAGCACCACCGTCAACGCCGCAGGACCTCTCGTGGCTTCGAACTCCTATCCATCGGTCTCGTCATCATCCATGTCTTCATCGTCGTCGTCGTCGTCTTCATCCTTGTCGCGGCCGCGGGGAGGTCTGTCTCCTTGCCGCAGCTTGGCCTTGCCGCGGCGTCCTCCTCGGCCGGAACGTTTCTTCCTGGGCCTTCTCCTTGTCGCGTCGTTCGTATTCAGCCTTCTTCTGCTCGACAAGCTGCTCGACCTTCTTGCAGCTCTGGAGGTCATGGCCCTTGGTGCGGTGGATCTTGCCGTACTTTTTGTTGGAGCCGTCACCTTGTCGGCGACCGCCACAACGGCAGTTGGTGCCGGCGGCAACCTCCTTGCGGAGCTACCAACTTTGGCTTTCTTGGCGCCACCTCCGTTCTTGGGACTTGTCGACAACTAGCACATCTTTGCCTTTCTTCTTCCTATTGTTCCGCCACGGTTTTTCCTTCTTTGAGGCGGTCTCCTCACCATCAGATCCTCCCGCTTGATATTCTCTCCGGGAGTCTCCTCCCTTCCTCAGCACGTGCACACTTGTCGGCCAGGGCGTATAGCTCACCGACGTCTCTGATCTTGCACATCGCCATCTCCGCCCGCATCCTGCGGTTTCGCACGTTCTGATGGAACGCGCTGATCACCGCGGCAGGGTGGAAATCTGGGATGTTGTGCTGTACACGGCTGAATCTTTGGATATACTTGAGCAGGGCTCTCCTTCCTTCCGGGCGGCGAGATGAAGGTCGCTTTCTTGGCCATGGGGCTTGTGGCGCTGTAAAAGCGCCGACAAACTGATGGCATAGATCTGCCCAAGAGGATATGGAGTTGTCCGGCAAGTGCATGAGCCAGGATCTGACATTGGGCTTGAGCACCAGCGGGAAGTAGTTGGCTAGGATCTTGTCGTCTCGCCCCCCGGCAGCTTGCACCGCAATGGTGTAGATGCTGAGGAACTCCGACGGATGCGTCTTGCCGTCGTACTTCTCTGGTACGTCTGGCTTGAAATTCTTCTTGCTGGGCCCTTTGGACTTGCCGCAGCTCACGAGTGAACGCGGGGCAACCTACAGCGTCTGACAAGTCGCTGGTTCCTCTGGCGCATGCATGTCAATAGAGGGCCCAGCGCTTATCGAATTGACGCGCGCTTCTCTTCAGCGCCGATGCGAGTTCGGCGTCTTCTTCTTGTCGTTAAGTGATTTAACTTGGCGCTGATCGCGACGAGCTCGTGGATCCGATGATGCGGTGGAGTCGCTGTCGAGGTGGATCCGGCGAGTCGGCGATCTTGGCCTTCAGGGCGGAGAGTGCATGGTGGTTGCACCCCCACCGGTCTCGTCGCCACCGGCTCGTGTTTGGCAGTCCTGCCGCGGCAGCGATGCACTCGGTTGCCGCGGAGCGTCGCCATTGGCGAAGCCGATGAGACTCTGAATGGTGGCGCTCCATTCATCAACCTTGTCGGCTGTCGGAGGGTAATCCAAGAGCAGTTGAGCTCTCGCCAAAGCTTCCGCTGGAGTGGTGGGTGGCAGTGGCGAACGGTGCGAGGAGCGGGATATGCTCGGACTTCTAACTATGTTAGAAGGAGCAGTATCCCGTCCAGGCGACCGTGCCTCGCTCGTGCCAACATGTTGGCGTGCATGCTGGTCTTGAGCATCCCGAGATCCACCAGCTCGATCTTGGTCCAACGAGCGTATGGTGTTGTGAGTGCCATGACGCTGTCGGTCCCGCGCCTCCTGAGACGGGCGCGGTGCATGCACGGATGCCGAGGTCTGCGCAGCCTTGTCCTTGGACTTGGCAGCACCGTGGGCTCCTCCGTCGACGTCCATTCTTCCGCCGGCGTCTACCCCACCACCTGTTTGCTCCGGCGATGGTGGGTTCGACGCGGACGGAGCTTCTGCCGCCGAAGCCTTCTTCTTCGGTGGCATGTCGATGAAGATGATGAAGATCTAGCTTCGCGTGGGCGCGGATCAGGTTCGCACAATCTCGGCGCCCCTACGGCGCGCCAAGGATGTCGGGCAGGCTGATCGACCCACGAGCACCTATGGGACCGGGCGGACCGAGGCCCTTCGGTTTGGCGGAGCGGAGGTCGCCGCGAAGAGCAGATCGAGGCGACGCACACGAGAGGTTTACCCAGCCGGAGCTCTCCGGAGAGATAACACTCCTCTTCTTTGCATGTCTAGGTGTATTGAGTTCTTGCTCGGGAGCGCTTGAGTGCTACAGTACACACGAGCTGCTAACGAGACCGAGCGTAGGGGGAACCGACCTCCCCTACGTTGCGCATGGGCCTCCTTTTATATGCTCAAGGGGTCTCCGACAGGTGGCAACGTAGACAAGGGTAAAAATGGAAAAGGAGTGGTTGGTACAGCTACATGCGATTGTCTGATGTATCATACCTAACCACGGCGGCGAGGGACAAAGGCATTAAATGCCCGTCTCGTCGCCCTAACGGTGCAAACGAGGGACCGTCGAGCGCCACCGCTTGCCACGATGGCAATCTTGTCGGCGCCACTTGCCAGCTTCGCGCCGCTGGCTGCACAGCCTCTCGCCACGCTGCGCTGGAAAGGTCCTGGCGACACGTTAGTGGATGTCTTTGGGCCTTGGTCTGAGTGGTGATGCGCGGCAAGCGCCCTGCCGCGGTTGTTGTCTTGTCGTGTCCGGAAGCTTGTGGCTCACCGGGCCTTCCCGGAAAGCTCCTCTTGCCGGGGCCTTGTCTCCTAAGTGCCTTGGGTGGCCTTCCCGGCAAGCTCCTCTCGCCGGGGCCTTGTCTCCTAAGTGCCTTGGGTGGCCTTCCCGGCAAGCTCCTCTCGTCGGGGCCTTGCCTCCTTGGCTTGAATACTTTGTTCTTGAATGGCTCCAAAGGAACCACGGAGGACCTTGGGGGTCACCTGGTAAGCCTTGCCGCGGAGGGCTGCAACTGCCCGTGCACAAGTTCGGGATACTAGGGTACCCCTACTCTAGTACACCGACACAAAAGTAATATAAAAGTGCATAGTAAAGCCCATTAAACATCCAAGATGGATAATATAATAGCATGAATACTTCATAAATTATAGATAGATTGGAGACGTATCAGCATCCCCAAGCTTAATTCCTGCTCGTCCTCGAGTAGGTAAATGATAAAATAAATAATTTATGAAGTGTGAATGCTAGCAGGTGCATAAGGTTGATCAATGATAATTTCAATCACCTTTTCTAGCATCATTATATGTCATAACAGTAGTTCAACTCATAGAACTTTTGATGATCAAGTAACAAGCTATTCACATGTTAAAGTATATATCATAAACTTTCTTGAAAACTAACAAACTATGTTATTAGTCATCAAAAAATTACAATTCATCTTATTTTTAGGAAGAGTCTATGTCCGAGCTTTGATTCAGCAAACTTCACATACTCAACTATCATTTAGTCTTCCATGATTGCTACCACTCAAAGCATATTTTTAGAACAAATAGCATCCATCGAACATAGAGAAAGATAGGGGCTTAATGTTTCGCCTCCCAAACTTTTACCTCAAGGGTAATGTCAACAGTAATAATTCATGCTCAAATGCATTTTAATGGCCATATATGCCTAGATCTTTCCATCGCATGATGCTTGCCAACTAAAGAGTAGGTGGGAATGAGAAGCAATACAATGACTCTTGCATAAAAGTAAAAGATAGACCCTTCGCAGAGGGAAGCAGGGATTTGCAGAAGTGCCAGAGCTCTAAGCAAAAACAGAGATGAAAATAATTTTGAGAGGTATGCTTTCATTGTCAACATAACGACCAAGAATTCCCAATATCTTCCATACTACATACATTATAGGCGGTTCCCAAACAGAAAAGTAAAGATTTTACTTCCCCTCCAACAACAATCATCAATCCATGGCTTGCCCGAGACAACGGGTGCCTCCAACTAACATCAATCCTGGGGGAGTTTTGTTTGCAATTATTTTTGATTTGATTTCGATCTTTGGATCATGGGACTGGGCATCCCAGTTACCAACCATTTTTCTCGTGAATGATGAGCGGAGTCTACTCATCGTGAGAACAACCCACCTAGCATGGAAGATACTGCTAACCCCTAGTCGCTACATGAGCGATTCGGGCATACAAAACAGATTATTACTTGAAGGTTTAGAGTTTGGCACATGCAAATTTACTTGGAACGGTAGGTAAATACCGCATATAGGTAGATATGATGGACACTCATGGAAGAAACTTGGTTCAAGGAATTTGGATGCACAAGCAGTATTCCCGCTTAGTACAGATATTTTGTCTAGCAAAGGATTCTAAATAGCAAGCACCACATGTTAGAGGATCTATAACAATATAACTTCTATACAAATATACCCAAGCATAACTCATTATGTCATCTTCCTTGTCCAGTTTCAACTAATTTTCTCAGGTTTGAAAATAATTAATGGGGATCACAATCATAGAAGATGTCCAAGATAGTATATTTATATGTGAAATCTCTCTTCCTTCAATATTGTTTCATGAATTGTTCAAGTGACCAATACAAAGTTTGCTAACCTTAAATAAATTTACCACCTCTAATTCTTATATGTGAAGGCATTACTCCCCATGGGAAAGGCATACGAAACATATATAATTTCGGATTTATGACATCCAAATCATTCAACCATTTACTCATAGGATATAAGTGAAGCACACGAGTAAATGACAAACTACTCCAAAAAGATATAAGTGAAGATCAATGAGTAGTTAAATAATTATTTAGCTATGTGAAGACTCTCCCATTTAATAATTTCAGATCTTGGTATTTTATTCATACAGCAAGCAAAACAAAATAGAATAAAATGCCGCTCCAAGCAAAACACATATCATGTGGTGAATAAAAATATAGCTCCAAGTAAAGTTACTGATGAACGAAGACGAAAGAGGGGATGCCTTCCAGGGCATCCCCAAGCTTAGGCTCTTGGTTGTCCTTTAATATTACCTTGGGGGTGCCTTGGGCATCCCCAAGCTTAGGCTCTTGCCACTCCTTATTCCATAGTCCATCGAATCTTTACCCAAAACTAGAAAACTTCACAACACAAAACTTAACAGAAGATCTCGTGATCTCCGTTAGCGAAAGAAAACAAAACACCACTTCAAGGTACTGTAATGAACTCATTCTTTAGTTTTTTGGTGTTAAATCTACTGTATTACAACTTCTCTATGGTTTATAAACTATTTTACTAGTCATAGATTCATCAAAATAAGAAAACAACACACGAAAAAACAGAATCTGTCAAAAACAGAACAGTCTGTAGTAATCTGTAACTAATGCAAACTTCTGGAACTCAAAAAATTCTAAACTAAATTGTTGGACCTGAGGAATTTGTCTAGTAATCATCTGCAAAAAGAATCAACTAAATATCTGTCGGTGTACTAGAGTAGGGGTACCCTAGTATCCCGAACTTGTGCACGGGCAGTTGCAGCCCTCCGCGGCAGGGCTTACCGGGTGACCGCCAAGGTCCTCCGTGGTTCCTTTGGAGCCATTCAAGAACAAAGTATTCAAGCCAAGGAGACAAGGCCCGGCAAAAGGAGCTTGCAGGAAGGCCACCCAAGGCACATAGGAGACAAGGCCCCGGCAAGAGGAGCTTGCTTGGGAAGGCCACCTGAGCACTTACAAGACAAGGCCCGGCAAGAGGAGCTTGCCGGGAAGGCCCGTGAGCGACAAGCTTCGGGCGAGACAAGACAACAACCATGACAAAGGCGCTTGCCGCGGCAGACCACCTCTCTGTACCTACGCTCCAGCGCATCAACTAACGTGTCACCACAGGACCTTTCGGTAGCCCAGCGTGGCGGCAGGCTGTGCAGCCCGGTGATGCGAGGTGGCAAGCAAGCGTGACAAGTTTGCCACCGTGGCGAGCAGTGGCGCCCAACGATCCCTGTTTGCCTTTGTTAGGGCGACTAGGCAGAGCATTTAATGCCTTTGTCCCCTGCCGTCGAGGGTTAGGTATAGTACTGCTTTAATACCTTTGTACAAGTAGGTGTACCAACCACTATTTTCCATTTGTACCCCGTCTCGTTGCCACCTGTCGGAGCCCTTGAGCATATAAAAGGAGGCCCATGCGCAACGTAGAGGGGGTTATCGTCAGTTCCTCCACGCTCGGTCTCGTTAGCAGCTCGTGTGTACTATAGCACTCAGCGCTCCTGAGCAAGAACGCAATACACCTATACATGCAGCAGTAGGAGTATTATCTCTCCGGAGAGCTCCGAAGCTGGGTAAACCTCTCGCGTGCTTTGCCTCGATCTGCTCTTCGTGCGACCTCTGCTCCCCTTGAGAACGAAAGGCTCGGTCCGCCGGCCCCATAGGTGCTCGTGGGCCAGATCAGCCTGCCCCGACATCTTTGGCGCGCCAGGTAGGGGGCGTCGAGGTTGTGTGAACCTGATCCGGCATCCACGCGAGCTAGATCTTCATCATCTTCGTCAACATGCCACCGAAGAAGAAGGCTTCGGCGACAGAAGCCCCGTCCGCGTCGAACCCACCACCACCAGAGCAAACAGGTGGTGGGGTAGACGCCGACGGAAGAATGGACGGCGACGGGGGAGCTCACGGTGCTGCCAAGTCCATGGACAAGGCTGCATGCACCTCGGCGTCCAGACATGCACCGCGCCCATCTCGAGGGCGCGGGACCGGCCGTCATAGCATTCACAATGCCATACGCTCGTTGGACCGAGATCGAGCTGGAGGATCTCGGCATGCTCAAGAACCAGCATGCACGCCAACATCTTTGGTGGGCGAAACGCGATCGCCCGGACAGGATACTGCTCCTTCTAACATAGTTAGAAGTCCGAGCATATCCCGCTCCTCGCGCCGTTCGCCACTGCCACCCACTGCTCCAGCATAAGCTTTGGCGAGAGCCCAACTGCTCCTAGATTACCCTCCAACGGCCGACAAGGTCGATGAGTGGAGGGCCACCATTCAGAGTCTCATCAGCTTCGCCAACGGCGACGCTCCGCGGCAACCGAGTGCATCGCTGCCGCGGCAGGACTATAAACACGAGCGGTGGCGGCAGAGACCGTGGGGTGCAACCACCATGCACTCTCCGCCCGAAGGCCAAGATCGCCGACTTCGCCGGATCCACCTCGACAGCGACTCCACTGCGTCATCAAATCCACGTGCTCATCGCGATCAGCGCCAAGTTCTTCACGAGCAGCGGCAAGAAGGGCCTTTCGAACTTCGCATCGGCGCCCGAAGAGAAGCGCGGCGTCAATCCGACAAGCGTCTTTGGGCCCTCTGTTGACATGCAGCGCCCGGAGGAACGAGGCGACTTGCCGTGGCGGTAGGTTGCCCTGCGTTCACTTTGCGTGAGCTGCGGCAAGTCAATGGCCTAGCAAGAAAAACTTCAAGCCGGACATACGAGAGAAATGCGGCGGCAAGGCGCATCCGTCGGAGTTCCTCGACATCTACACCATCGCTTTGCGAGGCTGCGGGGCGAGACTACAAGATCCTCGCCAACTACTTCCAGCTGTTGCTCAAGCCCAATGTCGAGATCCTGGCTCATGCACTTGCGGACAACTCCATATCTTCTTGGGCAGATCTATGCCATCGGTTTGTCGGCGCCTTTACGGCGCCACAAGCCCCATGGCCAAGCGACCTTCATCTGCTCGCCCGGAAGGAAGGAGAGCCCCTGCGCATAAAGTATATTCAAAGATTCAGCCGTGTACAGCACAACATCCCGAGATGTCCACCGTGCAGCGGTGATCAGTAGCGTTCCATCGAGCGTCGCGAAACCGCGAGATCTCACGGGAGGAGATGGCGATGTGCAAGATCGAAGACGTCGATGAGCTATCATACTGGCCGACAAGTGTGCCGCGTCTTTGAGGAAGGAGGAGACTCCCGGAGAGAATACCAAAGCAGGAGGATCTGATATTGAAGAGACCGCCCCGGCAAAGAAGAGCCGGCGGCGGGGTAACAGGAAAAAGAAAGGCAGAGATGTGCTAGTTGTTGAGCAGTCCGGCAACGGAGGTGGCGACAAGAAAGCCAAGGCTGGTAGCTCCGGCAAGGAGGTTGCCGCTGGCACCAACTGCCTGTCTGTGGCGGCCGCCGACAAGCGGGGCAGCTCCGGCAAGCGATCGCAAGATCCACCGCACCAAGGGTCATGACCTCCGAGCTGCAAGAAGGTCGAGCAGCTTGTCGAGCAGCGAAGGCTGAATCTGAGCAGCGACAAAGAGAAGGCCCAGGAGGGTGTAGGAGGAGCTAGCAAGAACGCCCCGGCCGGGGGGACGCCAGCAAGGCCAATCAGCGGCAAGGAGACAGACCTCCAGCGGCGCGACAAGGATGACGGCAGACAGCGATGGCGACATGGATGATGACAAGACCGATGAACAGGAGTTCCAGAAAGCCACAGAGGTCCTGTGCGTTGACGGCGGTGCTTCTCTGCATACTTCACACCGCCAACTCAAGCAGTGGATGCGAGAAGTCAATGCAGCAGAACCATCCATCGAGTCACGTAGGCCTCTGAAATGGTCCAGCACGCCTATCATCTTTGACATTGAGGACCACCCTGATCGGCGTAATCTGCGGTCGGGTGCTTGCCGATGTTGGTCTCACCAACTATCCGCAACCTCAAGGTCACCAAGATGTTAGTTGTGGCGAGGGCGGCTTGAATCTAATCTCCTCCGTGGTGCTCCAGAAACTCCAAATCCCTGATGGCGAGCTCGAAGAGACCGGCACTTTTCAAGGAATTAATCCGGGAAGGAGCAAGCCGAAGGGAAAGATCACGTTGCCGGTGACATTTGGCAGCGAGTTGAACTTCAGAACTGAGAGGGTCACTTTTGACGTTGCTGATTTTCCATTGCCTTACAATGGGATACTTGGCAAATCCGGCTTTTCGCCAAATTCATGGCGGCCTCTCACTATGCCTATAACATGCTGAAGATGCCAGGCCCGTAAGTGTCATCTCTGTCCCTGGCGACAAGAAGGATGCTCTTATCTGCGCCGACAAGATCTACCAGGAAGCGGCAGCTGCAACGGATTTCAAGCCACTTGCATTGAAGCTCCGGGGAAAGAAGAAGACCAAGTCCGGCAAGAGCTTTGATGCCCACTCCGGCAAGCGCACCTCTTGAATGCTGCGCTACCGTCGAGGACGCACCATCGAGCTCCACCGGCAAGTGTAAGAAAGGCGATGGCAGCTCCACGAGAGACCAAGAAGGTGTCCGCCAAGGAGGGCGGCACTGGTGGTACCTTCACCATCGGTGCCTCTCGACCCTAAATAGGAAGGTGCGCTCGTTGCATTCCTGCGAGGCGAAACGTCGGCGTGTTTGCATGGCAGCCGTCGACATCCGGTGTTCCCGTGAAAGTGATTGAGCACCATCTTGCCGTTTGTCCTCATCGCGCGCCCGTCAAGCGAGAAAATCGAAGCAAGCGGTGGGCGCCAAGAATTCATCACGAGAAGAAATCAAGAAGCTGGAAGCGGCAGGCCTTGTCGGAGGAGTGCTCCATCCCTACGTGGTTGGCCAATCCTGTAGTTATCGCCAAGGCTAACGGGAAATGGAGGCTTTGTATCGACTTTACCGATGTGAATAAAGCTTGTCCCAAAGATCCATTTCCCTTGCGGCGCATCGACCAGATTGTTGACTCCACGGCGGATGTGATTTGCTTTCATTTACGGATGCATACTCGAGGATATCATCAGATCTTCATGGCGAGAAGAGGATGAGGAGAAGACCGCATTCATCACCCCATGTGGCACATACTGTTTTGTACGGATGCCCTTGGGTTAAAGAATGCTGCTTCAACAGTTGCAAGAGTAGTTCATGGCGCTTTTGAGGCGCAAATGCCGCGAAATGTGGAAGCCTACATGGATGACATAGTGGTCAAAAGCAAGAACAAGGCGACCCTAATTCAAGATTTAGATGAAACCTTTACAAATCTGCGCAAGATCAACCTCAAGCTCAACCCCGAGAAGTGCGTGTTTGGAGTCCCTTCCGGCAAGCTTCTCGGGTTCTTCGTGGTCTCGGTGAGGAATTGAAGCCAATCCCGACAAGATCAAGGCCATTGAGCGGATTGAAGCACCAAAGCGCGTCAAGGATGTCTGAAGGCTTGCCGGTTCGTAGCTGCTCTCGGCAGGTTTATCTCTAGGTCTGCTGGCGCTACCGCCATTTTCAAAATTTTGAAAAAGGCAGGTCCGATCTAATGGACTCCGAAGCGGAGGCTGCGCTGCGAGACTTGAAGAGATACTGTCCTCCACTCCAACACTTGTCGCACCTAAGCCACAAGAGAAGTTGTTGCTATATATAGCGGCAACCAATCAAGTGGTTAGTGCTGCGTTAGTAAGCGGAAAGGAGGCGGATGATGAGTTGGCAACCATGGCAGACGCATCCAGCGACAAGCAGGGGGCTTCGCCGGCAAACTCTGGTCCCGGCAAGGACGGATCTGCGCAGACACATGACAAGATGCAGAAAAGGATGGTGCAGCGCCCAGTTTAGTTTGTCAGTTCCCTTCTGCAGGGGGCTAGGTCAAGGTACTCTGGTGTGCAGAAATTGCTTTTCGGCCTCCTTATGGCCTCGAGAAAGCTGCGCCATTACTTTCAGGCACATGAGATCACAGTCGTCACTCGCTTTCCGCTAAAGAGGATATTGCAAAATCCAGAAGCAACAGATAGGATTGTCGAGTGGGCACTGGAACTGTCAAGCTTTGGCCTCAAGTTTGAGAGCACTTCAACTATCCAAAGCAGAGCATTGGCGGAGTTCATAGCAGAATGGACACCAACACCAGATGAAGAAATTCCAAAAACGAGCATTCCCGTCAAGGAAGCAAGCAAAGAGTGGCTGATGTACTTTGATGGTGCCTTCTCGCTGCAAAGGCGCCCGGTGCGGCGTGCTACTTGTCGCACCACCGGAGAGCACCTCAAGTACGTAGTCCGGATGCACTTTCTCAAGGAGCAAGCAACAAACAATACCGCAGAGTATGAAGGTTTGCTTGCCGGTCTCGAGATCATGATAGACCTTGGGATCAAGAAGCTCATTGTCAGGGGTGACTCACAGCTTGTCATCCGCCAAGTGAACAAGAATTATCAGAGTCTTTTGATGGAAGCTTATGTAGATGAGGTGAGGAAGCTAGAAGAGCACTTTGACGGCCTACAGATGGAATATATTCCAAGGGCTCAGAACGACATTGCTGATGGACTGTCAAAGTGCGCCGCACTTAAGTTACCTGTGGAACCAGGAATTTTTTTGCTCAAGCTGACTCAACCGTCTGTAACACCATCAACTGGACAGAGCAAGAAGAGGAGGTTGATCTCTGGTGACTACTTTCCGGCAGAGCTTCCCGAAGCCGCCGCCAAGAAGGTCCCCAAGATCGACACCAACAGCGATCTTGAGGAGCGATCTGCTCCGACAAGCCCTGTGGTTTGTTTCGTTGAAGCGAGCGCTCCCGACAAGTTTTGCTCCGGCAAGCTTGCCGGGAACGTCAACTCCGGCTGAGCCACAGGTTCTTGCCGTGGAAGCTGATGTTCCCGCAGCAGCGAATGTGCCTTTAGTCCTTGTTGTCTTGCCGATAGCTCCAGCATGGGCACAGCAGATTGTCCTTTTCCTTCAGACAGGAGAACTTCCCGAAGAGCAAGAAGAAGCGGAAAGAGTAGCCCGGCAGTCAAGTATGTACCAGTTTGTCGACAGCACACTGTACAGAAGAAGACTCAACGGCGTGAAATTGAAGTGTATTCACCGGGAAGACGGACAAAAGCTATTGGCAGAGATACATGGAGGCATATGTGGTCACCACATTGGCGCGAGCACTTGCTTAAAAAAGCGTTCCGGCAAGGTTTCTTTTGGCCGACAGCCCTCCGGATGCAACTGCACAAGTAACCAAGTGTGAAGCGTGCGGTTCCATTCCAAGCGAGATACACCGGCCAGCTCAAGCTCTCCGGGCGATCCCTTTATCCTGGCCATTTTTCGGTGCAGGGGCTCGACATCCTCGGCCCCTTCCCCGAGCTGTCGGGGCTTTGAGTACTTATGCGTTGCAATCGACAAGTTCACAAAGTGGCCGAAGTGGAAGCAGTGAGGAAGGTGACAGACGGTCGATAGTCAAGTTCTTCAAAGTCGATTGTTTGCCGTGTCGGAATCCCTAACAGGATCATCACCGACAACGGCACGCAGTTCACGAGCCGCACCTTCATGCGATCGTCCAAGATCTTGGCGCCAAGGTCTGCTTAACCATTGCTCATCCAAGAAACAACGGTCAAGCGAGAGAGGGCAAATGTTGAAGTGCTGCGCGGGCTCAAGACCAGAACTTTCGGCGAGGCTGCGCAAGTGCGGAAGAAAGCGGATTGAGGAGCTGCGGTGGTTCTTTGGTCGATCGGGGCGACGCCAAATCGAGCCACGGCGGACACCTTTGCTCTAGTCTATGGAGCGAGGCAGTTCTCCCCACGGAACTTCGTATACGGATCGCCTCGAGTGCTCGCTTATGATGAGCTTGAGCAAGAGCAGCTGCGACAAGATGACGTCTTTGCTCCTTGAGGAAGATCGTCTTCGTGCTGTTATGCGAGCTGCTCGATTACCAGCAAGCTTTGCGCCGCTACCATAACCGCAAAGTCAATGCCGAAGTCTCGAGGAAAGGCGACCTTGTTCTTGGCGCGTTCAGTCCGCCAAGAATTCCAACAAGTTGACGCCAAAGTGGGAAGGCCCTTATCGGGTGAAAGCGAGTCACTAGGCACTGGCGCTGTCCGCCTTGAGACCGAAGATGGCATTCCGGTGAGCAACTCTTGGAACATTGAGCATCTTCGTAAGTTTTACCCGTAGGGCGCGGTTGCCGGAACCTGTTCCGGCAACCACCTTTTGTACAAGTCTTGCCGCTGTTGCATGTAATCCTTTGTACAAAGCCGGGCGCAGACCCGTGCATCGATAAAGCTAAGCGTGCTTCGCACACCTTGTCAATTTCATGCTTTTACTTCTATTTTTGCATGCGCTTATCCGACACTTTGTGCAGCACCTACCCCTGGTAAGTGATAACGAGCCACAAGGCTCCATATCTTTGTTTTCTCTTCTTTCTCTTTCTCAAAGAAAGGAAGGTTCCCTCGCACACAAGTTTGCCGGGGGGAAAGGAGAAGATAATGGTGTGGACCAAGCGTCGCTCAAGGAAGTCTAGCCTTACCGGGAAGCAAGCAGCGGAAAAGCTAAGTTGCCAAAGTTTGAGCAATCAGTTTTAAAATTTTAAGTTATCTTCCTTGAGCGACCGAACTTTGTATGGAAAACCTGTCGCAGAGGAACCAATTAAGTAGCTAGTTGCGCCCTTACTTTGTTTGAGTCCGCTCAACAACTTAAGTGAGCTGCGACTAGTTGCGACAAGGTTGCTTGTCGGAAGCGGCACCGCCCAGGCTTGACGTCCACTCAGCGCTCATGGCTCAGGTGCCAGCGACAAGTTCCCTAAAAGCGTGAGGCAAAAAACATACAAAGGAAGGAATCAAGTAAAGGAAATAACATAGCAATTGATACTCAAAATAAAGTTATATTACAAGATAGCTTGCCGCAGCTCTAATGGATTGTTCCTATGACATGACCAGCAGCGGCAAGAGAAAGAGAAAAGCAGGCGGCCTAATCTCGCGATCGCCCTCAACCCTCTTGATTCCGCTCACCCTGTCCACAATGGGTGCGACAAGGGTCTTGAGCGCCTCCACATCAAGCATCCGGCGGCAGGGACTTGAGGGCGTTGGTGAGGTTGAGGCCTGGGTTGCGGAAGGCCACCTTCATCGGCACCTTTTGGAGGGCTCCAGCGATCCGCGCGACTCCTCGGCCAACTGTTTTGGGACCTCTTCCCAGTCGGCTGGAGAGCCGTCTGCACCACGCCTCGAAGAACAAGCTGAGCTTGGCGCTAGGTTGGAGATGCTCGTCGGAGGAGTATCCAAGATCCACCATCCCCAGCTCCATCAGCTCCCTGTGGATGGCTGCAGCAGTATCCACGAGACCCTCGGTCCAGTGCTCCACGTTCTCCCTCAAGGCACTCTGGGCGGCAACAGCATTCGCCAGCAGCTCCTCGTCGGCCTTGATCTTCTCCTTCAAGGCCACCTCCTGCTCCTTGGCGCCGTCCAGCGTCTGGGTCAAAGTAGTTAGCTTCAACTCAAGATTTGCATTGGAGTCCCTAGCGGCGCTGAGCTCCTTGCTCCTCTCGGCGAGACGGCCCTGCAGCTCGCCAAGAGTGTAGGCGTCCTTCTCGCGCTCGTGCTTGAGTGCAGCAAGCTCCTCGCCGCTCTTCTTTAGGTTGGCCTCCAACTGCGCCACCTTCGTCTCCAGCTCCTTCTTGGCGGCCTCGGCAGCTGCGGCAGCATCCTTTGCCTCCTTGAGAGCCCCGCCAAATGTTTCCTCGCGCATGGCGAGATCCTCCTCGTGGCTGTCCAGGTTAACCTTCCGCTGCGCTAGCTCGCCCTCCTCTTGTGAGACAGCTTCTCGGTGACAAGCCGCTGTTCCTCCTCGGCTTGACCTTCTCGAGGATGAAGGCCTTGCGCTCCTCGGCGAGTTGCTCCCGCTCCTCCGCCAAGGACCGGAGAGCTTCTGGTTGCGGCCCGGAGCTCCTCCAGCGCTTCTCGATGTCTGCTCCGGCCTTCGCGACAAGCGCCTCCGGGATAATGATTTGGCTTGTCGGGCGCGGTAGAGCGACAAAGCTTCCACAACAGCTACTCCTCCTCGGGCTCGCTGCTGCTTTGCTGGCGCGTTAACTAAGCGTCGGCCAGCGAGGCGAGCAGCTCTTCATCGAAGGTTTCTCCTTGACGGGCGCCACTGAGCTCGACTCCCATGGGAGGTTGATGAAGACGCCATCGCCCGGCCTTCAAGTAGGCGTCGGCTGGGGCTCTTGAACTGGCGCTGCAGCAGCGAGAGGATCGTGATCGGTGCAGCGCCTGGCGCTCCTGCGGCCTCAGGGTCGTCAGTGCGATCGCTGGACCCCTCGCCAGCTTCTGCGGTGACAGCTTCGGCGGCCTCTTCGCCGGCAGGCTCGTCAGCGTCGGCTTCTTCTTCCACGGCGGCGGCTTCATCAGTGTTGCTCCGCACGTCCTCCTCGCCGGCGACCTCGGTCTAAATTGGCTCTGTGGCGGACGGATGAAGAAAGTCAAGCAAATATTCAAAGATAAAATCAGAAGAAGAAAAACACAAGGGAAGTACTCAGGCAATAAGGTTACCTGCGCCGGGGGCTGCGGTCATGATCTCCGCCGCCAAGGGATCGCTGGTCCCGTCCCTTGCCGGAGAGCTGCCTTGCTGCGGAGAAGTTCCTTGCGGAGAACGCTCCTTGCGGGAATCCACCCTTGGCGGCGTAGTCGAAGCGAAGGAGGCTGCTCTGCTCCTACACAAATCGACGATCGAGATATCGGCAAGGAAAAAGCACCCATGCACGCCGAACAACAAGAAGTAGACCATATGCTTATGCTGGGGGCTGCGCTGGGGGCTGCTTTGAAGAAGCGTTGCCTCATCCGGCAAGGTGGTCTCGGACGCGCCTCCTGCTATCGCAGTAGGTTCGTCCTCGATGACAACCACCGGGGTCTTGGCTCTCTTCGACATCCTGCAGGCGGCGTCACGAAAAGGAATGGATTCAGAGTAAAGCAAATCAGATACAAGACAAAGCAACGAATCGAAGAATTACAAATACAGCAAGGAATTTTACTCTTCCTCTTCCTCGTCGGAGCTGAGCGTGGAGAGGTCGAATTCTGGCCCGCCTCCAGTATGACGAGGCGGAGGAGTGGGTTCCCTTGGACGCTTGGCGGGAGCGGGACTGGTGGCCTGCGAGGGCCCCGCTCCAGTTGCCGCAGCGGCGTGAGGCGCTCAGCAACAATGTGCTTGCCGCCGTGGAGCGCCGCGTCGGCGCTTGCTGTTGGCCCGTCTGCCGCCCCGCTGCGTCTCCGGCCTTGCGAAGACGCCTTCTTGGTGGAGCTGGTAGCTCCGCTCGCGGCAAGCTGCTTGGAGGCAGGGAGGATGCGCCCTCGGCGGGTTCGCTCGACTCGGCTTCAGGCTCGGCAAGCTCTTCCTCGCCGACAAACTCCTTTCGCTCGACAAGGCTTGCCGCCTCGGCTGCCTCTGCCTCCTCCACAGTGAAGCTAAACTCGCCCGCGGCAGCGGCTACTGCCGCCTCTTCCAGCCTGGTGGCGATGCGCTACATCTCATCGTCAGTAGTGTCGCGGGTGAGGCCCCTCTGCTCGTCGGGGCGGACCGACATTTCCACCAGATTGTCAAAAAACTGCCGCACGACGTCATCTGCCGGCTCTTGCCAAGTTGGGACAATTCCATGTGAGTCGCTGGCGGCATCATTGCACGGATGCGGTCAAGCGGCGAAGTTGTTGCACAATGGAACGACGCCCTCGGCAACCTAAACATCTCCGGATGATCAGGATCAGGCTTGAACAGCTCTAACAGCATCACGTCAAGCTCCAAGAGGCGGTGAAGTTGAAGTTGAGGCCAGGCGCAGCCTCATGATATCTGCTGCGTTCTGAAATTCCCGAGGCGGTCTCCTTCTCTCTCCCCGCAAAGGGGCGTCTGTGGCGAAGAAAGTCCGCGCCAACAGTGCCTCTGATGAGTCCGGCAAGTCTGAGGCGGAGGATTCGGTAATCGCGATCTTCAGCCTAGCGTCCTCCGGGACCAGATTACTCCAATCATTGCAGCGTACTCACGGGGTTTGGCGGCTGGGCGGTAAATGGCTGCGGGTTCTCCTCAACAATCCAGCACCAATCTGCCCTCCACTCCTCCCATTTGCCACGGAGCTCTCCCTCCAGATAGGCCTCCTTCTTGCCGACCCTGGAGACCCAAGCAATTCCTCCGGCAAGGGGCTCTCCTCTCTCGGCTCGGGGTAAAAAGAAGTGACGGAAAAGAGCTACCGTTGGGTGGACTCGACAAAGTTTTCGCAGAGGTGTCACGAAAACTGCCATGGTCGAAGCAGCGTTGGGGTGAAATAAAGGAGGCGGAACCCGTAGGTGTTCATAATGTCATAAAAGAACTTCGAGAGAAAAGCGGGCGGGGCTCGCATGATGAAAGAAGAGCCTTGAAGAAGGATACCCGTCGGGCCAGTTCTGCAGCCGCGGCGGGGAGTACCTTCGTGCGGGGATGCGCCCGCGTCTCCGTCGACCAGAAGAGGTAGTAGTTCTCCCTCAGCTCCCTCGCGGCGAGCTGAGGGAAAAATGGCCCGCTCCTTCCAGCGCCGCAAACGCAGCGCCTCGGCCGACTTCACGGTCTTCCCCTTGTCGGCTTTCGGGCCCATGCGAGGCGGTGGAGGAGATCGACGGCGTTGAGGTCTTTGGTGGCGATGGGGGCGGGCGCTGCTCTCTTTTCAGCCTTGAGAAGAAGGGGGAGCAGCGGTGGTTTTTCGATGGGACAGCAAGCGGCAAGGTAGGCAACGTGCCCTGTTTCCCTGCTTATAAAGAGGGAGGCGGGCGTTCGATTTTCGAATAAAGAAACCCACGATCTAAGCCCACGATCTCTCACCACGGCCTTGTGATCGGCGCGTGCCGTTAAATGGAGGGCGTGGTGGGTCCAGGTGAGTTCTGGCGTGACCGGGCGCGGCGTGCCGTGCCTGTTTTGGGCCTGGCCCAACAGCGCTCGGCACCATGTGTGGCCCAGGCCGGGGTTCTGTCGGTGTACTAGAGTAGGGGTACCCTAGTATCCCGAACTTGTGCAGGCAGTTGCAGCCCTCCTCATGGCGGGGCTTACCGGGTGACCGCCAAGGTCCTCCGTGGTTCCTTTGGAGCCATTCAAGAACAAAGTATTCAAGCCAAGGAGACAAGGCCCCGGCAAAAGGAGCTTGCCGGGAAGGCCACCCAAGGCACATAGGAGACAAGGCCCCGGCAAGAGGAGATTGCCGGGAAGGCCACCCCAGGCACTTACAAGACAAGGCCCCGGCAAGAGGAGCTTGCCGGGAAGGCCCGGTGAGTGACAAGCTTCCGGTAGCGACAAGACAACAACCGCGGCAAAGGCGCTTGCATGCGCAGACCTCTCTCTGTACCTCGCTCCAGGCGCATCCACTAACGTGTCGCCTCAGGACCTTTCCGAGCACTGCGTGGCGAGAGGCTGTGCAGCCCGGTGCGAGGTGGCAAGGCTGACAAGTTTGCCATCGTGGCGAGCGGTGGCGCCCAGCGGTCCTGTTTGCACTTTGTTAGGGCGACTAGGCGGGCATTTAATGCCTTTGCCCCCTGCCGTCGGGGTTAGGTATAGTACATCTGTACCTTTGTACAAGTAGGTGTACCAACCACTATTTTTCCATTTGTACCCCGTCTCGTTGCCACCTGTCGGAGCCCCTTGAGCATATAAAAGGAGGCCCATGCGCAACGTAGAGGGGGGTTGGTCGATCAGTTCCCTCCACGCTCAGTCTCGTTAGCAGCTCGTGTGTACTATAGCACTCAGCGCTCCTGAGCAAGAACGCAATACACCTAGACATGCAGCAGTAGGAGTATTATCTCTCCGGAGAGCTCCGAAGCTGGGTAAACCTCTCGCGTGCTTTGCCTCGATCTGCTCTTCGTGCGACCTCTGCTCCCCGCCGAACCGAAAGGGGCTCGGTCCGCCGGCCCCATAGGTGCTCGTGGGCCAGATCAGCCTGCCCCGACAATATCACTCTCCAGTAAAAAGTTTTATCTAATCTCGTGAGCACTAAAGTTTCTGTTTTTTTACAGCATTATCATAAAGACTTCACCCAAGTCTTCCCAAAGGTTCTACTTGGCACAACCACTAACTAAAACACAAAACCACATCTAAACAGAAGCTAGATGGATTATTTATTCCTAAATAGAACCAAAAAGCGAGAAACTAAAATAAAATTGGGTTTCCTCCCAACAAGCACTAACGTTTAACGCCCCTAGCTAAGCATGATGATTTCAATGATGCTCACATAAAAGATAAGAATTGAAACATAAAGAGAGCATCATGAAGAATATGACTAGCATATTTAAGTCTAACCCACTTCCTATGCATAGGGATTTTGTGAGCAAACAACTTATGGGAACAATAATCAACTAGCATAGGAAGGCAAATCAAGCGTAACTTCAAAACTTTAAGCACATAGAGAGGAGACTTGATATTATTGCCATTCCTACAAGCATATATTCCTCCCTCATAATAATTTTCAGTAGCATCATAAGTGAATTCAACAATATAACCAGAACCTAAAGCATTCTTTTCATGATCTACAAGCCTAGAAATTTTATTACTCTCCACATAAGAAAAATTCTTCTCATCAATAGTAGTGGGAGCAAATTCAACAAAATAGCTATCATGTGATTGAAATTAAGATCAAGATGACAAGTTTCAAGGTTATCATTATTCATTATAGCATACGTGTCATCACAATAATCATCATAGATAGGTGGCATGCTTTCATCATAGTAAATTTGCTCATCAAAGCTTGGGGGACAAAAAATATCATCTTCATCAAACATAGCTTCCCCAAGCTTGTGGCTTTGCATATCATTAGCATCATGGGTATGCAAAGAATTCATACTAACAACATTGCAATCATGCTCATCATTCACATATTTTATACCAAGCATTATATGTAATTCTTCTTCTAGTACTTGAGCACAATTTTCGTTCCCATCATTTTCATGAAAGACATTAAAAAGATGAAGCATATGAGGCACCCTTAATTCCATTTTTTGTAGTTTTCTTCTATAAACTAAACTAGTGATAAAACAATAAACTAAAAGATTCGATTGCAAGATCTAAAGATATACCTTCAAGCACTCACCTCCCCGGCAATGGCGCCAGAAACTGCTTGATGTCTACTACGCAACCTTCTTCTTGTAGACGTTGTTGGGCCTCCAAGTGCAGAGGTTTGCAGGACAGTAGCAAATTTCCCTCAAGTGGATGACCTAAGGTTTATCAATCCGTGTGAGGCGTAGAATGAAGATGGTCTCTCTCAAGCAACCCTGCAACCAAATAACAAAGAGTCTCTTGTGTCCCCGACACACCCAATACAATGGTAAATTGTATAGGTGCACTAGTTCGGCGAAGAGATGGTGATACAAGTGCAATATGGATGGTAGATATAGGTTTTTGTAATCTGAAAGTATAAAAACAGCAAGGTAACTAATGATAAAAGTGAGCACAAACGGTATTGCAATGCTAGGAAACAAGGCCTAGGGTTCATACTTTCACTAGTGCAAGTTCTCTCAACAATAATAACATAGTTGGATCATATAACTATCCCTCAACATGCAACAAAGAGTCACTCCAAAGTCACTAATAGCGGAGAACAAACGAAGAGATTATGGTAGGGTATGAAACCACCTCAAAGTTATTCTTTCCGATCAATACATTGGGCTATTCCTATAAGTGTCACAAACAGCCCTAGAGTTCGTAGTAAAATAACACCTTAAGACACACATCAACCAAAACCCTAATGTCACCTAGATACTCCAATATCACCTCAAGTATACGTGGGAATGATTATACGATATGCATCACACAATCTCAGATTCATCTATTCAACCAACACATAGAACCTCAAAGAGTGCCCCAAAGTTTCTACCGGAGAGTCAAGACGAAAACGTGTGCCAACCCCTATGCATAGGTTCATGGGCAGAACCCACAAGTTGATCACCAAAACATACATCAAGTGGATCAATAGAATACCCCATTGTTACCACGGGTATCCCACGCAAGACATACATCAAGTGTTCTCAAATCATTAAAAGACTCAATCCGATAAGATAACATCAAAGGGGAAACTCAATCCATTACTAGAGAGTAGAGGGGGAGGAGCATCATAAGATCCAACTAAAATAGCAAAGCTCGTGATACATCAAGATTGTATCACCTCAAGAACACGAGAGAGAGATATCAAACACATAGCTACTGGTACATACCCTCAGCCCCGAGGGTGAACTACTCCCTCCTTGTCATGGAGAGCGCAGGGATGATGAAGATGGCCACCGGTGAGGGATCCCCCCTCCGGCAGGTCTTGAGCAGGTCCCGATTACTTTTTGGTGGCTACATAGGCTTGCGGCGGTGGAACTCCCGATCTCTTCTGTTCCCCGATGGTTTTAGGGTATATTGGTATATATAGGAGGAAGAAATACGTCAGGGGAGCCACGAGGGGCCCATGAGGGTGGAGGGCGCGCCCAGGGGGGGCCCCTTCCTCGTGCCTTCCTTGTTGATCCCCTGACGTGCACTCCAAGTCTCCTGTATTGATTTCTTTCCAAAAATAACTTTTTCGAAGGTTTCATTCTGTTTGGACTCCGTTTGATATTATTTTCCTGCTAAACACTGAAACAAGGGAAAAAAAATAAAACTGGCACTGGGCTCTGGGTCAATAAGTTAGTACCAAAAGTAATATAAAAGTGCATAGTAAAGCCCATTAAACATCCAAGATGGATAATATAATAGCATGAATACTTCATAAATTATAGATACGTTGGAGACGTAGCGGTGGTGAATGGTCAAAGAATCAAACATTATATCTCAGGTAATCCCATAAATGTTGAAACCAATATTATTGAAACTGTAACCCCGGAGGAATACATAAGGGACACCTTCCAGAACATTTCAGACTCCGGAAAGGAATAGGTACATGGTACGGTAACTAAACCGACTCCAAAATAGTTCTAATGGAAATTTTTCTCCGTATTGGAATATTTAGAAAAATAGGAAAATAAGAAGCAGTCCGGGAAGGACACGAGTCTTCCACGAGGATGGGAGGCGCGCCCTACCCCCCTGGGTGCGCCCCCTGCCTCGTGGGCACCTCGTGCGCTCTCCGGACTCCGTTTTCTTGCACGATACGTATTTTGGTTGATAAAAATTCATTATGTAATCTCCCGAAGGTTTTGACTCTTGTATCACGCAAATATCCTCTGTTTTCATTTTGAGCTGTTTTTTTACAGATCTAGATCGTCATGACGTCTCTAAGCGTTCCCAAGGACAAGTTCTTCGAGAGGGTCATCAACCCCTACCTCGCGGAGGTGCTGCAACACCCTCAAACCATTGAGATGTGTGATGGGTTTCTGCACATCCGCGATGCTGAGGGACCAAGAAGGACTGGAAGCGTGGAGACAAGGCTCGAGGCAATGGAGCAACAAGTTTTCAAGTGTCAGGAGATGGTGGAGCATGGACTCGACTCCAACCACATGATAATCGCGGAGCTCACCACAAGCTGGATGCCGAGAACATTGGGGAGACCATCTTTAAGCTTCACGAGAAGATTGAGCACCTCCAAGCCCAAATCTATGACCTGCAAAACCAAAACTATGAGTATGAATATAGATTCAAAAGGATGAGTTTGGCTGCAGATTTGAGGATCCCGGGGACTCGATCATCCTTCTATGATGGTGAGCCTATGCCTTGGAAGATGGACGACAAGCCTACATCGTCAACAACTCCACCATCCTCTTCACCAGCAAAAGAGATATAATCACATGGGTATGGGCACTCCCCTTGGCAATTGCCAAGCTTGCGGGAGGTGCCCCGGTATCGTATCACCATCACACTCCTATTTTTACCGTTTCTCTTAGTTCGATCTTTTTGGTATTATCTCGATCTAGTAGAATAAAGTTTTAGTATGATTTAGTTTTGAGTTTTGCTTTATGATCCTTCTATGTAATCGAGTCCGTGAGCTATATATATAATAAAGATTAGTGTTGAGTTAAGGGCTTGATTATCTTGCTATGATCTTGAGTGAATAAAAGAAAAAGAAAGAATCAAAAGAAATAAAGAGATCATATTGATCTTATGGAGAGTGATGACTTCACATAGAAAGAGTATGATGATTAAAAGTTGTTGAGAGTTGACAAACATAGTTTTGGTCATCGTTGCAATTAATAGGAAGTAATAAAGAAAGAGAGATTTCACATATAAGTATACTATCTTGGACATCTTTTATGATTGTGAGAACTCATTAAAATATGACATGCTAAAGAGTTGATGTTGGACAAGGAAGACAACGTAATGGATTATGTTTTCTTATATCTGAGATGAAGTATATTGTCATGGATCATCCAACATGTTGAGCTTACCTTTCTCCCTCATGCTAGCCAATTCTTTGCACCAAGTAGAAATACTACTTGTGCTTCCAAATACCCTTGAAACCAGTTTTGCCATGAGAGTCCACCATATCTACCTATGGATTGAGTAAGATCCTTCAAGTAAGTTGTCATCGGTGCAAGCAATAAAAATTGCTCTCTAAATATGTATGACTTATTAGTGTGGGAGAAAATAAGCTTTATACGATCTTGTGATGTGGAAGAAATAAAAGCGACGGACTGCATAATAAAGGTCCATATCACAAGTGGCAACATAAAGTGACTTTTTTTCGCATTAAGATTTTGTGCATCCAACCCTGAAAGCGCATGAAAACCTCTACTTCCCTCTGCGAAGGGCCTATCTTTTACTTTTACCTTCTACTTTGTGCAAGATTCATGGTGATCTTCACCTTTCCTTTTTACATTTTATCCTTTGGAAAGCACATTGTGTAGGAAAGATCCTGATATATATATAGGGTGGGTCTATTATAATAACACCCCTTAAGACCCTTATTCTGATAACACCAGCCTTATTCTACACACCACCAGCAGATCATGCCGCCGCCCCTCCCCTCCCGTCCTTCTACCGCGACAGCGGCTTGGGAGCGCTGCCGCCCCTCCCCTCCTGGCCTTCTACCGCGACAGCAGCCTGGGAGGGCCGCCGCCCCTCCCCTCCCAGCCTTCTTCCGCGGCAGCGGCCTGGGAGTGATGCCGCCACTCCCTTCCCTGCTTTCTCCTGCGGCAGCGGCCTGGGAGCGCCGCCGCCCCTCCCCTCCCGGTCTTCTTCCACGGCGGTGGCCGGCAGAGACGCCGCCCCTACCCTCCCGGCCTTCTTCCACGGCGGCCGCCAGGCAGCGACGCCGCCCGTCGCCTCTCGGCCTTCTTCTGTGGCAGGCACCGAGCAACACCAGCCCATCGGCCTTCTTCCACAGCAGGAGCTCGGTAGCGCCGCCACCGAACTCCTCCAGGCCTGCAATTAGCTGTACTTCATCAAATGTGGATTGGTGCTGCCTCGACATCAAGCCAATTCGAGCAAGGAGGAGTGTGCGCAAGGTTGCTTCATCCACGGTAGCTTCTTGGAATAAGTCTGTATCGACCTTCAAAGCAAATCCTCCTTCCCCGTTCACATTGAGCAACGTCCAGACCGCTCATGAACTTCTAAAGGGCAAGTGGACTGCACGGGCGAACGTGAAAGTTGTGCAGGCGGACGAGAAGGGAACTTCCTCCAGAACGCAAGAAATCAACGCAACACGAGGTGAGCGGTACACTTCCTCAACCATCTCGGTGTAGTTATCATAGACAAAGCGGTACAAAGCGGTACAACGCGATTATGCGATACAAAACCTATGCGGTCACGGTTGCTTCAGTTCGTTGTGGGGGAAAATGCAGTACGCTTGTTTAGGTTCATTACGGATAACGATGCAGTGCGGTTGCTTCAGTTCACCTTGCGGGGTGATGCAGTCAGCATGCAATGCTTCGGCAGTACCATTTTGAACACATTGCAGTTCGCATGATTCAGTTCATTTAACCTGACAAATGCAGCTCGGTCATTTTGTGTGCAGGAAATGACGTTCAGCAGATACAAAATGCCGCGCATAATTGACAGCACTGAGAACAACAACTTTCAGAAGAGTGGAGCTTCTTCTGAAAGAGATACTGGCTGGGTTACCCTTGAGATTCCTCGAGGATTCTTCACGACGACAAACAGGGTGCAGTACTCTCCGGAAGAAGATTTTTTCCAAGAAGAAGATGTAGTTGAAGATGACGATGATGTCACATTCATCTGGGAAGGCACTCACCAACGCGATGATGAAGACGATGATGATGAAGATGAGCCAATAACAGTTCTCAACCCAGAGTATAAGCACGAGTTCACTACGTTTGGACAGCATGTCCGAACAGACAATGATGACGCAGTTGAACATCATGTTGCAGCAAATGATGATTATGTCTATGATGATGTGCCACTGCTCCAAAATTTTCAAACCAATCCACCGAGACATCTTCATAACATTGGATTACCACCACGTCCACCTGTCGTACCCCAAAACAGAGTTCAGCGTCCGCCTGCTGCACCGAAAAACAGAGCTCCAACCAGACCTGTTGCATCAACTTCGACGCTGCGACCACCAACGGTGCCTCGGTCAAAAGTAAATAGCAGGTACAAATCCTCCTCACTGTTGCCGCCGCGAGATCCTCAACTACACAGATCTGCTATAACCCAGCCATGTCCAATACAACCCGGCGAGCTGCAAACACCATCGGGCGAACGACTCTACACACATGTAAGTTTATGTTCTGAAAAAAAAATAGTTCCAGTCCATTCAGATAACATTGCAGTGAACACTGATATTTCTTATGAGGTTTGGCTAGGAACATTGCAATGCTTTATTAAACTCGTATGCACTCCTCGTATTTAAAAAACAGAACAGAACAAATTATGTCATAGAGCTTTGCAATTAATGCAGGATAAAAACATGCCGCTGAACCTCGTACCTGCTGCTGGAATGAAGTTCACCACGTACGACAAGGCATGGGACTTTTACAACAATTATGCAAGATGTGCAGGGTTTGGCATACGCAAGAGGGCAAAACACAGGACAAATGCCTACATTGTCTGCTCAAGAGAAGGGGTGCATAAGCAAACTGTGTCAGGTTATCACCGGGTACGTCAGAAGACATCAAAAAGGATTGGCTGCAATGCAAAGATTAGAGTCAAAAAAAGGAAGGATGGCAAATATGTGATAGAAATGGTTCAACTCAACCACAATCACAAGATGCTGGAAAGCCCCGGGATGCTTTTGCACATGCGATCACACAAAAAGGACGATCCTTTGATAGACCAGTTAGTGAAAGACATGCAACTGGACAACCACACACATGCTCAGATGAAGTTGATGTTGTCGTGTATGTCCAGTGGTCTGTAGTACATGGGACATACTAGCCGCGACTGGGTAAACAAGTAAGCACGTAACAGAGCATATCTCTTGAGCATTCTGTCGGTAATTATTCCCTGTTTGATGAGATAAGTTTGCATTGTCTCTGAAAATGCAGGAAAGCGAAGTTTGCGAGAGAAGAGTGCGAAGATGATGTCAAGAAACTTCTGGATTTCTTTGAGAAAATGTAGAAGATAAACCCGGTGTTCTTCTATGATTATGACGTTGATCTGAGATAACCGTGTAAGAAACGTCTTTTGGCGACATAAGTTGCAAAGGATCGTATGAAGATTTTGGAGACTGCGTTACATTTGACACTGACGTATAAAACTAACAAATTCCACATGTCATTGGGAATGTTTGTGGGGGTGAACCATCATCTACAAAGCACCATATTTGCTGTTGCACTCGTGCGAGATGAAACAATACCATCATTTGAGTGGGTTTTCAAAACCTTTAAAGGTGTATGAACAACAAGCCGCCAATCTGCATGCTCACAGGTACAAAAAATTTAAAAACACCTGCATACTTACGTTTTGTTTGGTGCACTTATATTTCTTCCATCTATCTTGCACACACGCAAACAACTTAATAAAAAAACATTGTTTGTGTCTTCTCAGACCAGTGTTCTTCGATGAAGGCAGCATTAAAAACTATCCTCCCACAAACTTTGCATAAGTTGTGTCGGTGGCATATCATGAAGAAGTACAAAGACCACCTCGCCTTGCTGTATAAAGTATACGAGAAAACTCAGGGCGAACTCAATGCAGTGCTGAAAAACCAACTAATTCCGTCAGAATTTGAACGAGCATGGAAGAACCTCATTCAGAGGTACAACTTGCAAGACGACAAAGTGATGAATTCACTGTGGGATGACAGGCACGAGTGGATCTCGGCTTACTACAAGGAAATTTTCCTACGCGCAGAACATCCAGGAACATGCTACGGGAGATGGATCACAGTTCGTTACTACTAGATGCGCAGTGCCGTGCAGTGGAAGAAGAGTTGGGGCAGCGCATCCGTGTGGATTGTCTCCTCCTCGTTCGATCTCCCTCGAGCAGTCAGTCGTCCAATCCCACGTACGAGTTCGCCAGAGCGCCGCAAGTGCACCGCCTCTAACGGTATCTGTGCGTGTAGGAGGAACACCGTGCGGCGGACTGCTAGGTCTGATCACACAGTCGGCGGTGAGTGGAGGTGGCTATTCGCAACACATGCAAACCCTAGTCGCAACGCCGAAGCGATCAACCGCGTGAGTGTGCCGCACCTCCACTTTATATAGGCGTGCAGGCTCAACACTTGGGCCTTGCACAGACCCTAAAGCCCAAAGTCTACTCGGTCACGTTCCTAGTCCAGTTCGGATCACATCCGACCAGTGTCCTATGAACCGACCTCGTAGGTTCCTTCCCTTAAGCGCGCGACCCCTTAGGTTCAAGTTGGCTTGGTCACAGTTCGGATCACCTCCGACCTGCACGGTTGGTAGCGGCCTCTAGCAAGGCATGCCGACCACCAAGCGGACTATGAAGCTGGCTAAGCGAGCACAGCCTGGCGTGTCACACTTCTGTTCCCTTTGCCACCACGATATATGTTGTCGGGCTCAAAGGCGAGACTGTCATCCTTGTGCTAGCCCGACCACTTTCTTGTTCCAAAGGTAATCACCGACCACAATCCGGATTATCTCATAATCCTTGTCGCATGGCCATGCTGTTCTGGTCGGATCACACGAGGGCCCAGAGTATATCTCTCTGATCGGAGGGCAAATCCCATCTTGCTCGACCATGTCTCGCAGCATGGGACTAGACAAACCCGAAACCTACCTTTGTAACTACCCGATCCACGGAGTAGCGTTTGGTCGGCCCAAAGCAAGTCAATCACCATCCAGTACATGCGTCGACTCAGGTCTTAGGACATAGAACGTATGTTGTACTAGAGACTCACAGATGACATATCGCTGCGTCTCATAGTTGGGTCTGTCCGAATCGGACCTTATCTCGACTCGGATCCGACTACGTCGAATCCGACCAGACCTTTCCAAGTCCATATTATCCGGTTAGCATCCAATGCTCCTTGGCTAGTGAGACCAATCCATCGACCGTGTCATATGCTAGTCTAGTCGGCGTCCACACAGCCCTTTCGACTAGGGACCTTTTAGGACAGTCATCATACAATGCATAGTCCCACAAACAAGTCACGTACTTGCTGATACACATCATTGATAATGTCCAAGGACTATCTTTATTCATAAACACATAGGAAATATCATCATACATGATTGCCTCTAGGGCATATCTCCAACACGGATGACTTCCACACAGAGAAGCGAGAGCATGAAACGCATACTGAAGAAAAATTTTGTCAGGGAGAAGCATGATCTCCATCTATTTGCTCAGCAGGTGGATAAGTGCATTCAGACTAGGAAGGTCGTCGAGCACGCAGAGACAATAGCAAATGAGGTAAACAAAATGTCAATCAAAAACTGCTAAAAATATGACTACACAAACAAACAATTTTTTCATTTCTCTGGTTCGTAACAGTACATTTGTGATCATGCAGTCAGAGGTAAAAACAACAACAACAAAGTTTGGGTTTGAAGTTCAGCTATCAAAAGTGTATACAAGGGCAGTGTTTGCAGATTTCAAAGAAACACTCTACCGTATACTTGCATTCGTGAGTAGAACGGTGCCCTGAGAACCCGACAAAGTATGTCGTACACCACTACAACAGATCGGATGCATTTGACTGGGCAAGGCATAATTTCCAAGTGGTCGCCGATGAAGAGAAAGGTGTCTATGAATGTGAGTGCAAACTCTGGACACACACAGGTGAGACTCCTAGCAAAAAAATCTAGATTCTGATAGTCATGCACGAAAGCTCACTTACTGAACTTTAAAAGTCCACATGCATGAGTAATTCACAAAACCAAATGAAGTTCACTTCTTTAAGAATGAACAAATAACGAAAAAATATATATGTTTACTAATTTCATGCAGTTCACTTACAGAACAAAAAAAATCATGTGTTTGTCTGCAGGCCTCTTTTGCGTCCATGTGTTATGCATGCTTTCTCATTTGAGAGTACTCAACATTCCTGAGGTGTACATCATGAAAAGATACACCCGTAACGCAAGATCAGATGCAACGTTTGACAGAAGAGACTACGAACAAACAGCTCCAGATGGAACCTCACTTTTTTGCCGTAGAAAATTGCTGACAGAAACAACAATGGACCTTGCAAACAGAGCAACAAGGTCCGATGCTGGGTGCCACAGAGTGTTGTCTGGTATGAGGGCACTGATCGAGGAAGTTGACGTGCTCAACGAAGAAGAAGAAGAAGAAGAAGAAGAAGAAGAAGAAGAAGCAGCAGCAAAACTAAAGCAAGCAGAGAAATCCCAGCATGACAATAATGTCGAGCAAGTAGAAAATACTAAACACATCGGAAATGGTGCTATCAAAAAAGAAACAATTCTTCCACCTCCTGTTTCAAACACAAGAGGAAGGAAGAAAGGGGGAGACGCAACCCAGAAAAAGGTAGCATGCAACGAGAAAAATGATGACAAAAACAGTAAGCCACGACTGAAATGGATGATGATGGTCACCCACCGGGAATAAGAAGGTGCAAGACATGTATAGCGTAAATCAGCGGCCACAATTCCGGGGACGTGTACAAAAAGAAATGAACAAGAAAACGAGGACATGGAGATGCACAACAAAACAGAAATTCCACTCACAACACTAAGAAATGGAATGAAACCAAGACGTTGTAGCATCTGCAAAAAGAGGAAGAGACACAATTCAAGAACCTGCCCCAAAAGAAAAAGAAAAAGATCAGAAAATGAGGAAGACGAAGAAGGTGAGATCAAAGAAGAAGATGATGACACAACTGAAGAAGAAATGGCTTATGAAGAAGCAGATGGAGAAGAGGAGGAAGAAGAAGAGAGTGAAGAGGACGAAGAACGTGAAGAAACTGAAGAAACAGTGGCTTATGAAGAAACAGATGATGAAGATGATGAAGAGGAAGAAGAGAGTGAAGAGACTGAAGAGAGTGAAGAGGATGAAGAACGTGAAGAAACAGTGTCAACAAGACCACCACAAGGAAATGCTGTTGTACAGAAAAAACCGAGAACAACACCACTTTCAGAAAACAAGGTAGGAGCAAAGAAGGATGCAGTTCACAGCACTGGAAAACGAAAACCACCATCAACCAGCACGCGGGGATCAAAGAAGGATGCAGTTCACAGCATTGGAAAATCAAAGCAGCCATCAACCAACACGCGGGGAGCAAAGAAGGATGCAGTCCACAGCGCTGAAAAACCAAAGCAGCCATCAACCAGCACTGGGAGCAAAGAAGGATGCAGTTCACAGCGCTGAAAAACCAAAGCATCCATCAACCAGCACGCGGGGGGCTACAAACACAAAGGTGCAGAGACAAGAACCAGCAACACCGCCATGGAAAACAAAAGAAAGTGCGACATTGGACACGCTCCAGTCACCGCTTGCGAAGCGGAGTTAACGACCAAATAGATGAACAGACAATAAATTAATCATATGCATAGCAGTTTGCTTATCTCTATGACTTATCTATCAGTTTAAATTTTGTGTAAACACAAATTTCCCGTTGACTATGAGTTATTCAACTAAACCATGTTAAAGAGAAAATGGTATATAGAGTATACCATATACATAGCAGTCTTGAGTAAAACATTGACACATTTTGATTCAAAAACCATGTAAAAAATGTTGTTAGCTCGCTGCAGTCCAACAAGTAGTACAGATAAAACGCATTTCAATATGCAGTATGGAACTTGCAAATATGCAGTACGCTTCGAACTATCATGCAGTACTATAGACTAACTACATGTAGTACACACCATACAAATTGGGAAAAATGTGGAAACATGTAGTGCTCAGCTAACATATAAGCAGTTCACATATTGTAACCATGTAAACACAAATTTCCCGTTGAATAATAATGGAAGCGGTTCAGATCACAAAAGTGCTTGTTACAAAACACATCAAAAAGATGAAGCGTTCAACACGCAAAAGTACTTATTAAAAATCAACCTCATAACCTTAGCCAATCACATCAAACGTGATTCTAACCGTACGATCCTCGAGTTCAAAGAAGTGGAGGACAACAACTTGCTCAGACTTCAGGCCACTATCAATGACAAATTCCTTCCACCCTTTGTGCAGACACAGCCGCCCGTCAACGCCTACAGTGTACTTGGCTGGTTGAAGGTATCCATTACCAAGAACAACTTGAAGAATTCCTTTGAAGGTATCCATTACCAAGAACAACTTGAAGAATTCCTTTCTTCTTGAGCTGGACATACCTAACAGCTCGTTTAGGAATTTCCTGTAAAAAATAATAAAACTGTTTGAGAATGAAACTAGCGATTACAATTCTCATCATGCCTGAAGATAGATGAAGTGCACAACAGTCCAACGAGTAGTACATATAAAACGCATTTCAATATGCAGTATGGAACTTGCAAATATGCAGTACGCTTCGAACTATCATGCAGTACTATAGACTAGCTACATGTAGTACACACCAAACAAATTGGGAAAAAATGTAGAAATATTTAGTCCTCAACTAATATATAAGCAGTTCACATATTGTAACCATGTAAACTAAAATATAAGCTACATGCACACAAGCAAAAAAATAAAAACAAGAAATAAGAACACATTGCAGTACACTTCAAAAAACAAAGAAAAAAGTGCGTTCCTAAAATACTACAAGTTCAGAATGCAATGGAATTATACAAAAAAACACAAAGAAAAATCATATCTAACGAAACATACCATCTTGTAGTGAGTCTCCACATCTGTTGGCGTGGTGATGGACAAAAGGACTCGTGCAGCCAAGGCCACGCCCGAATCGAGGCGAGAATAGAGCAGAAAGCGTTTATCCGCCCATATCAAATCCTTTCGTGAATACTGTACCATATGCAAGCTGCTCGGCTCGCCCAGTTCGGCACAACACCTTCCCACCACGACGAGCACGACGAGCCTGCGAGCAAGCTGAACAATCGCAGTGTGTCGGCACACCACAACCATGGCCGTAGCAGAAGAGATACGCACAGGGGTCTGGAGCCATCGCAACAAAAACCTAGAAAAGCAAAAAAAAATAATAGGCTGGAGAAAGGAGAGAGCTTGCGGATAGCGGAGAAATGAAATGCAAAGGAAGGTATAAGTTAGCCTTCATTTATATAAGAGGAATGCAAAAAGGTCAAAACTGAAAATTAAAGGGGACTTAATGGAAATTATGTTCCCAAGAATAAAGGACAATCAATAAAGGCTTATGTTACCAAAGAAAAAGGAACGGAAAGAGAAGGTTTACTTTGACTGCAGCAATTCCCACGAACAAAAACCGTAGATCATTAAAATATAATACTCTGAAAAATTGTAATCCACAGACCATTTTATGTGTGCAGTTCTCCAAATTCGTACCAGGAAGTTCACTATATGTGTGGATGAAGTCCAGTACATGATAAAAAAAGCAAAAGAGAAGCACTTTCACAGCATTGGCATACCCAGTCACAAATTTTTGGCAGAAAGAAGGATGCACGCAGTGAAAAATGATACCAATGCAGTGCACAAAAATGTAGCGCAGAACACGTGCAGTACGGAATGCGTGCACATGCAATACTGAAACTAAATCAATGTAGTGCACGGATGATTTACTAAAAAGCAGTGCACGCCACAACATAGAAAAAGATACAAAGGAAAAAAATTGACCACCCAGAAGAGCCGGCCCCAGCCAGTCTCGTAATAGGTATGCACCCAAAGAAGGCGAGTCGTTCTGAGTCACAGTGCATGGGGCCGGCCACACATGGGCCCACAGGTCAGAGAGCATATAGCTGCGAGCGCCGTGTATAAGCGCCCAAATAAGTATCCGGAGGAGTTCGACCAGTATGCCTCGCCAGCGCTTATAAACAGGTCGGGCGCGCCTTCCGCGGGCGAGGTGGGACTAAACATTAGGACGCACACACAGCGAACTGGGAACCAAGCCGTGCTCACAGGCCAACTTGGGCCCAAGTGCGTCTCTAAACTACCCGAACACAGGCCCAACAAGGTCGACTAAGAAAAAAACAATAAGTTCAAAAAAAATGGGGCGGGGGGCCCGCACCCCCCCCCCATACCAGGGACTGCAGTAAGTACAGGCAAAAACAAGATGCAGTACGTGCCTGTAAAAAATGCAGTGCATTACAATAAACGATGCAGTGCGGTATGGCAATCCAGTTCCCGATTACCTACACGAATAAATACACGCCAAAAACAGTGAAGTACGCACATGCATACACAAGTGCAGTACTATATTGTAGAAGATGCAGTGTAGGACTATATAAGAATGCAGTTCATTATCACACAGGATGCATGTATAAAACGTAACAAAATGCCCGTTCGCACAGAAAAAGTGGTGGTTAAAAAATATTTGCTGATCAAAAATAAAAAAAGCCACCTTAAAAAAAACCCACGTTCGCATACAACCACCAGATCGGAGCAGTTCCATCGCCACAAAGCCCACTATCACAGATGCAAAACCAAACCACCATCTGCACAACCGCATCATCAGCGTGATCGTGCAGTTCATCCGACGAGGCCATCCCACCCCGCGCCCTCCCCTTAAATTCAGACCCCTGCCAAAGGCCTTCTCATCCACAACAACACAAGTATCCATTGCGCTCCCACCAAATCGCCCCATATCAACGCGAAAGCACCAAGCCCTGCTGTCGGCGATGATGTTCACCGGCGAGTACAAGGGCGACAGGGCCGTGGAGGCGCACGGCAACAACAAGTTGCACGTCATCCACATCAACGACAAGGAGCAGATGGCGATCACCCTCGCGCAGTACGAGCGCCACCTCAGCCTCCAGCGCCACAAGATCGTCGGCATTGATCTCGAGTACGACAACGACCATGAAATGACGCAGAAACCCGCCCTCTGCCAACTCTCCATCAGCAAGAATCACCCGGTGCTGCTCTTCGGAATGAGCGCCTCTGAAAGGTGCACCCTCTTCGACAACTTCCTCGCCGACCCCAGGTACACCTTTGTAGGCTTCTCCATCGACGGCGACAAAACCGGTGGCCGCGTCAAGCGGAGGTCACCAACCGTCGACATCCGGAAGGAGTGGAGGGTGCCCGAGGCAACCAAGCCGTTGGACTCCCTCGGAGACGTCTCCGGCATGCTCATCGGCGACTACTACAACAACATGAAGAAGAAGATCACCGAGGGGCGAGCACCGGTATTTGGGCCACCCCTGCCTCTGTCCAAGAGCCACATCGAGTCTGTGACAAAGGGCGCCCTCGCATCGTCTGAGATATGGAACCGCATCACCCTCACCCAGGACGGCCTTCGTCGTGCAAAGCTGGAGAAGGAGGAGGCCCCCAAGAAGCGTGCCAGGAGCAGCTGGGGATGGGGAGATCCTAACTGGTGAAGAAGAAGCTGGTGCCGGCCAGGAGACAACAATGCCACCGTTCTTTTATAATTATCATCAAATTTGCTTTATGTTGTTTGCTTATGTATCGTTAGTTTGTTTGTGTGCTGAACCTAGTTTGCTTGCCATGCAGAATCGCTTTGTAATGATGAACTTTGAATATGTTAGTTTGCTTTACATTCAACTTACTTTCTTTGGTGATGAAATTGTCGTCTGTAATACCTGTGATAATTTGTTTTCTTTTATGCGCTAATGTATCATTAGACTCGAGTAGTCTGGAAAGCGAAAAATGAGTTGCGGTGTGTGCAAGCAGGGCGCATGCGATTGCAAGTTATTGTCTGAATGCGATCTGAGAATCTGCCGAATGAAGTCTTAACATACCCAACAAAGCAGTGCACGAACCTAAATTTGAAAAAAGAATACATAAGAGCAAAACCAGAAAAAGAAAAACGCAAACAAGTAAATAATCAATGAAGTACAGAAATATATGAACGTGTAGTACAAAACCATAATCAACGCATTACCCGTATGATTTACTAAGCAGTGCACTCCCATACATTGGAAAAAAGATTACATAATAGCAAAAACACGGAAACAAAAAAATGGCAGCTGTACATGCAGTACGGAATGCATGCACATGCAGTACGGAACCCTGATCAATGCAGTGCATGCCCCGACATTGAAAAAAACACCTAAGACAGAAAAATAAAAAGAAAAAAATTGACCACCCAGGTGCTACCGGCCCCAGCCAATCTCGTAATAGGTCTGCGCCCAAAGAAGGCAAGTTGTTCTGAGTCACAGAGCATGGGGCCGGCCACACATGGGCCCACAGGTCAGAGAGCATACAGCTGTGACCGCCGTGTTTAAGCGCCCAAATAAGTAACAGGAGGAGTTCGACACAGCCGCCTCGCCAGCGCTTATAAACATGTTGGGCGCGCCTTCCACGGGCGAGGTGGCACTAAACATTAGACCACACACAACGCACCGGGAACCAGCCGTGCTCACAGGCCGACTTGGGCCCAATTGCATCTTCACTACCCAAACATAGGGCCAACAAGGCCCACGGAAGAAAAAACAATAAGTTCAAAAATAAAAAATCAAAAAGAAAAATGAGAAACATTTTTTAAATGAATAACAACAAACAAAAAAAATGTGTGTCGGCACTGTAAGAAACTATTAATAAATAAAACGCAGGAAGCCCGATGGCAACGTACAAATGCAGTCCGCGACGTACACCAATGCAGTTCTCAACGTGGAAGCACGAAGTATTATTATTTTCTTCTGAATTGCAGTTATCTTCACTCTGCAATGCATTATGGCTGAAATGAAGAATGCAGCCCCGTTACTTAACCAAAGCACTCCGACACCCCTACCTACACTACCCTCCATCCACACAAAAGTTGTATTACCACAAAAATCAAGAAAAGAAAGGAAAGAACCCCATCAAGAGAAGAAACCAAAGTACATCTGTGTGAATCCTATTGCAGTACACTACATGGACCTGAGCAGTTCTGTTCTGATAGAAAAGAAGTGCACTAACTTGGACAATTCACTGAAAACACAATCATCACATTTTCTGACAGTTGCGTCAAATACATTGATCTAATCACGAAAAAAGAGGTGACGACGTTCTGGATTTCCAACGTACTAACAGAGCCTCCTCATAGCACAACCTATCTGCAGTTGCCACGTAACTTAAAACAGAGCCCCACCACGCTACCGCCCCGCTCCACCTCTCCCACCTCCTGTCAAGGAGAGCAGAGGAGAAAACACAACTGCTTCGTCCCCCAAAAAACCCCATTGCATATTCTTCTCCGCTCTTCCTTTCACTAACCTCTCTCTCTAGAACAAACACCAGAGAGCAGAGGAGAATCATGGCGGATGCACCTCTGTAAAAGCCGCGCTGCAAGTACACCAGGGAGCTCCACGACGTCCACCTCCACGGCAATCACAAGCTCCACATCCTTTGCACAAGCAAGGGCAAAGACATGGACAAGATGTTGTCCACGTTCAGGAGGAAGCTCGGCGGAATGCCCGTCAAACTAGTCGGCATTGATGTCGAGTACACATACTACGAGAAGCCACAGCGGGCAGCGGTGCTACAGCTATGCGTAGAAAAAGAATGTCTTGTCTACCACATATCTGCAACTAAAGACAGGTAAGAATAACTATTGCTTGTCAATATTGATTTTAAATTTTCTTCACTGCAATTGCCATAATATTTAAACTTTGGTTCTCATTTTTGAAAAGCATGGCATATGAATTTATTGACAGTTTTGATCTGGCTCCATGTATGTCACTCATGTGTTCAATTCTTGAATTATAATATCTAGCAATACACACAGTTTAATTATATTTTCTTCACTGCAACATTACCATAAAAAACATGTATGAAATTAGGTTCAAGAATACAGGCATACACAAATAAATGCATTGTTTATGCAATCTATTATCAGATTTACTAGTTATGTGGAACAAAGTATTAGCAACTGCTCAATGCAACAGATTCAGATATTCATATTGCAGTTCAGTTTCAGAAAAACACAAAAAAAGATTGGTAGTTCTAAATAAAGAAACTATATTCACTCTATACAAATATATTGCAGGCCAATGGAGCTAGACAAATTCCTGATGAATGACGAGTACACCTTCGTCGGATTCGCTATTGAAGGAGACAAAAGCAAGCTGAAGGTATCTGGTTTGGAGATCAACTCCGACAACTACATTGATATTCAGGTGGAATGGAGAGACCCATACAATAAAAAAGAAGTTTGACTCTTTGGCTGATGTTCTTTGGCAGGATGATAGACATTCACTACCATGACATGAAGAAAAAAATTAATCGCAAGGAGGACCATACTCTGTGGGGATTTTGCCCGCTGCCAGAAAAGCTTATCAAGTATGCAGCAATAGATGCATTCGCAACATATGAGTCATGGAGAATAATCTACAATGTCATAATAGGACTGGACAGGGCAAAAAGAGACAAAGAAGCAAAGAAGAAGAAGAACAAGGTTGTAATCCAATACAACAACTAAAAAAATCAGGGCTATGTTTAGTTTCACTTTACTTTAGGCGTTGTGTTGTTCTTTGTTTCATGTATGCAAGATTTTGATGATGTCTGTTGCTTCATATCGAACATTTCTTATGTAAAAACAATGTCAGTTTGCTTGTGATCAATTGCTTTCGCAGAAATTAGTTTGCATTAAAACAAGTATCTACACAACTTTGAAAAATTTAATGTGTGATACCAAAACATACTATTCACATACAAAACATATTCAAAACAAACATTAAACAAAAAAATTAGGTAATCTGACTACAGAATCATACATAAAAAAGAAAAGATTAATGCAGTTCACAATCGTAAAAAAAAGGAGTACACATGTCTGAACAAGCAGTCCACAAAAATAGTAATTATATAAAAAGAAAAATTAATATTAATATTTCTAAAAAAATATAATCCGTATACCATTCTAAACAAACGTGAATACAGTTCACAGAACGAACATAAGGCAGTTCACCAAGTGTATACATGAAGTGCAGTACATGCATAAATGTAGAACGACAAGGGCCGCAGCAACTTTCGTGTGGTGCCCAACACACACTTGCTACACGAAGGGCAGTACTCAACATTGGTACAAGTAGTACAAATGACATCATTTGTACTACAACGAAAATATATATCATCCAAAAAAAGAAAAAAATGCTTCAAATAAGGGAAAAAATTGATCACCCAGCTGCAACCAATCCCCGGACATTCTGTTTTTCCGTCAAAGGGGGACGCGCGTAAACCCTAAACCATAAACCCTAAGATAGACGAGGCGGCCAGGGTATAGCCGGACTACGCCTCGCATGCGGCGCCCGCGGCAAGCCACGTCGCCGCCGCTCGGCTCGTTCGAGGCTCGGCCATGCGGGGATGGGGAGGAGGTCACGACCCCCTCCCCCCTGATCGGCTTCAGCTTCATGCAGTCGCTTGGTTGTGGCGCGGTCACGGGCATTCTGTTTTTCCATCAAAGGGGGGGCCAGCAAACCCTAAACCCTAAACCCTAAGATAGGCGAGGCGGCAGGTATAGCGGACTCGCCCTCGCATGCGGCGCCGGGGAAGCCAGCGTCGCCGCTGCTCCGGCTCGTTCGAGGCTCGGCCTCGCGAAGGATGGGGAGGGGGTCACGACCCCCCTCCCCAACCCCTGCCGGCCTCAAGGCTAATGCACGCAGATGCGCTTGGTTGACGGTAGCGGTCACGGACATTCTGTTTTTCCATCAAAGGGGGACGCGCGCAAACCCTAAACCCTAAACCCTAAGATAGACAGGGGGCGACGGGGTATGACGGACTCGCCTACGCATGCGGCGCCACGGCAAACCGCGTTGCCGCCTGCTCCGGCACGTTCCAAGCTCGGCCTCGCAGGGGGATGGGGAGGGGGGTCGCCCTCTCCACCCCCTGCTCGGCCTCGCGCTAACGCACGCAGTGCATACAAGAACAATACAAAATATATAGACAGCTAAAAAAATTGGGGGGCTGCCCCCTATACTTCTCTATACCGTACAAACAATAAAAAAACCAACTGCAAAAACGCAACTTTAGGCAAAAAGCAGTGCGTTTTGTTTTGGCAAAAAAAGTAGTGCGGTATCATAAAGCAATGCAGTTTCGGCATGCACACACTACAGCGCTTTACTTGAAAGACAAAAAAATGCAGTGCTTTTAATTGGACAAAGAAGTTCGGCATCAAATGTGATGCAGTTTATCGAACACATACCATACATATAAGCGTGACAAATGCCAGTTCACATAGACCGTGGTCGTCAACAAAAAATAAAATTATACACTTATATATATTGTATGAGTTATTGATATAAAATACACATACATCTACAAATTCGTCCACATATCTTTGCTGCATAAAAGAACAAGAAAAAACACAACGACAGAAAAAAAGTCTTTTTCATACATTATCTACCTTAGTCAGCACACACAAACACAACATCAAACCCTAGTTATTGTCCACGCACAGCCTTTTGCCCCCAGTAGAAAACAGTGCCCCAAATGACTGTTACTGCGTCTGCGATTGCGACAGGGAAGTGAGCCCGAGGTCCGCAATCAGTTCGTGTAGCTCAAGCGGCATGTCTTCATAACACAACATGTTCGAAGGATTGAACAGCAGCTGTAACATGTACTCCGCCTTCCAATCTTCAACAGCAGGCTGAAAAAAGAAAAAAGAAAAAAATGCAGACAAGTGATTACAAAAAGGTTGTCATAAAGAACAAAAAAGTGAAAAGGAAACAGAGAAGGTGTTACGTCAGATTTCAAAATTTTCTGAACTAGACGTTGGCCATCATACAACTGCGTCATCCTCAGAACATAGATTCCGCACTCATTTGCTCCCTGCGCTGGCACGACCGGGTAAGATGGCTTCTCTGCCAATTTAACCCAGTCAGGGTGGTTCTTCGATTTATACATTTTTTCACCATAAATCGCCTTCAGCAGCTGAGTCATCCTCCTCATCTGGCAAAAAAAGGAAGCACAAGGTAAGAATAACACACATCACGGATCAAAGTTGATATTCAAATGAACCAAAAAAATATAAAAGTTGTTCTCAAACGTCTAGACAATCCCTCTTTTAAGTGCACGTGAGAAAAATGCAGTTCTGTCGCGCACATGTTGCAGTGCACTACATAAACAATTGTGGTTCTATGTGTGCTAAAATTTGCATGTGCAGTTTATGAAAAAAATGGAGTAGGAGAAACAAAAAAAAAAGCTTTACGCTTGGCAAGAAAAAAATAACATACCACTTCAGTGCAATCTGCGTGGTAGTCAGTCCTGTGCCACCTTGTCGTGACATCGGGATGGCGATGTACTTCCCTCTTGTCATGGATATCAAGGGTCTGGCGATGCTGGTTCATCGTGTATAAGGAATAATGACCATCCTTGAATCGCGGCATCATAATCTGTTCGCATAAAAAAATGAAATGAAAAGTTCTTTCTGACACGTAGCACCAGGACCACTGTTCCAAAAATAACTATAAAAAGAAATGCAACAAAGCAGGAAAAATAAATGACAAAAAACAATGAACTTACCAGTTTTGCATCCAACAGGTTTGCGTCGTCGCTCACAAAAAACTTGAACTGGTTAACTGCATCTTCTAAAACAAACGAGCTATGCACAACTGGCAACACAGGATTTCCGTCGCTATCTCTCGCCACAGAGGTTTCCATTTGAAGAACGTCTTGCACACAAAAAGAACAAAAAAGGACATGAAAAAAGAATAAACAATGCAAGCGAGGCATGGACATGAAAAAGCCGATTGCAATAGGAAAGAATAATGACAAGCGTTTACCGTGATAAATAAAGGTGAAAGTAGCAAACGTTCACCGGATTGATAAGCTAAACCCAATTCAGGGTCTTGCTTCCAGTACTTGATGACATAATCCATAATATACGAATCCATTAAAGCTCCTTTGCCAAATGTATCATAGATATAGTCGATATTGTAAGTATCAACATCACCAAAAGGACCATGCACCATAAAGAACGCGTTCCTGCGATGAAACATACAGATGCGATCAATAAAATTAGAATTAAAATCAAAACACACAAGAAGGATGAAAGGGAACACACATCACATAAAACTTACTCGCGGTATTTGGTTACAAAATCTTTGCTGAGAACAAGATCCTTTATTTTAATCGCCTCATCAATATATCTGAACCTCGGAGGCTTCAATTTCTCTATAGAGCATCTCAACTTAAAAGCCCTCTCACCTGCCCTCTTGTTCGAAAATACTTCAACCTCATCCAAAGGAGGACGATTAACTGATGCACTCCTAGTCCTAGTAACATGTGCACACGGTGTAACAAAATCATCATCATCAACATCATATACATCGTGTGGAGAGCTACGTCGAGAGACACTTCCACCATCAGGTCCAGACGCCACATTTCTGTTCAAACCAGAATTATCTAGAGAGATTTCAATGACACAATCCTCCATAACCACATCAGAACCCTGGGACTCAAACAGTGACGTACAGCCTTCATGAAGCCCCCCATCAAAACCTAAAAACGTGCAGAAAAAACATGGAAGCACTCAGCACAAAACACAAAAACCAAAAAACATGTATACAGAAAAATAGAATGCAGCCCACACTTGTATACGTTAATGCAGCCCACTTCCCTACAGTAATGCAGCCCACCTCTCTACATCAATGCAGCCCACACTTGTATACATCAATGTAGCCCACATATAAAGAACAATGCAGCTCACTTGACCATAAAGAAGCGGAACCAAGCAGTAGACAAAAATAAAATAAAGGGAGGATAAAGAAGTTCAATAAAACAACCTTTATCTGCAAAAATTAGAAGTGATGTTAAATCTAGGCAACACTTCCTCGATGTTAGCCAGCTATAGAGCATGGCCTTTCTGATGTAGCCAATGTGCTCCACCCCAAAATTAGCAACTCGAACACCATCCCATGTCTGCAAGAATTGGAACATATAGAATCCAGAATCATGCCTGCAATAAAAAGAATAAAAACATCAGTTTCACAAAAATCAAGTGAAAAAAAACTTGAACAGTATGACACAGAAGGGCTGTAAAGAACGCACCATTTGGCTGCAATGGGACAATGACATGTTTCAACACAAATCCATCAAGTGTCGGAGGATTTAGCGGCTCATCAGAACTCGAGCTCCCTTCTTTCCATGCACGCTTGATATTTTTAACCATCCTCCTAAAAACCCTGACCGCATCAGGGCTGCCAGGTTTGTTGAGCGAGTCAAGAAATTCAAACCGCCTTTCTTTCACATTTAACACAACTACACAATAATGACCAACACCATCCCTCGTATCTGGCGGATCAAAAGTTGCAAAAAGGACCTGTTGGAAGCATGAAAAAATAAATAAAATTATTATAAGAAGAAAAAATAGAACACTATAAAAACAAAACAGACAAAATATAGTTTTCAACACATAAAAACGTCTCTCACCATATCCTTTTTATCAACACGCTCCTCGGCTTTTGAGGAGAACATCATTTTAACACTCCTGCCTACAGTACCACCATTCCAAATATTTGTCTGCCGAAACAAAACCAAAAATCAAATAAGCAAAACAGGTCGTCGCACGAAATCAGAAAAGAAAATCAAAAAATAAAACAAAAATTTCTGCATTCTTACACAAATATGGTACGGGACAACCATTGTCGGAGATCCCTTAAACTTATCTACCAGCAAAGAAACCCCAAGATCTACAAGCCTTGTAGTGAGCATCCCTTTATCCCAAAAGGATTGACCAACTTCGCCAATGCTAATATCACCCATCTCATTTTTAAAAGCAATCATGTCCCTGAATTTTTCATGAAAAACTGAAACATAAGATACAAAAAAAATAACAACAAAGAAAAAGGGGTAAATACAAAAATTAGATAATACATATGAACAAAACAATTTCTAAAAAACCATACTTCTTCTTCTTGTCCTTCCGAGCCCTCGTAACAGCAGCGTACAACTCATTGTATCTTTTCAGAAGAGCTGGATCAATGCTCGAGGGTGTCACAACAGTGTCGATGTACAAAAAGAGGGGTACACTTTTTGTACCCCTATAACTGTGCACGGGCAGTCTGAGCCGCTGCACCACCAAGACCTTGAGCAAGGCAAGGGAGGTGAGCCAAGGTAAGGCCGAAGCTCGAGAGGAAGCGAGCAGCGCCAAGACCAAGACCACAAAGAGCAAAGGGGCCAAGCGGACTCCCCGGCAAGATCCTTGCCGGGAGGCGGTTTAGCAAACCCGGCAAGACCCTTGCCGTGGCAGCTCGCCCCACACCCTACGGGCCGAATCACCCTTGAGTCCACCGCCCCCATGGGGCAAGGATTCGGGAGACATCCCGTGGTGGCGGGCAGATCTTTGTGAAGACATTCAAGATCGGATACACACTACGAAGATGACGACCCTTGGCGGGATCCCAGCCAAGGAGGACCACAAGGCCCGGCAAGAGCCTTGCCGGAAGGCAACGGCGCCATGGCAAGACCCTTGCCGGGGCCCCGCCAAGACCCTTGCCGGGGCTACAGCGAGGCCCTTGCCAAGAGCACCCGTAGGGCCACCATCAGGCCCACGCCAATCAAGCCTTCACCACCATTCGCATGCAGCTGCCGACCCAACCAGTTGGGCAGGCACCTGCGTGGCAGCAAGCGGATCTTCGTGGAGACCCACCACTGCGCCACCTCGGTACTGCACCGCCTACATGGCACCACGGGCATCATCGTTGGCGGTATGCGTGTCGACCACGAAAGGAGCGGCGACGGACGAGACAGGCTCTCCCCATCCCCGATAAAGCAAGGACACCTAAGCAAGACGCATTAAAGGCGCCTTGTCATGTAATGCGAGGATAAACTCGCATCATTGTACCCTTTCCACCTCATGTGTGCCACTGTGGCAACCCCTTTCCCTATAAAAGGAGGCCCAAGGCGACCAGGAGGAGGATTCGGCTTTTTGGAGCTCCTCACGCCCCATTGCTAGTTCAAGAAGTAGGGTTTTACGCATCCTCGCGGCCCGAACCTGGATAAAGAAACCGTGTGCTATCTGTTTGATCCGCTCTTCTCACGACCCCGCGCTCCGCAACCGTAGTAGGGATTCTTGTGATCCCATAGGTGTCGTTCCCACCGACAAGCAGAAAGTTCGTCATCTGTAATAAATAAGATGACGTTCAATTATCCAAACAATGAAGTTTAAATATTAAGATAAGGGAATTCTGCTAGCTATTTTGAAAATCATAGACAAAAGATCAAAGTTTCACTTATCATTAAACATCTAATACATATACCATAGTAATTAAACAACATGAATGAAGAAAACTTCAACTGCCTTTGTTAAAAAAACTCTTGCCTTGATGTCGAGTCTTGGTCGTTGTTCTTCAGAGCTGAGCAAAATATTTTCTTGCATAGGTTGCGATGGATCCACCACAACCTCACTGGACTTTCCTTCTGCAGCAACATCAGCATTCTCTCGATTTACAACAGTCTGGTCAACAGCAACGTCCTTAGATACTTCAACTACATGAGGCTCCACTCTCGATACTTCCGGAACATCATTGGACACCAGACAGACAGGGGAAGCAACAACACTAGCAGCAGGGGCAACATTCTCCAGTGGCTTTTCAATGCCAACATCAGAATCTTCATGCCGACTGGTGGGAACAGCATCATGGGATCCTTGAGCTACAGAAGGATCTGCACAGTCAACGGCAACCGATGCAGAAGCATCAACACTGCCACGGCCATCAACAGCACAACTGCCCTGATTCAGATCAACGTGAACTTCCACGTTTTCTTCTCCAACCTGTGGAAAGTTTAAAAAACACACAGTAACACAAAAATGAGCGTGGGGATAACTAACACAACAACACACAGCACACTTATGTCAAAAGACTGCTGACAACATACACTTAACAACTACAGTCCACATATGCAAAATAACACCAACACACGTGTGTCAAACACAACTACAACTGCAACCCACATATACATAAAAAAAGAACTGCAGTTCACTTTGACAAACGCTGCAGTTCAGTTATGTTAAATACTGAAGCTCACGTATGTAAATCAGTATGGATCGCGCATGCCAAAAGAACTGCAGTTCACTTCTGTCAAACAATGAAGCTCACACATGTAAAACTATTGCAGCTAACATACGTAAATGAAAATGCATATGGATGAACATAACAGCATACATCAAGTTTATAACAAACAACAAAAATTAGATTACAACCCACTAACGTAACAAGTAATACAACTATACCTTATCATTACAACATCCAGAGGGGATGATGCATCAGCCAAGACCTCATCCTTCCCAGAGCCATCGTAGGTCTCTTTGTGCACATCACGAGCAGCAACACCAGTCTACGGGCATAGAACAAACCAAAAACGAGAAATAAGATGGTACCGACCAAAAAAGAAAAAATTCAACTATGCACAAGCAGTACACACTTCACAACAGAGAATTACACAAAAAAACAAATAAAAATGGGAAGCAAACAAATGCAAGTTCAAAGAAAAAGGGACGCATGGCAGAACAGACATGGCAGAAGTATTTATACCTGACCAACTCCATCGTCTATAGTTCCATCGACACCAGAAGATTCCGCTCCAGCCTATAGCAAAAAAATAGTGAGGAGCAGTAAACATAATACACAAAAAAAGAGGTTCAAAGCCGCAAAAAACCTAGAACATACATTATGGGTGCCAGCGCCGGCGTCTGACGGGTCATTTAAATCCAAAATATGCCCAAAGATCCTTCTCATACCGACCGCATTTTTCTTCATGTGAATGTCTCAATTGAGCATACGAAGACCGGACATTTGTCACTGCAATCTTCAGGCTTTCAATCACACCACAATCAAAATTGTGAGCAGCAACAATATCTTCATCTCGTGGGCCATGGCCAACAGGGAAAAACCAGCAACTGTCCTCAACCCATCACCAGAGGTTGGCAAATCTTCAGTCAACTTCAAAACCTTCAGAAGAAGCTCATCAATCTCCTCATGTTTTTTGCCGCCAACAAATGTCTGTTTATAAGAGCTTGTATTATCAAACATCTGTCGAGGCATGAAACCACGAGTATGCGGCACCTCATCATCACAGGAAGGAAGCTGACTACAGATAGGCTCATAAAACCTAGCATGAGTGCTAGGCCCCGCATCAGAGCTGATGTGTACAATCGCAATGTGACGGTTGTACACAATATCACCGACGCCTTCCATCGCAAAAAAGACAACATGCAAAGAGAAGTACACATGTGAGTACAATAAAAGTTCACATTTATAATGGCTGCACACTTTTAAAAAAAATCTGATATTAAAAAATCAGGTGCACTAACCGGCAGCTTCCCAAATTTGTAACTTTCCAAGTAAATCTTTCCCTTCACAAGCACATCCTCATTGTACAACTTCATCAGGTCCTTGGTCGTCAGGTATGACGTGCGTGGCGTCAACGTGTGCATGACTGAAAATTTGTGAACCTTCAAGCAATCAAGATACATAATCAGGGGGACAATGGCACAACCCTCTGCACAATTCTGCTTGCTGCCTTCTGTTTGCCACCTAACCACAGCTGCCTGCACCTCATCAACAACAAGCTGACAAAAGTCCATCTGAGCCATAGCCGCATAATCCATGTTCTCTACCATCAAAGCAACTCTACCCAAACGAACTGCAGGCCCCGGGCACAGCAAATTCTGGTAAAGTATCAGGAAGAACACCTTCACAGCAAGGTCAACACTCACATAATCATCTTCCTCCACTAACACCTTCAACTTCTCAAGCAAGTCCTTGACACCTATACTTTTTGAACGGTCAAAGCCAAGCTCATCCTTGAGGGCGATCAACGATTCATCATGACCCGGAAGCGAGCATGGGTGCAGTGTGACGTCCCATAGGTAAATCAAAAATGTGATGAACTGCATCACGATTGATTCGAAGAATCCTGCCATTCCCAAAGTCCATTACCATGGTGGTAGGGTCAATCACTCCCATCAGATAGCACATAAGAATGCGCGACACATCTTTCTTTACTGTCAGATCAATGACAACACCAAATCCAGCATCCCTAACACGGCTGCAATGCGCCTCTTTCAACAAAGAAGCAGCCTTGCAAACAGTGGGAAGCGACAAAGGCACGGTCTTGTTAAATCGAGAATCATCTCCCTCACCATCATCTTCAGTTGCATTGCTCTTACTAGACTTCTTCATCTGTGTAAATGGAAATGCAGTCCATATTAGAAGACTAGGCATAAAAAATGAGACATAGAAAAAACAGAAAGAATAACAAATGAAGGAAACAAATGCAGTACACTTCAACAAACCTTTGGAGCAGCATCCACCTCCTCGCCAGAGTCACCACCAACATCTTCATCGACATCATCACGGGCACGCTTGGGTACACTCTTAGATGAACCACAATCTTTGCGTCTAGAAGGATGAACACCCTTCACATAATCAGCAAGCACAAAGTCGTCGTCATCAGAATTGGGACCTTCAGTGACATGTAGTCGTTTGCGCTGAGGATCATCACTTCCACCAACTTCAGCAGTTCTCTTGCCAAGATTCTTCTTCATCCAGCAACACGTGGACTCCGTCGAGGTGTACCACCTTCCTCAGCAGTACTCAACCTCTTCTTCACCTTGCCAAATTTACAACCCTTGGCACCATCTGCAGATCTCCTCTGCTTCTCCTTCGCAGCAAACTCTTTTGACTCAATTTCAAACCTCAACTTCTTCTTGCTTTGCTTCAACTCATATTGACGAAGCTGTTCCGGGACCATCCAATCCTGTGTAACTTCCTCTGTACCATCAACAGACTGCGATTGTGTTTCAGACAAGACATCACGTCTCTGACCAAAGCTCACACCAACATTACCCTCTGCAAAATAATGGTCAATCAATTGAGTAACCTCCTCAAACCCAGGCGCCCCAGCATGGAAAACAGACACTGCGTCAAAATAAAGTTTGACTATGCTCGTTAAAAATTGCACAAAAAGAACAAATTCAGTACATTTAGACATATAAATGCAGTGCTCCAACCATAAACTCAAAATAAAAAATAATACATTATACAAAAAACTTGAATAAAACAACAATGCAGTTCACACATACATACAGTGGAGTTCACATATAAAAATAAATGCAGTGATGCATATACTAAATTCACGGTTGTTTGCAACAAAAATGTCCGACTAGATAAAACAAAGCATACACAAAAATAAACAAATTAATCACATACCAGGAGAAGGGACCACACTTATGGGAGAAGATTCAATCGGCGAATTCACTTGATGTCCTCCCTCGACACCATGATCCTTACCACCAGGACAAGGAGAGTCAATTGGTGTATCATTATGAGCACTGCAATCACCTACTGGATTCAAAAAAACCAGAAAAAAGAAATTACAAAAACATCACATGACAAAATAATGCAAACGAACGCTGACAACTAACAGAGCATAAACCAATATGCAGGATGAATTAGGAAACTAGATAAACATCAAACAAAATAAACAAAGCCTAAAAATAAGCACTCCACATACCCTGAACTCCTTCTCCCGGCCTGCTCGGCGAAGACATAGCGTTTCCTGCGGCACAAGGGCGAAGTAGCGATGACATAAGCAACAAAATCGGCAAAAATCTCACGAAGCCCTAGATACACATTGCTACACACAACTATCGACTTCAAAGCGAGATAAAATCGACTGCCTATGGAAAAATTACACAAGCAAAAAGAGCGACATCAACTACAAGAATCACAAAAACAAGACGAGGGGACGATCAACACCGAGGCCAAGTAGAACGTACCACAAAAAAGTGTGCGGCGGCAATGGCGGAAGGGGAAGAAGGCGGCGGCAGGAGCGAACAGAGGAAAGGGCTGCGGGGCGCAGCGTCAAGGGCTCACGGAGGCCGGACGGCGCGGAATGCAGGAATAAGGACCTCTTGAGGGCGGCGGTTCTTGAGGCGGCGGTTCTTTGCCAGCGATGGCGGTTTTGCTCGAGGAGAGATGCCTCGGGAGAAGCGCAAGAGACGAGAGGGGATTGTTCTCGGTCTCTCTCTGACAGCGGAGCGGTGGAATAGCCTGGAAGCGATACGTAGGAGGCCCGCGTGTCGCAAAAAGAGTCACACAAAACGGGCCGGCCCAAAAACGGCCCGGACAAAATAAGCCAGTCTACACCAAAACGCACATATTGCTAAAAAAACAAAAAGAAAAAACGCACATGATTCAGTTCTCTGTGAAGAATCATGAAGTTCAAACGGTAAAACAAAAATAAAATACATACAGTTCGTAAAAAAAGTTAAAATAAAAAACAACACGCATGTTAAGAAAACGCATCCGCAAAAAAAGTCTACCTTCAAATAAGTGCCACACAAAAAAAGTGCCCCCCCCCTCTCCCCTCTCCCCTTAAACCTCCCGTACAGTGCAAAAAAACAAATGCAGTATGCAGTACTAGAAACATGCAGTGCATTTCGTTATGGGATGCAGTTCGCTATAGCAATCTAGTTCCGCATTATGTAGATGAATATATACACGCCATAGAACACAGCGATGAAGAAAAACACGAACAAGGAAAAAGTAAACGCAGTGCAGAAGTACACAAACGAGCAGTACAGGATCGAAACCAATGCAGTACAATTGTAATTTGCTAAGCAGTGCAGTCCCATACATTCGAAAAAAAAAGATTACAAAAAAGTAAAAACACGGGAACAAAAAATGAGAACTGTACATGCAGTAAGGAATGAAGTTCACATCTAGTACATAACCCTGATCAATGCAGTGCACCGATGATTTACAAAAAGCAGTGCACTCCCCGACATTGAAAACATACAAAGAAAAAAAATTGATCACCCAAATGATACCGGCCCCAGCCACACAAAAATTGACCACATACATGCGTCTCTGGACTACCCGAACACAGGCCCAACAAGACCGACTAAGAAAAACAATAAGTTAAAAAAAGTGGGGGCCCCCACCCCCCCCCCTCTCATTTCCCTACCCCTCCCGTACCAGGGACTGCAGTAAGTACAGGCAAAAACAAGATGCACTATGTGGCGGTAGAAGTATGCAGTGCATTCCATTGCGCAATGCAAATCGCCGAAGCGTATAGCAAAGACACGCAAAAAACGATGAAGTACACACATGTATACACGATTCTGCGGTTCCGATTTATGCAGCGATGCAGTGCGGAAGTGTAAGCAATGCAGTTATGTTGTCACGCAGTATACATGTATAAAACATGACAAAATGCTCGTTCGCACAGAAAAGTGATGGTTAAAAAATATTTGCTGATAAAAAATAAAACAAAGCCACCTTAAAAAAACCACGTTCGCATACAACCACCCGATCGGAGCAGTTCCATCGCCACAAAGCCCACGATCACAGATGCAAAACCAACCCATGATCTGCACAACCGCATCATCAGCGTGATCGTGCAGTTCATCCGACGAGGCCATCCCACCCCGCGCCCTCCCCTTAAATTCAGACCCCTGCCAAAGGCCTTCTCATCCACAGCAACACAAGTATCCATTGCGCTCCCACGAAATCGCCCCATATCAATGCAAAAGCACCAAGCCCTGCTGCCGGTGATGACGTTCACCGACGAGTACAAGGGCGACAGGGCCGTGGAGGCGCACGGCAACACCAAGTTGCATGTCATCCACACCAACGACAAAGGCGGATGGCGATCACCCTCGCGACGATCTGGCGCCACCTCAGCCTCCAGCGCCACAAGATCGTCGGCGTTGATCTCGAGTACGACAACGACCCTGAAGCGACGCAGAAACCCGCCCTCTGCAGCTCTCCATCGGCAAGAATCACCCGGTGTTGCTCTTCCAAATGAGCGCCTCTGAAAGGTGCACCGTCTTCGACAACTTCCTCGCCGACCCCGGGTACACCTTTGCAGGCTTCTCCATCAACGGCGAAAAAACCAGGCTGGAGCGCGTCAAACTGGAGGTCACCAACTTCGTCGACATTCAGAAGGAGTGGAGGGTGCCCGAGGCAACCAAGCCGTTGGACTCCCTCGGAGACGTCTCCGGCATGCTCATCGACGACTACTACAACAACATGAAGAAGAAGATCACCGACGACGAGCACCAGCGCTGGGCCACCCTGCCTCTATCCAGGAGGCACATCGAGTACGCGGCAAAGGACGCCTACGCAGCGTACGAGATATGGAACCACATCACCCTCACCCAGGACGGCCTTCGCCGTGCAAAGCTGGAGAAGGAGGAGGCCCCCAAGAAGCGCGCCAGGAGCAGCTGGGGATGGGGAGAGCCTAACTGGTGAAGAAGAAGATGGTGCCGGCCAGGAGACAACAATGCCACCGTTCTTTTAGAATTATCATCAAATTTGCTTTATGTTGTTTGCTTATGTATCATTAGTTTGCTTGTGTGCTGAACCTAGTTTGCTTCCCATGCAGAATCGCTTTGTAATGATGAACTTTGAATATGTTAGTTTGCTTTCTGTTCAACTTACTTTGCTGGTGATGAAATTGTCGTACAGAATACCTGTGATAATTTGTTTTCTTTTGTCTGCTAATGTATCATTAGACTCGAGTAGTGCGGAAAACGAAAAATGAGTTGCGGTGTGCAAACAGGACGCATGCAGTGCAAGTTGTGTCTGAATGCGCATGAATCTGTCGAATGAAGTCTTAACATACCCAACAAAGCAGTGCACGAACCTAAATTTGAAAAAAGAATACATAAGATCAAAACCAGAAAAATAAAAACGCAAACAAGTAAATAATCAATGAAGTACAGAACCATAATCAACGCATTACGCGTATGATTTTACTTAGCAGTGCACTCCCATACATTGGAAAAAAAGATTACATAATAGCAAAAACACGGAAACAAAAAAATGGCAATTGTACATGCAGTACGGAATGCGTGCACATGCAGTACAGAACCTTGATCAATGCAGTGCATGCCCTGACATTGAAAAAAACACCTAAGACAGAAAAATAAAAAGAAAAAAATTGACCACCCAGGTGCTACCGGCCCCAGCCAGTCTCGTAATAGGTCTGCGCCCAAAGAAGGTGAGTCGTTCTGAGTCACAGTGCATGGGGCCGGCCACACATGGGCCCACAGGTCAGAGAGCATACAGCTACGAGCGTCGTGTTTAAGCGCCCAAATAAGTAACAGGAGGAGTTCGACACAGCCGCCTCGCCATCGCTTATAAACATGCCGGGCGCGCCTTCCGCGCGCGAGGTGGGACTAAACATTAGACCGCACACAGCGCACCGGGAACCAACCGTGCTCACAGGCCGACTTGGGCCCAATTGCGTCTTCACTACCCGAACACAGGGCCAACAAAAAAAGAGAGCCCAATGAAAATTAAAAAAAATCCTACATACCATACACAAACACATGCCCAACAATGCGTTCGCAGTTCGTCGTGATATGACAATGCAGTTCACTATTATTAAGTAAGCAGTCCTGTTGCTTCTTAAATGCATTCGTGTTCGCTGAATCAGACCCAATCCACCACCTAACACCAACTACACCATTTATTACTTCCAGTGCTCAATTGGTTGCATAAAAACTTATCCATTCGTGTTACAGACTAACACAACTCCTCCCCCCGTTCCTCATTTTCCTCAAATCGTAGATCTAGGGTTCATCCCATCCACAGCTCTTCTATGGAATTCCACTGAACCCGCCATGGAATGTAAGTGCGGCGCTTGGCAAGGATGGCGCCAGTAGCGGACACATGCGTCTACGCAGAAGGTCTAGAGCTCACCAACACCGAGTGCCGCAAAGATGCTCACGATGATACCCAATGTGGGTTTTCGTGCGCCATTTCTTCATCGCCTCACAACCGCAGATCTCCAGGAAAGTTGGGTATGTTTTCCCCTCACAATTTTCGACACAATCTAGCCTGCAAATACACATCTGAATATATAATTCAATGAATTTGTTCAGTAATGTCAACAAAAATACAAAACAGAATTTGTATTGTTGTTCAGATTTGTTAGCTATTAAGACTAGATGCTTCCACCTATCTTTCTTCAGTACCACACCATATATCGACACTAGTTAGATCAGAATCCCAACGCATGAACAAAAAAAGAATTGATGAGATAAGTGTTGCAGTTATCTTAACATGCTGGAGAAGTACACTATTACTGACATTGCAGTGCAAGCATGTTGCAGTATAATATATATCCCTGTAAAACTAGGAATCAATTTTGTATATAAGTTTGTTCATACATTGCAAGTACTTTAGAAAATAGCAGTCATATGTATGTAACTATTTAAGTAAACACAAACAGATCATACTAAGTATAAAACAAAAACATTTGATGTTTACTTATAAAATTATTTTTCCACCCATTCCAATATGCAGAAACTGCCATCCACAATAAAATTTCATGCTCCGAGTTCAGGGAAGCTTACTTTGGAGATAGAACACAAGAATGGGTATGGAGGCATGCAAGCTGACTACCACATCGACTCTGAAGACTGCATCAACATAACTACTGGTTGGAAAGATTTTGTCTCCTAGAATGGCTTTAAGGCCGGAGAAGTGGCCATGGTGTTTTTCTACAAAGAAGAAGACTCCATCAAGTTTACAATATTTGCACTCTAAATTTGTCTAATATGAAGCAACCAATATTTCTAATGCTTTGGTTATGCTGTATGCTTTTAAAATTATGTCCATCAGACAATTTGAACGATGCATATTTAATGTATGCAACCTCAACAGCCTCATTTTATCATCCTTTTTAGACAAAGTTGTTGTTGGCTAATGCAGTTCTCTCAAGCACGTAGTGTGGTACTAATAATAAAAAAAGCAGCCCTCTGAACATTAACAATGAAATGCAAAATGGTCGAAACTTTGCAGTTAACATATCATGTTCAAGAACAATTCCCATAGTATGCAGTTCAAAAAATTTCTTATAATAACTATTCAGCTAACAAAAGCGTATAGTGGACCATCCACTCTAATGGCAGAACTGAAAATTAACAAGCACTGCTAATGCAGTACAGAAATGCATATTATGCAGACATCTAGAACACGGAATGCAGTTTAAGAAAAGGAGAAATCTCATAAGCAGCAAAAATAACCACTGTAATGCAGCTACAACGAAGTACACTACCAAAGAAAATGCAGTGCACTACAACGTATGCCACAACTACAAAAAATAAAATTAAAGCAGTAAAATTACAGACATGTGATAGACTAATGAGAGGTGTCAATTTCACTCGCAACTCCATAACACGCCTAAAATTGTACAGCCACTAAACTATAGAAAAATACCAATTTAAAATTTAAATGGAAGACACGGCAACGGGACGAACAGCACCAGCTTTCATTTCAAGAATGCGATTCAAAAAATGACAATTATACCCAAAATACAATGAATTCAAACCTATAGCAACAGTAATTACAATATTCAAACACGCATGGACGAGAAAAATCAAAAAAAATCGACAAGAACAAAGGAGCGGACGAAGCTCACCCGCCGCAACAATCAAAATAACAAAGAATTGAAAACTAACTCCTAAAAATTAACAAATTATAGAGTGAACGGACAGATTAAAGTGAACGCAACCAAAGAATTCCTACTAAAAAATAACATCCGACCTCAAAAAAACGCATCTGACGCGAACCCGAACGAAACAGAGAAAAGCTCGTCCGCCAAATCCCTCGATTTGCAAGCACTTTACTAGATTTTCCTGTAAAATACAAAGAATAAAGCTAAAATGACATGCAGACACAAACTGAATCATCCCGCAACACCCGATTCCACACAGAAAACGCGGGTGAAGCACCAGAAAATGAAGCAGTTCTCCGTAAAAAGCAACTGCGATTGCGGCGTCAAGAAGATGCAAGCACTTGCGTTGAGCGTCTTGATCTTGGAAGTGTTATCGTAATAGTTATTCTGCTAATATTAGCATAATAGACCGTCTGTGTGTGTGTGTGTGTGTCTATATATATATATATATATATATATATATATATATATATATATATATATATATATATATACATATATACATATATACATATATTTATATTTATATATATATGTAGGGATTGACTATTCGTCACCCTGGGTGAGGAATAGTTATTCTTCACCCCCCACCCCCCGCTATTTTACCATCAATGCACCGTAATTTTACGTTCCGTAAATTTTTCTTATTTCTGATGTAAAAAGAGACTGTAAGAAGATATATAGTCGCCGTAAAAAATATTTTATGTTATATAAATTTACAAACGTAAAAACATAGTGTAAAATATACATAAACTACAAATTTTCTTGTCTTATGACCTACATTTTTATTTTCTTATGCCAAATTTGACGTAGTGAATCAATAAGAATGTAACTATTTGAATTTCAAACGTAATTTATTTAGGAAGCGGTCGTAAGATTACCTCGGGTGAATAATAACTTATTCTACACCCTGTGTGATGAATAGTAACAATATATATATATATATATATATATATAATTGGATGTAAGTTAGCATGGACTATTATTGTTGACATTACCCTTGAGATAAAAGGTTGGAAGGCGAAACTATAAGCCCCTATCTTTCTCTGTGCCCGGTTTAAACTCCATACCCATAAGTATTGCGTGAGTGTTAGCAATTGTGAAAGACTAAATGATAGTTGAGTATGTGGACTTGCTGAAAAGCTCTTACGTAGACTCTTTCCGATGTTATGATAAATTGCAATTGCTTCAATAACTGAGATTATAGTTTGTTGATTTTCAATAAAGTTTCTGATTCATACTTGACATTGTGAATAGATTGTTATTTTATCATAAGAAATCATATGACAATATTTATATGTGTTGCTGTTATAAGAATGATCATGATGCCCTCATGTCCGTATTTTATTTTATCGACACCTCTATCTCTAAACATGTGGACATATTTATCGTTATCGTCTTCCGCTTGAGGACAAGCGAGGTCTAAGCTTGGGGGAGTTGATACGTCCATTTTGCATCATGCTTTTATATCAATATTTATTGCATTATGGGTTGTTATTACACATTATGTCGCAACACTTATGCATATTCTCTCTTATTTTACAAGGTTTACATGAAGAGGGAGAATGCCGGCAGCTGGAATTCTGGGCTGGAAAAGGAGCAAATATTAGAGACCTATTCTGCACAACTCCAAAAGTCCTAAAACTCCACGGAAGTTATTTTTGTAAATAATAAAAAATACTGAGCGAAGAAAATACCAGAGGGGGCCCACACCCTGGCCACGAGGGTGGGGGACGCACCCTACCCCCCTGGGCACGCCCCCTGCCACGTGGGCCCCCTGGCAGGCCTCCGGTGTACATCTTCTGCTATATGAAGCTTTTACCCTAGAAAAAAATCATAATCAAGCTTTCGGGAAGAAACTCCGCCGCCACGAAGCGGAACCGTGGAGGAACCAATCTAGGGCTCTGGCAAAGCTGTTCTATCGGGTTAACTTCTCTCCGGGAGGGGGAAATCATCGTCATCGTCATCATCAACGATCCTCTCATCAGCAGGGGGTCCATCTTCATCGACATCCTCACCAGCACCATCTCAAACCCTAGTTCATCTCTTGTATCCAATCTTTGTCTCGTAGCCTGAGATTGGTACCTGTAGGTTGCTAGTAGTGTTGATTACTCCTTGTAGTTGATGCTAGTTGGTTTACTTGGTGGAAGATCATCTATTCAGATCCATTATGCACATTAATACCCCTCTGATTATGAACATGAATATGCTTTGTGAGTAGTTATGGTTGTTCCTGAGGACATGGGAGAAGTCTTACTATTAGTAGTTACTAGATCATTGATGGCGCGCGTTGCCGCGCCCTTCTATGTTACAATGAAAACGATCAGATTTCGCTTAAATATACAAGCATGAAATATGAAAGTTAATCTTACATAAACTTTCTCAATATTGGTCAGTGACTGATGAGTAGAATTGTACAAATGTATGGTTTAGTTAGAAATTAATAAAAGTATTAAGCAAGTGATGAAAACATACCAATAGTGTTGTTATTGCCAATCAGTTATTTTCATTGGAGTGCTTCGAGCACAATATGCCTTGCACGATGACCACAGATGGCATAGAATGGCGGTGCTTCTCTTCAGTGTCATCACGCTGCTTAAAACTCCATCAAACGTTCCGACCTATTTTTCATGCCCATATATTATCCTGTTATTTTTAATAAAGTAATCTGATCCAAAGTATCAGATCTTGTAGCTCGACTTCATCTATCCTTTAGCTTCAGTTACAAACAATAATTTTCAGACACTAATAAAAGAAACGTTCCTCTACCAAACAAAGTGTAGAGGATATTGATGTAATATAATGAATAGATTACCTATATTTTCAGAAATATTGTACAAGCCTTCATCTTGTGCATCACATGACAAGATAATTAGCTAACTGATAGTAAATTCAACCAAGCCGAGTTTATCTCGTAAAATGAAATCAAATTTACATTTGCATATTACATATTTTTGCTCTATAAGCTCAGGGATGAACTTGATGAAATTGAAGACATATTCCATCCATGAATAGTAACATGTCTGTTTCATTCGACATTCTTGTATTATGTTACTGAGATGGTCTTCTTAATAACTGATTTGAAAGTAGACCTCAAGAAATGTTTCATCTGCAGTTAAGTCACACAAGGTAAGCAAAAAGACAAATGCTTGAAAACCCAAGAAGAACCCAGTTCCATAGTTTAAACAAAATGTTAGATGCAATTTTCAATGACAGAATGACCACTAAAAAGTATTTCTTTCTTTCCACTGTCAAAGAAGTGGCCGAATACATTTCAGCAGCAGAACTATGTAGAACTAAAAAAGAACACCTTAATTCGCTAGCCGTTGCTGATTTTCCAATTGGTAAAGTACCAGTCTCATTAAGTCCTTTTTACACGAAAAACAATGTTTTGCTAATTACAGCCCCACGTTAGTATGATCTAAACTGAAATAAGGCATGCAAAATAAAACTCTCCAGTAATATTCTGCGGCGAAAAGTTCACAAACCACAAGCAATATCTGATTATAGTTTGTTGTATAGAAACTATGTATACTAACACGCGTAGTTGCAACTGGAAATGGCAGACAATCATTACTTAAGAGGGTACAAAATCGAGGGTTACAGATTCGAAAAGTTGTCAATGAACTAAAGTATCTTTGTTAGGAAAAATAACACATCCCTGTAATGAACAAATCTGCGTACATAATTCAAAACTTTCTAATTCGTCAATAATATCAATCATGGCCAGACCAACTGAACTATTCCTCACCACTCAGCTATATAAGACATTATCGGACAGACATCATTGGTGATATTTTCCGAGTTCACATAAATGTAGGAAGATATGCCTACTGCACCGTCCCTCTAATAGTAGAGCTTGATTGTTACTGCGAAGTACAAGTTTACGTCTTGTGGTAGGGGCAGATGTTGCACAGTTGTTCATACGCAACAAAAGAATTGTTGCGGAAACATCAGTGCCATAAGCATGAAAAAATGGTATGCATAGTACTCTGTAATAGCAATGATCGATCAACTAATGTATGTAGACTTACAATAGCTGGGCAGAGGATGACAGACTCGTTGGGGAAGGCCACACAGTGGGTTCTTACTATCCTTGGTGACATCGCAGATGAGCTGCTGCTACCTGTTGCCGAACTGTCCAGGATGAATCGTGTGGGAGTTCGCCGGCACCGCAGAACGCGGCATCTCCGTCGGCTGAGCGGCAGCGATGGTGCAGGGAGGGGATGGAGGGGGAAGTGTATCTTAAGTGCTTAACGTAAAACTGAACATTATACTGTGAAAACCATGTTAGCTTTAGAGAGGATTTTTCTATGTTACTTTTACATATATAAGCATCAAGCACTGCATGTTTGGTGCTCCCAAAATAATCATGTGCCTACAATTCGAAACGGGATAATACAAAATTAGATTGTCCTTCCATCTGATGTACTGTTTCAATCTATATGGAAGGCTTTGAGAACCAATCAAGCTAAACTAGTTGTTTCAATCTTTTTCATATAAGCATCAATCTAATAAAATGATATCTATTTTGGCTATCATAAAGTGCATGATAGAGGTGTGCTCCTCCTTGCCCTCCTGCTTGCTCCTCCCCACATATCTAGGGACAGACATGGATAGTATGAATGTAGGGCAGAAGCGTGGAGGCTGTCTTGGAAAATAGCATCCGAAGACACTGGTTGAACAGGTCTGCAGCCGACAACCTGACAAGCAGTGGTGAACAGCGTTGTTCCTCCAGGACGAGATTGGGAGAGCCCTATCGCCTGCGTGATAAGGAGCAATATATCACAACTGGCAAGCCTCCGATTGCTACCAATTTCTGCAATCGGATCCTTTGGTGCTCATACTCTGATCTGCTCTTCCCCCAACACGGAGAGACCAGATCGACAAAGTGAATCCATCAAGAATCTGTGGTGCACGTAAGGGGAAGAGATACAAACCTGTAGAGGATGGACGGAACATTCCCGGTGAGATTCTCCGCCTGGATGATATGGACATACTCATAGGCAGTAGCACCCGATGCCACAGTCGCCATGATTTCTTTTTTTTTTTGGTGCGTTTGAGTATAGAAAGAATGGCAACGATCCAGGCATCTCGACCTCCGCAAAGATGTGCTTCGCGGCTCACTCCGACCCATGGATGCCAGTTCCCATCCCATCGCCTCTCTCACCCTCGTTCTCTCTGTGGTGAAGACCGAACCGGCGATCCAGGTCAAGATTGGGAGGGGTGGAGGCATGCGGCGAGGTGGGTGCGGGAAGAGAATTGGGTAGGGCTCAGAGATGGATACAGAGCCGTATCGCCACCGTCTGCTCGGCATCGGACGTCAACCCACAGCAATGATCGAGAGACCACCGTTTTGGTTTCTGGAATAGTGGCCACGGACGTACGACCCAGGATTGGCCCACGCGGGGCCAACGCAGTAGTGCATCAGACGGCCATGAATGATCCAAAGCCGAAATCGGATGGTTGAAATGCCTGATAGCCTGAGATTGCTCGGAAAGGGTTCGGTTATACTGTCCTTAATAATGTGAATTTGGTATTCGTTTGATATTTTGATGAGATGTATGTTGTCTCTCCTCTAGTGGTGTCATGTGAACGTCGATTACATGACACTTCACCATTGTTTGGGCCTAGAGGAAGGCATTGGGAAGTAATAAGTAGATGATGGGTTGCTAGAATGACAGAAGATTAAACCCTAGTTTATGCGTTGCTTCGTAAGGGGCTGATTTGGATCCATATGTTCTATGCTATGGTTAGGTTTACCTTAATACTTCTTTTTTTGTTGAGGATGCTTCCAATAGGAGTTAATCATAAGTGGGATGTTTTTCCAAGTAAGGACAACACCCAAGCACCGGTCCACCCACATATCAAATTACCAAAGTACCGAACGTGAATCATATGAACGTGATGAAAACTAGCTTGACGATAATTCCCATGTGTCCTCGGGAGAGCTTTCTCTATATAATAGTTTTTCTAGGCTTGTCCTTTGCTACAAAAAGGATTGGGCCATCTTGCTGCACTTTATTTACCCTTGTTACTTGCTACCCGTTACAATTTATCTTATCACAAAACTATATGTTACCTATAATTTCAGTGCTTGCAAAGAATACCTTACTGAAAACCGCTTGTCATTTCCTTCTGCTCCTCGTTGGGTTCGACACTCTTACTTATCAAAAAGGCTACGATAGATCCCCTACACTTGTGGGTCATCAACTATGTATAACAAACAATCATACAATTAAGAAAATTATACAAGTAACTATAGCAAGTTTCATCGGCACGAAGACCAGAACAGAGCAAATAACTAAGGGGGAGGAGGAGATCTCATTTGTGCCCACCCACGAACGCAGGGGCGGAGCTCGTCAAATGCACGGGGAGGTCGTCCAACACCAGACCCTCGCAGCAACGAAACACTGCACATTTAAATCCACACGATCAACACAAATATGATGTTTTTTATAACAAAATCAGAAAATATATGACCTAACTCATAATTTACAAAACTATGACCCCGTCGGCCTCTGGAAGGCCGAAGAGCACCTTTTCGGCCAACAGGAGGCCGAGGAGGTGTCAGGGGTTGGGGGTGAGTGGCGTTGGAGGCTGGTACTTATGGTTGCTCCGCTGGCAAACTACCCACAATGAATCAATTCCTCCTCCTCTTCTTTTCTTCTCCTCCTCCTCCTCTTCTTCTTCTCCTCCTCCTCTTCTTCTTCTTTTTTTCTATTCCTATTTCATCTTCTTCTACTTCTTCTTCTTTTCTTCTTCCTTTTTTCATCTTTCTTCTTTCTTTTCCTTTTCCCTCTTCTTCTGCTTATTTTCTCTTCTTTTCTTGTTCTTTTTTTCCTCCTCCTCTTCTTTTCTTCTCCTCCTCTTCTTCTTTTCTTCTCCTCCTCCTCCTCCTATTCTTCTTCTTCTTCTTCTTCTTCTTCTTCTTCTTCTTCTTCTTCTTCTTCTTCTTCTTCTTCCTTTCTTTTCCTTTTTCATCTTCTTCCAGTTCTTCTTCTTTTCTTCTTCTTCTTCTTCTTTTTTTCATCATCTTCTTATTTCTTTTCCTTTTCCCTCTTCTTCTACTTATTTTTCTCTTCATTTTTTCCTACTTTATCCTAATGTAAAAAATCCATGGTTATGTGCTAATATATCATCTCAATCTAAACTAAACTAAACCTAAACCTAAACCTTAAAAACAGAAGAAAAAAACTAAACCTAAACTAAATTAAATCTAAACCTAAACCTAAACCTAAACTAAATCTAACTAAACTAACTACACTAATAGAGAAAAAATGAAAACAAGAGAGGGGGAGGGGGCTCACCAAAGTGAGGGAGGTGGAGGCCGATGGAGGAGGGGGGGCAGGCGGCCTAGGGCGGCCGCAGCAGGCCCGGGCGGCGGGTGGTGCTTGGGATGGTGGCGCGCCAGCGGCGGTGGTGCAGGCGTGGCGGGCGGCGGGGCAATAGGGCACGGCGGGGCGGCGGGATGGTGCGGCGACGGGGTATGGTGGGGTGGCAGCTGTGCGGGCGCGGGCGGAGAGAGAGGGGGGAGAGAGGGGGTGGGCCGAGGAGAGAGAGGGAGGGGGTTACCGTTAGTTTGGATGGGGCCAACCTCTTTATTTGTCGCCCGCTAGCAAATGACAAAGAGGTTGGGGTGGGACATTCCAGCGTTGCCCTAAAATGGACCCCACCAAACCCTTTGTCGTCTACTAGCAGACGTCAAAGAATTGGCTGACGACAAATTGCATCTTTGCCATCAGCCGGTTCTTTGTTGTCTGCTTTTTGTGAGCTGACGGTAAAGACCTTCTTTGTCGTCACGTAGCAGATGACAAAGAACGGATAGACGGCAAATTCTCTGATTCCAGCTGACTGCAAAGAACTGACAGACAGCAAATTCTCTGATTCTAGTAGTATATGGACCTTCAAGTTGAGGAGTGCTCGAACTTAGTGATGCGCCTACTTTCGAAGCACCACCGGACCACCACTTATGCCACAACATCGAGCCATGGTACAACACCATCCATAACAAATTTGCATCTTATGCATGGATTGACTTGCATTATGATTACCTTGTTGCATCTTCTATTCCCATGTCATCCATGATATATGAGCTTGTGCGTTTTCTTAGCAAATTTGTTGTGATCTTTCTTGATGGCATATTCATACATCATGATCACATTGGCCATGATCAATTGCATGATCACGTAGTCACATTGAGCACAAATTACCATGTTCATGCTCTTGATAAACCATCACACTATGACATCATTTTGCACAATGGTAGAACTTGTAGATTTGTGCACCATGACCCCATGAATGCTTTGCATATCATTCTATATCATCTTAATAAGCTTTATGCACTTTGTCACGAACAATCTTGTTGCATGGACTCATACTTACTTGATAGAAACCTTTTATGTGCTAACCATTGTATTTCGGAGTGTCCCTTGTGTTTGCTTGTTTTGCATGAATACCACCCCGACGACATCTTGAAGTACTTTGGTTGCACCATGACATACAACTCCGTCCACGACAACCGTTTCCATGGTGATGAGGATTACGATTCGAGTTCGGATCTTTCCCAAAGTGGGGAGATGATGTGGAGCATCCTATGGTCATCCCCATGTACACTACGACTACTCCTCAAGCCCCAAGAGGATATACGATGAGACCTCGACCATTCGCCATTGGACACAAGGTGGACTGGCTTCTCTCCAAACCGTCACTTTCTACATGTGAGACATGGCTACTACCTCAAACGTATGTGCTATGCATGACCAGGAACAAGGAGGATGACCATGGAACAGAGCATTGGACAAGATGGCAAGGACACCAAATGTGAGGAACACGAGGAAAAGCTGCCAGGAAGCTTCAGCCACCGGACGACCAGAAAACGCCGGACGTCCGATGCCTGGATACTCAGCCAGCCAGAAGGGCCAGCCGACGGAAGCTACAGTGGCCGGACGACCGACAAGTACCGGACGTCCGACACACTCCAGCGACCGGACGTCCGACCATCTCTAGAAATCCGGTGCCACATCACACAAGGAAAATAGCAAAAATCCGAGCTCTCCGGACAACGACGACTGGACGGCAGATGCTCTCCGGACGTCCGGACCTTCATGAGCCACCGGACGTCCGTAACCTCCCGGACGTCCGACGCCTGTCTCTGCACAGTGTGTTGGGCCGAGGCCCATGTACCCATTTGCCCCCCTAGACTATATATTCTCCTCCTCCTCCCTCTTTCTAAGGTTAATGAGGGAGTCCTGGATTAGGGGGTATTCGGACAGCCGGACTATATCCTTTAGCCGGACTGTTGGACTATGAAGATACAAGATTGAAGACTTCGTCTCATGTCCGGATGGGACTCTCTTGGCGTGGAAGGCAAGCTTGGCGATACGGATATGTAGGTCTCCTTCTGTTGTAACCGACTCTGTGTAACCCTAGCCCCCTCCGGTGTTTATATAAACCGGAGGGTTTAGTCCGTAGGACAACAATCATACCATAGGGTAGCTTCTAGGGTTTAGCCTCTACGATCTTGTGGTAGATCAACTCTTGTAATACTCATATTCATCAAGATCAATCAAGCAGGAAGTAGGGTATTACCTCCATACAGAGGGCCCGAACACAGGTAAACATCGTGTCCCTTGCCTCCTGTTACCATCCGCCTTAGACGCACATTTGGGACCCCTACCCGAGATCCGCCGGTTTTGACACCGACATTGGTGCTTTCATTGAGAGTTCCACTGTGTCGTTGCTGCAAGGTTCGATGGCCCCTTCGATCATCGACAACGATGTGGTCCAGGGTGAGGTTTTCCTTCCCGGACAGATCTTCGTGTTCGGCGGCTTCGCACTGCGGGCCAACTCGTTTGGCCAACTGGAGCAGATCGAGAGCTACGCCCCTGGCCATCAGGTCAGGTTTGGAAACTTGAATTACACTGCCGATATCCACAGAGACTTGATATTCGACGGATTCGGGCCCATGCCACGTGTGCCGCACGATCACGACGAGCACGATATATCTCTGCCGTTGGACGGTGTACGGGAGATCACGCCAGCAACTACTCCTCTAGTCCAGAGCGGATCGCGCCATCCGAGGATGGGAGGATAGACTCCGCCACAGAGGCCGCGCCCTCAGTGGCGATAGAGCCGAATACTGACCTTACCCTTCACGAGAGCCGTGTCGCCGAACTGTTGGACTCGTCCTCGGCCACGGACTCCGTACCACCCGCGCCCATACCTATCGAATCCGATTGGGCGCCGATCATGGAGTTCACCTCCGCAGATATCTTTCAGCACTCACCCTTCGGCGACATACTGAACTCATTGAAATCTCTCTCCTTGTCTGGAGAACCTTGGCCGAACTATGTCCGGCTAGAGTGGGATGTGAACGACGAAGAAATTCAATCCCCACCCACCACCCACTTAGTAGCCACTGTCGATGATTTAACCAACACGCTCGACTTCGACTCCGAAGACATCGATGGTATGGACACCGATGCCGGAGACACACAGGAACCATCGCCTACGAGCCTTTGGACCGCCACCTCATCATATGATATATACATGGTGGATACACCCAAAGAAGGCAATGGCGACAAGACAATGGAGGACGACCCCTCCAAGAAGCACCCTGTGACGCCCCCGATTCAATCGTACACTAATCATGCACGCAAATGTGTACGATCAAGATCAGGGACTCACGGGAAGATATCACAACACAACTCTAAAACATAAATAAATCATACAAGCATCATAATACAAGCAGGGGCCTCGAGGGCTCGAATACAAGTGCTCGATCATAGACGTGTCAGCGGAAGCAAAAATATCTCGAGTACGTACATGAGTTAAACAAGTTTACCTTAAGAAGGCTAGCACAAACTGGGATACTGAGATCAAAAGAGGCACATGCCTCCTGCACAGGATCCTCCTAACTACTCCCTGGTCGCCGTCGGCCGGGCTGCGTAGTAGTAGGCACCTCCGGTGTAGTAGTAAATCATCGACGGTGGCGTCGCTCTGGGCTCCATCGTCTGCAGTCGCAGCAATCGAGTAGAGATAGGGAAAAGGGGAACAAGGCAACCGTGAGTACTCATCCAAAGTACTACTTAAAGCAAGGAGCTACACTACATATGCATGGATATATGTGTAAAGGGCCATATCAGTGGACTGAACTGCAGAATGCCAGAATAAGAGGGGGATAGCTAGTCTTATCGAAGACTACGCTTCTGGTCGCCTCCGTCTTGCAGCAAGTAGAAGAGAGTAGACTGAAATCCTCCAAGTAGCATCGTATAGCATAATCCTACCCGGCGATCCCCTCCTCGTAACCCTGAGAGAGAGCGACCACCGGGTTGTATCTGGCACTTGGAAGGGTGTGTTTTATTAAGTATCCGGTTCTAGTTGTCATAAGATCAAGGTACAACTCCAAGTCGTCCTGTTACCGAAGATCACGGCTATTCTAATAGATTAACTTCCCTGCAGGGGTGCACCACATAACCCAACACGCTTGATCCCATTTGGCCGGACACACTTTTCTGGGTCATGCCCAGCCGCGGAAGATCAACACCTCGCAGCCCCACCTAGGCACAACAGAGAGGCCCACGCCGGTCTAAACCTAAGCGCACAGTGTCAGCCCATCGCCTTAGCACACCTCAAGACGCTATGTGACGCTGTCGAAGCGTAACTAGCCCCTTAATACAAGAGCGGGCTTACGTTCCAATCCGGTAGCGCCACTCGGTCGGCCGGTGTCACGAAGGCTTCGGATGATACCACGACGTCGGGATACCCATAACTACTCCCGCGTAGATGGTTAGTGCGTATAGACCAAATGGCCAGACTCAGATCAAATACCCAGATCTCGTTAAACGTGTTAAGTATCCGCGAACGCCGACAAGGGCCAGGCCCACCTCTCACCCAGGTAGTCTCAACCTTCCCTGTCGCTCCGCCACAAAGATCCATCCAGAGGGCCGTCGGGACAAGGGTCCTTTCAGCCCCCAATCCGTGAATCACTCGCGGGTGCTCCACAAGCCGACCTGACTTTAGTCACCACATGTATCATGTATAAGTATAAGTATATACATGTGATCACCTCCCGGTGATCACGGCCCGATAGTATAGCACGATGAGACGGACAAGAATGTAGGGCCACGGATGGAATACTAGCATCCTATACTAAGCGATGGGATAGCAGGTAAAGGTAACAACAGAGTAGCAAGGACGGAGCTATGCAAAGAAAGATAGGAGTAATCGAAAGAATAACATGCTACACTACTCTAATGCAAGCAGTATAGAGAAGAGTAGGCGATATCTGGTGATCAAAGGGGGGGCTTTCCTGGTTGCTCTGGCAAGAGAGAGGGATCGTCAACACCGTAGTCGTACTGGGTAGCAGCGGCGTCGGTCTCGATGTCTAGCGAGAGAAGAGGGGGAAGAAACAATAAATATTTAAGCAAACAGATGCATAGCGATGCATGATATGATAAGTATCGGTGCTAGGGGTGCCCTAACGCAGTATGAGGTGATAACGGTGAAGGGGGGAAACATCCGGGAAAGTATCCCCGGTGTTTCGCGTTTCGGGCAGAGGAGCCGAAGGGGGAAAGTTGCGAGTTTGATAGGTTAGGGACGCGTGGCGGACGAACGGGCTGCGTATTCGGGTTCGTCTCGTTGTTCTGAGCAACTTTCATGTTGAAAATAATTTAATCCGAGTTACGGATTAAAAGATATGATTTTCTAAAGATTTTATTAATTTTTGGAATTTAATTAATTATTTTATTTAATTCGAAAATGGATTTATGCCATCAGCATGAGGTCATCTTGACGTCGGATCAAAAGGGTTGATTGGTCAACTGACGATGGGTCCCAGCAGTCGGTGATACATTCTTAATTAAACATTTTAATTAACCTAATTAGTATTAATAGGGGTGGGCCCCCTTTGTCATACTACATTAGCTAATTAACGGTAGTTAATTAGGTTAATTAGTCATTAGATTAATTAATCTTAATTAGCTAAGTTAATCAGAATTAATTAAGTTAATTAATTAGTTAATTAATTAATTACTTATTTTTATTATTTATTATTGATTTATTTTATATATATTTTTTTCTTTAAATTCCTTTTTTAACAGAAACGTTCTCTGGGGGCGTGGGGCCCCTTCGTCATTGGCTTAGAGGCCATAGTGGCCCGGGTAAACGGGCAGCGGTGCGGGCGCTCGGGCGTGGGCGCCCGAAGGGAGACCCAGGGCGCGGCGAGTGTTCGCCGGACCGTGACCAAGGGGCGGAGGTGGGACGGCGAGCGGCGGCACCATCGCGGAATCGCAAGCGGGCAGGGGGCGAAGCAGACGGGCGGTGGAGGCGCTGAGGTAGCAGTGGGGGGGAGGCGCGCCATGCAAGACGTAGGGCGCGTGCTAACAGCGCCAGTGGGCACTCATGGGACTTGTCTGGCCATGGGAAGGCAAGGCCAGCCACGGGTAGCATCAGGCGGACGTGCGGGAGAGGACGAGAGGAGCGCGGGCGCCATGGCGCGGCCGAGCTGCCTGAGCACGGCTGGGGCGCGAGGGCCACGGTGAGGGCGGGCGGACACGGGACGAGGGGTGGCGCTCGGCACGAGAGCTCACCAGGATGGTGGGGTCTAGGCAGCGGGGGGTTGAGGAGGAAGACGGCGACGACGGCGTAGAGGAGGCAGACCGGTGGGGGAGTGCCGGCGACGGGCGGCGGGGACGAGCGGCGTGGCGACGTGGTTCCGGCGAGGGGGACTCCAAGCGGTGGTGGCGTCGGGACCGAGTCCCAACTACAGATCGAGGGCGGCGCGTGGACGGGCGCCAGGGCGACTCGGGGTGAGGCGAGGAGGCGTTCGGCGAGGGGGGAGGTGGTGACGGGCGACGCCGGCGACGTGGGAGCTGGCTCCCCTGCCTCGAGCCAGACGAGGAGAGAGGAACGTGGGAGGAGGCGAGTGGGGAGTGGGACGAGTGGGGTGGCGGCTAGGGTTGCGGGGGGATAAGGAGAGGAGCGGGGTTGGCCGATTGGGCCTTTGGCCGGTTGGGCCGGCCCGTTCGGGCGGCGGAGGCCAGCTGGGCCACTTGGCCCAGCATGGGGGGTCTGTTGTTTTTGTTTTGTTTTGTTTTCCTTTCATTTGTCTTTTTATTTATTTTCCTTTCTGTTTTATTCAATTTAAAATATTTATGCATTTTCTAAAAATGTGTTTACTTCACCATAATTATCTATGCAATATTTGACACGGTCCGAACATTTTGTTTTAAACTTTGAAAACTTTGTTTGTTTGCCAAAAATTCAAATTTGAATTCGAATCGTTTTGAACTAACGCGAGATTAGCGACAGTAACGGAGGTGACATGGCGTCATTAGTAGAGGTTACTGTAGCTTGATTATCCGGGCGTCACACAACCCCAGCGCCGACGTCAGCGGCGCCGCTCTAAGTCTCGCCACAGCAAAAGCGGTGATACCGGGACAGAAGATAACAGTACTCCGAACAGTGCCGAGGATGATGACAATCCCCTCCAGAATGATCAAGAGCCGGAGGATGAACAAGCCAGCCCTCCTAAGAGAGCGGCAGAGGGAGAAATGGAGAACGACAACTATATGCCTCCCTCCGAAGACGAAGCGAGCCTCGACGACGAAGAATTCATCGTGCCTGAGGATCCCGTCGAGCAGGAGTGCTTTAAGCGCCGGCTTATTGCCACAGCAAACAGCTTGAGGAAAAAGCAGCAACAGCTTCGAGTTGATCAGGATCTGCTAGCAGATAGATGGACTAAAGTCCTTGCGGCTGAGGAATACGAACACAAACGCCCTTCCAGAGGTCACCCCGTGTTTGATGCGGCTGATCGGCCACCCCGTGGCCGAGATAGAGAGGCAGTACGGCCTGAAAATTAGCCTGCACCCCGCCGCCATACAAACAAACATACCAAGGCAACGGGAAACACGCGAGACCTGCAAGACGTATTGGAAGACAGGGCAAAACACGCTAGATCGATCTATGGATCACGGGGCCGTGCCCCTACAAGGGATGGTGACCGCCTCGCCGGATACAGTAAAAGAAATTCCGGACGGGTCGAATACAGCAGGCAGGACTCATACGAGCTGCGTCGCGACATAGCCCAGCACAAAGGCGCGACACACCCCCTATGCTTCACAAACGAAGTAATGGAGCATGAATTCTCAGAAGGTTTTTAACGTGTAAATATCGAATCATATGATGGTGCAACAGATCCCGCGTTATGGATTGAGGACTTCCTCCTCCACATCCACATGGCCCGCGGTGATGATCTACATGCCATCAAGTACCTCTCGTTAAAACTCAAAGGACCAGCTCGGCATTGGCTAAATAGCCTGCCAGCAGACTCCGTCGGCTGTTGGGAGGATCTGGAAGACGCATTTCTGGACAATTTCGTGGCACTTATGTGCGACCACCGTACGCCGATGACTTGAGCCACATAATTCAGCAGCCCGGAATTGGCGAGCAATTACAGACACGGTTCCTAACAAAGAAAAACCAAATTGTCGACTGCCCGGATGCAGAAGCCTTAGCGGCATTCAAGCACAACATCTGTGACGAGTGGCTCACCCGGCACCTCGGCCAGGAAAAGCCGAAATCAATGGCAGCCCTCACGACACTCATGACATGCTTTTGCGCGGGAGAGGATAGCTGGCTGGCTCGTAGCAATAACATATCAAGGAATCTTGGCACTTCGGATATCAAGGACAGCAACGGCAGGTCACATCACAGCAAACACAAACACCGCAGCAACAGTGATAACGCCAAGGACACGACAGTCAATGCCGGATTCAGAGGCTCTAAATCCGGTCAGCGGAAAAAGCCATTCAAAAGAAGTACTCCGGGCCCGTCCAGTTTGGACCGCATACTCTATCGCTCGTGTCAAATACACGGCACCCCGATAAACTAGCCTATCACACCAACAGAGAATGTTGGGTGTTCAAGCAAACGGCAAGTTAAATGTCAAGAAAAGGACAAGGGGCTGCAATGATGACGAGGAGGAGCCACGGACGCCGAACACGGAGGACGAAGAGGTTCCCCACAAGTGAGGACAAGAAACATGATATACGCAACCCACATCCCCAAAAAGGGAGCAGGCGTGCACTAAGAGACGATATCTGTGATGGAGCCCGTCGCCCCAAAGTTCAACCCATGGTCCTCTTGTCCGATCACATTCGATCATAGGGACCACCCCACGAGTATCCGTCATGGCGGATTTGCCGCATTGGTCCTAGACCCAATCATCAACGGATATCACCTCACTCGAGTCCTTATGGACGGCGGTAGCAGCCTGAACCTGCTTTACCAGATACGGTCGCAAAATGGGTATAGACCCTCGAGGATCAAACCCACCAAAACGACCTTTAAAGGCGTTATTCCAGTGTAGAGGCCCATTATGCGGGCTCAATCACATTGGAAGTGGTCTTCGTGTCTCCAAACAACTTCTAAGCGAGGAGTTAATCTTCGCATCGTCCCGTTCAGAAGCGGCTATCACGCCTTGCTTTCGGGCGCACCGCATTTGCAAGATTCAATGCGGTACCGCATTACACATACCTCAAGCTCAAGATGCCAGGACCTAGGGGGGTCATCACAGTCAATGGAAACACAGAACGCTTGCTCCGTACGGAGGAGCACACTGCGGCCCTCGCAGCAGAAGCACAAAGCAGCCTTTTGAGGCAATACACCAGTTCGGCGATCAAGCCCGGACACCGTCCGTAGCGTTTAATAACACGCAACAGATCGCTCGCACGCTTCGAGCTTCGCCTAGCAATTCGGCCCCCGCCCGGTCTTAGTACAACGGCAAAGTCCGTCCACGCGTGCATAATTACGCATTGAAAATACCATGGGTATAGGCGGGGCACGATCATGGCGCGTCCACAATGCGGTTTAACCGCACTAGGGGCTTACTACCTTCATCACTCTCTCTCTTTCGTGACTCTACTCTCTGGAAGCCTTATCTGGCAAGACGGTAGCGGACACATGATACAACACCCAAGGAGGCGAGGAAGCTACGTCAGACAACGGAATCCCGGTGGTCTCATAACGAGCTAAATACATGTTTTAAGATACCAGTCCGCATCTTGCCCTTGGATGGGACATGTCAAATAGTCCTATTGTTTGCTTACAGCACCACTTGTATCAGTATGCTTTAAAGCATTTCTTAAATAAACAATGCATAGTACTAGTCTATTATTGCATCCTATATTCTTCTATATATATGCTTATCTATGACAATCAAGACCATTACAACGTGTGGTATCGCCAATACGCCAGGGCTTCCAGATACCCCATAATTGGCGTGAGAAGTCCGAACACTTTTCGACAGTCACATGAACTTATAGCATTATATGCATCAGCTCCGAATCATGTCTTGGGTCAATAGTTGGGTTTGCCCGGCTCCCATGTTTTGGTATCTTACGTTTCGCTATATCGGCTAAGGTAGCACTGGGAGAACTACTGCAATTGTGCCATGGTTCTTCCGGCCGAGCACCTCAGTAGAGAAAGCTAAAACTGACTGTCATGATGAGGCGAGAGCTGGTCGCTGTTCTAGAGGTATCAAGTCCCTAAAGACTTTTTCCGCTTCGGGCGAGGAGCCGGCCTTGTCCGTCTTAGGCGTGTATAACGCCCCAAATTCGACTTTCCGAAGACTAGGGGATTCGCCAAAATTTAAAATTGTAGACTTCTATGGATAAGTGAGAGCGATAAAGCATTATAGTCTGATTGCACATTCGTTCTTGTTGAACACCTCCCTCGAAGGACCCAAGAATGGGAAAAAGAGTGCTCAGATTTATCCCAAACACCCCAGCACTACTTGCATGGGGGCAGAAGCCGACGACTAGCAACTCTCAGAATTTATAAACGGCCGCACAGAAGGTAATATTTTAAATACAAAAGCGTTGCATAATGAACATGAACTAGTTTTCATAAATACAAGGATCACATGAGCAAGTTTATTCAAAGATTACATATTTGGTACATTAGTCTGCCACGAGACGGGCACCCTTCAGGACACTTTCATAATACATTTCGGGGTGGCGATGCTCCTTGCCCTGCGGCGGCCCCTCCTTCACCAGCTTTTCGGCGTCCATCTTCGCCCAGTGCACCTTTGCACGGGCAAGAGCCTGGCGTGCACCTTCGATGCAGACGGACCGCTTGATGACTTCTAGCCGTGGGCAGGCATCTACAAGCTGCCTCACCGGGCGAAGTAGCTGTTGGGAAGGGAATCGCCAGCCACATCCGTACTATAAGGCCCCTCATGGCACATTCGGCCGCCTTGTGGAGCTCGACCGGTTGCTTCATTTGGTCGCTCCACGGCATCGGGTGTTCGGTCCCAGTATACTGAGACCAGAGCAACTTCTCCGTCGAGCTTCCCTCCTCGGTCCGTTATAACTCCGCGGCGTCAGACACACTATGGGGCAGATCTGCGAACGCTCCTGAAGAGATCCGAACTCGGGTAAGTAAAAGGAAATTTTCTTTCGCATGCCTACTTTGCATAATGAATGCCTTACCCGCCGCTATCTTTTTCACCGCCTCAACTTCCTGGAGGGCCTTTTGGGCTTCACCTTGGCATTTTGCACTTTCGAGGGCCTGGGCAAGCTCGGACTCTCGCGTCCTCGAGTCAAGCTCCAGGGACTCATGCTTCTTGACGAGCACTTGGAGCTCTTGCTGCACCTCACCTACCCGGGCTTCGTGTCTTTCTCGCTCAGTGCGCTCCTTGGCCGCTTTGTTTTCAGCCTCGGATAGCGCCTTCTTGAGGGCCGCCACTTCGGTCGTGGCCCCTGGCAAAATTCATGATGATCCTATTATTCTGCAACCAAATCTTTCTTTTTTCATATTGACAAGGTATTGCTTACCTTTGTTCTCCTCGAGCTGCCTCTTGGCAAGGCCGAGCTCTTCCTTGGATCGCTCAAGGTCCTGCTATAGTGTGGCGCCTCCGCAGTACGTGCGACAGCGGCCAGCAGGGAAGCCTGCAGATTCACATAGACATATTATAATTAGATTCCTGTGATTATTATTCGATCCTCTATTCGGCTTTTCTTTGCGAACGCCAAACAGAGCATCAGGGGCTACTGTCTATGCGGTGATATTTCCCTATAATTTAATTACTTACCTCAAAGCCTGTTAGAAGGCTGGCGCAAGCTTCAGTTAGTCCGCTTTTGGCGGACTGAACCTTCTCCATCACTGCACTCATGATAGTGCGGTGTTCTTCGTCGATGGAAGCGCCTTGGAGCGCTTCCAGCAAGTTGTCCGGTGCCTCTGGATGGACAGAGGTCACCGGCACGGGCGGCTTGCCCCTCTTCGCAGGGGGTCGCCTGACAGAGTCCGGAACCACTGAAGGTTCCGGTGCAGTGTTCGGTTGGAGGCCGAACTCGGAGCCCATGGGAGTCTTGATCCCTTTGCGCCCAGGGTCCGGAGTGTCGCCTTGAGGCGCCTCCAGGATTACCTCCCCCCAGCTCGGTGCCCTTCGAGACAACACCTCGGTGTTGTCCGGAGGGCGAGGGGTGGAGGCGGTCGGAAGTGAATCACTATTCATATCCGACGGGTCCAAGAACCATCCGGCGAAGATACGTCGATATGGGCTCGGGACGGACTGCATAATCATGTTGGCGTGATGAGGAGCAAGGCGATAAAATATATCAAGAATTATTATGGTATCCGGATACTTACGACTTCGCCAGGGCTTGTCACAGGAAAACACTAAATGCCGTCACTTTGTGGGCGGTCGTGGAGCGATCCGGAAGGAGGGTCCTTCCTTTCTTGGACCCTTTGGCCTCCCGCTTGGGGTGGCATTCCTTTTCTTGTCTCCCCCGACTGGGGGAGAACTTTCCTCTTCCTCCTCGTCGTCGTGGGAGGAGTGCGCCTCGGAGTGTTCGTACGATGAGTCCAACACGACCTTGCGCCGGAGACCCTGTCGGGTCCCCGTGGCCTTCTTCTTGTCCATCTTCGCTGGCACCTCGTAAGGTGCCGGAGTCAGCATCTCCGTTAGGAGAGCATCTGCTGGATCTTCGGGCAGGGGGGCTGGGCAGTCAATCCGCTCGGTGTCTCCACCCAGTCCTGTCAAAGGCATGAGGGCTTAGATCCGGCATATGATTAAACTGAGGAAACTAAACATCTTGTGATGTGTAAAAACCTACCGGATTGGCGCAGCGCTTTGCGCTGAGTCCGCGGTCCTCGGTAAGGGGAGGAGGTACCTCGGCACCTTTAAACATAACCTTCCAGACGTCCTTGTGCGTCGTGTCGAAAAGGTCCTGCAGCGTCTGGTGCTCAGCTGGGTTGAACTCCCACAAATTGAATACCCGTTGTTGACACGGGAGGATCCGGCGGAAGAGCATGACCTGGACCATGTTGACAAGCTTGATTTGCCTGTTCGTCATGTTCCTGATGCAGCTCTGGAGTCCGGTCAGCTCTGCCGGGTTACCCCAGGACAGGCCCTTCTCTTTCCAGGAGGTGAGCCGCGTGGGGATTCCAGATCAGAACTCGAGGGCCGCCACCCAGTTGGTGTCGCGCGGCTCGGTGATGTAGAACCACCCCGATTGCCACCCCTTTATGGTCTCCACATAGGAGCCCTCGAGCCATGTGACATCGGGCATTTTGCCCACCATGGCGCCGCCGCATTCCGCTTTTGGCCGCCTACAACCTTGACTTGACATTGAAGGTCTTGACCCACAGCCGAAGTGGGGCTGGATGCGGAGGAAGGCCTCGCACACAACGATAAACACCGAGATGTTGAGGATGAAGTTCGGGGCCAGGTCATGGAAGTCCAGCTCATAGTAGAACATGAGGCCGCGGATGAATGGGTGGAGAGGAAATCCCAGTCCGCGGACAAACTGGGTGAGGAAGACTACCCTCTCGTAAGGTTACTGTAGGGACGACGATCTGCCCAGCGTCGGGCCGCGGTCTTGGCGATGTCCGCGGCCAAGTATCCGCTCCCTCGGCTTCTTGATGTCCTCCTCCATGACGGAGGATTTCATCCACTTGCCTCCCGCTCCAGACATGATTGGAGCGGTTTGAGGAGAAAAGGTGCAAGCTTGGGCGTTGGAGCTCGAGTGCGCAAGAATGGATATGCGAGAGGGAAGAAGGCGTGGGTGAAAAAGGTGAAGTCCTTATCCCTTTATAAAGGCGGACGAAACTATGCGCCCCCACTTGCCTAGTAAACCTTGTTTGATCCCCAAGCGCCATAATTGATGCCGCGGTTGGGTTCCCCACGTCCGTATTGATGAGAATCCCGTGATAAGGGGACATGATCTCTGCTTCGATAAGACGTGCCTAGGAAACTGCCTCGCGATATGTGAAATGGCTGGTTGTGAAAAAACGGTTCGAATAATGACCGGGCCATGGTGTGATGTCATGCTATAATAAGTCGGCAGATTAGAGTTGTGGAAATATTATTCTCTCTACGATGGTATGTGGAACTTGTTTTGCAGAGCCGGACACTGTCCTTGTGTTCAAGATCTTCTATGGAGTATTCGGAGGAGGAACCCGCCTTGCAATGCCGAAAACAATCTGCGCGTCGGACTCATCGTCATTGAAGCCTGGTTCAGGGGCTACTGAGGGAGTCCTGGATTAGGGGGTATCCGGACAGCCGGACTATATCCTTTGGCCGGACTGTTGGACAATGAAGATACAAGATTGAAGACTTCGTCTCGTGTCCGGATGGGACTCTCTTGGCGTGGAAGGCAAGCTTGGCGATACGGATATGTAGATCTCCTTCTGTTGTAACCGACTCTGTGTAACCCTAGCCCCCTCCGATGTCTATATAAACCGAAGGGTTTAGTCCGTAGGATAACAATCATACCATAGGCTAGCTTCTAGGGTTTAGCCTCTACGATCTCGTCGTAGATCAACTCTTGTAATACTCATATTCATCAAGATCAATCAAGCAGGAAGTAGGGTATTACCTCCATAGAGAGGGCCCGAACCTGAGTAAACATCGTGTCCCTTGCCTCCTGTTACCATCCGCCTTAGACGCACAGTTCGGGACCCCCTACCCGAGATCCGCCGGTTTTGACACCAACAGTTAGCATTGGTTTAGCTTATATGAGAGATAGAGCTTTGCTCATCCACTTGATACCTACTCCATTAGAGGCCAAGCCCTCCATCTAGGAGAAGATCCCCCATGTGGATTCAATACCTCTTCACGGAGAACATCCCCACGTGGATTCATGACCTCCCCTTGTAGAAGAACTAGTTACTTGTATCCCGCTTTGTTGGATTTGAATCATGTGTCTCTCTTTGTGTTCATGGATCTAGCATATGTGTGATTGGATCAAGTCAATTTGAGTGTTTCCTCTTGTTTTCTCCATGTGTTCGTCGTGTTCTTCAGGAATTCCCCTCCAAATCATGAAAGATCTTGAAAGATCGGCCCCTAGGGTTCCACCCTACATCATTATCTTTTGTTCATTGGAACTTGCCAACCTTCATTCTACCCTCAGGTACGGTAAACCAAGGTACTTATCTTCAAACCCTTCTACGGTAATATTAAGAATAGCCATAGTGGCCACCTGATCCTCCATACTACATTTTTTTGCCAAACTTGATCGAACACTTATCGGGGCTCAGAAGCTAACCCGTTCCCACCTCATAACCCGACAGAATATTTTTAATGACTAAGGCTTGATCTATGGACCCTTTGAAAAACAGGATCTGTCATTCGCAAATAATAGATGAGAAATACCTGGCGTATGTCTGTTCAAGTGGAATTCTCTTAGAGCACCATTGTCACAAGAATCCTTTAACAGGAAGGAGAGGGCCTCAGCAGCAAACATGAACATATACGGCGATAAGGGATCCCCTTGCCTGAGCCCACACGATGGATAAAAAGGTTCCAACAATTGTCCATTAAACCGGATTTAGACAAACATAGTTCTCCGGGATCAGAGAAATATGAGGAATTTAAATAAAGTGCTTTGGGGACTTTTAGAATTTTTATATTTATATTTGCTGATGGACACATCAAGTTTTTCCGTTTATTTTTCCGCAACTAACATTGTGCACATTTGTCATGGTTGGAATTTGTTTAATATTGAAAACCTAAGATTAGAATTGTGTACCTGCAGTCATGGTTAGAAGTTGAATGATAAGGGATGAAATAATTGATTTTGGGTCATAAATCAAATCAAATGCTATGATTTTTTCTTCCGTTGCATTGCAACGCACGGGCCCTGTTGCTAGTTTTATAAAAAAAACAGGAATTGGGCCTTCGGTATTTGGCGTCTAGCAGATTTCGTGGAGAGTTTGTTAGGACGTTTTGACGAGTCAAAAAAAAGGCAACAGCTGATCTGTTTTTTTTTTCTTTTGAGGGAAGGCCTTCATGGCTAGCTTTATTAACAGTTAACAGCAATTACATTGACCACAAGGTTGGAGCTGTTTGGTATTTCCTCTGTCCGAAAAAACTTGTCCCTCAAATAGATCTATCTAGCATCGAACCGAGTTAGTGCTAGATACATATATTTGATGGACAAAGTTGGGATAAACTTTTTCGGAGGGAGGAGTAGTAGTTTTCGCAGGTTTGGATCGGCCAGACTGAAAATAAAACTGCCGTTTGGTCTCTCCACGTAGATATAATAGGGAAGGCAACGAAATAATTAGGCAGAGAAAAGATGTACAGGTTGGTTTCCAAAACAGATTGTGTTCGGAATAGATCAGACTCATCAGAGTTTCTTTATTGCACGTTACCTCGAGAGAGAAAAAAAAAACTACAGCTCAAACATTTCAGGAAGCCAATCCGGGTCTATGTTGTGACTGTTTGATCGTTGAAAAAAAAAAGAAGCGCAAGGTCGTGCTTAATATAGAAGAGGAAAAAGAGGAGTTGTTCCACTAGAGAAACAAGAAAGGAACAAGATTCGGCTAGAGGTTTCCAAATTCTGGACTTGTTGTTGGAGGAAAGAAAGAAAGAAATACTAGGAGGCAGATCGAAGAAGGATTGTTGGGAAGCACTAAAAACAAAGATTACTAGTACTGGTTTTGGAAGGATTAAATAATAGTATGTGCACACTTTTGGCGTACTAAGCTTGGGAAGTCACGGTTTCCATAAAGAAAAAATTGACAAGCCACGTTTACTTTGGTTGGACTAGCACATATGCCCGTGCCTTGCAACAGGAGATAAAATAGTATACAGTGAGAATTTATATGTGTAAGCAAAACCTTGTGTGCGCATGAAAAAAAAGAAACATTTAGCTTCTCGGTTTCGCCCCGTGGGAATAAATCAATCCGCTATTTTTCCATTCATTGATCGAAGGATTTAACAGTTTTGTTACGTCATCGTATGCCAGAGAAGGCCCATGAGTTATTCAATCTACTCTTCCTTTCAATCGGAGAAATTTTAAGGTATAAATTTCTGAATATTTAAGGAAACATGAAAAAATAATTAAATCCTGAACAGTTTTTTGAAAATTATGTACACTTTTGAAAAAAACGCGAACAAATTATGAAAGGGAACATCTTTTAAAATTCACAAACATTTTCTTAAAACACAAACATTTTTTATAAAAACACGAACATTATTTGAATTTGTGAACATTTTTTAAAACAGAAACATGTGTTGAAAATTCATAAGATTTTTAAAAAATGTTTATCTTCTATACACGAACATTATTTTTAATTTTGAAAATTTCACTAAGACGTGAATATTTTTCAAATTTGGAGCATTTTTTAAATGAAATTTTCTTTTTAGAAATCTCAATTTTTTTAAAGTAATTATTTTTTAGAAAAGATGGGCAACTTTTTGCAAGTTCCGAATGTTTTTTCAAAATAGCAACAAAATTTTGGAATTTTGAACATTTTCCAAAATTTATTCTTTTATTCTGAACGTCTTTTGAGAATTTTTTATTTTAGTTTAAGAAATAAATTCTAAAAGAAAAATAAATTTGGAAGGGAAAAAACAGATAGGGAAAGGAGAATAAAAATAGAAATAAAACACAGAGAAAAAAATGGGCCAGCCTATTATTGGTTGTTCTGTGCGAAAGTCCGACTATTTGTCGCTCAGCGGAAAATAGAATTATCCCAGCTGCATGGGCAGAAAAAATAGTGGGCTGGCTTCGCTGGGCCACAGCATACGCTCCACGTACGAAATTTTTTTTTCTAGCAAACAAACACATAAGAATTTAGCACCACCTCGGGTTGACAATAATTCTTTTCGGCAGTGAATGGATGAAAAAATTGACGAAACACACCTTGCTTTATTAGTATGTATAGATGTATAGATATAGATATAGACTAGCAAAAAGGCCCGTGCGTTGCAACGGGAGAAAAAAAATTTAATTCGGTTTTAATTCAAATGAAGTGTACTAAATGGATCTAGATGTACCCTTCAGTTTTTGGTTGATGGTATTCATATTAAAACTGATGCATACCGGCTCATGTACCCTGAATTGTTAGCATGTAAGATTACAAATGAAGTATACCCTTCAGTTTTAATCAAAATAAACACCAAGATCCCTCCAGATCACAAACTTTTCATCCAGATCCATTCAACATCTACCAAATTGTCAGTGGATGAGAAATTCAGGTTTTAGTCTGTTGCATGGAACCTCAGATGCATTCAACATCAAATGAAGTGTACTAAATGGATCATAAAAATCACAAACATCCAGATCCATCCAGATCACAAACTCTGAATAAAATTGCATAGAAGCTAATTTAGGAAAAGCTGTCGATGCGTATGTACTGAATAAAAGAACAGCTTCAGACAGAGAAACAGGGATAGAAACAGGGGCTACCATTGATTTCATTGGCCTTGTTATACATAATTTTCTCCTGTTTTGGGGTCGGATCAATTGGTTTCCCGTAAAGCACAAAATCCAATACTTGAATTAGCAGCAATTCTACAATGCAGAGCTAGACATATTGTCCTGTTTTACTCTCTGAATAATATGTGGAAGGTCAAAGCCAGATCGATAGGGAAAAACAAAAAACCGATCAATGTAGTGAGTTTGACCTGTACAGGAATAAAAAGTGAAGCAATTACCATATTACTGTGGAGTTAGGGGACATGCAACCAGAGTACCATAAGATTGGCTGGTGGTATCTCCACAATCCTGAGCTCAACGAACATGACAATTACAAATTTCTAAAAGAAATGACTAAAAACCGAGGACATGTACTTCATGATGAGCAGTTTAATTAATGGTAGTCAATTGGTAATGTAGAAATTAGTGGGATGCACTTCATGATGAGCAGTTTAATTAACATGTACTTCATGAGGTGTATGATTTTATACTCAGCTATTTAGCAGACTAAAATTAGGTAAAGCTTTATTCAGAAAAATAAATAAATAGGTAAAGCTTTGCCTCCACCTTTTCTACCTCATTCGAGGTTACTTCTATTCTGCATCTGATCAATGGCCTCCTAAAGAAAGAACGTGACCAACTTGGCACCTCCAAATTCCGGCTCATTATTTTTTTCATTGTTACCGTACCGGCTGTTAAAATTAGGTCTGCTTGCCTAGGACTTGATCTTGATTCACGTTGTCGATCATGTACTGGCGCTCATCACCTCCCCTTCATTCTTGAACACACAAAGCAATCCAGCGTTTACGATCCACTCCCAGTCGACCAATCCCGAAGGTAATGACCCACAAGCAGATATGCGGCGCGCTTGAACCTACGCCGCCACATTCGCTCCTTCTCGGCTACAAGGGCACGAAATAATGTTGTCACAGTGGATGTGTTCTCAATGTCAAGGACAAAGTCAGGAGCTACCAGGTGGTGTCGGCTGGAATCGCCCCAAAAGAAGATCCCCTTGCTATCCAGCGCACCAATGGCTCTAGGCACCGGTACCGGAGGTGTTGTCCACGACATCCACGCACTCGTCATTCTTGTAATGTCTTGACTAAAAGATTAATAAATAATTGTGTATATCTTGTAATGTAGTACACAGTGGACTTTCATTGTAGGGAAATTATTGACTGAAATTAGCTGACCTATCCATTTGAGTGGAGAGAGCCGTTGTACCAAGTAATAAAGCTTGGCATATATAAGCACGGTACAGTCTGCAGATTTGATCATTAGGGCCTCAAGATTGTCTGAATAGATTGTTATGTAGCCACACACAACAATCTGCCACCATTACACGAGACTTACTAACTGATTAGGCCTGGAAGCTGATCGATCTGTTTCTTCTGAATTATTTCATATTCTCTGAAGTTGATTGCTTCTTAGTTTGGTAGCTTTCCACCAGAAGGACCAGGGCTCACATATGTGTCTCTCCATGTGCAAAGTTTCAGCAGCAGCAAACTAAGCCAACCAATCCAGGAAAGGAAGCCGTGAAAATACAGGAAATAAAAGCAGGAACTTGGCGTGATTAATGGCGGATTGAATTGGGGAGTCCATGTATTTTTCAAAACAACGAGAGATTGAACCGCAAGAAAAACAGAAAATCACTGTACTGTAACAACAAACCAGATCGAACGGCCGATTGATTGGTTCGAGTAGAGATTCGGAGGAGGAGAAATTATCACCTTGCTCTGCTGAATCTGCTTGAGGCTGTCGTTGGTGCAGATCTCACGGCCTCGCGGAGGGAGGCGGGCGACCGCAGATCTGGCGGCCCGGCAGTTCACCTTGTCATGCGCGCTTGCCTTGGCCTCGTCCTCGTCCGCCGCCGCCTCGTCGTGCTCGTTGCCGCTGCTCCTTCTGCTGCTGGCGGCGGCGGCGGTTGCTGGCCCGCTCGATGGACGGCAGGTCCGAGAAAATGGCGGCCACATCCAGCTTGCGCTTGCCGAACTGCTCCTCCTGCGCATGTTCGCTCCCAGCCGCCGCGGCCGCCTTGGATCTCGGCGAGCGAGCGAGGGATTTGGTGGAGTTCTGCCGGCGATGAGGAGAGCAGGGGAGGAGGCGGAGTTTTTTTTAATGAAGCAGTTCGGGCAGAGGACGACGCCTCTGCCTCGACTGCTCGCCCCCTCTGCTTCGCGCTTGACTGCCAAGCCCCTCCCGTCCTCATCCCCGTGCAGCGAGACCACAACGGCCATGGCTGATGGCCTTCAGGGCGTCGCCGCGGAGCTTCTCCTGTCGCCTCCTGTCGCCGCTCGCCTCCGCTCGTCGGAGCCCCAAGCACCGCCGCTGTGGAGTGTCCCCCTCCCCGGCGACGCTCGATCCGGTGACCCCGGAGCTCTCCTCGCCGCCGGCCCCGCGGCACTGGTCGCCGTCGCGGCTGTCTTCCTCCTCCCTGGCCCCGCCTCCCGCCTCCCGTGTACGCAAGCTCCTCCCACTCTCTCCCCCCTCCAGGGGCGGAGCCAGAAAATTTAGCCATTGGGTTCACTCATTGTGAAGATTTGGTACAAACTAATTAAGTGTAGTGTCTAATTATAGAGCATCTTGCAAGAAGAGTATAACACTAAAAACAGCATAAAGAATAAAAATATGATATTATTTATCACATACTGTGTTATGTTAAAAAACTGAAGAACGCAAGACATACCAGTTGTCTGAAATTACAAATCACTTGTTATAAATAGAGTGGTACAGAATTAACTTCATAGCTTCAGGTGTAGCTTCTCAACTTCCTGAAATCATTAAAAAAAAGTTAGTTTGAAAAGTTTTAAAAGAAGTTTCATGAAGTGAAATATAAAGTCACTCACATTTTAGAGTCTCCCCTTTTTGATTCTCCATCATCTTATAAAGATCAAACATTGCATCATTACTAATGGTAGAAAACATAACTTTCTCCATATAGCAAACTACACACACTCATGAACTGATTACCATTTTATTGCGCAACTTTTTGATTTACAACATTCGCTGAAAAGCATCTCTCCATTGACGTTGTGACAACTGACAATATTAGTACTAGATTTAGAAGTTGATAGACCAAATAAATAGTAACATGCTTATTTGTATGCACCGTTACTTCGGCAAGATCAGCAAGTTCATTCAAATTGGCAAGACCTCTTGTGTCTGCTTGGACATTGTCGATGTATAAGGGCAATGTTGGGACCAAGATCATCCAATTTATTTGATTCAAAATCTTCTGGATAAAAGCTACCTTCGGGAGTTAGAAGGCGGATCATAAGGCAAGTCATATACATTAATTTATCTATAAATAGAAGGCTTCGGAAAACTACTAGCAGCGACATAGTATGCACGTTCCTATGTCTAATGGGTGACCTTGATGTGTCTGCATCATTATCTGGTGATTGATTTCTCTTTGAAAAATACCGTCCCATTGCCTACATCAACCAAAGTCCATGGAAAAACAATTAGAAAACTAGGGCAAAAAAACTCATTGCCGTCATAGGTTTTTATGCTAGATTAAGAGGGAGGCGATGTGCCGATGTAATCTCACTACCTCAAATTCGGGCTACAGTTCCCGACTTGCCGCTGCCGATCTGCAATTGTCTAGCTGCCGGCGGCGGCCGTAGTCGGAGCGATAGGAACATGAGATAGAGATGAGGGAGCCAGTGTTGGGAAGCGAATAGTAAAGATTAAGGACTTGCGGCGGCCGCCATACTTTTTTTTTTTAGGAATGGCAGCCGTACATTGAGAGGAAGTCACGAACAGACCTTTTTTTGACAAACTGCAAAGCTTTATTAGGTCGTCACAATGTTTACAAGGACGAAATCAAGATCGTTGGGTTGGCCTAACCAAACATGGCGGCCAACTCCAAGAGATAGAGCATACTTCGCAAGTTTGTGAGCCTCGGTATTCGAGCTCCTAAATTCGTGAACGATATTACAAATATCGAAACTAGACTTGTGATGTATGATTTCATGCACAATTGCACCGTAACTCCCTTTGAAGTGTTGATGAATATCGCCGACAGCCACCTTGCAGTCCGAAGCAATTTGGATCCTCCTGACATAGAGATCATCTGCTAACGCCATTGCCTCCCTGATGGCCAACGTCTCGAGGGTACCTGGGTCTAATAGGTTGGGGAACAGCACTGTCGAAGCACCTAAGAAGATTCCATCTCGGTCTCGGCACATCGCTCCCACTGCACCCTATAAAGGATTTGACGAAGCCGTCGATGGCGAAAGGTGTTTGGAAAATGTCCTCATACATGGCCTTTCTTCGTGCTCCCCACAGCGCCCATAATGTAACAACAAAAACAAGGAAATCCTCTTGATTCAGGGCTTCATGCATACCAAAAATCCATCGCTTTTCATTTTGTTCTCTGCATGTACTTAGCTTGTCAAGAACAGTTTCTGAAGAAAGTGCCCACATACTTCTTGAGACCGTGCATTCCACCAGAGCATGGCGCCAAGTATCGACAGTCCCACAGAGACAGCAAGCTCTGGTCGTTGCCATGTTCCGGTGATGGAGGAGAGCGGCCGTAGGTATTGAATGCTTAGCAAGCCTCCATAAGAAGAATTTGATCTTTGAAGGGACTCTGATCCGCCACAATTCGGACCATCCTTGGTCGCCCAGGGATTCAGAAGAGGCCCCTTGCTCATAAAGCCATGCCTCCCTACTGAGCTTTGTTTGCTGAATCATCCGATACGCGGATCGCACTGTAAAAATGCCCTTTCGGTCCTCTGACCAGGCCCAAAAATCATCCGTCTGTCGTGTGCAGAGAGGTATCTGTAATATGGCTGCCGCATCTATCGATATGAACACCGAACGGACCAGATCCTCATTCCAGGTTGCTGTAGTGTGATCTATCAACTCGGCCACTCTCGTCGGAGGATCAGGAACAAGAGATGTGATCGGCCTTTTCATACTTGGTCTCGGCAGCCAGTTCTCCTCCCATATTTGTGTTGTCTCTCCGTCTCCAATTCTACGCACCAGACCCTGAACCATGATGTCTCTTCCATCTAAGATAGCGCGCCATATCTGTGAGGGGTGCGGTCCCAAAGTTGCACCAAAAATATATGTGTCGGGATAATATACTGCTTTCAAAATCCTCGCGCTCAGAGACAAGGGGTTTTGCAACATACGCCAGGACTGCCGAGCTAGAAGGGCCAAGTTAAAGAGCTCCAAATCCCGAAAGCCAAGTCCACCGAGATGCTTAGGTAAGGTCATCACGTCCCACGTCACCCAACTGGGCTTTCGTTTTCCTTGTTTGCTTCCCCACCAGAATTGTCTAATTAGCGAAGTAACACTTTCACATAGTCACGAACAGACCTGGGCAATGGCCAATGGGCATGGAAGAAATTAGCGTGTGGGCTTTGGGCCTTGTAAATTGATGGTGTCAGCTTTGATTTTCCATTGGGTTCACATCAATAAATATCTTTGCACCTGTACGTAGCTTACAAAAGTCGTTGGGTTCAGCTGAACCCAACGAGACTACGCTGGCTCCGCCTCTGCCTGCCTCGCATCAGCATCTGTCGCCCCCTTCGCCTTATCCATCCTTGAGCGGCGCGGTGGAAAATAAGACGGCGTGGACGAATCGTTTTTCACTTATCCATGGACTGCGGGTCAAATACTAAAAAACGCAGGGACCTTTATGCAAAAAAGCCGCGACGGTGAACAGTATAAGTATAGGGGATCGCAACAGTTTTCGATAAGTACAAGTGTCGAACCCAACGAGGAGCTAAAGGTAGAATAAATATTCGCACAAGTTCTATCGACCACCGATACAACTCTACGCACGCTTAACGTTTACTTTACCTAGAACAAGTATGAAACTAGAAGTAATTTATAGGTGTTTTTGGATAGGCTTGCAAGAAAGTAAAAAGCACGAAAATAAAACTAGGGGTTGTTTAAGTAAAGACACAACTAAAGTAAATATAGCGAGTGTGGAAGAGTGATGTTAGGTGTGGCGAAATTGTCGGATAAGCAATTGACTACCTTACTAGACCGATAGCAAGTTTTATGTGGGAGAGGCCACTGCTAGCATGTCATCCCTTACTTGGAATTCTATACACTTATGATTGGAACTATTAGCAAGCGTCCGCAACTACTAACGTTCATTAAGGTAAAACCCAACCATAGCATTAAGATATATTGGTCCCCCTTCAATCCTGTATGCATCAATTTCTATGCTAGGTTGAAGCTTCTGTCACCCTTGCCCTCCAATACATAGTCTTATCAACATACAACTAACCCTATGGTGTGATCCACGCGCGCGCTCATATGATGGGCATCAAAGGACAGCAACATAACCACAAGCAAATTAAATCAATCATAGCAATTGATCAACCACCGATAGGACAACGAAAATCTACTCAGACATCGTAGGATGGCAACACATCATTGGATAATAATATGAAGCATAAAGCACCATGTTCAAGTAGAGGGTACAGCGGGTTGCGGGAGAGTGGACCGCTGAATATAGAAGGGGGAAGGTGATGGAGATGTTGGTGAAGATGGCGGAGGTGTTGGTGAAGATCGCGGTGATGATGATGGCCCCGACAACGCTCGGCGCCACTGTAAGCAAGGGAGAGAGGCCCCTTCTTCTTCTTCTTCCTTGACCTCCTCCCTATTTGGGAGAAGGGTTTCCTCCGTCCTTGGCTCCCATGGCTTGGGAGGGCGAGAGTCCCTCCGAGATTGGATCTATCTCTCTGCTTTACTGCGTTACATCACGGCTCTGTTTCACCGTTTCGCGTATATATGGAGATCCGTAACTCCGATTGGCCTGAAACCTTCGTCGTGATTTTTTTTCCGAATATTAGCTTTCTTGAGGAAAAAGAAGAGCATCAACCTTATACGGTGGGCTCACGAGGGTAGGGGCACGCCCTGCCTCGTGACCACCTCGAACCGGTTCGCGTTGATTTTCCTTCCAAATTTTCCATATTTTCCAAAAATAAGCTCCGTCCGTTTTTATCCCGTTTGGACTCCGTTTGATATGGATATTCTGCGAAACCAAAAACATGCAACACACAAGAACTGGCACTGGGCACTGGATCAATATGTTAGTCCCAAAAATAATATAAAAGTTGCCAAAAAGTATATGAAAGTGAATAATATTGTCATGGAACAATCAAAAATTATAGATACGACGGAGACGTATCAATCATCTCTATCACATCTCACTTTTGCAAGTGGCCGTGAAGGGATTGACAACCCCTTTATCGCGTTGGTTGCAAGGTTCTTATTTGTTTGTGTAGGTACGAGGGACTTGCGTGTGGCCTCCCTCTTTGGATTGATACCTTGGTTCTCAAAAACTGAGGGAAATACTTACGCTACATTGTTGCATCACCCTTTCCTCTTCAAGGGAAAACCAATGCATGCTCAAGAGGTAGCAAGAAGGATTTCTTGCGTTGTTGCCGGGGAGTCTATGCACAAGTCAATACATACCAAGTACCCATCACAAACTCTTATCCCTCGCATTACATTATTTGCCATTTGCCTCTCGTTTTCCTCTCCCCCACTTCACCCTATGATGCTTGCTAAGTATGATGTTAATCATACAATTGCATCTCCATATTACCCGCAGTCTAGTGGTCAAGTAGAACTTAGTAATAGAGAGCTCAAATTAATTTTGCAAAAGACTGTTAATAGATCTAGAAAGAATTGGTCCAAGAAACTTGATGATGCATTATGGGCCTATAGAACTACATATAAAAATCCTATGGGTATGTCTCCGTATAAAATGGTTTATGGAAAAAGCATGTCACTTGCCTCTCGAACTAGAACATAAGGCATATTGGACCATTAAAGAGCTCAATTATGATTTCAAACTTGCCGGTGAGAAGAGGCTATTTGACATTAGCTCACTTGATGAATGGAGAACCCAGGCCTATGAGAATGCCAAACTATTTAAAGAAAATGTTAAAATATGGCATGACAAAAGGATACAAAAGCTTGAGTTTAATGTAGGTGATCATGTGTTGCTATACAACTCTCGTTTAAGATTTTTTGCGGGAAAACTTCTCTCTAAATGGGAAGGTCCTTACGTTATCAAGGAGTTCTATCATTCCGGTGCCATAAAAATCAACAACTTCGAAGGCACAAATCCGTAGGTGGTGAACGGTCAAAGAATCAAACATTATATCTCAGGTAATCCTATAAATGTTGAAACTAATGTTATTGGAACCGTAACCCCGGAGGAATACATAAGGGACACTTTCCAGAATGTTTCAGACTCCGAAAAGGAATAGGTATGTGGTATGGTAAGTAAACCGACTCCAAAGCAGTTCTAATGGCAAATTTTCTCTGTTTTGGAATATTTAAGAAAATAGGAAAATAAGAAGTAGTTCGGGAAGGACACGAGGCGTCCACAAGGGTGGAGGGCGCGCCCTACCCTCTGGGCGCGCCCCCCTGCCTCGTGGGCACCTCGTGTGCTCAAGACTCCGTTTTCTTGCACCTCGTGGGCATCCTTTTGGTCGGTAAAAATTCATTATATAATCTCCCGAAGGTTTTGACCCTCGTATCACGCAAATATCCTCTGTTTTCTTTCGGGTTGTTTACTATCAGACTTGTCAAGGCCAGGCATCATGTCGACCCCCTCCTCCAACAACGAGGGCAACGATGCTTGGCTAATGAAGATAGAGCTGAAGAGGGGAGAATCCATGGAGATCAACAAGGATGGTGGGATCAACAAGGCCACGGAGGATCAAGCTCCGGCAGCAGAAGAAGAAGACATCCTTCAACCTCATCACAATCTTCTTACCCCAACTGAGATCGAAGCTTTCAAGATGATTGAGTTAGCTCGTATACAAAACAAGTATCTCACACGTGAAAAATTTTGTTGAAGGAGCATATCATCGCACTCAAAGGCATTATCCACAAATTGGAGGACCTCCTGCGCTCGATGTGCGATTATCCATCATCACCATCATCTTCTTCATCAGCAAAGGAGAACTGAGTATCTGGTATGGGCACTCCCCTTCGCAACTGCCAAGCTTGGGGGAGGTGCCCCGGTATCGTATCACCATCACACTCCTATCTTTACCGTTTTTCTTAGTTCAATCCTCTTGGTAATATCTTGATCTAGTAGAATAAAGTTTTAGTATGATTTAGTTTTGAGTTTTGCTTTATGATCCTTCTATGTAATCGAGTCCGTGAGCTATATATAATAAAGATTAGTGTTGAGTCAAGGGCTTGATTATCTTGGTATGATCTTGAGAGAAAAGAGGAAGAATAAAAGGAAGTAAAGGGATCATATTGATCTTATGGAGAGTAATGACTTCACATATAAAGAGTATGATGAATAAAAGTTGTTGAGAGTTGACAAACATAGTTTTGGTCATCGTTGCAATTAATAGGAAGTAATAAAGAAAGAGAGGTTTTCACATATAAATATACTATCTTGGACATCTTTTATGATTGTGAGCACTCATTAAAATATGACATGCTAAAGAGTTGATGTTGGACAAGGAAGACAACGTAATGGGTTATGTTTTCTTATATCCGAAATAAAGTTTATTGTCCTGGATCATCCAACATGTTGAGCTTGCCTTTCCCTCTCATGCTAGCCAAATTCTTTGCACCAAGTAGAGATACTACTTGTGCTTCTGAATACCCTTAAACCCAGTTTTGTCACGAGAGTCCACCATATCTACCTATGGATTGAGTAAGATCCTTCAAATAAGTTGTCATGTTGCACGCAATAAAAATTTCTCTCTAAATATGTATGATTTATTAGTGTGGAGAAAATAAGCTTTATACGATCTTGTTATGTGGAAGAAATAAAAGCAACGGACTGCATAATAAAGGTCCATATCACAAGTGGCAATATAAAGTGACGTTCTTTTGCATTAAGATTTTGTGCATCCAACCATAAAAGCACATGACAACCTCTGCTTCCCTCTGCGAAGGGCCTATCTTTTATTCTTGTCTTATGCCTTATGCAAGAGTCATGGTGATCTTCACCTTTCCTTTTTACATTTTATCCTTTGGCAAGCACCTTGTGTTCGAAAGATCCTGATATATATATATATATATATATATATATATATATATATATATATATATTTCCAATTGGATGTAAGTTAGCATGAATTATTTATTGTTGACATTACCCTTGAGGTAAAAGGTTGGGAGGCAATACTATAAGCCCCTATCTTTCTCTGTGATCGATTAAAACTCCATACCCATAAGTATTGCGTGAGTGTTAGCAATTATGAAAGACTAAATGATAGTTGAGTATGTGAACTTGCTGAAAAGCTCTTATATTGACCCTTTCTGATGTTATGATAAATTGCAATTGCTTCAGTGACCGAGATCATGGTTTGGTAGTTCTCAATGTAGTTTCTGATTCATACTTGACATTGTGAATAGATTATTACTTGATCATAAGAAATCATATGACAATATCCATATATGTTGTTGTTATAAGAATGATCATGATGCCCTCATGTCCGTATTTTATTTTTTCGACACCTCTATCTCTAAACATGTGGACATATTTTTCGTTATCGGCTTCCGCTTGAGGACAAGCGAGGTCTAAGCTTGGGGGAGTTGATACGTCCACTTTGCATCATGCTTTTATATCAATATTTATTGCATTATGGGCTGTTATTACTCGTTATGTCACAATACGTATGCCTATTCTCTCTTATTTTACAAGGTTTACATGAAGAGGGATAATGCCGGCAGCTGGAATTCTGGGCTGGAAAAGGAGCAAATATTATAGACCTATTCTGCACAACTCCAAAAGTCCTGAAACTCCAGGGAACTTATTTTTGGAATTAATAAAAAATACTGAGTGAAGAAAGTACCAGAGGGGGACACCCACCATCCACGAGGGTGGGGGCGCGCCCTACCCACTGGGCGCGCCCCCTGCCTCGTGGGCCCCCTGGCAGACCTCCAGTGTCCATCTTCTGCTATATGAAATCTTTTACCCTGGAAAAAAGTCATAAGCAAGCTTTCGAGAAGAAACTCCGCCGCCACGAGGCAGAACCTTGGCGGAACCAATCTAGGGCTCCAGCGGAGCTGTTCTGCCGGGGAAACTTCCCTCCGGGAGGGGGAAATCGTCACCATCGTCATCACCAACGATCCTCTCATCGGGAGGGGGTCAATCTCCATCAACATCTTCACCAGCACCATCTCCTCTAAAACCCTAGTTCATCTCTTGTATCCAATCTTTGTCCCAAAACCTCATATTGGTACCCGTGGGTTGCTAGTAGTGTTGATTACTCCTTGTAGTTGATGCTAGTTGGTTTATTTGGTGGAAGATCATATGTTCAGATCCTTTATGCATATTAATACCCCTCTGATTATGAAAATGAATATGATTTGTGAGTAGTTACGTTTGTTCATGAGGACATGGGAGAAGTCTTGCTATAAGTAGTCATATGAATTTGGTATTCGTTCGATATTTTGATGTGATGTATGTTGTCTTTCCTCTAGTGGTGTTATGTGAACGTCAACTACATGACACTTCACCATTATTTGGGCCTAGAGGAAGGCATTGGGAAGTAATAAGTAGATGATGGGTTGCTAGAGTGATGTAAGCTTAAACCCTAGTTTATGAGTTGCTTCGTAAGGGGCTGATTTGGATCCATATGTTTCATGCTATGGTTAGGTTTACCTTAATACTTCTCTTGTAGTTGCGGATGCTTGCAATAGGGGTTAATCATAAGTGGGATGCTTGTCCAAGAAAGGGAAGTACCCAAGCACCGGTCCACCCACATACCAAATTATCAAAGTAACGAACGTGAATCATATGAGCGTGATGAAAACTAGCTTGACGATAATTCCCATGTGTCCTCGGGAGCGTCTTCCTTCATATAAGAGTTTGTCCAGGCTTGTCCTTTGCTACAAAAGGATTGGGCCATCTTGCTGCACCTTATTTACTTTCATTACTTGTTACCCGTTACAAATTGCCTTATCACAAAACTATCTGTTACCGATAATTTCAGTGCTTGCAGAGAATACCTTACTGAAAACCGCTTGTCATTTCCTTCTGCTCCTCATTGGGTTCGACACTCTTACTTATCGAAAGGACTACGATAGATCCCCTACACTTGTGGGTCATCACTGACCTTAAGGCTGCTAACGCCGCTATCCTGTCGGCGAAGCCAGGGAGGCTCTCGCTTCGTACGCTCAAGCAGGAGCTGAGGCACATGGTGGCTGGTGATTGGGATTGGCAGATTACTCAGGTTGGTGACAATGATTTCGCGGTGGTTTTCCCTTCTGCGGATCTGCTTCATATGGCCAAAACAAGTGGCAAACTCTTCCTCTCCATCAATGACATTACGGTGCTGGTGCGTGATTCTATCCATGAAAAGGTTGTGCCCCTTTCCATGCCGGAGGTGTGGCTCCGCCTTCATGGCATTCCTAAGAAACACAGTCGTGTTGACCGTTTGATGGAGGGGCTCAAGATGCTGGGCAGACCTATAGTGGTGTACGAGCTTTCCCTCATCCAGTTGGGGCCGGTGAGGATGAAATTTGGCTGCAAAGCCCGTGACAAGTTGAACGGTTTCGTGCAAGTCTGGTTTAATCACGAGGGTTATGATATCAAGGTGGAGGTGAAGAGGCCTCCGAAGCACACAGGAGCCGGGCCTTCGGTGCCTGGACCTGGTGATGATCCTCCCCGCTCCGCCGACAAGAGCGGTGGTCCGCCTGGTTCAGGGACCGGGGGGCCAGCAGGACAGCAGCAGGCTGAGCCCGGGGCCCGGGGAGGGCAGGGCAATGGCAATGGTGGCCAATCTAAGGACGTGGAGATGACTTGCCGTGATGAGGAGCCTGAGGACAGTATGCCGGATACGTCGATCGACACGGAGACCTGGGACCAACTGGGCATCAAAGAGCTCGCTCAATGAGGATAAAGATGGCGCGGCGCGTGGGTCGCTTGCGGTTTCGGACACAGCTGGGAGCAGTCCTGATATGCCTCAAGTAGCTTTGAGACGATTTTATGGGGTGGCTCTGATCTTTCAATGACGATAAGAGCTAGCAGAGTAAAACTTGAACGGAAGAAGATGAATTAGAACAGGCCGAATATATATAGCTGCAGTGGTGATTCTGTATGTGAACGAGTAGTAGCCAGCTAGATAGATTGGTTTAGACTAATGATGATCAGCGGCGGCGGCGGCGGCGGCGACGGAGTAATTAGCAGATGGAAGACGTGATGTGGTAGAAGCAGATTGAACAAAATAGAGATCGGATTGACCCCTGATTGATCAAGAATCAAAACGAAGCTAGCGCCCTGGGAATCAAGTCAGCCAGAACACATGCAATCAACGATCCAAATCATGGAACGCAGGAACTCAGATATGCGCCAATCATAAGATGACTTTTCTGAATATTTTTCTGTATCAACTCCAACCTAAACCTACACAACGCTGCCCCTTGCTTATATAGGTGGTGCCTAACAATTGGGCCTAGACCGACCTGGACTAGGAAAACGATGGGGACTCCTCACGTTACAACTTGTACGTAGAAACTAAAAAAACCCTACAAAAACCAATTAAACTAGAAAACAAATAAAAAGGACACGCCTCCTCTGTCATGGCATTTTTGTACGCTTGATTCATCCAGGACCCATGTATGTATATTGGCCTCCGTACAAATATTGGCAAGGTGTTCTGAACATAGGCTTCACTTTCTCCTGAGGCACGATCCGAAGAGCAACTTCAGTAGCATATGGAACAGGCATCATACCTAAGATTCCTCTCTGTTTTGTAGCACACATTATCTTCTTATGACGCAGAGCGGGAACCACATATTTTTGCATCTTATTTTCATAGCCAGACTCTCGCTTGGAAAATACTTTACTTGGCGATAATGGTGAAACGACAAGAGTACCTGGGGTGACCGCATCATCCTCTCCCCCTTCAAACGAAATTGTCCTCGGTTTCGGAGCACCCTTCAAAACATCCTTGTGTACAAACATATGATCAACCTTGATAGCATTATTACCCATGGGCTGCAGCACACGTTTGATGCCAACATCTCGGAACACGTAAGTGTTCGACCTCCCCTCATGTATAGCGTTGCGATCGTATTGCCACGGACGACCCAATAGTAATTGGCACACATCCATTGGCACGACGTCACAAATGACCTCATCATAATATGTGCCAATATTGAACTTTACGCGTACCTTGTGAGTCACCTTCAAACGTCCGGAGTTGTACAACCACTCAATGCAATGTGGTTGCGGATGTGGCCATGCCTTCAGTCCTAAAGCATCCACCACACGCTTGCTTATGATGTTGGTGTAGCTCCCTCCATCAATAATCAACTTGCAACACTTGTTTTTTATCTTACATTGTGACTGAAAAAATTTCCACCGCTGTCCCGAACTTGGAATTTGATCCTCTTTAGCTCGCTGCACCATGATGCATGGCAGATCATCATAATCTAAAGGATAGCACATGATAGGATTAGATTCATTTTCCCCTTCCTTGGGCGCATCAGACTCTGAGTCGGTTTTGTCTTCGGAAACATATCCATCATTAACAAGGAGCACTCTCTTCTTGTTCGGACAATCGATGCGTTTGTGTCCCCTACCTCCACATGTGTAACAAACAATCTCACTAATGCAGCGTAGCAGACTGCGCACTTGAATCAGCCCTTGAAGCCACTTTGCTCATGGCTATAGATTCTTTGCTCATCTCCTTGTGATCGGTAGCAGCTGACCTATAGGATGAAGCTGGCTTGACATTATCATCATCATGTGAATAGGAACGTCGCCCCGTGCTGAAATTGGTGCGGCCTTTGGAAACTTGCTTGGCTTTGACCCACTGTTCGGCACGCTCCGCTTGATGAAGAAGCTCTTGCATATCACTATACTGCATCAAATCAACACGGTCGCGTATATCCTCATTCAGCCCCTCAAAGAAATGTGTCATTGTTGCATCATCAGACTCATGCACATTAGTTCTGATCATCAGAACTTGCATCCGTTGGTAATACTCATCCACCGTCATGGCTCCTTGAACAAGACGTCGAAGCTTTGTGTGTTGCTCCTTCTGGAAATAAGCTGGCACAAAGCGAGCACGCGTGTACGCTTCATCTCACGCCACGATTCTGGTCGTGCGTCATTGCGGTTGAGTTGATCCCACCAAATTAATGCATAACCTGAAAATTCAAGAGAAGCAAAACGAATCTTCCGCTCCTCGGAGTAACAGTGGTTATCAAAAATCTGCTCCACGCATCTCCCACTCAAGATACTCCTCGGGACCGGCCTTGCCTGTGAGCGAAGGTATAGTAATTTTATTCTACCACTACCTCCGTCCTCGTCCTCATCGCGGCGCCGCCTTGGTCCATCATCACGGGGACGAGCATCCTGTCGTGGTCGGAGAGGCAAGTCGCCGCGAGCATCAGAACCTTCCTCGGACTCAGCATCATTGTCGTCGTTGGCAACGTCCGCGTCACGAACATGTCGAGGTGCTCGCTGCTGCAGGGCATGTTGTTCCCTCGCTGGAGCAGCCGCGCCGGCTGCCCTTGCCTCTAGGCGACGGAGGGCTGCTTGCATGGCCTGGAACCCGTCGGTCACCGTCTCGTCGAGGGCCTTCATGCGGTTGTCGAAGTGCTGGTATGTAGCCTTGAACATAGCACGGACACCTGGGTCCAGATCGGGACCATATTGCGGCGGCCCATCATCCTCCTGCACCTCATCCGCGTCACGCTTGCTTGCAGTTGACATCGCGCAGTGATAAACCTGGCGCTCTCTGATACCAGTTGATATGCCTCAAATAGCTTTGAGACGATTTTATGGGGTGGCCCTGATCTTTCACTGACGATAAGAGCTAGCAGAGTAAAACTTGAACGGAAGAAGATGAATTAGAACAGGCCGAATATATATAGCTGCAGTGGTGATTCTGTACGTGAACGAGTAGTAGCTAGCTAGATGGATTGGTTTAGACTAATGATGATCAGCGGTGGCGGCGGCGGCGACTGAGTAATTAGCAGATGGAAGACGTGAGGTGGTAGAAGCAGATTGAACAAAATAGAGATCGGATTGACCCCTGATTGATCAAGAATCAAAACGAAGCTAGCACCCTGGGAATCAAGTCAGCCGGAACACATGCAATCAACGATCCAAATCATGGAACGCAGGAACTCAGATATGCGCCAATCATAAGATGACTTTTCTGAATATTTTTCTGTATCAACTCCAACCTAAACCTACACAACGCTGCCCCTTGCTTATATAGGTGGTGCCTAACAATTGGGCCTAGACCGACCTGGACTAGGAAAACGATGGGGACTCCTCACGTTACAACTTGTACGTAGAAACTAAAAAAAAACCTACAAAAACAAATTAAACTAGAAAACAAATAAAAAGGACACGCCTCCTCTGTCATGGCATTTTTGTACGCTTGATTCATCCAGGACCCATGTATGTATATTGGCCTCCATTACAAATATTGGCAAGGTGTTCTGAACATAGGCTTCACTTTCTCCTGAGGCACGATCCGAGGAGCAACTTCAGTAGCATATGGAACAGGCATCATACCTAAGATTCCTCTCTGTTTTGTAGCACACATTATCTTCTTATGACGCAGAGCGGGAACCACATATTTTTGCATCTTATTTTCATAGCCAGACTCTCGCTTGGAAAATACTTTACTTGGCGATAATGGTGAAACGACAAGAGTACCTGGGGTGACCGCATCAAGTCCGCCACCGTCCCGCGCCCTGGTGGGGGTTTTCAACCAGTTTGGTCTGCAGGTGAAGGTTAGCGCTGGCCGTGGTGTCACTGCGGTCGCCCTGGCCTCCCCCAGTTTGCTGGGCTCTGATACGGGAGTGGTGCTCAATGAACCTACCATCCGCACTTCTATGTCAAGCCGCCGCAGCTCGGGGGGCTCTGGGCGTGCCCCCAAGAAGACAGCTGGTCGGAAACCTTCGGCCAACCAAGCAGTCATGTCCCTCCCTTTGCCTGTTGCTTCGGCGAGCGTGGACCTTCAGGCTGCGCTGGGTTATGCGGGCGCGTTGGCCAAGGCAAAGCGCTCCCGGGCCTCTGCAGTTTCTCTGCGTGCTCCAAGTGTCAGGGCCAAGGCCGCGTTGGGCGACCTGTCTTCCATGGCGAGTGCGCAGCTTTGCCTTCCGGACTAGAATCTTGATACTTCAGGTAATCCCCCCCCCCCTCCTTTAAGATTCTGAATGCTTTTACAGATCTGCAACTTGTATCGATCCTAGACGACAGCGGCTTTGAATTAGGTGCGGAGGGTGGTGAGCTTATTTCTCTTATTCGTGCACGCGAGGATGCCCAAGCGGCTCTGGCTGAGGCAGCCACTGTGGCCAAGGCCAGGGAGGCCAACGCCACGGCCCTGTCTGCCCCTGGCTCTGCAGGGATGGTGGCTAGCGCTAACACGCTAGTCCTGTCGGATGGGGCTGCTGAAACCAGGGAGGTTGAGGCAACACCCTCGATGAGTCGTGCCCCGGCTAAAAAACGAGTGGCAAAACCGGTGACCTCCAGAGGGGTTCGCCTCCGCAATCGTATTATTTTTGATGCATTATTTGTTCTGGAACATTCGGAGTTGCGGCCATTCGGGCCGTCGCACTCAGCTTAAAGAGTATATTGCTCGGGAACGGATTGACGTCGTGGCGCTTCAAGAAACAATCAAAGCCGACTTTACTTATAGAGATCTTGCGGCTTACGACCCTCTCCGGCATTTTGTGTGGGGCTGGGTCCCCTCTTGTCGCCATTCGGGCGGCCTTCTTCTGGGATGTAATAGTGATGTGTGTGATGTTGTACGCTGGGACTCGGGCTCGTTTTTTATTTCTGTTACGATCAAACATCAAGTTACATTAGCTTCCTGGGCGATCATATGTGTTTACGGCCTGGCAGACCACTCGCGCGCGGCGGATTACCTTGGCGAAATCTAAGACTTGGTTGGGGCCAAGCAAGCCGCAGATATTCCCATCATGATTGGGGGCGATTTTAACCTTATACGCTCAGGAGCGAATAAGAATAACCGCAATATTGACTGACCTAGAGTTACCCTTTTCAATAATGCTATAATAGCTTGTGCCTTGCAGGAAATTGCTAGGACTGGCGCTAGATATACGTGGACTAACAAAAAACTCGCTCCGGTCCGTAGCATCCTTGACCGAGTCTTTGTTACGGCAGATTGGGAAGTGCTCTTTCCCATGTGCAGTTTGGTCACGGAAATGCACATCAGGTCGGACCATGTCCCGTTGATCTTGGCCTCCAGCGAGGAGAGGATCAAGTGATACTCGTGCTTTTACTTTGAAACTGGGTGGTTCGAGGTAGAAGGGTTCGGCTCCATGCTCATTGCTCGCTGGGAGCAAGCAAGGGCAGCGGCTGGCCGCTCCAGGGGCCCTCTCAACACTTGGGTCTCTGCGGCCGGTGCTCTTCATGGTTTCCTTCGCGGGTGGGGTGCAAACCACGGGAGTGAAGCTAAGCGTACTAGGGAAGCTATTATCGAAGAAATAAAATCCCTAGACATGCAAGCTGACTCTTGTGCCTTTTTGGAAGCGGAATGGGCTAACCGTTACGCCCTCGAAAATTAGGTGCTTGCCATCCTCAGGGAAGAGGAGGAATATTGGCGACGTAGGGGTGGCGTCAAGTGGATTACTAAGGGTTATGCGAATACGGGCTATTTTCATGCCTTTGCCAACAGTCGCAAATGGAAGTGCACGATCTTGAGGCTTCAATCCGAGCAGGGGCTGTTGGTTAGTCAAGCGGAGATTTCGGCCCACATATATGGTTTCTTCCTTAACCTGTTGGGAACAGCGGAGGAGAAACCCTTGCGCCTACGTGGGGACTTTTGGGGGGAAGAAGCCCGTGTGTCGCAAGCCGAGAACGATTCCCTGGCCCTGTCCTTCTCCGCGGCAGAGATTGACGAAGCGGTTGGCTCGATGAAGATAGATACAGCTCCTGGCCCGGATGGCTGGCCTGTTGCTTTCTTTCGCTGCTTTTGGACTGTACTCAAAGACATTTTCTACGATATTATCAATGGCTTGCGCCAGGTATGGTAGACATATCGTGCCTCAACTTTGGAGTCATCAGCCTCATTCCTAAAGTCAAGGGGTCCGACTCTATCAAGAAATACCGTCCCATCACTCTAATTAACGTGCATTCAAAATATGCTCAAAGGCCTTCTCGGCGAGGCTTGCCCCGGTGGCGCAATGCATGATTGGCCATAGTCAGTCAGGTTTCCTCAAAGGCCGCAACATTCTCGAAGGGCCGGTAGTGTTGCAAGAGATTATCCACGAGCTTAAACGCACGCGGCAGCCGGCCGTGCTTCTCAAGCTCGACTTTGAGAAAGCCTACGATTGAGTGAACTGGGAGTTCATTCGTGAGGTACTGATTCGAAAGGGATTTGAGTCAGGTTTTGTTCACCGTATCATGCACCTGGTTTCGAGGGGCCAGACTGCAGTGTCGATTAATGGAGAAGTTGGGAACTTCTTTCGCAACAAACGAGGTCTCAGGCAGGGAGATCCCTCTTCACCTTTGATCTTTAACTTTGTTGCGTACGCCCTCTCACCCATGGTGCACAAGGCTAAGGGTGCAGGTCACATCCGCGGAGTTGTCCCCCACCTCATCCACGGTGGGATCTCACACCTTCAATATGTGGACGACACCTTGTTGCTCTTTGAGCCTGATGATCATAGTGCATCCTCGATCAAGCTCATCCTCCTCGCTTTCGAGATTATATCAGGCATGAAGATCAACTTTCTCAAGAGCGAGGTGATAGCCGTTGGGATGGATACCCCCCTCGCCTTCCGTATTTCAAACATGCTCAATTGCAAGCTAGGGAGATTTCCAATTAATTACTTGGGTCTACCTATCTCGGATAAGCACATTTCTATTCTTGAGTGGGAACCTTTGTACGGCAAGGTGGCGAATCAGGTTAGCCCTTGGCGTGGCCGGTTCCTCTCCTCGGCTGCCAGGTTGATTCTGACAAATACTAGCCTATCCTCCTTACCCATGTTTACCATGGGCATGTTCCTGCTGGCTGATGGGGTTCACGGCAACCTCGATACGCCTCGATCCAAGTTCTTTTGGGAAGGAACTGGATCAAAAAAGAAGTACCACTTGATCAAGTGGGTAGCGCTGTGCCGCCCCAAGAAATTTGGTGGACTAGGGATCCTAAACTCCAAACTCATGAATGTTGCGCTCCTCATCAAGTGGATTTGGAAACTATCCCAGAACGAACAAGGGCTTCGGGCGGATATCCTACGTGCTAAATACTTTCCCGATGGGAATTTCCTCACTTCTAAGGCGAAAGGGTCGTCCTTTTGGAATGGGATCCAGACCGTCAAGCCGGCCTTCACGTTAGGAGCCAAGTTCAGCGTTAATAACGGCAACTCCATGAGGTTTTGGCTCGATCATTGGCTCGGCTCGGAACCATTTTGGCGCAGCCACTACGCCATTTACCAAATAGTCACTGACATAGACATTCTTGTGTGCGACGCGCTTAGAACCAGCTCTCCTGCCATTTCCTTCAAAAGACCCCTTCTCGCCCACGAGCGGGCTTGTTGGGACGGGCTCCTAACTGTTTTGGATGGTGTGACTCTCCGCCCCGAGGCCAACACGGTCTCTTGGTCCCTCATGAGTTCCGGGAAGTTTTCAGTTCAGTCTTTATACAATAAGCTGACTGAGGGACCGACCCTGGACATAGCTAGAGGGCTATGGAAAGTGTCTATCCCCTTGAAGATCAAAGTTTTCCTCTGGCAAATGTTTGGTGATCGCCTCCCTTCCTATAACAACATCGCTATAAGGAGCGGGCCTTCCGATGGCTCATGTGCGTTGTGTGGTGAGCACGAAGATGCTAACCATATCTTCTTCAAATGCCACCTTGCTCGTTTTTCCTGGAGTGCGGTTCGGGATGCGTTTGGCCAGAATTGAAACCCGCGCTCGGCTTCGGACCTTCGCGGTATTCTAATAGCCCATAGGGGTGGGTTTGGGCGCGTTCTTTGGAGATGTGTAGGAGCGCTTTTGTGGTCTTTATGGACAACTTGAAACAAGATGACTATTGAGTACAAATTTCCTACTCACCCTGCTGACATTATTTTCAAATGTCATTTATTCCTTCAGACATGGACACCGTTGGGGAAACGACGTGACGATGACCGGATGATGGAGGCTATGGAGCGGATTCATATGATCCAGATTGCTGCCCTTCACTAGTTTGTTGTTGGTTGCTTTGTTTTGAACTGGCTGCTTGTGAGCCGTTGCTCATTTCCTTCTTATTCAGGCTCAGGCCGGTTGCATGTATCGTACTTCGGCTGCGGCCGCTTTGCTTTCTTTCTTATCTACTGTGGTCGTTCGTGGAACCTGTTGGATGCTGCCTGTTTGTGGGCTTTATTAATTTAAAGTCGGACTTTTCTTACGTCTTCGTTATAAAAAACATGGTGCGTCGGGGAAGAGGACGCTTGGGTCGTTTTTCTTTTGTCATTTTAAATCATGAGGCCAACTCCACCGCGCGACCCCAAACGGACGTTCGGTTTGGCCGAATTTTGTCCCTTTGGGGCGCCGATGGGTTCGCCCGTGTCCGGTCTTGTCCATTGGGTCGTGCGTGCGCCCATCGCGCGGCCGCACCCCAAATCACGTCCGTGTTGGACATGATTTAAAAAACAGAAAAACGCAAATAAAATGACTAAAAAGTAAATAAGTGCAGTTTAATAAACATACAAATTAGTTAGGGTCGCCACGGCCACAATACGGCCCAGTTTTACGTCCAACTTGACATAATTAAATATAAAAAAGAAAATAAAAAACGGCCGCCGCCAGCGCGCTCCTGCCCGTGCCCGTCGATGCCGTCGCCGTCGCCGTCTTCAGTGGCCGCCGGCGTCGTCGTCGTCGCTGACGAGGTCCACGTAGGCCGGCGGCGTCCAGAGGTGGGCCGGCGGTGCGTGGTAGACGGGGGCGGGCTAGACGGCGGGAGGTGCCAGTTCACGCCCCCCACGGCGTCGGCCATCTCCGGCGCGGTGCACGACCAGCTCCATTGCTGGCCCACTAGGCTGGGGTGGAACGCGGCCACCGGCTCCACCTTCATCGCCTCCTCCCTCCTCTCCTCCTCCTTAACGGCCACCATCTCCATCTCGGGGAAGGCGACGTCGCCGGCGGCAGCGAGTGCCAGCGCCTCCTCCAAAAGTCGTCCCACTGGCGCTCGTTGTGCGTGTTCATGGAGTCCTCCATGACACACTGCATGAGCCGGGCCTCCTTCTCTGTTGTCATGCGAGGAGGTGGAGGTGGTGATGGAGATGGGGAAGGCGACGGCGTGGGCGTGAGGCCGCGCACCCGCGTACGCCCGCGCACCTCTCGACGTGGCCGCCGCGGCCCTGACACCGTGCTGGCGAAGTAGGACGTGCGGCGCGTGTCGTGCCCGTCCTGGAGCCATGTGTCCCAGAGCACGGAGTCGGGAGCGTACCTGTCGTCGCAGTACAGGTCGTCGGGGAGGAGGCGGTGGCGGCGCTCGATCTCATCGCGGCGCGCACGGCCGCTCGCCGGCACCGGCGGGATCGGCACACGGTCGGCGCTGAGGTGCCATCCGTTGGGGAGGTGGATGTCGCTCCACGGGACCGGCGTCCTCGTATCCCAGTACCGCCGGCACACGTCCGCCGCGAGGTACTGCCGGTCGCGCTCGCCGGCGGGCCTAGGGTTGATGGTGAAGGGGGCCGGCGCGGGGGCTCGACGGGAGGAGCGCGGCGGTGACGTGGGCTCCTCCTTCTTCATGGAGCCGCGGCGGTGCCCTGAGGAGGAGTCGGCCTCACGGTCGTGCTTCCCCTTGCGGTTCCAGAAGCCCATGGCTTCGAGGTGGCCGGCCGGCGAGCTCGAGGACAAGGGAAGGCTAAGGTTTGGCGCTGTCCGGTTTCGAGGAGGCCGCGGGGTGGCGTGGAGCAGTGTGGACGACGACCGGTCCACGGTTCCCACTTAAAGAAGGACGGCGACCTTTTGATGTGCGGATGACAGGTGGGGCCGCCCGCTCGTGCGCATTGATGTGGGCGGGTGGGAGGTAGGTGGCCGCCTGCCACGCGGCCCCAACGCGGACGAGGCGCGCGTCCGTTTAGTGTCCGCCGGGACCCAAATCCGACGCAAGTTTGCGATCAAAATGGATCGGCTCGAAGACAAAACGGACCAGTTGGATCTGGACCGTCGCGGGATGGGCCGCCTCGTTTGTCCGTTTTACCCCAAACGGACAGGGCCGGACATAATGAGGCGCGCAGTAGAGTTGGCCTGAGGCGTCTCCAGATTGCTTTAGTTGAAGCCTGAGACTTGTACACGAGGGCTATGCAAAAAATATTCCTTTTCTTAATGGGAAATGATCCAGTTCAGTCGGCTGATATTTTCACGATCATTGATCCCCTTGCGTGTGCCACGTCCTGGGCTCACAACGGCCTAGGCCCCTAGGGCACTCTCATCTTTATCTTCTTGAGTAAAGAAAACCACGTTTTTGTTTTTTGAGTAACACATCCCCTCGTGCTTCTTCCGCAACAAACACTTGCTACCTGAGGGCATCTCCAGCCACGCCCTCAAAAAAGCCTCCTCAGGTGATTTTTTCGCGCCGGCGTCAAGAAAACGGCCCAGTCGTGTTTCCAGGAGCCTGATTTTCGCCGGCTTGGGCCGAAAACAGCGCCGGCGGACCCAACCACGAACCAGCGCTGAGGCGTCTGAGGCGCCAGGCGAACTGTTTTGGCGTGAAAAAGACGCGGGCCCGCCGCGTCAGCGACTCGGCGCCTCGTCTTCCCCCAATGGCCTCGGTTCCCGCGGGGAATCAATGGCAAGGCTGCTGCCGGTCAGCCTTGCCATTGATTCCTCATGGGCGGCGCTTCACGGGACGGCGCGTCGACGCCTCCCTTCCCTCACACGCGTACACACGGACGCGGCCGGGCTATAAAAGCCGGCGGCCTCCACTCGCCTGTGCCCACACCAGCCCCGCCCCTCGCCGCCGTCCAGCCCCTCCCTCTCCCTGCCTCTCCCGAGCGCCGCCCAGCCCCTCCCTCTACCTCTCCCGAGCCCGCCCAGCCCGCCGTAGCCATGGCGAAACGCTTCCCCGAGACGCAGGCGGCGGCTAACGGCTCGGCCACCGTTCGCCTCCGCGAGCAGGAGTCCTCTGCTCTGTGCGAACATCTCGGCGCCACGGACATGCGCCAGACCAGCAGGTGAAGGCTCAGTGTAACGCCCTCGATGCGGTTATATCTCCCACGTGTCCAAGCACGACTTAGAGGCATAACCGCATTGAAAGCAATGTCGCAAGTGAGGTAATCTTCACACAACCCATCTAATACATAAGGGAAAGAGATACATAGTTGGCTTACAGTCGCCACTTCACACAATACATCTGCGGGAAGAAATGCTAAGAGCTACTTGAATCCCACCTATAAACTCCCGAAACTTTCTGGTTATGCAATCTGGTGTTGGGATACATGGGACACAAAATATATCACCCAAACTAACAATACCTAGATCCAGCTGTATCCATCCGTCAACACATAACCAAGAAACCTTCGGAAATCATGTACCTCGACCTTCGAAAAGCATCCGTTATACGAGTCATGGCAATACTCCCGAGCTCGCCCCAGTACTGGGTTATCGGGGTTATCTCACCAACAACTATACAAAAGAGATTTTTCGATGTCGGCAAAGCTCAGGTATTCCAGAACTGCAACGATAAAATTGTGACGACAACACCTCGGAGCTCAACTCCCCGGGACACTGCCACAACCCCTAAATGTCAGGAGGCACCAAGAACAATGTTCTCGTCACAAAACCATCGGAACGATTCCAAGATACCCGTGTGATCCTAAAAAAAATTTAGTGAAATTTAAGGAGAGGAGAGTCAAACCTTCTACGTCAGGAGACCTCACCCGAGCAGCGAAGGGGACTGGGAGTAAAATAATCCTACTCTCCGATATATATAATCCTAAGACTCAAAACATTTTGTTCTAGACTCGACAACGCATGACAAACAATCAAGCGAGGGGCTCCTAAGTCGGGGATGGCTCGATTACCAACATAGCGCCCTCGATGCGGCTATATCTCCCACGTGTCGAAGCACGACTTAGAGGCATAACCGCATTGAAAGCAATGTCGCAAGTGAGGTAATCTTCACACAACCCATGTAATACATAAGGGAAAGAGATACATAGTTGGCTTACAGTCGCCACTTCACACAATACATAAATAAACATCCATCATCCAGATTACACTCAAGGTCCGACTACGGAACCAAAATAAAAGAAGACTACCCCCAAATGCTACACAGATCCCCGATCGTCCCAACTGGGCTCCACTACTGATCATCAGGAAAAGACACATAGTAACGACCACGTTCCTCGTCGAACTCCCACTTGAGCTCGGTTGCGTCACCTGCCCAGCATCGTCGGCACACCTGCAACTGTTTTGGTAGAATCATGAGTCATGGGGACTCAGCAATCTCACACCCAGCGAGATCAAGACTATTTAAGCTTATAGGAAGGACAGAGTTGTGAGGTGGAGCTGCAGCAGCGACTAGCATATCTGGTGGCTACATTCGTAAAAGAGAGCGAGAAGAGAAGCAAGGCACGGTCGTGAAGCTAGTAGCGATCAAGAAGTGATCCTAGAACAACCTACGTCAAACATAACTCCAACACCGTGTTCACTTCTCGGACCCCGCCGAGAAGAGACCATCACGGTTACACACGCGGTTGATGTGTTTTAATTAAGGTCAACTTCAGGTTTTCTATAACCGGACATTAACAAATTCCCATCTGCCTCATAACCATGTGGCACGGCTTTTGAAAGATAATACCTGCGAGGTGTCCCAACTTAGCCCATTATAAGCTCTCACGGTCAACGAAGGATATTCCTTCTACCGGGAAGGCCCGATCAGTCTCGGAATCCCGGACTACAAGACATTTCGATAATGGTAAAACAAGACCAGCAAAGCCACCCGGATGTGCCGACAAATCCCGATAGGAGCTGCACATATCTCGTTCTCAGGGCACACCGGATGAGCCAGACGTCGGGTTGGCATAGACCCTGATTGCCCAAGGGGCGCCGGACATCACTCAAGTTGGACCAGCAATCGAAGGAGAAGCGGCCGGGGGTTAAAATAAAGATGACCCTCGGGCTCCACGAAAACCCGGGGAAAAAGGCTTAGGTGGCAAATGGTAAAACCAAAGTTGGGCCTTGCTGGAGGAGTCTTATTCAAAGCGAACTGTCAAGGGGTCCCATAAATCACCCAACCGTTTAAGGAACAGCGAAATCAAGGAGCATAACACCGGTATGGCGGAAACTAGGCGGCAAGAGTGGAACAAAACACCAGGCATAAGGCCGAGCCTTCCACCCTTTACCAAGTATATAGATGCATTAATTAAATAAGAGATATTGTGATATCCCAAAATATCCATGTTCCAACAAGGAACAAACTTCATCTTCACCTGCAACTAGCAACGCTATAAGAGAAATTTGGCGGAAGCGGTAACACGACCAATCAACGGTTTGCTAGGAAAGGATGGTTAGAAGGTTTGACATGGCAATATGGGTGGCATGATATAGCAAGTGGTAGGTAACGTAGCATAGGCATAGCAAAAGAGCGAGCTTCTAGCAAGCAAAGATAGAAGTGATTTCGAGGGTATGGTCATCTTGCCTGCAAAGTTCTCAGAGTTGTCGAAAGCTTGATCCTCGTAAGCGTTCTCAACAGGTTCCTTGTTCACGTACTCGTCTTTCGGCTCTACCCAAAGCAAGAACACAAGAAAAGGACCAACAATCAATCACGGGCGATGCACAAACAACATGATGCAAAACATGGCATGATATGGGAGATGTGATATGCAATGCATATGCGTTCTCCGGAAGGAAAACTGATGAACAAGGCATCAACTTGGCAAACCAAGTGTGCCGCTGGAAAGGTGAGATGATTTCGGTTGAAATCGATATAAAGATCACCGGAATCGGATGCACGGTTTGCAAATGGTAAGCAAAACAAGAATGGCACAAATCTGCCATTAACAGCATGATGCCACATAGCAAGCAACAAGAAATTAAGCTACTGCACCCAAAGGTACCAGCAAAGCATATGGCAGTGATCTACTCAAGATGCTTGACAAAAGATGAACACTGATCTACGGCTAATTCACAACATAACAGGTCCAAACAAGCATGGCGAAAGTGCAAAATATATCAGCTTCACAGACAGTGAAAATACTAACATGCCAGAAATTAACATCAGGAAGGCATCTTTAGAGCAAGCAAAGAACCTGCTACAGGAACAAGACATAGCAAAATATGGCATGGCATGAATCTACTCAAGTCATTGAACAAAAGTCCCTTAATTACCAAGAGCCAAAATGGATCAGAAAATGTAATAGCACCCATGTCAATATAGCAAGTTTCTTTAACAGATTCAGCAAACAGGGCATGACATTGACAGAATTATGAAGGCATCTTCGCGAGCTCGATGCACTCACTAAAGAGCATTTCATGATAAAATAAGCATATATCCATCAAGATAACATGGCATAGAAGCTATACATGGCAAGAACAACATCATATCATACACGGATCAACTACAACAACCTTGGCCAAATTGAATACATGTAAACAACCTGCCAGGAAACATTTTATAGCAAAAGTAGAGCTCGATTGACTCAAGCTAGACTACTTCATAATTGGAAACAGGGGCATGGATGGATAGATCATAACCATATGTTCAAAACATCCTTATTTAAGTATCTCAAAATAAGCATGGATCTCTCTGTAGCATCAAGTTTTCATGGCATAAAAATATCAACAGAACAGGGGCTGAAATCAGCAACATCATGAAGCCTAGTTTGCATGCTTGTGCTAGTCACCACAGAGATCACAAAAATACATGGCATACACCCCTGTAAATATAGAATGGCAGATTACAAAACACATGTAGGACTCAAGATCATAGGATGCACACATCAATCATGGCAAAAATGACAAAAGTGCATGTTCTGATAAGAATCTGAAACTAACATCACATAGCCCTCTTCTAATAGCATTTCGGTCCCCAAGATGAGCTCAAATGAAAATGATGCAATGAGAAGAAATGATGTATTCGTCGAGTCGAACAATTCAGTATGCTATACGCCCAAAGCGGATCCATGGGTGCAAAGTTATAACACAATGAACAGGGCATGATAATATTAAAACATTCGGGGACTTAGGCGAAAAACGGGGTCAACCTCGGGCTCTTCCCAGATCCGATCTGGAACCGATCGGGCGCGCGGATCAGAGCGGCCGGCAGCTCGCCGGAGCCGGAGAGGAAGAAGGCCGGAGAAGGAGAGCTCGGGGCCGAGGGCGCGGTCGGATCTGGGCGCCGGGGCGACGGGCGGAGGCGGCGACCGGGACGCGGGCGGCGAAGCCTTCGGCGGCGGGCGGCCGAGGCGGCGGAGGAGCGCGACAGGCGCAAGCGCGCTGGGAGGCGGCGGCGGCTGAGCTGGGGCCAGGAGCGGCCGGGCGGCGCGGCGGCGGCATGCCACGTGGCGGCTGCGGTTCACGGGCGGGCGGCGACGGACGTGTCCGGCCCGATCCGGACGTGTCCGGCGGTGCGAGGTGAGCGGGGCTAGGGTTAGGGGTGGATTTGATCCGGAATTTCGGGGGAGGAGGTGTTTTTATAGGTAGGAGGAGTTAGGAAGCTCCAAATGGAGTGTAGTTTTCGCCCACACGATCGTGATCCGACGACGGAGAGCATGGAAGTGACTTAGATGGGTTATTGGGCTGTTTTGGAGGGGTGTTGGGCTGCAACACACAAGAGGCCTTAGCGGTTACCCGGTTAACCGTTGGAGTATCAAACGACCTCCAAATGGCACGAAACTTGACAGGTGGTCTACCGGTGATGTACGAAGGCCACTTGGCAAGCCTCTGTCCATTCCGAGAAAGTTTAACACCCGCTCACGAAAAAGAGACAAGAGGGGTGCGCCGGTGCATGTAGGAGTGTCGGATTGCAAAACGGACAACGGGGAAAATGCTCGGAATCATGAGACGAACACGATGTCTGAATGCGATGCACATAATGACATGATATGAAATGCATGACATGGACAAAATGCAAAAAGAAGAAAAACCCAACCACGGAGGGAATACCATAGCACATAGCCGAAAATGGCAAGAGTTGGAGTTACAAATATGGAAAGTTACATCCGGGGTGTTACAACACTCCACCACTACAAGAGGATCTCGTCCCGAGATCTAGGACTGAAAGAACTCCGGATATTCGGAACGGAGGTGATCCTCGCGCTCCCAGGTGGCTTCTCGGTCGGAATGGTGTGACCACTTCACTTTCAGGAATTTGATTGACTTGCTGCGAGTCTTGCGCTCGGTTTCTTCAAGAATAGCAACGGGGTGCTCATGATAAGAGAGATCTTCTTGGAGGTCAATCTCTTCGAAGTTGATAGTGCGCCAGAGTCTTGAAGCACTTGCGAAGCTGTGACACGTGAAACACATCGTGCACATTCGCGAAGTTGGACGGAAGCTCAAGTTGATAGGCAAGATCGCCTCTTTTGCCAATGATCTTGAAAGGACCCACGTATCTAGGGACAATCTTCCCTTTGATACAGCGGCGAAAGTGCCTTTCATTGGAGAGGCGGAGGTAGACATGGTCTCCGATTTCAAAAGCCACATCATGGTGCTTGTCATCATAATATCCCTTCCGGCGCGATTAGCGGCTTTGAGATTCTCACGAATGACTTTGCACATTTCTTCAGCCACGTGATCAAGTCGTTGCCAAGAAGTTGGCGTTCACTGTCTCGGACCAATTGAGAGGAGTACGACACTTTACGCCATAGAGAATTTCGAATGGGGCCTTGCGAACTAAACTTGGAAGCTGTTGTTGTAGGAGAACTTCGGCATATGGAAGACAATCTTCCCACTTCATACCGAAGGAAATGACACAAGCCCTTAGAATGTCTTCGAGGATTTGATTGACTCGCTTCGACTTGGCCACTTGTTTGAGGATGGAAAGCTGTCTTTGAAGCGAATGTTGGTGCCCATGGCCTTCTGAAAAGAATCCCAAAACTTGGAGGTAAAGATGCTGCCACGGTCTGAAGAGATCAATTGTGGAATGCCGTGCAAGGAGACAATTCTGGAGGTATATAGCTCTGCCAACTGAGCTGCTGTGATAGATTCTTTGATAGGAAGAAAATGAGCCACTTTAGTAAGCTTGTCAATGACAACGAAGATAGCATCATTTCCACGCTTGGACTTTGGAAATCCAGTCCACGAAGTCCATTTCGATATGATCAAACTTCCATTCTGGAATAGCAAGAGGTTGGAGGAGACCAGCTGGTCATTGGTGTTCTGCTTTCACCCTTGGCGCACATCACATTCATTCACGAATTGAGCAATTTCTCGCTTCATTCGAGTCCACCAATACGACTGCTTGAGGTCATGGTACATCTTCATACTTCCAGGATGAATGGATAGAAGAGAATTGTGCGCCTCGTTCATAATGACTTTACGTAGATCACCCTTTGGAACCACAATCCGGTCCTCGAAGAAAAGAGTATCTTTGTCATCAATGTGGAAGCACTTGTATTTGGAAATGCCCTTGTCGATACCACGTTTCACCTTTTTCACCATGGTATCCAGGAGTTGAGCCTCACGAATTTGGTCTTCTAAAGTAGGAGAGACTATGAGGTTGGCAAGAAAACCTTGAGGAACAACTTGAAGATTCAGCTTGCGGAAAGCTTCACAAAGGTCTGTTTGGAAGGGCTTGAGGATTAAGCTGTTGCAATAAGCCTTCCTGCTCAAAGCATCTGCAATCACATTGGCCTTGCCCGGAGTATATTCAATACTTGGGTTGTACTCTTGAATCATTTCGACCCATCGAGTTTGCTTGAGGTTGAGGTTGGGTTGAGTGAAGATATACTTGAGGCTCTTGTGATCGGTGAAAATGTCCACTTTCCTTCCCAACAAGAAATGTCTCCATGTTATCAATGCATGGACAATCGCCGCCAACTCAAGATCGTGAGTGGGGTAGTTCTTTTCGTTGGGCTTCAATCGACGAGGTATAGGCCACAACTTTATTCTCTTGCATTAACACAGCACCGAGACCTTGAAGAGAAGCATCACGAAAACTTGAATGGCTTGGATTCATCGAGGAGGAGTTAAGACAGAGTCGTGTGACGAAGTTTCTCTTTGAGAGTATTGAAAGCAACGTCACACTCGTGGAGACCGGACATACTTCACATGCTTCTGGAGGAGGTTGGAAAGAGGCTTTGCAATCTTAGAGAAGTTCTCAACGAATCTTGACAATAGCTTGCAAGTCCAAGAAAAGCGTGAAGTCGCTTGACATTACGAGGAGGTTCCCAATTCACAACCGCAGAATCCTTCTCGGGATTAACAGTGATGCCATTGGAGGAGATGATGTGACCAAGATATATAACTTCATCAAGCCAAAATTCACATTTGGAAAACTTCGAATAGAATTGATGCTATATGAGCTTGTCGAGCACCAATCGCAAATGTTTGGCATGATCCTTCTTATTCTTGGAGAAGACCAAAATATCATCAAGATAGACCAAGACGAATTCATTGGTGTAGGGGTTGAAGATGAAGTTCATCATTCGAGAGAATGTTGGAGGAGCATTGACAAGGCGAAAGACATGACAAGATATTCATAAGAACCAAAGCTTGTTACGAATCTGTCTTGGGAATATCTTGTTCACGAATGTGAATTTGATGATAACCCATCTGAAGGTCAAGCTTGGAGAACACTTTAGCACCTTTGAGTTGCTCGAAGCTCATTGATGTTGGGAAGTGGATACTTGTTCTTGATAGTCTTCTTGTTCAATGGACGGTAATCGACGCAAAGTCGGTCCGTGCCATCCTTCTTCTGGACAAAAGAACACCACAGCCCCAAGGAGATGAACTCGATGCGATCAGACCAGACGCTCTTGTTCATCGAGCTGTTTCTTCAATTCCTTCATCTCATTAGGTCCAAGCTTGTATGGACGCTTGCAAGCGGGTTCCGTGCTGTGCTCAAGATCGATAACGAATTCAAGCGGCGGTGAGGAGGCATACCGGAAGCTCTTACGGAAAGACATCTTGGTACTCACAAACGATCGAATCGAGAGATAGCATCCAACTCGCCCTTCTCATTGAGAGAAAACAACCGAATGGTTTCATCACGAGCGGCATAGATGATCACATCGTCGGAAGAGTGAGTCAATTGAATTTCCCAGCAGCATAATCAAGTTGAGCTTTGTGCTTTGAAAGCCGATCCATCCGAGAATTAGATCAATATCCGAGTCACCAAGGACAATTGGTTTAGCCAGAAATCTATAATCGCCCATCTTGATAGAAACATCCGGAACCAAGGAGCTTGCATGCATGAATTTACACGGAGAGACAACCGATAAAGGTTTAGGCAAATCTTGAAAAACCAACTCATGCTTAGATGCAAAAGGTCTTGAAATGAAAGAATGCGATGCACCGTATCAAATAAGACTTTTGCGGGAATATCATTAATCGAAGATTACCCATTATCACGTCGGTAGAATCCTCCGCTTCTTTGCATTCATCATATTCACCTTGGCAGACTTGGGATTATGCTTGACCACCCATTGCTGGAAGATCTCACAGGAGGAGGAGGCGGAAGGCGCCTTTGGTTGAAGCACTTGTTCGCGTAGTGACCTTTCTCCTGACATTTGTTGCAAGTCATCTCTGAGAGCGGACGGTGATAAGGAGCATTTGACCTTGGAGCTTGAGAATTTGACTTGTTACGATAGCACAGGTTGGGTGGGTGGGAAGATCCACGACCACCTGAAGTTCTTCTGGCGATAAGGTGACGGAACGGAGGAGGAGGAAGGTAGAACTTTTGCTGCTTAGCTGCCACTTGTGAGGAAGAAGAATACTGAACCGCATCCCTGATTCTCTTCTTAGAAGCCTCACATTTGAGCTGGGCAGCTTCTTGCTTCAGTGCCATGTTGTAGAATTCATCATACTTTTCTGGCTCAAAAAGCACGAGAGCTAATTGCAGATCTTCTCTGAGGCCACCTCTGAATTGATAGATCATACTCTTTTCATCAGGGACGTCTTGCTTAGCGAAGCGAGCGAGTTTTTGGAACTGGATATTGTATTGATACACGGACATGCCGCCTTGCTTGAGATTGCGGAACTCCTCACGCTTGCTCTCAACAACACTTTGCGGAATGTGGTGAGCTTTGAAGTCTCGCGGAACTCATCCCTGTAATCACACGACCTCCTCTGGAATCTTTGTATTGTTGATACCACTCGGCAGCTTTGTCCTTGAGTTGAAACGAAGCAAACTTGACAAAGTCCTCAGGTCTGACATTGCTACATTCAAAATGTTTGCAGATGTCCACAAGCCAATCGTCGGCGTCTGTGGCCTCGACACAGAAGCTGAAAGACGTCGTCTGATTAGCAAGGAACTGATTGAGGGTAGCAAAGTGCGGCTCATTGTTGCCTTGGCCTTGATTTCCTTGGTTGCCTTGCCCTTGGGTGCAGCTCTTGCAAGAGTTGCAAAATCATCTGAGCATTAGCGTTGGTGGCTGCCATGATAGCTTGCCATGCCTCCGGAGGCGGAGGTGGAGGTGGAGGATTCGACTGACTCCCATCATTGCGTTCCGGATTCAGACGCGTTGGCGGAGCCATCCTCAAGAGGGTGACATCCATTAGCACTTTGATAGACAGATAGACAAGTTGAATCAACGGATAGAAATTGCAACATATAGTCTTCACAATAAACATTCGAACAAGGATGAACGAATGAATTCCAAAAGCTAACATCACACGTCCATTAAGGTGAGAAGCCACTTGATTAAGGGTTGATGAAAAAAATAACAAGGTACGATTGGAACAAATAAGTGGTAAGGATTACCCAATCGCAAAACCAAATATCTGCGGGAAGAAATGTTAAGAGCTACTTGAATCCCACCTATAAACTCCCGAAACTTTACGGTTATGCAATCTGGTGTTGGGGATACAGGGACACAAAATATATCACCCAAACTAACAATACCTAGATCCATTTGTATCCATCCGTCAACACATAACCAAGAAACCTTGAAATCATGTACCTCGACCTTGAAAAGCATCCGTTATCTGAGTCATGGCAATACTCGAGCTCGCCCCGATCTTTGGGTTATCGGGTTATCTCACCAACAACTGTACAAAAGAGATTTTTCGATGTCGGCAAAGCTCGTATTCCGAACTACAACGATAAAATTGTGGCGACAACACCTCGGAGCTCAACTCCCGGGACACCGCCACAACCCCTAAATGTCGAGGCACCAAGAACAATGTTCTCGTCACAAAACCATCGGAACGATTCCAAGATACCCGCGTGATCCTAAAAAAAATTTTTAGTGAAATTTGAGGAGAGGAGAGTCAAACCTTCTACGTCAGGAGACCTCACCAGAGCGACGAAGGGACTGGGGAGTAAAAATAATCCTACTCTCCGATATATATAATCCTAAGACTCAAAACATTTTTGTTCTAGACTCGACAACGCCAAAGAAACAATCAAGCGAGGGGCTCCTAAGTCGGGATGGCTCGATTACCAACTTGTAACGCCCTCGATGCGGCTATATCTCCCACGTGTCGAAGCACGACTTAGAGGCATAACTGCATTGAAAGCAATGTCGCAAGTGAGGTAATCTTCACAAAACCCATGTAATACATAAGGAAAGAGATACATAGTTGGCTTACAATGCCACTTCACACAATACATAAATAAACATCCATCATCCAGATTACACTCAAGGTCCGACTACGGAACCAAAATAAAAGAAGACTGCCCCCAAATGCTACACGGATCCCGATCGTCCCAACTGGCTCCACTACTGATCATCTGGAAAAGACACATAGTAACGACCACGTTCCTCGTCGAACTCCCACTTGAGCTCGGTTGCGTCACCTGCACTGGCATCGTCGGCACCTGCAACTGTTTTGGTAGAATATGTGAGTCACGGGGACTCAGCAATCTCACACCCGCGAGATCAAGACTATTTAAGCTTATAGGAAGGACAGAGTTGTGAGGTGGAGCTGCAGCAAGCGACTAGCATATCTGGTGGCTACATTCGCAAAAGAGAGCGAGAAGAGAAGCAAGGCACGGTCGTGAAGCTAGTAGCGATCAAGAAGTGATCCTAGAACAACCTACGTCAAACATAACTCCAACACCGTGTTCACTTCCCGGACTCCGCCGAGAAGAGACCATCACGGTTACACACGCGGTTGATGTGTTTTAATTAAGGTCAACTTCAGGTTTTCTACAACCGGACATTAACAAATTCCCATCTGCCTCATAACCGCGGGCACGGCTTTTGAAAGATAATACCCTGCAGGGGTGTCCCAACTTAGCCCATTATAAGCTCTCACGGTCAACGAAGGATATTCCTTCTACCGGGAAGGCCCGATCAGTCTCGAACTCCCGGACTACAAGACATTTCGACAATGGTAAAACAAGACCAGCAAAGCCACCCGGATGTGCCGACAAATCCCGATAGGAGTTGCACATATCTTGTTCTCAGGGCATACCGGATGAGCCAGACATCGGGTTGGCATAGACCCTGATTGCCCAAGGGGCGCTGGACATCGCTCAAGTTGGACCAGCAATCGAAGGAGAACTGGCCCGGGGGGGTTAAAATAAAGATGACCCTCGGGCTCGCGAAAACCCGGGGGAAAAAGGCTTAGGTGGCAAATGGTAAAACCAAAGTTGGGTCTTGCTGGAGGAGTCTTATTCAAAGCAAACTGTCAAGGGGGTCCCATAAATCACGCAACCGTGTAAGGAACGCGAAATCAAGGAACATAACACCGGTATGACGGAAACTAGGGCGGCAAGAGTGGAACAAAACACCAGGCATAAGGCCGAGCCTTCCACCCTTTACCAAGTATATAGATGCATTAATTAAATAAGAGATATTGTGATATCCCAAAATATCCATGTTCCAACAAGGAACAAACTTCATCTTCACCTGCAACTAGCAACGCTATAAGAGGGGCTGAGCAGAGCGGTAACACAGCCAATCAACGGTTTGCTAGGAAAGGATGGTTAGAGGTTTGGCATGGCAATATGGGTGGCATGATATAGCAAGTGGTAGGTAACGTAGCATAGGCATAGCAAAAGAGCGAGCATCTAGCAAGCAAAGATAGAAGTGATTTCGAGGGTATGGTCATCTTGCCTGCAAAGTTCTCAAAGTTGTCGAAAGCTTGATCCTCGTAAGCGTTCTCAACAGGTTCCTCGTTCACGTACTCGTCTCCCGGCTCTACCCAAAGCAAGAACACAAGCAAAGGACCAACAATCAATCACGGGCGATGCACAAACAACATGATGCAAAACATGGCATGATATGCGAGATGTGATATGCAATGCATATGCGTGCTCCGGAAGGAAAACTGATGAACAAGGCATCAACTTGGCAAACCATGTGTGCCGCTGGAAAGGTGAGATGATTTCGGTTGAAATCGATATAAAGATCACCGGAATCGGATGCACGGTTTGCAAATGGTAAGCAAAACAAGAATGGCACAAATCTGCCATTAACAGCATGATGCCACATAGCAAGCAACAAGAAATTAAGCTACTGCACCCAAACGTACCAGCAAGGCATTTGACAGTAATCTAGTCAAGATGCTTGACAAAAGATGAGCACTGATCTATGGCTAATTCACATCATAACAGGTCCAAACAAGCATGGCAAAAGTGAAAATACTAACAATACAGAAATTAACATCAGGAAGGCATATTTAGAGCAAGCAAACAACCTGCTACAGGAACAATACATAGCAAAATATGGCATGGCATGAATCTACTCAAGGCATTGAACAAAAGTCCCTTACTGACCAAGAGCCAAAAGGGATCAGAAAATGTAATAGCACACATGTCCATATAGCAAGTTTCGTTAACAGATTCAGCAAACAGGGCATGACATTGACAGAATTATGAAGGCATCTTCGCGAGCTCGATGCACTCACTACAGAGAATTTCATGATAAACTAAGCATACATCCATCAAGAAGACATGGCATAGAAGCTATACATGGTAATAACAACATCATATCATACACGGATCAACTACAACAACCTTGGCCAAATTGAATAACATGTAAACAACCTGCCAGGAAACATTTTATAGCAAAAGTAGAGCTCGATTGACTCAAGCTAGACTACTCCATAATTGGAAACAGGGGCATGGATGGATAAATCATAATCATATGTTCAAAACATCCTTATTGAAGTATCTCAAAATAAGCATGGATCTCTCTGTAGCATCAAGTTTTCATGGCATAAAAATATCAGCAGAACAGGGGCTGAAATCAGCAACATCATGAATCCTAGTTTGCATGCTTGTGCTAGTCAGCACAAAGATCACAAAAATACATGGCATACACCCCTGTAAAGATGGCATGGCATATTACAAAACACATGTAGGACTCAAGATTATAGGATGCACACATCAATCATGGCAAAAATGATAAAAGTGCATGTTCTGATAAGAATCTGAAACTAACATCACATAGCCCTCTTCTAACAGCATTTCGGGCCTCAAGATGAGCTCAACTGAAAATGACGCGATGAGATGAAATGATGTATTCGTCGATTCGAACAATTCAATGTGCTATACGCCCAAAACGGAGCCACGGGTGCAAAGTTATAACACGATGAACATGGCATGATAATATTAAAACATTCGGGGACTTAGGCGAAAAACGGGGTCAACCTCGGGCTCTTCCCAGATCCGATCTGGATCCGATCGGCCGCGCAGATCAGAGCGGCCGGCAGCTCGCCGTAGCCGAAGAGGAAGAAGGACGTAGAAGGAGAGCTCGGGGCCGAGGGCGCGGTCGGATCCGGGCGCCGGGGCGACGGGCGGAGGCGGCGATCGACGCGCGGCGAAGCCCGGCCCGGCGGCGGGCGGGCGGCCGAGGCGGCGGAGGAGCGCTGCGGCGCAAGGCCGGGCGCTGGGAGGCGGCGGCGGCTGATTCGCTGGGGCTGTGGAGCGGCCGAGCTGGCCGGGCGGCGCGGCGCGGCGTGCTACGCGGGCGGGCTGCGCGTTCACGGGCGGCGGCGACGGACGTTCGCCCGATCCGGACGTGTCCGGCGGCGCGAGGTGAGCTGGGCTAGGGTTAGGGGTGGATTTGATCCGGAATTTCGGGGGAGGAGGTGTTTTTATAGGTAAGAGGAGTTAGGAAGCTTCAAATGGAGTGTAGTTTTCGCCCACACGATCGTGATCCGACGACGGAGAGCATGGAAGTGACTTAGATGGGTTATTGGGCTGTTTTGGAGGGGTGTTGGGCTGCAACACACAAGAGGCCTTCGCGGTTACCCGGTTAACCGTTGGAGTATCAAACGACCTCCAAATGGCACGAAACTTGACAGGTGGTCTACCGGTGATGTACCAAGGCCACTTGGCAAGCCTCGGTCCACCTGCTCACGAAAAAGAGACAAGAGGGGTGCGCCGGTGCATGTAGGAGTGTCGGATTGCAAAACGGACAACGGGGAAAATGATCAGAATCATGAGACGAACACGTATGCGAATGCGATGCACATGATGACATGATATGAAATGCATGACATGGACAAAATGCAAAAATGAAGAAAAACCCAACCACGGAGGGAATACCATAGCACATAGCCGAAAATGGCAAGAGTTGAAGTTACAAATATGGAAAGTTACATCCGGGGTGTTACACTCAGCGCCGGGGGAGTGCTCATTCCCCCGTTGCCCGACGCCGTGGCGAAGCCGAGGTACTTCACCGAGGAGGTCGAGATCGTGCGCGCGTCCCTCACCGACGCCCAACGCTCCCTCCCCCAGTTCGCCGCCGACAACCACGCGGCTGGCGGCGTATTTCAGCGCCGCCAAAGAAGCGCTGGCGTCCACCAATGGCGCCCGGTGGTCGTGGCGGCGGCAGAACAGCGAGGGGCGCCACCTGTGGGCGCCCCGCCGCACACTCGAGGGCGTGCTCACGCACTCGAGGGCGGCAACGACCCGCCGTTGGCGTACCCCCCGGCGAGGGTGGCCACCCCGGCGCAGCACCGACGCGTCGGGCCATGGGCGCCAAGGAGGTTCGGCGCTTCCTCTTCTTCCTCCTCATCGTGCTCTTCTTCCCATTCCTCCGGCTCTCCGGCGCTGCTCGGCGTCAAGGCCGAGCCCGCGGCGGAGATGCCGCTCGGCCGGCGCACTCGCAGCGCCGGCATCGTCATCAACGAGGGCGGCTGGCGCGCCTCGTCATTGTCGGCTCCTCCGCGCTTCGTCAACCCAAAGACGGAGCCGGGGCTGGCGCCGGTGAAGACGGAGCCGGGGCTGGCGCCAGTGAACGCGGAGTTCGACGACGACGGCGCGGCCCTCGAATGGGCGCGCTAGGACTCCATTGCGTTGGAGAAGGCGTGCCGGGAGAAGGAGAAGGCGCCGATCGCCGCCCTCGCCGCCGAGGAGCGCCGACGCGTCGCGAGGAAGGCGGGGTCGTCGTCTTATGCGACAGCGGCAGCGACGACGACGACGCCGCCGCCACCTGTTCGCCAAGGCGACGCCGGGCGAGGTCGGCAGGGCACCAGCGTCAAGGAGGAGAAGGCCGGCGGCAGCGATGGCGGCGACGGCGCCGACTTCAGCCACTTTCTTTTACTTTAGATTAGGTTAATGTAATGTTTGGACGAATTTCGCCGAAACTTGCCATGGTTGGCCGAAATATAACTAGTTTTTATCATAACTTCGCCGAACGTTTTTTTTTAAATCTGGCGCTGGGCGGCCACAGGGGGCGGCAATTTGAGGACCGACTTCGCCCAGGGGCCATTTTTGCGGCTCACCCCGGTAGCGCTTTTAGACGCCCCCTGGGGAGCCAACGGCTGGAGGTGCCCTGATGCGCCGACAACCTCGCCGGCGAGCAAGTGCTCCGTTGCTTGTTTCCTTCATGCTCTCTCTCTCTTTCTCTCTCAGATTCAATCGGCGGTGCCCTCTAGATTGAGCAGCATCGTCCTGCCGCCGCCGCCTCTGCGAGGCACCGCCGTTGGAGCCTCTTCCAGGGTTGCTCGTCGTTCCACTTTGCCGCCGCCCCATAGGAGCACCGGCGTCCATGATTGTCGCCTCCTCGAGTTTTAGCTGTAAATGCCGGTGCCGCTGCAGCAACAATTCCGGAAACATTATATTTATTGTATAAATTCTCTGCAACTTAACCTTCGTTGCATAAATTCTATGTAAGTTAAAAAAATCTCTAAATGTTTCTGCAACATGATCTCTATTGCAAAAATTAAGTATCCGCAATCCAACTTCTGTTGCAAATGTTTCTGCAACAAGATCTATGTTGTAAAAGTAGACGAGAACGCTTGGTCACTAGATTAATCCAAGTTTAACGGCTCATGAGGCAGATCTTTTAAAAGATCCGCCGGCCGACCCGTAGCACGTCCTTTCTTAATTGCCTGAGCAGCTAAGCCAGCATTCTTTTGAAAACCTAAGCAAGCATTAAGAGCATCTCCAGCCATTGGCCCCCCAGGAGGCATAAAAATAGTCGCCTGGGGGCGAGCCGGCGGTACAATCGGCATTGGGGGCAGTTGGGCGTCCAGCCGTCGCCCCTAGGCGTTGATATTGGCCAAGTTTTTGGCCCACTTTCGGCGAATAAAGGCCCCATATGGACGCTAATCGGCCCATATTCGGCGTGCTTCGTCGTGGTTCGGCATTGAATTCTTAACATAAATATTTTTTTATCACATAGTTCATCACAGAAAATCAAATAGTTCAACAAAATAGTGCAAGAACAAACAGTTCAACATAAAATATATAGTTCAACAAAAAAAACTTATATTTCATCACACGTCATGCCCGGCGTCGCCCTTGAGCCTCCATAGGTGCTCCACCAGATCCTGCTGCAGTTAATGATGCACCTGTGGGTTTCGGATCTCCTGACGCATACTGAGGTAGGCAGTCTAGGTTGCCGGTAGCTGGTGAGCAACTTCGGCTAGAGGAACATGTCTGTAGTATGGTTCAGTGTCAAACACTGGCTCTTCCTGCTCGATCTCGATGATCATGTTGTGCAAGATGACACAGCAAGTCATGATCTCCCACATTTGATCTTTCGACCAGGTCTGAACAGGATACCGGACAACAGCAAATCGAGATTGAAGCACACCAAATGCCCGCTCGACATCCTTCCGGTAAGCCTCCTGCACCTTGGCAAAGTGGGACTTCTTGCCTCCTGGCACAACATTTGAGATAGTCTTCACAAATGTAGACCATCTGGGATAGATGCCGTCAGCTAGGTAGTACCCCTTGTTGTAGTGCCACCCATTGACCTCGAAGTTCACCGAAGGAGAATGACCTTCAACAAGCTTGGCAAAGACAGGGGAGCACTGCAGCACGTTGATGTCATTGTGAGTTCCTGGCATACTAAAGAAGGAGTGCCAAATCCAAAGGTCCTGTGTCCCCACCGCCTCCAGTACCACACTGCAACCGCCTTTGGCGCCTTTGTACATCCCCTGCCAAGCAAATGGGCAGTTCTTCCATTTCCAATGCATGCAGTCGATGCTTCCAAGCATCCCGGGAAATCTTCTTGCTGCATTCTGTGCTAGGATCCGAGCAGTGTCTTCCGCATTGGGTGTTCGCAAGTATTGCGGTCCAAACACTACCACCACTGCCTGACAGAACTTGTAGAAACACTCAATGGTGGTGGACTTGGCCATGCGCCCATAGTCGTCGAGTGAATCACCGGGAGCTCCGTATGCAAGCATCATCATCGCTGTCGTGCATTTCTGGATCGACGTGAATCCAAGTTTGCCGGTGCAATCCATCTTGCACTTGAAGTAGCTGTCGAACTCTCGGATGGAATTCACAATCCTGAGGAAGAGCTTTCGGCTCATCCGATAACGGCGCCGAAAAGTTTTATCGTCGTGCAGTGGAGCATCGGCGAAGTAGTCGGAGTAGAGCATGCAGTAGCCTTCGAGACGATGCCGGTTCTTTGCTTTCATCCGCCCCGGCGCCGAGCCACCGCGCCACGGCTTTTCATTGCTCGCCAGCAGCTGGGCGAGGGCGACGAGCATCATGAGATGTTCATCTTCCTGGACGTCGGCCTCGGCTTCCTCCTCCAGCAGCATGGCGAGCGCTTCCTCGTCGTCCGAGTCCATCGTCGAGGCAGGCAAATTGTCGAACACCTTGCGCCCGGTGGGCGCATAACCGCCGCTAAACTGCCCCTCTGTGGCCGGAAACGGCGGGAAAAACGCCCAGCTGCTGGTGGTGTCAGGACCCCGATTCCAAGTCACATCGATCTAGCCGGTAACACCTCATATCACTTTGCGGCCTCACGCACGGTATTCCCACGGGTGTCGCCTTACCATGGCCCGGGACCGTTTGCGCCTTTTGGCTCACGTATATGATAGTGTCGCTAGCATCCATATGACAGAGAACCGGGCCGGCGTGGCTAGTCGTGAACCCAAAGCGGCACTAACCCATGGGGACAGGCATACATGAATCAACTTCGAGCATGTCGGTCGGCGTGTGAATCCGGGCTGTAGCACTGGCTAACAGGACTCGGGACCCGGGCTATAGCAGGCTAGGCAGGACTTCGGATGTCACCGCGTGACATTTCCCGAAGGATGTATATAGGAACGAAGTGAAACACATGCCGCCGATCAAGCGTCTGGCGGTAGTCTTTGGGCTAGCGAGGACTCCGGTGAACCGGGCTGTAGCGGACTACTATGGCTCAAGGAAGCACTAGACTACATTTCCCCATAAGAGAGGCTGCCAAGGATAAACAACTAGATTGTCGGATCCCACACATACCAAGCATTTCAAACATACACACAATATGCTCGATATGTGCAATACAACATGGGTCTCATGACTCAAAGTATTTATTCATTAGGCTCCGAGGAGCGAGATATTACAAACATGGGTCTCATGACCCAACATTCAGAGCACACAAGTCAAAGCACAAGCGGAAGCTTAACATGTCTGAGTACATACATCTACAAATGAAAAAGGCTTAGAAGCCTGACTATCTACCAGATACTGTCGAGGGCACAAGATCGTGAATCGAGGTAACAAGCTAAACGTCAAGTCCACGCGGAACTACTAAGCGAGACCGACGTCTCTCGCAAAACATAAAATAAGCAAAATGAGTACAAATGTACTCAAAGAAGACTTACATCGTAACTAACTACATATGCATCATTATCAACAAAGGGGTGGTGGAGTTTGACTGCAGAATGGCAGCTTTGACTCGGTTGATACTCTGAACTACGACTGCTAGTAACTCTTTTGAGGTGGCGCACACGAGTCCACTTATTAACCATAACAATACACCTCTATGGATTCGCCTCCGTCTTCCCTACGAGAACGCCATCCATAGCACTCCACGCTATCTTGCGCATTTTAGAGTATCCACTTTCACTTGTCTATGAACTGTTATAGGCAACCCAGAAGTCCTTTACCGCGGACACGGCTATTCGAATAGATGATGTTAACCCTGCAGGGGTGTACTTCTTCACACACGCTCTCGCCACTTACCACCATGTACACGTCGTGTATCTCGGCAACCTTCAAGCGGAAGCCTGACGAGGGAGTCGGCCACGACCTGACTAACCACACAAGTCTCTCATCCAGGTTTATCGCCTATTCGGGTTCCATCCACAAGGAGATCCGGCCGGGGTGTCGCTCACGGCCCCAAACGATGTGAGCAGGGTTCCCGAGACACCAAACGGGCGCCCGGTACACCGTGCCACGGTGTATCTACCGCAACATAGCCCACCCCTAGGGTCAGCGCTACGCACGGCCCCCAACACATATCCTACAAACACGTAAACTAGTTGCAACTCCCGGACAGAGATCGAGGCGATTAATAAGCCGAGAGGGGCTGAAGTTACGGAACCCAATGTGTGGTAGTAACTGTTTCATGGATCACAAACACGTAACTCGGTTCTCGAGGACGACAATGAGACAACCCACCATGTACTCCTACATGGCCTCTCACCGCTACCTTTACCAAATCGTGTTCACACACTTAGCTCTCAACAAGAGGGACATGTTTACACACCTCCGATTCATTCCCGATGAATCAGACCTGACTCAACTCTAAGCAGTAGCAGGCATGACAAACAAGCATGAATGAGTAGGCACAACAGGGTTCAAACAACTCCTACTCATGCTAGTGGGTTTCATCTATTTACTGTGGAATGACGGGTCATGCAGAGGATAAAGGGGTTCAGCTACCGCAGCAAGTAATAGATGAATCGTTGTTGTCCTAATGCAGTAAAAGAGAGCAGGAGCGAGAGAGTGGGATTATATCGGAATGAACAAGGGGATTTTGCTTGCCTGGCACTTCTGAAGATAATATAGTTCTTCATCGGTGTCATCGATCTCATCGTCGAAACCACGTCTATCGAGAGGGTACGAATACCGGCAACAGAGAAGAAACGCAATCAATGCAATGCACAATATGATGCATGATCATGACATGGTAAAATGAGTGTGTTGGGCTAATGCAACTACAACCAGATGGGTTTGAGCTATTTTGAACCAAAGATTCAAAGTTCAAACACATTTGTGATCTTAAATAGTGCTTTATCATGTTTTGCACTAAACAGCAAGTTAACTTGTTTAAACATGCATGGAACTAGTACAGATGGATAGATTGGATTTTTCTGATCATTTTTCATATATAAATTATTTCATTTGGAGTTACGGTTGAATTACTATGAATTTTAGAAGTTTTGGCTATTTTCTGGAATTTTCTGAATAAGAATAAATCCAGAAAAGGCATTACTGCGTCAGCCTGACATCACCATGACATCAGCAGGTCAACGGGGCACGGTCCGGGTCAAACCTAACCAGTGGGTCCCGTCTGTCAGTGTCAATTAAACTAACTAAGTTTAGTTAGTGTTAAACTAATACTAACCTAGTTTAGTTAGTGGCCTGGGGCCCACACGTCAGTGAGATAGAGAGTTAACAGGGGGTTATTTAACTTAACCCGTGTTTTAATAGCAGCGGTCCCACATGTCATACGCTAGGGGTTAATTAACCGAGTGATTAGCACCTAACCTAATGCTCCACGTCAGCTCTAATCGGCGTTTAGCCGCCAGTAAGCGCACGGCGAGGTCGCTCGTCCGGCCAACTCCGGTGATGAGGGTCGCGTGGCGGGTGCGTTGGAACACCGCAGCAGGCGCGTACTATGGTGGTGGTGGGCTGGAGCCGATGCGGGCTGTGGCGGCCCGGCGATGAGCTTTCTTGGCGGTGATGCTCGGGCTTGGCGGGCGCGAGGCTGCGGCTTGCTAGAGAAGCGAGTTGGCGGCGCAGAGCACCGAGAGCTCTGGAGCACTACCGCGATGCTCGGGCGTGAGCGGTCGAGCTCGAGCCACGGCGGCGATGAGACACGACGGCGAAGCTCGGCGATGGCGGGAATCGAGCTAGCGAACCAAATCCACCATGGGGTATGAGGGGAAAGGGAGAGGGGCTCACAGGGAGTCGTATGGAGGTCTCGTCAGGCTCGGGGACGAACTACGGACGACGAATCGGGCGGTGGCATCCGGCGGAGCAGAGCTCGGAGACGGCGATGGTGGCGTCGATGCGGGGCCTTCGGGCTCGTGTCCTTCGGTGGAGAGGTGCGCCGCAAGGCGAGCTTCGTCGCTAGCTATTTGGGCATGGGGAGGTCGGCGTCATTGTGGTGCTCATCGGCGACGGCCAAGGCTTCGGTGGCTGCAAGAGAAAGCAGAGGAGGAGAGAGAGCGTGAGTGAGGGAGAGGAGAGAGGGGTCCAGAGTGGCGTGAGGGAAGTATCAGGGCTCCTGTGGAAGCAGGAGGTGGCCGAAGCCACACGCACGCCGCTGCCACGCCTCCTCTGCCCTCTTGGTGAAGGAAGAAGACGGGCATGCCCACAATGGGCTGGCCAGCGGTGTTGGGCCGTCCGGTGGCTATGGTGAGCGCCACGTAAGTTTCAGTGTAGGTGCTTTCCTTTTTATTTGTTTCGCTTTTCTATTTTTGCAATTTGTTTTTGATTTAGTAAAACACCAAATCATTTCTATAAATCCTGAAATTAATTATGGGCAATAACTGAATTATCTCGAGGCCCTTAGCTATTTCGAAATTGTTGGAGCATTTAATAATATTTATAGCAATTAAATGCCCCAATTCAAATATTTTATGACTTAAATTCAAAGGCCCAACTTGTTCCTTAAAATGTTCATTATTTTTGGCATGGATCAAAACCATTGCCAAAAATATCAAACATCAAAGAAGAGCATTTTGGGTTCTTGAATGCAATTTATTTAAGCTGGACCTATTTGGATTTCAAAGTGCTAGGGTTTGAACAATCCCCATTTCAAATTTCCTTTAAAATTTAAACATGATGCAACAACCAAGCTAGACCAAGTGCTAGGTAAAGTTAGGGATATGACAGGTGAAGAGGCTGCCTCGGCGAACCTCTGCTCTTTTTCCGGCAGGGATTGGCTATCTAGCGGTGAAGGACGGTGGGCGGCGTCGGGATACAACTGTTGGCGGCTGAGCGCGCGGGGGTGGGAGGCGAGTCGGGGAAGAAAAACTTAACTTTTCGCTTGGCGGTGTGGGCCAGCCGTGCTTTTCCCTTGCGCCGGAGCCCAAAGCCTTGCGGGTTCGACTGCGATCGCCCGGACCGAACCGGATTTCCAGCGTCTGAGGACGCTGAAGCGTTTTTCAAGCCGGCGTGAAAAACTAACCCCTGGGTCTGTTGAGGGCGCGGGTGGAAATGCTCTTAGCTTGGAGATGCCCTTAGTACCTCTTGTTATCCACGAGGCGAGGTGTTGCACAAAGATGAGTGGGTGAGGGGCCACGACGGAATCCAGAAATGATCCTGGACGTACACGCGCGTGTGATCCGACGGCTCGGATGTGACTAATCGCTTGCTCGGGCGACCGTAGCGTCCTCCTGGAGAAAAAGATTCGTCCTCTCGATTTCCAGCAGCTGCTGTCGCAGCTAGGTACTCCGCTCGCGATATCGTTCCCCGCCGCCCCTCTCGTCGGCATCTTCTCCGCCGGCTATCACTATCAGACGTCTCTCTCCCTCTCCCTCTCCCTCTCTCTCTCCTCGACCGACGCGGAACCCTAGATGCGCCGTGCCTCCCCATCGCCGTAGAAGAAGAGAGGAAGAAAGATCCCCCCTTTTTTTTCCTTTTCGAACAAACGCAAAGAGTTCCGCGAATTGGGTAGTTGAAGCTCCCTTTGTCAGAACAATCCATCCCGAATTGGGTAGTTGTCGCCATCAGCTGGTGGTGGTTTGCATCAGGCCGTGATACTTCTGTTTAATCATTCTCCTGACAGGTTATCTGCTGCTTCTTTTGTCTAATCAGTAGTACAGTAGTATACCTAGTAAGGATTTTACTGACATTGAGAACTTGTTTGCGTGCAGTGCAGGTCAGTGTTGCGGCCTCTAGTTGGTGCCAATGTCTACCTTGTCAGCCACCCCATCCACCGTTCCAGATCAGATACCTAAAAGCCAGCTCTCTTTGGTTCTCCAACCTGCATACTGCCTGCAAGTATCTGAAACTTGAACCATTATGAAAATTGTATGCATCCTGGCCTATATTTTATACACCGGGGGGCCTTTTGTATATGTTTGTGTAGGATGTAAGATCTGTATGCCGTCATGAGTTCAATGCTTAATCAGCATATAAGTATTGCACTTCAAATCCTTTAGTTTTCAACAAATTTTGAATAATTTCTGTCAACTTTGGAATCTGCTGTCACTGAATGCTAAAAGAAGTACATTTATTATATGTTCTACTATTAGGTACCAAAATGAACAGTCGCATTTTGCTTACAGAAACAGTAGTGGCAAGCCCTCCTGAGAATGCATTATGCACTAAAGTGATGTACATCAAGGGATCAACAAGATCCCGCGCCCCACAATTTGCAGGGAAGCTAATCCGAAAGGTCAAGAGAAAACGAAAGAATTCATAGATAGTTAAGATCTTTTTGTTATTATCTTTATGCTTAGCCAATTCTTAAGAGTCCTAGCATTCTAGAAGTGGCCTTGTTTGGAAGATCCAATTGAGATATCAACACTATTCCGATCTATTGTTGCACCGCTGCATTTGATCAAAGGTTATTTTTCTGTTCCTTCGTTTCTGATAAACTAGCACCTATGGCTAAGGGTAATAAACTCCTTGGAAAAAGGATACCCTACTGAGTTGCTGATTAGGTCCTAGCAGCCTCTGCTGAATTACATTCAAGCATTCTGCATTCTTTCATGTTGTCTAGCTGTAGCACACACACTAGAATTTGGTATCTCGACATGGTGGCAAATTGAATTGGCATGGTAATTCAATCTCATGCTTCCCTTTTTCAGCCAATGTCACTGCAAACGGTCCACGGAACTGCAGCAGTGGAAGCTCTTCATCATGAACATAATAGTAAAGGTACCACTGACGGAGCGCCCACGGACAAGTATGACCCGTGGGAACCTCCCCATCCTCCTCCTCACCCCTCATTAGCTGACTTGACGTGTCCTATTCAACATATGAGGCAGGTAAAGTAACTACTCCCTCCTATCCATATTACTAAAGTTGTACTAAGTGTGTGTCAATTAATATGGATAGGAGGGAGTAGCACAATTGATATGTATCCCACTTCGTCCCTCTTCTTATTACACTTATTTTTGTGGTGGTTCTTGACTGACAATTCCTTTTTTACAGTACATGTGTTGCTGCGCGAAATTGATCCACACAGCACCACAGAATCCTCACTTTCGTGGAGGTAAACCAACCGTTTTTCAATGCAAAACGGCAAAGATCAGCCAAACCCTAGGGTTGCTAGGGCTGGGCAGAAGCTACGAGCTAGGTGCTGGAAAGAAAAGAACGTAGGAGAAAAAAGTAACGTAAGGTTGCAAAGGATCGATTGATTCCCCCTTTTCCAATCGGCCAAGGCCTATATATATAAGGCATGCAGGACTTTGCACTTAGGAGCAGGACTCCAGGTCCAAACCGAATAGGTTTTAACCACTTTAAGTTGGTTGCCATGTATACAGAAAAACCTGCCTGCTAGCCATGTTCCCTTGCCATGTCTCGTACAGGGCTTCATTGGCCTATAATGGAAATAATAAAATATTCCGGCCAGGACGCTAATCATACCAAATAATAGAAGTTTTATACTAGTTGCCTTGTTCACTTGCGCCACCTCCATCCAGATGTCTTCCCTTTTACTTTCGCCCCAAGGAAATAACTTGCTTTGCCTGACTGAACATTAGCATATACACTAATCTAGCAGATCAAATAAACTTGGTAGCCAAATTATACCTGCAACACATGCCCCCCTGTTTTTGGTACACTTGTATTCACGAAAAACACTTTAATAATACCACAGAACAGTGTTGACTGCTTTCACTGGTCACATTACTCCTCAAGGTGACATACAAATAACACATCAGCCAAATTTTACTTAGGGCGATACTTGAAATCATATCGGCCATATTTTGCTCAGGGCGATATCTTAAACAATATCGGCCATAGTGCCATCAAGCCTCTTGCCACATGCTAGGATAATACTTCTTCAAATATTTTCCATTGAGTGTTTTAGGCAATTTCTCCCCTTGCAAAGATTGTACAAAATATGAATTCCCAGGAACAATTCCTAAAACCTTATATGGGCCTTCCCAACTCGGCGACCATTTGCCGAATTTATTATTTCTAGTTCCAAGAGGTAAAATCGTTTTCCACACCAAGTCTCCTATTTGAAACGATTTTTCCCTCACTCTTTTATTATAAGCCTTAGCTACTCTTAATTTTTCTTTTTCAATTTCTCGTAAGGCTCTTAGTCTTTCTTCTGGAACATCATCAATTCTATCCATCATCAAATTATTATAGTCTACAGCCGACAAATCATTTTGTCTGGCTACTCTAAGAGCTTGCAAATTAACCTCTACAGGTAACACCGCTTCCTGTCCATACACTAACTCATATGGTGTCACTTGAGTTGTTCCATGCTTAGATATCCGATGAGCCCATAAAGCCTCTGAAAGCACTTCATGCCACTTTCTTGGATGCTCCTTAATTTTCTTCTTTATAAGCTTAATTAAAGTTTTATTGCTAGATTCGGCCTGTCCGTTAGCTTGAGCATAATAAGGCGAATTTAACAATTTAATTCTAAAAGATTCGGCAAACTCACGAAATTGATGAGACATAAAAGAAGAACCTTGATCAGTAGTCAAAGTTTGAGGAATACCGAATCTGCGAATAATATGCTCCAAAACAAAATTAATCACTTCCTTATGGGTCATATTTCTTAAAGGAATTGCTTCGGTCCATTTGGTAAAATAATCTGTAGCTACTAGGACGAAGCGATGACCTTTAGATGAAGCAGGATATATTTGACCAATAAAATCTAAACCCCATCCTCTAAACGGCCATGGCTTAATAATGGGATGCATCATAGCTGCAGGTGCCAATTGAACATTTCCAAATTTCTGGCATTCTTCACACCGTTTATAATAGCGAAAACAGTCCCCTAACATCGTCGGCCAATAAAAACCTGCTCTTTTCAATAACCATTGCATCTTATGAGCCGACTGATGTGTTCCGCATAGCCCTTCATGTACTTCACCCATAGCTACGGTTGACTGATCAGGACCTAAGCACTTTAAAAGTAATCCATCTATCGTTCAGCGGTACAACTCACTATCTAGCAAAGTATATTTTAAAGCTTGTCGCCGAATTTTCCTATCTCTTGTTTGTCCAGGATCCTTTAGATGATTAGTCAGAGGAGTTCTCCAATCACCTGGTTCTAAATTAGCTGTTGATTCGGTTATTTGTGACTCCTGCACCGAATCTTCTTTGCCATGTACTATTTGCTGCTGGATTGAACAAGAACCTGCTACATCCTTTAGCAAATTAATAGCCAACAGATCAACATTACTATTAACAGCATCTAGCATCGGTTTTTCTAATATGAAAAACTTTCCCCTACTGATTTGGTATCCGGATGCTTGCTGCGCTAAGCAATTAGCTCTAGAATTCTCTTCCCTAGGTATATGACCGATAGTGAAAGTATTCAGAGACTTAATTATATCTAAACATCGGTTTAAATAACTGTTTAATAATCCATCAAAACATTGAAATTCACCACCAATTTGCCAGACTACCAGAAGTGAATCTCCAAAAGCCTCTATATCCTTTACACCCATATCTACTAAATTTTGTAAACCAAACAACAAAGCTTCGTATTCAGCTTGGTTATTTGTACAAGGATATTCCAAACGGACCGATGTTTCATAAACGACATTGTTTGGTGAAATTAAAACATTACCGATGCCTTGTCCCTCCCTACAAACCGATCCATCAAAATAAAACTTCCACGGGCACACACTAACATAATTAATACCTTCTTCATCCTTAATCCTATGATCAACAATAAAATCAGCGATGACTTGACCTTTCATAGCACGCATAGCGATTCATATGCCAAGTCATATTCTATTAGTGCATAAGCCCATTTTCCAATCCTACCACTAAGAATCGGCTGCTGCAGCATATATTTAATCACGTCGGCTTGGCAAGCTACTACACATGTACTATAAAGTAAATATGGCCGAAATTTTGTACATGCATAATATAAAGATAAACCTAATTTTCAATAAACATGTACCGACTCTCAGCGTCAAGCAACATGACTCAAGTATGCAATGATGTACTCCTTCCGCCGTTCTCTTGTGCTAAAACTACTCGATCACCTTGTCTTGTGCGGCAATGTATAACCTGAACGGCACACCAGACTTGGGTGCTTGAAGCACCAGAGGACTTGAAAAATACCCTTTTATATTATTAAAAGCCTCTCGTTGTTCTGCCCCCCAAGTGAATTCGACTTCATGTTTTAACCGAAGTAAAGGAACAAATGATTCAATTTTTCCCGCAAGGTTAGATATGAATCGTCTCAAGTAATTAATTTTTACTAACAATTTCTGCACATCCCTTTTACATGTGGGCTCCTCCAATTTTCTGATTGCCTCTACCTTCTTAGGATCAATCTCTATGCCATGCTCATGAATTATAAAACCTAAGAACTTACCAGCCGATACACCGAAAGCACATTTGAGTGGATTCATTTTCAGCCCATACCGACGCATTCTTTCAAAAGCTAATCGCAAATCGGCTAAATGATGATCAAACCCATCTGATTTAACAATTACATCATCAATATACATTTCTAATACGATGCCTAGAAGATCATGAAAAGTCAGATTCATAGCACACTGGTATGTAGCTCTGGCATTCTTCAATCCAAAAGTCATAACAGTCCACTCAAATAAACCAACAAAACCAGGGCATCGAAAAGCAGTCTTAAACATATCTTCTTCGGCCATAAATATCTGATTATAACCAGCATTACCATCTAAAAAACTGATTACTTTATGTCCAGAAGCATCGTTAATCAACATGTCGGCTATAGGCATAGGATATTCATCTTTAGGGGTAGCCTTATTCAAATCCCTAAAATCAATACATACTCTAATATTATCAGTATTTTTCTTTTCAACAGGAACAATATTAGAAATCCATTCCGCATATCTACACGGCCGAATAAACCGAGCTTTTAACAACCGATCAATTTCATCTTTGATGCGGTCATATATACTAGGATTGAATCGCCTAAGGGGCTGTTTATGCGGCCTAAAACCAGATTTAATAGGCAATCTGTGTTCAACTAAGTCCCTACTCAAACCGGGCATCTCAGTATAATTCCAAGCAAGGCAATCAACAAATTCCCTAAGTAATGCACATACCTTTCCTCTCTGATCGGCCCCCATATTAGCATTAATAAATGTAGGTCTAGGGACACTTCCATCACCAATATCAACTTCCTCAAGTGGGTCAGCCGATGAGAATCCTTGTCCAAGCTTCTCCATGTCATCGAAATCCTCAATAGCTTCATGCATATCGTTCTTTCTTGAACGATACTCGTCAACACGCCTTTGCATCCATTTAACACTATCTTCCTTATTCATTGTTCACAAGGATAAGTCATTAAGCCGAGCTACACTAGCCGGCTGTGCATGTACAGGAACAAAACCATCTCTGCCAATGCTAATATAATCATAATCTGATAAATCTCTACCCGTCAAGCATCGCATCTCACCGTGTTGCCAATCAACCGGAGCCTCAGCCAAAGCAATGCAGGCCGAATTATCCGCCTCAACCACTTCAACATCATCATCAACCCACTGAATCAAACATTGATGGAGAGTAGAAGGGATGCAACAATTTGCATGGATCCAATCGCGCCCCAAAAGTATATTATATCGTCCTTTGACATCAACTACAAAGAAAGCAGTCGGCAATGTTTTGCTACCAACCGTGAGCTCCATAGAAATAACACCCTTAGCTTCAGACAAGTCTCCTGAGAACCCACTAAGTCCCATATTGGTTTTCATCAGTTCTTCCTCTTTTCGGCCCAACTTAGAAAAAACCGAAAAAGGCATGATATTAACACCGGCACCGCCGTCAACAAGCATGCGACCAATAGGTTTACCATCAATGTGACCCTTGATAAACAAAGGCTTTAGGTGTTGTCCATGCTTCTCTGGTTTCTCAAATGTAACACTTTTTGGGCCAAGAACAAGTTCTGCAACTTCAGCCTCTTCAGCCTTAGGCGCACAAAATTCAGCGGGCAGCTCAAATACCATATTAATGTCCATATCCGCAGGCATATCCTGTTTATCCTCAGAGTTTCCATCCATAACCATGTCATCAGCACTATTGCCTTCCTCCCTTGCGATGCGCTTCTCTTTCCAAGTCATATTCAAGGGCACCATTGGTTTATCTTTATTGAACCACTCGTCGCACTTCTTCTCATTAGTTCCTCTCTAATTTCCAATGCCCGCAGCCGCTGCACCCTTCTTTTACGAGTATGTGTGAGCCACTGTCAGCACCATCAAGCTTCGATTTAGTTCACAGTGCCACCGACCTAAATCTGCTGCCCCGAGTTCCTCGATGCATCTTGATGTCTTTTGCTTGGGGAGCAAACATTACATCTTTGGCGAACCAATTACGTATTGATCGGTCGTGCTAAGCGGTCCCATCTTTCGCATATTGGGCCCCAAATCAGCATGTGAGTTGCTTTCTTTTCTTTGGAATTTCCTCTTGCTGCGATGTATCAGTCCCCTGTTGCTGCAATGCATCATTACTAATCTTTTCCGAACACGGAACTCTTTTACGGCCGAACCAAATCTGAAACCTCCAATCATGATTGTTCCTGGATCAGGGGCAACACCTGCAGCCGATTTGAGCTTACCATTATCAACATTATGAGCAGCACCCAACCCAGGTTGGTTTGTAGTAGCACAACCAGACCTACATTCATCATGTTCAACTGAATCTTTTACATCACCCTTAGACCTGACTGGTACCCATGCAAACTTCTGGCCACCTATGTGAACCTTGCCATCCGCATTGTGTCTAGGCAATCTGCTCTGCGCAAATCTTTTCTTTGGATGAGCTATCTTCAATTTCTAACGTGAACCATCTTTACCTCGAACCACAATAGCATCACGTGATCTTGCTTCATGATTAAATCGAGCCTTCTTCTCATGCATGTTTGGTCTGAACATAGGCCTAGGCGGGATCCATCCTGGTTGAAAATAACATGCTGGCCCTATAGGATATGACGCCCAAGGATTAAAACCCCATGGAGGAATTTGCGGATACATAGGAGGTGCACAACCCCAATATGCTGGCTCCATTGCGAAATATGGCTGCTGGTCATATGAATTTCTCTGCCATTGCTCATGACCTGCAGGTCCAGAAGGAGATCTAGGACGTTTATTACCTCCAAGCCGGTTAAATACATTGGTGGCCTTGCATGAAGTGTATTTCTCCAACAACATGTTAACTGTCGGCTTTGGCCTCGGAGCTTGTCTCCTTCCATTAACTTTCCACACTCCTACTTCTGGTTTCTTTGGTTTGATCATCCTTGGAGGAGCACTATTATCAACAACATTTTTTTCTTCATGGATTCGGGTCCGATCCGAATCAATAAGCATTTTCTTGTTCTCAAACTCAACCACATTGATAGGAAAAGGATCACTATCGAGCTTCATCTTAGTACCTTCATAAATACCAATCGTCCGTCATTAATGGCCGATTGCACTGTCGACGAAACACATTACAATCTTTAGTAGCATGAGAAAAGAGTTATGCCATTTACAATAAGCTCTTCTACCCAGTTCTTCTTGAGATGGAATTACATGCCCTTCTTTTATTCTAATTAACTTCCCTTGCAACAACATGTCAAAATCTTGTCACACTTACTAACATCAAAAGTATATTTGATTTCCTCTCTTTAGTCGGTGTGGGTTTCAGGGCAGCACATGCAAAAGGTTTTGACTTAGGTGCTCGAACCCATTCGGCCATACATATATCAACATCATCTTCACTAGCCGAATCACTATCATGCTCTACAACATTAACCGTAGGTTTTTCCTTGTCTTTCTTCTTATTATCTCTAAACCGGCTGTATGGTTTAACTTCTTTAGCACGGTTTTCCTGTGCCCAAGCCTTTTGCAAAACTTGGTTAACATCTGAAAATTCTTACCCTTCCAGTTTATCTCTAATATGAGCAAGCAAACCTGAAAAAGCAAGATCAGCTAAATCTTTTTCGGCTATGGTCAAACTGAAGCATCGGTTTTTGACATCTCTAAATCTTTTAATATACTCATAAACAGATTCATTGTGTTTTTGCTTAACCATTGTCAAATCTGAAAGTCTAAGTTCAGTTTCACCACCATAAAAGTACTCATGAAATTTCTGCTCCAATTGAGCCCATGTTGCAATAGAGTTAGGAGCAAGTGATGTAAACCAAGTAAATGCGATTACCAGATAAAGACAAAGGAAATAATTTCACTCTAAAAATATCTGATGTACCAACTTCACTGCATTGTGCTAAAAATTGTCCTACATGCTCAAAGGTTGATCTACCATCTTCTCCTGTAAACTTAACAAAATCTGGAATACTAAACCCATGAGGATAAGGTGTTGTGTCGAAATATTCAGGGTAGGGTTTTTGATATGCACGTGCTCTACCCTTAGGTTCCAAGCCAAATTCTCTAAGTATATTAGCAAGTTGATCTTTAAAATTTTCAGTAGGCTGCGGAGAACTAGCTTGTGGCATAGATGCACCATAAGTGCGTATGTAACTCTGACAAAGAAGTTTGAGCATGATACATTTGTTGCGGAGAACCATTAAAACACGCATCTGGCACCGGCCCGTAAGGAACCCCGGTACCAATAGGTGGCAAGGGTGGTGTGCTATATGCTACTGTTTGATAGTAGGGTTGCTGCAGATTGGAATTAAAGCCAACACTTCGGTTATTGCTGCTGAAATTTTGTGGAACCGAAGTCAGAGCAGGAGTACCAGCAGTAGGTACAAAATTATTGGCCGAATTGCCAATATAATTCTGGCCACTTTGGTTATTGCTTAACGGGATGTGGGTCTGCACAACATTGGGTACTGCGACGGGTGTATGCATCGGGTTAGGTACATTAGTGAACCTACTACTTTTTGGACGCACCAGCTGTTGGGGAACGTAGTAATTTCAAAAAAATTCCTACGATCACGCAAGACCATGGTGATGGCATAGCAACGAGAGGGGAGAGTGTCCGTCCACGTACCCTCGTAGACCGAAAGCGAAGCGTTATAACAACGCGGTTGATGTAGTCGTCGTCTTCACGATCCGACCGATCCAAGCACCGAACGTCACGGCACCTCCGAGTTACGCACACGTTCAGCTCGATGACGATCCCGGACTCGATCCAGCAAAGTGTCGGGGATGAGTTCCACAAGACGACGGCGGCGTGGTAGCGATGTTGATGCTCCACCGACGCAGGGCTTCGCCTAAGCTCCGCGACGATATGACTTCTCCGGCGCAGGGCTTCGCCTAAGCTCCGCGACGATATGACCGAAGTGGAATATGGTGGAAGGGGGCACCGCACACGGCTAAGGAAAGATCCGTAGATCAACTTGTGTGTCTATGGGGTGCCCCCTGCCCCCGTATATAAAGGAGCAAGGGAGGGAGGAGGCCGGCCCTATGTTTGGCGCCAAGGGAGTCCTACTCCCACCGGGAGTAGGATTCCCCTTCTGGTCCAACTAGGAATCCTTCCATGTAGGGGAGGAAGGGAGAAGGAAGTGGAGGAGTAGGAAGGTGGCGGCCCCTTTTCCCTAGTCCAATTCGGACTAGAGGGAGGGGGCGCAGCAGCCTTTTCCTCGTCCCACTAAAGCCAATCAATGCCCATTACTTCTCCCGTAACTACCCGGTACTCCGAAAAATACCCGAATCATTCGGAACCTTTCCGAACTCCGAATATAGTCGTCCAATATATCGATCTTTACGTCTCGACCATTTCGAGACTCCTCGTCATGTCCCCGATCTCATCCGGGACTCCGAACTCCTTCGGTACATCAAAACTCATAAACTCATAATATATTCGCATCGAAACCTTAAGCGTGCGGACCCTACGGTTCGAGAACTATGTAGACATGACCTAGAACTATTCTCGGTCAATAACCAATAGCGGGACCTGGATGCCCATATTGGTTCCTACATATTCTACGAAGATCTTTATCGGTCGACCGCATAACAACATACGTTGTTCCTTTTGTCATCGGTATGTTACTTGCCCGAGATTCGATCGTTGGTATCCAATACCTAGTTCAATCTCGTTACTGGCAAGTCTCTTTACTCGTTCCGTAATACATCATCTCACAACTAACTCATTAGTTGCAATGCTTGCAAGGCTTATGTGATGTGTATTACCGAGAAGGCCCAGAGATACCTCTCCAGAGCAATCGGAGTGACAAAACCTAATCTCGAAATACGCCAACCCAACAAGTACCTTTGGAGACACCTGTAATACTCCTTTATAATCACCCGATTCGTTGTGACGTTTGGTAGTACCAAAGTGTTCCTCCGTGGCAGGAGTTGCATAATCTCATAGTTATAGGAACCTGTATAAGTCATGAAGAAAGCAATAGCAACATACTAAAGCGATCAAGTGCTAGGCTAACGGAATGGGTCATGTCAATCGAGATCATTCTTCTAATGATGTGATCCCGTTAATCAAATGACAACTCATGTCTATGGTTAGGAAACATAACCATCTTCGATTAACGAGCTAGTCAAGTAGAGGCATACTAGTGACACTCTGTTTGTCTATGTATTCACACATGTATTATGTTTCCGGTTAATACAATTCTAGCATGAATAATAAACATTTATCATGAAATAAGGAAATAAATAATAACTTTATTATTGCCTCTAGGGCATATTTCCTTCAGTCTCCCACTTGCACTAGAGTCAATAATCTAGATCACATCACCATGTGATTAACATCGATAGTTCACATCATCATGTGATTAACACCCATAGTTCACATCGCCATGTGACCAACACCCAAAGGGTTTACTAGATTCAGTAATCTAGTTCACATCGCTGTGTGATTAACACCCAAAGAGTACTAAGGGATGATCATGTTTTGCTCGTGAGAGAAGCTTAGTCAACGGGTCCATCATATTCGTGAGCCGTATGTATTTTTGCAAATATTCTATGTCTACAATGCTCTTGCGGGGCTACTCTAGCTAATTGCTCCCACTTACAATATGTATCCAGATTGAGACTTAGAGTCATCTGGATCAGTGTAAAAAGCTTGCATCGATGTAACTCTTTCTGACGGGCTCTTTTATCACCTCCATAATCGAGAAATATTTCCTTAGTCCTCACTAAGGACGTTCTTGACCAATGTCCAGTGATCTACTCCTAGATCACTATTGTACTCCCTTGCAAAATTCAGAGCAAGGTATACAATAGGTCTGGTACATAGCATAGCATACTTTATAGAACCTATGACTGAGGCATAGGGAATGACTTTCATTCTCTTTTCTATTTTCTTCCGTGGTCGGGATTTGAGTCTTACTCAATTTCACACCTTTGCAACACAGGCAAGAACTTTTCTTTGGTATTCTATTTTGAACTTCTTCAAAATCTTGACAAGGTATGTACTTATTGAAAAAACTTATCAAGCGTCTTGATCTATCTCAAATAGATCTTGATGCTCAATGTGTAAGTAGCTTCAACCGAGGTCCTTCTTTAAAAACTCCTTTCAAATACTCCTTTATGCTTTGCAGAATAATTCTACATTATTTCCGATCAACAATATGTCATTCACATATACTTATCAGAAATGCTGTAGTGCTCCCACTCACTTTCTTGTAAATACAGGCCTTTCCAAAAAGTCTGTAAAATCATATGCTTTGATCAACTTATCAAAGCGTATATTCCAACTCTGAGATGTTTGCACCAGTCCATAGATGGATCATTTGGAGCTTGCATATTTTGTTAACACCTTTAGGATCGACAAAACCTTACGGTTGCATCATATACAACTCTTCTTTAATAAATCCATTAAGGAATGCAGTTTTGTTTATCCATTTGCGGATTTCATAAAATGCGGCAATTGATAACATGATTCGGACAGACTTAAGCATCGCTACAGTTGAGAAAATCTCATTGTAGTCAACACCTTTGAACTTGTCGAAAACCTTTCTTGCGACAAGTCGAGCTTTGTAGATAGTAACACTACTATCAGTGTCCGTCTTCCTCTTGAAGATCCATTTATTTAACATGGCTTGGCGATCATCGAGCAAGTCAATCAAAGTCCATACTTTGTTCTCATACATGGATCCTATCTCAGATTTCATGGCCTCAAGCCATTTCGCGGAATCTGGGCTCATCATCGCTTCCTCATAGTTCATAGGTTCATCATGGTCTAGTAACATGACTTCTAGAATAGGATTATCGTACCACTCAGTGCAGATCTTACTCTGGAAGACCTACGAGGTTTGGTAGCAACTTGATCTGAAGTTTCATGATCATCATCATTAACTTCCTCACTAATTGGTGTAGGAATCACTGGAACTGATTCCTGTGATGAACTACTTTCAAATAAGGGAGAAGGTATAATTACCTCATCAAGTTCTACTTTCCTCCCACTCACTTCTTTCGAGAGAAACTCCTTCTCTAGAAAGGATCCATTCTTGACAATGAATGTCTTGTCTTTCGGATCTGTGATAGAAGGTGTACCCAACATTTTGGGTATCCTATGAAGACGCATTTCTCCGATTTGGGTTTGAGCTTATCAGGTGAAAACTTTTTCACACAAGCATCTCAGCTCCAAACTTTTAAAAAAGCGACGACTTAGGTTTCTTTGTTAAACCATAGTTCATATGGTGTCGTCTCAACGGATTTAGATGGTGCCCTATTAAACGTGAATGCAGCTGTCTCTAATGCATAACCCCAAAATGATAGTGGTAAACCGATAAGAGACATCATAGATCGCACCATATCAAATAAAGTGCGATTCTGACGTTCGGACACACCATAACATTGTGGTGTTCGGTGGCGAGCTGTGAAACTATTCCACATTATTTTAATTGAAGACCAAACTCGTAACTCAATTATTCGTCTTTGCGATTAGATCGCGAAACTTTATTTTCTTGTTACGATGATTTTTCCACTTCAATCTGAAATTCTTTGAACCTTTCAACAATTTCAGACTTATGTTTCATCAAGTAGATATACCCATATCTGCTCAAATCATCTTGTGAAAGTCGAGAAAATAACGATACTTGCCATGAGCATCAACACTCATTGGATCGCATACATCGGTATGTATTATTTCCAATAAGTCGGTAGCTTGTTCCATTGTTCCGGAGAACGGAGTTTTAGTCATCTTGCCCAAAAGGCACGGTTCGCCAAGCATCAAATGATTCATAATCAAGTGATTCCAAAAATCCATCGGCATGGAGTTTCTTCATGCGCTTTACACCAATATGACCTAAGCGGCGATTACCACAAATAAGTTGCACTATCATTATTAACTTTGCATCTTTTGGTTTCAATATTATGAATATGTGTATCACTATGATCGAGATCCAATGAACCATTTTCATTGGGTGTGTAACCATATAAGGTTTTATTCATGTAAGCAGTAACAACAATTTATTCTCTTGCTTAAATGAATAACCGTATTGCAATAAACATGATCAAATCATATTTATGCTCAACACCAAATAACACTTATTTAGGTTCCACACTAATCCCGAAAGTATAGGGAGTGTGCGATGATGATCATATCAATCTTGGAACTACTTCCAACACTCATCGTCACTTCCCCTTCAACTAGTTTCTGCTCATTCTGCAACTCCGTTTCAAGTTACTACTCTTAGCAACCGAACCAAGTATCAAATACCGAGGGGTTGCTACGAACACTAGTAAAATACACATCAATAATCAGTATATCAAATATACCTTTGTTCACTTTGCCATCCTTCTTATTCGCCAAATACTTGGGGTAGTTCCGCTTCCGATGACGGTTCCATTGCAGCAAAAGCACTTAGTCTCAGGCTTAGGTCCAGACTTGGGCTTCTTCACTTGAGCAGCAACTTGCTTGCCGTTCTTCTTGAAGTTCCCCTTCTTCCCTTTGCTCTTTTTCTTGAGACTAGTGGTCTTGTCAATCATCAACACTTGATGCTCTTTCTTGATTTCTACCTTCGTCAATTTCAACATCACGAAGAGCTCGGGAATCGTTTTCGTCATCCCTTGCATACTATAGTTCATCACGAAGTTCTAGTAACTTAGTGATGGTGACTAGAGAATTACATCAATCCTTTGTCTTATCGGAAGATTAACTCCCACTTGATTCAAGCGATTGAAGTACCCGGACAATGCGAGAACATGCTCACTAGTTGAGCGATTCTCTTCCATCTTTTAGCTATAGAACTTGTTGGAGATTTCATATCTCTCAACTCGGGTATTTGCTTGAAATATTAACTTCAATTCCTGGAACATCTCATATGGTCCATGACGTTCAAAACGTCTTTGAAGTCCCGATTCTAAGCCGTTTAAGCATGGTGCACTAAACTATCAAGTAGTCATCATATTGAGCTAGCCAAACGTTCATAACGTCTACATTTGCTCCTGCAATAGGTCTGTCACCTAGCGGTGCATTAAGGACATAATTCTTCTGCGCGACAATGAGGATAAACCTCGGATCACGGATCTAATCCGCATCATTGCTACTAACATTTTTCAATACAATTTTCTCTAGGAACACATATAAAAACATAGGGAAGCAACAACGCGAGCTATTGATCTACAACATAATTTGCAAAATACTACCGGGACTAAGTTCATGATAAATTAAAGTTCAATTAATCATATTACTTAAGAACTCCCACTTAGACAGACATCTCTCTAGTCATCTAAGTGATCACGTGATCCAAATCAACTAAACCATAACCGATCATCACGTGAGATGGAGTAGTTTCAATGGTGAACATCACTATGTTGATCATATCTACTATATGATTCACGCTCGACCTTTCGGTCTCTGTGTTCCGAGGCCATATCTGTTATATGCTAGGCTCGTCAAGTTTAACTTTGAGTATTCCGCGTGTGCAACTGTTTTGCACCCGTTGTATTTGAACGTAGAGCCTATCACACCCGATCATCACGTGGTGTCTCAAAGACGAAGAACTTTGGCAACGGTGCATACTCAGGTAGAACACTTCTTGATAATTTTTAGTGAGAGATCATCTTATAATGCTACCGTCAATCAAAGCAAGATAAGATGCATAAAGGATAAACATCACATGCAATCAATATAAGTGATATGATATGGTCATCATCATCTTGTGCTTGTGATCTCCATCGCCAAGCACCGTCATGATCACCATAAATCCTTTGGCGCGACACCTTGATCTCCATCGTAGCATCGTTGTCGTCTCGCCAACTATTGCTTCCACGACTATCGCTACCGCTTAGTGATAAAGTAAAGCAATTACATGGCGTTGCATTTCATACAATAAGCGACAACCATATGGCTCCACCGCGATTGCCGATAACTCGGTTACAAAACATGATCATCTCATACAATATAGCATCACGTCTTGACCATATCACATCACAACATGCCCTGCAAAAACAAGTTAGACGTCCTCTACTTTGTTGTTGCAAGTTTTACGTGGCTGCTACGGGCTGAGCAAGAACCGTTCTTACCTACGCATCAAAACCACAACGATAGTTTGTCAAATAGACTCCGTTTAACCTTCTCAAGGACCGGGCGTAGCCACTCGGTTCAACTAAAGTTGGAGAGACAGTCTTCCGCAAGCCATCTATGTGCAAAACGCGTCGAGGGAACGGTCTTGCGTAAGAGCACGCGTAAGGTTGGTCCGGATCGTCTCGTCCAACAATACCGCTGAACCAAAGTATGACATGCTTTGGTAGGCAGTATGACTTGTATCGTCCACAACTCACTTGTGTTCTACTCGTGCAAATAACATCAAACCATAAAAACCTAGGCTCGGATGCCCTTTGTTGGGGGCGTAGTAATTTCAAAAAATTCCCTACGATCACGCAAGACCATGGTGATGGCATAGCAGCGAGAGGGAGAGTGTCCGTCCACGTACCCTCGTGAGACCGAAGCGGAAGCGTTATAACAACGCGGTTGATGATGTAGTCGTCGTCTTCACGATCCGACCGATCCAAGCACCGAGCGTCACGGCACCTCCGAGTTCTGCACACGCTCAGCTCGATGGCGATCCCGGACTCCGATCCAGCAAAGTGTCGGGGATGAGTTCCGTCGACCTGACGGCGTGGTGGCGATGTTGATGCTCCACCGACGCAGGGCTTCGCCTAAGCTCATGACGATATGACTTCTCCGGCGCGAGGGCTTCGCCTAAGCTCATGACGATATGACGAAGTGGAATATGGTGGAAGGGGCACCGCACGGCTAAGGAAAGATCCGTAGATCAACTTGTGTGTCTATGGGGTGCCCCCTGCCCCGTATATAAAGGAGCAAGGGAGGGAGGAGGCCGGCCCTATGTTTGGCGGCGCCAAGGAGTCCTACTCCCACAAGTAGGATTCCCCCTTTCCTAGTCCAACTAGGAATCCTTCCATGTAGGGGGAGGAAGGGAGAAGGAAGTGGAGGAGTAGGAAAGGTGGCCGGCCCCCTTTTCGCTAGTCCAATTCGGACTAGAGGGGAGGGGGGGCGCAGCAGCCTTTTTCCTCTTCCCACTAAAGCCCATCAAGGCCCATTACTTCTCCCGTAACTACCCGGTACTCGAAAAATACCCGAATCATTCGAACCTTTCCGAACTCCGAATATAGTCGTCCAATATATCGATCTTTACGTCTCGACCATTTCGAGACTCCTCGTCATGTCCCCGATCTCATCCGGGACTCCGAACTCCTTCGGTACATCAAAACTCATAAACTCATAATATAAGCATCGCCGAAACCTTAAGCGTGCGGACCCTACGGTTCGAGAACTATGTAGACATGACCTAGAACTATTCTCGGTCAATAACCAATAGCGGGACCTGGATGCCCATATTGGTTCCTACATATTCTCTGAAGATCTTTATCGGTCGAACCGCATAACAACATACGTTGTTCCTTTTTGTCATCGGTATGTTACTTGCCCGAGATTCGATCGTTGGTATCCAATACCTAGTTCAATCTCGTTACCGGCAAGTCTCTTTACTCGTTCCGTAATACATCATCTCACAACTAACTCATTAGTTGCAATGCTTGCAAGGCTTATGTGATGTGTATTACCGAGAAGGCCCGAAGATACCTCTCCGACAATCGGAGTGACAAAACCTAATCTCGAAATCGCCAACCCAACAAGTACCTTTGGAGACACCTGTAATACTCCTTTATAATCACCCGATTACGTTGTGACGTTTGGTAGTACCCAAAGTGTTCCTCCGGTAAACGGGAGTTGCATAATCTCATAGTTATAGGAACATGTATAAGTCATGAAGAAAGCAATAGCAACATACTAAACGATCAAGTGCTAGGCTAACAGAATGGGTCATGTCAATCAGATCATTCTTCTAATGATGTGATCCCGTTAATCAAATGACAACTCATGTCTATGGTTAGGAAACATAACCATCTTCGATTAACGAGCTAGTCAAGTAGAGGCATACTAGTGACACTCTGTTTGTCTATGTATTCACACATGTATTATGTTTCCGGTTAATACAATTCTAGCATGAATAATAAACATTTATCATGAAATAAGGAAATAAATAATAACTTTATTATTGCCTCTAGGGCATATTTCCTTCACCAGCTGTTTCTCATAACGTTCATCATTGGCCTGTAGTACCATTGAACGAATTTGACGAGGCAAGCTGATCTGAATATCCTTACTAAATTGCTCTCTGAACTCATCAAATTTGCTAGCTACAGATTCAGTAATCGTGCGTGCCATGTCCGTCATTTGTTTGCCATATTTACTAGCTACAGATGCATCAATTAGATGCGCAATTTCTTCTGTACAAGCAGTTTTACTTACCCAAGCAGGATGACCTGGTGTAGCTACCTTCTGGATGACGCCGTTTCTTGTCCTTTGGAAGCCCGCCAACTTCTGCTTCAGCTTTTCCACCCTCTCTACCTCAAGCTCCTGTTCAAGTTTCTGCCGTTCATCCTCGTGCAGATCCTCAAGTGTGTGGCGATGATGTTGTCGGGTTGAGATCACTCCCGTCCTTGGGGTCGGTGCTCATTGTGTTCCTCTTCTTCTTCCCCGGTAGTCGCCAATTGTGTTGCTCTTGTGAAATTGATCCACACATCACCACAGAATCCTCACTTTCGTGGAGGTAAACCGACCGCTTTTCAATGCAAAAGCGGCAAAGATCAGCCAAACCCTAGGGTTGCTAGGGCTGAAGCGAAGCTACGAGCTAGGTGCTGGAAAGAAAAGAACGTAGGAGAAAAAAGTAACGTAAGGTTGCAAAGGATCGATTGATTGCCCCTTTTCCAATCGGCCAAGGCCTATATATATAAGGCACGCAGGACTTTGCGCTTAGGAGCAGGACTCCAGGTCCAAACCGAATAGGTTTTGACCACTTAAAGTTGGTTGCCATGTATACAGAAAAACCTGCCTGCTAGCCATGTTCCCCTGCCATGTCTCGTACAGGGCTTCATTGGCCTATAATGGAAATAATAAAATATTCCGGCCAGGACGCTAATCATACCAGATAATAGAAGTTTTATACTAGTTGCCTTGTTCACTTGCGCCACCTCCATCCAGATGTCTTTCCTTCTACTTTTGCCCCAAGGAAATAACTTGCTTTGCCTGACTTGGTGTCTCTGCACTGAACATTAGCATATACACTAATCTAGCAGATCAAATAAACTTGGTAGCCAAATTATACCTGCAACAACATGCTTCAACTGCAGCGTTTCCTTGCTGATGCCAGAGCTACCAATATAATCTCTCCAGACCGCACTCCCAAGGTTTTTCTTAATACTTGTTCATTTTGTATGAGTGACTATTGATTGGCATGTAACTAATATTCTTGCCTTTTTCCTGCAAATGTTTTTTCATGCTACCTTGTATGTTGTAACATTGTAAAAAAGTGTGTTTTTCATCCCTCAACTATTATCTGATTGTAACTTTCAACCCTAAAGTCTAAACCGCCTCGACGTTGCTCCCTCAACTATCAATAGTGTACGGTTTTCATCATTAAAGTGGTTCTGTCCAATCCAAAGCAGTTCTCAATGGCGTGGCGCCTACCTGTTGACCACATCACCCACCAGTTTCCATACGCTATCAGTTCCCTTAAAAGCAATTCATAAAATTGGTAATAATTTCAAGAGATTTTTTAAGAACTCAGAAAACAGGAAATGTTCTAGAGAAAAAAGTTCCCAAAAATCACATCTGTTTTTGTATTAAAGAACTTCTAAAAATGTAAAATGCAGGAATTACTCAACTTCATGGAAACAAAAATACGAGGGAGACATCTATTTTCTCTTCCAATTTTTTTTGTCTTAATTTAGTTTTTTATGTTCAAATGTTGAAATAAACATATGGAATATCATGGAGAAAATTTGTGACATGCTAGACATGTGGGTGCAACTGCAATGTGAGCTACATATTTAGGTGCCATGTAATTCGAAATTGTTCTCGAAACCATTATGAGTGATGAATGTTGCATGGTATTGAACTTTTCATAGTGGAGGGCTCAACTTTGGGTCTGAAAGCTACATATGTAATAGTCGAGGGATGAAAACTTGCACATTTTCCTAATTTCAATGGCATAAAATGCCTTTGTAGAATTTTTTTGCTGTTATGCTTTGTTAGTTGGATAGCTGAACTGATTGCCTTTTATTTTGTTTGTACATGGATTGGTCCATCTAGGAAACGCTCTTAAAATATTATGGCATATGCGATCGTTTGTCGGTAGTCCTCCAAAAGGATAGTGTTCCACTCTTCCTCCGCATCTTCGAGAAGTACAGGGAGTGCTTTGTTTCTGGTTTTGTCATCATTCCACAAACCCTTGACTTAATTATTCTAGAGAATGCCCTGCGTTGTGCTAATCTTGTTTTGGAGGGGAAGTCGCCTAAGCTCTGCGGAGTACGTGCCAACCCCAACTACATGACCAGCTTTGGGTACTTCCCCCTCCACCAAGCTGCAGAGTCATTCTCCGTCGAAATGGTTGAGTTACTGTTCCGGTATGGTGCATCGGCCAATCAGCGCACCTTGGGTAATAAAATCATCGAGGGCCTCCTCCCACTCCATGTTGCCATCGAGAACACTTGCCAGCATAAGTATCTAGAGGACAACCTATTAGTTGACGAGAACTACAGAAAGGGGAATGTTGGGTACATCTACAAGCTCATACATCTGCTTTGCCTGCCTGAGATGGTTCGTGTTAAATCCCTCCTTACATACTTTGGTTACATGATAGCAATAAAGAAGTTCAGCTCATCCCAGTTATTTAAATCCACCATTCTTAACAGTGCTTAAGAACTGACAATCTGTGATTTTGTATAGTTCAACTTGTGAGATGGACAGTTTACCTTTTAAAACATCTGATGTATTTATGTCCATAATACAGGAGGCATCGTTTTTCTTTAATCAATGGGAAATGAGTCTAAGTTTCTCTGCAATTATAAGTTTTAAGTTGATTTTGCTTGCTGATAGAGTTTGATGTCAATGTTATGTATACTATAAGCACTTGAAGTGAAAGCTGTTCTGTGTTGGTGACTTATGCAGAAGATCTTCTTGGACACCACTAGAATGCTTGCAGCTCACACTGATAATGTAGTCGATGAGCTCTGGAAGTACATGGAGCATGGGAAGATTATCCCTGCAGCTATTCTTCTCCTTGCAGCTCAAAGGCGGTTCCGTAAGCTCAATGGTTTTGATATGATCAAGAACCGTATTGATGATTCTATATTCTCCCTGATAAGGGAGGGGTGTGGATTGCAAACTGGTAAAAATACCAAGGCAGCAAAGCAGCGGAAGGAGAAGGAAGTACGTTTCTATAATGCGTTGTTCCTTGTTAGGATAATTCTGAAAGCTGGTGAAGCTCTTGATGCATATATTCAAACTCATTCAGAGGTACCACCTTTTCATTTGATGCATATATTTGTTTTTTCTTGTTTTACCGAATCTTAATATTCTAGTATGTTATGGTTTGTCTTTTGAACCTTAAAGTATTGATCATAGTGAGAAAATATTATATAACAGTTCCCTTGCCGACCACAACGAAAAGAACAGTTTTTTTTTCTTTTTGACTTGCAAGGCAGGTGATCTGCCAAACAGAGTATCTGACTGTTTTTTCTTCTTGTTTTACCAAATCGTCATTGTCATCAGACATCTTTTTTTTTCTTGGATTTTCTCTGCTATGACATCTTTATAATCAGTATCTCCTGAAAATGTGCATTATCAGTATTTCCCTAAAAAATCGGTTATTCGGGGGAAGCCATAGAGACAACTGGTTCCATATTGTAGTTGGGTACTATTTACTGATTGAAAAAGGTTGTTGTTACTATAATTTATTTATTTATTTTGAGATACTTGATTTCTTGACCATACCAATCTTACCAAATGTTGGTGTCACCAAAACTCAAGCATGCCAATAGTCTGGCATAGGAAGAGTGTTTGCTTGTCCCTGCTCTGTAGCGAGTCTGGTCAATGTCCAGTCACATAAATAACAACTGGCATTAATGTAATTGCACCGCAGCAATTATCAACTAGCATAAGTTTATTGCGTAAGTTGATAGACCGATAAACTAATACAAGATAGTAGCAAGCATGGCATCGCAGGAAAATAACCCAATTAGTAAAAGCCATTCTGATGATCATCCCACTCCCCAACTCATTGGAGCGCTCCTCAACCCATTACTCTCTTCACCACCATGAGCATGATATGAATGATCATCTTCAAAGTCACAATCACCCACATATTCACCACGCAAGGAGATATTTTGATCCAACTCAACTACTTTTCATGGGCATCCATGTCTAAGCATCGACATCACCATGAGCTCAAACCCTGAAGATTTAATAAGATTGCGGATACAAGTGTACTGGTATCTATCTGTTAAGCACATTTGAGATCTGTAGTGGTAGACTGCTAGTCTAGTGTTTTAAGTCTTTGGCACTCCAGGCCATTTGGGTTTATGGAACAGGTTAGAACATAGCACATGAGTTGAGTACGATTGGACACTTATCAAGTAAATCGAAACAAGTCAAACTTAATTACCTTTGTTACTGGGTTTATAGAATAATATGCAGGCATCTCATCACGAGGTCCATGGAAAAGTTTCAACAGTTCTCAAAAGTTATGACGTTGGTCCTCTCGGAAAAGATATTTGCATTGAAGACCTTCAATGGTTCGATTTTTTCATGCCTTGTGCTTCTATATGGTTGCTATATCTTGTATCTGTAGATGATTACTTAACAATATTTTGATTCTTTATTTCACATGCTCTTGAAGCTTCCCCTATGACTGTGGAGGGCCGGACGGTGTGTTACATGAACACGGTACGTCTGTGTTTCACAGCCTGGTATTTTAAAGTTACTTCACAAATTTCGCAAAATAGGCTGTAATAATTCTGTCATGGGAAACAGGGGACACAGATTTGACCAAGGCAGCCACTGGATCACCTACTCCGGAAGTCAAGGAGAAAAATGTAAGGATTGAACTTGAATTCCTCTCGATTTTTCTATCTCTTATTTTGCTGGATGCTGATTATCGTTTTTTATGAATTTTGTGTTTTCTGTTTTAATTTCTTTCTGATGTTTACATGCTGAGACTGATAATTTTTTTTAATATTCATTTGTATGATGAGAGTCACATTCAAGTCTTCAGGCTACAATTTCACGGATTATCCCATATTTTAGTGTTGTGTGTACAAATTCAAGAGTTCATTGATGGCTAGAGCTGAAACCCTTGTTTTAATTTTTATCTGGATAACTGATGTTGTGCAAATGATCTTATATTGTTGTAGTAAAAGTTTATGCGTAAGACACACATGCCATTTAAGTTCCCTTTTGTACTCAGAATAAACAAAAAAAGAATAAGAGGGAAATCCGTTCAAAGTGAGTTTAGGATCTTGGGCTTGTAGTTTGTACAGTCTGCACCTGCTGTTAAGCACACGATTTTTTGCAGACTAAATGGTATATGTATGTTTTATGTGTGTGTTGTTGACGCTGATATCTTGATTATGTACATGTTAACCAGGCTGTGGCAAAGAAACGACAGAGTTAACCACCTGTATGCAAGAGATCAGTTTTTCCCGGTATGGAGATCAGTGCTGACAGCTCGGTTTATTACAAAGATCTTTCCGCCCTACACACCGAAGAAAGAGTTGCCGCTGTATACTAGTGATGGGGGCTCCGAGAAGTTGAGAGCTGAAAGGCACTCTCATATCCTTCTTGGCACGTTGGAGAGGAATTATCCGAGAGTGAGAGTAGCAAGTAAGCCAACGCCCACAAGTAAGTATCGGTCCAGAAGGTTGTTTGGCACTGCTGCATCGACTGTCCTGAAGATGCTTAAGCGCGTATGAAGACCAGAGCTGGAAGGTATAATATCTTACTGGTCCAAGCTTTTGTAACACATATAGGAATAGAAGTTGAGCTTGAGCTGCACTGATGTCTTCTGTGCAAATTCACTACGCAGGTGCGCCAAAACGAGCATCCATTCTCCTGCAGTTAGTCGAGATGGTTATCGATTTGTGTCGTTTTGTCCACCACAGATGCTGATCCTTGTCTATTAACGCTCTCAATCTCATTATCATTCTAAAATTGTTGTCTAAGTAGTACTTCCTCCATTCACAGATATAAGATAATTTATCTTCTTTTGAATTGAAGGTATATAAATACGATGTGTCTTTTGTTCACTCATTTCAGTCTGTATATAGTGAATATTGCAATATTCAAAACATCTTATATTTGTGAACGAAGGGAGTAGTATATATCTTTCTGAGGCTTGACATGGGCCTGAAGGGTGCAACATATGTCAGTATTCAGCTTGAACCATGACTCTAATTCTTATGTAACCAAGCTCAACGGCAGCCTGAGCAGATGACTCTAATTGATTGCATACAACAAATTTAGACACTACCAAATGTCTTAATGTGCAAGAATTTTTATTTTCCAGGCATCCTTCATCAATTGCTTTCTTTCTTTCTTTCTTAGTTCTATACAAAAAAAACAGGTTTCTTCTAACAAACATGACATCTTTCTTCATTCCTTAAATCAGCTTGTTTATGTTTCTTGGCAATTCTGATGAACCCAGGTGGTAGGATTGGAACTCTTTTCTTTATGGCCTTTGTGGCGTGCTCACAAACTCGTGACTTGTGGTTCAATCACGGTAAACGGCCATAAACCATTGAGGTGCACTGGTACACTGGAGGTCATAAACCATTGAGGTGCACTGGTACACTGGATCATCAAAATCGAGACGGCGCCTGCTCTATGGTGAAGCCGGCATGGACCGGCGCGGGCAGGGGCTCCGGCTCATTGTCGAAGGCCTCCTTCAACGTCGCTGACCTCCGGCGAGCTCACCGATTTGCTGGCCTCTATCCGCCGCGCACAACGGCCCTGCCATCCGACCGCCGGGGTGGCTATCTCGTGCTTTTGCTCCATCGTGAGGCTAGCCTACAACGCGTTAGAGCTCGCGGACATGGCGGAGGTGGTATGCTGAGGAGGAGCAGGAGCGAGGTGGTGTGGTGTGGATCGTGCTGGCACGCCCCTTTAATGCGGACACCAGTGAGAGGTCGCCTCTGCTCTGGATTGGCATAAATATAGCGCTAGCGCTTTGATCGACTAGTGGCATGAATGCACGGCACCGCTTCACGTGGGAGAGGTTTTCGGGTGGGTCCTGGGTGTCCGGCGCGTACGTGGCAATAGTCCGGACGCCCACAAAGCCACTGCGGTTTACCTCCATTTTGCGGGAAAACTGACGTCGGGACCGGTCCGTGGATTGATGGGGTACCGCGTTGGATGGCAAATCGCGTGAGGACCGTTCGGTCCGGACGAATGCGAGCAGTTTAAGGATCCGCGTTGGAGATGCCCTTAGTGATTTAAAAGTTGCGTCCACAAGTTCGAGGACCAAACACGAACTGAGCCTAGCTCAAATGGTTAGGCTCTTTATGGTGGAACTAGCCCACCAAGGGTTTATGTCCAGGCTTGGCACCGGTGCCCGTATTTTTCTGAATTTATTTCAATCTTTCCGGCTAGGAGGAGATTACGAGATGTCTGTAATGACTTCGTCAATCTCAAGGTATATCTCAGAGGTGCTCATAGAGATAGGGTGTCGGCTGGGTGCCGGCGGCTGAAAGTGCAATCTTGCTCTTAAAGATTATTTTTGATATTGATGACAAATTTACATATAGGGGACTAACCGTGTTTGCTAAGTATATACACAGGTCGTTAGTTCTCTGGTTTTCTCTAATGTGCATCATGATCACATCATATGAGATATTACTCAAGCAAATTATCAATGAGGAAAGGAGCAAACAAAGATGAAGCATCGTGCTCTTTTATAGTTCTTGAGTAATAGGAATCCCGCACTAGTAAGAGGGGATCCGAGGTATAGGTTCAAGGCTTGCTCATACTTTGTGTCACAAGAACTTTTTCACAAAGGACCAAAATCCCTAGCAAAACCCCTTAGCCAAAACCTACTACTACTGTTTCTCTACATAAACTCCTTGCGGATCATCCGGACGGCGCCCCAGATCATCCGTTGCCCCGGATCATCCGGGTTGTGCCCGGATCGTCCGGATCCTGTCCCGGATCATCCGGGCTGTGCCCGGACCGTCCGGATCCTCTACCGGATCATCCGGGTAATCTTGCCCCTATTTTCACAGAACCTTGGTGGATGTAGCCGGATCATCCGGGCTCCTCGCAGCTCTTGTACTTCCACTTGCATCCGGGCCTTCAGCCAGGTCATCCGGATGGTCTTCCGGATCATCCGGGCAGGTCAATCTCTGTCTAAACGGCTCTAATTTGCTTGTGGTATAAATAGTCCCTTACCTCTTCGAGATAAGGTTGAACACTTCAATCAAACACACCTCAAGAACACCAGTGCTCCCTCTCCCTTGCTCACACACTAAATCCTAGATCCCGGTTTGATTCTTGTGAGTTTCGAAGAGTTGTTCCAATCAAAAGAAATATCTTCTCCCTCTCCTTCTTGTGACCGAAGCAAATCGTGAGTTGAGCAAGTCTTGAGTTTTTCCCCTTGGATCTTGTTACTCTTGGAGGTTGGAGACTCCTAGGCGGTAGGAGTCTTTCGGAGAGGAATCGACCCTTGTGATTACCCCCCGGAAAAGTTTGTGAGGGTTTGGAGACCACCCCAAGGTCTACCACTAGTGGTTGAGAAACGCCTCTGTGGTGTTGTCTCAAAGGGAGAATAGGGTGAGCCTTCGTGGCGTTGGTGTGCATTCGTGGTAACATCCACCTCTCTAACGGTGACGTAGCTTCCCTCCAAGGAAGTGAACATCGACATACATCCTCATCTCCCGGAGTTGCGGTTATTCCTAACCCTAACTCTCTACCTGTGGTTACTTGTCTCTTAGCACTTATTTATATCATATTGTGCTTGCTTACTTTCATACTTGTGTTACTTGCATAGCACTTAGTACTACACTTGCAATTGTTAGGCCCACTTTCATATTCCGCATTATTGCCTAAAATTGCTAAGTCGTAATTAAAATTTGTAATTGTACCTATTCACCCCCCTCTAGGTCCATCTCGATCTTTTCAATTGGTATCAGAGCCTCGTGCTCTATTCTTGTGTCTTAACCACCCTAGAGCGAGATGAACCCCCGATGGGACTCCCCTTGTTGTTGATCCGAAGGATAAATGCGAGGCCTCTTCTGAAGTCAAGACCTTTACTTATGAGGATCTGGAACGGGCCCTTGCTAAGCAAAAGGAGGAGCATGATTCTTCTCTTGAGGCCTTGGTCCAAATGAGGATAGCCACGTTGTCCACGGCGCTTGCACCATTTTCGGGTGGTGCGGCTTCGAGGCCAACTGTGCCTACTCCGTCACTTGGTCAACAACCTCCTAGCAATGAACACTCCGGTGTTCCTTGGATTTATGCAAGACCCCAAGTTGAGAAACCGAAATATAACCCTCAAGGCAAACCTCCTTTACTTGATGCCACTTTCGATTTTTCTTTGTGGAGAGTTGCTATGCAGGATCATCTTCGATATGGAAATGATGAGATGCTTGAGATCTTGGAGTATGGTTACCATGTGGTTGATCCAAAGAATCCTACACCAAGAGAAATTTATGACAAGAATCTCAATGACACTGCAACCATGTGTATAAGGAGAGGTATGGTTGAAAAGCAAAGGAGACCTTTCATACACATCACAAGTGCCAAGGAACTATGGGAAAGTATTATACGATCCAAGACCGGTACCTCCACCCTCCGGAGTGCTCAATATGAAATTGCCAAGGGGTAATTGCAAAACTTTTGTATGGAGAAAGGTGAAACTCCCAATCAACTCCTTGAGCGTCTCATGACTCTCACCGCTGACATTGAGTCATATGAGTGTGACAAGACACAAGATGGATTCAACATGACTAAGCGGTTCCTTGTGGACAAGTTGCTTCGTGCTCTTGCCCCATATCACCATCAAATGGTGTGGGAGATAAGACAACACTGATGTCTACTACACAACATTCTTCTTGTAGACGTTGTTGGGCCTCCAAGTGCAGAGGTTTGTAGGACAGTAGCAAATTTCCCTCAAGTGGATGACCTAAGGTTTATCAATCCGTGGGAGGTGTAGGATGAAGATGGTCTCTCTCAAGCAACCCTGCAACCAAATAACAAGGAGTCTCTTGTGTCCCCAACACACCCAATATAATGGTAAATTGTATAGGTGCACTAGTTCGGCGAAGAGATGGTGATACAAGTGCAATATGGATAGTAGATATAGGTTTTTGTAATCTGAAAATATAAAAACAGCAAGGTAACTAATGATAAAAGTGAGCACAAGCGGTATTGCAATGCTAGGAAACAAGGCCTAGGGTTCATACTTTCACTAGTGCAAGTTCTCTCAACAATAATAACATAATTAGATCATATAACTATCCCTCAACATGCAACAAAGAGTCACTCCAAAGTCACTAATATCGGAGAACAAACGAAGAGATTATGGTAGGGTACGAAACCACCTCAAAGTTATCCTTTCCGATCTATCTATTCAAGAGTCCGTAGTAAAATAACACGAAGCTATTCTTTCCGTTCGATCTATCATAGAGTTCGTACTAGAATAACACCTTAAGACACAAATCAACCAAAACCCTAATGTCACCTAGATACTCCAATGTCACCTCAAGTATCCGTGGGTATGATTATATGATATGCATCACACAATCTCAGATTCATCTATTCAACCAACACAAAGAACTTCAAAGAGTGCCCCAAAGTTTCTACCGAGAGTCAAGATTTAAAACGTGTGCCAACCCCTATGCATAAGTTCATGGAACCCGCAAGTTGATCACCAAACATACATCAAGTAGATCATGTGAATATCCCATTGTCACCACAGATAAGCACGGCAAGACATACATCAAGTGTTCTCAAATCCTTAAAGACTCAATCCAAAAAGATAACTTCAAAGGGAAAACTCAATCCATTACAAGAGAGTAGAGGGGAAGAAACATCATAAGATCCAACTATAATAGCAAAGCTCGCGATACATCAAGATCGTACCACCTCAAGAACACGAGAGAGGGAGAGAGAGAGAGAGAGAGAGAGAGAGAGAGATCAAACACATAGCTACTGGTACATACCCTCAGCCTCGAGGGTGAACTACTCCCTCCTCGTCATGGAGAGCACCAGGATGATGAAGATGGCCACCGGTGAGGGATCCCCCCTCCGGCAGGGTGCCGGATCGGGTCTAGATTGGTTTTCGGTGGCTACAGAGGCTTGCGGCGGCGGAACTCCCGATCTATTGTGCTCCCCGATGTTTTTAGGGTATATGGATATATATATATATATATATGCGAAAGCGGTCAGCGGAGCCACGAGGGGCCCACGAGGGTGGAGGGCGCGCCTGGGGGGGGCAAGCGCGCCCCCCTGCCTCGTGCTCTCCTCGTTGATTCCCTGACGTGTACTCCAAGTCTCCTGGATTGCTTCCGTTCCAAAAATAACTCTCCCGAAGGTTTCATTCCGTTTGGACTCCGTTTGATATTCCTTTTCTGTGAAACAATGAAACAAGGAAAAAAACAGAAACTCGCACTGGGCTTTGGGTTAATAGGTTAGTCCCAAAAATAATATAAAAGTGTATAGTAAATCCCATTAAACATCCAAGATGGATAATAGAATAGCATGAATACTTAATAAATTATAGATACGTTGGAGACGTATCAGCATCCCCAAGCTTAATTCCTGCTCGTCCTCGAGTAGGTAAATGATAAAAGAAATAATTTATGAAGTGTGAATGCTAGCAGGTGCACAAGTTTGATCAATGGTAATTTCAATCACCTTTTCTAGCATCATCATATGTCATAACAGTAGCTCAACTCATAGAACTTTTCATGATCAAGTAACAAACTATTCACATGTTAAAGTATAGATCATAAACTTTCTTGAAAACTAACAAACCGTGTTATCAGTCATCAAAAAACTGCAATTCATCTTATTTTCAGGAAGAGTCTATGTCAGAGCTTTGATTCAGCAAACTTCACATACTCAACTATCATTTAGTCTTCCATGATTGCTACAACTCAAAGCATATTTTTAGAACAAATAGTATTCATCGAACACAGAGAAAGATAGGGGCTTAATGTTTCGCCTCCCAACCTTTTACCTCAAGGGTAATGTCAACAATAATAGTTCATGATCAAATATATTTGAATGTCCATATATGCTTAGATCTTTCCATCACATGATGCTTGCCAACTAAAGAGTGGGTTGGAATGAGAAGGAATACTACTGACTCTTGCATAAAAGTAAAAGATAGGCCCTTCGCAGAGGGAAGCAGGGATTTGCAGAGGTGCCAGAGAAGGTAAAACAGAGATGAAAATAATTTTGAGAGGTATGCTTTCATTGTCAACATAACGACCAAGAGTTCCCAATATCTTCCATACTAGATACATCATAGGCGGTTCCCACATAGAAAGGTAAAATTTTTACTCCCCCTCCACCAACATTCACACTCCACGGCTTGTCCGAAAGAACGGGTGCCGTCCAACTATCAACATTCCTGGGGGAGTTTTGTTTAAATTATTTGCGATTTTGTTTTTGATCTTTTGATCATAGGACTGAGCATCCCAGTTACCAGCCATTTTCTAAGTGAATGATGAGCGGAGTCCACTCATCGTGAGAATAACCCACCTAGCATGGAAGATACTGGCATCCCCTAGTCGCTACATGAGCGATTCGGGCATACAAAACAGATTATTATTTGAAGGTTTAGAGTTTGGCACATGCAAATTCACTTGGAACGGCAGGTAAATACCGCATATAGGTAGATACGGTGGACACTCATGGAAGAAACTTGGTTCAAGGGATTTGGATGCACAAGCAGTATTCCCGCTTAGTACAGATATTTTGGCTAGCAAAGGATTCTAAATAGCAAGCACCACATGTTAGAGGATCCATAACAATATAACTTCTATACAAATATACCCAAGCATAACTCATTATGTTGTCTTCCTTGTCCAACTTCAACTAATTTGCTTAGGTTTGAAAATAATTAATGGGGCTCACAATCATAGAAGATGTCCAAGATAGTATATTTATATGTGAAATCTCTCTTCCTTCAATATTCTTTCATGAATTGTTCAAGTGACCAATACAATGTTTGCTAACTTTCAAAAAATTTACCACCTCTACTTATTATATGTGAAGGCATTACTCCCCATGGAAAAGGCATATGAAACATATATAATTTCAGATTTATGACATTCAAATCATTCAACCATTTACTCATAGGATATAAGTGAAGCACACGAGTAAATGACAAACTACTCCAAAAAGATATGAGTGAAGATCAATGAGTAGTTAAATAATTATGTAGCTATGTGAAGACTCTATCTCATTTAAGAATTTCAGATCTTGGTATTTTATTCAAACAGCAAGTAAAACAAAATAAAATAAAATGACGCTCCAAGCAAAACACATATCATGTGGTGAATAAAAATATAGCTCCAAGTAAAGTTACCGATGAACGAAGATTTAAAGAGGGGATGCCATCCAGGGCATCCCCAAGCTTAGGCTCTTGGTTGTCCTTTAATATTACCTTGGTGTGCCTTGGGCATCCCCAATCTTAGGCTCTTGCCACTCCTTATTCCATAGTCCATCGAATCTTTACCCAAAACTTGAAAACTTCACAACACAAAACTCAACAGAAAACTCGTAAGCTCCGTTAGTATAAGAAAATAAATCACCACTTAGGTACTGTTTTGAACTAATTCTAAATTAATATTGGTGTAATATCTACTCTATTCCAACTTATCTGTGGTTCATACCCTCTGATACTACTCATAGATTCATCAAAATAAGCAAATAACACATAGAAAACAGAATCTGTCAAAAACAGAACAGTCTGTAGTAATTTGTATCAAACGTATACTTTTGGAACTCCAAAATTTCTTCCAAAATACGAAGGCCTAGATAATTTGATTATTGATCTACTGCAATTGGAATCAGTATTTTATCACTTTCTGGTGATTTTTAACAATTGTTTTCGTGAGCAGAAAGTTTCTGTATTTTTCAGCAAGATCAAATAATTATCATCCAAGAAGATCCTATAGGTCTTACTTGTCATAGACACTAATTAAAACATAAAACCAAATCTAAACAGAGGCTAGATATATTATTTATTACTAATAAGGATCAAAAGGCAAAGAACTAAAATAAAATTGGGTTGCCTCCCAACAAGCGCTAACGTTTAACACCCCTAGCTAGGCATGATGATTTCAATGATGCTCACGTAAAAGATAAGAATTGAAACATAAAGAGAGCATCATGAAGAATATGACTAGCGCATTTAAGTCTAACCCACTTTATATGCATAGGGATTTTGTGAGCAAACAGCTTATGGGAACAATAATCAACTAGCATAGGAAGGCAAAACAAGCATAACTTCAAAACTTTAAGCACATAGAGAGGAAACTTCATATTATTGCAATTCCTACAAGCATATATTCCTCCCTCATAATAATTTTCAATAGCATCATGAATGAATTCAACAATATAACCAGCACCTAAAGCATTCTTTTCATGATCTACAAGCATAGAATTTTTATTACTCTCCACATAAGCAAATTTCTTCTCATGAGGAATAGTGGGAGTATCATAAGGGACTCGAATACTATAAATTGTTTCCACATTAAAAGAGTAATATTCAGAAAAAGGGTAATCATAATCATGACAAGTTTCATAAATATAATCATCACTACTTTTTATAGCATCAGTTTCATCACAATAATCATCATAAGTAGCAACTTTGTTCTCATCATAATCAATTGAAACCTCTTCCAAGATAGTGGAATCATTACCAAATAAAGTCATGACCTCTCCAAATCCACTTTCATAATTATCATAAGATTCATCACCCTCCAAAATAGTGGGATCATTACTTCCTAAAGTTGACACTCTTCCAAACCCACTTTCATCAATATAATCATCATAAGTAGGAGGCATGCTATCATCATTATAAATTTGCATATCAAAACTTGGGAGACTAAAAATATCATCTTCATTAAACGTAGCATCCCCAAGCTTGGGACAAACATTAATTGCAGCAAATATATTATCAAAAACATCAGCTTCATCAAACATAGCATCCCCAAGCTTGGGCCTTTGCATATCATTAGCATCATGGGTATTCAAAGAATTCATACTAACAATATTGCAACCATGCTCATCATTCAAAGATTTTGTGCCAAACATTATAATGCATTGTTCTTCTAACACTTTGGCACAATTTTCCTTTCCATCATACTCACGAAAGATATTAAAAAGATGAAGCGTATGAGGCAAACTCAATTCCATTTTTTTTGTAGTTTTCTTTTATAGACTAAACTAGTGATAAAACAAGAAACTAAAAGATTCGATTGCAAGATCTAAAGATATACCTTCAAGCACTCACCTCCCCGGCAACGGCGCCATAAAAGAGCTTGATGTCTACTACACAACCTTCTTCTTGTAGACGTTGTTGGGCCTCCAAGTGCAGAGGTTTGTAGGACAGTAGCAAATTTCCCTCAAGTGGATGACCTAAGATTTATCATTCCGTGGGAGGTGTAGGATGAAGATGGTCTCTCTCAAGCAACCCTGCAACCAAATAACAAGGAGTCTCTTGTGTCCCCAACACACACAATACAATGGTAAATTGTATAGGTGAACTAGTTCAGCGAAGAGATGGTGATACAAGTGCAATATGGATAGTAGATATAGGTTTTTGTAATCTGAAAATATAAAAACAGCAAGGTAACTAATGATAAAAGTGAGCACAAGCGGTATTGCAATGCTAGGAAACAAGGCCTAGGGTTCATACTTTCACTAGTGCAAGTTCTCTCAACAATAATAACATAATTAGATCATATAACTATCCCTCAACATGCAACAAAGAGTCACTCCAAAGTCACTAATAGCGGAGAACAAACAAAGATATTATGGTAGGGTACGAAACCACCTCAAAGTTATCCTTTCTGATCTATCTATTCAAGAGTCCGTAGTAAAATAACACGAAGCTATTCTTTCCGTTCGATCTATCATAGAGTTCGTACTAGAATAACACCTTAAGACACAAATCAACCAAAACCCTAATGTCACCTAGATACTCCAATGTCACCTCAAGTATCCGTGGGTATGATTATATGATATGCATCACACAATCTCAGATTCATCTATTCAACCAACACAAAGAACTTCAAAGAGTGCCCCAAAGTTTCTACCGGAGAGTCAAGACGAAAACGTGTGCCAACCCCTATGCATAAGTTCATGGAACCCGCAAGTTAATCACCAAAACATACATCAAGTAGATCACGTGAATATCCAATTGTCACCATAGATAAGCACGGCAAGACATACATCAAGTGTTCTCAAATCCTTAAAGACTCAATCCAAAAAGATAACTTCAAAGGGAAAACTTAATCCATTACAAGAGAGTAGAGGGGAAGAAACATCATAAGATCCGACTATAATAGCAAAGCTCGCGATACATCAAGATCGTACCACCTCAAGAACACGAGAGAGAGAGAGAGAGAGAGAGAGAGATCAAACACATAGCTCTTTGGTACATACCCTCAGCCCCGAGGGTGAAATACTCCCTCCTCGTCATGGAGAGCGCCGGGATGATGAAGATGGCCACCGGTGAGGGATCCCCCCTCCGGCAGGGTACCAGATCGGGTCTAGATTGGTTTTCGGTGGCTACAGAGGCTTGCGACGGTGGAACTCCCGATCTATTGTGCTCCCCGATGTTTTTAGGGTATATGGATATATATAGGCGAAAGAAGTCGGTCAGGGGAGCCACGAGGGGCCCATGAGGGTGGAGGGCTGTAACATCCCAGATTTTCAATTTGGAATGTTATACCTAGATCATCAGTTGCATATCAGATTTTATTGCATTTTGGCCCGATCCTAGAAATTTCACGCAACTCAAGGACCCACGGAGAGAGTTGGAGATCTCGTTATTTTCATATTTGAGTTTTCTCAAATTTTGAAAATAGGATCATTTGATTTTATTTATTTTATCTTTAATTATTCCTACTGACAAAATATGAGAGAGGGAATAAAATGACTTTCCCAAAATAAAGAAATATTGAAGATTTAACAAAAACATCAAATAAGTTTTTATTTGGAGTTTTTCGCTATTTTATTTGAATTTAGGAAAAATTGCATGTTTTCAAAAACTGCATTTTAAAACCAAGAAAATGTTCACCTCGTCCTAAATATTTCATTTAGGCGATGAAAATTTGTTTTGGCATTTTTAGATTTTTATTTATTTTTCTAGAATTTTTCTGAGTCTCGGTGAAATTGTTTTAAAAACGCCAGACCCGATCGGGCCGAAGGCCCGACCAGTTGGCCAGCCCGCCTCAAGACCGGCTCGGGACCGAGTCCCGGCGTAGCCGCCACGCCGCCCGAGTTCGGGAGGACACCGCCTCCCCCTCGCCCAAGCCAGCCGACCCTCCCCTATAAATCGCCACGCCCCTTGAGCCCCACACCGCCTCCCCACGCCGCCGCCAAGAAGCCGCCCGCCCACATGTGAGTCAGGCCGAGTCAGCCGCACACCGTCGCCTCCCGGAGACCCGCCGGAGTTTCGCCGGAGCCCGAGCCGAGGTAGCCGCCGCCGCGGTTTTCTGAGAAAAATCGCTTCGGTTTTTTTTAGAAAAACACTAGTTTTCATTTTTTTTATAGATCGGTTTTTCTCCAGTTTATTTATTTAGCGAGCGTTCGCTCGTTCGTTCATTTTAATGAACGTGTTCATCGTTTAGATCCAGTTAACGAACGTTCGTTCGTTAAGCTGTTCGTCGTTTTTCTTTTTCTCGGGTTTATTTCGCGATTTTTCTGATCGCGATTTCTGATCCAATTTTCGATCTAGTATAACTTTTCGCTCGTTTATCGGAATCAGGCGATTCAAACGCCTAGAGTTTCGTCTCGAAACCCTCTTTCCGAATAATCAACTCAAACAAGTTTTTGCCTCTGTAAAATTTGACTTAGGTCCAGATTAGTAAAACGAAGCATGTTTCTTTCGCCGTTTGACTTTCGTTGCTTCGTTTGATTTGATTCTTTTTGCAAAGCGGAGTTCTTAAGTTGAACTTTCTGGTTAGATCTTTTATTTGAGTTTTACCTGTGCATTAGTTGAGTACTTATTGTGTTCTTGTTTGTTTGCGATAGAGTACCCGGAGTGCGCCGCTTGCTACTTTGAGTCTCTAGGTTTCACGGATCATCAGCGAGGCAAGTAACACTTTGATCATATTCCCTTTCATACCCAGTTTTTATGCATTAGATCAATCCTCAAACATTGCATGATTAGGATCTAATTAAACTGTGGGTTTTGGGAAAGTAGTTGAGGTAGTACCTATTACCTGCTTTATTATCAAACCCTTGGGAGTTACTTCTACGTTTGCTTATATTGCCATGCTATGTTAGTAGACGTGGATTGGGTGAGTGTATCCATGACAGATGTGAGATTGTTAATTAATGGTTTATTTAAGGTGGCAACTTAAACACACATCTGGGTGGATTGAGGTACTGGGTATTCCAGATTACTGTTTCTTTTGGACCGCCACCCAGGCTCAAAGGGGTCATGAGATTATTCCTGCTAGAAACTTCTGTGTGCAGCCACAAGCTACTATGGGCTCTAGCATAGTTGGTTAAGTCATGCGAACTCTTACAGTGGTAGACTAGCAGATGTAGAGGGATGTAGGTGTAACTGTCTACCCGTTAGTAAGGTGCTAGCGCTTCTGAAAGACTATGTCTCGGTCATCCGTTTCTCAAACACCTTGTAGTGCGAGAATCCCAACGGAGGAGATCGAGTCTTGTGGGAAAAAGTGCACAAACCTCTGCAGAGTGTAACAAACTAATCATGGTTAGTCGTGTCTCCGGTTATGGACATCTTGAGTGTCTAGTACTTGGATTATCATGTGAATCTCATCATGTTACTTTAATTAATATTGTTGGGTTTTTAATGATGATGCTTAATTGGGATTGAGAATGCTGTCAACCATTCTCAATGTTTAACAACCACCATGATAGTTAAATAAAATGTATTCCTTTGCGAGAGGGAAAAATTGGCTGTATGCAAAACTGTAACCATAGAGCTTTCCACCAGCCATATATGCATGTAGTATAGCATTACTCTTTCATATTGCTCTCTATGTGTTACATTGCCAGCATATTCCATGTGTTGGCCCGTTTTTGGGCTGCAACGTTCATGTTGCAGACTTTTCGCATTTACGACAGTAAGGTGCCTTAGGTCGTGGTTCTATATTCGATGATGCCGTTGGAGTTGATGGACTCGCTTATCTTCCAAGCCTTCCATTTATTATCGTTATTAGATGGCCTTAAGCCATATTTATTGTAATAAGTTCTCTTTTGAGACACTCGATGTAATAAGTGTGTGATTGCTACTCTGTTATAAATCCATCAAGTACTGTGCGTGTCAGCATAACTGGTCCAGGGATGACACTGATGCACAGAGATCAGACTGTTTGAGGTCTGGTCGCTACAAGGGCGTGCCTGGGGGTAGGCGCGCCCCCTGCCTCGTGCTCTCCTCGTTGATTCCCTGATGTGTACTCCAAGTCTCCTGGATTGCTTCCGTTCCAAAAATAACTCTCCCGAAGGTTTCATTGCGTTTGGACTCCGTTTGATATTCCTTTTCACGAAACATCAAACAAGGAAAAAAAGCGAAGCACCTTTGGGCTCAAGGTTAATAGGTTAGTCCCAAAAATAATATAAAAGTGTATAGTAAAGCCCATTAAACATCCAAGATGGATAATATAATAGCATGAATACTTCATAAATTATAGATACGTTGGAGACATATCAAACACCATGCCTTCAAGGAAATGACTACATATGACATCATACCCACTTTCCAACTATTTGAAGAGTCGAAGGCAAATGCTACAAAACATCTTGCCATGCATGGTACTCCAACATCAAAGATCAATCTTGCATTGAAGGCCAAGCATGTATGTGAAGAAGAAGAAGAATATGATGATGATGATGAAGATGGTGATGAGGTTGAATCCGATGAGGGCCCTTCATATGAAGACATGCTCTCTTTGTCAAGAAGTTTAGCGTGGGAAAATTCAAGGGAAGATTTCAAAAGAAGAAAGTAAGAAAATGCTACAACTGTGAAGAAACCAACCACTTCTCACACGAGTGCTCCTATGAGAAGAGAGAGGATAAACCAAGATTTCCTAAGACCTTTCCCAAGAAGAAGTTGCCAAATCCTTTGAACTCCAAGCTCAAGAAGAGAGATGGGAAAGCAATGGTTGCTCTAGAAGAATCCGATCCGGATGATGTTAGTGGTGTTGCGGAGTTGCTCAAGATTCTCAAAACACATTGAGGCTAGTCAACAAGAGTGGTGATGTTGTCACCTACAACTACATGAAGAACTACAAGGGCAACGCTCACAAGTGCCTCATGGCGAAGGCCGTGGTGGAAGATGGAGAGGACCAACACTCTCCTGACAAGGTCAAGGTAACCCCACGATCAATCCCTCCTCTTTTCACTCCTCCTACTCCTAGTGATGAGTACCTTGATGCAGAGGATAGTTATGACGATGATGATATAAATGATCCTATGCTTGCTAAACTAAATAAGTTCATGTGCTCCCTTAAAGGAAAGAAGCTCACTATGTTTCGTATGCTTATGGAGATGGTGAGTAAGCACACCATTTCCATTAAGGAACTCGAAACCCTCGTCACCGAGGAAAAGGAAAAATATGAAATCCTTGAGCGGAAAGTCCAATATGAGGAAGCACGAAATGATGAACTATGCTTAAAAATTGGTGCAAACATTGATGTTCATACTAAAGATCTTGCCTCCTTGAAAAAGGTTATTGACTCTTGCGAAGAGTTGATGAATGATAAAAGTAAGCTTGAGAAGTCTAATGCTTCTCTCTCTAACGATTGTGAGCTCCTATCTGTGTCCCTCAAGACTAAGGAAGAAGAGCTAACCCTTCTTACAAAGAGTTTTGAGACACTCAAACTTAGTTATCTTGAAACTCTAGCCAAGGCTTACTCTTCTCCTATTATCAATGTTGATGCTTGTTCTACTAACTCTAGTAGTGATCTAGCATCTATTCTTGAGGAGAATCGTTTTCTCAAGGTTCAAATCGAAAAAGGGCTCATGACATGTTGATACATCTCCAACGTGTCTATAATTTTTGATTGCTCCATGCTACTTTATATATTGTTTTGGACTATAATGGGCTTTATTTTCCACTTTTATATTACTTTTGGGACTAACCTATTAACCGGAGGCCCAACCTGTAATTGTTGTTTTTACCTTTTTCAAGATTTCAAAGAAGCAGAATATCAAACGGAGTCCAAACGGAATGAAACCTTGAACGTGATTTTCTCACCGAGCGTGATCCGAGACTTGGACCTCACGCCAAGGCATGAAGAGGCGGTCACGAGGGTGGGGCGCCCAGGTGGCGCGCCCCTGCCTCATGGGCCCCTCAAGCTCCACCGACGTACTCCTTCCTCCTATATATACCTACGTACCCCAAACAATCAGGGAGGAGCCAAAAACCTAATTCCACCGCCGTACCTTCCTGTATCCACGAGATCCCATCTTGGGGCCTGTTCCGGAGCTCCGCCGGAGGGGGCATCCACCACGGAGGGCTTCTACATCAACACCATCGCCCCTCCGATGAACACTACAAGAAATATGTCAACTAGTGACCTTCTGTCAGTGACCCTGGAAGAATTGGTCATAGATCTATGACCATTTCAGAACAATTGGTCAAAAGCTGTTCGGGGGGCTCCAAACCCTAAACCATTGCGACCATTTTGGTCAGAAAGGTCGTAATTTCCTTACACGAAATGATCACAAAGCAAACAGTGCTAGTCCGCTGCCTTATTTCTAGTTGTTAACGACCAATATAGATGGGCATAGCCTTGTAGATTGTGGTGGGTTGTGATGACTAGGCGCCATCTCATCAGTTTTGCCTATGTGTCATGTCCATGTGGCGTTTTTGCCCTAGGTTGTGAAGCAACCTATATTTCTATTATTCCAAAATTCCCAAAAATTCTCATAAATGTTTTGGATCATATCTTCATCAAATATGTCAAAAACACTCCTTTCCTAGTTCAAGAATAATTCAAAATATTTATTTTCCTATTACATTCGAGCAAAGACTTTGTGAAGGAAGTACCACTTTGGCATGTCCAAATGGTATCCATTTTCTACAGTGCTTTTCTATGCCCAAATAAACATCCTCCGCCAAATGCCAGCTCAATCCATTCATTATTTTGAGCCCAGCTTCAACATTCGTATTTATGTCCAGTGTGGTACTTTGTAAAGCAAGTACCACCTAGGCTCCTCCTTTTGAGGTGAAAAATTTGTGAAGACGGTCTCCTTAGTAACTGATCATCCTCAGCCAAAACTCACGCCCATTAGCCATGTGCATTTCCCGTGCATAAATCAAACACTTGGCTGCTTATTCATGTTTGAGCATCGATCGGTCTCCTCGTGAGAATCTTATGTTGTTATTTTCTTCCTAGCACCTACCGGGAGTGCCCAACCCACTAGACATGCCTAGGCCGCCTGAACACATGGCAACGCCCACGGTCACGCGGTGACCACGCGCCAACATGCGAGCCACGCAGCTCTAGTGTTGGGGCCCTCGGCCACCGTCCAAACCTCGATGCCTCGCCATCAAACCATGTATTTCTGATTAAATAGATACTTATTTACCTAGAAATTATTTTTGGAAAAAATAAAGAGCAAACTATGAGGCAGCTGCAGTTCAAATTTGACCCGCTTCCAAATTGAATCGACGGAATTTGTCTTTTTCACCAGAGGTGGATCAAAAATTTTGACACCCAACCATTTTGTCAATTGTGCATTAAATATGGCCTAGTATTTTATAAAATTGATTAGGTCCAATTTTACAACAAATATATGGTAGGTCCTTCACAAAAAAAACTCATTTCAGGCACTCGGAAAGTGGAAAATGGTTTTTTTCGTCCAAAGAAAATGAAAACTTCCTTAGGCAACATTGTTTGCCATTCCAATATGCACCATTGTGCACAATATGAGATCATTTGAACAAACTATGCCATGAATGTGGCCATAAGATTGATCATTTGGCTTGAAAGCCATGAATCTTCACACTTGATAGCTCATTTCTGAGAACACTTTCTTAAAATAATTACCGTATTACAAGTTTATTATTTTTCCTGGAAACTTGGTCACATATAATGACACAATGCGAAGGTTTTCCAATTTTTTGATTTTTTTTTTGAATTTTTTATGCCCGTTTCAAAATGCGGTCAAAACAGCAGGCTTAACCGTTCCTAGCTAGTGGTTGAATCTTGGATTTTTTTTGTGTGTTTCTTTGATTAAATAGATACTTATGTACCTAAAAATGATTTTCAGAAAAAATAAATAACAAACTATGAGGCAGCTTCAGTTCAAATTTGACCCGCTTCCAAATTTAATCGTATGGAATTTGTCTTTTCACCAGGTGGATCAAAACTTTACACCCAACCATTTGGTCAATTGTGCATTAAATATGGCCTAGTATTTTATAAAATTGATTAGGTCCAATTTTGCAACAAATATATGGTAGGTCCTTCACAAAAAAACTCATTTTGTGCACTTTCGGAAAATGGAAAATTAATTTTCCGTGCAAAGAAAATGAAAACTTCCTTAGGCAACATTGTTTGCCATTCCAAGATGCACCCTTGTGCACGATATGAGATCATTTGAACAAACTATGCCATGAATGTGGCCATAAGATTGATCATTTCGCTTGAAAGCCATGAATCTTCACGCATGATAGCTCATTTATGAGAACACTTTTTTAAAATAATTTCCGTATTACAAGTTTATTATTTTTCTTGGAAACTTGGCCACATATAATGACACAATGCGAAGGTTTTCCAATTTTTTGAATTTTTTTGAATTTTTTATGCCCGTTTCAAAATGCGATCAAAACGGCGGGCTTGACCGTTCCTAGCTAGTACTTGAATCTTGGAAATTTTTTGATGTTTCTCTGATTAATAGGTACATATGTACCTAGAAATGATTTTTGGAAAAAATAAATAGCAAACTATGAGGCAGCTGCCGTTCAAATTTGACCCGCTTCCATCTGAATCGGCGGGAATTTGTCTTTTTCACCAGAGGTGGATCAAAACTTTTTACACCCAACCATTTGGTCAATTGTGCATTAAATATGACCTAGTATTTTATAAAATTGATTAGGTCCAATTTTTCAACAAATATATGGTAGGTCCGTCACAAAAAAAACCTCATTTGGGGCACTCGAAAAATGGAAAATGAATTTTCTGTGCAAAGAAAATGAAAAGTTCCTTAGGAAACATTGTTTGCCATTCCAAGATGCACCCTTGTGCACGATATGAGATCATTTGAACAAACTATGCCATGAATGTGGCCATAAGATTGATCATTTAAACTTGAAAGCCATGAATCTTCACGCATGATAGCTCATTTATGAGAACACTTTTTTAAAATAATTTCCGTATTACAAGTTTATTATTTTTTCTGGAAACTTGGTCACATATAATGACACAATGCGAAGGTTTTCCAATTTTTTGATTTTTTTTGAATTGTTTATGCATGTTTCAAAATGCGGTCAAAACGACGGGCTTGACCGTTCCTAGCTAGTGGTTGAATCTTGGAAATTTTTTTATGTTTCTCTGATTAAATAGGTACTTATGTACCTAGAAATGATTTTTGGAAAAAATAAATAGCAAACTATGAGGCAGCTGCAGTTCAAATTTGACCCACTTCCAACTGAATCGGCGGGAATTTGTCTTTTTCACCAGAGGTGGATCAAAACTTTTTACACCCAACCATTTGGTCAATTGTGCATTAAATATGTCCTAGTATTTTAGAAAAATTATTTGGTCCAATTTTTCAACAAATATATGGTAGGTCCTTCACAAAAAACTCATTTCGTGCACTCGGAAAATGGAAAATGAATTTTTCAGGCAAAGAAAATGAAAACTTCTTTAGGCAACATTGTTTTCCATTCCAAGATGCACCCTTGTGCACAATATGAGATCATTTGAACAAACTATGCCATGAATGTGGCCATAAGATTGATCATTTAAGCGAAAGCCATGAATCTTCACGTATAATAGCTCATTTCTGAGAACACTTTTCTAAAATAATTTCCGTATTACAAGTTTATTATTTTTCCTGGAAACTTGGTCACATATAATGACACAATGCGAAGGTTTTCCAATTTTTTGATTTTTTTTTGAATTTTTTATGCCTGTTTCAAAATGTGGTCAAAACGGCGGGCTTACCGTTCCTAGGTAGTGCTTGAATCTTGGAAATTTTTTGATGTTTCTCTAATTAAATAGATACTTATGTACCTAGAAATGATTTTTGGAAAAAATAAATAGCAAACTATGAGGCGGCTGCAGTTCAAATTTGACCCGCTTCCAACTGAATCGGCGGGAATTTGTCTTTTTCACGAGAGGTGGATCAAAACTTTTTACACCCAACCATTTGGTCAATTGTGCATTAAATATGTCCTAGTATTTTATAAAAATTATATGGTTCAAATTTGCAACAAATATATGGAAGGTCACTCACAAAAAAACTCATTTTGGGCACTCAAAAAATGGAAAATGTATTTTTTGTTATTTGAGGGAACAATACTACTACTTATGAGGAACCTTAACAAACTTACCGCCGGTTGTCGTGGTGCTGCGTTGGATCTCCCCGACGCTGCAACGGAGCTTCGTCGGGCGCCATGGTGCTGCGTTGGAACTCTTGAGGCACCGTTGAGAGATGCAATGGAGCTTCATGGTGATGTCATCGGTGCTGCGTTGAAGCTTTTTCACGCTCGGTGTTGTCGTGACATATTGATGTGATTGAAGGACCACCAATGGACAGATCGGGCGGCTAGCTAGGCGGATGATTTCTAGGAAAAATCATCTGGCTGACTGGTAGTATCTACCTATTGTCAATCAATTACAACCAATTTAGAAGGTCATAACATCATCAAAGTCAATACTTAGATTCGATTGGTCTATTGGCATGTCACGCGGATCAAGCATCACAGACCGTCGGATACTCCCAGATCCAACGGCCCACACCCACGCACCCTCTCACCCCTCGTCCTACCCGCAGCCCAACCACCCAAACCCTAACTCCCCTCCCACTCCAGCCGCCGCTGCCCCCTTCTCCCTCCCAGATCCAATCCTGCCCGCGTCCTCCCGCCCCGGCCTCCATCTCCATTCCTGCCCGTGTCAGCCACCTCCCTCCGGCGGACTGCCTCACCGCCGCCGCCCCCCACCGGCGAACTCCCTCTCCTCCCTCCTTCTCTCCCTACCCAGATCAAGCAGCTCCACCTCCCCCTCACGCTCTCATCCACTGACCCTGTTCATCCTGGGAAGGAAGGAGCGAGCTCCCAGGCCGGATGTGTGCTCCTTGCAGCTAGCTGATCTCGCGCCTGGCCGTCGCCAAGCGATTCTACGCCGCGCAGCTCGGCCACGTCGGTACCCTCCCTCCCCCTCCTCTCGGGATCGATTGGATCGAATCGCTCTGCGCCCGGTTTCGTGATTGATTGATTGATTAGTTGTTTGGTTGGCTGATTGATTTGCCGGTTCTTGCGTGCGGGCAGGCGCAGATCAGGCGGGGATGGACGAGCTGGACATGGACGGCGACGAGAACGTGGGCAGGCCCAACTTTGCCTGCCTCTTTCACGAGGACCACGACATCGCCTCCCTCGTCGCCCACCTCGAGGAGGACCACCCCTTCGAGCCCCACGCCGCGGTCAGTCCCGATTAACCTCCTCCTCCTCCTCCTCCTCCTCCTGCTTGGATTGTTATCTAGAGATCCATGGAGTACGTAGTATATCTTTGAGCGGGTGGCCTGTAACAAGAACGAGAGCCCTCTTGTTCAGGGGTAGGGGCATTGACCTGGACGACCCAATGAGTCCTCCTCCTTTTGTTTCATCTCTTGATGGACACCTTGGGAATTCCTAGTGTAAATTTGGTTTGCGTAATGCTCTGGTGAGGTCTGGCAAATGATTTTAGATGTGCACAAGGGGTGCAAACTTGGATCAATTGCGTTTAGAGCTTGGGCCTGTGTAAGTATTCTTCATGGATTATGGAGCATAAGAACCGTTCCTTATGATCCTGGGATTAGTAGTTTAGGCGGGGAGACCTTGCACAGGCTTTACTTGTTGTGCTCGGCAGCCCTCTGAAACCAAATTATTCTTGTCAATGTCCCTTGGTGGGCAGCAGGAAGAGCCTTTATTTCTCCAGTTACGTGCAATAGGGTACCAACGCTGCCATCTTGAAGCGATGCTTACTTTCGCTTTGTTGTTGAAGTAGAGTTCTTGTGTCACCGCTTGGTGTTTCATCAATTGGTGAAATGCTCTGCATGACCTTTTGGGAGATGCTCAAGAAATGCTTTGTTTGATTGAAACAGTTTCAAGTCTGCTGTGCTTGGTTAATAGTTTATGGACACATATTTCTGGACTCGAATGTAAAACACCTTGATCCTAAGCGCCATTGCCATGCACTACTGAGATGTATTTCTCTTGGATTTATGTCTCTGAAGCTGCATGTAGAATTCTGGTCTCGTACCTTTTCATAGAAAGTAAAAGGAAAAGGTTAATTTTATCTATTAACATGGCCATACTAGAAGATTAATTTTTTGAAACAGGATATCAAGGGTAATTTGAGTTGTTCGTCATCTCCAAAAGCTAAACTGTTGTAGTTCTGGCGACCAACCTGCGTGTTTAACTTCAGGTGTGAGGAGGAGCACATGGTGAGGCGCATCGGCATAGATGCTGCAACCCATCACAGCGAGTGTCGGCCTCTGTTATGGCCGATGCAGCAGTAACTCAGGACACCATTCATGCCTCGCTGCCACTTCTACATTTTCTTTCTCTGTTCTAGTTACTTATGTGATTTATTGCCGGTACTTGTTGCTGTTGTACATGTTTGATTTGGACAGCTACAACTGAAATTATTATGATGCCATATTTTTGATATTACTCTATGTTCACCAAGTTATTGAGTTGAAGTTGTCGTTGTTTCTTGTCAAGATTTTCTTAGCTTTGAATACATGGTTATGTTTTTGTGTCTTTTTGCTGTTGTCTCTGTTGGATGGACAGCATCCCAGTACAAGTACTTGCTAGGTTTTACATGTTCATGCAAATCTTGTTGGGTGTTGCAAGTTGCAACGCTTGGATTATTTATTAATATAACCCAGCAGTGACACTTCCATTTTGCTCAAGGGTAGTGTTTGGGCCAGCATATATAAATGATATGGTTGCTCACTTTAATATGTGTGTTGGCTCAAAACTGTCAAAATATGTGGATTACTACTGTAGTATTATGCTGTCTACTGCTTTTAACCTTGGAGTCTACTGCTCTTAACATAGCTCTGTTTTCACCTTTAGGCTCCAAGTAGATCTGAAAGTCAGCCTCTCCAATTTTCCTTGGAGTCTACTGCTCTTAACATAGCTCTGTTTTGGAGAGAGCACGCGGTTGGGTACGTGAATTCAGAGAAATACTATGGGGCCAGAGCGAGTGTTAACGTGTGGTCACCCAGGATAGGCGACCCATCTGAGTTCAGCCTGTCACAGATCTGGGTCATCTCCGGCTCCTTCGGCCACGATCTCAACACCATTGAGGCTGGATGGCAGGTACATGAATGATAGAGAAGATTCTTGATCTTGAAACAACGTGATTGTACTATGTGCAGAAAGAACATGAATGAAATCCTTGTCACTTCATTTTCAGGTAAGACCGGAGCTGTATGGAGATAGTAATGCTAGGTTCTTCACTTACTGGACAGTAAGTATTGTTTGCACAAACAAAATGGTCGCCTTTTGCCTAGTCTCATTGCCCCGGATTCAGTTTAACTAAACATGCATTTCACAGACTGATGCGTACCGAGAGACGGGGTGCTACAACCACAACTGCCGTGGGTTTGTCCAGACGACCAACAAGATAGCCATCGGCGCGGCTATCACGCCACAATCGGTGTACAACAGGAGGCAGTTTGATATTAATCTGATGATATGGAAGGTAAATGCCATTTCAGAATCACTACTGTAATTTTCATTTTTCAAGAAGAATTGGTTGATCTGCATGGCAAATGCATGATGATTAGGAATATGATCATGTCTCCTGTAGAATTGGATTTCTCATGCGTTACGTAAACTGAATTTGGTTCGGTTAAAAACTGCACTACACAGCGATTTTGGGCAGCGAGCTTCTAACTGAAAAACGAGTTTGTTATGCTCATAATTTAAAGTTGGCCTCTACATATGAGTTGTAAAGCATGCTCTAAGGTTTCCGTAGAGTACTCGTTTGCTTCGTTTGGATGTATGGTTTGAGAGCAGCCGTCTATTTAGTTTGCTGTCCAGAAATATATTACAGTTTAATGTCGGTGGCGGTCTTGTCTTAGATAGATTTTGTAGTGTATTAATCTCACTGGGTAGAGTGGCCTACTTGCAAACTTTTATTGACTCGTTGGTTGCTGATTACTTTCGAGCGAGTAGCACATGTCTCAAGCAACTGTAGTATTCCTTTCCCTGAATTGCTCCCTTGTTTTGTTGTGGCCCTATGCTCCGTGGTCAATGATGCGTGATGTATACGTATTAAAACCAAAATTGGAGTTGTTTCAGTTGTGCATATTAGAACTGAATTATGCTCTGTTTTGCTGTAGTTGTATGCTCTTATTGCTAAATTGTTTAGTGGGTTGTTCAAACTAAACTCGTCCAGTCGACTTGCTATGATGTATTGTATATTCTTGTACTTGACGTCTTGTAGAATTTGGTGTGGCAATACATCTGAAGTACAGTAATATACAATACATCATAGTACAGTAATATACAATATCTTGCTATGAAAGATTGTAGAATTCTTTTAGTTGCTGCTTCTCATGTATACATCAGTTGTTGTGATTACATCTTCATCACATTATAGACATCTGCATTTCTGTGAAATTTGTTAAATATATATTTTCTAGATTGTCTATACACTAAACCAGGAGGTTTGAATATCTACTCCAGGAATGAAGATGGTACTCTAATGCCTTTGTGTTCACCCTTTTACAGGAGCTCCGGGCCTAGGAAATTTCTAGTTCGAAGCGGCGTGTAGCCCTAGCAGCAAAGATTTGTTCTGTTTGACTGTAATAAACTGTAAATATTATAGTACTGTAATAGTAGGCATATCTGGGTTGTAATAGACTATGCACAGATTGTAATAGACTATGTACAGGAGCTCCAGGCTTAAGAAATTCTACATTTTTCTGTTCTATTTAAAATATTGATTATTTGTGTGATTTGAAGACGTGTGAAATGGAAACCTGATTAGTAGGCCCATTTGTGAAAATAATCTAAACAATGCTCACATTTTTGACATGTGGGACCAATATAGGAGATTATGACAAGTGGGACCCATCTGACTTGTGGGACCAGATTGAAAATTATATACTGAAAAACTAAAAAGTCCATGGCCCAAAATATAAAAAAAGGCCAAATTGTTGGGCTAGACCCATGTAGCTAGACAAAATTCACATAAAAAATATACAGTAAAAAGGCCGAATTGTTGGGCTAAGCCCATGTAGAAAACCGAATTGGACCGGGCTGAATCTTGTGCCACATCAGCTTGCCACGCTGGATGCCTACGTGGCCTAGGGAGGTTGCTAGTGACCAAAACGCCACAGTAGACATATTTTGGTCATAAACGCGTCTCGACCATTCCGGAAGAAAGGTCGCTATAGTCGATTCGACCACCAGCTTTTGACCTTCTGTTTTTGGTCACAAAAAGGTCGCAAATGAAAAACCATGACCTTTCAGTGACCAATAGTGGTGGTCACAAGTTGACATATTTCTTGTAGTGGAAGTGTGAGTAGTTTACTTCAGACCTTCGGGTCCATAGCTAGTAGCTAGATGGCTTCTTCTCTCTTTTTAGATCTCAATACAATGTTCTCCCCCTCTCCCGTGGAGATCTATTCGATGTAATCTACGTTTTGCGGTGTGTTTGTTGAGACCGATGAATTGTGGGTTTATGATCCAGCTTATCTATGAATAATATTTGAATCTTCTCTGAATTCTTTTATGTATGATTGAGTTATCTTTGCAAGTCTCTTGAATTATCCGTTTGGTTTGGCCAACTAGATTGGTAGTTCTTGCAATGGGAGAAGTGCATTGCTTTGGGTCCAATCTTGCGGTGTCCTTACCCGATGTGAGAAAGGGTTGCAAGGCACGTATTGTATTGTTGCCATCGAGGATAACAAGATGGGGTATTTATCATATTGCATGAATTTATTCCTCTACATCATGTCATCTTGCTTAAGGCATTACTCTGTTTTAACTTAATACTCTAGATGCATCTTTGGATAGCGGTCGATGAGTGGAGTAATAGTAGTAGATGCGTAATCGTTTCGATCTACTTGTCACGGACGTGATGCCTATATACATGATCATACCTAGATAACCTCATAACTATGCTCAATTCTGTCAATTGCTCAACAGTAATTTGTTCACCCACCATAGAATATTCATGCTCTTGAGAGAAGCCACTAGTGAAACCTATGGCCCCCGGGTCTATTCTCATCATATCAATCTCCATCACTTTTATACTTGCTTTGTTTTTACTTTGCCTTTTACTTTTCACTTTGCATCTTTATACCAAAAATACCAAAAATATTATCTCTATCAGATCTCACTCTCGTAAGTGACCGTGAAGGGATTGACAACCCCTAATCGCGTTGGTTGCGAGTAACTATCGTTTTGTGCAGTACGAGGGACTTGCGCGTGGCCTCCTCTTGGATTGATACCTTGGTTCTCAAAAACTAAGGGAAATACTTACGCCATCTTGTGCTGCATCATCCTCTCCTCTTGGGGAAAACCAGCATAAGCTCAAGACGTAGCAAGAAGGATTTCTGGCGCCGTTGCCGGGGAGTCTACGCAAAAGTCAACATACCAAGTACCCATCATAATCCCTATCTCTCGCATTACATTATTTGCCATTTGCCTCTCGTTTTCCTCTCCCCCACTTCACCCTTGCCGTTTTATTCGCCCTCTCTTTCCCAATCTCCTCCTCTTTTTCCCTTTGCCTTTTTCCTCGTCCGTTTGTTTGCTCGTGTGTTGGATTGCTTGTTTGTCGCGATGGCTCAAGATGCTACCAAATTGTGTGACTTCACCAATACCAATAATAATGATTTCCTTAGCACTCCGATTGCTCCTCTTGCCAATCTTGAATCTTGTGAAATCAATCTGCTTTGTTGAATCTTGTTATGAAAGATCAATTCGCGGCCTTCCTAGTGAAGATGCCGCTACTCATCTGAATAGCTTCGTTGATTTATGTGATATGCAAAAGAAAAAAGATGTCGATAGTGATGTCGTTAAATTGAAGCTATTTCCTTTTTCGCTTAGAGATCGTGCTAAAGCTGGCTTTCATCTTTGCCTAAAAATAGTATTGATTCTTGGAACAAGTGCAAAGATGCTTTTATCTCTAAGTATTTTCCTCCCGCTAAGATTATCTCTCTTAGGAACGATATTATGAATTTTAAGCAACTTGATCATGAACATGTTGCACAAGCTTGGGAGAGAATGAAATTAATGATACGTAATTGTCCTACTCATGGTTTGAACTTGTGGATGATTATACAAAAATTTAATGCCGGATTGAATTTTGCTTCTAGAAATCTTTTAGATTCGCCACGGGAGGCACTTTTATGGAAATCACTTTAGGAGATGCTACTAAACTCCTAGATAATATTATGGTTAATTATTCTCAATGGCATCTTGAAAGATTACTAATAAAAAAGTGCATGCTATAGAAGAAATCAATGTTTTGAGTGGAAAGATGGATGAACTTATGAAATTATTTGCTACTAAGAGTGTTTCTTCTGATCCTAATGATATGCCTTTGTCTACCTTGATTGAGAATAATAATGAATCTATGGATGTGAATTTTGTTGGTAGGAATAATTTTGGTAACAACGCCAGATAGAGGGAATTTTAATCCTAGGCCTTATCCTAGTAATCCTTCTAATAATTATAGAAATTCCTACAACAACTCTTATGGAAATTTTAATAAGTTACCCTCTGAATTTGAGAGTAGTGTTAAAGAGTTTATGAATTCACAAAAGAATTTTAATGCTTTGCTTGAACAGAAATTGCTTAAAGTTGATGATTTGGCTAGGAACGTTGATAGAATTTCTCTTGAGATTGATTCTTTAAAACTTAGATCTATTCCTCCTAAGCATGATATCAATGAGTCTCTCAAAACTATGAGAATTTCCATTGATGAGTGCAAAGAAAGAACTGCTAGGATGAGTGCTTCCAAAGATGCCTTTATTAAAGCGTGTTCTTCTAATTCCTATGATAATCAAGATGAAGATCTAAAAGTTATTGATGTGTCCCCTATTAAATCTTTGTTTTGCAATATGAATCTTGATGAAACTGAATATGATCTTCCTTTACCTAGAAGGCGTTCTAAGAATTCGGAGTTTTTAGGTCTGGATGATGAAATTGATAAACGTGGGATTGAAAGAAACAAAAATCTAGATATTGCTAAACCCACTTTATTGTATCTCAAGGAATTTAATTATGAAAATTGCTCTTTAATTGATTGTATTTCCTTGTTGCAAACCGTGCTAAATTCTCCTCATGCTTATAGTCAAAATAAGGCCTTTACCGAACACATTGTTGATGCCTTGATGCAATCTTATAAAGAAAAACTTGAGTTGAAAGTTTATATCCCTAGGAAACTCTATGATTAATGGGAACCTGCTATCAAAATTAAAATTAAAGATTATGAGTTTAATGCTTTGCGTGATTTGGGTGCTAGTGTCTCCACTATTCCCAAAACTTTGTGTGATTTGCTAGATTTCCGTGACTTTGATGATTGCTCTCTAAACTTGCATCTTGCGGATTCCACTATTAAAAAGCCTATGGGAAGAATTAATGATGTTCTTATTGTTGCAAATAGGAATTATGTGCCCATAGATTTTATCGTTCTTGATATAGATTGCAATCCTTCATGTCCTATTATTCTTGGTAGACCTTTCCTTAAAACGATTGGTGCAATTATTGATATGAAGGAAGGGAATATTAGATTCCAATTTCCATTAAAGAAAGGCATGGAACACTTTCCTAGAAAGAAAATAAAATTGCCATATGAATCTATCATGAGATCCGCTTATGGATTGCCTACCAAAGATGGCAATACCTAGATCTATCCTTGCTTTTATGCCTAGCTAGGGGCGTTAAACGATAGCGCTCGTTGGGAGGCAACCCAATTTTATTTTTCGTTTTTTTTGTTTTTGCTCCTGGTTAGGAATAAATAATCCATCTAGCCTATGTTTAGATGTGGTTTTATATTTTAATTAGTGTTTGTGCCAAGTTAAACCTATTGGATCTTCTTGGATGATAGTTATTTGATCTTGCTGTAATTTCCAGAAACTTTGCGCTCAGTGCCCGAATTGTTAAAAATCACCATAACGTGATAAAATACTGATTCCAATTGCTTCTGATCAATAAACAAATTTCCCAGGTCGTATAATTTTGGTAGAATTTTTTGAGTTCCAGAAGTTTGCGTTAGTTACAGATTACTACAGACTGTTCTGTTTTTGACAGATTCTGTTTTGCGTGTGTTGTTTGCTTATTTTGATGAATCTATGGCTAGTAAAATAGTTTATAATCCATATAGAATTTGTAATACAGTAGGTTTAACGCCAATATAAATAAAGAATGAGTTCATTACAGTACCTTAAAGTAGTCTTTTGTTTTCTTTCTCTAACGGAGCTCACGAGATTTCTATTGAGTTTTGTGTTGTGAAGTTTTCAAGTTTTGGGTGAATTCTTTTGATGTATTATGGAACAAGGAGTGGCAAGAGCCTAAGCTTGGGGATGCCCATGGCACCCCCAAGATAATCCAAGGACACCAAAAAGTCAAAGCTTGGGGATGCCCGGAAGGCATCCCCTCTTTCGTCTACTTCCATCGGTAATTTACTTGGAGCTATATTTTTATTCACCACATGATAAGTGTTTTGCTTGGAGCGTATTGTATTATTTGCGTCTTTGCTTGTTAGTTTACCACAATCATCCTTTCTGTACACACATTTTGAGAGAGCCATACATGAATTGGAATTTGATAGAATACTCTATGTGCTTCACTTATATCTTTTTAGCTTGATAGTTTGCTCATAGTACTTCACTTATATCTTTTGAGCGTGATAATTTTTGCTCTTGTGCTTCACTTAGATCTTTTAGAGCACAGTGGTGGATTTGTTTTAAAGAAACTTGATCTCTCATGCTTCACTTATATTATTTTGAGAGTTGTTAATAGCATGGTAATTTGCTTAATGTTAATATACTTGGTATTCAAGATATGTGAAACTTTCTTTTGAGTGCGTTGAATACTAAGATAAGTTTGATGCTTGATAATTGTTTTGAGATATGGAGGTGATAATATCAAAGTCGTGCTAGTTGAGTAGTTGTGAATTTGAGAAATGCTTGTGTTGAAGTTAGCAAATCTCGTAGCATGCACGTATGGTTAAAGTTGTGTAACAAATTTGAAACATGAAGTGTACCGGCTTGTGCATCCTTATGAGTGGCGGTCGGGGACGGCGATGGTCTTTTCCTACCAATCTATCCCCTAGGAGCATGCGCGTAGTACTTGATTTTTGATGACTTCTAAATTTTTGCAATAAGTATATGAGTTCTTTTGACTAATGTTGAGTCCATGGATTATACGCACTTTTACCTTTCCGCCTTTGCTAGCCTCTTGATTACCGTGCATTGCCCTTTCTCACCTTGAGAGTTGGTGCAAACTTCACGGTGCATCCAAACCCCGTGATATGATACGCTCTATCACACATAAACCTCCTTATATCTTCCTCAAAACAGCCACCATACCTACCTATTATGGCATTTCCATAGCCATTCCGAGATATATTGCCATGAAACTTTCCACCGTTCCGTTCATCATCATCCTGACATACTTTACTTTTGTCATATTGCCATTGCATGATCATGTAGTTGACATCGTATTTGTGGCAAAGCCACCTTGCATTATTTTTCATACATGTCACTCTTGATTCATTGCACCATCCCTAAGACACCGTCGGAGGCATTCATATAGAGTCATACCTTGTTCTAGTTTCGAGTTGTAATCCTTATGTTGTAATCAATAGAAGTGTGATGGTCATCATTATTAGAGCATTGCCCAAATAAAAAAAAGAAAAAAAGAGAAAGGCCAAAAAAAAGGCCCAAAAAAAGAAAATAAATAAAAAGGGCAATGCTACTATCTCTTTTTCCACACTTGTGCTTCAAAGTAGCACCTTGTTCTTCATGTAGTGAGTCTCATATATTGTGCTTCAAAGTAGCACCATGTTTTTATAGTAAGTCTCATAAGTTGTCTTTTTATACTAGTGGGAATTTTTTGTTATAGAACTTGGCTTGTATATTCATATGATGGGCTTCCTCAAAATGCCCTAGGTCTTCATGAGCAAGCAAGTTGGATGCACACCCACTAGTTTTCTTTTGTTGAGCATTCATAGCTCTAGTGCATCCGTTGCATGGAAATCCCTACTCCTCATGTTGACATCAATTGATGGGCATCTCCATAGCCCATTGATTATCCTCGTCAATGTGAGACTTTCTCCTTTTTTGTCTTCTCCACACAATCCCCATCATCATATTCTATTCCACCCATAGTGTTATATCCATGGCTCACGCTCATGTATTGCGTGAAGGTTGAAAAAGTTTGAGATTATTTAAGTATGAAACAATTGCTTGGCTTGTCATCGGGGGTATAGAAGTTGAGAACATCTTTGTGTGACGAAAATGAAGCATAGCCTAACTATATGATTTTGTAGGGACGAACTTTCTTTTGCCATGCTATTTTGAGAAGACATGATTACTTTGATTAGTATGCTTGAAGTATTATTATTTTTATGTCAATATGAACTTTTGTCTTGAATCTTTGAGCTGAATATTCATACCATGATTAAGAAGATTTACATTGAAATTATGCCAAAGTATCACTCCGCATCAAAAATTCTCTTTTTATCATTTACCTACTCGAGGACGCGCAGGAATTAAGCTTGGGGATGCCTGATACGTCTCCAACGTATCTATAATTTTTGATTGCTCCATGCTACTTTATCTATTGTTTTGGACTATAACGGGCTTTATTTTCCACTTTTATATTACTTTTGGGACTAACCTATTGACCGGAGGCCCAGCCCAGAATTGTTGTTTTTTGCCTTTTTCAGTATTTCGAAGAAACAAAATATCAAACGGAGTCCAAAAGGAATGAAACCTTCGGAAACGTGATTTTCTCACCGAACGTGATCCAGTAGACTTGGACCCTACGCCAAGGCACAGAAGAGGCGGTCACGAGGGTGCCCCCCCCCCGGGCGCGCCCCCTGCCTCGTGGGCCCCTCGAAGCTCCACCGACGTACTCCTTCCTCCTATATATACCTACGTACCCCCAAACGATCAGGGAGGAGCCAAAAACCTAATTCCACCGCCGTACCTTCCTGTATCCACGAGATCCCATCTTGGGGCCTATTCCGGAGCTCCGCCGGAGGGGGCATCCACCACGGAGGGCTTATACATCAACGCCATAGCCCCTCCAATGAAGTGTGAGTAGTTTACTTCAGACCTTCGGGTCCATAGCTAGTAGCTAGATGGTTTCTTCTCTCTTTTTGGATCTCAATACAATGTTCTCCCCCTCTCTCGTGGAGATCTATTCAATGTAATCTTCTTTTTGCGGTGTGTTTGCTGAGACCGATGAATTGTGGGTTTATGATCCAAATTTTATCTATGAATAATATTTGAATCTTCTCTGAATTCTTTTATGTATGATTGAGTTATCTTTGCAAGTCTCTTGAATTATCCATTTGGTTTGGCCAACTAGATTGGTAGTTCTTGCAATGGGAGAAGTGCATTGCTTTGGGTTCAATCTTATGTGTCCTTACCCAATGACGTAAAGGGTTGCAAGGCACGTATTGTATTGTTGCCATCGAGGATAACAAGATGGGGTATTTATCATATTGCATGAATTTATTCCTCTACATCATGTCATCTTGCTTAAGGCATTACTGCTTTTAACTTAATACTCTAGTTGCATCTTTGGATAGCGGTCGATGAGTGGAGTAATAGTAGTAGATGCAGAATCGTTTCGATCTACTTGTCACGGACGTGATGCCTATATACATGATCATACCTAGATAACCTCATAACTATGCTCAATTCTATCAATTGCTCAACAGAATTTGTTCACCCACCGTAGAATACTCATGCTCTTGAGAGAAGCCACTAGTTAAACCTATGGCCCCCAGGTCTATTCTCATCATATCAATCTCCATCACTTTTATACTTGCTTTGTTTTTACTTTGCCTTTTACTTTTCACTTTGCATCTTTATACCAAAAATACCAAAAATATTATCTCTATCAGATCTCACTCTCGTAAGTGACCGTGAAGGGATTGACAACCCCTAATCGTGTTGGTTGCGAGTATCTATCGTTTTGTGCAGGTACGAGGGACTTGCGAGTGGCCTCCTACTGGATTGATACCTTGGTTCTCAAAAACTGAGGGAAATACTTACGCTACTGCGCTGCATCATCCTCTCCTCTTCGGGGAAAACCAACGCAAGCTCAAGACGTAGCACATGTGCCCAAGGGCAAAAGAACCTTAATGAGGTGTTGAGCCAACACAATGAAGTGTTTGCCAAAGAGGGACTCGGGTTTGACCCAAGCACAAGCAAGAAGAAGATGTCCTCTCAAAAGTGCACCACCCCGCTAAAAGAAACTTTTGTACGAGAAGGTCACAAGGAGAAAGGTAAGGTTGTTAGTGGGAAGGCCACAAGGGGCATGCCCACTCTCAACAAGCCAAAAGAGTCCATGCCTCCATCCTATGTACTTCATAAGACTAAGGATGGAGAAGTTTATGCAAAGTTTGTTGGTCCTCGAAATGCATTTCGGTTTTATGCTATTTGGGTCCCTAAGACCCTTGTGACTAACTTGAGAGGTCCCATTGCAAAATTGGTGCCTCTAACCAAGTAATAACTGTGTGTAGGTTGCCTTCTCCGTTGGAGTAAAATGGGTGATTGATAGTGGATGTACAAATCATATGACCGGAGATAGCAAATTGCACTACGATTTCATGGAAGCTATTCAACCATTTATGAGCATTATGTTTGGTGGAGGATCAAAAGGACAGGTACTCGGGTTGGGTAAGGTGGCTATCACAAATGACATGTCTCTTGCAAATGTCATGCTTGTCCAATCCCTTAAATATCATTTGCTTTTTGTTCGCCAATTGGCTTCTGTTGGTTATCATACACTATTTGGACTAACGGATGTGAAAGTCTTTAAGAGATATACTCTCGAAGTGGCCTTTGTTGGAGAGTTGGATGGCAACCTTTACACGGTTGATTTCTCGAAAGAGAGCACATTCCATGCAACTTGTCTAATGGCCAAGGCCGACAAGGGGTGGCTATGGCATCACCGGCTAGCCCATGTCGGCATGAGAAATCTTCAAGATCTCTTAAAGGGTAATCACATCCTTGGACTAAAAAATGTCTCTTTTGAAAAATATCGTGTGTGTAGTGCATGCATAGCCGGGAAGCAACATCAATCAAAGCACCCACCCAAGAATATTGTGTCTACTTCAAGACCCTTGGAGCTCCTTCATGTGGATCTCTTTGGGCCTCTGTCATGGGATAGTCTTGGTGGGAAAAAGTATGGGCTTGTCATTTTTGATGATTACTCAAGATATACATGGGTCTTCTTCCTCAAGTCCAAGGACGAGACGAAGATCACCTTCATTGATTTTGCCAAGCAAGCTCAACGCAAGTTTGACAAAGAAATCTTAGCAATAAGAAGTGATAATGGCTCTGAGTTCAAGAACTACACCTTGGAAGAATTTCTTAGTGATGAAGGGATTGAGCATCAATATTCAGCTCCATACACTCCCCAACAAAATGGTGTAGCAGAAAGGAAGAACCGAACACTTGTGAAGATGGCAAGGTCCATATTGGATGAATACAAGTCACCACATAGTTTTTGGGCCGAGGCTGTCAACACCGCATGCCATGCATCAAAACCGGCTCTTCCTCCGCAAAATATTGGAAAAGACTCCATATGAACTCCTAACCGGGAACAAGCCAAATGTCAAGTACTTTCATGTATTTGGGTGTAAATGCTTCATCCTCAACAAAAGAGAACGGTTAGGAAAATTTCAATCGAAAACCATTGAGGGCATATTTGTTGGCTATGGATCAAACTCTCACGTCTATAGAGTCTACAACAAATCCAATGGATGTGTTGTAGAAACTTGTGACGTGGTGTTCGATGAAGTTAATGGCTCCCATGGGGAGCAAGTTGATCTAAGTGATGTAGGTGAAGAAGATTCTTCTCAAGATATCTTGACCATGGGTGTTGGTGCACTTCTCCCAATGGAACAAGAACCTCATGATGATGAAGAAGAAGATGGAAGCTTCACACATCATCAAACTACATCAACACCCATACCACCACAAGCTCCTATTCACTACTAGGGAAAAGCCTAGCAGCAGCGCGGGTTTTAGGCCTCTTAGTAGCGCGGGGACCGGCGCTACTAATAAGGCGCTACAGCTAACTTATAGCAGTAGCGCCTGTTGTCCCACGCTACTGCTATACATGAATAGCTATAGCGCTCTTTAGGAAAGGGCGCTGCTGATATTATTTGCAGCGCTATTTACAAGGAGGCGCTACTGGTAAGGCGGCTCTACTGCTAAATTTTCCCCCTCGCTACTACTAGTTTTATTAGTTTTTTCCCTACATATTTGTTTTGTATTTGAATAGGCTTTATACAATAATCTTTAGCATATCATACACATACAAATGTAATCATAGCATATACATACAATTAGTCTCATCAAATCATGTCATCATCATAATCATCATCCAACACAAAGTGGTCTCTCGTCATCATCTCGAAAATAGCGATACAAGTCTCGATTACTTGCAAATACATCGTCATCCATCTAAACAATGATATACGCGAGAAGAGCTATCACTTTGAGTACATAAGTTCGTATCCCTCTCGCATTAGTGTGAACCTAAACTAACTTCATCGCTCGTCGCCGAAACCGGTACACTGGGCTCGACACTCCGGCCACTCGTCGTATATATACTCCTGGCGTAGCACTTCTTCGCTATCTATGATGTATGCACCTGCATCGTCACATGAGTCGATGATATGCAACATATATAGTTGAGCAATAGAAAGAGACAGACTTGGCAAAAATAGAAACAACATATCATAAGCATAAATAACAAAGTTCATCATACCCAAAATGCCCTAACTAGAGTGATTTTCGCTAGTCGAGGAGGAGGACGGTTTAATTACATCACAAATAAAGTTTCACCGTGCATAACTCAAAGTTTTGTCATACAAAAAGTATGGACTAAACGGACACATTGTCATATATCGACAATGACTCCACCATGTCGTGCCATCCATCCATGTCGTGAGATAGTCCTCGAGCTTAGTGAAAGGCTTCATGTCGAGACGCCGAGAGGCTATCCATGTTCGGACGCCTTCCGCGACATTTGTCCTTCTCCGTAGAACATCCCTGTTTTTCGACGACCTCCTTCATGATGATTTGGGCAAGTTCATTTGGATGTTATAGAACTCAGCTCGAAGTCGATGATCCTCGATATCTCCTATGTCCTTTGCCCATTGCGAGAATATGGGCATCGCCGGATCTAGGTGACATGCGAAGGTTCCGTGATCCCGTATGTACTCCAACATGTGGTGTAGGACATAGAATCCATCATTAAGAGAATCGTTCGGTTCTTTGGATGCAGCAGAAGTCGGTCTTATGGTCGAAGGCGACCTCGCCGCCTTCTCTTCTCGTCCCTGACCTCTCCACCCCTTGCTTGGTAGTAAAACATAGCACTGTCGAGAACATCCTTGATGTGGGTGTAATCCTTTTTGTGAATGTTGTTCGATGAGTCCAAGTAAAGAGCATGGGAGAATCGGGGGTAGAGGAAGATGAGGACGGCGCGCCCGCCACTGCGCAAAATAAGTACACCTTAAATTAATTAGCCTCCACCATGCAAATGAATGATTGAAATCGAAGGAAGGATAGCAAATACAGATGACTTACACGGGATGATAAGGCACGAGAATCGCCTCCTTGTCCTTATTGGCGAGCATGAAACTGACGATGTAATCCCTCGAGTATTCACCGTGCTTTCACAGACTCCCAAGAAGTCCTCATGCATGTAGTACGGGTCAGCGACACAGATATGAGGTATCTGCTCAACCCCGATGATGTAGTTCATGTGCAAGGCATAAAGGCGGACAAACATAAAATCCAGCTTCTTCACGTGAAACATGTTGAATATGTAATCAAATCGGAGGAAGAACTTATCCGTGGGGAAGCAGTCGACATACGACATTTGCCGCGGAACGTTAACCACGTAGAGTGGGTATCCTGGATCTTTCGAGGCGATGAGGCCTTTCTCTACCCGCAGCACATCGTCATGAAGTCTCCTTAGATCGCCGAATCTGGCCCGTAGCGCTGTTGCAGGTAGGATTGGTTGACCGGGGATATGCCATTTATCCGCATCGGGGATATCTATACGGTCCTGAAGCCGAGGTTGCTGAGGCGGCTGGATCATATAATCAGCTTTTTTGCCTTTCCTCGCTCTCTTCCTAGACTTCTTTACTACCGAAGGTCGTCCATAATACGTTGAGATGGCAATTCAGGCACCGACTCATGACACTCAAACCCCGAGGAGGCGCCCGATAGACATACCGTTCAGACCATCGCTATCCTCATCCTCATCCATGGCGACGTCATCAGCGACTAATGGAGCCTCCTCCTTACCCCGTCCGCTATCACCCAACCCGACACCCGACGCTAATTGGGTAGGTGGGGTGTTGATGTGCATACCTTGCTGAGGCTGCGTGCCCGTGGGTGTGCTCCCGGCCGCCTCCAGACGAAGCGGACTCTTTGGCCACAACAGGACCCACCCATTGCAACAATCACCAAGCCGTCGCGAGGTCTCGTCGTCATCCCCCACTAGTATTAGAGGAGGCAAATTCTCGTGGCCCGGTTTGACACTGGCCACGGAAACCTTGAAGACGTTCGGGGGGATCGGCCGGCTGTGGAACAATGGTTCCTTCGGCTCCATTATCGTCGCCTTCCCCACATCCACCTTCTGGTCGCCGATGGTGTACAATATGGTGCATGGGGTTTTGTCGGCCTGGAAAGAAAAGTCTGCAACGTGAGACATCCGAAAGGCAACGAAAACGAGAGATTATACATTTATATTGAAGGGGGCCGGTGTGACAGATACCGTGAGGGCGTCGAGCTCAGCCAAAGACGAAGCACCGCCGAGCACGTCCGGTGCGGGAGCCGATGCGGGAGAAGGTGCGGGAGGCGGTGCAGGAGCAGGTGCTCCCAAGAAGTCAGCAAGGGGAAAGTCCTCTGCATTTTTTCTGGATTTTTCCTTGTCCAAGTGAAAACGGCCGGCACCAAGGAAGTAGACAAATCTGCAACCACCTGTTTTGCGGCAGCTACCGCTATTCTTGTTATGCGAGATGATTTCTTCTCAACCGCAATCTCAACCTTCTTGTCGATGTTTTCTTCAGTAAACCTCTGTCTTTCCTTTCTCTCCTCCGTGGTCTCACGGTAGTACTTCTTCCACGTGGCGCCGTCTCCGACACCGTGCACGCGTCCATACGTCGGTCGAGTATCCACCGGTTGTCGTTTCAATATGTTCAACGCCCGGTTGAATGGAGTGTCCCACTTGGGCCTCGCCAATGCCTCAAATGGCGAGTCGCTTTCGGCCGCAATCCTGTGCTTCTCTCTCTGCAAAAGGCACAAGGATCGTTTACAAATATGACTAATGTGTGCAGTCGAATTAATCAGAAACTAAAATTACCAGCAGTCTCATGAACTCCGTAATGACCGGTTTTGTCTCGTAAACCTTCTTCACTGGGTCCCAGCAGTGCGGGCCCCGAGGGCGTCATGCTCCTACCGGACGGTGAACTCCGCCAAAGTGCAGGATACCTGCACTCGCGGCTTCAGCGTCCTCCTTGGCCCATTTGGACCTCTTCCCGCTGTAACCACGGCTTGCGAGGTGGTGGCTCCCAATGTTCCTCTCTTGAAGCCCCTTCATGTACTTAGTCTTTTTTTGGCAGCTTCGGCCTCGCAAGCCTCCTTGAATATTTGAAACTGCTCTTCTGTGATTGTCGGATTATCCTTTACAATCTCGGAGTAAGGTTCCTTCTTGTCGATGATCTTTGCTTTCACTCGATTTTTCCAGGCGGCCAACGCGTCGCTAAACTTGGTCATGGCGTGTTTGTTTATCTTCTTCATTGCTGGGTCCTCATCTGGATCTTCATAATCCTTCTCATTCTGGCCCGGGAACAAGAATATCTGGTGAAACTTCTTTAGGAGGGAGCTCCTCATATTTTCTATCTTCTGTAGTTTCTCATCGTTGATGGTGGCGGTTGTCCGTACGATGCAGCCTATTTGATTGCCGTAGCACGAGCGCGCTTCCTCGGGCGCCTTTGGCTCAAAATTGTCGTCGTCCACCTCCGTGACCACCAGTCTAGTAGTCCTGAGTTTGTTAGGAAGCCGTTTCCTCTTTGCTTTCGGTTCTACACCAGCTCCGCTCCCCGAGGCAGCGCCGATCGATCTCGGCGCCGGTCTCGATGATGGTCTCGAGTCTCGGCGCCGGTCTCGGCCTCAAAGACCGGTCTGCGTGTCGGTCTCGATCCCGATGCCACCGGTGGGCCCAAAGAACAACATCGGTTGATCGTTGGCAAGGCTAAAAAATTCATCTGCCGCCCGGTAGACGTCGTCGCAATCACCAGAACCCTGTCCTTCATCGTTGCTAGCCATGTTTCCTATGATTAAATCTAGTCAATTAATTCTAGACCTAATAAAATGAATAATGACATAAAAAGGCCTATTGTTTTGCAGAACGTTGACTCCTTCACAGTGCGGCAAATCCGGGCACTCGATATGTCCTAGTTTGTAGCACAAGTCATGCGAAATTCACGGAAAATTTCGGCATGACCTTTGCTAAAAAGTGGACAAATCGAGAACCTGAAATTGCCTTAACGGAAATGAATCAACATTCCTAAGAAAACATATATAGGCCACTCAGCTTCATTGAAACAACAAAGCCACTTGGGCACAACCACTTCAATGAAAAGATATAACATGACCACTTCAATGAAAAGATATAATCAACAATAAAAGTCTAGGAAGGGATCATCTTTAAAATAAAACTTGCCTAAATAACCTAGATAATTAACATAATTAAACTAGTTAACCTAACTAGTTCTCTGTCAAAGCCCTAACTAAATTTTTGCACTAACCTAGATAATTAACCTAATTAAACTAGTTAACCTAACTACTTCTCTATCAAAGCCCTAAATAAATTTTTGCCCTAACCTAGATAATTAACATAATTAAACTAGCTAACCTATGCATGAGAGAGAGAGACGAGGGGTGGGGGCTTACAGAGGATGGCTCCGGTGGTGGCGAGGGAGGCAATGGTGGCGAGGGAGGATCCGGTGGCATCGACGGAGGCTCCGGTGGCGTTGATGAGGCCGCGCGGCTCCGTGGCGTTGGGGGCGGCTCCGGTGGCGTCGACGGCGCACAGCTCTGGTGGCTCCGGGGGCGTCGACGTCGGTAAGAGACGGCGGCGAAGTGGGGCGACGGCGAATCGGGGAGACGGCGGCGGGGTGGGTCGAGAGATTTGGGGGCAAGTAGTGGCCAGGGGGAAACAGTTTTTTGGTTAAGTCAAAATTAGTGGTAGCGCGTTTCGCAAAACGCGCTATAGCTAAGGTAGCTATAGCGCTTTTTTACAAAACGCTCCACTGCTATAGCTATGTAATTTTCTCCCTTTTTTGATTTCCTTTTCTGTTTCTATAGCGGGGGTCTAGGAAACGCGCTGCAGCTACGTTAGCTATAGCGCCTCTTACGAACACACGCTACAGCTATGCCTTTCTCTATTTTTTCGCTTTTTCATTTATTTTGCTTTACATTTTATTATTTTTCTTTCTCCTTTTTCTGTTTCTTTCATTTTTATTTACTTTTCTATTTGTTTTTCATTTTATTTTATTTCCATTAGCAGTAGCGCTCTTCTTTGAAACGCTACTACTCATGCCCTAGCAAGTAGCGCCGCTTCCTCCAAGCCCGCCATCGCTATGTGTAGCCTATCGTTCCACCAATGGGAATATTAGTAGTAGCGCTTTTACAGCCACATGCGCCATCGCTACAATTGTATCTGCAGTAGCAGTTTTTTCGAACCGCCATCGCTATCTAGCACTAGCGCCCTTTTTTGACCCGCGTTGTTGCTAAATTTCTGTGTATAAGGTTTTCCCTAGTAGTGATTACTCAACCAATGCCCATAGTTCAACTATAAGTTGATGATCAAGTTCCCCTTCATGATAATCCTCAAGAACAAGATCATCCTCAAGGGCAAGAACAAGAGAGTACAATCATTGACAATGAACCTCAACAAATGCAAGAGGAAGAAGAAGATTTTCCACCACACATTAATGATCCATATGTTGAGGACGTGGATGATGGACATGAAGCTGAACCTCGTGAAACCTTAACCTCCATCATGCCTCGAGTGGCCGGTCGTGTTGATGTTGATAAAATCCTCACCGGCATATAGGAAGGTAGAGTCACTCGTAAACAATTGACAAACTTTTGTCCTCACTTCTCGTTTGTGTCTAGTGTTGAGCCTCTCAGGGTACAAGAAGCGTTGATGGACAATGATTGGCTCATTGTTATGCAAGAAGAGTTGAATAGCTTTGAGCGCAACCAAGTGTGGTCATTAGTCAAGAGGCCAACTACGGAACACAATGTCATTGGAACAAAGTGGATTTTCAAGAACAAGCAAGATGAGAATGGTGTAATCATCCGCAACAAGGCAAGGTTAGTGGCACAAGGGTACTCACAAGTTGAAGGTTTGGACTTTGGTGAGACCTTTGCCCCCGTTGCCCGTCTTGAATCCATTCGCATCTTACTTGCTTATGCTGCTTTCAATGGTTTTACATTACATCAAATGGATGTGAAGAGTGCTTTCCTTAACGGTCCTCTACAAGAAGAAGTATATGTATCACAACCACCTGGGTTTGTTGATCCCGATCACAAAGACTATGTGTATAAACTTCATAAGGCTTTGTATGGCCTCAAACAAGCACCTCGTGCTTGGTATGATCATCTTAAGAAGTTTTTACTCGATCATGGTTTTGTGAGAGGGGTGATCGATCCCACTCTTTTTACTAAGAGGGACAAGGGTGATTTGATCTTATGCCAAATCTATGTAGATGATATCATTTTTGGTTCTCCTAACATTCATTTGTGCAAGAAGTTTGCGGCTTCAATGACCAAGAATTTTGAAATGTCACTCAATACTGATTTGAAGTTCTTCCTCGGATTTCAAATTCAACAATTTCAAGAAGGAATTTTCTTGTCTCAAGCAAAATAACTCAAGGATATCCTAGAGAAGTTTGGCATGTCTGATGCTAGTCCATGTAAGACACCCATGCCAACCAAAATTTCACTCACTAAAGACACAAATGGTACTCCTTTCGACCCATCTATTTACCGCTCTATGATTGCTCATTGCTTTATCTTTGTGCATCTAGGCCAGACATCATGTTTAGTGTATGCATGTGTGCTAGATTTCAAGCTTTCCCTAGGGAAAGTCATCATAAGGCGGTTAAGCATATTCTTAGATACCTTGTTCACACCCCAAAGTTGGGTCTATGGTACCCCAAGGATGCTAAGTTTGATCTCATTGGGTACACGGATGCGGATTGGGCTGGAGACAAAGTGGATCGTAAGTCCACCTCTGGTGCATGTCAGTTTCTTGGTCGCTCCTTGGTAAGTTGGTCCTCGAAGAAACAAAATTGTGTTGCTCTCTCCATCGCAGAAGCTGAATACATTGCAACCGCCAGTTGTGCAACTCAATTACTATGGATGAGGCAAACTTTGAAGGATTACAGTATCACCCTCTGCACATGTGCCTCTTCTATGTGATAATGAAAGTGCCATCAATATTGCGAGAACCCCAAAGATCATACCCGCACCAAGCACATTGATATTAGGTATCACTTATTGAGAGATCATGTGGAGAAGGGTGATATTGACATTGCTCATGTTGGCACAGATATGCAACTTGCAGATATTTTCACCAAGCCATTGGACGAAGCAAGGTTTTGTCAACTTAGGCGTGAACTTGGTATCTTGGAGCTTGACAATATTATGTGAAATCTAGTACCCATTCATGCATTGTCATAATGTCTTGTCTCGATGTAGGCATATATTTAGGGGGAGACACTCAACTCATGAGTACTCTCACTCTACATTATGCATAAATAAAACCAACACTCTCAAAGTCACTATGACACTTATTTTTTGTCCATAGTACTTTACAATGATGGAGTAGTAATTATGGGTCCAAAGTTCAACTCTTTGGTGTCCCAGGTTATGTATACTCAAACATGGTGACTTAAGCTACAACTCTTCTTAGCTGTTTATATGGGTTTGTGATATGTCTTGGATACGATTGATTCTTCCACTTATATATCTATATCCATATATATATATATATATATATATATATATATATATATAAACATCATCACATCATCATCATTTTAAGCTATCAACACTTTGGCTGGCCGGATCATCCGGATATCCATCCGGACGTCCGGGCTGTTCCACTCATTGTACCAGTATACCCGGACATCCGGGCTCCTTTCCGGTCATCCGGACCTATCCGGATCATCCGGGACTACGTCCGGACATCCGGGTGAGTCCTCGCCCTAAGTAGTAAAACATCGGGCTGTGGGGGAGCAGAGGGGTATTCCTCTATTCTCCGCCCCCAATGACCCCATCCACTCGCCCCCGCCGCCGGCGGCTCGTGGGCTGCCCCGCGGATAGACCGGCCATCTGGCTGGATCTCGCCGCCTCGCTTTGCCATCGCCTCGATCCACCCCCTCCTCATGTCGTTTCCCTCGGGGGGGATTGGTTCTCCAATCTCGGGCCCTCTGTCCCCAAAATCGCCATGGTGGTCGGACGTGGTGGTGGCCGGAGCTTCAAGTCGATGTCCAAGGGTCCCTCTTGTGGTACTCCATATGCTCCTCATCTTCTATTACCTCCATCTATCCATCTAGGATTAGTCACTCATCGTGTTGGATCTCTCTCCTATGCGTGTACACAGACGCGCGTCGTCAAGCATCGACGGACTCCGAGGATGATGCTCGTCCAATCAAGAAGGTGTCGGGTCATGCTCGTCCTTCCTATGCCGGGCAGGATGACCTTGACTACGAGGCCGAACTCCACGACAAGGAGCTCGTGCCTGTTCGTTCCACGACTAAGTCCAAGAAGAAACAAGCAGTCGGTGCCTCAAGCTCCAAGTCTGCGGCACCTTCTGGCCTCGTCTTGTCCATGGCCAATCCCACCAACCGTGGCCGTCGTGTTGTCAACTATCAGTCCATGGACCCCTCTGAGTATGCTGCTTTAAGGAGTGATGTCAATCAATTTGCCGCCCCGGCCAATGCAACCGATCCTCGTTTTCGCACCTTGGTTCAACAAGACATCTATCAATCAATCATTGCTCATCTAGGTTTTTCTCCTCAGCATTATGTGAACTTGGATTACATTGAGAAGCATCCAACCAAGTTTGAAGGTGTGTTGGAGAAGATTGATGCATGGGGTTGCGTCATGCTATGTATCTTCACTGTGATTGGAATGAGGCTGCCATTCGGCAATTCTATGCCACGTGTTTCTTCCATCCAGATCGCTCTATCACTTGGATGACTCACCACTCTCAGTTCACCGTCTCCTTCGAGGCTTTTGTCACCTTAGGCATGCCCGGATCTGAGGCCTCTCTTTTCCGGATCCATGAGGTGAACCCCAAGTTTGAGGCCATGCCCATCAGTGCATATGCTTGCCTCGCCATGCCTACCTCTCAGTTATCCACGGTGCAGCAAAGCAAGGAGCTTAATGATATCTCCATCTTCCGTCTCAAGTACCGGTGGATTTTTCAGTGTATCCTCAACTCCATTTCTCCCAAGAAAGGGGATCGTGGGATGGTTCGGGCCTATAGCATTGACTTGATGTACTACTCGAGGAAGGCTCCCAACCGTCCCATTGACATGGCAGATTTCCTATGGCGTGAGATTCGCATGGCTAGTGGTCTGAAGGTTCGTACACTTCCTCATGCCCCCTTCATTCAGAGAGTCATCGACTCGGTTTATCCGTGTTCCATTGTCAAGACTTCCACGCACTCCTTATGGACTCCGCGTTATGAGTCTTCCAGGGGGAAGGCCCCTGCTCCTCCGCATGCCGTGAGCTCTTCTCGCCACACTAAACCTTTTGTGAAGCCTTTTGACCGCCTGGCTCGCTTTATTGGGAAGTCCCATAAATACATGCCGCTACACGCTAATCACATTGCTACCGAGGAGGTTCGCCATATCTCGGAGGCAAATGCACTTAGGGCTCGTCTCCGTGCGCGCCCTGGCAGTCCTGTTGAGCCTGATGAGCCCATTCCTGATCGGCTTCCTCTTCCGGAGGTCGACTTTCCTTCTGCCACTGATTTTCCAGAGTTCTTCCTTGCACCTGCTAATCTGAGTGATGGTGATGATGATGAGGAGGATGCTGAGTGATCCTCCTACTTTCTCGGGCGTCTTTCCCTTTTCGGTACTTGCTGCCAAGGGGGAGATGTAATTCTTAGGAGTATAAGTGTGAGTCTGCTATGTTTATTGAGAGCTCTAGTTATTGGACTCTGTGTTATTATTGTTGTAATGATCCTTGGTCATGTGTTATGCTACCTTATATGAGTCTATGCTACTATGTAAGTCCTTGTTCATGTGTTATGCTACCTTATATGAGTCTTTGCTACTATGTAAGAGCTTAAGTATGCTATCTTCAGTGGCTATCTTCATTCATTGCTATCATTGCCTATGTTAATTTTAATGGTGTTTGACTACACTACTGTTACAACATCTTATTCGAATGAGGGTATCCTCACCATATGTGCATGATTTTGTATGTTATCATTTCATTCCTATGCATACTTTAAGGGGTAGCTCTCTCTAAAACACATCTTTGCATATATTAAGGGGGAGGTCTTCCTAAAAACACATACCGGACTACTCTCCTAAAATTATTCACATCACATTTCACTTGTTAAGTGATATATGTAGTTTGTCATCAACTACCAAAAAAGGGGGAGATTGAAAGTGCAATCTTTCTCTTAAAGATTATTTTTGATATTGATGACAAATTTACATATAGGGGACTAGCCGTGTTTGCTAATTATATACACAGGTCATCAGTTCTCTGGTTTTTTCTAATGTGCATCATGATCACATCATATGAGATATTACTCAAGCAAATTATCAATGAGGAAAGGAGCAAACAAAGATGAAGCATCATGCTCTTTTATAGTTCTTGAGTAATAGGAATCCCGCACTATTAAGAGGGGATCCGAGGTATAGGTTCAAGGCTTGCTCATACTTTGTCTCACAAGAACTTTTTCACTAAGGACCAAAATCCCTAGCAAAACCCCTTAGCCAAAACCTACTACTATTGTTTCTCTACACAAACTCCTTGTCGGATCATCCGGATGGTGCCCCAGATCATCCGGGCTACGCCCAGATCGTCCAGACCTTACTCCGGATCATCTGGGTAATGTGCGCCCTCCATCACAGAACCATGATGGTTGAAGCCGTATCATCTGGACGTTGCCCCGCATCATCCGGGTTGTGCCCAGATCGTCCGGATCCTCTCCCGGATCATCCGGGCAATCTTGCCCCTATTTTCACAGAACCTTGGTGGATGTAGCCGGATCATCCGGCCAGTCATCCGGATCATCTGGGCTCCTCGCAGCTCTTGTACTTCCACTTGCATCCGGGCCTTCAGCTAGATCATCCGTGCCTTCAGCCAGATCATCCGGATGGTCTTCCGGATCATCCGGGCAGGTCAATCTCTGTCTAAACGGCTCTAATTTGCTTGTGGTATAAATAGTCCCTTACCTCTTCGAGATAAGTTTGAACACTTCACTCAAACACACCTCAAGAACACTAGTGCTCCCTCTCCCTTGCTCACACACTAAATCCTAGATCCCGGTTTGATTCTTGTGAGTATCGAAGAGTTGTTCCAATCAAAAGAAAGATCTTCTCCCTCTCCTTCTTGTGACCGAAGAAAATCGTGAGTTGAGCAAGTCTTGAATTTTTCCCCTTGGATCTTGTTACTCTTGGAGGTTGGAGACTCCTAGGCGGTAGGAGTCTTTCGGAGAGGAATCGACCCTTGTGATTACCCCCCGGAAAAGTTTGTGAGGGTTTGGAGACCACCCCAAGGTCTACCACTAGTGGTTGAGAAACGCCTCCGTGGTGTTGTCTCAAAGGGAGAATAGGGTGAGCCTTCGTGGCGTTGGTGTGCCTTCGTGTAACATCCACCTCTCTAACGGTGACGTAGCTTCCCTCCAAGGAAGTGAACATCGGCATACATCCTCGTCTCCTGGAGTTGAGGTTATTCCTAACCCTAACTCTCTACCTGTGGTTACTTGTCTCTTAGCACTTACTTATATCATATTGTGCTTGCTTACTTTCATACTTGTGTTACTTGCATAGCACTTAGTACTACACTTGCAATTGTTAGGCCCACTTTCATATTCCGCACTATTGCCTAAAATTGCTAAGTCATAATTAAAATTTGTAATTGTACCTATTCACCCCCCCCCATCTAGGTCCATCTCTATCCTTTCAGCGGCGACGACGCCGACCTGCTGCATCGCGGCCGGTGGGGCTTAACGGGCCCGCGTCGGGCCTGGCTGGGCTGGGGGTGGCAGCATGCCCTCACGCCAGTCCGGACGGTTATCGCGACGGCCGGAGGCACGGGCTTCCCGCACGACGGCGGTGGAGGTGGTTCCCTCCGCTTCAAGGCGTCGATGTTCTTTGCTCCCGTCGTGGTGAGCTTCTCTCCGGTCCTCTTGGCCTCGTGGTGGTGTTCGTAGCGAGGCGGCGTGGGTGGCGGCGCTACTGCGTTGGCGCATGGTGATGGGCGACGGTTTTGGTGGGTCAGTTCCGTTCGATTGGGCAGTTGGGGTTGGAATGCGGGAGAAATCCATGCCGGCTTCGGCCCCGACGCGGGGGCACCTGCGGGTGCCACCATTCCTCCCTGGAGGGTGTCGGTGGTATCCACCCCCCACCTCCCTCCGCGTGCCTGGGGAAACCTGAGGACTCGTCCGGGCAGCAACGTCGTCGGCGTCGCATCCCTTCTTGGAGGTGCTGCTTGGTACGCGACGGATCAGAGCCTCGGTCGGTGGTGTTTTGTTTCTAGTGGGCGCCACGGTGGCGGGTCATCCGCGCTTTGCCAAGTTGTCGTGGTTGGCATTTGTTTCTTCTTCTTTTTCTTTTGGTGTGTTGTGCTGCTCGCCACAGCGTTATCTGTACTCGGTGTTGGTTGCTTTGGAATACAAAGCGGAGGGAAACCCTTTTTCGGTAGAGATAAGGTGTGTGTGCGCGTTTGTATGATGAGTGTATGTGAGCGACTCCAATTACTATAGTGTTTAAAAAAATTAAGGACCAGACCCATACTCTCTTAGTCCCACAATATAAGACATTTTAACCTAGATGTTAGATTACAAAATGTAAAAATACAAAGATGAACATAGTTTCGCGCGCACACATGTGAATAGCAAATTCATAAAAAATTCTGAAATTTCACGGTATGAAACTTAGTCGACCATTCTACTCACATGTGAAGTTTCGTGATGTATTGACACCCATGATATTCTTAGTGAAGAAAATAGAACTGTGACAATAGCATTTATCAAACAGTGTTTTTAATATAGCTTCGATTTTGACATTTTGCTCAGATTATCACGAATGTGGTTTCTTCGTGAAATTTTGGGTCAGTTTGGTTGGATACCTGGAAGAAAACTGCCTGGCCTGGAGCCTGCCTGGGACTAGCCTGGAGGTTGTTTGGTTAGCATCCTGGGAAAAGAAACAGTAGCCTGGCCTGAAATATCTTGCATGGTCATTAGCCTGGTTGGAGCGCCAAGCAAGTTTGTTAGCCTTACACAGGCGCAAGTATTCGGACGCCTGGCTCATACCTGGACATTAATTATACCTCTGCATGCAGTACTGTTTGATGGAGTCAAGAGTGAACATTTATTTATGAGTAGTTAACAGCCCGCCAAGCAGTAGACACACACCAAACGCCATACAGCCAGGCTAGCCTGGCCAGGCAATTTCTTTCAAATTTCCAAGCACACGCCAGGCACTATTTTGACCCAGGCATGGAGCCCAGGTAACGAACCAAACTAGCCGCCATACAGTCAAGCTAGCTGGCCAGGCAATTTCTCTCAAATTTCCAGGCGCACGACAGGCACTATTTTGACCCAGGCATGGAGCCCAGGTAACGAACCAAACTAGCCCTTCATACGCGAGTATACGGTTGACTATGTATGTTACAAAAATAAACTTCATATGTATTTCTCTCACAATATAATTCTACTGCTCCGTTTCAGCAGGTGAAAAAAGAAAAACTTGCTCGGCAAGCACAGTCCACACTCCGCAGTCCGCACTGCACTACGATAGTACGATGGCGAGAGCGCCGCCACCTCCTCTTTGAGCCTGAGCCACCTATGGTGCCGCCGCGAACCATCGCCCCCGGTGCGGCCGGAGCTTCGCCGGTGGAATTCTGCGCCGCGCCTCCCTCGTAGCCCGACTCGCCCGCGCGGGACTCTGGTGGGTCTCCGGCTTCAAACCCTAGCTGCTGCCTGCTGCTAGTACGAAGGCTGCGGCTTCCTACCCTCGCCATCGCCCTCTCTGCTTGGTACATCTCTGCCTCCTTCTCCACATTTCTCTATTCAACAATCAGGGCCATGTTTTAGGTTTGGAGGGCTCACATCTCCTTCTGAAGACAAGGGCTTACCGGCCTGCATTTGTTCGTGATTGGAAATTGACCTTCTTGTCACTGATGTTTGGAAATTCCTTCCCTAATAATAATAATGTATGATGGCCTCACTTAAAAGTTCAAACCGCAAACCCGCTTGCTGATTTTTACTAAATTACTAGTATCTCTTTTCTTGCAGTTGCTATTTTGCTAGCTACTGATAACTAACCCCCAGTTTCCACTAGCTTACGCTTGCAGGCCACAATCTGTTACATCGATGTCCTGTTTTGGCACTTCTTGCCATTTGCGATTTCTGAACTGCGTAATGGATATCCAATTTCTTTCATGAGACGACTTGTTTTGTCAACCATCTACCTTCCAATGCTGACAATTTCTCTGTACCTCAATAAATTCAGAACTCATAAGGACAATTACTCTGTAATAGCTGCAAAGTTATGTTACCTAGTGAGTAACTTTACCTTATTTTAAAACTCTGAGTAAACTTAATCGGCTGGCATTCCAGTTCCGTTGTCAATTAAGCTTATTATTAGATACTTAGTCTTGGATTTGTTTTCACACTTATAGGCAATAGAGCCATGGCCAGGGGAAAGCAGCAGCAGAAGAAGACATTGGATCAGTCGAGATATCCTGAAATTAAGAAGCAGAAGCAATGTAACCCATATGTTGCTGCTAGATCTATCTCTTGCGACTGCAATTTTTGGGACACGAGGCAAAAAGATCTATATGATCAGATCTATCGTGAAAAGAAAGTTTTTGAGCACAGATTTGTGGAGTGGTCAGATATAGCTGATGCTGAAACATGTCCTTTTGACTTGTCCACTAAGTATGAGGATCTTGGTCTCAAAGGTCTGGCTAGTAACAACTCATCTTGGGTTTGGAATGAAGATGTTGTGAGACAATTTTATGGCACCCTTTACATTGATCCTGATCGCAGGGAAATGAATTTCATGATAGGCTCTCAGCATTGTTTTGCCACCAAGGAAGATCTTGAAAAGGCCTTGCTAATTGAGCCTAGAGCTGACAGCCTTGTTTTGCACGCATGGGATGATGCTGATGTTCACTCTCTCTTCCGTGTATCTAATCCTGACACTAGCCTAGTTAGGGATCTTAAAACTGAAGTTGGTCTCATCCAAAGGATAAATCAACATACACTTCTTCCTAGATCAGGAAATCGGGGTGCATGCAGCATCATACTTCTCAAGCTTGCCTATGCCATTTACCACGGAAAGCAGTTTGACATTGCTCATTTCCTCCTCAGTGAGATGTGTGAGGCCATTGAAACTCCATCAGACATTGCATTACCATATGCACCTCATATATTTTGCCTTCTCCGCCATCTGAAATGTGACCCTGCAAACATTGATACCAAATGCTGCCTCAAGAAGTACACCCTGAAGGAGGTGCTACAGCACCAACACCATCCGCCACCACAACCAGTTAATCTGGATTCACTGGTCAGCAGTATTGCTCAAGTTTCAAAAATGACAGAGGGGTTACATGAGATAGTTGTTAGAGGATTCGAGACAATGGAGAAGCGATTTGACACCTTATCTTCAGAAGTTAGTGAGATAAGAGCTTATATGCTCAATCCTTGTCATGTGCTAAACTGCGACAAACAAAGGACACAAACTGAAGGTGGTGATGGTTATTCTGCAGCAGCCGATCCATAGCTTCCATACCTGTCCTGCTGGACTTTGCCAACTCTCTTTATGTCAACAGAAGAGTTTATGTTGTACCAAAAAATAATTAAATCTATGCTATACTTCGTTGTAGTGACTGGGGCACTAGTTGCTGATATATTTTGGTTACCCTATTTTTGGTTTGTTTTTGTGGTGATATATCTTTTGTTGTAGTGACAGGGGGCAGTAGTTAACGTTCTTCCAGTACTAAATTTAATAAATGAGGAGGGTTTGATTGATAAGACAACTGACAATGAGTGGCGAGTACAAGTAGCACTTTCACGACCTAGTAGGGTTAATGTTATAATGATGAGCATAATCCAGAAGAAATCACTTACATATTAAGACTCAGCCCTTAGGAGATCCATGCCGTTCTTTTTTGTTTGTGTGTAACTGTTTTTGTTTCTGAACATTGCTTGCTAACTCATAAATATGTTTCTTTGATGTTTGATTGCATAGTTGATACAACTATGGATATATCTCAGATTCTGCTAGCTGCCCAATCTATGGATGGCAATCTCAGGTCGGTAGCAGAAGACAATCTTAAGTTGTTCAAGGAGCTGAATCTTCCCAACTTTCTCCTCTTCCTATCAGTAGAGATCTCAAGCAATGAAAGGCCACCGGAGTCTAGAAGGCTTGCTGGTATTATCCTTAAGAACTCATTGGACACAAAGAATTCTTCAAATAAAGAGCTTCTGGTTCAACACTGGGTCAACCTGGATCCGTCTGTCAAGTCAAAGATCAAGGAGTCATTACTGAGAACACTAGGATCTTCGGTGCCTCGTCACAAGCCATTTCAAAGGTTGCATCCATTGAGATACCCCGCGGGGAATGGAAAGACCTCATCCCCAAATTACTGGGCAACATGAGGCAGCATGGTGCATCTGCTGCACTGTGGCAAGGAACACTAGAGCTGCTGGGGTATGTCTGCGAGGAGATTTCTCCTGAGCACTTGGAGCAGGGTCAGGTGAATGCTGTTCTGACTGCTGTCGTTCAACGAATGAACCAGGCAGAGCTAAGCGTTGAAGTCCGTCTCGCAGCAGTTAAAGCTCTATATAACGCTCTTGATTTCACTGAAAGCAACTTTGCAAACGTTATGGAGCGGAGCTATATAGTGAAGGTAATTTGTGATACTGTTGTATCTCAAGAAGTGGAGATCAGGCGTGCAGCTTTTGAATGCCTTGTTGCAATTGCATCCACATATTATATGCACTTAAATCCTTACATGTAAACCATACTTAACCTCACTGCGAATGCTGTCAAAGGTGATGAGGAATCAGTTGCAGCTCAAGCTATTGAGTTCTGGAGCACTGTTTGTGATGAAGAGATTAAACTCCAAGAGTACAAGGGATCTGATGATGCCTACTCTAGTGTAAATTACTGTTTCGTTGAAAAGGTCCTCCCTGTACTTGTTCCAATGTTGCTCGAAACTCTGTTGAATCAAGAGGGATATCATGAGCACTCTGACAATGTACGGTACATTTCCATGAGTGGTGCAAAGTGCCTTGGCCTTATCGCTAGAACTGTTGGTGATGCAATGATCCCTCTTGTGATGCCGTTTGTTGAGGTTAACATTACAAACCTGGATTGGCATTGTCGTGAGGCAGCTACTTTTGCATTTAGCTCTATCCTTGAAGGCCCCTCTGTTGATAAGCTTACCACCCTGGTACAGGGCAGACTTGACTTCTTGCTCAACTCGATGAAAGATCCAAAGAACCAGGTAAAAGTCGCCACCGCATGGACCCTACGGCGGATGTTTGAGCTTTTGCATTCTCCAGCTAGTGGAACTACAGTTATAACAGATGAAAACCTCCCTACTATCATGACTGTGTTGCTGGAGAGTAGTGAAGATGTTTCAAATGTGGCCAAGAATGTCTGTGGAGCCATATGTTGTCTTGCGCAAGGTTATGAAGATGCAGAGGCAAGCTCATCTGTGCTTATACCTTATCTTCCTAATGTCATCACTGCTCTCCTTTGTGCTTCGGATCGTGCTGGTACTGCCAATTTAAGTCTTCGCGCGTCTGCTTTTGAAGCGTTGAGTGAGGTTGTGAGAGTTAGCAACATAGCTGAAACTTCAAGCATTATAGGCCAGCTATGTCAGGAGATCATGCAAAGACTTAACCTGACATTTGATCTCCAAATTCTCTCGCCGGGTGACAGGGAGAAGCAGAGTGATCTACAGGCTTTGTTGTGTGGTGTACTGCAGGTCATCATCCAGAAACTGAGCAACTCTGATGCGATATCCGTAATTGCCCAGACTGCTGACCAGTTGATGTTCCTGTTTCTCCGTCTCTTTGCTTGCCCCATTCTACTGTACATGAAAAAGCAATGCTCGCCATTCGTGATGTTGCTTATGCCACTGGTCAAGATTTTGTGAGATACATGCCTAACTTTTTCAAGTATCTTGAGGCAGGCTTGCAGAATTACGAAGAATACCAAATATGCTCCATTTCTGTATGGGTGGTGGGTGATATTAGCCGTGCCGTTGAAGATAAAATTCTGCCTTTCTGTGATTGCATTATGACTGTTCTTTTCAAGGATCTTGCAAATTCAATGCTTGACCGGTCTGTCAGACCTCCAATTTTCTCATGCTTTGGAGACATTGCTCTTGCTATTGGCGAGAACTTTGAGAAATACCTGCCATATGCCATGCCAGTGCTTCAAGGAGCTGCTGAGCTCGTTGTTTTGGATCAAAGCGATGAAGATACAGTTTCTCACCATAACAAGCTGAGACATGGAATATTTGAGGCTTACTCCGGCATTCTGCAGGGTATGAAGGGCCCAAAAGCTGAGTTGATGCTACCTTATGCAAGCCATCTATTGCAGTTCACTGAAGCTGTCTACAAAGATCCGAGCAGGTTCACATCATTTTCGCTGCCTTCTTTTCCTTATATGGGTGACGTGTTTTTTCCTTATCATTGTAAGCACGTGTCTGCTTACAGGGATGAGACTGTGACAAAGGCTGCTGTTGCGGTCCTGGGTGATCTCGCAAGCATACTTGGACCGATCTCAACCGATCTGTTCAAGATCCACCCCTTCCATGCTGAGCTCTTGAATGAGTGCCTTAATTCTGTCAACGAAGTCAGGGAAATTGCGTTGTGGTCCAAGAGAGTGATAACCGAAGCAGGGGTTTCTTAATGGGAGATATTGCTTTCTCGGTTGTGGCGGAGGTTTCTTTTTGTGTACTCCCTCCGTTCCGAATTACTCGTCGCATAAATGGATATATCTAGATGTATTTTAGTTCTAGATACACCCATTTCTGCGACGAGTAATTTGGAACGGAGGGAGTATATGGCAAGTCCGTTTGCCATAGGCTGAATGAAAGGCTAACATATACTCAGTATGTTCTATGTTGTAGCGTCAGTGGTAGGATCCTCGTATGTAGGCTTCTTTTTGCCCTGTGTTAGACTGTCGAGTCGTGCATCATATTTGACAAGGGTGGATGATGACATGCACGTCTTGAACAGCTAACCTAATTAGCGTGTTGGACTTGTCGAGTCATCCTGTGTTAAACTGTCGATGTTACTGCTCGTCTTCTTGCTTTGCATATATCAGGTGGTTGTCTAGGGCAACACTGGATTTGTTTTCTTTGCAAGAAAATTTGTAGTGCGCTGGTCTAACTGAATCCTTGGTGGTGGTATAATTGAAACATCTTTCAAAATTCTGTTGCGCTGTCAGCATTATGTAATGATGTCACAATTCTATTTGGTGAAATTTCTTCAGAATTCTGTTTGGTTTCTTTTTCGCAGTGGATGCTCAAGCATATGCTATATCCTTGTGAACACAGACCTGACCCCCTAAGTTTTCTATACCTTCATATGCTATTCTTCCAGGTATCATTTCATTATGCTATTTCTTTTTGTTTTATCCGTGGACTCCGTGATATTTTGTTTTGTTTTCATGGAATTCACTTGGGCATGACTTTGTACATTTTATTTTGCCTTTGTTCATTCAAATGTTGGCTTTCATCCTTTCTAGTCACGAATAGATTAATCTAATCTAATGTTTTTTTTGTTTGCCCTACACACCGAAGAAAGAGTTGATTACCACAGTAGCTCCGAGAAGTTGAGGTATGTTTTTTTCTGATAGGCTCGCAGCATTGTTTTGCCACCAAAGAAGATCTTGGAAAGGCCTTGCTAATTAAGCCTAGAGCTGACAGTTTTGTTTTGCACAAATGGGATGATGCTGATGTTCACTCCCTCTTTCGTGTATCTAATCCTGAAATTAACCTAGTTAGGGATCTTAAAACTGAAGTTGGTCTGATCTAAAGGATAAATCGACATATACTTCTTCCTAGATCAGGAAATCGAGGTGCTTGCAGCATCATACTTCTCAAGCTTGCATATGCCATTTACCACGGAAAGCAGTCTGACATTGCTCATTTCCTCAGTGAGATGTGTGAGGCCATTGAAACTCCAGACATTTGTTCCCCCTGATTTCTAATAATTCCCTTTTCTTTAGGTTTCTAATTTTGATTTACACATTTTTCATCTCATTTCCCCGGCTATTTTTAATTTACACAGTTTTTTTGTGCTGACAGGCCACCACAGGTGCAAGACCATCACCACTCATTACAGCATCTCCAGCCGCGCCCACAACAGCACCCTCCCCCCAGGCCATTTTTTTTGGCGCCGGCGTTAAAAAACGGCCCAATCGCGCCAATCGCGCCCCAGGAGCCCAATTTTCGCCAGTTAGGCCCGAAACTGGCACCGGCGGACCCAAGCCGAACCCGGCGCCCTTGGCGCAAAAGAACGGTGGGCCCGCCGAGTCAGCGACCCCCGCGCATCGCCGTCCTCATCACCACGGTTTGCTGCGGGGAATCAATGCCAAGGCTGTCGCCGGTCAGCCTTCCATTGATTCCTCACGGCGGCCTTGATCTTGCGATCGCCCTCCCACCCAGCGTACACGTTTATCGCCCCGGACGCTATAAAGTCCCTTCCTCGGTGGGCCTTTTCGCTCGTAGTCCCCCCTCTTCGCCGCCGACGCCCTCTCTTCCCTTCTCTCCCTGTCTAGCCACCACGCGCACGCCCGCCGATGGGCGAACCGTTCCTCGGCGATGGAGCGGCGGCCAACGCGCTCTGGGCGGCGTACTTCCAACGCCGGCACAAGGAGCGGCTCGCCTCCGCCAACAACGCGTCGGTGGTAAGGGGGTGCAACAACAACGACGGCGGCCGCCTGTGGTGGGGCGCCCCCGGCCGCACGCTCCACACCGTCCTCGAGTACCTCGAGGGCCGCAACAATCTGCCGATCGAGTACCCGGCGGCCCCGGCCCCCCGCGGAGTCCGGCCCGTGGCTGCCGAGGCGCATGCTGGGTGGGTCCTCCTCCTCTTCCCGTTCCTCCTCCCACTCTTCCGGGGCGCCGGCGCTCGTCGGCGTCAAGGTCGAGCTCGTGGAAACGCCGCACGACCGGCGCACCGTGGTGCCACCGCCGTCATCAATGAGGGCGGACGTGCCTCCTCGGCTCCTACCTCCCGCCTCATCAAGAAGACGGAGCCGGGGCTCGCCCCCGTGAAGAGCGAGCACGATGACATGGCCGCACTCGACGATGAGGCCGCCATGAAGTGGGCGCGAGTGGACTGGGCCCGGCTGGAGTGGAGCGCCAGCGCCGCGCCCTAGAGGAGATTGCCGCTCGGCGCCGTGGCTGCGACGAGGGAGGCTCGAATGCTTTCTAGCTGGGGCTCCTGGGAGGGGAAGGGAGAGGTGTGGGTGCTAGAGGAGCTCGAGCAATTTATCACCGGTCGAGGCGAGTGGATGAGGATGGTCGCCGCGGACGAAATCCCTAACACTAATTTCCATGGGCGGCGACAGAGGTGCGGGCAGCTCTCTCTCTCCTGCAGGTCAAAATCACCATCGACTAATGCCACATCAGCTGCAAATCGAGACAAACCACCTAGAGTTTTTTTTTTTTGTCCAGTATGGGTTTGTTTAGGGTGTTAAAAGAGCAGAAAAATAGATGAAGGGGTAATGTGAACCATCAATTTTATTTAGGATACTAGTAAAATGAACTTTTTTTCTTCTTGTTTAAATGCTTGTTAGGCAAGTTTGTGGATTGGTCTTTGTTCTCTTTCATGTTTTTTTTTTGACGGGTTGTTCTCTTTCATGTATTGCAATGTGATTTGACGCACTATTATATATTGCCGATGGAACAGTTGTATGTTCATGCGTCATAGATTAGCTCAGCATGCAAGTTAACTAATCAAGACAACTAGCCACAAGGGGATTCATACTAATTGGCAGCATGCACACGCGAGGTTGCTGCACACAGACATATATTATTGGTTATAAACAATGGCAACTACGTAGTAGGCCAATTCATTGTAGCCATCACACAAAATGATACTGAAAATCCTTAACTAACAATTTTAATTACTATATATTGATGAGAACTTCCAAAGGGTGCTTCAGCAAGAGTACTCCCACAACACATTGTCGAGCAATACTCCCGTCGACAATTTCATTTACTAAGTGGCATGTAAGAGAAGACAAGAGAGTCCACAAGAATGTCAAAATATTCAGATCACACATTGTAGTGTGTATGAAGACCACGGCAGTACACCTCATGGTACAATAACCATGTCACGCATATCCGACCACGTAAATTGAGTAGAAAATAAAGAATCATTCATTTGGATATTGTAGTGTGTCAAGGTACGGCCATCCTCCATTGTCTTGCCGCCAAATATGAGGCACTGTTGGCCAGGGGGAATGCCTTCCGTAGCCCAGATCTTCTCCTTGACACTATAGATGGTATCTGTGCTCCTCACCTCAAGATTATAGAATTTACCTCGTAAAGTCTTAACGTAGATGTTCATCCGACTCCCTCTCGGGCACCGGCTGTGGAGGACGAGGAGGAGGGTGCTGTTGTTGCAGATGTTGAGGTCCGCCAGGGTCCTGCCTTGGTCGCCGTCACCGTCGAGCTGTCTGTTGGCGAAGATGAGGCACTGCTGGTCCTTGGGGAAGCTGTGCCACCGGTGAATCTTGGCCTTGACATTATCGACGGTGTCTGAGCTTGTGACCGCGAGGTTCATGGCCCTGCCCGTTAGCACATTTTTTTCAAAAAATAAATGCTTGCATGTTTTTTTCTAAATCAAGAGGTCACCACAACCTCAGACAAGAAGGCGGACCTGAAGGGAAAAAATGCACGAGTTGGGTAGTGGCTGCCACTCCAACCAACCCAACTACTACAAAGATCTCGCGAGCCAAACATGACCCGCGAGAACACCACAACTCTCCTCTCTATCGCCCCACTGTTGTGGAGATCGTTTTGATGGACACATCAATTATATCTCCCGATGCTTCTCGCAAAAAACTCTCTCCCGTTACAACGCACGGGCATTTGTGCTAGTAAGTCCTCAAAGTAGCTGGGGCTTCAGGCTAGAGGTTCCTCAGGTGAGTGTTTCAAGGCCGATATATATGGCTTGGAGTCGGTACATGATAGTAGGGTAAGTTAGCTCTATAAAAAGTGGATCCCATCACATTCTTGTGTCAAAGTAATTAATTCCAGATAAAGTTCAGTCGTGTGTACATATTATTTGAGATGTAAAAATTCTCAAACGTTAAGACAGTTTTGTTATTTATTTTTGCTGTCGAGTTGTCTCGAGGACAATGTATAACGGAAAAGGTCCTTCGTCATGTGGATGATGTTTTGAGGTCATTTTGTCATCTGCCTTCTTCTCCTTTACTTTTGTGGCCAACTTGATCAGTATATTCAAGTTTTGGAGTTCAGAGACCTTGTATATTGAATTAAGAAGAAAACTATTTTTTTGCAGGGTGAATTAAGAACAAAAATTGTTACTTGGCTAACTAGGAGTATTTAACCAAAAACTACCACAATCCATGTAAACGTGACGAAAAACTACCATTTTACGTTTTTGTGCGAAAAACTACCACTTTTATCCTAAACCGTGGCAAAAAACTACCAACTCGTTTAACTGCTTGGTTCGGCCGCGCTAAGCCCGAATCTGACCGGTTGGGCCCACACATAAGCGGGCTAAAAATGCAATCAGGTCCCTACAAAAAACTTTTTAAAGCAATCGGGTCCCTGTAAAATAAAATAAAAGCAATCAGGTCCCTTGCGAAGCTTCGTCAGCGACAAGCAGAGGCATGCGGCAGCGGCGGCGGCGGCAAGCGGGAGCAACGGCAAGTAGCGGCGGTGGTGGAAGCAAGCAGCAGCAAGCGGCGGTCGCTCATAGATAGCTAGCTCCGGCCACCGCAGTGCGTGCGTGAGCTAGCCAGCTAGCTAGCTCTGGCTGCGCCCGTCGTGAACTAGCGACCGGCCGCCTCGCCGCAGCCGGGGCTCGGCGGTAGCGCGCCGCAGCCACCGGGCTCGGCCAGCATGCGGCCGTGAGCGAAGCGCCCGCCATGGGCGCGTCGAGCGCGACCACGGCGCTATGGCGCCACTGGGCTCGGCCGGGCATACGCCACGGGCGGCGGCGTGGAGGTGGGGCAGCGGGCATGGCGGTGGCTCTAGGCCGGTAGCGGGCGGCGGATGGAGGCCGGCGGCGGGAGGCTGGTGCGGCGGTGGATGTTCGCCGGCCCCCAGCCGTGGTTGTGGCCAGCCAGCCATGGCACATGTCCCCTTTCATGGACTGGATTGCTTTTTTAAAAAAAACTAGGGACCTGATTGCTTTTTTATGCCGCTTATGTGTGGGCCCAATCGGTCAGATTGGGGCTTAGCGCGGCCGAACCGAGCAGTTAAACGAGTTGGTAGTTTTTTGCCACGGTTTAAAATAAAAGTGGTAGTTTTTCGCACAAAAACGTAAAGTGGTAGTTTTTCGTCACGTTTCCATGAATTATGGTAGTTTTTGATTAAATACTCGCTAACTAGTCAAAAACTAGACTATAAAATCAGTAAAAGGCACCCGGATAAAACAAGGCACCGCAGACAACCTGGCCACCAACGTAATACTTTTTTTTTTCTTTTATTCGGAAAGGGGATTACCCTAGCCTCATACAACACAAGATGCACATAGCATTATTATTAAACATGAATCAAGTCCAGTCACCAAGTTCTAGATAGTTAAAAAACACAACCACAGCTGGAAGATCATATGGGGGTGCCCTGCTCCCCTGTCGTGGACTTGTCACGGCAGATGTCCTAGTAAAAGGACTTAGTCGTGGAGCCATCGCAACTAGGAAGTTTAAAGGGGTTAAAACAGGACAAAGTGAAGGAAATATGCCCTAGAGGCAATAATAAAGTTATTATTTATTTCCTTATATCATGATAAATGTTTATTATTCATGCTAGAATTGTATTAACCGGAAATATAATACATGTGTGAATACATAGACAAACAGCTCAACCACATGGATCTGCATCTTGTCATGGAGTGGATGCGGGCGGAGGCCAAGAGTTGATCCGTCGCGGACGCCGTAGTCGGCCAGCGTGCGGCCGTCGTCGTCCAGCTGCTCCCCGTTGAAGGTGAGGCGCTGCTGATCCTGGATCTTGGCCTTGACAACGTAGATGGTCTCTGATGGATCGACCTTGAGGGGGATTGCCTTGCCGGCGAGAGTCTCCACGAAAATCTGCATCTGGATTCGCCGGACTAACTTTTCGCGTGCTCAGGAAGGCGAAGGCTTTTCGGAAAGCTACGGCCGGCCCGAATCAGGAACACACGAGAGAGCACCTGGTTTTGTGAAACGGACGAGCGCTAATATTGTTGCAATAAGAGCACCTGGTGTGACTCCGAGCCGGACTCTATCTATGACCTGCGCGCACGCACATCTCCTTCTTCTTATCGTAATCACCAACTGGCGACTGGAAAGCCAGCCTACGTGTCGCGCAAACGTAAACATACTATATATAGTGTACTACGTTTCGCGCGCGTAAACATGAATCGGCATGGGCCCTCGTCGCGATCCCCCTCTCTCTCTCTCTCGGTATTTCTATTTCTATTCTCGCAAACAAACAAACACAAGGGAGAGGCTATTGCGCGCGTCAGACATCGCTTATAAGGAAGGATTAGAGATCAGTGGCCAGCTGCTTGAGACTAAACAACTCGGCGTGGGGATCGCTCGCTCCAACGAGCGAACGCGAAGGAGTAAATCCGCAAACACAAATCTATCTCTATCTCTCTCTCGCAAAATACGGCCGGTCTTCCAGACCCAGCACGGCTACGGCCACCTCGTCCTGCTTCCTTTCCTTTCCTTTCTACCACAGTCAAATTGCAACTTATTACACCGATCAAACAAAGGCCAAATCTTTCCTTTTTCCGTCGATGCCCACCACATCCACGACGGCGGTCCCCTCGCTCTCCGCTCCGGCCGGTCAGGTCAGCGCCATGGCCGGGATCTTCGATTCTTCCCGGCACAACCTCCACTCTCGATTCCTCCCGGCCCATGCAAACTAACCCGACCACCACGCATGAATGCGGCCCATCATACCAAGGCAATCCTTTTTTTATTTTATTTTGTCTCAAAAAAAAACTCTTACCTAGTATTTATTTATATAGATTTTGATTTGATTTTGATTGTGCGCAAATTAGTGTGTTTACTGGATACAATTATGTGCATGTATTTATTGCTTGAAAATATAATGGCATTCTTTCTTCTTATAATTATAGTGAAGAATGGAATAGCATTTGAAACCAGATGTGCCGGGCATCTCGAGTAAATACATGCATGGACGGTCTCGTCATGAGAGTCCCATGACATGAAATAGGCGGATGAGCTCGGTGGCAAAATCGATCTCCTTCCGAAACGCTACCTCCACGACAGCCCAGCCACAAGTCGACTTACTATCCAGGACCACAATGGCCCTCTTCCGTACGCATGGAGATCCAGAGGCGGACCACGAAAAAAATTTAAGGTGTGGTGAAGTCTCACTAAGATTTATTTTTTATACGAATCAAAGAGTCAATACACACTAACAAGTAACAACACTGACTAACAATACACACTACGAACGAATAACCAAATACAATGGAAATGTAGACATGTCTCAATAGGAAAACAACCTAAAACATACCGATAATGAAGCTTTTAATGGCGTGTAGAAGACCCAGGCAATGGCAGTGCCCTACCTTCCTTCTGAAAATCTTCCTTAATTTTATCAAGATCAATACTTTTGAAGATCGCTCGCTCAATGTAACACACCATCAAGTCATTAAGCCAGCCATCAGACATCTTGCTGCGCAACTCAGTCTTGATGATTTTCATTGATGAAAAGGCTCTTTCAACTGTTGCCGTCGCTACCGGTAGTAGCAATGCCAACTCAATGAGGCGATAAACAGCAGGAAACATGACATGCCTTTCAAGTTCAACCATCTTTTTAGCTAGGCTTGCAATATCATGACAAGCTCTAAATTCTTCAATTCTTCTCATATGGATAATGAATAGCTCGAGGTTATCAACTATATGTTCACGTTCATAATCTGAGAAATCCTCACAATAAATCTCTGTAAGTCTAGCAAGCTTATTCACATTGAACCTAGAAAAGGAGTTTCTTGGGTCAAGACAAGAGAAGTTCTGGAGCAGCTCGAAGATACCTCATTGAAACGATGATCAAACTCTGTGGTGATGGAGTCTATGGCAGCATAGAAGGTGTCCACACGAAAAAATGATCAGCTGTGACATTGTTTAAATCCACCTTTTTGATTTTCCCCACTTTGTAAACATGTCATCCATATTTGGTATTGGAATGTCGTTTTTGGTGCAAAAGGCTTTGACATCTTCCAAGAGTGGCTCCCAGCCATCATTTCTCCAATTGATCAAACGTGTTCTCACATCCGTAACCAATGACATTGCCTGAATGAGATAATTACAATTTTAGATGCATGTATGTTTTCATGAACAAAATATATCAAGCAGAGTAGATACATATAACATGATCGATCACATACCTGAACAACATTTTGATCCTTCTTTTGCAATAGAAGAGACAAATCATTTGTCATACGAAGGATCTTTAGCATCATCTTCAGGATGAACACAAAGCTAAAAGTCTCCATTTGATGAACCAAACCTCCTGCTCTACATGGAACACGCACATCATCCTCAACAATGCCCAAAACTTCTATGACTGCATCCCACATTGATTCAATGCGAGATAAGGTTGTGTAATGAGAGCCCCATCTTGTATCTCCAGGTCTGACCAAGGATGTTTCTTGATTTTTGCCTCTTCCTGTGGGCATCTCACCTCCCCTAATCTTATCCAAAAGAACCTGTTTTTGCTTGTCAAGCAATTTATCCTTCCTCTTGCAAGATGACGTACTGAGATTAGATATCATGGTCACATATTCAAAAAAATCCTCAACACCCTTGCAGCATCTCGAAACAGCAACAACTACCAACTGCAATTGGTGGGCAAAGCAATGGATATAAAAAGCATATGGGTTCTCATCTCGAATTAACTTCTGAAGGCCATTGAATTCTCCTCTCATATTAGATGCCCCATCATACCCTTGCCCTCGTAGTCGTGCAACAACTAGACCGTGTTTAGCAAAAACCTCCAACAATGCCTTCTTTAAAGAAGCAGATGTTGTGTCCGGGACATGCTTAATACCTAAAAAACGTTCAATAGTCTCTCCTTGTTTGCTCAAGTACCTACAAAATGTCATATAGTTAGTTGACCACTCCACATATAACAAAATGATCAAAAAGCACATAGACACTTCAAAAGCTTAAACACGTACCTAATAACCACGGCCATTTGTTCTTTCACCGATATATCACGGCACTCATCAATAAGAACGGAGAAAAGACAATCACCCATCTCTTCTTTGATTGCTTTGGTGACCGCATGTACACTGGTCGAGGGGGAGGTGGGTCTTGGTATATACTATTATTATTTAATGACATCATCCTGAAAATTCGTTAAGCATGTCGATCTCGCTTTATAGTCAAATGCCCGTAAAAAAAGCTTGATAATCAAATGGTTGTCTTGTTTTTTTTCTGAGTGAGTTGCTTTTGGCATTTATATTTGTAGGATACTTGCTTTTATTCTAAGTTTCTACATATACATGTATCATGTGAATTTCTATTTTCTCTACTACCTAAAAGAACCGTAAGGTTTCGTTTCCCGTCTTACGTCGATCGCTTCGTCCGCTTCGTCCGACTCTTACCGCTCCAGATTTGATTTTTGCAGCTTTCCATCGGTTTTTCTGAAAACCATTAATTAGGCTTTAATCTCCTCCGTAATTTACGCCTCGTCCCGTGCACCATCCACTCGCCCACGCAGCCTCCCATCTGGCTTGCCTCTCCTTCGCCATGCCGCCTCCCCACGCCGGCTGCCTTCCCCCACAGGGCCGACCCCTGGCGGCTTTCCTCCAATATGTCGCCTCCCCAGTCCCCACGGCGACCGCCAACGGCCTACGCCGCGGCTCGGGCGCCTCCCACCACGCCCCTCCTCTCGTGATCCAAAGTTTCCCTCGCTGCCGGCTCTGGACGGAGCTGCCGCCACGGGTGGGCATCTCCTTCCATAAGATCCTCCTATATCGACAGTTCGGATCCACTCATGAATTCTTACACGCCCGTCTTTCATGGATTCGTGGTCGCAGGCGCGAGCTGTGGAGGACGAAGCAATCGAACATGACGAAGTTTGTGTAGCGGCCAGCTCGTGCGCCGTCTCGGCTTCAGGGTGAAGCAGGTTTGGGTTTCCTCTCAAGTCACACCCTCGCTCGTGTTCTTGGTATGATTCCATGGATGGTCACATCACATGTGTGTGTGGTTTCTGCCTCGTATTTGTTCTATCTATGTAGTAACAATAGGATCAGAAGACCTACTCCTTCTAAATAACCACCATATGTATTTTACAACGTGTCGCAGGAATCCAGAACCCCCTTTTGCTTTCCTACTGTTAATTTTTGGTACCCAAAGAAAATATGGTGGCAACAAATATTTGTCTTGGATCCACCCCCTGCTATTAGTGTCTCCTATCTTGTGCAATAAGTATTTGAAAACATTGTCATATTTTGTGGTGGATGCAGAGACAGAAGCCTCTGCATTGGCATCTTAATTGCAACTATTTCAAAACTGGGGATGTATAGCAAATATTTATTGCACGTTAAGCCCTGCATTTGAAATAGCTGCTATTTGTTGGCAACTTTTTCAGCCAACAAGAGTGTTATTTCCTGTACAGGAAGCCTATGCATAAGCTTATACTTCCCTCCATGTTGCTCTTTCATATGCTTTTTTGAATTAGTTTCTTTTCTGCACATAAGAAATTACATTTTACATAAACCAAACAAAAAGAACCACATCTCATTGCATCGTCTCCATTTGGGATTCTAAAATTGGCATTGATGGTCAAGAAATAATTTTCAGTAAGTAGCAATTTGATCAAGATACACATATTCTATAAGTTTAGGCGCTAACCTTTTCTTAACTCGTTCTCACATTTAGGCTAAAGTTTATGAACCATCCTTGAGTGTGTCTACAAGTGGATTCTGGTACCTTTTTCAAAGCTAAACCATCTAGCGTAGTTTACCATTTACAAGTATTACTACTTACCGTTCCAAGTTTTTCTTCTAAAATTACACATCTTGATATGGTGCCCATGCCATTTCAGAAATAGTTGAGCTTCATGATGTTGGATTGTTCTTTGTAGGCTTAGCCTGTTATACTCGGTCTTCAAACTAAACGAGAATGCACTGTTAATGAAATAGAGTTGTCGGCTTCATGTAGAATGCTCCTCTTCCTTCATTGACTGCTTCTCGTTTTTTACTAATGTATCGTATCAGGTCCTGGAGAGATTGGGAGTGATCTTAGTGCCAGAAAATAACAACCTTAATAGTGTAGGGTGGACCAGTGGAGCAGGATGTAAACACTATGCCCCTTCCAGTGAAATTGATAGCTTTGTGGTCAGCAAGCTTTTCTTGTAATTGTAGTACTGATTGCTCTCCCTACACATACCCTTTTCTGATACAACATTGGAGCTTATTCCATTTACTTTGTTTTCTATTTCCATAAGGTCTTATGATATGACGTTTCCTTAATATGATTTATCATTTGTAGTTTGCACAAACTTAACTTGCGTTAACTTATTCTTGAATTTATATAATGTGTGCCTGATGTCTTTTGCACATTTTGATTATTGGATTTTGAGAGATTCTCCAGGTTAGTATAGTCATTACGGATGCTGTGATGTGGACTCTGTAGCTTCTTGGGATTTTCTCAGCAGGCCGCCTGGGTCGTGTGACTTTGTGGCACATGTGCGAGTAGGGGCTACTGCTTATTTCAGTTGCTGGTATAGATTTGAGGAGGCAACCGAGTTTGATTTTTTTATACTGGCTACTGTATAAGAACCTGAATTGTGGCCATTTTGTTTCATTATTGAATTCAGACAAGTATTTTTATGCTAATACACACTCATTCCTCTAGCTGTCACCATTGCAGCTGTATAGATGGTCTAGCCAATGTTTTTGGTTCCTATTTACAAAGGGATTTTGGGTATGAACACTGGCGGAGCGTGACGAGCAACTTGGGGTGGCAATTTTCAAACTAAAAGAGAAATATGCATGAAAAGTCAAAAACAAGCATGTCTCGCAACATAATAAAATTACAAAAGATAATAATTGTTACCTGAAACAATAATTCAATCATTATTGTTACTTCTTAGTTTCAAGTTTCTTTAATTGATATAACCATAAAGAGTTGACTGGTTTAACATCTGATGGTCTGAATCATGTTTCTTTAATTTATACTTTATATAGGTTAACCCTTTTCGAAATTTTTGTATATATCATCAAGTTAACCCCCATGGCCCCTAAAAAAGAACATGTGAATCAATCCCATGGCAATCAAAATTCACATATACCTTGCTCATGTCCTTTGGCAGGATTTCACTTTTCAGCTCATCGGTCATCTCGCCTTGGGCTTCGGCTGTGGCATACAGTACATCATCAACACGGGAAGGAAGCAACTCTTGCCTGCATATGTAGGAGCGGCAACAAGCAGCCGGCGCCATGGTTGGTTGGCAGTTCAAACCTCAATGGAGCAGTCCAGAAAAGGGAGAACACTGTTTGGAGGAGAAACTAGATTGGGGAATTGGGACAAGACCTAGAAATTAAATATCCATGGAGGCGAGTAAATCAAGACACAATTTCTATCTATGTACTTGGGGAAAGAAGAGATGAGCATGAAAGGCTGAGATGTGTATGGCTGCATTGGGCTAGAGAGGAAAGTTGTCTATTGATTTGCTGGGCCATAATGCTTAGTACAAAAAATGTTTGTCACTTGGAGGGGGAAAGGGGGTGTCGTGGCCCCCGTTTGGGCTCGAAGAGGCTCCGCCAACATATCGGTTGTTCAACTTGCTGGGGATTGAACGGAGTTGGGGGATTAAATCCCTTGAGTCAAAATCCTCTCCAATTATTTTGGGACGGGATTGCGGAGGGCATTAATCAAACAATCCCTCAAGACTCAAGAGTGCGATTTATTATAAAAAGAGTGTGAATAAGAAGCAAAACAACAACATTGCAAAAATAAATTGAAACTAGCCGAACAAGAAAAATAGTGATCTAACGACACAATATATATGGACAATGTTGCTTGGCGTGCAAGAATATCTTTAAAGTATATGTGATACGATTGATATTGCCCCGTGGCAACGCACGGGCAATTAACTAGTACATTTAAACAAAAGAAACTATTGCTTAGTTTATTTTTTACTATTTGCGGAGAGAAACAAAACGGAGTTTGTGTCTGCCCGCCAAAAAAATTCATTAATATCTGCTGAGTTAGTCCAGGCAATGACTCGTACAATTTTTTTCTAGAGAATGAGGTGTGGCGGGTGGCGATGACGACAAAGCTCGAAATAGATTAGAGTCGGCTCATGAGACGGGGGTAGCCTTGGAGGGCAGCGGTTCTTCATAGATACTCTCCTATCTTATCCCATAGGCTTCTATCTGTTCATCTTTTTTAATATTTCAAAAAAAATCTATAGCTATTTTCGTATCTTTTTAAAACAAAAAAATAGTTGAGTAAAATCCACACACATAAAATCACGTGTCAAAAAATAACTATGAGACTTCTATCAATGTTTTTCCCTTGGCATTCCATATTGCATGTCACTGAACGGGGCACGAAATATAATACTCCTTTCTCTTTAGCGGTGTCATTTATGATTTTGGGTGATTTGTAGGGGCGGGGGGCAAGGATGCTGCCTTAACGAAACACCTCAGAAGCATTGCAAGAAGTGAATCTGTTGGTTGCCTTGGGATTTACAGGGTGCCCCATTAGTTTAACATCCATATTCCTCCTCGATTTCCATCTCACCAACATATGTTAAACACCTCATTGTTTTATAACTAACTGAAAAACATGGTATTGATTTATCATTTTCGCCCGCTCAGTCCTTCAGGTCATTTCTCCCTCCCATTTTTTTGGCCTTTTTCTGCAAGTTTCTCCTGCTAATTTCGCTCACCTCCCGCCCCCTCATTTCTCCCGCTTACTTCTCCCACATGTTTTCTCGTCGATTTCATCTGCCACTTTCTCACAGAAGATTTCTCCCGCACATTTCTCTTGCCTTTTTTCTGCCAATTTGTCCTGCTCATTTCTCCATTGAGTTTTTTCTGACCATTTCCCCCCGCCCTTTTTCACGTTGATGTCTCCCATTAATTTCTCACGCCCATTCTCCTACCTATTTTCCTGCTGATTTTCTTCCACCCATTTTTGTGGGTGCTCTAGCTTGCTAGCTCGCTTACATCACGTGCGTATGATGACTATGTTTTTTGTTTCCATGCTACATAGAAGTCAGTAGTACACACATGGATTTTTTTTATATCTGATGAACATAACTCTAAACACATAGATTTTTTGCACAACAACACTATGAGTCTACGAGTGTGTAAATACTTAACGACATCGTCCTAAAATTCGACAACATGTTGAACTAGCTTGGTAGCCAGATGTTTTTCTTTTACATTTATATTTCTCTTTTTTTCTCGCTTGATATCTCCTATGATAAAGTTATCAATCTACTTTTTAACAAGTACCCATGGTATTTCAATAAAATGTACTATTTTATGCTAGGAAATACCAAATGCATAATACTACGTCCTACATTCCCTTGGTAAAACATTATTGATTCTAGTATCAATTTCATCCTCGCATGATTACGAAAGTCTTCATATGTACTTTTGGGGGTATTCAATTATAATATTTAGTCTAGCTATGCTCCATAATTATAATAGATGAAGTGTGAAGTCATATATCACTTTAAACAAATTGGTATTGGTTTAATTCCTGAAGCAAAATTTATAGGCCATTCAATACAAATCGTTATTTTATGTAATAGTATGGTTCATATCTATCATTTTCATGTTCAACTGCCTTGTTAAATATTATTCTAGCACATTTTTCATCCTCACTTGTTTGCACACTATTCTCAAACACATATTTTGGGGGAGCGGGGTAGAGTGGACGACGGAGTTAATTGATCCATGCATTTAGCCGAGCAAGTATGCTACTAGTGGCCAGAAGGTAGAGTGCATGATGGCATGAAGAGACGCCATATTCTCATTCCCCACGCCTCTCCTATTAAAGCAAAGCAGTAGAGGTGCGAAGGAACACTTGAAATGTAACTGAGCGAATGGGATGTTATGGATAACTATGTTAATTAGATGGCAACACGCAGTGAAACCACACACTAAACGAAGCAGCTGTTGGAGGGGTGGCCGAAACGGAGGCGGCTCCGGAATGGCAACAGTGGATGAAGGGAAGACGGTTAGAACAGTGGCGGTGGGCGGTTCGGTGGGTGGGTGGGTTGGGGGGGGGGGATGCTTGCTGGAAACGGTGCGAAGTGGAAAAAATTAAACATGCACATTTTTTCAATCGACTAAAAGATAGATGTTCCCTATTTTGATTTGTTGGTCCAGCCTACGGCGTGTGGCGGTGGCAGAGTGTTTGGCGGGTGGCTGAGGGGATTCGATTGGGGTGGAGGAGGAAGACATGTGTGAGAAGGGTGTTAGGCCATTTATTGTACTCCCTCCTTTTCTTTTAAGTTTGCACATAATTTTTTGTCAAAGTCAAACATTGTAAAGTTTGACTAATTTTATAGGGAAAAAAATATCAATATTCACAATATGAAATCAATATTATTAGATGCATCATGAAATTAATTTTCATACCATATAACTTTAATATTGTAGATGTTGTTATTTTTGATATAAATTTGGTCAAACTTTGTTTAGTTTAACTTTGACCAAAATTTATATGCAAAAAAGAAAAAGAAAATGGAGGGAGTAGATCAGCCGTGTTCCATCTGGCTTGTTCAACGTTTCATTGAGATCCGCGCGCGCTCAATGACTTGGATTTTTTGTGCAAGATGCCATGGCGATTTGGATAATTGAGCGTCGCGAAGCGTTCCATGCAATTACATAAAAACCATTTCCACTTGTTTGAAAGCAGTTTCATATATTTATATTGAACCTGTTCTCTAATTTTCTCCCCCTAGATGCAAGAGTGGAGGGAAAACTTGAGTAGGTTTAACTGGGCGTGATCCGCGTGACACGAAGTCTCTGCCGTCGGATCTGAAAAGGATGGACGGTTGAGACCAATATGATGGGGGCAATCCATGGGAGGACCAAATTGACCAATGAAAACGCAGGTGAAAGTGTTTGCATGTTTGACTGGGCATGATTCACGTGACATGGAGTCTCTGCCATTAGAGCAAGTATAATAGTCCTACTCAGCAGGCTACAAGCGATTCCACATCAGCAAAAATCTGAGCTGGAGGAGAGTAAAGACAGGAGAGAGAAAGAAGTGAGCGTCATTAATCGTCATTGCAAAGACAAGGCGCGAGGACGTTACGCCCGCTTGCGTACCGGTAGTTGGCGCTAGCAAGGCTGCTCCGATTCCCTCTGTCCCACCATCCAATCAACTGCTCTTTCTTTTCTCCTCTTGCATGTAGACATTAATTACTCTAGTCATCCAGCAGCTGGTATAGAGCCAACGTTATTAGACGAGACTACTTGTAAACCGGCTATTGCTGAGATGTCACCGATATAAAGCCAGCCGCGGGCGATTCTATTAACCATGCTCTTAGATGTGGAAAGAATAGACGGTTGAGATCGGTTTGGTGGAGGCAATCCATGAAAAGACCAAATTGGCCAATGAAAAGGCAGATGAAACTCTTGGTCTTGGCGTCTAAACCACACGAGCCCGCGCGCAATGTTTCAGCCCCGTGGAAACTGCAGACACCCTTCTTCCGAAAATTTTGAGGCACCCGCGCCAAAATATTCGCGGTCATAGAGTTCAAATCATGAAAGTGAAAAGAAATAAAAAAAATCCTAGCCTAACCCCAAGCCTCCACTCTCCCCCAATCCCCGCCCAGCTCTACCCGCCGCCGCCGACCTCCTCGTCTCCCGCAACTCCAGCGCCCCGCCGGCGCCGCCGACGACCTCTCCTCTCCCGCAACTCCAGCCCGCCGCCGCGCTCCTTCCCCTCTCCCACCGCCGTCGAGACGCGCACCCACCGTCCTCTCCCACCTCCGCCTCCTCCTTCCACCCCAACCCCTAGCTAGATCTGACTCCCTCCTCTCAAACCTCCTCCCCGTCCAACCTCCACCGAGCCGCCGTCCCTCCCTCCCTCCGCGCGCCCGGAACCCTAGCCCGAGGCCATGGCCATGACGACCGTACGCGCCGCAGGCAGGAGCTGCAGCACGGGCCTCTCCTCCAGCACCTTGACGAGGGAGGTACGAATCGGATCCGCATCCCCATCCTGTGCTTGGTTTTCTTCATCTCGATCTGCATCTGATGCGTGCCGTCGGTTCTGTGCAGTGTCGACGATTTGGTTCCCTTCCCTGATGCGTGGGAGACCACCCTGATTGGCCACGATTCGTCCCGTCTTCCTCCTCGGCAAGCAAAGGCATATGTGCTAAGCCACTGCTCCCTCCTGCTCTGTGTGTCCACGGCTTGATAAAAGACCTCAAATTTGCGCTGTCCATCTAGTGTTTTATCTTCATATTTGTTTGTGCTTCTCGAATTAAATCTAGGGTTTTAAGCGCGAAGTATATAAGCTGGAACCCCCCTCTCCCACAAGTGATTGCATTGCTACAAGTAACAAGTACATTTGTGATAAGTGAAATGCTTTGCTTTTGCCCATATGTAACATCATTGCAATTGAGCTCTCCCATGTTTTCTATGTTATAAACTGGGGCTTGGCTGTCTTTTGTCGATTCATGGAAATTGTCCTCCTTTTTCCTTCCAAAGAATTCAAATGCAGAGAACTCAAGGCTGACTCTGCCCCATATCTCACTAGCGTACTGAAAGCTGATTGGTTGTTAAGCTGGATGCTCAACTTTCTTGGCACAAAATCTTTGCTTGCAATTGGCCATGAAATCTGACCAACTTCTACTTGCACGCATATATTGAAGTACATCATTAGTTTCTAGTCTTACGAGATACCTCAATCTGTCTGCAGCTATGTATTTACTTTAAATAAAAGATGCCTCTGCTGTACGCATGAATCTCTAGGATGAGATCCACATACACACATACTATGTTTATCATGGTCTGCACTGTTTCCTCGCATAAATTATTTGTGTCTTTTCCAGCGATGACGGATTGCTTTAAGTTAACTATCAAAGGTACTCCCTCCGCAAAGAAATATAAGAGGGAGTACTAGGGGATTTGACAGGGCAGCTGTAGAAATGTAGGCTTTTACGATTTTTAACGTCTTCTTTTTTTTCTACTCTGACTCGATAGATGTAACCATGGCTAGCTAGCTACTGCCTTACATATTGGTAAATTAGTTATGCTACTTCCTTACCTTTGTTTTTTCATGTCCTGATGTTCTTCCAGGGTGACCCCTTTACCGTGATTTTCCTGTGTTCATTCAGAGGCAGCATCTGATTAATAGCTATTCTTCCGGTGGCTTAAAACTGATGTAACTCAGTTTCTTGTATGTACCAACAAGAGCCGTCATGGGCTCCACCTGCGTCCTCTTGCTGGCCTTTGATGCGGCGCCTTGGCCTCCCATAGTGGGCTGGGAGCTTGCAGCAACAGCAGCATCTCCGATCCCTTCCTGTCAAGCTGCAGGTCTTAGATGAGGTCCTAGCCGAGGTATGGCCTCCTCTCCTTCCTTCCCCTTCACGTCAACTGCTTGTGTAATTATCAAGTAAATCACTCCAGATGTTACTTTAGAAGCAGATTTCTCATCCTTCTCAGGAAGAGGAAACCTCAGGTGATTTCCCCGACCCCGAGCATTACCCCATGAAGCAACCTCAGGTGATTTCCCTTTGCCCTTACTCATCTCTTTCTATTTGACTAGTTCGGACAACAATAATCCTCTACCTGCCGCAGACAGGAGACGCGCCACCTCGAGGTTGGCTCCTTCTCCACTTCACGGTCGAGCACAGTGCCGGGAGAGGAGATAGCCTCCCTGTGGTTCTTCGCGCCGTCGTCAAGGCTTCGAGCGGCTTCTTCTCAACAAACGTGCGCCGCGCCGGGACGCCAAGGTCGGCTGACGGGGACGCTCGGCCGCCGCGGCCATCCTCCTTCTCCTCTGCCCCACCGCGTCCAGGACGCTCGCCCCGTACGGTACCCCCTCTCCCGCTAACAATTCCAGTCCTAAATTAATCTCCATGGCCTGGCTAATGTTTGCCTCCTGCTCTGCTCTGGCTGCCGGCAGGTGAGGCGCTGCTGGTAGGAGCGGGGGGCCGGCGAGATGTACCAGTTGCTGCTGGTCGACTTCCCCGAGCTTTAGCCCATGGAGCCACATCAGGTGATTTCCCCTTGCCCTTATTCATCTCTTTCATCACACTCCATCTATTTTATTAGGTTGGGCAACATCTACAGCAAAGGGCACACTTTTTTAGATACAAATTTGTTTATACATCCATGCCGATGCTTTCTAGTAGCTACATGATGTCTAGCTGTTCCGTCCGGTGCTACTGAATGCATTTGTCATGGAAAGTCACCACCTTAGTCCTCAAGTTGTGTGCCTTTGCAGTTTTTAGAGTTGCTGCATGGTTGAACTTCTTTAGCTCACCTTTCGATTCCATTACCAGAGAAGACAGTTTTGGTGGGAATGGGATTACCAGTCCCAAATGGAAACTATATAAATCTTATAACAAAATAGGCAGTCTTTTTCTCTTTGTGATAATCACATCAAAATAGCTTGCTATGTTTTTAAGGCGGTAAGGCGACCTAAGGCGCTTGGGGCACCTTATCGCCTGGGAAGCGCCTAAGGCGGGCATATTTGTAAGGCGCTAGGGGGGCGCCTTATCGCCTAAGCGTCCAAGGCGGGACGCCTTAAAAACAATGATAGCTTGTTCGTCTATTCCCATCATTCCAGTCTACATGTCACCCAATTAATTCATTGTTATTTTGTTATTCCAGTGTGATAGCATCACCACTTTAAGTGTTGGTAACCTCAAACCCAAGTAGTTCCAATTTACATAGCTGCTTCCACTCGTCATTCTGGTAAGGTACCCCAGCTAGTGGGCGAGAAGTAGTTTGTGGTTAATAAGTTTGAGTAGTTGCCCAAACTGAACCTTGTTCTACTTCCACCTGTGACCAGTAAAAGTAATTAAGCTAAACTGAACCTTGTCCAATGCTTCGTTCCAAGTCAGGGTAGTGGTATTGCATGGTTCAAATATTTAAAGAGAGGTACCTTACGGCAATGACTCCCTTTCTGTTCAACAGGACCCTGACGTGATGGCAGCATTCGGTGACCCAGAGGTTATGGCAGCCCTCCAAGATGGTACATATTTCCACTCAGATAGTTCTCAAGTCCCTGTTTGCTTTATAGTACAATTTCCTGTTATAATTCATCTTCCTGGTCAAGCCCTGGTGCTGGAAAACTGTTGAATGAATGTAAATTTTCCCTTGATATATTAGCAGTAATCATAAGTGAAACATGTTTCTTCCAAAGTATTTAGTCTGGATATAGAGTATAGTGGTGCTCGCTCAAAATCATTTTCCATTTGCATTTTTGTTTAGCTTGGTTCCGTTGGAACTTGGGAACTTAACAAACCTGGTCAGTTTGGATTTGTACCTGAACAAATTCACTGGCGTTATCGCAGACACACTGCTTAATCGGCATACATGCCACATTTAGCCTGTCATGGTGAACCAAATGGGCTTGATACTGTAGGAATGGATTTCCGTCCTTGTTATGGTCCCTGGCAGTGCTATCCTTAGTTACGAGTACTGCACAACCCACCTTGTGAACCAAGCTCGTGCCCAGCGTAGATGTGGTCCAAACATGTGTTACTCTGTTCAAGGGAAGGCACATATAGAAAACTAGGATTGTTACTTGACAGTATTAGGGCCAGTTCTTTTGGTGGCTTTTTTGGCTTCTGGAATAAGCTGCCCCCTACCCAGCTTATTCTAGATGCCCAACCAAAAATATTTTTTAGAAGCCTACTAGTCAATTCTTAATTAGTAGGCTTCTGAAAAATAAATTTGGTTGGGCTTCTAAAATAAGCTGGATAGGGGGCAGCTTATTCCAGCTTATTCTAGAAGCCAGCAAAAGAACTGGCCCTTAGTCATAATCAATTGAGTGATTGAATCATAATTCACAAGGTGTAACTTGCAGTATTACCGCAGACTTGCATAAGAATGCTTTCTACTTCGGATGGAAAAATTAAGATTGCTCATATAGATTGTTGTCTTTGAAAGCAATTTGAATTGCAACTTGTAAGCATAGTAAATGCCTTGTCGTAACTCGTATGTTGCTTTTCTAATGCACTTCTCTGTTAGTGTTGTAGCATTGGTGGTGCATCTGGATAAGAGAGGAGGAATTACCATTAGTATTTGATTGCATGAGGGCTACTATCCAGTTATTAGAGGTTACCACTCCTCGGTTGGTCCTCCCGTCGCGTGCACTCGCACCAGTAGCTCTCGTCGTTGCGACTTGGTGGTTTTCGTCGTGTTCTTGGCGCTACCTGGTGAGTCCCTGGTCTCTCCTTTCTCCCCCGTCTGCTCTAGGACCTGCCTTCCAGCTATGGCGTCTTCTCTGGCCCTCAAGCCGATGATGTAGTACTAGTAGTGCTTGTGGTCTGGCCTATGTTGCCATGTTGTTAGTGTTGACATGTGGAGCCTTAATGATATGGTCTCTGTTAATGATCATGGCTTGGGTTTGTGTAACTTGCAGTTTTACTGCTGACTCGCATAAGAATGTTTTCTACTTTGGATGGAAAAATTAAGATTGCTCATATAGATTGTTGTCTGCGGAAGCAATTTGAATTGCAACCTGTAAGCATAGTAAATGCCATGTTGTAACTTGTATGTACCTTTTCTGATGCACTTCTCTGTTAATGTTGCAGCATTGGTGGTGCATCTGTATTTAAAGAGGAATTACCATTAATATTTGATTGCATGAGGACTGCTTCCAGTTATTAGAGGTGACCATCTGGGTGGTTCTGGTGTTGCGTGCAATCAAATATTGCTGAGCCTTAGTGATAACAGTAAACAGAGCTCCCATCGGTGCGACCTGGTGGTTTTCATCGTGGTCTTGGCTCGACCTGGTGAGTCACTGGTCTCTCCTTTCTCATCTGTCTGCTCTGGCACCTAGCCTTCGAGCTATGGTGTCTGCTCCGGCCCTCGAGCCGATGGTGTAGTACTAGTAGTGCTTATGGTCTGGCCTATGGTGCCATGTTACTGTTGACATGTTGAGGCTTAGTGATATGGTCTGTGTTAATGATGGTTAAGCTCTGTTTAAAAACTGGATGTCATTGCCATGATGTTAGAATTCATAGATTCAGATTATGCTAGATAGTATCTTAGCATCTGTTGGTGTTTACATAGCATATCTTTGAGCAAAACCTGCTGACAAAGAAACACAGAAAATGGTGAAGCTCTGTTTGCTGTTAAGTCACCAATTTTATTGCTGAGGGATTAGAAAGGATTCACATCCTTTTGTCACATGTATGCGAAAATCCTTCTTTTTTCTCTTATATATGGGAGAACTCACTCCTTTAGTTCAATGGATGAGAGCATCAATTTTAGCTTGGAACAAATCATTTCTGTGAAAAAGAATTGGCACATTTTCTTTGCGAGAGAGCAAAGGAGAAATAGAAACACATAACATAGTGTTCTTCTCTGTTCCTGGATAGGGCAGCTGTGCTTAGGAGTAGAGGGGTAGTTTCATCATTTGATTTATTTACCCCCTGCGCAGGACAAATGTCGGATTTCCTATAAAGACCTAAAGCATGTGTATTGTAGTTCATCACTTTTTTTCTGGCTTCTGGAGATCATAACAGTTCGATTTTTTTAAAACTATCTAAAGGTATGCTACTACAATTCAATTTTGAGCACTCTTTATAATTTGGATGTATCAGTATGGCCAGTTCAACTGGCAAATGCTAATCTAGCTCTAACTTGCCACTATGCTTGTGTAGTACTCGTATGATATTATTTCCAACATTGCAATGGTTTGTATGTGTCTTTCTTTATTACTCGAGAGTAAACCGGCAATGTTTTAACTGTAGCTTGGTTTAGTATCTGCATTTTGTAGAAGAAACTTTTGGTTGTTTGCAACTCACTGATGGGTCCTTGTTAGACTTGTAGAATATGAAGAGCATATTTGAATATTGTGCCAGCATGCTGTTTACCTTTGTTTTGTGCTGTGTCGTGTTCATTAGAGAGACCTGACTCGGCGATTTCTTCGAATATTACAGGAAGTCACAGGCTGAGGGAGGTAGAGAAGCCGATGGACACCACATGTGGTCTCATATGTAATCGAAGTATCAGGTCTGGGAGTCGCAAATCTTGTAATTGTCGCCTGCTTAGTAATTTCAACAGGACTAGTGTAGTGCCCCTCCTTTGGGTGCATGTATATTTTGGTCGTTTGCTGGGGGTTTATCTATTGAGATTTTATCATAGATGTGCTATATGCGTGTGTTTCTGAGATTCCTATGGTGCAGTTCATTGATTCAGATTATGCTAGATACTAGCTTAGCTTCTGATGGTGTTTACATACATATTTGATGCTATTTGATTTGGTGTTTACATAGCATGTCTTGGGCAAAATCTGCTGGCAAAGTAACAGAGAAAATGGTGAAACTCTCTTTGCTGTTAAGTTAGCAATCCTGTGCTGAGGGATTAGAAAGGATTCACATCCTTTTGTCATGTGTATGCGGAAATCCTTCTTTTTTTGTCTTATATATTGGAGAACTCACTTCTTTGGGTCAATGGATGAGAGCATCATCCTAGCTTGGTACAAATCATTTCTTTGAATAAGAATTGGCATATTTTCTTTGTGAGAGTGAAGGAGATAGAAACACAGAACATAGTGTTTGCTGTTAAGTTACCAATCCTATTGCTGAGCGATTAGAAACGATTCACATCCTTTTGTCGTATCCATGCGAAAATCCTTCTTTTTTGTCATATGTATGGGAGAACTCACTTCTTTGGGTTAATGGATGAGAGCATCAATTTTAGCTTGTAACAAATCATTTCCGTGAACAAGAATTGGCATATTTCTTTGCGAGATAGTAAAGGAGAAATATAAGCAAAGAACATAGTTTTCTGCTTCTGTTGCTGGGTAGGGCAGCTGTCATTATGAGTAGATTGGTATTTTCATCATTTCATGTATTTTTACCCCCTGGGTAGGATAAATTTTGTATTTCCTGAAGACCTAACGCATGTGTCGTGCAGTTCTTGTCACTTTTTTTTTTGCTTCTGGAGATCATAACAGTTTGATTTTTTAACCATCCAAATGTATGTTAATTCATTCTTGAGCACCCTTTATAATTTGCGTGCATCAGTATTGTCTAAGTGCAACTTGCAAATGCTAATCCAGCTCTAAAACCTGCCACTGTGCTTGTGTACTATGATTCACACCCTTCTGTCATATGTATGCCATGTTGTAACTCGCAGGTAGCTTTTCTGATGCACTTTTCTGTTAATGTTGCAGCACTGGTGGTGCATCTGGATTTAAACAGGAGGAATTGCCATTAATATTTGATTGCACGAGGACTGCTATTCAGCTACTAGAGGTGACCACTCCTTGGTTGGTCCTAGTGTCGCGTGCACTGGGACCAGAAGCTCTCTTCGGCGTGAGCTGGTGGTTGTCATCGGCTCATTGCGGTCTCTGGCAATGGTGCTGCATTGCCTTGCTTTTGGCGCCGATGAGACGGCGGGGCCCCTAACCTCGGTGTTGGCTCCCACAACTGCCTCCTAGGCTACCGCTAGTTAGGTGAGTCCTGGTTTCTCCTTTCTCCTCTGCCTGCTCTGGACCTAGCTTTCGAGCTATGGCGTCTGATCCGGCCCTCGAGCCGGTGATGTAGTAGTGCTTGCGGTCTGGCCTATGGTGCCATGTTGTTACTGTTGGCATGTTGTGGTTTATTGATGTGGCCTCTGTTCATGATCATGGCTTGGGCTTTTGGATGGTTAGGCTCTGTTTAGCAACTGGATGTCATGGTCATGATGTTAGAATTTGGGAATTGCAACTGTTTACTTAGGCTTGCTAAATAATATTAGATGTCTTAAGTGTGCCCCTGTTTTCAGGTTACATATGCTATATGTATAATAGTTTGGAGATAGATATTCTATGTTACTGTTTGATAGTGATCAGTTTGGGATAAGAATAATAGCATCATCATGTTTAGTCTTTGGCTGGGGTTTATCCATTTAAATCTTAGTCATAGATGTGCTATTGGCGTGTGTTCCTGAGATTCCTACAGTGCAATTCCTCGATTCAGATTATGCTAGATAGTAGCTTAGCTTCTGTTGGTGTTCAAATAATAGCATGTCTTTGAGCAAAATCTGCTGGCAAAGTTGTATGGTTTTATTTCCAACCTGATTGGTTTATAGGCAGGTGTGTTTATTACTCCAGAGCAAATTGGCAATTTTTCAACCGAAGCTTGGTTTGTTATCTGCATTTTGTAGAAGAAGCTTTTGGTTATTTGCAACTCACTGATGGTTCCTTGTTAGACTGTTGTAGAACCTGAAGAGTGAGGAGCATATTTGAATATTTTACCAGTATGCCATGCATATGTGTTGTGCCGTGTTGTGGTGCATTATAGACACCTAACTTGGAGGTTTCTTTGAATATTACAGGAAGTCACTGACAGAGGTAGGGAGGGAAGTTGATACATGCGACAGGTGTAGTCTCACGGTTGTCGAGCTGATCTAGAAGTCCTACACCAGACTGTGACTGATGTGATGCAGGCAGTAAACAAACAAAATAGGGTCAAATCCCAAGTATTAGGTTTGGAAGTCACAAGTCTTGTAGTCGTTGTCAGTCTGCGTAGTACTACTGCCGTTACAGAGTGAGTATCAAAATATAATACGGTTTTTAGGCTAAACTAGCCTATCAAAACATGATTTTTTTTTCAAAACTATCATGTTTTTTGTAGCAATTTCGGAAACTATAGTGTAGAATGAAAAAAACGCAAAACTAGTAGCCCGTCGGCCAGGAATGGGCAAAAAAGGGAGTTTTCGGCCAGGCCATGGTCGTAAGCTTTTCGCCGCTTGGGCGAAAACTCATTGTTATCGGGCCCGGCCGAAAATAGTAGCTTAGGCTATCGGGCGGCCGAATCATTGCTGCCCAATGGGACCGAAGGTGACTTTTCGGCCAGGCCAATCGGTAAGGTGCGGATAAGCGTTAAGCCTTGGGCTGTTCGCCTGTTCTTCGCTTCCTTTCTCTCTCTCGGTTCTTCTCTGTACCTCGCCCCACCGATCTCCTCCATTTGCCACACATTTGCAAATCCAACCCATAGAATCGGTAGATCATAGCAATCCCCACCGCCTACGGTGTTATTTTTTGCTATGGGATAGTATTTGATGTGTTTGGGAGGAGCAGCCATGGTGGGAGGAGCCATGGTGGAGAGGAGGACGGGTAGTAGAAGCTGCTGCAGAGGAGGAGGTGGTGAGGAGGAGGAGCAGGTTGGGGGCTGACCGGAGTTGAACCTCCGGTCGTCGGGGGCGGCGTTGTCGTTCTAGAAGCAAGAAGCGGACACACACTTCAAAGGTATAATCACATCGTCACAAATATTATGTAAATTGTATAGTTTAGTTAGTGTATATAAGTCATATTGTGAATTTTAGTGTCAATATATTTTTGGAGGCATTTTAGCGCATAGTTCGTGTAGCGGATAATATTAGTGTTCGCTAGAATTTCAGTGTTAATTTAATTTAGAAGGCATTTTAGCGCATAGTTCGTGTAGCGGATAATATTAGTGTATATTGTGAATTTTAGTGTTAATATATTTTTGGAGGCATTTTAGCGCATAGTTCGTGTAGCGGATAATAGTAGTGTATATTGTGATTAATGAGAAGATGGTGAAAATGTCTGAATCAGTAAATCTGAATGTTTACTACGGCGCTGGTAATGTTCGCTATAATGAGTTGGGGGTTGATCTTAGCGAGTTTAAAAATGGCGTCATGACACTAGCGTAATCTTTACAGACCGGACATTAGACAATTGAAGTAATCGTTGACAACTAGTTTCGGCCGATCCTCAAGTATGTTCCACAAGATTCATGCATTGTGGACCAAATCTTGTAAAATGTCAAGTGGGAGTTGATGGCGGTAGATAGGAGCCAACATTGGTTGTCCCTGTTAAGACGCTGCCGAGACCGAAGAATCCACCCATATGCACTTGTGCAACCTGTGTCAAGGAGGAGAATACCGCATAACTCCACGTGGGTATGAACCCGCCAAGGCAAAGAAGTGGCTAATGAGATTGTTTTATCCTCACAACCACAAGATGTGGATGGTAGCCAACCCGAGAAATGGGCCAGACTACGTGCCACACAATGTTTGTGGTCCCGACATCGCGTAGTAGCCATTCGATAATAATAGCCGGTTCTGGTTTCTTGATGGGGATGAGGAAGGGATGAAATGCGAGGGTGATGGAGGAAGAGGACGAGGATGGATTGGTGGAGGAACCGGATTCTCAAAATTCGAGGATGAAGTTGAGGTACCGATTCCTTCGCATGGGAGCAGGACATATCCACCAAATTTTACGGTGACCGATGGCCATGAGACTCCATGGCAAGATAATCAACCAAGTACAAATAGGGGCTATGTTTGATACAAAGAAAAAATTGAAGTATGCGGTGATAAAGTGGGCTATGTCTATGCAAGAGGGTTTTCAAGACACACATATCAAGTCCAACAAACTATACCGTGAAATGCGTTGAAATAGGTTGTCCAGTGGAAGGTGCACGCCAAGACGCGTCAAGTATGACATCCACTGGTTGTCACCATTGTCATCCCACATAATTGTGTGAGGAAGAACTCACGGTGAAGCATCCGAACCTCGACTTCAAGTCTCATTGCGCAACTCATGTATACCGAGATAGTAGAGAAGAAAGATATGGAAGCAAAACACATCCGCATAAAGAAGTTGAAGGTCGATGGAATTATGTCATTCCTTATGGGAAGGCTTGGAGGGCTAAGGTAGGCTATGGAGGAAAGGTTTGGGACGTTCTTTGACTCATATGATAATGTTGTCCGCCTCCGGCATATCAAGGAGAGGAATCCCGCACTTATGTGAATGTACAACACATGAGGTTGCCGAGTATACCGATTTCAAGGTGTTGAAACGAGTGTTCTTCTCTTTTGCTATGTGCATTGAAGCTTTCCGGCATTGTCCTCCGTTATGTTTGTGAATGGTACATTCCTCGGCCACAAGATAGAGGGCAAATCGACCGCTATTGGTGTGGACGGAACAATCAAATCATCCCACTTGCCATGGCATTTGTGGAGGGTGAGAACCTTCTCACCGGGTATGGTTCTTCCGCCAAGTGAAAATTGCCATCGTGAAGGACCGACCAAACGTGTGTGTCATTCATGATGCATATGTCGGTATATTGAAGGCCGTGGAAGACACTTCGTAATCCAACAGATGACGAACCAACACCTTGGAGGGACTTGCAGAGCCGGTGGTGCATGCGCCATCTTGGGGCTAATTTTTCTCACAGTTCAAGAACAAGCGGTTGATGAACTTGTTCAAAAATTATGCAAGCAAAGCCAAGAAAGGCAAATACGATTTTATTTGGTCAAAACTAGATGAGTTTACTAAGAAGGTGTCCGCAAGAGGCGTAAAATGGAAAAAGATCGTGTTAAATTAGCAGCACTCATCGCGGAGCTAGAGGAGCCAAGAGGTCTTTGTGACTTGCCAAAGAATTGACCCTCCTAATACTAAGAGAAAGAAGGGAAGGGCAATAAAGAATTTTTCCGAGTGGATAGAGAAAGAGCCTCCAAAGTGAATTGGTCTTTGCCGCATGACACACATGGAGCTAGGTATGGCCACATGACAACCAATCTTGCAGAGGTGTATAACTTTGTGCCGAGAGGGAATAGAGCATTGCCACTCACAGCCTATTGTGGAGGCCGTATTCCATGGCACTTTGAGATATTTCAGAGAAAGGCACGAGTTAGCAAAGAAGCATATTGAAGATAATCGTAACACACCTTATTGTAGCCGTGTCATGGAATACATGGCAAAGAAGATAGAGAAAGCAAAGAAGCACAATCGTCGACTCATAGGGAATCAAGAAAGGAGGTATGAGGTTCAGCCTTCCCACCGATGGTTTTGGTTCTCGAATGAGGTGAAGACACACGAGGTAAAAATTGAACGGAATTTTATCCAACGTAGGAGTGTACATGCAACAAACCGGGTTGTTGCACCTACCTTGCTCTCATGTGTTGGTGCATGTGGCCAGATTGAGTTGGATGCTATCTCCTTCGTGTCCCCGCATTATTTAAAAGAGGCAAAGGTTTCAACACCGGACAAAGCGAGATGATGTGGTTTAGAGTCGCTGGCAATTTCAACAAGGTAAACGACGGTGAGAGAGTATACATCCCGCATCCAGACCTTCGTGAACAAGTAGGGGCGTATTTAAAGGCCCGTCGCATCCGGAACGATATGGACCGGTCTGGTCGGTGGAGCAACCAGACAATGTTTGTTATGCGCGCTTATGGGCATAGGATGAAATATTGTCCCGACTGAATAAAGATGGTGCTTCCAAGATCGATTTAGTGCTTCTACATCGACGGCCGGGACAACGGGAGCAAGAGGCGGACGTGGTCGTGGCGAGGCCGAAAGGGGCGGACGAGGAAGAAACAACTCACAAATTATATAATGTGTCGAGTGGGTCGTGACTATGTTTTAATTTGTAATATGTCGTGACTATGTTTTAATATGTAATATGTCGTGACTATGTTTTAATATGTAATATGTCGACTATGTTTTAATATGTAATATGTCGTGACTATGTTTTAATTTGTAATATGTCAAGACTATGTTTTAATTTATAATATGTCGTGACTATGTTTTAATTGCATCGTTGATTTGTTGTTTGAATTGCAGATATGTCTTCGTATCCGCTGCTTAATGGTAACATCGATAGAAAGCACCGGGCGCCCTTATGGAAGCGGGCAACAACTTAGACGTGTTGGTCACTCGTACCCCAAAGACTAACCGGATGATACACGATTCATGGGTTGATAGGTATGTGTGCATATAAAGGAGTCCATATAATGACTTACTATGTTTGACATACTTTTCAACGCCGCTAACATTCTCTTAATTTTGTAGGTTAAGTTAATGGACTTCTACCCTTGGCACTACCGGGTTGAGGGTACATTGGATGAGTGGATTGATGGTCCGGACTTAGATGAGGCAGTGAACCATTGCAGTGTACACAAGAGGCAAGCGAACGCTTTCTCTTACGACAAGTCACTCCTTACACCGCTTAGTAGATAGATGGAGACCAGAGACACATACGTTTCACTTTCCCCGGAGAGATGGCGCCTACTTTACGGTGATGTGTCTTACTTGTTGGGATTACCTCCGCCGGTGCTGCCATAGGTCCCTTTAGAGGCGTAACTGGGTGGCAAGCAGCGATGCACCGTTTTTTCTTTGCAGTCCCGATCGCTAGGGCCATAGACAACGATCCTCATGGACCTCATTTTAGATGGTTGAGCCGGGCCAGGTAACCATCACGGCCACTTAAACAAATGTTGTTTTTTAGTTGTCCGATGTTCATACAATTATTACGCTTCTATGTAGATTGTCTCGTTAGGATATCCCGATGTTCAGCTTGTCGGAGCCACGTATCGACCGGTCTCTAGAGGCATATATTCTTTGGCTGTTCGGCAAGACGATGTTTACGGAGAACCACGTGACCACCGCCGATGCACGACTCATCGGTATTGCACGAGAGATAGCCGACGACGCCGTTGCCCTGCGGATATTCTATGAGGAGTTTTGGTTCTCATTGTGTTAGCGGCTACGTCAGTAGGATCGTGCAAAACTTGCCGCTTGAAGTCTAGAAAATCTAGTATTGTTGGATGTCCATTATTGTTGCAGCCCGTCATACGAGAGATTCCCTATTGGACGACCCTATGTCTATGTTGATAAACTTTTTGGTTTGGAGGACTTAGTGGGCTTATGTGCCTGCTATCGGCGACTTACCTATTATGGGATCTGCTTTGGGCACCATGAGAGGTACATTTATATTAAGTAATAATTAATTCAATTATTTCTTGCCATTCAATAGTATTACTAATGCTTATTTGTTGTCATGGCACGTAGACAGCTTATGCATAGTCGTTAGGGATGCTACCCGTCCCTTCACGGGCAGCTTTGATAGTTTGCACGAGGATCAAGTTATCTGGAGCCATACTCGCCAAAGTTATATCATCGAGGTACCCATTGGGATTTCTGGATTGTGCACTAGAGATCGACACTTTTGGATGACCAAGGCCAAGTTGGTGTTCGACGTGATTTGCTGAGGAGATGTCTCTTAATAGGGTGATGAGACAGCTTCGGTCTATATCACGAGCCCGAGATTCCAGATATTCCACACTTGCCGTAACACGTGCACAAGTAAGTACTAATACTATTTTAGTTGTCACCTGCATTCATAATATACCTAATCATGTATCGTGCATGTCAATCTCGTGGACAATCGCCTAGGAGGAAACAAGTCCATGGCTTATTGGCTTAAGAGCATTACCCTTACGTTGATTTAATGGACTACCGCTGCGACAAATATCCGGTGAGGTTCGGCCTTTAATCGAAATGTTCGGGTTGTATCCGCAGTTGCTATCGCATACAACGAGGATCTACTTGGTTCCATCACCGCTTCAGATCGATCGAAGCCCTCTTACCAGCCGATATGTACCCAATCGCCTGTTAGGGAACCAGACACCACGGTAAATGCCTTTGATTCTCATATGTGAAGTCTTTTGTTAATCTGGACATATTCGCTTGGTTGTCTATTCGTCTTGTCTATCATACAACGAGGATATAATTGGTTAACTCTTCGCAGGCTGTGGTGACTTGACAAAGACAGCGCGAGAGGAGGTTTCCGCTTAATGCGGCGCTTTCGTGAGGGGAGAAACTATCCCACCGCGAGAGGGCGTCTCATGGTTGAGGCGTCTTGATGACAAGCTACGCTGGATTTACGCACTATTACGTGTAGACGGTCTTCGGATGTTGCACTTCCTCCTCCAAAGACATCGTCCGCCACGACCCTCTCATACAACATTCGTAACCACGACCCTCTCAGGCACCGCTCGTAACCACGACCCTCTGTGCACCGTGCGTAACCTCATCCTTCACAGCCTGTGGAGCTCTTCCCGGCATGAGCCACCTCCTTCACGGCCTGTGGAGCTCTTCCCGCATGAGCCACCTCCTTCACAGCCTGTGGAGCTCTTTCCCGCATGAGCCACCTCCTTCACATCCAGGAGCTCTTCCGGCATGAGCCACCTCCTTCACAGCCTGTGGAGCTCTTCCCGCATCACCACCTCCTTCACAAATAGGGAGCGCCATCGGCATCGATGGAACTAGGTAACACTACTCACTACATTCTTTTCAACAAAGTGTAGTAATCATTCTTGCATTCTCGCCATCCGATGCTTACCGGTAGTGCTTCGCTCATGCATTTGTATCAATTTTACATGTTTTACTTTACCGCAGCGGCAACCAACCGCAACTGCTCATGCATTCAGAGGCCACCGATCCTTAGTGGTGGTGCCGACATTACTTTGAGGGCGACTCATGATCATGAAAGTATGATGACCAAGGTACAAACATTTATGGCTTCTCGCAGACAAAGGTTTCACACTCCACCACCACCACCGGCTACGGGAGACACACACCGTGAGAGACGAGGTTAACTATGGTCGTGGTTATCGCGAGCCTCGCCCACCGCCTCAACTTATCACCTTCCGTCCTCGCCTCGAGGAAGACCCAGACTCGTCATTGCCCCCGCAGTTGATATGCTTATCTATCTATGTATGACTCATTATCTATGTTAGTTTCAGACTATTCGCAGCTGTGTGTCAAGATTTATGTATGAGACATGCTTCATGTATGTGTTATTATCGCACATCCTTCTATCTCGATCAGAGACATATATTGTTTTATGTATGCGAGAGACATATTACTATTAATTTGCATTCTTATTCCAGCTTACATTTCCAAATAGACTACAACCGATAATTAAGATACATCTTACATACTACAAAATGAAATTCAGATAGAACATAATGCCCTACAATAATACAATACAAACTAATAATGCAAATACATCTGAATGAAACGGTATAACTAGAATACATCTTACATACTACATGAAGTCATCATCGTCATCCTCCGTTGATGCAGCCCTCTTGCCCTTCTTCGACGATGCGGTCTTCTTGCCCTCCGTCGATGCGTAACTCTTGCCCTTGCCGGATGCGTAACTCTTGGCCTTCGAGGATGCGTAACTCTTGCCTTTGGACGACATGTAACTCTTGCCCTTCGACGATGCGTAACCCGGAAGCGGCAACATGAAGATATCTTCGCCGCCCTCGCCTCTCCTCACCCATAAAAATGTATTCTTTGTCGCAGTCTTTTCCGAAAGTTTCACTCTTCGCTCCACTACCTTCTTCCACCTTTCATGCAACCTAAGAAGTTCTTGACGTACCTCCTCATAGGTCCTTTTAGGCCACCTGCACTCCACGTAATTGGTGAGCCAACTCATTCATTATGGTGTCACTACCGTGAGTTCGTCCCATGGAACTATCTTATTGTCCATCCCGAAATCGGTAACTAGACTCGTAAGAGTGCTGCTCATCCTGTGGTGAAAACTACGATCGAATGGATAATGGGACATCTCGACTACACCGCACCGAATGCTTATCCACCTTCGCTCAAGGGGGTTTTATAGATACAGAGGAGATAATGGCGGAAAGAATAATCATGTATGGCGGAAAGGGTTGGCGGGAAGGGATTAAGGAAAATAAGGCGGAAGGGATTACGAGAAAATAAGGCGGAAGGGGTTGGCGGAAACGGTGGCGGGAACATAAGGCGGAAGGGGTTGGCGGGAAACGGGTGGCGGGAAGGGGTGGGCGGGAAACGGGTGGCGACAAAATACATTTCAGCATGCAACTTCGGCCTACGGTTGACCAACAAGTGACTTTTCGGCCTAGTTTGACCGAAAAGTCTATTTCGGCCTAGTGTTGACCAAAAAGACACTTTTCGGCCTAACTGTGGCCGAAAAATACTACTTCGGCCTAACAGTGGCCGAAAAGTACTACCTACTTCGGCCTAAAGATGGCCGACGGGCTACTAGTTTTGGTTTTTTTGCATTACGTCCTATAGTTTCCGAAATTGCTACAAAAAATAACACAGTTTTTAAAAAAAATCTCAAAACATCATATATTTTGTTACGGAGGGAGTATTGATGAGCCTTAGTGATAACATCAAACAGAGCTCTCATCGTCGCGACCTGGTGGTTTTCATCGTGGTCTTGGCTCGACCTGGTGAGGCCCTGGTCTCTCCTTTCTCATCCATCTGCTCTGGCACCTTGCCTTCGAGCTATGGCGTCTGCTCCGGCCCTCGAGTCGATGGTGTAGTACTAGTGCTTATGGTCTGGCCTATGATACCATGTTGTTACTGTTGACATGTTGAGTCTTAGTGACATGGTCTGTGTTAATGATGGTTAGGCTCTGTTTAAGAACTGGATTTCATGGTCATGATGCTAGAATCCATGGATTCAGATTATGCTAGATTAGTCCTGGCCATGGGCCGCCCGGCCCGAAAAAGCCTGTCCCGACCCGGCCCGACGCTGCTCCCTGTCTGGGCCTGGGCCAAGGCTTTGAGCCCGAAGACTAGGTCGGGCCAGGCCTGGGGGCGCTGTTTCTGCCATTTACTGAAGAGGCCTGGCCCGAGGCCCGGTGTTTTTTTTGCTGTGACGGGCCGGGCTTGTGCCTGAGAAGTAGGCCTGACGGCCGGGCCGGGCTCGGGCCTGAGTTTTCTACCTTGGGCTTGGTCAGGCCCGGCCCGAAGCCCGGCCCAGCCCGGAGGATGGCCAGGTTTATGCTAGATAGTATCTTAGCTTCTGTTGGTGTTTACATGCATATTTGATGCTCTTTGACTTGGTGTTTACGTAGCATATCTTTGAGCAAAACCTGCTGGCAAAGAAACACAGAAAATGATCAATATTGGGATTGCGAAAACTATCTGTACGGTTCTATAGTAGCTCCTACGACCGAGTGTATGAGTCATGCTGAGTGTTTATCTACCATAAACAGATGTTTCAATTCTTTCTAGAGGCATGACCTTTCTCGCTTATATTTTGTCAGCATGCATGTTCATCAGAGAGAGACCTCACTCTGTTCTTTGAATATTACAGGAGTTTATAGCTAAAGGAAAAAAAGATTTGGAAGTTCCAGTAGTTTGGCTACAACCATGGCGTTGGTGACCACCCCTTCCTGCTGGTGGAGGTACAAATCCATCAAACTGAGTTTTGTAATGTTTTGTGCAATCTTATTATTTTTGAGTGGTGCATCACCCGGTCGCGCTGCTGTATGCCAAGCTGCGCTGAGCTGGTGGAGAGACCTGAAATCTGTTCTTTGAATAATACAGGAGATTATAGGTATAGGAAAAAAAGATCTGGAAGTTGCAGCAGTTTGACTACAACCATGGCGTTGGTGACTGCCCCTTCCTTGGTTCTGGTGGCTGGTGAGTCCCTGGACTCCTTTCTCTCTCTCTGTGCCCCGCCGTCGTGTTGAGGCTGTGTCCTCATTCTGGCCTTCAAGCCGTGGTAATTTGGTTGTTGCTATTGTTTGTATGTGCCACTGGTTGTACCTTAGGGCATGGTTTTCTCTTCCTGGAGTCAATATTATACCCCTATTCCTTTTAGATCCTTTAATCATGCTACTGTGATACTTAGTTGATAGGATTACACTGTTTTTATTCCCCTTGGCATGATCTGGGTTCATGATGGAATAAAGGTTACATTTTCCATTAGCATTGCTATGTGTTGATCAATCTCAAATTTTGTTATGCTATCATTTCTGTTATGCTATTATTTTGTGTTGTGACCATCCAATAGAGACCTGACTTGATTGTTACAGATTGAGGGATCTTGATACACTCAAGGGCTACGTGGAGTTGATTGTCAAGCTGAAGGGGTCGACATTGAGGCCAACGAGCAGTCCGTACACGGTGTGATGATCTGGGTTCCCATGGCTGCCTCCTAGGCTACAACTACATTAGGCGAGTCCCTGGCCACGCCTTCCTCCTCTTTATGCTTTGGAAACTAGTTTTTGTGCTATGGACATTTTGTTCTCTGCTTGTGGTATGTGGTGGTGGTCAGTAGCCTACGGTGCTATGTTTTTACTGTTGACGTATTCAGGCTTTGTGATATGCTCTCTTAATGATCATGGCTTTGGTTTGTGGATGGTTAGGCTCTGATTAACTGGAGGTCATGTTCGTCATTTTTGTTTGTTGGAATTTGGGAGTTGTCGCTTTTTTACTTAGTTTGGCTTGCTCAATAATCTTAGACGTCTGAACGGTGCTATTATGCCCCTGTTTTCAGGTTATTTATGCTATGTATAATGAACTAGAGAGAGACATTTCATGGTACTGTTTGATACCAATCAATTTGGGATAAGAACAAATAGCTGCATGTTTGGTGTTTGGGATAAGAAATTCTATCTGATGCATTTTAGATAAAAAGTAAAACATTTGCCCCCGTAGTTGTGATTGATCGGTTTCAATTTTGTTACCTTCAGTTTTCAGTTCTTTTTAGGAGACTTTGGCTTTTGGCTTTTCCTTGCCAATGTGAAACATTTTTAGTAAACGAAGAGTTTCCCATACATGTCCTAAAAATGGCAAGGAACGAAAAAAGAACAAGAGGATGTTCCTGGAGATTAGCTTGTTCTTTTCTGTACACTTGCTGCTTCATGTTTCTCATAAGTTTGATATGTGGAGAGGCTACATGCAAAAGTTCGAATCTTTTGCTTGTGCAGTACTTTTTTGCGGCTTCTAATCCATTTTCCATGCACATGCTGAAACATAAGTTCTTCTTGTCTATGTTTTCATTTTTCGTGACACAGCCAATGTTCCTATCATAACAGGATGTGTTGTTGCTCTGTAGTATGTTCTCAGTTTAAGGACATGCAAGTTATGGTTTTTAGCTGGGAAACATTTTTTGCATAGCAGTCACGGTACAAATCCATAAAATTGAGTTTTCTTATGTTTTGTGCAATTTTATTATTTTTGAGTGGTGCATGACCCCGTTGCGCTGCTCTATGCCAAGCTGAGCCAAGCTGGTGGAGAGACCTGACTCTGTTCTTTGAATAATACAGGAGACTATAGCTAAAGGAAAAAAAGATCTGGAAGTTGCAGTAGTTTGATTACAACCATGGCGTTGGTGACTGCCCCTTTCTCGGTTCTGGTGGCTGGTGAGCCCCTGGACTCCTTTCTCTCCCTTTGTGCCCAGTCATCGTGTCGAGGCTGTGTTGTCATTCTGGCCTTCAACTCTTGTTAATTTGGTTGTTGTTACTGTCCGTATGTGCCACTGGTTGTACCTTAGGGCATGGTTTTCTGTTCCTGGAGTCAATATTATGCTCATATTCCATTTAGAGCCTTTAATCATGCTACCGTGATGTTTGTTTGATAGGATTAAACTTTTTTGTTCCCTTTGGCATGTTCTGGGTTCATGATGGAATAAAGGTTGCATTTTCCATAAAGGTTGCATTTTCCATTAGCATGGCTATGTGTTGATCAATCTTAAATGTTGTTAAGCTATCGTTTTGTGTTGTGACCATTCAATAGAGACCTGACTTGGTTGTTACAGTTTGAGGGAACTTGATACACTTAAGGGTACATGGAGTTGCTTGTCAAGCTGAAGGGCTTGACATTGAGATCATCAAGCAGTCCGTACATGGTGTGATGATCTGGGCTCACTTTGCTGCCTCCTACTCTACAACTACATTAGGTGAGTCTCTGGACTTGCCTTCCTCCTCTATGCTTTGGAAACGAGCTTTCATGCTATGGCAATTCTGTGCTCTGCTCTGGCCATCGAGCAGATAGATATAATGCTTTTGGTATGTGGTGGTGGTCAGTGGCCTACGGTGCCATGTTTTTACAGTTGACATATTCAGGCTTAGTGGTATGCTTTCGTAATGATCATTGCTTTAGTTTGTGGATGGTAACTGGAGGTCATTTTTATCATCTTTGCTTGTGCTAGAATTTGGGAATTGTTGTTTACTTAGTTGGTCATGCTGAATAATCTTAAACGTCTCAACGGTTCTATTATTCCCCTGTTTTCAGGTTATTTAGGTAAAGAACTGGAGAGAGTCATTTTGTGATACTGTTTGATAGCAATCAATTAGGATAAGAACAATAGCTTCACGTTTGGTGTTTGCGAAAAAACTTCTATTTGATGCATCTTAGATGAAAACTAAAACATTTGCCCCTGTAGTTGTCATTGACCGGCTTGATTTTTGTTACCTTCAGTTTCAGTTTTATTAGGACACTTTGGCTTTTGAACGTTCCTTGCCCATGTGAAACATTTATATTAATGGAAGCATTTCCCATACATGTCTAAAAATGGTAAGGAGCAGAAAAAAGAATAGGATTTTCTCGGAGATATTAGCTTGTTCTGTTCTGTACACTTGCTGCTTCATGTCTCTTCATGAGTTTGATTTGTGGAGAGGCTACATGCAATAGTCTAAATGTTTTGCTTGTGCAGCACCTTTTACCGAAAAAGGCTTTCGTCCTGCTTTATATATAAAGCAAAGATCCACATCATCCGATACAAACGCAAGCCAACACCACACACACCCAAGGCAGGATATAAAAGCGCTGAGCGCAGCAACACCACCCCTAGCACACTACCATGAAGAGATGAAGCCGCATATAACGAACCGTGGACTCCAAGGCGGTGCCTTCAGGAAGGATACGACATCGGAGCGCCGCGACCGCCCGATCTGAGGATCAGAGTTTCCCACAGAGCCGCACGACGGGCGGTGAGAGCCGCGACGACGCCTTCAAGAAGGGAACGAGTTTCGCCGTCGCCGGTCCGTCCGAAGAAAGAGCAGGTTTTCACCCCGGCCAACACTCACCGCCGCCGAACGCTACACCCCGGCAACCACGCCGCCCACACGGCCATGGTCACCGGGCAAAGACTAAGACACGGGCTTTGCCCAAGAGCACCGTGCACCGCCACCAAGGCCGCCGCCCAGGCATCCAAGACCTTGACACCACCGCACCTGAGACCCGCCGCTACCCCAACCAAAGAGACGAGCAAAAAAGGATCCGCCTTTGCACCCCTGGTCCACCCCCAGCATCGAGACCCAATAGGTCGGCCAACATTGGCATCCATCGACCCATCCTGCAGCCTGGAGCGTGAGACGAGATCGGTCCTGCAGCACCGTGGGGCGGGGACGAGGTCAGTCTTGCTGCATCGTGCGCGAGACGAGCTCGGTCAGGCGGCACTGTGCGCGAGACGAGCTCGGTCCTGCTGCACCGGGCGCGAGACGAGCGATGATCCGTAGCTGGGAAAGGGCCAACCCTTTGAAGGGAGAAGCGATCGAGCGCCGAGGAGATGGAGTGAAGGCCGAAACGGTCCGGTCGCAGACAAGCCGACGCCGGAGAAGCTAGCCGCCGTCGCAAGCAGATCCGCCAAGCCACCATGGAACCGCCACGACACCGGGAGTCTATCACCGCCGGACCTCCACACGTCGCCGCCCACGGTCGGAGCAACGGCCACGCCCGGCCGCTGCCCAACCCGCGTCGCCCGGCGAGCTCATAGCGTCGGAGCCACCGGGCATGCACCACCGCCACCGCGTGCCGCCGGCCGACCCCCACCACCAGATCCGGCTGGATCCAGCAGGGGGCCGACCGCGCGCCACCTCCCGAGATGGGAGGGCCGCAACCGCCCCGCCACGCACGAGACCCAGGGCACCGGCACGCCGCCACCAGCCGGCTGCCCCGCGAGCCCGCCGCCGAGCTGCTGAACCCTGCGAAGTCCAACACCGCAGCTAGAGGAGGTCGCCCCGCGCCGGCGTCCCATGAGCAGGGGGGAGAAGGGCCCCGCCGCCGCAGCACCCACTGGGCTTTGCCCAATGAAGGGGGGGGGGGGGGGGAGGAAGGAGGGACCGAGGCACAGCAGGAGCGGTTCCCCCCCGGCGCGCGCGGGCGCGCTGCGGTGGGTGGGGGGAGGAGAGGGGGAGGGGGTGGGGCGAGCCTGGAGGCGCTCGCCCGACGGCCGACGGGGCGAGCCTGGAGCCTGGAGGCAGCACTTTTTTGCAGCTTCTAAACCATTTTCCATGCACATGTTGAGCTGTAGTATGACTGAAACATAAGTTCTACTCGTCTATGTTTTTATTTTTCGTGACACAGCCAATGATCCTGTCGTAACAGGATGTGTTGTTGCTTCGTAGCATGTTCTCAGTGTAGGGACATGCAAGTTTTTTTTTTAGTTGGGAAACCATTTTGGCATAGCAGTCCCTGCACCCTTCTGGTGGAGGTACAAATCAGAAAATTGAGCTTTGTAATATTTTGTGCTAATCTTATTATTTTTTAGTGGTACACGATCCGTTCGTGCTGCTCTATTCCAAGCTGAGCTGAATTTGTTGTCATAGGACAGTATATGATAGAATCATCTAGAAGAACTGTGGAGCGAGGAACGATCAAATACATTTTATCACTGGATATGTGAGAATCCTTTTGCATAATATTGGCAAGTGTGTGATGCATACAAGTTCAGTTTGTAAGCTAGTTATATAACAACAGAATTAGTACAAGAGTTATATAACGTTTATTTTTCAAATATTACAGGGAACTTGATACGCTCAAGCGCCTAACATGACCAGCGAGAGTCCGTCGGCTTGCTCGTGTGAGATCTAATTCAGCTGCTAAAGGTGCTCGACAGTGGTGTGGCTTGGTGACCAAACAGCCGGGCCCCTCTGTTTTGGGCACCGTCACCGACGGGATGGCGCCGGCGGTGTCGTAACCTCCATGTTCGGCTACTATGGCTTCAGTGGACTACCTCCTTCTCGGCCACTACTCCTACTTCCCCTGCACCGCGATGAGGTGGTGGCTATTATCTTTGGTTATTTCCAGCTCATGGTCCTTGTTAGACTTCTATACAATGTGAAGATCCATGAACCTCTTCTTACTTGTTAGTCATCATCTTTTTTCTGTCTTGTGTTGTGGTCCTGAGATTCCTACAGTGCAGTTCATTGACCCAGATTAAGCTAGATAGTACCTTAGCTTCTGTTGGTGTTCACATAATATGATAATGGTATGTCTTGGAGCAAAATCTGCTGGTAAAGTTTTACTCCCTCTGTTCCTAAATATAAGACGATTCAAATATGGACTACATACGGTTGTCTATATTCATTCGTATGTAGTCCATATTGAAATCTCTAAAATGGCTTATATTTAGAAACGGAGGGAGTTTGATTTTATTTCCAACCAATGGATTATAGGTAGGTGTCTGTTTATTACTCGAGAGCAAATTGGCAATGTTTCAACTGAAGCTTGGTTTATTATCTGCATTATGTAGAAGAAGCGTTTGGTTATTTGCAACTCACCGACGGGTCCTTGTTAGACTGTTGTAGAATCTGAAGAGGGTATTTGAATATTTTTCCAGCATGCCATGCATATTTGTGTTGTGCCGTGTTGTGTTGCATTATAGAGAGACCTGACTCAAGGAGTTTCTTTGAATATTACAGGAAGCCACAGGCTGAAGGAGGGAGAGAAGTTGATGCATGCCACATGTGTAGTCGGTGGTCAAGCTTATCCAGCAGTCCTACACCATGTGGGCAGTCCAGGAAAAACAATAGGGGTCAAATCCCTAAGTATCAGGTCTGGAAGTCACAAGTCTTGTAAAATAGCTGACCACTCGGTTGGTCCTGGCATCGCTTGCACATGGACTAGCAGCTCTCGTCAGCGCGATCTGATGGTTGTCATCGCGGTCTCCGATGATGGTGGTGTGCTGCCTTGCTTCCAGCGCCGACGAGGCGGTGGGGCCCATAACCTCGGCTCCCACAACTACCTCCCTGGCTGCCTCTACTTAGGTGAGTCCTTAGTCTCTCCTTTCTCCTCTGTCTGCTCTGGGAAATAGCATTTGAGCTATGGCGTCTGCTCTGGCCCTTGAGCCGATGATGTCGTAATGCTTGTGGTCTGGCCTTTGGTGTCAAGTTGTTACTGTTGACATGTTGAGGCTTGTTGATATGGTCTTTGTTAATGATGATGGCTTGGGTTTGTGGATGGTTAGGCTCTGTTTAACAACTGGATATCATGGTCATGATGTTAGAATTTGGGAATTCCAACTGATTACTTAGGCTTGGTAAATAATCTTAGATGTATCAAGCGTGCCTCTGTTTTCAGGTTATATATGCTATATGTATAATGAACTGGAGGGAGGTATTCTATGCTACTGTTTGATAACGTTCAGTTTGGGATGAGAACAACAGCATCATGTTTAGTCTTTGGCTGAGGTTTATCTATTTAGTTGTTGGTCATAGGTGTGCTATAGGCGTGTGTTTCTGAGATTCGTACGGTACAGTTCATAGATTCAGATTATGCTAGATAGTAGCTTAGCTTCTGTTGGTGTTTACATAAAAAAGTTATGCTCTTTGATTCGGTGTTTACGTAGCATATCTTTGAGCAAAATCTGCTGGTAATGAAACACAAAAAATGGTGAAGCTCTGTTTGTTGTCAAGTTACCAATCTTATTGCCGAGGGATTAGCAAGGATTCACATCCTTTTGTCATATGTATGTGAAAATCCTTCCTTTTTGTTTTATACTCCCTCCGTCCCATAATGTAAGATGTTTTTTGACTCTAGTGTAGTGTCAAAATCATCTTACATTATGGGACGGAGGGAGTATATGGGAGGACTCACTTCTTTGGGTCAATCGATTTCCTGAAGACCTAAAGCTTATGTCTTGCAGTTCTTGTCACCTTTTTTTGGCTTCTGGAGATCATAACAGTTTGATTTTTTAACCATCTAAACGTATGTTAATTCATTCCTGACCACTCTTTATAATTTGGATGTATCAGTATTGTCTAAGTGCAACTGGCAAATGCTAATCCAGCTCAAACCTACCACTGTGCTTGTGTACTATGATTCACATCCTTTTGACATATGTATGCCCTGTTGTAACTCGCTCTGATGCACTTTTTTCTGTTAATGTTGCAGCATTGGTGGTGCGTCCGGATTTAAGCAGAATGAATTACCATTAATATTTGATTGCATGAGGACCGCTATCCAGTTATTAGAGGTGACCACTCCTTGGTTGGTCCTGGTGTTGCATGCACTGGGACCAGAAGCTCTCTTCGGTGAGAGCTGGTGGTTGTTATCGCGGTCTCCGGCAATGGTGGTGCTTCATGTTGCTTCTCGTGCCGATGATACGGTGGGGCCCGTAACCTCGGCCTCGACTCCCACGACCACCTCCTTGACTACCACTACTTAGGTGAGTCCCTGGTCTCTCCTTTCTCTCTCTGATCCGGCCCTCGAGCCGGTGATGTAGTAGTTCTCGTGGTTCGGCCTATGGTGCCGTGTTGTTACTGTTGTCATGGTGAGGCTTAGTGATATGGTCTCTGTTCATGATCTTGGATTGGGCTTGTGGATGGTTAGGCTCTGTTCAACAACTATATATCATGGTAATGATGTTAGAATTTGGGAATTGCAACTACTCACTTAGGCTTGCTAATTTATCTTAGATGTCTAAAGGGTGTCCCTGTTTTCAGGTTACATATGCTATATGTCTAATGGATTGGAGATAGGTATTCTATATTACTGTTTGATAGCGACCAGTTTGGGATATGGACAGTAGCATCATGTTTAGTCTTTGGCTGGGGTTTATCCATAGTCATAGGTGTGCTATTGGCGTGTGTTCCTGAGATTCCTACAGTGCAGTTCATTGATTCAGATTACACAAGATAGTAGCTTAGCTTCTGTTGGTGTTCACATAATAGCATGTCTTTGAGCAAAATCTGCTGGCAAAGTCGTATGATTTTATTTCCATCCTGACAATGGTTTATAGGTGGGTTTCATTTTTTATTAGTCAAGAGCAAATTGGCAATATTTCAATTGAAGCTTGGTTTATTATCTGCATTTTGTAAAAGAAGCTTTTGGTTATCTGCATTTTGTAGAAGAAGCTTTTGTAGAATCTGAATAACATATTTGAATATTGTGCCAGCATGCCATGCATCTTTGTTTGTGACATGTTGTGTTGTTTTCATTATAGATAGAGCTGACTCGACGACGTGCCCCTTTGTTTTGGGCGCCATCATTGATGAGATGGCGCTGGCTGTGTCATAACCTCCGTGTTTGGCTACTACGGCTTCGGTGGACTACCTCCTTCGTGGCCACTACTCCGACTTCCCCCGCATCATGATGAGGTGGTGGCTGTCTCGTCCTTGGTTCTGGTGAGTTTGTGGTCTCGTCCCTCTCTCCCTTGTACCCGTCCTGGGGGATAAGAACAATATCATCATGTTTAGTCTTTTGCTGGGGGTTTATCTATTGAGATTTTTAGTCATAGGTGTGCTATAGGCGTGTGTCTCTGAGATTTGTATGTTGTAGTTCATAGATTCAGATTATGCTTGATACATAGTAGCTTAGCTCCTGTTGGTGTTTACATACATGTTTGATGCTCTTTGATTTGGTGTTAACATAACATATCTTTGAGCAAAATCTGCTGGCAATGAAACACAGAAAATGGTGAAGCTCTTTGATTTTGTCATATGTATGCAAAAATCCTTCTTTTTTTGTCATATCCTGTACTACATGGGAGAACTCACTTCTTTGGGTCATTGGATGAGAGCATCAGTTTTAGCTTGGAACAAATCATTTCTGCGAAAAAGAATTGTCATATTTCCCTTGCGTGGGAGTAAAGGAGAAATAGAAAAAACAGAACATAGTGTTCTGCTCTGATCCTGGATAGGTGAGCTGTGCTTAGGAGTATACGGGTATTTTCATCGTTTCATGTATTTACCCTGGGTAGCGATCAGTTTCGGATGTGTGGTCTTGGTGTAGCTTATCTGTAGCTCTGATGATGTGCCAAAGTGACAGTTGTGGCTGGTGTAATTAACTCAATACGGAGTCGATTGTCGTGTCTTTGTTGTGTAATTGTTGCCATGGTTAGTTTATGGCAGCTGTAGAATCCCCGTCAGGTCTCAGGTAACTGCTGGCTGGGATAATCAGCCAATTACTTAGGTGGATTAGCTGTTGGATACTAATTTGTTTCGTTGCCAGGCAAGCCAAGGGAAAGAATGACATCTGAAGTGCCAGTTGTCTAACTCATGAAACCAATGCAAATGTTTCCATGGAAATGTTCTTCTGTTCCTGGTGATAACAAAATGCCTGCACATTTATTTTACATCGTCTTGTGATTTGCATAGATTCAGTTCCTTAAAGCTGGGACATTTCCTCTGTTATACTTGTTCGTTGAACAAGTTCATCTGGATAGATTTGAGTGGGGCAAACTCAATGTACTAGCAGCAATGCAGCATTATTCCAACATGGTCTGTTTCTGTAGCTTTTCTTTTCCTTTTGTCTGAAGACTGTTTCACTTCACATGTTGCACATTCAAATGAATAATATGCTTCTGTTTCTGATCCTGTAGCTGTAGGTTCCCAATGTTGGTGTATGATTTAATTCTGGATTAAGTTCATGAAATTAAACCGAGGGTCGGTTCTTTTGGACGGTTTAAAAAATAAGCTGCATTTTCTCAGCTTAAAAAATAAGCTGGTCCTAAAATTTCTCGAGGCTTCTAAATTAGTTATCCCATAGCTAGTTTAGAAGCCCCAGTGAATAAAGGAGACGATTTTATTGGAAAAGCTAGCGAGGTGGCTTATTTTTTAAGCCGCCAAAAGAACTGGCCCTGAAAAGAGTATGGGAAACCATATCATGTGTCTATGATATTCTAGTGCTTGTTAGAGCGCCTTGCATAGCTAAAAGTTTTCTCGGTACAAACAATATTTGGGAGGCAATTGTCAGTAATTTGTATTTTAAATGTGAATTATAGACAGGTCCCAACATGAGTTAGACATACCTTGTTTGATTTGTTCAGGCTTGACATTCCGGTGCTTACTAGAGTCCTTTGAATGGTGAAAGGATGTCCAGGAAGGTTCTGTCATGATGTACATACAAACAAGTAATATTTTGTTCCATGCTGTAGTATGGATTGTCAGTTGCTGCAAAACTAGTGAATGTCAAGTTGTATAACCACAGAGGCTAGTTAGGCAGGAGAAGGATAGACACTGGAATGGATGGTCTCCTCTCCTTTTTTGTTTTGAGCAAAGCATGTTGTTGTTGCTTTGTTGTGGGAGTATCAGCCAACATTTTGTGTGAGACTTTATTGTCTTTTTGGACCACTCATTGTAAAACTTCTGTTCTCTGAAGTTGCTCTGGTTTCTGAAGCTCATTTGCATTTTGCTTTGCAGAAGGACTAGAAGAGAGATGTTGAAGAAAAAGGGTTGGCGCAAAATCCCAGGAGATGCTCTGAAAAAGCCTTGTTCCGCTGGGTGTCGACCGAATCCTAATGGTTTTTGGAACGGATGTTAGATGGAATGGTGTTGTCTAGGGAGTGCTATGCACTGTTGTAACCTTTGGATTGAATTTTTGCATTGAGATGTAAACCGGGTCCCATTAAATCATGTTTAAACCCACTAATGATCTAAGAGTTCAATTATTTGTTTCTTTTTTGGGGAAAATGAACTATGGAGCTAAGTAAAGCTAACTAAACAGGACTTGCGGAAGCTGCTTATTTGCCATTTACATTCCTATTTCCGCGGCATGGAGTCACCTTGTCAATGTGAATAACTACTACGTAGTATTTTTGGTGTACCAAGCAGATTGCTTTGCTGTTTTGTGGACGAATCCTTACTTCATTCCCAATAATGAATGGTGGCTACTTTGTCCATTCAGCAGTATTACTAACAAACTGGAATTGGCTGGTTTTGTTCTGTCCTGAAACTGAAATTTCCATCCTGCATGAAAATTGGGTAATGAGGCACCGGACTTTCGAAGCAAAACGCTGCTCTAGTCAGGGGTTATAAATTCCAAATCTAACATGATCTGCTTTTTTGTCCAAAGATATCATGTGTCCTCAACTTGATACGTGTTCATCCTTTTCATGATATTTTGCATTTGCATATTATGATTGAAGTAGTTAGCAGTGCCCCCACTCCTGTCTTGTCTAACGAGTTTTTGCGCTCGTGGTTCACTAATACTCCCTCCGTTGCGCTTGTTACAGATCTGATTTTGTCAAGCTAAGGGCATGCTTGGATCCAAGGGACTATTTTTAGTCTGACTAAAACTAGTCTCTTTTAGAGGCTAAAGTTCCAATCACCCTTGACTAAAGAGAGGCTAGAACTAGTCTTGAGACTAAAACTTTTTAGTCACGGGAACCCTACTAAAATGTGGATTAGTCCTCTCTCTCCTCATTTAACTCCTCTCCTTTAAGACATGCGAGTTCCGGATTGGAGGGTTTGGAGGATAATAAATGCTCATTGACTTATTTTAGTCTATTTAGTATTTGTATCCAAGCATGGGTGAGGCTAGCAAATTTTAGTCCCACTACTTTTAGTCATGAAACTAAAACGTATCCAAGCACCCTCTAAGCCAGGCAATCGACCAAGCCTGCAGATAAGTATGCATGCATGCATGCATGTATTTTTTTTATGGTAACCACCGGGCATTATAATCTCTCTCTCTCTCTGATGCGTTATTTTTTTTTATAGGAAACCTACTGCGTACCATAACTTCAACAGAGAAATCAAAGGGCCCGTACGTGGTTCCACCTTCAAATCAGGCGCACCTTCCTTCAATCCTCTCCCAAACCAATACCAACGCATGCAGCGGCGCCGCCTCCTCCGCCAGGTTAAGGCCACGCGTTAAATCTCCGCCAGGTTACACGGGACGCTCCCAATCTCCGCCGAGTTACACGGAATCCCGATCGCGCAGTCGCAATCCGCCAGGTTAGACGAGACGACGATGGCCGCCGGCGACGACCGCATCTCCGGCCTCAGCGACGACCTCCTGCGCCGCGTCCTCCACTTCGTCCCCGCCAAGGAGGGCGCCTTCACCAGCGCGCTCTCCAGGCGGTGGCGCCCGCTCTGGCGCTCCTGCGGCGCCGTCAACCTCGTTGCCCGCTCCCGCAAGGACGACCCCGGCAGCAGCTGGTGCGACCAAGGCTTCTACGCTGATCGCGACGCCTTCGTCTCCGCCGCCCACCAGGCGCTCGACGCCGCCGACCAAGCCGCCCAAGCCGACGGCCACCGTCCTGTCACCAAGCTCACTATCCGCGTGGAGGCCAGCTGCTACGACAAGATCCTCCCTTTCCTTCCCCGTGACGCGGACTATCACAGTCCCAAGGAGCATGACGTTTTCCGTGCCTTGCTCGCCCACAAAGCGGCGCGCCGCGTCCAAGTACTTCGAGAGGAGCAAGTACGAGGCCAGCGCCAACATTCGTGGGCTTGGCATCTACCCGCTCAGCCTCGGCTCCCTGCCGTCGGAGACCCTCCGCGAGCTGGAGCTCACCAACTGCAGCAGCCTCGAGCCGCCCGCCGCCGCCGGCACGTCCTTTCCTCAGCTGACGTCGCTGCGGCTGCGGCACTGCAATGCGCCGTTCAAGGAACTCCAGCGCATCATGGACGCCGCGCCATTGCTCGCTGCCATCCACCTCGAGGCCATCCTTCTCGACGAGGTCGCCCGACCGGACGACCCGCCGCCAAAGGAAGCCACGCTTCGGTCCCTCCGCTGCCCGGCGGCCACCGTGCTCGTGCTGGACAAGTGCTACTTGAAGAAGAATGGCACCGTGGGGATCCACGCTCCGATGCTGCGCAGCTTTCGGTACAGAGGGATCATCCGGCATACCTCGCTGGACCCGCCGCCGCAACAGTTGGCACGGGCGGAACTGACTGTCCTCGACCACGGCGGCCAACGAAACACAGACCCGTGCTGGAGCTTCTGGGGAACCGTCCGCGGCTTCAGCCACGCCAAGGAAGTGAAGCTGAGTGTGCGCCATGTGGAGGAGATCCGATGTTACTACAACATCATAGAGGCAAAAGATATCAAGCTCCGACGACTCGAGCGCCTCCAACTCCAGGGAGTGTACACGCCCACCAACAGCGCGGCAGCGAAGCTGATCGCGAACCTGCTCAGCTGCAGCCCGGCCCTGTGCGACCTCCGGATCGAGCTCAGCACGGCGCACGAGGAAACTACCATGAAATACCACTACGGGGCCCAAATCATGGACAGGAAACGCCGAGCTCAGTTCCGGGAGTCCGTCCGTCGTTTGAGGAGCCGCAGACAGCAGCCGACGGTGGCAGGAGACGGGGACGACGACGACGTTGACTACGACGAGGTCACTGATGTGCCTGGCCTCAGTGGCGAGTCGTTCGAATGCTTGCGGAGCTGCCTAACAAGAGTCGGCCTCAAGTTCCGGCAGGAGACGGCGGACTGCTTTGGAGCCCAGCTCGTCAAATTCTTTGCCCAAAACGCCATGGCTCTGGAGACGATGCTCATTGACGCTGGAAACGAGAGGATCCACGATCACATGAATCTCAAGATTGAGAAGTGGATTGCCAATTCATCAAAGAGAGGAAGAAGGATGGACGCAACGAAGGTGCAAGTCTTGCCTCTAAACCTTGCCGTCTTATCACCATCGAGCAATCCTATTCCTACCTACGTGATGAAGATCGGCAAGGTCGCCGGAGCGAGGCGACGAGAGGACCGCCTGAGCACGCTCAGCGATGCCACGCTGGGGCGCATCCTCTCCTCCCTCCCATCCAAGGAGGCGGCGCGCGCGACGGTGCTGTCGACCCGGTGGCGCGACACCTTCACCTGCGTCGACGCCGTGTGGCTGGAGGAGCCTGAGAGCCCCATCGTCGAGGAGCACGAGGACAACTGCGGCTCCGACTATGGCCGGCCCGACGACCCCGACCCGAAGCTGCCGTTCACCACCGCCGTCACCGCGGCCCTTCTCACGCGCCACGGCGTGCATGCGTCGCCCGCGCCGCCGCTCCGCGCGCTCCGCGTCGTTTTCGACAAGTACCGCGCCGAGGACGCCCCGGCGGTCGACCACTGGGTGTTCTACGCCCTCAAGCAGGCCGACCGTGCGCCTGCTGGGCTTGAGCTCGACCTCAGCCTCCGCCGCGAGCCCCTCTGTAATCGTCCTTCCTGCCCTGGCTCCCACATGCACCATATGGCACAGTACACCGTCCCGATGAGGCTCTTTTCCTGCGCTGCGCTGCGGACGCTCAGCATCAACATCGGCCCCTGCAGCCTCTCCCCGCCGGCCGCCATCAGCCTGCCGTCCCTCGAGGTGCTGCTCCTCGCCCGCGTGTCCGACCACGAGCAACACGTACAGAGCCTCGTCGACGGATGCCCGCGTCTCGCTGATCTCACGCTCGAGACCTGCGGCACGGTGATGACGCTCTCCCTCCTCGGCAACCGCCGCCTCCGCAGGCTTGCGCTCCGGTGCTGCCACAACCTAGCCAAGGTATTCGTCGCGGCCGATGGCGAGCTCTACTCCCTGGAGTACCTTGGCGACGTGCCCGACACGTCTCTCCTCGACCTCCAGGGCACCGGCCGTTCGAGTTTCACGTCATGCTCGATCGATATCTCCGGCAAGGAGGTCTCGTCGGAGGAGCTCACTAAACTCGGAGAGTTCCTGCAGCTAGTCTCCTCCACCAAGCACCTGCACCTGCAATCCGTACGGCTGGGCTCCGACATACAACTCGACGCTCCAGCGACGTTACCGGTTTTCACCAGCCTCCTTCACCTCGAGCTAACAGGCCGCCTCCTGCACGGCGACGCCACTGCCGCCATGAGCAGGATACTCGGCCACGCCCCATCACTTGAGGTGCTTTCGTTGCTCTTTGAAGCAGGCCCCGGCGACGACGAGTTGGACGCGCGAGATAGACGGGAAGAAGAATGCAGGGTGGGGGAGATCGTTGATGCGCACCAGCTCAGGTACAACGAGCATGACGTCCTCGCGACCATGCCGCCGGTGAGCATCCCTTGCCTGAGGAGACATGTGAGGGAGATCAACTTGGTGCATTACCATGGCGGGAGCGTGCAGAGGACGCTGGCCCGTTTCCTGCTCTGCAATGCTTTGGTTCTCGACAAACTCTACTGCGGATTTGCTCCAGGGCCATTGTGGATTCAGACCAAGCTGAGAGATGAGATCCAAGGTTGGGCAATGAACAGTCCAAAAAATTGTGTCTTCGACTAATCAAGAATTCAAAATTAATTAGAAGTGCAATGCAAGTTTATCTTGAGCATATAAATGTTTTTGGCTGATGCACTTGCTTGACTTGGTAATTGGCATTATGCAACTTTAATTAAGACTATAAGAAAGCAATATGAGTTTGTTTGCACTTGGATCTAAGATTTCGACCAGAATTGCATATGTTTGTACGAATCATTTTTTTTTCTAAATGATAATGCCCACGCGTGTGGCATGTTTGCACTTTGTCCACACCGTTGATCCATTAACTGCTTCATTGCATATTTGCATATTTTTTTGCAAGAAAAAGGGAAGTTTTATTCCAAAATAATAGGGTTGCAATCTAGATGCAACAATTCCTCGATACATAGAGGACCTCTGTTTATCCAAACAGCCGCGCAACAATGTAGATGCATTGTTTTATTTAGTTTCAAAAGAAAGATATTTTACTAGATCCATCATCTAAAAAAACATCTTATTGTCATTCATGACCCTTGAAAATTGGACCGACCATTTGTTTCTCTTTGTATTTGTGTTTTTTTAAAGGATCAAATCTATTATAATTATATTATTTAATATATAAAGATATTAAAGCATGGTAATATTTTTGGTTTCGTCCTGCACCAATGATATTTGGTTTCGTCCAATTCATGTGTGTCCGTACATGGTCTCTTGCGAGGTTCCTATGAGGTGGGACTATTTCATACTGACCAATCGTCCAATTCACAGCGCGCGAGTCCTCTCGTCCAATCCTAAATCGTTGCCGCACGCTCCTCTCCCTCTTCTCCATTGCAAAACCACCTCCTCTCCTCTCCATCATCTCCATTCCAAAACCACCGTCTCGCCTCTCCCTCTTCTCCATTGCAAAACCACCTCCTCTCTCCTCGGACGAGGATCCCCTGATGTAGCCCATCCTGCCATTGAGACACTGACACATGGGTCCCACCAAGCGCGGGGCCCACCTGTCAGCGACCGAAAGGCAGGGGAACCTCTCCTCTCCATCATCTCCATTCCAAAACCACCGTCTCGCCTCTCCCTCTTCTCTATTGCAAGACCACCGTATCTCCTCCCATCTTCCAAAGCTAGCACCGGACCACTCAGAAGGACATCTATGGAGGGGATGCAGCAGCGAATCTGGCAGATCGCCGGCGGCGACCAGGAAAAGTTAGCCAGGTTGAAGGAGATCCTTACTTGGTTTGACAATGAGAGGGAGATTTCGAGGACGGTGAGGGCCATGTGGCAATGTATGCGAAAGAGCGAGACGACGGCGATGTACTCCTCGGCGGCAGTCACGCCGCAGTCCTTCGAGTTCATCGAGTAGATTCTCTGGGCGATGGAGCAGACAGATTTGCCCGAGGCAAAAGTCAGGCGGAGGTGGTGGGCGTACAGGTCGAAGGTCGAGCACCCAGAGGATAGCGAATCGATCGAGTACGGTGTGCCGTTCGTGAGGGTGCAGAGCCAGCCGAAGGCACAGGAGTATTCGTTCTCCCACCGCAAGAGGAGGCCGGATGACACGATGTTGCTTCCCTGCCGTTCTCCACGGTTCCCTCGACGCTCGTCTCGTTCCAACAGCGTCGGTAGGGTTTAAGGTAAGCTTCGCACTAACCTAATCTTCCATCTGCTCATGCTTACAATCAGTGTGACAACTAATAAAAATCATGCTTACAATCAGTCCCCGAGTACTACGCCAATCACCCTAAAATAGCTCTGGACCTTTGGGTCAAAGTTGTGACATTGTGTACAAATAAAGAAAAATAGATTGGTGCTTCTTTCATAAAAGAGTACATCCCTGAAAAACTGCCAATATAAGCTACTGGTATTTTTTTAAGTCTAAGCTACTAGTATTTGGTTAGAGGATTTGCTGCCGAGAAAGATCCGTCCATAGTGAGCGCCACACATCCCACTGATGGTGGTGGATGCCAATGCTTAGATAGAGCAGGGTTGGTGTCGGTAATTTTTACTTGGCACCTAGCACTCTGCATATATGCCGGTTTCATCCGTACATTTGTGCAGTTCCACCAAAATGCAGCTGAATAACCCTGTTTGCACAGATAATGAAAAGGCGTGATTACATTATAGTGGCACTAGTTGATGAAACATACACTAATAAACAGAAGAAAATATTACATCATACTGGAAATCGACCCAAGTCTCCCCGATACACCTTCTGCCAGTGATGAACATCAGTGTACAACAGTAGTACAAGGAGGGGCCTTGAGACATTCAAATCTCTATTGTACAAGGAGAGCCCACTCCTCCACTTTTTCCTTGCCTCTTTCCCCCACATATGCAAAAATGCCATGTAAAGCAGGCTTATAGCCCACTATTGTACTTGATCCTACAGGTGCTAAGCCTTCAACATAGGCATAAAGTCTGATGTGGCAAGTTAATTAAGAAGAGAGAGACTAGTTTGGTGACCCCGGGAAGAAACGGTGCTAAGTGCGTGTACCTAGATGATAGACTAGTTTGGTGGTAGGCGCGACCATGATATGGGTTGCTGGCAGCCCTTGGATCTAAGATCGAATGGTCGCATGCTAAGTTGTTGAAAATTTGCAGAATAACCCTCCAGGATAGGATATTCACCCATAGGTCTAGAATCACGCCATGCAACCGTTCGATCTCAGATCCAAGGGCTCTCAGAAGCCCGTATCATGGGAGAATGGAAAGCTTCAGATCACCTGTAATTTTCCGACGCTTGACATGACATCGAAAGCCATTTAATTGGGCGTCGAGTAGACAAGACATCTAATAGGACCCCATAGTATTGTGCATGAATCCATTTATCCACCAGGCAAGCCACTACCCTGCCATTCGCACGCGCCCCCCACTCGACATTTTTACAATCGATAAACCGCTCCTAGTCATCCCGTCCTTTCACATTACGACAGTTCCACTAATACTAACCCTCCTCCCAAATCCATGGCGTCCCAAATCTCCATGATCGGCGGTGAGTACAAGGTTAGAACCATCATCGGCGATGAGTTCGACGTCATATACACCGGTTCTTCCGCAACGGTGAAAGAATGCCTTGCTCGCTTCAAACGCATGTTCGAAAACTCAAATGATGAGTGGGTCGCTGGGCTAGATGTTGAGTACACCATAGTCCTGGGAAGCGAGAAGAAACTAAAGGAGGCAGAGAAGAAGAAGCCCGCCGTGATCCAGGTTTGCGTGCATGACTTATGCTTGGTCTACCACATATGCCATGCCGACGTTGAGTGCGAGGAATTTAAGAAGTTCCTCAAGGGCGGCCGAGTCAAATTCGTTACTGTAGACTTTAGGAACGACAAGGAAATCCTGGGTCGGATAGGCCTTGTTGTAGGCGACCCCTTTGACCCCCAGAAGGAAGGGCTGATGCCCTCCCTTGATCAGCCTTCAATGCTGACCCTAGCAGGAGCCATGGTTCATCCTTCGTACGGTAAACTAGAGAAACCTCCGTACACGTTTCATCGTCATGCATGGCAGTGGAATGTACTAGATATGGACCACATCCACTACACTGCAATGGATGGCTACCTTTGTTTCAATATCTACAAAGGTTGTGAAGAGCAAGAGCCAAGTGTGCGGTTCAAGCAAAGAAGTATCGCCCAAGAGGAGGAGGGACAAGGACGAAGTCGAGGACGTGGACGAGGACTCCGAGTAAGGTGGCAGTGTTGTTGCTCATGGTGGTTCTAATGCAGTGTCTACCGGATTAGTTGCTTAGTTTAATTTCTGGTGTGCTTAGTTTTATTTGAGGGGTGTGTTGTGCTGAGCCCCCAGCAGAACTATGCTATGTTTCTTCTCGTTATATTTCGTACATTTCATATTTTAGTTGGTATAGTAGTACCACTCGTTTCTTGACATTATATATGTACAATATATATGGCCAACATCATATAGCTAGCAGTTTAGTTGTCAAAGAATTTCAGGGTGCTTAGTTTTGTCAAAGAATTCCAGGGTGCTTAGTTTTATTTGAGGGGTGTGTTGTGCTGGACACCATTAACTTATCATTGTGAGAATCGGCTTATTTTTGTCATGTAACGTGGTCAACGGGGTTTGACGTGAAAATAACAATGTTTAATGGCATTTCTGAGCAAACATCTAACTTAACGATGGCATTTTTAGATATCTAATTGCATTTTTGAGCAGGCATCTCACGAATCGATGGCATTTTTTGAGTAGTTGTAACTTCTAGTGGCAAAACTGAGTAGTAATACACAACTAGTGGCATAAATAATAAGAACCCAAGAATTAAATAGGGCTAATTTCTTTATTTCTTTATTTCTTTATACCTTTGTGTGCGAAACAATATACGCTGCCTACCGCCAGATTTTCTTTACAGAGGCAACATAGAACTATATGAGTGCCCTGTTAAATTTTGGAATTATTCTGGGTTCGTTTGGCCTTTTTTATACATTAATTGAGTTTCTGGTCATTTAATGTGCATAATTCAAATTTGAACTACAAGCACAAGCTCCCATGCACCAAAGTTGACTGAAAAATCACATGTGTGTCCTCGGGTGAATTTCTAGGTCCCATGCAAGAAATGGGAATGAAATTCAAACATCTGGGCACCGTGGTTCGGCCGAGAACATTGAGAAGCTTGGTTTTAAAATTCTTGTAAATCCAAAACACGCCTAAAAATCATGAAACTTGGCATGGTGTCATGTCATGGTACTACCATGCTGTGGTAAAAAAATGCAGAATAGGAACAAGTTTTGGTATAAGTTTCTTGCAAACCGGAGCTTCTGTCAAGAAGGCTCGTGGTTCTGAGAGGGAAGATGTCACCTTTGTGTGCATAATTCAAATTTTAAATACAAGCACATGCTCCAGTGCACCAAAGCTGGTTGAAAAATCACATGTGTGTCCTCGGGTAAATTTCTAGGTCCCATGCCAGAAATGGGAATGAAATTCAAACATCTGGGCATCATGGCTTGGCTGGAACATTGAGAAACTTGGTTTTTTAATTCCTGTAAATCCGAAACACGCACCAACATGTTGTGGTAATTTTGCTGTCCGATTTGCGAAGGTGCACACATTAACAATCAACAAAGTCATTTTGGAACAAGTGCTGTCACGTTACAATCGTAAACACAAGTATTATTGAAACCGTGGGCGTTCTATTTACAATTTACGTGCCGCCACGCGTCCCCTTTTTTTATTAGCTAGGAGGCGCCATGCAGGGTAGCTATTTGAGTACAGGAGGCGTGCGATCAGACCCCTATGCGTCCTTATCGGAAGGAGAGCCCTTTGACCTCCATCTGCCGTCCACTCTGTCCCAAGGTACCATTAATGGCGCTTGAGCCTCTGTTTAATGGCGTGGCAATGTCTCACTCGACTGAGATTTAAGAGAGAAAAAAGAAAATCTGAAAAGAAAATTTTGCACGGATCTTGATGTAAGATCCGATAGACCTATATATATAGCATCTACTACGACTTATAGCAAGACTGATGAATATATATAAGGACGACGAGAGTGGATAATAATTGTCTTACATAATTAGGAAGATAATTAAAAAAGCCACATGCGGCTACGTCCGAAATACACAAGGGCAAAAGAAGAAGGAAGACGCATACAACGATCTGGCTCGCTGATCGCTACTTTCTTTATGCGCTGCAGGTCACGGAGACTAGTTCTCGCGGCGGGCGATGATCTCTTTCATCAGTTTCATGTCCTTAATACGCTGCTTGGAAGCATCCATGGATTCCTCCACCAGCCTGTTGTGCTCGATGCGGAGCATGGCAATCTCGTCCATAAGTTTCTTGATGATGACGCCCGTCCTCTGCAACACGGCGGCCGTCTCCTCCTCCTTCTTCGCCCTCAGCAGGTCACGCTCGCCTCGGGGCTTCGCATTGCCCTCCCCGAGTTGCCGGATGACGCCGGTAGCCTCGTCCTGCATCCTCGCCCAGCCGGAGATCTAATCCATCTGGCTATGGACTATCGCATGCATGCGCCTGTAAGAGTCCTCGCCTGCCCGCGAGAAATTTTCCCAGGCCGCCGCGGCGCGGCGGAACCTCCCTGCTGCTTCGGCGGCGCGGCGGGACATCTCTGCTGCTTCCGCGGTGTGGCCGGACTAGTCTGCTACATCGACGGTGCGGCGGGACCTCCGTGCTGCTTCAGCGGCGCGGCGGGACCTCTCAGGTTGCTATTGCAGCGGCCGACATGTCGGCTGCTTTCGCGGCGAGGCGGGACATCTCTCGTGCTTCCTCTTCCATGCTCACCTCTCCCTGGTGGAAATCTCTCGACCCAGAACTCACGCTGGCTATGGCTTGATTGTTTCTTGTGGATGAGGAGTTGAGGAGGAATGTGCAGTCATCTTAGCATAGTAGTATTTATAACCGAGTACTACTAATACGCTCCTAAGTGGGAAACCGTTTAGGTTGTGATCGGTGTGAACAGGTTTGCAATTAAATATAGCGTGGTAGTAGTAGTAATTTGGAATGTGACAAGACGCGCTCAAGATTTATTGACGGTTCTAGTTTCGAAGTGCGACACTATTCCCGGATGGCGTAACGTCGACCCGTTTTCTCGGCCGTGGTGTAGCATATGCCATGGTACTACTAGTTCTTTTTTACTACTGTGTACGTGCAAAAACTGGCACCGTCGGATACATATCTTACGCTTGGCGTTCGACCGGAATAGCGTCGCGGCGAGCTATAGACTAGTTTTGCTCCATGGCCAATCCATCGATACTACTACTGTACAAATGTATACATTTTTTAAAAGGCTAGAGGGCGGGGCATTCTAGCTTGGTCCTTTTCACGAGAGGCGAGGGCCTTTGTGATTTGATGACTCATTACTGCTGGAAGGCGGGGCCTTGTGATTTGACTGCTCGTATAAATGTGCCGACGACCTGAGGAGGAGCAAAGAACCGTGCGGTATACTCAAGTTTTCCACTGGAGTACGACGGAGGAGCACGAAACACGGCAGCCCAGTGCCATATCCTCTACTCTCTACTCTTATTATATATTACTAGCAAGAGGCATTGTTCTATTGGTGATAAAGAATGATCTAATTTGCTAGTCATCTCATTTTTAGCATTGTTCTATTCATGCCTCGCAGAGAAGGTGACACGTCTTGCGTAAACACCAAGCAAAATAAGAAACACAGGAGCAAAAGAAGGAGGATTATCACCCCAAAAAAGAAGGAAGACGCACACACAAGTCTGGGGTGCTGCTCTCACTACATGAAGGGTTGCTGGCCCCAGAGTCGTAACTGCTTCTTCATCGCCTCCACGACCTCCATCTCCTTGCGCGTCTCCTCCGCCATCTTCATCATTGTGTCCATGACGAGGGATTTCTCGACGCGAGCCTTCATCATCTGTTCCACGACCGCATTACGTACCTTGACAGCAGCCGGGTGCTCGATGCGGAACTTCGCCAACTCCTCCTTCTGTTCCATGACGAGGGCCTGCAACATCTTCATCGAGGAACTACTATTCTCATGCAGCTTCTTCCAGCCGGCGTTCTCCTCCTTCAGCAGGTCGAGCTCATGGCAGAGCTTCTCCTTGTCCTCTTGAAGTTGCAGGATTTCGCCGGTCGCCTTCTTCTTCGAGGCAATGCTCTTCTTCAGCAGCATCACCAAGCCGGCGGTCAACTCCCCCTGCTCATTGAGCTCAGCGGGCATGTCGTCGAGGCTCTCCTTCAGCAGCTCCACCAAGCCGTGGATGAACTCCTTCTGCTTATTGAGGTGCTTATTGAGCTGATCGGGCATGCCGTCGAGGGATAACGACTCCAGCGCCGCCAGCTCGGCATGTTCGCCTCTGCGTCTAGGGCGCTCCTGGGAGCCATCGCTTGCCTGTGAGAGATCTTTTGAGGTCTCTGCATGGCGGCAAGCCCTCTTTTTTTTCCGCAGACTTGGTTGCCGCTCCCTTGTTACGAGTAGTTCTCGACCTAGAGCTCTGCACACCGGCCATGGCAAGGACGGACGAAGAAGGAGGACTTATGAGGAGGAAGGTAGAGTAATTTTCGGTTAGGGAGTTCCCCTTTTTATAGCCTAAGTACTAGCACTAGTACTAAAACCTGCATAGTGGGAACACGTTCAAGTTTGGTACATACTGGTAGGTGCGAGCAGGCTTGCACTTAATTGTAGCACTAGTACTTTCGAATGTGATGGGAACAAGGTAAAGATTAATTGATGGTTTTTGGTTTCGAGGTCCGAAACGGCTCCTGATGAGTTTAGTGGAACATAAATTTCAAGTAGACTGCCTTTGCTCGAGATGCGTAAATATTATGTTATCACAAAAATTTGGCACAAAATACTGAAGGAGACCAATAGAAGTACTACTAGCAACCCATGATTTAACTACTGCATGCGCATGTGGAGTAGTAATGTCTTTCTTCCGCCCTCACGTCCACTCAATTTGCATGCGCTGTATTAATTGACCATCAATGAAGTGAAGGACTTTACACATGTAAAATTATCACATGGGGTGGATCTTGGTACAAAATTGCGTCCGCCCGTGTACCCGCGTGTGCGTGCGAGGGAATGAGTGCGTGTGTGGCGTGCGTGCACATCTTCGCTTCGTGCATGTACCGCCAGTGCGGCTCAGGGAGGACGAGTACATTCTTCTCCGAACCAGCAGACGTCATCGCGGATCAATCCACACAAGGATGTCGCGACAATGCCTCCACATGTGCCACGTGCCCACGTGGCTTCATGAACTGTAAGAGAGACACTGTGTAGCATGCCATTGTGTTTTGCACATACTCGAAGTACTAGTAAGGTATGTTGGGGAACGCTGCAGAAAATTAAAATTTTTCCTACGGTTTCACCAAGATCCATCTATGAGTTCATCTAAGCAATGAGTCAAGGGAGAGAGTTTGCATCTACATACCACTTGTAGATCGAAAAGTGCGAAGCGTTCAAGGGGATGGTGATGACAGAGTCGTACTGCGCCGTGATTCGGATCACCGATGACCAAGTGCCGAACGGACAGCACCTCCGCGTTCAACACATCGTGACGCAGACGGACAACGTCTCCTCCGTCTTGATCCAGCAAGTAGGAAGGAGAGGTTGAGGAAGACAGCTCCAACGGCAGCACGACGGCGTGGTGTTGTTGGTGCAACAAGATCTCGGCTGTGGCTTCGCCAAGCACGCATGCGGAGGAGGAGAGGTGTTGGGAGGGAGGGGCTGCGCCTTGGCTTGGGGTGCGGCTGCCCTCCCTCACCCCTCTATTTATAGGGGAAGGGAGAAGGGGCCCCCTCTAGATGGCATCTAGAGGGGCGGCGGCGCCAAGGGAGGGGGCTTGCCTCCCAAGCAAGGGGGCGCCCCCTCTAGGGTTTCCCCCCAAGCCCTAGGCGCATGGGCCCAAGGGGGTAATGCGCCCAGCCCACCAGGCTGGCTCCTTCCCCACGCAGCCCATGTGGCCCCCCGGGAGGGGTGGCCCTCCGGTGGACCTCGAACCCTTCCGGTGGCCCCAGACAATACCGATATGCCCCGAAACTTTCCGGTGTCCGCTTGACAACTTCCCATATATAAATCTTTACCTTCGACCCTTCCGAACTCCTCGTGACGTCCCGCATCTCATCCGGACTCGAACAACATTCGGTAATCACATACAAGTCTTCCTAATAACCCTAAGCGTCACCGAACCTTAAGTGTGTAGACCCTACGGGTTCGGGAGACATGCGCACATGACCGAGACGCTCTCAGTCAATAACCAACAGCGGGATCTGGATACCCATATTGGCTCCCACATGCTCCTCGATGATGTCATCGGATGAACCCACGATGTCGAGGATTCAAGCAACCCGTATACTATTCCCTTTGTCAATCGATGCGTTACATGCCCGAGACTCGATCGTCGGTATCCCAATACCTCGTTCGGTCTCATTACCGGCAAGTCACTTTACTCGCATCAGTAATGCATGATCCCGTGACCAAACACTTGGTCACTTTGAGCTCATTATGATGATGCATTACCGAGTGGGCCAAGGGATACCTCTCCCGTCATACGGCGACAAATCCAGCCTCGATCCGTGTCAACCCAATGCAGACACTTTCGGAGATACCGTAGTGCACCTTTATAGTCACCCGATTACGTTGTGACGTTTGGTACACCCAAAGCACTCCTACGGTGTCCGGGAGTTACACGATCTCATGGTCTAAGGAAGAGATACTTGACATTGAAAAGCTCTAGCAAAACGAACTACACGATCTTGTGCTATGCTTAGGATTGGGTCTTGTCCATCACGTCATTCTCCTAATGACGTGATCCCGTTGTCAATGACATCTGATGTCCATAGTCAGGAAACCATGACTATCTGTTGACCAACGAGCTAGTCAACTAGAGGCTCACTAGGGACGTATTGCGGTCTATGTATTCACACGTGTATTACGATTTCCGGATAATACAATTATAGCATGAATAAAAGACAATTATCATGAACAAGGAAATATAATAATAATGCTTTTATTATTGCCTCTAGGGCATATTTCCAACAGTCTCCCACTTGCACTAGAGTCAATAATCTAGTTACATTGTGATGAATCAAACACCCATAGAGTTCGGTGTTGATCATGTTTTGCCATGAAGAGGTTTAGTCAACGGATCTGCGACATTCAAATCCGTATGCACTTTACAAATTTCTATGTCTCCATCTTGAACATTTTCACAGATGGAGTTGAAGCGACGCTTGATGTGCCTGGTCTTCTTGTGAAACCTGGGCTCCTTGGCAAGTGCAATAGCTCGAGTGTTGTCACAGAAGAGTTTGATCGGCCCCGATGCATTGGGTATGACTCCTAGGTCGGTGATGAACTCCTTCACCCAAATTGCTTCATGCGCTGCCTCCGAGGCTGACATGTACTCCGCTTCACATGTAGATCCCGCCACGATGCTCGCTTGGTACCGCACTAGCCATCGCTCCACCATTCAACATATACACGTATCCGGTTTGTGACTTAGAGTCATCCAGATCTGTGTCGAAGCTAAGCGCCGACGTAACCCTTTACGAGCTCTTCGTCACCTCCATAAACGGAAACATGTCCTTTGTCCTTTTCGTGTACTTCAGGATATTCTTGATCATTGTCTAGTGTTCCTTGCCGATTACTTTGGTACCTTCCTACCAAACTTACGGCAAGGTTTACATCAGGTCCGTACACAAAGATGGCATACATAATAGATCCTATGGTCGAGGCATAGGGGATGACGCTCATCTCTTCTTTATCTTTTGCCGTGGTCGGGCATTGAGCTGAGCTCAATCTCACACCTTGCAAGACATGCAAGAACCCTTTCTTGGACTGATCCATTTTGAACTTCTTCAAAATCTTATCAAGGTATGTGCTTTGTGAAAGACCTATGAGGCGCCTCGATCTATCTCTATAGATCTTGATGCCTAATATATAAGCAGCTTCTCCAAGGTCCTTCATTGAAAAACACTTATTCAAGTAGGCCTTAATGCTGTCCAAGAATTCTATATCATTTCCCATCAAAAGTATGTCATCTACATATAATATGAGAAATGCTACAGAGCTCCCACTCACTTTCTTGTAAACGCAGGCTTCTCCATAAGTCTGCATAAACCCAAACACTTTGATCATCTCATCAAAGCGAATGTTCCAACTCCGAGATGCTTGCACCAGCCCATAAATGGATCGATGGAGCTTGCGTACTTTGTTAGCATTCTTAGGATCTACAAAACCTTCCGGCTGCATCATATACAGCTCTTCGTTAAGATAACCGTTAAGGAACGCTGTTTTGACGTCCATCTGCCATATCTCATAATCATAATATGCGGCAATTGCTAACATGATTCGGACGGACTTAAGCTTCGCCACGGGAGAGAAAGTCTCATCGTAGTCAATCCCTTGAACTTGCCGATAACCCTTAGCGACAAGTCGAGCTTTATAGATGGTAACATTACCATCCGCGTCCGCCTTCTTCTTAAAGATCCATTTGTTTTCTATCGCTCGCCGATCATCGGCAAGTCACCAAAGTCCATACTTTGTTTTCATACATGGATTCTATCTCGGATTTCATGGCCTCTAGCCATTTGTTGGAATCTGGGCCCGCCATCGCTTCTTCATAGTTCAAGGTTCACCGTTGTCTAACAACATGATCTCCGTGACAGGGTTGCCGTACCACTGCAGTGCGGAACGTGTCCTAGTGGACCTCTGAAGTTCAAGAGCAACTTGATCCAAGTACCTTGATCATCATCATTAATTTCCTCTCCAATTGGTGTAGGCACCACAGAACATTTTCCGAGCTGCACTACTTTCCGGTTTAAGAGGTAGTACTTCATCGAGTTCTACTTTCCTCCCACTTACTCCTTTCGAGAGAAACTCTTTTTCCGTAAAGGATCCGTTCTTGGCAACAAAGATCTTGCCTTCGGATCTAAGGTAGAAGGTATACCCAATGGTTTCCTTAGGGTATCTTATGAAGACGCATTTTTTCGACTTGGGTTCGAGCTTTTCAGGTTGAAGTTTCTTGACATAAGCATCGCACCCCCAAACTTTTAGAAACGACAGCTTAGGTTTCTTCCCAAACCATAATTCATACGGTGTCGTCTCAACGGATTTAGAAGGTGCCCTATTTAAAGTGAATGTAGCTGTCTCTAGAGCGTATCCCCAAAATGATAGCGGTAAATCTGTAAGAGACATCATAGATCGCACCATATCCAATATAGTGAGATTACTAAGATCGGACACACCATTACTTGAGGTGTTCCAGTAGCGTGAGTTGTGAAACGATTCCACATTTTCTTAAGTGTGTACCAAATTCGTGACTCAAATATTCTCCTCCACGATCCGATCGTAAGAATTTTATCTTTCGGTCACGTTGATTCTCTACTTCATTCTGAAATTCCTTGAACTTTTCAAAGGTCTCGGACTTGTGTTTCATCAAGTAGATATACCCATATCTACTCAAGTCATCTGTGAGAGTGAGAACATAACGATATCCTCTGAAGCCTCAACACTCATTGGACAGCACACATAGGTATGTATGATTTCCAATAAGTTGGTTGCTCGCTCCATTGTTCCGGAGAACGGAGTCTTGGTCATCTTGCCCATAAGGCATGGTTCGCATGTGTCAAATGATTCATAATCTAGAGACTCCAAAAGTCCATCAGCATGGAGCTTCTTCATGCGCTTGACACCAATGTGACCATAAGGCGGCAGTGCCACAAGTATGTGGGACTATCGTTATCAACTTTACATCTTTTGGTATTCACGCTATGAATATGTGTAACATTACGCCGAGATTCATTAAGAATAAACCATTGTCCAACGGAGCATGACCATAAAACATATCTCTCATATAAATAGAACAACCATTATTCTCGGATTTAAATGAGTAGCCATCTCGCATTAAACGAGATCCTCGATACAATGTTCATGCTCAAACTTGGCACCAAATAACAATTATTAAGGTTCAAAACTAATCCCGTAGGTAAATGTAGAGGTAGCGTGCGACGGCGATCACATCGACTGGAACCATTCCCGACGCGCATCGTCACCTCGCCCTTCGCCAGATCTCCGCTTATTCCGCAGCTCCTGCTTGAGTTACAAATATGAGCAACAGCACCGTATCAAATACCCGGGAGTTACTACGAGTAATCGGTAAGGTACACATCAATTACATGTATATCAAATATACCTTTGGTGTTGCCGGCCTTCTTATCCGCTAAGTATTTGGGGCAGTTCCGCTTCAAAGGACCCTTCCCTTGGAATAAAAGCACTCGGCCTCGTGCTTGCGTCCATTCTTTGACTTCTTCCCAGAATCGGCTTATCGGCGCTGCAACATCCTTGCCGTCCTTCTTGAAGTTCTTCTTGCCCTTGCCCTTCTTGAACTTAGAGGTCTTATTGACCATCAACACTTGATGTTCTTTCTTGATCTCAACCTCTCACGACTTCGGCATTGAAAATACTTCGTGAATGGTCTTCACCATCCCCTGTATATTTTATTTCATCACATATCTATTGTAGCTTGGTGGGATCGACTGAAGGATTCTGTCAATGACCGCCTCATCATGGAGGTTAATATTCAGCTGGGTCATGAGGTTGTGCTACCTGCACATTCCGAGTATGTGCTCATTGACGTAACTATTTTCCTCCATCTTACAACTATAGAACTTGTCGAGACGTCATATCTCTCGACCCGGCGTGAGCTTGGAAAACTAGTTTCAGCTCCTCGAACATCTCATATGCTCCGTGATGCTCAAAACGTTTTGGAGCCCCGGTTCTAAGTCAGATAGCATGCCGCACTAAACGAGGGAGTAATCATCAAGACGAGTTTGCCAAGCATTCATAATGTCTTGGTTCTCGCGTCACCTAGCGGTCCTTCTAGGACATATTGTTTCCTGGCAGCTATGAGGATGATCCTCAGGTTCCGGACCCAGTCCGTATAGTTGCTGCCGTCATCTTTCAGCTTGGTTTTCTCTAGGAACGCGTTGAAGTTCAAGTTGACATGAGCGTTGGCCATTTGATATACAAGACATATTATGCAAAAGTTTTAGACTAAGTTCATGATAATTGAGTTCATCTAATCAAATTATCTTAATGAACTCCCACTCAGATTAGACATCCCTCTAGTCATCTAAGTGTTACACGATCCGAGTCGACTAGGCCGTGTCCGATCATCACGTGAGACGGACTAGTCATCGTCGGTGAACATTCTCATGTTGATCGTATCTTCCATACGACTCGTGTTCGACCTTTCGGTCTCCGTGTTCCAAGGCCATTTCTGTACATGCTAGGCTCGTCAAGTTAACCCTAAGTGTTTTGCATGTGTAAATCTGTCTTACACCCGTTGTATGTGAACGTAAGGATCTATCACACCCGATCATCACGTGGTGCTTCGAAACGACGAACTTTAGCAACGGTGCACGCTTAGGGAGAACACTTCTTGAAATTGTTGTAAGGGATCATCTTATTTACTACCGTCGTTCTAAGTAAACAAGATGCATAAACATAATAAACATCACATGCAATTATATACTAGTGACATGATATGGCCAATATCATACAGCTCCATTGATCTCCATCTTCGGGGCTCCATGATCATCTTGTCACCGGCATGACACCATGATCTCCATCATCGTGTATTCATGAAGTTGTCATGCCAACGACTACTTCTACTTCTATGGCTAACGCGTTTAGCAATAAAGTAAAGTAATTTACATGGCGTTCTTCAATGACACGCAGTCATACAAAATAAAGACAACTCCTATGGCTCCTGCCGGTTGTCATACTCATCGACATGCAAGTCGTGATTCCTATTACAAGAACATGATCTCATACATCACAATATGTCATTCATCATTCATCACAACTTCGCCATATCACATCACATGACAATTGCTGCAAAAACAAGTTAGACGTCCTCTAATTGTTGTTGCATCTTTTACGTGGCTGCAATTGGGTTCTAGCAAGAACGCTTTCTTACCTACGAATAACCACAACGTGATTTTGTCAACTTCTATTTACCCTTCATAAGGACCCTTCTCATCGAATCCGCTCCAACTAAAGTGGGAGAGACAGACACCCGCCAGCCACCTTATGCAACTAGTGCATGTCAGTCGGTGGAACCGGTCTCACGTAAACGTACGTGTAAGGTTGGTCCGGGCCGCTTCATCCCACAATACCGCTGAAAGCAAGATAAGACTAGTAGCGGCAAGCAAGTTGACAAGATCTACGCCCACAACAAAATTGTGTTCTACTCGTGCAATAGAGAACTACGCATAGACCTAGCTCATGATGCCACTGTTGGTGAACGTTGCAGAAAATTAAAATTTTTCCTACGGTTTCACCAAGATCCATCTATGAGTTCATCTAAGCAACGAGTCAAGGGAGAGAGTTTGCATCTACATACCACTTGTAGATCAAGTGCGGAAGCGTTCAAGGGGATGGTGATGACGGAGTCGTACTCGCTGTGATTCGGATCACCGATGACCAAGTGCTGAACGGATAGCACCTCCGCGTTCAACACACGTACGGTACGGACGACGTCTCCTCCGTCTTGATCCAGCAAGGAGGAAGGAGAGGTTGAGGAAGACAGATCCAACGGCAGCACGACGGCGTGGTGTTGTTGGTGCAGAAGATCTCGGCGTGGCTTCGCCAAGCACGCACGGAGGAGGAGAGGTGTTGGGAGGGAGGGCTGCGCCTTGGCTTGGGGTGCGGCTGCCTCCCTCACCCCTCTATTTATAGGGGAAGGAGAGGGGCCGGCCCCTCTAGATGGCATCTAGAGGGGCGGCGGCCAAGGGAGGGCTTGCCTCCCAAGCAAGGGCGCCTCTAGGGTTCCCCCAACCCTAGGCGCATGGGCCCAAGGGGGGCCCAGCCCACCGGGCTGGCTCCTTCCCCACGCAGCCCATGTGGCCCCCGAGGGGTGGCCCCTCCGGTGGACCCCGGAACCCTTCTCGGTGGCCCCGGTACAATACCGATATGCCCTCAAACTTTCCGGTGTCCGTTTGACAACTTCCCATATATAAATCTTTACCTCCGACCCTTCCTAACTCCTCGTGACGTCCCGGATCTCATCCGGACTCGAACAACATTCGGTAATCACATACAAGTCTTCCTAATAACCCTAGCGTCCACCGAACCTTAAGTGTGTAGACCCTACGGGTTGGAGACATGCGTACATGACCGAGACGCTCTCAGTCAATAACCAACAGCGGGATCTGGATACCCATGTTGGCTCCCACATGCTCCTCGATGATGTCATCGGATGAACCCACGATGTCGAGGATTCAAGCAACCCGTATACTATTCCCTTTGTCAATCTAAGACGTTACATGCCCGAGACTCGATCATCGGTATCCCAATACCTCGTTCAGTCTCATTACCGCAAGTCACTTTACTGCATCAGAATGCATGATCCCGTGACCAAACACTTGGTCACTTTGAGCTCATTATGATGATGCATTACCGAGTGGGCCCGGATACCTCTCCGTCATACAGCGACAAATCCCAGTCTCGATCCGTGTCAACCCAATAGACACTTTCGGAGATACCTGTAGTGCACCTTTATAGTCACCCGCCACGTTGTGACGTTTGGTACACCCAAAGCACTCCTACGGTATCCGAGAGTTACACGATCTCATGGTCTAAGGAAGAGATACTTGACATTGAAAAAGCTCTAGCAAAACGAACTACACGATCTTGTGCTATGCTTAGGATTGGGTCTTGTCCATCACGTCATTCTCCTAATGACGTGATCCCGCTGTCAATGACATCTGATGTCCATAGTCAGGAAACCATGACTATCTGTTGACCAACGAGCTAGTCAACTAGAGGCTCACTAGGGACGTATTGTGGTCTATGTATTCACACGTGTATTACGATTTCCGGATAATACAATTATAGCATGAATAAAAGACAATTATCATGAACAAGGAAATATAATAATAATGCTTTTATTATTGCCTCTAGGGCATATTTCCAACAAGGTACACGTGCATTGCACGCGTCAGATTTTGCAACCAAATCATGAATAAATACGACACTGTAGCATGTAAGCTCTGAGTCATATATGCCTGATGTAGACCTTCGTTTAATTCTTATAGTTCATCTCATTCAAAATCAATTAGTTTTTGTAAAAAACCTACCCTCTTTGATTCGTAGGATTTCCAAAACGCGGAAATAGGAAGAACATGGGATTAGAGTGGAACGTCGTCTTGAATTCTACAGGATGGTATGAGTGTTTGATTGTGCATAGAAAAAACGCAGAATTCTTTCAAAGAGGTTTGAGTGGATGGGATGTTTCCTATGAAATCTAGTGCAAATGAATCATATGGAAAAATTCGTATGGTTTACAATCCTACGAATCAAACAACCAACATAGGAAAAATTCCTAAGGATTAGAATCCTCCAAAATTCCTTCGAGAATCCTTTGAATCAAAGAAGCCCTTAATCTATTTTGTGATTCATGGAATTGTGCGTTGTAAAGCATAAAGTACAAACAAAGAATGGCAATTCAACTAGAAAAAAAGTTTGGGCAGTTATGATACGGAAGATTCTAGAACAAAGGAGAACCACTTTTGTTTTGAGATTTGTGCATTATGCTTAAGTTCAACCATGGAGTCTGCTAGATTGTACATGTGGCAAAATCCGGTGGGGGGCTAGAAGATGGTGCGAGCGACCGAGTGGAGGGAGACTATGAAGGAGTGCACAGCTGCAAGATCGATATTTAGAGAGAGGGGGCGAGAACGTGCGTTGTTGCGCGCAGTGGCGGAGCCATGAAAAATGTCCCATGAGCTAGCGGGGCAAGCATTGCTAATCCTTTATGAGGAGGGCCAATTCATCAACTTAAACCATTTTTACTAGCAATTGTCTAATGATCACATTCATATTAGCCTCGATATATAGTGATGTTAGGGGGGAGCAGGGCCCTTGCTGCCCCCTATCTTGGCCATTGTGCGGGCGTCTGAGAGATGAAGCGGAAGGCATGGATGATGAGAGGGGGGCATTGAATATATAATTAATGTGGGTGTATTAGTTATATATGTAATCCTGTATAGAAAGGTATAGATTGATCAATGTGGACGTGGGAAAGAGGGTGAGACCTCACTGGATATATAGATTGATCGGTTTATGTGGAAAACTATTAAAGACCTAGCTATATACACGCACACACATAGAGGAACATCGATCGTTGCACATGCACGTCAGAGATAAAGAATGCCCGATATGATGGAGAGGGGGATGTGTGTGTGTGTGCCTTCATGGGAGACCTGACTAAGAAAAAGATTGCATGTGTGCGATGGATAATGCCGACTGGTAGTGTGTGTGCATGCATGCACGAGAGAAAGTTAGTGGTACAATTATAAAGAGAAGACTAATGTGTGGGTGTAAAAGACTAGGTAAGGTCATAATCAATGTAACGTTGAATTCAAATATTTGAATAAGTGATCATGATGTTTGAAACCCATGCATGCATGAATATAACGGAGATCTGCGCGGTGTGGTTTGGAAACGAGCATATTGCAATGTATACACATTGAACAAGGTCAGCTTGGTTTGAATTTGAGATACCGATGGCAGACATCGTTTGGCCACATTGCATCCGTGCATGGACAAACTATTCTAACTAGAGATGATGGGTGGCTTTCGCATCACATATCTATATCTATACCCCTATATATATTATATTATATTTTTTTATATAGTGTGCGGATAACTTTAACTTTGAAAGATGGTTGTTGGATGAGGCCAATCCGATGGTGCAGAGCTGGCAAATTTGAGCACTACTGGCCGTTGGATATCATCTAGATTCCACCAGATTTTGCCACATGTACAATCTAGAAGACTCTATGGTTGAACTTAAGCATAACGCACCAACCTCAAAACACAAGCACTTCTTCTTTGTTCTAGAATCTTCCGTATCAGAATTGCCCAAATGTTTTTCTACATGATTTGTTTTTACTTTATGCCTTACCATGCACAATTCCATGAATCTTAAAATAGATTAGCTTTCTTATAAAAACTAGATGATTTTGAATGAAATGAACTATAAGAATTAAACGAACATCTACATCATGCATATATGACTCAAAGCTTACATGCTATAATGTGGTATTTATTCATAATTTGGTTGCCAAATCTCATGCGTGCAATGCACGTGTACCTTACTAGTCTAAATGGTGTCTGTGTGTGTTGTGCGTGTTAAACACATTGTACGTAGTATATCATACTAGTCTAAATTGTCTTTTTTCCTTTTGGGTACACGTTAAGCTTGCTCTCCTGAAATTTCAAGCCGCGCCTTGTTATGCCGAAATTTCAAGCTAGCGTCTCTGTCTATCGTGCTGCGAAACTCCCGCCTCTTCAACCCACGCCTTGTTAGCCCGAAATATTTAAGATATATCTTTGTCTTGTTGTGCTTAGACAACTCCCTCCATCTCAACCCGCGCCTTGCTATTCCAAAATTACAACGCACGCGAAAACTCCCACCTCCTGTGAAATCCTGACACGCGAAATGCCCGATATCCCTGAATCGAAAGAACAGGCTCAAATCGGTGGGGGTACTTTTGTAACTTACCCCACATTCCGGACAAGTGCGTCCCTAAGCCATGGTTCCCCACTCCCATCCCATCCGCCCACCCATTTGTACACCGAGGCCGGAAAACCCCAAGCCCCACACCCTCCTCCGTCCGCCACCCAGCTGGAGCCTCTTCCCCGACAACGTCGTCCACAGCAACACCTCGACGTCCCTCATCCACCGTACCGGATGAGGATCCGTCGTCAATCTGGTCGTCCCGCCGGTTCAGCCACCCCGTTCTCCACCTCCAAGGAGCTGCCGTGATGTTCCCCTCGTCTTTCGCGCCACCTCCATTCCTACACCGTCATCTTCACCTACACCACCGGAAGGGCATCAGCATCACTGTTTCCTTGGATGAAGCTGCGGCCTAATTAGCGCCACCAAAGAGGTTGTACACTAATCGCTGCATTTTCTTCTTGATTCGATCTCATGGTGCTGCCGGCGCTCGGTCCCGAGCCGACACAACGCGGCTCCATCCACCGCGGCGTCGTCGGCCACTTCCTCCATGGTGTCGCTCCCTCGGCGGCGACGTGCACATCAGTAGGAGCTGCTGCTGCTTTAGCTCTCGCTCACGCTGCTGCTCTGCTCTTGCTCTCGGTCCCCTGCCTGGTCTGCTCTTGCTCTTGCTCTTGCTCACACTACTGTTCTCGCTCTTGCTCTTGCTTGCGATGCTACTCCGATTTAGCTACACTTCAGTCGACTGAATCAAATTATGGGTCAGTCAATTTTCAGGGGTGGGGGCTCATGAGTTAAGGAAGAACCAACCGCAGTTGGGAGGGGGGCTCGCCGGAGAAGTACCCTCCTATCTATCTTAGGGTTCAGGGTGGGGGCGATGGTCGCCGGCGGTGGTGGGGAGGTGGTGTGGGGATCGCCGGAGAAAAAGCTCGGCACGGGGGGGCCTAGAGGGATGGCCGGGGCGGCGGCAGACCGACGGTGGGGAGTGTTTTCGGGGCGGGCGGGGCGGCTGTTTGGCCTGTGGTGGCTGGCGGATCAGGGGGGTGGAGGTTGAAGATGAACTGCAGGCCCTTGATTTCGTATCCAACGGCTGCAAAATCGACTGACCAGAGATGAAAAATTCAGTCGACTGACGTGTGGCCTCACCTCTAGTGCGTTCAGTTTCGACAGTAAAATTCAGTTTCGACAGCAAAATTCAGTTTCGACAGCAAAATTCAGTTTTGACAGTTAAGTTCAGTTTCGACAGTTAAATTCAGTTTCGACAGTTAAGTTCAGAGATGAGTGGCTGGTGTATACATCTAGCACTTTGTGGTTATGTATTTTACGTCATCTATTGGAGATGCTATTAGAATTCCACTCAGGTTAACGTTGTCTCTCTTGTCCTGCTTCAGCCTCAGCGTCGTACAACTCACCGGAGCTGCTCCAACGACGAAACCCTCCATCACAGCGGAGCAGTACCTCGGGCTCCATCTCCAGACGCCTAAGATCTTCTTCCCCTCCTCCGACAACCAAGTCAGCCGGATCATCCTCTTCGGCCAACCCAATCACGCTGAGATCGACATGGCTTCTCCAAAGAGGTTGTACACTTGTTGCATATCTTTTTTACTCTACATGTTATATATATTGTCCACTGAGCACACGGAGTAACGGGAAATATGATTATTTTATCCTACTATATGACAAGCGGTGAGGTACCGTGCAACTTAGCTATCTGTGATGGACTCTCTTGAACGCCATCATTATTTATCTCTGCTGCTTGAGCTGTGCATTTGTCGATGGCTCTGGGAGTTGAGCTAGTAGGGCGTTGGCACGGGTCCAAAGTAATAGAAGTAGCACAAAAACATTTTTTAGTGTAGGCTTTTCCTTGCTCAAGCCCGCCTACTGGAATCGCCAGTGCTTGAAAGGAAAAGTGAATGAAAAACATAGGAATTGGAAAGTTTCGTATGGTACTACTTTTCATGAATTTGGTGCAAAGGAATGGAGCAAAGGAAAATTGTAGGATTTGTTCCTTTAGTGTCTCCATGAAATAAAAACCGTAGGAATTTTAATTTCCACTTGTCCTCCTTTTCAAATTCCTATTCATGAAGCACAAGACTAAGAGATAGTAGCATAATAGCATTGTAACCGTACATTTTCTTGTGGTTTGACTTAATCTCACCATGTGATACGTCTCCAATGTATCTATAATTTTTGATTGTTCCATGCTATTATATTATCTGTTTTGGATGTTAATGGGCTTTATTTTACATTTTTATATTATTTTTGGGACTAACCTATTAACCCAGAGCCTAGTGCCAGTTCCTGTTTTTTCCTTGTTTCAGTGTTTCACAGAAAAGGAATATCAAACGGAGTCCAAACGGAATGAAACCTTCGGGAGAGTTATTTTTGGAACGGAAGCAATCTAGGGGACTTGAAGTATACGTCAGGGAATGAACGAGGAGGGCACGAGGAAGGGGGGCGTGCCCTCCACCCTCGTGGGCCCCTCGTGGCTCCCCTGGCCGACTTCTTTCACCTATATATATATATATCAATATACCCTAAAACCATCGGAGAACAGAATAGATCAGGAGTTCCGCCGCCGCAAGCCTCTCAGAGCCACCAAAACCAATCGGGACCTGTTCCGCACCCTACCGAGGGGGGGGAACACTCACCGGTGGCCATCTTCATCATCCCGGCGCTCTCCATGACGAGGAGGGAGTAGGTCACCCTCGGGTCTGAGGGTATGTACCAGTAGCTATGTGTTTGATCTCTCTCTCTCTCTCTCTCTCTCTCTCTCTCTCTCTCTCTCTCTCTCTCTTTCTCTCTCGTGTTCTTGAGGTGATACGATCTTGATGTATCGCGAGCTTTGCTATTATAGTTGGATCTTATGATGTTTCTCCCCCTCTACTCTCTTGTAATGGATTGAGTTTTCCCTTTGAAGCTATCTTATCGGATTGAGTCTTTAAGGATTTGAGAACACTTGATGTATGTCTTGCCGTGCTTATCTGTGGTGACAATGGGATATCACGTGATCCACTTGATGTATGTTTTGGTGATCAACTTGCGGGTTCCGCCCATGAACTTATGCATAAGGGTTGGCACACGTTTTCGTCTTGACTCTTCGGTAGAAACTTTGGGGAACTCTTTGAAGTACTTTGTCTTGGTTGAATAGATGAATATGAGATTGTGTGATCCATATCGTATAATCATACCCACAGATACTTGAGGTGATATTGGAGTATCTAGGTGACATTATGGTTTTGGTTGATTTGTGTCTTAAGGTGTTATTCTAGTACGAACTCTATGATAGATTGAACGGAAAGAATATCGTCGTGTTATTTTACTACGAACTCTTGAATAGACCGATCAGAAAGAATAACTTTGAGGTGGTTTTGTACCCTACCATAATCTATTCGTTTGTTCTCCGCTATTAGTGACTTTGGAGTGACTCTTTGTTGCATGTTGAGGGATAGTTATATGATCCAATTATGTTATTATTGTTGAGAGAACTTGCACTAGCGAAATTATGAACCCTAGGCCTTGTTTCCTAGCATTGCAATACCATTTACGCTCATTTTACCACTTTCTACCTTGCTGTTTTTATATTTACAGATTACAAAAACCTATATCTACCATACATATTACACTTGTATCACCATCTCTTCGCCGAACTAGTGCACCTATACAATTTACAATTGTTTTGGGTGTGTTGGGGACACAAGAGACTCTTTGTTATTTGGTTGCAGGGTTGCTTGAGAGAGACCATCTTCATCCTACGCCTTCTACGGATTGATAAACCTTAGGGCATCCACTTGAGGGAAATTTGCTACAGTCCTACAAACCTCTGCACTTGGAGGCCCAACAACGTATACAAGGAGAAGGTTGCGTAGTCGACATCAAGCTCTTTTCTGGCGCCGTTGCCGGGGAGGCTAGGTAAGCGGCACTCACACCCCATCTACTAAGCTCTTTTCTGGCGCCGTTGCCGGGGAGGTGAGTGCTCAAAGGTATATCTTTAGATCTTGCAATCAAATCTTTTTGTTTCTTGTTTTAGCACTAGTTTAGTTTATAAAATAAAACTACCAAAAAAATGGAATTGAGTTTGTCTCATACGCTTCATCTTTTTAATATCTTTCGTGAAAATGATGGGAAGGAAAATTGTGCTCAAGTGCTAGAAGAAAAAATCTATAGAATGTTTGGCACTAAATCTTTGTATGATTAGCAAGATTGCAATGTTGTTAGTATGAATTCTATGAATATCCATGATGCTAATGATATGCAAAGCCACAAGCTTGGGGATGCTATGTTTGATGAAGATGATATGTTTAGTCCCCCAAGTTTTGATGAGAATATCTATTATGATGAAAGCATGCCTCCTATATATAATGATTATTGTGATGACACGTATGCTATAAAGAATAATGATAACCATGAAACTTGTCATCTTGATCTTAATTTTCAATCACATGATAGTTATTTTGTTGAGTTTGCTCCCACTACTATTGATGAGAACAAATTTGCTTATGTGGAGAGTAGTAAAATTTCTATGCAAGTAGATCATGAAAAGAATGTTTTATGTGATTGTTATATTGTTGAATTCGTTCATGATGCTACTGAAAATTGTTATGAGGGAGGAACATATGCTTGTTGGAATTGCAATAATATCAAGTTTCCTCTCTATGTGCTTAAAATCTTGAAGTTATGCTTGTTTTACCTTCCTATGCAAGTTGATTATTGTTCCATAAGTTGTTTTCTCACAAAATACCTATGCATAGGAAGTGGGTTAGACTTAAATGTGCTAGTCATATTCTTCGTGATGCTGTCTTTATGTTTCAATTCTTATGTCTTATGTGAGCATCATTGAAATCATCATGCCTAGCTAGGGGCGTTAAACGATAGCGCTTGTTGGGAGGCAACCCAATTTTATTTTAGTTTCTTGCTTTTTGGTTCTGTTTAGGAATAAATATTTCATCTAGCCTCTGGTTAGATGTGGTTTTATGTTTTAATTAGTGTTTGTGCCAAGGAAGACCTATAGGATCTTCTTGGATGATAGTTATTCGATCTTGCTGAAAATCCCAGAAACTTTCTGTTCACGAAAACAATTGTTTAAAATCACCAGAACGTGATAAAATACTGATTCCAATTTCAGAAGATCAATAATCAAATTATCTAGGTCTTCATATTTTGGTAGAATTGTTTGAGTTCTATAAGTTTGCGTTAGTTATAGATTACTACAGACTGTTCTGTTTTTGACAGATTCTGTTTTTCGTGTGTTGTTTGCTTATTTTGATGAATCTATGGCTAGTAAAATAGTTTATAAACCATAGAGAAGTTGGAATACAGTAGATTTAACACCAATAAAAATAAAGAATGAGTTCGTTACAGTACCTTTAAGTGGTGTTTTGTTTTCTTTCGCTAACGGAGCTTACGAGTTTTCTGTTGAGTTTTGTGTTGTGAAGGTTTCAAGTTTTGGGTAAAGATTTGATGGACTATGGAATAAGGAGTGGAAAAAGCCTAAGCTTGGGGATGCCCAAGGCACCCCAAGGTAATATTCAAGGACAACCAAGAGCCTAAGCTTGGGGATACCCCGGATGACATCCCCTATTTCGTCTTCGTTCATCGGTAACTTTACTTGGAGCTATATTTTTATTCACCACATGATATGTGTTTTGCTTGGAGCGTCATTTTATTTTGTCATTATTTGCTTTCTGTTATTTAGAATAATTCTTTGAATCTCTATTTTGAATAAAAATGTCAAGGATAGCCTTTACCATGCTTATTTTGCAAGTATACATGTTGCTGTTTCAAAACAGAAAGTTTACCGCTGTTGCAAAAATTCCCTAGAAAAGTAAGAATGTGATAAAATGTTGAAACCTTTTGCGTAATAAGCTCTAATAAATCTACTAAATTGGGAATTTTCTTTCATAATTTTTGGAGTTAGGGAAGTATGATGTGTAACACCCCGAGAATCATGCTACAGTAATCCCCTTCCAATGATGCCTTGTCATCACTGTTACTGTTGCTAATCTTCACTTGATCCAAATCACCGATTCAAATTCAAATCCAATCTAAAGTCAAAAACTCTTATTTTACAGACAGGAGATCTAAAATGTTCATCTTGTGGCAAATAGTCACTTGTTAATATTGGTGGTGAACCAACATTTTTGCAAGGTGTTTAAATGGCCTAAAGCAATTAAAGCAGTGGCTAAAACAATAGTTTAAATGCCTTTTTACCTTATAAAAATTTCAAACTATTTCAAAAGCCTCACAACGTTTTTGTGGCAGTGCTAACTATTGCAATGTAATTATGTGGCCAAGTCCCACATTTTACAAAATCCTTTTGGCAGCCCAAATATTACCATGCTTTTTCTATAAAAAGAAAAGAGCAGAGCTAAAAGAAAAAGAACCCCCCCTGACCCCCCTGGGCCTTTGTCATCTGGGCGGCCCAACCCAGCAGCCCACCTCCCCCGTTCGCCTCCCTCCTCTTTGTTCACCCGACCCAGATCAAGGCCGCTGGTCGCCATCAACTCCTGTTGCCGTCCCCTCGAGAAGGGATAAGGGCGACGCCCCTCGACCCCTCGGGTTCCCGCACCCACTCACTCCCCTGGGCGCCTCTCCCTCTCTCCCCTCGGCCTCGCCCCTTCTCCAGATCCACCTCGCCCCGGCCTTGCCCCAGCCATCGCGTTCTTTGCGCCACCCGCTGACCACCGGGCCCTCCTCGCTGCCCCGATGTGTCCACGAGCCCCGCAGCCGTCTGCTGCTTCGTCTGCGCCAACAAATTCAAGGCGGGAGCCACCGCAGCGCCGGATCCGTCTTCCTCCTGGACCGCCATCGCCGCCGCTTTCGACTCCGGCCACCGCCACTGCGCTCCTGTTACTCGCCGGGCCTTCGTGCGCCCACCCGGTGAGCTCCTCCCCCTCTCCCTTCTCTCACGTAGGCCGCCTCCCTCTCTAGCTCGCTTCAAGCAACCGCCGTAGCTCACTGTCGCCGCTGCTCCATCACCGTCGTGGCCACCGCTGCCGTGGCCCCCGTCAAAACCCTCCATGGTGCTCTGGTGTTCCTGTGAGCCCGCCACCTTCCTCTCGCCTCCCGTGCCCCTAGCCCATTCCCGACGTGACTCGGACGCCTCCGCCGCCCGTGCTCGCCGCCGATGATTATTCCGGCCGTCCCCGGGCGAGCCACCACCGGACACGGCGTCGTGCGCGCGTTCGAACGGTGCCAACGGCACGCGAAACGGCCGCCCCTAGCGCGTTTTCGACGAGGCCCGAGCGGCTCCGCCGCGTTCTAGCGTCGCCGGCGGCGAGCCCCGCCCGCCGCCGTGGTGGCGGGCCCGACCCTGGCTCACTTCCAGTGGGCCTTAGGGGCCCCGTTGACTGGGTTGACCCAGTCAACACGCTGACATGGCGGTACAGTGCCACTGACGAACCGGCCCCACCGCTTAAACAATAAATAAAATGGTTTTTATAATTAAAAGTAATTAGTTTAGCTAATTAGCCACTAACATGTGGGGCCCATTAGCTATTTAACCTCAGTTTAGTTTAAAATAAGCTCATTAAGTAATTGAGGCTGACAGGTGGGTCCCGTGTCAGTTTTGACCAGTCAACCGGACTGTTGACTGGCGACGCCACTCCTACGTCATGCGGCATCATATTCCTTTCTCGTTAGTATAAATAATTCCGAATATGTTTAAAACTTAGAAAATTCATATAAAATAATCAGAACTTTCGGATGAAAATGTTTTCTATATGAAAGTTGCTCAAAAATCCAAAGAATCCGAATACGCGGTCCGTTCATCTGTCACATGCCCCTAGCATGCTGAACATGGGACATTCCCCTCCGTCATCTACCGACATTAGTCCGAACCGGAAAACATTCCTGCTGATTCCCCTTCACCTTTATCGTGTAGCCATACGTTAGTTCACTCCCGGCACAACATATTGCCAAGTTCTGCTTTGTGATGCTATGTCTGCTTTATATTTACTGTTTCTTCCCCCTCTTCTCCGGTAGACCCCAAGACCGATGTCGCTTCGTGATCGACTACGCCGACGACGACCCCTCCTTGCCGGAGCAACCAGGCAAGCCCCCTTTGATCATCCCGATATCGCCCATTCCATTCTCTCATGCTTGCATTAGATTTTGCTACTCAAGTTATTGATTGCTCCTATTCGATGCATAGCCTATTTTTGTATCTGTTCTTTGTACCTTACCTCGCTTATCCTAAAGCGCTTAGTATAGGATGGTTAGAGATCCATCGCTGACCCCCACTTTGTCCCGATCGCCTGCTGGATTATCGAAGACCCGATCAACGGGATCAAGACCAGGCCCCGACACCGCACATCACTTCCCCTTAGTCGCCGACACTCATCGGGTTACTATCGAGTACCGAGGGTGAGACCTCTACAAGACTTCCGATATTAACCTCGTAGTATAGCTATCCGCCGTGGTCATCGAGGGTGATTTCCTCTTTAACCACTTTCGACACGAAGTCTGTCAGGTAACCCCTCAAGTGTGAACCTCGAGGGTGAATCCTCTACGCTCACCTTGATAACTACATCGAGTGGAATTCACCGGGGGTGATTCCTCGGGTTTTCCCCTTGATGTTTAGACACACTGTTACTATGATTACTATGACTTTACACTGAGCCATGTTACTAAAGACGGGTCGACCCTGAGGGGTACCCGCGCGAGCTTAATTGCGAGTGATGTGGAGACAGGTTGACACGGAGGGTGCCCGCGAGATAATTACGAGGCATGGTCGGCATTCCTAGCCCTTGCCGCAAGTCCTCGAGGACGGGCAACGGGTCACATCTTTCGTGAGTCTCGCTTGTTACCGCGCTGCCCTAATCCACTACGATTTGGATATTTGATCCGAGGGGCCTCCGCCCGATAGCACTAACCATCACGTGGGCATAGTATGGGCGTTTTGCGTCGTATGCATCACCAAGCTTAATAGACGTCGGAGCGGCGCTACCGGGTTGGACTGGTAAGCTCTCGCCTTTTTAGGAAGGTAGCTAGGTTCCGCTCATCGGCCGTTACATAGCGTGCAGGAGTTCGGGAGATGGCCCATGACCCTCGGGGCATAGGTTTAGTCCGGGCGTCTTTGGCCTCTCTATTAAGCCTAGGTCGGGTTGCGGCGTATTGTTTGGCCGAGGCCGGGCATGACCTCGGAAAGTGTGTCCGGCGGAGTTAAGCGGCGTGGTGGGTAAGTTGGTGCACCCTGCAGGAAGAAAACATCTATCGATAGCCTGTCCCCACGGTAACGGACACTTGGAGTTGTATCCCGATCGATACAACTAGAACTAGATACCTGAGATGAGAGATGGACTATGATGAGACATGGATATGAGAAATGGATTGTGATGATAACTGGATAGTATGGCTCTGGGATATCTTTTCGCGGGGAGTCGAGAAAGGATCTCCGGCCGAGGTTGATAACACTACTACTTTACTTTATGCTACTCTACTCCCTCCTATTTGCTGCAAGATGGTGGTTTCCAGAAGATGCTAGTCTTTGATAGGACTAGGCCTTCTCTCTATTCTGGCATTTCTGCAGCCCAGTCCACATATATAGCCTTCCTTTGATAATGTTGCATATGTAGTGTAGATCCTTGCTTGCGAGTACTTTGGATGAGTACTCACGGTTGCTTTGCTCCCCCTTTTCCCCCTTTCTTCTTCTTTCCGGTTGATGCAACCAGATGTCGGAGCCCAGGAGCCAGATGCTACCGCCGATGCTTACTACTACGTGGAAGCCGCCGATGACCGGGAGTAGTTAGGAGGCTCCCAGGCAGGAGGCCTTGCCTTTTCGATCGATGTTGCTTTTGTGCTAGCCTTCTTAAGGCAAACTTGTCTAACTCATGTCTCAGATTTCAGATATTGTTGCTTCCGCTGACTCTTGTGTATTCGAGCTTATGTATTCGAGCCCTCGAGGCCCCGGCTTGTAACATAAAGCTTGTATTATTTTAATTTGTGTCTAGAGTTGTGTTGTGATATCTTCCCGTGAGTCCTTGATCTTGATCGTACACATTTGCGTCTATGATTAGTGTACGATTGAATCGAGGGCGTCACATGATGAATCTTGCGTTCTTTACAGACTGTATTGTTTTGGTAGATTGCTGTTATGTTTGCATATGTTTGCTTGTTTAATGATTCTATTTGAGGATAGGAGTATTAAATATGCAGAGGCTTTTAGTATGCAATGTTGAATAATAATTTTAGTGATTTGTTATAGTAGAAAATGATAAGGTTTTTGCATTGGTTTATACTAACTTATCTCACGAGTTCTTATTGAGTTTGGTGTGGATGAAGTTTTTGAGATTTAGGGAAACCGTGATATGAGAGGAATTAAGGAGGCACAAAAGATCAAGCTTGGCGATGCCCAAGGTACCCCAAGATAATTTTTCAAGAAATCTCAACCATCTAAGCTTGGGGATGCCCCGATAGGCATCCCACCTTTCTTCTTCAACAATTATCGGTTAGTATCGGTTGAGCCTAAGTTTTTGCTTCTTCACATGATGAGTGCTATCCTTGAAATGTCGTTTTATTTTGTTTTGCTTGCTGTTTTAATAATATCCCAAGATCTGAAATTCTTAAATGTTAGAGAGTCTTCACATAGCTACATAATTATTTAACTACTCATTGATCCTCACTTATATCTTTTTGGAGTAGTTTGTCATTTACTCGTGTGCTTCACTTATATCCTATGAGTAAATGGTTGAATGAATTAAATGTCATAAATCTGAAATTATATATGTTTCATATGCTTATCCCATGGGGAGTAATGACTTTACATATAAGAAGTAGAGGTGGTAAATTTATTGAAGGATAGCAAACATTGTATTGGTCACTTGAACTATTCATGAAAGAATATTGAAGGAAGAGAGATTTCACATATAAATATACTATGTTGGACATCTTTTGTAATTGTGAGCACTCATTAAAATATGACATGATAAGAGGTTAATGTTGGACAAGGAAGACAACGTAATGGGTTATGTTTTCTTATATCCAAAATAAAGTATATTGTCATGGATCGCCCAACACGTTGAGCTTGCCTTTCCCCCTCATGCTAGCCAAATTCTTTGCACCAAGTAGAGATACTACTTGTGCTTCCAAACATCCCTTAAACCAGTATTGCCATGAGAGTCCACCATACCTACCTATGATTGAGTAAGATCCTTCAAGTAAGTTGTCATCGGTGCATGCAATAAAAATTGCTCTCTAAATATGTATGATCTTTTAGTGTGGAGAAAATAAGCTTTATACGATCTTGTGATATGGAAGAAATAAAAGCGACGTACTGCATAATAAAGGTCCCTATCACAAGTGGCAGTATAAAGTGACGTTCTCTCGCATTAAGATTTTTTGCATCCAACTATAAAAGCGCATGTCAACTTCCGCTTCCCTCTGTGAAGGGCCTATCTTTTCTTTTACCTTATGCAAGAGTCTTGGTGATCTTCACCTTTCCTTTATACATTTTATCCTTTGGCAAGCACATTGTGTTGGAAAGATTCAGATATATATATCCAATTGTATGTAAGGCATCATGAGCTATTATTGTTGACATTACCCTTGAGGTAAAAGGTTGGGAGGCGAATTTATAAGCCCCTATCTATCTCTGTGTCTGATTAAAACTTTGAACCCATAAATATCACATGAGTGTTAGCAATTGTGAAAGACTAAATGATAGTTGAGTATGTGGAGTTTGCTAAATCAAAGCTCTGACATAGACTCTTCCTGAAAATAAGATGAATTGTAATTGTTTGATGACTCATAACACGGTTTGTTAGTTTTCAAGAAAGTTTATGATCTATACTTTAATATGTGAATAGTTTGTTACTTGATCATGAGAAGCTTTATGAGATGAGCTACTGTTATGATACATAAGGATGCTAGAAAAGGTGATTGGAATTATCATTGATCAAACTTGAGCACCTGCTAGCATTCACACTTCATAAATTATTTCTTTTATCATTTACTTACTCGAGGACGAGCAGGAATTAAGCTTGGGGATGCTGATACGTCTCCAACATATCTATAATTTTTTATTGTTCCATGCTATTATATTATCTGTTTTGGATGTTAATGGGCTTTATTTTACACTTCTATATTATTTTTGGGACTAACCTATTAACACAGAGCCCAAAGCCGTTCCTGTTTTCATTGTTTCAAAGGTTTCGCAGAAAAGGAATATCAAACGGAGTCCAAACGGAATGAAACCTTCGGGAGAGTTATTTTTGGAACGGAAGCAATCCAGGGGACTTGGAGTACACGTCAGGGAATCAACGAGGAGGGCACGAGGCAGGGGAGCGCGCCCACCCCCTGGGCGCGCCCTCCACCCTCGTGGGCCCCTCGTGGCTCCCCTGACCGACTTCTTTCGCCTATATATATCAATATACCCTAAAACCATCGGAGAACAGAATAGATCGGGAGTTCCGCCGCCGCAAGCCTCTGTAGCCACCAAAAACCAATCGGTACCCTGTTATGGCACCCTGCCGGAGGGGGGGGGGAACCCTCACCGGTGGCCATCTTCATCATCCCGGTGCTCTCCATGATGAGGAGGGAGTAGTTCACCCTCGGGGCTGAGGGTATGTACCAGTAGTTATGTGTTTGATCTCTCTCTCTCTCTCTCTCTCTCTCTCTCTCTTGTTCTTGAGGTGATACGATCTTGATGTATCGCGAGCTTAGCTATTATAGTTGGATCTTATGATGTTTCTCCCCCTCTACTCTCTTGTAATGGATTGAGTTTTCCCTTTGAAGGTATCTTATCGTATTGAGTCTTTAAGGATTTGAGAACACTTGATGTATGTCTTGCCGTGCTTATCTGTGGTGACAATGGGATATCACGTGATCCACTTGATGTATGTTTTGGTGATCAACTTGCGGGTTCCGCCCATGAAATTATGGATAAGGTTTGGCACACGTTTTTGTCTTGACTCTTCTGTAGAAACTTTGGGGCACTCTTTGAAGTATTTTGTGTTGGTTGAATAGATGAATCTGAGATTGTGTGGTGCATATCGTATAATCATACCCACGGATATTTGAGGTGACATTGGAGTATCTAGGTGACATTAGGGCTTTGGTTGATTTGTGTCTTAAGGTGTTATTCTAGTACGAACTCTGTGATAGATTGAACGAAAAGAATAGCTTCGTGTTATTTTACTACGGACTCTTGAATAGATCGATCAGAAAGAATAACTTTGAGGTGGTTTCGTACCCTACCATAATCTCTTTGTTTGTTCTCCGCTATTAGTGACTTTGGAGTGACTCTTTGTTGCATGTTGAGGGATAGTTATATGATCCAATTATGTTATTATTGTTGAGAGAACTTGCACTAGTGAAAGTATGAACCCTAGGCCTTGTTTCCTAGCATTCTAATACCGTTGACGCTCACTTTTACCACTTGCTACCTTGCTGTTTTTATATTTACAGATTACAAAAACCTATATCTACCATCCATATTACACTTGTATCACCATCTCTTCGCTGAACTAGTGCACCTATACAATTTACCATTGTATTGGGTGTGTTGGGGACACAAGAGACTCTTTGTTATTTGGTTGCGTGGTTGCTTGAGAGAGACCATCTTCATCCTACGCCTCCCACGGATTGATAAACCTTAGGTCATCCACTTGAGGGAAATTTACTACTGTCCTACAAACCTCTGCACTTGGAGGCCCAACAACGTCTACAAGGAGAAGGTTGCGTAGTAGACATCACCATGCTTCTTTGCATCCTATGATCTTCCAATTCTTGTGAACCAAACACCCAGATTGGCAGAAATCCTGTGTTTTTAAATTCTCTATTTTGCACGTGCATTCCTATCATATTCCTGTCTATTTCCTATCCCTGCATTGTTAGAATCCTCAAATTCAAACAAGCCCTTACACAATTACTTCTATTACTTATATGTGTCAAAGAAAACCTTGTGTGGTTTGTCCTACTCCTGCGGCGCTGTGTTCCACCCCAGCTCAGCTGCTCCAACGATGGAAGGGTTCACCACAACAGGGATCCGCTCTCCAGACTGTCTTTCGCCGCCTCAGATCTTCTTTCCCGCCGCCGGCAGCCACGACAACTGCATTGCCATCATCAACTGAGCAGATGGCCTTGAGGACTACACGCAAGAGAGGTCGCACTCTTCCGTGTCTGCTTACGTTATGCATCGCTTAATATGATGACATGCTACTTTATCATCGTGTTCACCTATTAGACTCCGAGTCAGGTCCAAACTTATGCTGAAACTTAAGTTTTTAAATGGTTGTGGGGTACATATTGGGGAAGCAATCAATACTATTTGTCTGCTATCTGGTTAATCTCGGGTGTCTATTATGAGTTTCATGTTGGGTGCAAACAAACATTAAAGGAACCATTATCTGTATTTTTTAATTAAAGCTATTATCTGCCTGCTACCATTGTTTTTGGGTCTATCCATAGTTTGCTACCATCACTCTGGATTTGTGCAGGCACTCCTTACATAATATCACTATGTTTTATTCCTATGCATGTCAGTTATTGTACACAATGGAACTGAACATGTAGAGCAAAAGAGACGAGCCTTGCGTGGCAATAAAATTTCATGCAGACGTCGCTCCATGGTGGGCGCAAAGGCAGCCCCCCTCCACCCATTTCGGATCGTAATCAAGAGGAAGATAACTGTTCTGAGGGGGATTCAGAAGCAAAAGACCACTCCTATTTACCCCATGAGGTCTTCGCTCTAACTTGGCATGCTGATGTTGGTTATATCATGCATATGGTGCCTTACATTGCTTACTTTATACATCAAATATGTCAACTGCTTAGTTTAGACATGCTTTATGTGAATGCCATCTGTTTAGTTTATTCATCGTTTATGTGAATTATGCAATGCCGTCTTGTTTTTCCAGGCATCATATATGTGAATTTTGCAATGCCATCCTGCTTAGCCAGTCATCTTATATGTGAATTATATCAGGCCATCCTTTTTTTGTTACGTATTACATTTGTCAACAATGTTAGTACATTCAACTACTATTCGTGTGCATCAGCCATTTGACACGGTGATGGAAAATTCTGGAGTGAAAACAAGGTCTTCAGAGTAGACTATGCTATCTGACGAAGCGCATATCTCACTGGTTACAGATAGCTCCACAGAGGAGGATTCAGAGACAGATGACCAGTCCTATTCCCCCCCCGAGGTGTATGCTCTAATTAACTTGGCAGGGTTATGTTGCTCATATCGTGCGTATGGTGTCTTGCATTGTGATGTCATTTGATTACTTTAGACATGCTTTGTGTGAATGCCACCTGTTTAGTGTCTAATTACCATATATGTGAATTATGCATTGCCATCTTGTTGCAAGACATTATATATGTGAATTATGCAATGCTATCTTGTTGCAAAGGCATTATATATGTGAATTATGCAATGCCATGTTGTTGAGCCAATCATCATGTATGTGAATTATATCATGCTATCATCTTTTTGTATTACGTGTTCCATTTGTCGATAACGTTTGTATATTCAACTACTCTTCCCGCATCAGCCATTTGAAGCGGTGATGGAAGTATCTGGAGTGAAAACAAGGTATTTAGAGCGCATAATGCTACCCTCTTGAAGCAGACATCTTGTGGATCTGAAAGCTCCTCGAGAGGAGGATTCGTAGGATGATGACCAGTCCTATTTCCCCCACGAGGTCTATGCTCAAACTTGGCGAGGTTATATTACCCATGTCATGCATGTTGTCTTGCATTGCTTAGTTTTTACATCATATATGGATTGCCATCTACTTACTTGCTTACTATATAAATCATATATTTGAATTATATCATGCCATCATGTTTACATACACAACATCTATCTGAATTATGGCATGGCAACCCATTTAATAAAGACATCATATAGTTATATCATCTCATCCTGTTTAGTGTTTACAGTCATCATATTTTGAATTATGTCATTCTATCCGGAAATTATATCATGCTATCATGTTTCCATAGGCGGCATGTATGTGAATTATGGCATGCCAACCTATTTAATAAACACATTATATAGTTATATCATGTCACCCTGTTTACATAGTCATCATATTTTGAACTATGTCTTTCCATCTTTTTTAGTTAGCCATCACAATGTGAAATTGTATCATGCTGTCCTGTTTTGTTAGCCATCATATATGTGAAATTGTGTAATGCTATCCCGTTTGGTTAGACAACATAAATGTGAATTATTTCATGCCCTCTTTTATTCCCCACTATCCATTGCACCTGTCTATCATAAAATGTCTGTACATTCAATTACTTTTCTTGTTTATCAACCATTTGAATTGGAGAGGGTGATGGCAGTATCTAAGGGAGTAACAACACGGTCTTCAGTAAAGATAGTGCTACCAGTTGATGCAGGTAGAACCACGGTTGTATTTGCCCAAGAACCAGCCCCACCACACATAACCCAGACTCTCGCAGATTGTACCCCTACCCAGTTGGACAGAGAACCAGCTACACCCCTTCTAACTCCAACCCTAGCAGATAGTAACCCAGTTCCAGTTGACACAGCACTGTCTCCACCACAGAGCACCCAAACATGAGCAGTTAGTAAGGGAACTACAGTGCCCAAAGCACGAGGACCACCACTCCGAATCCCAACTCAACGCTTAAAGGAGAAGAAGAATTGTTCTCAGGTCAGGTAATGTAGCTATGGTTCATACTCCTTTGCTCTTGCATCACTGTATTTACTCAGACCAACTATTTTCAAATTTGAAGGATGGAATTGAAACTCCAATGGCGCATAGGTATGTTTTAAACTTGTTTCTTTAACTGGTTTGCTGTTGTAACTTGCTCTATATTGATTTCAGTTTCAGTTGAATAAACAGTTATGCTCTCATGTCATGCACATTACAAGTGTCTCTATAGTTTCCCACACTTATATTCTGTCTATTCTGCTTAGTCTTGAACAAATATTATTTGAACTGTGTCTCTATCTTGATTTGGCAACAAAAACTAGAATGATATAGACCATAAAGTGACCATGGTACATAGATATATGTTTGTTTCATGCTGTTATCCTGTGCACTTTACTACTGAACTGATTTACCAAAATGAGTTTCATATACAACATGGTAAACCTGTGATGTGTCTGCTTGTTTCTCTTTTAGAATGCGGACAAAATATTGGAGAACAGTACCCTGTTATGCAATGGTGAAGGAAGTAATGCAGATAAGGTTCAATATAGTGAGACATCCCTGTTGGTCTCCAAGAAAGCTGATAAAAACTACCTTGACGACAGTGAGAGAACCCAGAAGTCTTGTCTTGATGTAGTGTTCGGGTTACTGGCCACTCTTCTTGGCACAAGCTCTTGAACTCATTGCTGAATCAATTCGTCTTCTTGAGTCTCAGCTTCAAGTTGAAAGACATCGATCGGATGTGTTGCGACAGAAGTCAAGGACCGAGGAAGTCCCTGCAGAATTCAGATGCATACTTTCCGGTGCAATGTTAGCTACTGGAGGATTTAAGCGCCAAAAGAGAAAGTTAATAAGCTTGCTAAGCATCTTGCCGGCATTATGGGTACCTGGGATATTGTTTCTTGAGATCTTACGAAGTGGTTTCAGTTACGGACATGTTTCTTTGTGGCGTTTATTTGCAATGGTCGCCAACTTTGACAACTAGTGTATATGATATGCTACTTTGTTCCCTATATTTGCACTGGTGGCGAACTTTGATGCCCAGTGGATGTAATATGTGTTTTAGCCGTGATAGCCTAGCGTAAGTTGCTTGCTTATTTATTTCCTTGTTGTCTTGTTTATTTGTTTGCTTTTAGTCAGTGTTGTTCTTTTTCCGCGGTTTGCTAGCGGCCGCAATAACCTTTTTTTAAACTAGGCCACAATAACCATGGGCTACATATTTACTGTAGTGACACTAGGCCTTCTACGGGTTGTAGAAACAATGGGCCTTCTACGGGCCGTATTATCAATGGGCCTTCTATGGGCCGTATGATCGATTGCCCAAACATGGGCAAATAACATACCGCTTTATGGCCGTAAACGGGCTAGAGTTGGAATCGTCCATTCATGGGCCGACCATAATGGGCCATCGTTAATCGGTCGTATTTGATGACGCTATGAAAACAACCCAACATATTAACGGGCCACAAACGGGCCGAATGTAAGCACTGGCTGAATTTGGCCCACAAGCGAAAAATAGCGATGTGGGCCGTAAGTAACCGAATCTTTGAAATGAGCCCAGAATAAATGGGCCCTGAGAAGGCCGAAAGATAACATGGGCTGGAAACGGCCAAACGGAATAATGGGCCGTTAATGGGTATAAAGTGATACACTGTTCATCACGGGCCAGTTTTACCACGGGCCGTTAACGGGCCGAAGGTTACTAAGGGCCTCAGATGGGCCAAAAGACGTCATGGGCCATACATGGGCCGAAAGTTAAAACGGGCTGGAATTATATTGGACGGCCCAGATGATGCTACTGGGCCTAATTCGGATAGGCCGTAAACGGGCCCTGGGTTAGCGGGCTGTAAATGGGCTATATGCGAATAGGCCGTTAATAGGCTTGCCGTGGGCCGGCCCGCCACCTTTTGACCAAGTCAAACGGGCCGGCCTTTTCATAGGAATGGGCCTCTGTTGGGCCATGCCACGCGTCGACGTATCATAGGCGCTTTGGGTCCAATGAGTGGATGACATCTGTCCCAACGGTGAGCCGACACGTGTTTCCTCCAGCCAGTGATGATTTTACACATGGAAAATCCCCATTGGTCGGGCCGTTAACGGGTTATCGGATCCAAAATCGCATCATAGCTTAACGACGTTCGCTACGGTGGATGCCACGTGTCGGTCACCCTTGACGCAGCGGTTACGTGACGCGATTTATCGTCATGGAAGTGGACACTTCCGTGATGATAATTTTGGTAATGTCATGGAACACTTCTACGACATCACATGTATGACTATCTTGATTCTGTCATAAATTTTTCATGGATGTACATGCATGACAAAAAACGCGACCTACTGTGACAAACACGTATCATCACAGAAGTGTCTTTTTTTGTAGTGATGAGCTTATCATGCAGTTTTACTCCACAGCTCACTTCTATCCAGATGGAAGGATAGTTTGGATGTCTGAAGGTACTAGGTACTAATCCACTATTGAAGAATGGGCTCAGCTGATCAATATCCCAAAAGAACATGAGGATGACTTGGATGTTTATGCCAATAATAATAAAGACCACAACTCCATGGCAAACATGTACAAGGAGATCCCAGATGATGCTTTGGAGACACATAGCTTGGATCTGTACACTATCTGTTGTCTGGTCTGCCTACCATCAACTGGATCCTAAGGAACACATTGCTACCCAAGTCAGGTGATCACAAGATGATCAGAAGGCATTCTATTAACCTGCTACATCTTTTTGATGTCCCTCATAAGTTCAAAGTTATGAGTTTTATTGTAGAGACAATCCAGAGGACAGCAGCTGACCAGAAGAGAAGCTGTGGGTATGCTCCACACATTCAGGAGCTCATCAACTCAAAGATGGGCACATGAACTTATCTGTTGGACAAGGAGCATCTACCCCTATATCCTGATTTTGAAGACATAATTGTTGTAATGAATGAAGAGGAACCATCATCTTGTTGAAGCACAGGAGAAGAGAGCCAAAGCAAAGGCTAAGAAAGCTGCCAAGATGCCAAGTGTTGAAGAGGCATCTCAAGTCTTCCTGAAGAGCAAGCAAGATCAACTTGCATATCTGATCCAGTCTACACTGAGGATTGTGAAGGGCTTGGCCACCCTGACTCAAAACCAGGAGAGCTTGGAGAGGATCATTGAACAAAACTTCTATGATCTTGATCTAAAGGTAACTGAGATGCAAACAGCTGTTGAGCAGCTTCAGGAGGAAGCAGAAGATAAGAAAGGCAAGGAAACTACAGATGCATTTCAGCGAGTGCCAAGGAGTCAGAGATCTGCTGCAGTGCCAGTGAGAGATTCTAGAGCTACAGCATCAGCACCAGCAACTACAACTCCAGTGCCACCTCCAGCAGCCACTCCATCAGCTCCAACTACTTCTACAGATGCCTTCGTCCTTGGAGTTCTCTCTACACCACCTCCCGAAGACCAGGCCTGAGAAACGCATAGCACTATGCATCTTTGATCTTTTTGGTAACTTGTTGCCAAAGGGGGAGAAAAATGTATAGATCATAGGCTTCGAGAGAGAGTGTTGCTTTTTATCTCTCTTCCTTTTCGTTGGTGTGCTTGCTTAAATACTTTATGTGCTTGTGTGAGATACTTGTATGATCATGTGCTTGATCATATGCTACCTTAATGCTTGTTGGATGGTACTATCTTTTATATCTCATATATGATCATTTTGAGCGCTCCACCAAGATGTATGTGACATGGAAGAGTAACCCATGATCCTAATCGATTGTGCAATTGCATTCAAAAGCAAATCTTAAATAATGCACAAATTTAGGGGGAGCTCTTGCTTATCACATACTTCTCAAAGCGACGATGTATTTCAATCTTATGATCATTTGTCGAAGCTTTGATCTATATGTTGTCAACAATTACCAAAAAGGGGGAGATTGAATGTGCAACTATCCCTAGGTGGTTTTGGTAATTCCTAACAACATATAGCTCATTGAGCTAATGGTATTTGAAGGTAAATATTTCAGGAAAGCTCAATGATTGGCATGGCATGGATTAGGAAAGTGGACCCCTCAAAATGCTAAGGACAAAAGATTGGCTCAAGCTCAAAGCACAAGACTCTACATTTTACTTTTAGTGATCCAAGATCACATTGAGTCCATAGGAAAAGCCAATACTATTAAAAGGGCATGAGGTGTTGCTTAATTGGTTTCTTGCTCAAAATGCTTACTGATATGCTCCAAAAACCCTCAACCACTTTCTCATATCCACATATGTCCCAAACCAAAATTCAAACTCGGACCCACCAAAATCTACTATCCGGCACCACCGAGTTCACTTGACATAGCCACTGCCACAAACCCAAGTCACATCGGTCTCACCGATAGGGATCTCCGTCTCACCGAGACGGGATTGCAAACTCTTTGTTTCCCTTCGTAACGTTTCGGTCCAACCGAGATGAGCGATCGGTCCCATCGAGATTGCAATGCAAACTCTCTGTTTCCCCTTCGTAGCGTTTCGGTCTAACCGAGATGAGCGAATCGGTCCCACTGAGTTTGCCTGACCAACTCTCTTTTGTCTATTATCAAAATCGGTCCCACCGAGTTTGCGTGACCAACTCTCTGTTTGCCTATTATCAAAATCGGTCCCACCGAGTTTGTCTAATCGGTCTTACCGAGATTACGTTATGCCCTAACCCTAACGACATCGGTCCCACCGAGTTGACATGTCGGTCCAACCAAAAATCCTAACGTTCACATTTTGAACTAAATCGGTCTAACCGAGTTCTCTGATTCGGTCTCATCGAGTTTGGTGATTTGTGTGTAACGGTTAGACTTTTTGTGGAGGCTATATATACCCCTCCACCCACTCTTCATTCGTGGAGAGAGCCATCAGAATATACCTATACTTCCGACATACGTTTTCTGAGAGAGAACCACCTACACTTGTGTTGAGGTCTGCTACCTCTTGAGCACTGCGTTGGTTTTTCCCTTGAAGAGGAAAGGGTGATGCAGTAAAGTAGCGTAAGTATTTCCCTCAGATTTGAGAACCAAGGTATCAATCCAGTAGGAGACCACACTCAAGTCCCTCGTACCTACACATACAAATAAGAACCTTGCAACCAACGCGATAAAGGGGTTGTCAATCCCTTCACGGCCACTTGCAAAAATGAGATCTGATAGAGATGATAAAATAATATTTTTGGTATTTTTTTGATAAGGATTAAAAGTAAAGATTGCAAAACAAACGGTAATAAAAATCTCTAGTTGACGGGAGATTAATATGATGGAAAATAGACCCGGGAGCCATAGGTTTCACTAGCGGCTTCTCTCAAGATAGCATAAGTATTACGGTGGGTGAACAAATTACTGTCGAGTAATTGGTAGAATTGAGCATAGTTATGAGAATATCTAGGTATGATCATGTATATAGGCATCACGTCACGACAAGTAGACCGACTCACCTTTTGCATCTACTACTATTACTCCACACATCGACCGCTATCCAAAGATGCATCTAGAGTATTAAGTTCATAAGAATGGAGTAACGCTTTAAGCAAGATGACATGATGTAGAGGGATAAACTCATGCAATATGATATAAACCCCATCTTTTTATCCTCGATGGCAACAATACAATACGTGTCGTTTCCCCTACTGTCACTAGGATCGAGCACCGCAAGATTGAACCCAAAGCTAAGCACTTCTCCCATTGCAAGAAAGATCAATCTAGTAGGCCAAACCAAACTGATAATTCGAAGAGACTTGCAAAGATAAACAATCATACATAAAATAATTCAGAGAAGATTCAAATATTGTTCATAGATAATCTTGATCAAAAACCCACAAATCAACGGATCTCTACAAACACACCGCATAAAGAAGATTACATCGAATAGATCTCCAAGAGAATCAAGGAGAACTTTGTATTGAGATCCAAAGAGAGAGAAGAAGCCATCTAGCTAATAACTATGGACCCGAAGGTCTAAGGTAAACTACTCACACATCATCGGAGAGGCTATGGTGTTGATGTAGAAGCCCTCCGTGATCAATGCCCCCTCGGGCGGACTGCCGGAAAAGGCCCCAAGATGGGATCTCACGGGTACAGAAGGTTGTGGTGGTGGAATTAGGTTTTCGTGGTGCTCTTCGATGGTTTGGGGGTATGTAGGTATATATAGGAGGAAGAAGTAGGTCGGTGGAGCCACAAGGGGCCCACGAGGGTGGAGGGCGCGCCCAGGGGGTAGGCGTGCCCCCTGCCTCGTGGCTTCCTCGTTGGTTGCTGGACGTCCACTCCAAGTCCTCTGGATCACGTTTGTTCAGAAAATCACGTTCCAAAAGGTTTCATTCCGTTTGGACTCTGTTTGATATTCCTTTCCTTCGAAACACTGAAATAGGCAAAAAATAGCAATTTGGGATGGGCCTCCGGTTAATAGGTTAGTCCCAAAAATAATATAAAAGTGTATAAATAAGCCCATTAAACATCCAAAACAGAATATATAATAGCATGGAATAATAAAAAAGTATAGTTACGTTGGAGACATATCAAGCATCCCCAAGCTTAATTCCTGCTCGTCCTCGAGTAGGTAAATGATAAAAACAGAATTTTTGATGTGGAATGCTTCTTAGCATAATTTTCAATGTAATTCTTTTTATTGTGGCATGCATATTTAGATCCAAAAGATTCAAGATAAAAGTTTAATGTTGACATAAAAACAATAATACTTCAAACATGCTAACAAAGCAATTATGACTTATCAAAATAACATAGCCAAAGAAAGCTCGTCCCTACAAAATCATATAGTTAGGCCATGCTTCAATTTTGTCACACAAAATGTTCTCATCATGCATAACCCCGATGATAAGCCGAGCAATCGGTTCATACTTTTTAACGCGCTTCAGCCTTTTCAACCCTTACGCAATACATGAGCGCAAGCCATGGATATAACACTATGGGTGGAATAAAGTATAATGATGGGGGTTATGTGAGAAGACAAAAATGTAGAAAGTCTCACATTGACGCGGCTAATCAATAGGCTATTGGTATGCCCATCAATTGATGTCAATGAGAGGAGTAGGGATTGCCATGCAACGGATGCACTAGAGCTATAAATATATAAAAGCTCAACAAAAGAAACTAAGTGGGTGTGCATCCAACTTGCTTGCTCACGAAGACCTAGGGCATTTTGAGAAAGCCCATCATTGGAATATACAAGCCAAGTTCTATAATGAAAAATTTCCACTAGTATATGAAAGTGACAACATAGGAGACTCTCTATCATGAAGATCACGGTGCTACTTTGAAGCACAAGTGTGGAAAAGGATAGTAACATTGTCCCTTCTCTCTTTTTCTCTCATTTTTTGGGCCTTATCTCTTTTTTTTCTTTGGCCTCTTCTCCTTCTCTCTCTCTCTTTTTATTTAGTCCGGAATCTCATCCCGACTTGTGGGGGAATCATAGTCTCCATCATCCTTTCCTCACATGGGACAATGCTCTAATAATGATGATCATCACACTATTATTTACTTACAACTCAAGAATTACAACTCAACACTTAGAACAAATTATGACTCTATGTGAATGCCTCCGGCGGTGTACTAGGATATGCAATGAATCAAGAGTGACATGTATGAAAAAAAATTATGAATGGTGGCTTTGCCACAAATATGATGTCAACTACATGATCATGCAAAGCAATATGACAATGATGGAGCGTTTCATAATAAACGGAACGGTGGAAAGTTGCATGGCAATATATCTCGGAATGGCTATGGAAATGCCATGATAGGTAGGTATGGTGGCTGTTTTGAGGAAGATATAAGGAGGTTTAGGTGTGATAGAGTGTATCATATCACGGGGTTTGGATGCACCGGCGAAGTTCGCACCAACTCTCAAGGCGAGAAAGGGCAATGCACGGTACCGTAGAGGCTAGAAAATTTGGGAAGGTTGAGAGAGCGTATGATCCATGGACTCACATTAGTCATAAAGAACTCATATACTTATTGGAAAAGTTTATTAGCCCTCGAAGCAAATTACTACTACGCATGCCCTTAGAAGGATAGATTGGTAGGAAAAGACCATCGATCGTCCCCGACTGCCACTCATAAGGAAAGCAATAAAAGAACACCTTATATGTCAAAATTGTCACACAACTTTTACCATAATGCATGCTACGGGACTTGCCAACCTTAACACAAGTATTTCTCAATTTCACAATTACTCAACTAGCACACTCTAATATTACCACCTTTATATCTCAAAACACTTATCAAGTATCAAACTTCTCATGATATTCAATGAACTCAATATGGAAGTTTTTATTATGCTCATCTTGGATGCCTATCACATTCTGATTAATTTCACAATTGAAGAAAATTACCATGCTGTTTAAGACTCTCAAAATAATATAAGTGAAGCATGAGATATTAATAATTTCTATAAAATAAAAACCACCACAGTGCTCTAAAAGGTATAAGTGAAGCACTAGAGCAAAAACTATATAGCTCAAAAGATATAAGTGAAGCACATAGAGTATTCTAACAAATTCCGAATCATGTGTGTCTCTCTCAAAAGGTGTGTACAGCAAGGATGATTGTGGTAAACTAAAAAGCAAAGACTCAAATCATACAAGACGCTCTAAGCAAAACACATATCATGTGGTGAATAAAAATATAGCCCCAAGTAAAGTTACCGATAGATGAAGACGAAAGAGGGGATGCCTTCTGGGGCATCCCCAAGCTTAGGCTTTTGGTTGTCCTTGAATTTTACCTTGGGGTGCCTTGGGCATCCCCAAGCTTAGCCTCTTGCCAATCCTTGTTCCAAAGTCCATCAAATCTTTACCCAAAACTTGAAAACTTCAGAACACAGAACTTAACAGAAAATCTCATGAGCTCCGTTAGCGAAAGAAAACAAAACACCACTTCAAGGTACTGTAATGAACTCATCTCTACTTCTATAAAAGTTTGAGTTGGTGATGATGGTGTGCTGCCATTCTCCATTTATAGTCGTCGGATCTTCATCGAACGCACAGGAAGCGATCTGTGGCAATTTTGCAAAAAACCGCCCGTCACTCCATCAACATTTGCATACAACCCCTCCAGCCTCATCTCTCCCACTCAGCCTCATCACTCCCCCCGATTCATCCAGCCATCTGAAAAGGGGCGTCGTGCAACCACCGGCCGACAACATCGGAGTCCATCTGGCGCGGTGGCCGCTGCCGGCGATGTCCACCGCCACCATGACCCCAGCCCATCTGTCCCGTTCTACTCTCTCTTCCCCACCTTATCCAGCCATCTCCAAAGAAAAGCAAAATGGCGGCTCCGTGAGAACCACCGCCGGCAGAGGTGGAATCGATCTGGCAATGTGGCCGCTGCCTGCACCGTACAATCCCAGCCTCTCTTATGCCTTCTCTCAGCCCCACCGCCCACCGCCACCATGATCCCATCCTTGTCGCCGTTTGCTCCACCCGCTCCCTTGTCTCCTCCGACCCTGACCGACGCAGGTCCGCCGCCGACGCTTCTTCTGCCTCTTTTTCTGCCGCAGAGTTCCCACCAACCACCACCCACTATCGCCACCACCTCCCCCTCGTTGATGTCTGATCCGCCCCTTCCCCTTATCCTGCAACACAGACTGCCATAGGTGCGCCGGCGGAACTGTCTAGAAAGTAGAAACACTCTTCCAGGCCAATATATATCAAATTTTACATCATCCGAGTTCAAATCAAATGCGCTAATGTGGAGCTGTCTAGAAACTACTCTTGCAGACAAATATAAAGCAAATGGGCAGGCCTATGGGACTCACGCTGCTGCACCTGCAGAAGCCAGACGCAGGTCACGCCAATCTTCAGATTGAATGGATTGTGAGGACTTCGCCTTCTGGTATGGGTGAATCTTCTTAGTTGTGCAATTGCAGATATGTGCTTTGACAGAAATAACTGATGTAATTAGAGGAATAGTTTACTGTGGTTAGATTTGCTATGCTAGCCTACTTCTATGCTAATATGATTGCTACACTGATAATTAGCGAATATAATAGTAGACTGATTTTTTATTCATCTATTGGCGTAGATTGCTGGACTGCATATAGTCACATTCTTGTCACTAGATCTTATACTTTTGTAGTACCACATTATATATGCATTGCGATATTGCTTACAGTTGAAATTTTGAAGGAGTTGCTTAAGTTGACAAAATATGCATTGGTACCAAATAATCAAATATGCACATCAATACTCAGTGGCAGCTCCAACTAGAAATAGATTTTATTTCTCACCATATCACTGATTTGATCCACATGGCAGGTCCAAAAGATACTAATGTAAATTAAAAGTTGTCAGAAAAAAGCCTTGGATTTTGGTGTGAGACTGAAGAACCACAAGGCCAGGGCATACTGGTTGTGTTAGGTTGAATATAGAGTATGTGCACTTATTTAAAGATTGGTGGTTGTGCTATAGATTTATAAGAAGTGCAACATGTTTCATACTTCATGATCTTGTGCATGTTGCTGTGAACGTGTTTTCTTTTCTCGCTGTAGATTGCAAGTTGTGAAGCTTATTATTAGACATGCTTGGAATTTATTGTGATAGGTTCTTAGAAAATGTTGTGAAATTTTCATACTTGATCACTTATGTATACTAGTATGTTCTGATTTGTACTTTTTGGCTACCATACATGTGCATATCATTTGTCTTTGTTACTCCCTCTGTTCAAAAAATTCGGACAACACTGATAGCAGGTTGCTTTGTCATCAGTGCATTTCCTTTGCTTGGTAGCTCCACATCCAATTTTCAGGCCACACCCTGAATATTTGTTTCCTCTATGTCATTATCAACATGTTTTTTCTTTGCGAGAATCCTGGTTGATGTAAGAAAGTTACAAGTAGTCCACAGTACTAATATTTTTGTATGTACATACATGTGCACTCATCCCTTCCATATACATATGATTCAAAAACATATTTTACTTCACATTTTTTTTCCTTTTCTCTATATAAAATGTACTAAGTGTCGTCCATTGTTTTTTCCTTTGCCTAAATATACTACAGAGTACATATCCTCTATAGGGTCCTCGTTTTTTTCCTTTGTCTAAATATACTACATACCATCATATATATGCAGTACTGATTACCTGATGTCCTTTTAGGAGAGAAGATGGATGGAGCCAGAGCTCAAAGGCCAACATTGTTAGCAGAGATGTTTTGGGCAAACAACTAAAAGAAAGGTATACTATGCTTGACAAACATGATTCCGTGGCCTGATAGATGCCTAAGGTATGTAACTAAGTAATTGGAACTAACTGTATGAGTCATGCCTAAGGTATGCTTGACCATGATCTTGAGAGGTACAACTTTATCTATGTATCCATATCTATACTTTCTCTCTAGATGTCATAAGCATGGTTCCCCACATCCAACATATGTTTCAGAATCATCTTTTACTACCCGCAAAAAAAGGAATCATCGTTTACTTTATTAATTCCTGCCATTTGCCTTCACATTTAAGTCTTGTTTGCCTAATATACTGCGAAATCAGCATTGTTGAATCCTCGGATAAAGGTAACAATATATATTGTTTTATTTTCTACAGTTGTTCCAAGAAAACAACAGTTCTGTTGCAATAGTTCTTTTAAGGTTGTACATGACAGTATGTACCCGGAGAATGCAGGCTGTGCCGGTGATTTGGGAGATTTGGTGTGAGCGCAATTGCCGCATTTTTCACAATTTGGATTCGTCGGCTGCTATGCTTACATGCCTTGTCGTTGACGAAGCCAATGTTGGAAGGAGGCTAACATACCACACATCATTTTGTGATAGTAATCTAGCTTAGTGGCCCCTCTCAATTCTGTGTTTTCTCATCTACTTTACATGTGTTTGTACATTACTCACTCCTATCAATGAAATCAATAGCTCTGCTGTTAGGCTTAAGAAAAAACTGTCTTGGAGCTCAGTTGTTGCCTCTGTCGGATATTTGCACCTTTGTATGAACAAACTGCTATGTGGACAGATTTTCTATTTGTCATATGCTCTTTGTCCCCTTAATATGGGAGAGCCATGAGAAAATTGGGTAGGGAGAACCAAAGTCTTACGCAAGGTGAAAATTGAGGGGAGTTTATGTTGGAAACCTTATGTTTCATTTTGCTCGATGTACCTGTCAACAATATGGCATCATCACTTTGATCAATGTTTTGGTACAACTTTATTGTTTACTAGACTCGTGACACTGAGTAAATAATTTTCCACCCGATATTTTGTCATTCCGTAGCGTAGCACGGGCATCTTACTAGTTCTTTTTTTATATTGGTGTTAAACCTACGGTATTCCAACTTCTCTATGGTTTATAAGCTCTTTTACTAGCCATAGATTCATCAAAATAAGCAAACAACACGCGGAAAACAGAATCTGTCAAAAACAGAACAGTCTGTAGTAATATGTATCAAACGCAAATTTCTGGAACTAAGAAAAATCTACAAAAATAGGAAGACCTAGATAATTTGTTTATTGATCTACTTCAATTGGAATCAGTATTTTATCACATTCTCGTGATTTTAAACATTTGTTTTCCTAAACAGAAAGTTTCTGGAATTTCCAGCAAGATCAAATAACTATCATTGAAGAAGATCCTATAGGTTTAACTTGGCACAAACACTAATTAAAACATAAAAACACATCTAACCAGAGGCTAGATCAAAGATTATTTATTACTAAACATAAATAAAAAGAAAGAAAATTAAAATAAAATTAGGTTGCCTCCTAACAAGCGCTATCGTTTAACGCCCCTAGCTAGGCATAAAAGCGAGGATAGATCTAGGTATTGCCATCTTTGGTAGGCAATTCTTCAATAAGACATAACCCCTAGAAGTTTCTTTCTTTTTATTAATTATCAAAGTCCTAGGCACAAAATCGAGAAAATTATTTGTAGCAAAAGGTTCCTTAAGGATAGCGAGAAAGTTGGGGTGAACACTTATGGATTTGAGGTCCGCATTTTCCTTACTAGAAGTTTCACCCTTATTTTTAGGAACATACATTAATTTGGCAATCTTAACATTAGAAGGAGTTTTTTTCACGGAAGAAAAGCCAGACCCTAGGTTGGTGATAATATCCTCAATTTTATCAATTCTAGCGGAATCTTGATCTATCTTTTCATTAACCATATGTTCCTTTTCTTTAAAAAATTTAAGAGGAACTCCTACCTTATATCCGTATTGGGTAACTTGGTTGTGGATTTTTATATCTAAATTTTCAATCAACTCTACGGTGGCAACTTTATTTTTAGTGTTTTGAAGCCGTTGCATCACATGTTCCAAAGTTAAACTAGTTCCATTAACCAAAAGAGGTGGAGGGCCAAACAAATCTATCATAGCATGATAAGAATCAAAAGTATGGCTACCCAAGAAATTACCTCCAGTAATGGTATCGAGAATATATCTATTCCAAGGAGTGGTGCCTACATAAAAATTGCGAAGAAGAACGGAAGTAGATTGCTTCCTAATAGATCTATTTTGCGCATTGCAAATTCTGTACCAAGCATCTTTTAGATTTTCTCCCTCCCTTTGTTTAAAATTAAGAACTTCATTCTCGGGAGACAAAGGAGTAGGTAGAGGACTATCCATAACGACGAAGCAAGTGAAAAAGAGGTGGACGGAAAAGAGGGCGAATAAAACGGCAAGGGTGAAGTGGGGGAGAGGAAAACGAGAGGCAAATGGCAAATAATGTAATGCGAGGGATAAGAGTTTGTGATGGGTACTTGGTATGTTGACTTGTGCATAGACTCCCCGGCAACGGCGCCAGAAATCATTCTTGCTACCTCTTGAGCACTGCGTTGGTTTTTCCCTTGAAGAGGAAAGGGTGATGCAGTAAAGTAGCGTAAGTATTTCCCTCAGTTTTTGAGAACCAAGGTATTAATCCAGTAGGAGACCACGCTCAAGTCCCTCGTACCTACACAAACAAATAAGAACCTTTCAACCAACGCGATAAAGGGGTTTTCAATCCCTTCACGGCCACTTGCAAAAATGAGATCTGATAGAGATGATAAAATAATATTTTTGGTATTTTAATGATAAGGATTAAAAGTAAAGATTGCAAAACAAAACGGTAATAGAAATCGCTAGTTGACGAGAGATTAATATGATGGAAAATATACCCAGGGGCCATAGGTTTCACTAGTGGCTTCTCTCAAGATAGCATAAGTATTACGGTGGGTGAACAAATTACTATCGAGCAATTGATAGAATTGAGCATAGTTATGAGAATATCTAGGTATGATCATGTATATAGGCATCACGTCCGTGACAAGTAGACCGACTCCTACCTGCATCTACTACTATTAATCCACACATCGACCGCTATCCAACATGCATCTAGAGTATTAAGTTCATAAGAACAGAGTAACGCTTTAAGCAAGATGACATGATGTAGAGGGATAAACTCATGCAATATGATATAAACCCCATCTTTTTATCCTCGATGGCAACAATACAATACGTGTCCTTTCCCCTACTATCACTAGGATCGAGCACTGCAAGATTGAACCCAAAGCTAAGCACTTCTCCCATTGCAAGAAAGATCAATCTAGTAGGCCAAACCAAACTGATAATTCGAAGAGACTTGCAAAGATAACCAATCATACATAAAATAATTCAGAGAAGATTCAAATATTGTTCATAGATAATCTGGATCATAAACCCACAATTCATCGGATCTCGACAAACACACCGCAAAAGAAGATTACATCGAATAGATCTCCAAGAGAATCGAGGAGAACTTTGTATTGAGATCCAAAGAGAGAGAAGAAGCCATCTAGCTAATAACTATGGACCCGAAGGTCTGAGGTAAACTGCTCACACATCATCGGAGAGGCTATGGTGTTGATGTAGAAGCCCTCCGTGATCAATGCCCCGTCCGGCGAAGCGCCGGAAAAGGCCCCAAGATGGGATCTCACGGGTACAGAAGGTTGCGGCAGTGGAATTAGGTTTTCGCGGTGCTCTTCGATGGTTTGGGGGTACGTAGGTATATATAGGAGGAAGAAGTAGGTCGGTGGAGCCACGCGGGGCCCACGTGGGTGGAGGGCGCCCCCCTGCCTCGTGGCTTCCTTGTTGGTTGCTTGACGTCCACTCCAAGTCCTCTGGATCATGTTTGTTCAGAAAATCACGTTCCCAAAGGTCTCATTCTGTTTGGACACCGTTTGATATTCCTTTCCTTCGAAACACTAAAATAGGCAAAAACAACAATTTGGGCTGGGCCTCCGGTTAATAGGTTAGTCCCAAAAATAATATAAAAATGTATAAATAAGCCCATTAAACATCCAAAATAGAATATATAATAGCATGGAACAATAAAAAATTATAGGTACGTTGGAGACGTATCAAGGTCAAGATATTCCATTCCAACCACATAAATCTTGATCTCTAGCCTTCCCAAGTTGCTTTCCACCCAAATCATCTTTCCACCAAATCCAATCCTATGAGAGAGAGTTGAGTGTTGGGGAGACTATTATTTGAAGCACAAGAGCAAGGAGTTCATCATCAATATACCATCTATTACCTTTTGGAGAGTGGTGTCTCCTTGATTGGCTAGGTGTCACTTGGGAGCCTCCGTCAAGATTGTGGAGTTGAACCAAGGAGTTTGTACGGGCAAGGAGATCGCCTACTTCGTGAAGATCTACCCTAGTGAGGCAAGTCCTTCATGGGCGACGACCATGGTGGGATAGACAAGGTTGCTTCTTCGTGGACCCTTCGTGGGTGGAGCCCTCCGTGGACTCGTGCAACTGTTACCCTTCCTGGGTTGAAGTCTCCATCAACGTGGATGTATGATAGCACCACCTATCGGAACCACGGAAAAAAATCTCTATGACATTGGTTTGCTCCCTCAAATTCCTCCCTTTACCTTCATATGCAATTGTTTTACATTCCGCTTCTATACTCTTATAATTGCATGTGTAGGTTGATTACTTGATTTGTGCTTAGTTGCTAAAATCTGCCAAGACTTAAAATTGGGAAAAGGCTAGATTTTTATTTGGTCAAGTAGTCTAATCACCCCCCCTCTAGACATACTTTCGATCCTACAAGTGGTATCAGAGATTTGGTCTCCATTTGCTTTGATTTCCATAGCTTTTGGTGATCATAGCCTTGGTTTCACAACCTAGGAGAGTATGGCGTCTAGCGAGGGAAGTTACCACCGTAGAGGTCCTTACACTACAAAAAAATACACTTCCCTGATGATACGTGTTTGTCACAGTAGGTCGCGTTTTTTGTCATGCATGTACATCCATGACTATTTTATGACCGAATCAAGATAGTCATACCTGTGCTGTCGTAGAAGTGTTCGATGCCATTACCAAAATTATCATCACGGAAGTGTCCACTTCCATGACAATAAATCGCGCGTCACAGAAGTGCTTTCGTCAAGGGTGACCGACATATGGCATCCACCGCAACGGAACGCCGTTAACCTATCGGGTCCGGTTTTGGATCCGATAACCCGTTAACAGCCCGGACCAATGTAAAATCATCATTGGCCAGAGGAAACACGTGTTGCCTCACCGTTGGGACAGATGACATCCACTCATTGGACAGGATGCGCCTATGATAGTTCGACACGTGGCACGGCCCAACGATGGCCCATTCGAAAAAAGGCCGGCCCGATAAAATTAGCGTGCGGCCCATATAAGGCCTACTTGTGTCAGGTCCATTTAAGCCCACGGCCCATATGAGATGTGCCAATTCGGCCCGTCAACGGCCCATTAAAGATTTGACACCATTGCAGCCCATCGTCAGTTCGAGCCCGTTAATAGCCCGCTATATAATTGGACTCAATATCGGCCTGATGAGATTTCGGCCTGTTAACGGCCCATTTAAAGGATGGGCCAATTTTCAGGATGTACATCTTTCGGCCTTTTAGCGACCCATTTAAATGTTGGGCTAATTTCGGCCGGTGTGTCTTTCACTGTTGACGGCCCATAAATCTGATGGGCCATTTGTAGTCGGACCTGAGTTTTGGCCTTTTAGCGGCCCATTGAAGTGTTGGGCCAATTTCTGGCCCGTTGTCACTTTCAGCCTGTTGACGGCCCATAAATCAGTTGGGCCATTTGTAGTCGGACCTGAGTTTTGGCCTTTTAGCGACCCATTTAAGTGTTGGGCCAATTCGCGGCCCTGTGTGCCTTTCGTCCTGTTAACGGACCATAAATGAGTTGGGCCATTTGTAGTCGAACCTTAGTTTTGGCCTTTTAACGGCCCATGCCCTTCATGGTCCAATACCAGCCCGGTTTCTCTTTCAGCCTACTAAAGGCCCACAACACAGTTGGGCCATTTACAATACGACCTGACTTTCGGCCTCTTAGCGACCCATGCTCTTCATGGTCCAGTACAAGCCCGATGTCTCTTTCGGCCTGCTAAAGGCCTATAGTATAGTTGGGCCATATGTAGCCCAAATTTAGTAACGGCCTGTTAACGGCCCGTGAAATAAATTGGGGCCACCTGTTGCCTGCTTCGATGTCGGCCTGTTAACGACCCGGGAGGTAAGAGGGCCGACCATTAACTTTCGGCCTAGTAACGGCCCATTAACTTAATGGGCCCACTAAAGTTCGTTCATGTCTTTAGGCCAAATTAGATAATTTGAGCCCATTACGACGAGAAATTATGCACAGGACCAAAACCGATCAAGCAAAGGTACGGCATACAGGGAATAACGTTGCACATCCAGCATATATTACATGAAATTACATCCACTGGGCAATCAAAGATTGATGCCAGTGCAAATAAATGAGCAGAACCTAACCATCTACAACGTCTGTCACAATCTGCAACCTCAAAGATGATGACGCCCATAAGCATGTGGGCAAGTTCTTGCTGCTTTGCTACTTGTCTCTGAAAACATTGATCGCTTGTTGTGTCGCATGCGACTCTGCACCTCTGATTCATCCACCATTTCCATCATTGCTTCAGCCATTAATTGGTTCACAAACATACATTTATCTTTGTTGCATTCGAGACAGAGGATCTTGAGCAGATTCAGATGGCGATTTTGGCAGGCTTGTATTATTGATAGTGGAGAGTGTCTCGACCATCGCATCATAACATAAATTAGGACGGAACCAAACAGATTAATCATAAGTTATTGCCATATTACCTGGCCTAGATTCTTTGGAAAGAAACAATGGGGTTGCCTTGCTGTTTTCGAGTTTGTCTTCTTATCTTCAAAGCAGCCTGCACAAAATTAACACACTAGCATTTCTATCATTGGCCAAGTCGGATAATAGGAAAGCAACATTGACACAACGACGTTTGGGCAACTAGCCTACACCAAATTAACACAATATGGCACAGCTATCATCAGCCGGTAAGGTAGTACAAAAGCAACATTGACACAATGAATGAATGGGCAACCAGAGAAGCACTACAATTCAAGAATGTGCATGATATGAGATAGTACATTCATGCAACTCAAGATGCAAAACTACCGAGCAATTTTCCTTACAAAAATCAACATTGACGCCTTTAACATTTTGCTACAACTAATTTTAGATCAGATAAAGGTTAGATTCACGCTGATTAACAAAATACATGTTGATGTAAAAATATAGTGATATACAACAGGTACTTACATCAGCGTTGGATCACAGAGAATTCCCGCAAGATATTTTCCTTGAATACGGTCCCAATGGAGGAAGTCTTCTATCGTTTAACCTTATTTTCTAAAAGAGAGATGGGTAAGAAACATGTAGAAAATATGATTAGAATGCTATAAAACTTGATGCGAGGATACGCACACGCTTCTTAGAATGGAGTTGACATTCTTTTGCTGGACATATCTCTTTGCAGATAACGCATAATATTAAGAACGACATATCTCTTTGATCTGAAGAAATACACTAAGAGATCAACAACAAGGTACGAGAGTGGTCACACGTCTGTTGAGTGAAGACTAAATTGGGGTCACACGATTTTATTTTATTTTAGTCTTTGTCCGATCTCGCGGATGGCTTGATGGCCGTCTTGTGCCTCCCGACCGACACTGTTCGAATCTTCCCGAAGAGCGGCGACCAACGGCAGAGCGATCTGCCTCCGCCGTCCGTGGCCCGGCCAAAACCCGCTCCGCCCCACCGCCTTTGCCGTGGTTGCGCCGCCCCCGGGCCAATCCACAAAGACTCCCCGTCATCCAGATCCGGCGACGGCAGTACCTTCAACCCACGCAACTCTAAAAGATAGCCATCTAAGTGCTGCTTCCGCGGTGAATTTGCGGCCCCGCACCCTTACGTTAGACACCAGCCAACCGGCAGCCTAGGAGCTCCGCCGCCTCGAGGGGTGCTGCTTCCCATTGGGAATTGATTGGCCCAGAATAAAAATTCAGACAACTGACGCCTAAATAAAGTGATTTGAGATGAGGTGCGACCTATCCTGGCGACATGGTGAAGTAGGCAGGTCCAGCTACCGAGTCGGTGAGGCCGGTTGATTCTTGTGGCGCCCGGCAGCGAGGAAAGAGCAATGTCGTGACGATTGGCGGCTACGCGGAAGCGGCCAGACTCTGGGCGGACCCAAAGTTGGAGCTGCTCCGGCGCCGTGAACAACGGCGGGGGTGAATCGGCTCCGGTATGGTTCACGCGGCCGTCGTCGAGGCAGCACCAGCAGCACGGAGTAAGAGGCACACGACCCAGTGCACGACGGCAAATGGACAGCGTCTCCAGCATTAGGGAGGAGGGCAGCTGTGAAATTCGTGCGGTGGGGGGCGCCATGGAGGTGGGGCTGAGGTGGGGAGGGGAGTGGAACCATGTCTTACGGACGCATTTGTCTGAAATGTGAGGGGGGTTCTGATTCTACCCTTGCCTATAGGCTTCTCGGCTTGGGTCTGTCTTTGAGGGTTGGGGATAGTAGAGTAACTTTGCTTCTCCCCAAATAGTGGGCGGGAGCGATTTGAGCAGGAGGGCGTGTTTTGAACTATAGTGGGCGCGAGCGATTTGAGGCGAGAGCGTGTTTTGAAATAGTGGGCGCGAGCTATTTCGGGCGAGGAGAGCGTGTTTTGCCGACCATGGTTTATGAATTATTCGGCACATGTCATTTCGGCCGAGGAGAAGGCGCGCTTGGATGAAGTTACAAACCTACCCTCGATGTACAACGGGCCAATTGATGCGTGTCCCACATAGGACGGTAATTTCGCGTCTCCCATTTATTTGCTCGGGCGAATTCCACCCAGCAGAGAGGATGTTTAATGGTTCGTTCAAATTTTGGGAGAACGAGCATCCATGTCTACCTTACCAAGTCGATTCGAATCAAACTTTGAAATATTAGCTTGCCACTTCTTTTTAGATGGAGAGATGATGCTCGGGAGTAATGTGTTTTTACATGCTCGTTGCTAGCGATTTACTATATGACAAATAGTTGACCCACTCAAAAACGCGAATCAAACCCAAAATGAAATATCTCGATTCAATGAAATAGCTCGTTTAGTAGGTCAAATAGTGAACTAAATCCAAAATTGAACACCTCAATCGAGTAGCATGTTGTACAGTATTATAGTACTCCATGAACATGTTGAAAGTCAAATTAATGAACTTGTTTGATATACGCATATATCCGTTCATGTGTGGATTGCAGACAACATGTTCTCCAATTTAAATATTTGAATGCAAGTTTATATCGAAACATGGTTTATATCAGTCTTTGATGCATAAAACGTGACCTCCCCCTCTCCCGCACTCCTGCTCTCTCTCTCTCTCTCTCTGTCTCTCTCTCTCTCTCTCTCTCTAAATCGATAATCTTCAATTACATGCACGCATCAAACACAAAAACCTTGTTGGCCCCTCTCCTTTCTCTCCATCTCTCTCTCTCTCTCTCTCTCTCTCTCTTCTCTCTTTGTGTGTGTGTGTTGGGGGGTCTTTCTAGTTCGCATGCATATATACACCATCTATAGGTCTCTCTCGCACACTATGTATGATACTCTAGCTTGTCCAAGCTAGATATCTTGGGTGCACTCATCGTACGCACACAAATTCCTTGGCTCTTTGCCCGTAACTCTCTCACGCGCCACTATGTCGTCTCGGAGCTCTTCCCCCCCTCTCTCAAACTCTCCGTCCACCTAGGTCACACATACACATGCTATCTCACTCGCACTCGATAGGCCCATCTAAAACTCTATCTATCTCCCTCGTTCTCTCTCCATCTCACACGCACACACACACAATCTCATGCCCAGCTAGCCAAGTATGATGGTCTCTCACTCAATTGTAGGCACACGCAGTCCCCCCTATATGTATATGACTAGCTAATCTTAGTCTCCATCACAAACATGTGCATGGTCTATCTCGATTTCTCTCAGGGCATATTTCTATCGCGCACGCACTCCCTCGATCTCCCACCCATATAGTCCCCTCACGATCTCAAGGGGATCTCTCTATCACAAACACACCCTCTCTCCCTCCCCATGCGTCCATGCCATCCATGTGTTCCTCTCGACCTTTTTTCCTTGTTGGCCAGACCTCTATTGGACATGTGCTACAGGGGTGTCTCTCTCCGTTGCAAACAATCACATACTAGCTATCTTCGTGTATCTCCTCGCCTCGCTTTTCCATCTCGGAGATGCATGTGTGATATGTTCGCATAAAAAACGAAAAAACACACACACTCTCTCTCTAATTTATCATTTGTTGTCACTTTGTCTTTCACACACATACTCTTTTTGCACACTTACTCATTCTCCTTCACACACACTTGATCTGCCTCGACCGAGGCACTCTCCTCGGTCCATAGAATATAGATTTATTGAAAAGTCAAACATCACAAAGTTTGACCATGTACGTGGAGAAAAATAATTACATCTAGTACGGCAAACATATACCATTAGATTCACCAGAGATGTAGTTTTGTATGATGTATCTTTGGTATTGTAGATATAAATAACATTTATGTAAACCTGATCAAAGTTTCCAAAGTTTGACTTCTAAAAATTTACATACCTTTGCATTATCGAGCGGATGGAATATCTCTTTCCCCTCTCATTTATCGACGCACCACTCAGCCTTATCGGGGCTCCTCAATCTCTCTCAAACTTTATTGGTCAGTTTGGTTCGTGACTGACCCTCATGCCTTGATGGCGGTGCGCATGGTGTGGGCATGAAATGTAAAATATTTCTGCTGGCCGGGCTTGTGTGGTCGAAGCGTTTGGTTCATGCTCAAGGCAGGGCAAAGCATCAACGTCCCATCAATCAATCCATGCATCAATTATGTAATGCTAATATCCATCCATGTTGCTGTTAGCCTCGTGGCGCATACGACCGAGCACGGCCAAAGCGTTTGAAATCGGTTGCACAGGTCAGCTACTTGTAGTGTCTGGAGTTCAGCCGGGCTAATTAAAGTGCAAGGAACCCGGGCCAGGCGGGCTTTCTTTTCACAGGGTAGCAACCAAACAAGCGTGCATGAAATCCAGCCACAACCCGTGCCAGGCAAAAGATGCTCGGGGCGCAAGCCAAAGCGGCCTTATATCTCCACTGGTTCACACATACACATGTCTCGCTTCGCGCTATACATATAGACCCATCCAACACTCTCCGCCTTGTTCTCTCTCCATGTGACACGCACCCCTAAGTACCATAATCCTCACTCCATCATAGGCTCCGTTTGGATCCATGGGTTAGAGTTAGTTTGGGTTAGTTTGGAGTCAACTAACCAAAAAGATCCAAACATGAGGGTTAGTTTGGGTTAGATGCATCTAACCCATCCAAAAAATAACCCATCCAAGAGGTGCTTATTTGGGTTAGTTCTTCTCGGGACCACTAATAAACACTTTTTTCTCTCGCTCTCCCCGCAGCAGATCCCTCCCCACTTCCTCTAAGCTTCTCGTCCTCTCCTTCCCTCCCTATTGCACCGCCCGTGAAGGTGCCTCGCCCTATCCGCGCTCCATCTAACCCTGCCATCCAAACACCTCTTTACTTAGAGTTAGTTCAGGGTTAGTTCATGGTTAGAATCTAACTCTAACCTCTAACTGAGTTAGAGTATCCAAACAGGGCCATAGACGCACGCACTCCCCCCCTCCGCAGTATGAGTATCTCTTACTAGCCATCAGGAACACATGTATTGTCTCCTTCCATCCATATGTCTATCTCGATATCTCTCGGGGCATCTTCTATTGCGCACACACCTTGTCACTCGATCTCCCACCCATGTAGTCCCATCACGATCTCCAGGGGATCTCTCTATGACAAACATACACTCTCTCCTCCCCATGTCTACATTTTCTCCGTACGTCTCTCTCGACCTCTCTCCCTTGTTTGTCAGACCCCTCTTGGCCACGTGCTAGGGGTCTTGCTCTCTTGGTTCCAAACAACCACACACTATCTCCTCACCTTGCCTCCGTTGTCGAAGATGCATGTGTGATATGTTTGCATAAGACACGCGCGCTTTTTATCTACTTTTATCGTGTGTTGTCCATGTCTCTTTCACACACGCACACACAGTTCTTTCACTCCCTCCCTCCCTCTCTCTCTCTCTCTCTAGTTAGGGACTCTGTCACGTCCATAACCATATGGATATTTTGAAAAGTCAAACCTCAGAAAAGTTTGACCAGGTATATGTGGAGAAAAACATTTACATCTGGAGAGATCATTAGATTCATCACAACATGTACTTACTTCATACTATCATTTATCTTTGGTATTGTAGATATAAGTAATTTCTTTATAAACTTGGTCAAAGTTTCAAAAGTTTGACTTTAAAAAATGTTGGGACTACATTATCGAACGGAGGGAGTAGCTCTTTCTCTCTCTCTGCTATCTCTCACGGGCCTCCCCTCTCACTCGAACTCTCTATACCGATGGATTATACGCTCACTGTGTCGGTGATAGCTCAGATATTGTTTAGTTGACCGATCAACCAATCCACATGCTGCCTTGTCAGCTCGTGTTCTGTATCTTCGTGTGCTGGCCCATGTGGTAGTGGGTGAAAATAAGTAAACTAGAGGCCCATCTGACACGCGGTGAAGTAAACCACTCGAGGTAGCACCCCGCACGCTAGTAAATGGAGGGCGCATTGAGGACAAACTTCTTGCGCGCGAAGGACGCACTCGCGCACAATTCACCACTGCGCGGAGGCATGCACAGAGGGACGCACTCGCGCACACCCAGCACACAACACACACCAGCACACGTGTACACCGGCGTCGCCGCCGGTTGAGATGGACGGCGAGGCAGCCAACAAGCGGAGGCGGCTCGAGCCAAAACCGCATCCGGCGAGCCTAGACTTCATCAGCAGCCTCCCCGACGACATGCTGCTCGTCATCATCGGCCTCCTCCCCACCGAATCTGCCGTGCGGACCGCCCTGCTCTCCCGGCGGCGGCGCCCCCTCTGGCGCTGCGTCCCCCTCAACCTCACCGTCAACAGCTGCCTCTGCGACGGGGATTGCAAACGCATGGCCGCAGTCTCCAAGATCATTTCATCGCACCCTGGGCCAGCCAGACGCCTTGACATACGCATGTTCAGTACCAACTGCAAGGTCCAACCCAAGTTTGATGAGTGGTTCTTATCCCCCGCCCTAGATCAGCTTGAGGAGCTCAGCTTTGAAGCTGGACGATGTCGCTCTCTGCCGCCATCCGTGCTCCGCCTCACGCCAATGCTGCACCGCGCCAGCTTTAGCTCCTGCTATCTTCCCCAGATTAATGCCGCGCCCGCCCTTCTTCTCCCTCAACTCAAGCAGCTCGACCTCTTCGATGTTGTCATCTCGAAGAAGGCTATGGAGCACCTGCTCCGCAGCTGTACTACGCTCGAGTACCTTCGTCTTGAGCAGATCCACGGGTTCATTAGCCTCCACATCGCCTCGACGAATCTCCGATGGATTTATGTGTCTTGCTGGCCCAGCAAGAAGACATCAATTGGGAAGAGATCACTCCAGCTATTCCACGTTATGGTCATTGAGAATGTGCCTTTCCTTGAGAGATTGCTTGTATCAGATCTAGAAGGTCCAACAAAAATCAGGGTCATTGACGCGCCGAAATTGACAGCGTTGGTGTACTCGTCTGCCAAATTCTCCGAACTCTTTATTGGATCCGTAATCGTTCAAGTACAACACTCATCTTCTTCTCCGTCTTCTTGAAATTCACATTTTAAATTTCTTCTTGATGTATTTACGACCGTCTTCCGAAAATGATCCCCACAAGCTTGACCGGTCCATGCATACAGTGAAGATCTTAGCACTAAAATCTATCGGCCCCAATCTGGATCAAGTTGTTGGATTCCTTACATGCTTTTTGTGCACGGAGAAGCTACTCATCGAGGTGAAACTTCTTTCCTATAAGTAAACGGTAATCACAACGTAGCTCAATTTTTTCGTAATTTTCCCAAATTACGATGACAAGTGTAGTGTTCAAAACTGCATCTACGCACTGCACCGAAAGAAATGTTTTTAGTATTTTTTTCTCATGTGATCACCTGCATCGTTTTTATGCTGTACTACTATAGTAGCCTAGGCTAGTCATAGTGGAAAGTAACTTAGACTACTCCAGTAACTCTATGGTTACCCTAAGAGCAAGTACTACCTCCGTCCTGGTTTACTCTTCCAATTTTGTAGTATCAAAATTTGACCATAGATTTAACTGACAAAATGTTAATGCGTGTCACTAAGTACTATATCGTTGGGTTCGTATTTGAACATAATTTCAAATGGTGTAATTTTTAGTGACATGCATTGGCATTTTCTTAGGTAAATCTATGGTCAAAATTTTATACTAAATACGAGGTAGTATTCCCTCCGTCCCAAAATTCTTGTCTTACATTTGTTTAGATATGGATGTATCTAACACTAAAATGTAACTAGATACATCCGTACTTAGACAAATTTAAAACAAGAATTTTGGGACGGAGGGAGTACAAAAGTGGGCTATGTAGGCCAAAACATGTGCCAAACTCACTTGTGATGCATTTGGCATCGATGCCCCTTCATTGCTCTCCTGGTGCCCCAATCTGGATAACCTACTTTTCTCCGGTGCCAAATTAACTCACGCAATGAAAAAACACTGCGTGGGAGAGAGAGAGGACTGAGGCAATAAAAAACACTTGTTTGGGAGAGTGAGAGGCTGGTGTAGTTGGTTTGATTGATTTGTTTATACATGTGGGTGCTGTGTGCAGTGGTGCCAACTCTCTCACATCGCGAGAGCGGTGCCAAAATCTTTTATTTTGACATCGATGCGTATTATGTGGCATACTTTTGCGAAATATGGCATCGGCCACATAGTGGAAGGCAACAACTGCCCAAGCTCTTCATGTGCTCCTAGTTAAATGAGAGGAAATGAAAAGAGAGAGAGAGAGAGAGAGAGAGAGAGAGAGAAAATATCACTAGCCAGCAAACCCTATCGTATGAGCGAATGATATTGGTACCTCTTGATGACACAACAATCTTATGCAGCCAGCTGCTCTAATATGTTCTCTTCTTTTGCGAGATAAAAAAGACCCGAAAGTGAAAAATGTGCTGCACTATAACAATCTCATCGAATGCCTTGATCTCCATCTTACAGAAATTGATTTGATCGACTACCGAGGCAGCACATCTGAGATTAAATTGGCCAGGTTCTTTGTTCTAAAGGAAAGTGTGCTCAAGGTAATGAGGTTTGGTGTTCTCTGGTGCAACAATGAATGGCGTGCTGATCACCGCAAGCGTCTAAGCCTAAATGACAAAGTCTCCGCAGAAGCTGAATTTGTTTTTGAAACATCAAGTGGCCAGAGACTCGAAAACTTATTTGCCCATTAGTGACTTGTCAGGGTGATGGATTTTAGTTTGTACGATAATGCTGCATCCACCTAAAGTAACAAAAGTTCTTACGTAAACTTCCTAGTAATTCCCTCTTCGTAGGTGCAGCATTACTCCTAATATTTGTAATATCAGTTTGAAACTTGTAATATTGTCGTGTCCTATTCCTGCGTTTTCAAAATCCTGCGAATCAAACAGGTCCTGAGTTGGTTTTGATGTTGTGCCTCCCATCTTTCACCAATAGCCGTCGGATCTAGATCTGACGCATACAAACCAAGCTTCTCCATTTTTGCAAAAAGATGCCCCCACTTGTTCCCTATTTACAAACAACTCCTTGTCTCTCACAATCAGCCTTATCTCCTCCCCACCACATCTAGAAGGCCGTGGAAAAATCTGGCGAGATGGCCGCTGCCGGAGCCTTCCACCCCCCAATCTTGGTGTTTCGTGCAATGCACGGGCATCTACGCATGGGAAATTATGTCGAACAGGGCTAGTTGTAAGCAGGCTAGCTCTACAGCCATGATGATAGTGACTGCACACGGTGAGGCTGACAATGGTATGCCGAACACGGCGCCTATACTCAGTGTCATCTCCGGTAGCGAGGTCTTGTCACTTCACTGTGAGGAGTAGCACGTAATAATTTGACCAACGGGTAGTACAGTGCTAGTACTCCTACTACTACATTGGTATTACTACTACTAGTACTAGTGGCACCATCGTCTGGATTTAGGAGTACGACCACGTCCATCTGGATTTTAGTATTTGACTAGCAATATCTAGTAGTGCATGTCATAAAAAATGTACTACTCCCTCTGTAAATAAATACGTGTTTTATTCCTAACGGCGAGAGAACTTAATGTTTTTTTGCTAACTAGAGTACTAATAGGATTACACACAATGAACTAAACACTGCATGTCATGTTTGGTAGTCTCAAGTCATTGAAAGCATGCATGGCCCACATCTCTCATTGGTTGATATGTCACGAAATAAGAAACAAGGAGGGAGTTAATGCACCGTGCCTAAGTGTTTTGGGATTATTTGGTTTTCGTAAGGTGATTTACACAAAATTTTGTTTTACATGCATTAAGATTTTATTAGTTAGATCAAAGGTCAAAACTTGGCGCAAAATGCAAAGGGGACCAATAAACTAGTAAACATCAAACTTCTCTCGTTTGGCCCCAACTAGAGGTCCGGTGAGATGATTATCTTGCACCGCACGGAGGGGGACGCATCTTCATTGACTTACGACCATTGCCTTTGGGTGAATGACACGTGGGCCCAGGGGGTGGCTGGCCCACCTATCATACAACCAAAGGCAGGTGCAGTAGAGGGCCGAGGAGTAGTACGAAATCCTATGCACCTACGCACGCTAACCAAGGGCAAGAGTGATCACTCGAATCGCAAGATCAGTTGACTAGAAGCTAAGCTAGACCCATGGAGGCGATGAGCGCGAGCATTAGCCGGCTGTGCCAGATGGTCCATGATGTCAAGCTTGCGTCTTACACCGAGGAACGCTCCTGTGTAGTATTGCTTGAGGCCGCCCGAGCAAGGGGCGCTTGGGCGACAACCGTCTCCTTGTTCGACGAGGTCCTCGTCGGTTTCCTCGACAAGTTCACCGTCGTCAAGAAGCTCGCGAACGACTTTGGCGTAAGCCTCCGGCCAGCGCCCAGGCTCTGCGATGCCCGCCACCCTCAACGGCCACTATGGTGACAACCTCTTCGACGCACTGGTGGCCCTGCGACTGCCCACCGTCGCGCCGGAGAATGTCCACCTCTAGGTCGCTTCCGCCAGCAGCGCTCGGCGCAGAAAGACACCATCGACATAATCACCCACGTCTCTGCCGCAAATCGTCCACAAGGACTACAACATGCAAGAGGAGGACAATAGGGGCTGGCCTTCTTGGACCGCGAGGCAACCTTGGACGGCACTGTTCAGAAGCACGTTGAGCTCGCCGCCAACGCCGCTGCTCCTCACACGTCGGTTGGTGACCCGGCGCACTAAGGCGTGAGGATGTCGTTGATGGATCCGTATGTATTTTTATCTTTCCGTCAAATCCATGTAGTAGTATATGATACTACAGTAATTATCTTACCTTTCGCATCAACTTCATAATTTTCGTACGTACTCCATGCATGAACAGCGCGAACCAAACTTCTCATTACTCTAGGCAAAATCGTTATTTTCTATCTATCGGTCGCGCCATGGAGCGTAACCAAATTTTACAAGTTACGAGTTCAAAAGGAAAAAAGCCTGCCGCGTTAGCGTCGCACCCCCACGGTTGGTCGCACGCCGCTCAAGCGGGAATGCGTGCGGTGTTGCATTATCACTTACAAGTGGGACTGCAGTTGAGCAAACCGACTATCGGCAAACCCCACCCGCCCACCGTGCGATGGCTGAGAAAAGCAGGAGGAGAAGAGATGGTTGTAGCATGGACTCCAAGAAAATTGGTGTCGGATGGGACTCATGTGGGTGGCGTGTGCCGTACTGCTAGACGTGAATGCTAGTTATGGCCCATGCCACCCCACTATATCGAGGTACGTAGAACAAATTTCCTGCAGTTCGTGCTCAGCCCTCCTCTATCTCTCTTCTCAGCCAGCCAGCGGACGCGCGGAGCCCATCGTCTGTTTGCTCACATGCGGTCCCACATGTCAGTGAATATGCAAGCGGACCCACTGAACCTGCACATATTTCACCTCGACGTGCTGGTGATGAAAAACAAATCCAAGAAAGATCTTCAGTGGCCGCTTTTGGAGTTACTCAAGAGTAGTAAGATTCTATTTACAGTTAACCCAAGATGCACATCTCGTGGCTTCAACTACCACTCTATTTTCTTTCATGACACGACCTGGATGCTGGATGTCCCACGTGTTGGCAAAAGGAGGAAGAACCCGACCAAATCTTCGGTTGTGCTCTCGGATTAGACTAGTTGTGCTAACTTAAAAAAATTATTGTGTACTCCCTCCGTTCCAAAATACTTGACTTCCATTTGTCCAAAAATGGATGTACCTATATACTAAAACATGTCTAGATACATATATATTTTGACAAATAGAAGGCATGTATTGTGCAACGGAGGGAGTAGAATGGATGCAAGTTTTTGTATTGCGAAGAAGAGTACATCCATATATTCATAGAGCGCAATTTAGTAGATGTTCTATCACTTTTAGCTAGCACAGAGGCTAGAGATGAGATTAGTGCACTTGTTGATACTCCTACTAGAATAGAGGCAGGACATGATACTAGATGCGAGGAAGCAACGTCTACTTCTTTACACTCGAAGAAGAAAGAAGCACGCAAGATCGAGCCTCCGCAGATCAACAATGAATGCATCGAGAAGGCACTAATCCAACTTACAGGAGTAGTAAAATGTATTCTTGTGGTTCTTGTTTTCTTTGGTCTTGCTTTTCTAGTCAAAATTATCGTTGGAGTTTGTGCAAAAGCGGAGGTCCATTTGGGGTCGTGCGTTGGAGTTGGCCTTACAAGTGGGACCGCAGCTAAGGAAACCGACTATCATCAAACCCCACCTCGCTTGCCACTTGTGATGGCTGAGTTAGAGAAACGATGAGGTTGAAGAGATTGCTCTAGCACGGACTCCAGGAAATATGGTGTCAGATGGAAGTCGTGCTGGCGGCGTGTGCCGTACTCCTGGACGTGAATGCTTGGGGTGGCCCATGTCACCCTACTACTCCTACTACTTACTATATAGTACTAGTATCAAGGATTAGAGGTGCTGGTTACGTACAATATGGCTACAATAAAAACACCCACACGACGCGCGAAGCATGTGAAGCTAGTACAAATAGTGTACTACTATTGTTGATTGGCCTCATCCGATAACCTGTTGCAATGCATGTACAATTATGTATTCGGAAAATATTTTTTGCCTCGTCGCACCACTCACTCGGAGAAGCGACTAAAAGCCATTCATAAATTTAGTAAATTTATCACAGGCATATCATTTTATTACATACAACAGGTCATCAACCCACATCGACAACGAGGATACATTATAAATACTAAAGTTTTCACCACACAACAAAAAACAAGCAATGAAATGAACTTCAACTAAACCATTCCTCGGTGTTGGAAACGCTTGCTTTGAACCACAAGTGATTCTCTCGACGGGCCATCCATTGTCGATCCGAGACCAACGCAGGACTGATCATCCAGGCTGAAGCGGCCTACTATATCGATTGTGGTAGGGAACCACCCAAATGTCCGAGATATAGACACGGTTGCTTCTCATAAATGGTAGTAATGTTGTGTCAACAGCGGTTGGATCGCCTTTCACCATCATTGGATAGTTTTGTCCAAGGAAGAGCGAGTTTTCTCCAAGACTATCAATTACATGCAGGGAGAAGGAGTTGGCGCTAGCACACTAGTATCCATCCCGAATAACATGCAACGGGGTGTTGGAATAGGTCCGGAGAGTGCGACCATGGGAGACTACACCTGCTTCCTTATCAGTAACATCATTAGTGGGCTGTATACACACAAGAAGAGGTGATCCACCGGAATTAGTTGCCAGGCGCCAAAGAGTATATAGGCGCTGCTCGTCCTCATGCTCGTGATCATCACCATCGTCATCTCCCCCTTGGTTATAAAAATTTTCAAGTATAGGTGGTGGAATGTTCACAGGACCTTGGAAACACAAGAAGAAGGTTAATTAGTAAAGGGAAACTTGCTAACCCGCATGCATGTGGATGAAACAATTATAATTACGGTGGAAGACAAGCGTGCGAAACTACGAGGATGCCATGCAAAAACAAAGGCCACGAGTGGTGGCAGCAAACACAAGGCCCTCGTATTGAATTGCGTCACAGTACTCATCCATGTATAGAAACTGATTTTTGAGCAATATCCATCGAGTCAAACCACCAAGGACGGCAACAAACTTGTCGAAGATAGCAACAACTTCATAGTTGTTGCAATTCCAAGAGCGGTTGGGAACTCGACAAATTGCTATCTTCCGTAGAAGACAGTCACCATGATTGTATTTGAACGTGCGTACAATATCGGTGTGCTCAACCTGCAGGCGATCTGCTGAGATTTTTGGAAGTGGAACCCGATCGAGGTGTACACATTCACAAGTTCCCACTTTCAGCTTGGACCCAATGTAAACAACCCAATCTCCATTTGCGCCTGCCCAAGACTTGCCCTCAAGCGATGGCATCTTAACATCATACGTATCACTATCAAGCGGCATCAACTTGCACAGGGCGAGGCCTCCGTCGTGCCGGCGCCAGTCATCAGGGTCACGGTGAAGAAGATAGGGGAGATCAAACCGCTCCTTGACTCTTGGGTTCCTTGTAATGATGTTATTAGTTGAGTCGAGAATGGGCTTGAACGAACCTGCCATGCTAGCCCGAGGTGATGACGTCGCACCGATCAATGAGTTCCTCCACCACGTCATGTTTCAGATTGGGGCAAGAATAACGGGGTCGTTTCCGGCCTATTCCCTCCATGGAGAAGACGATCGAACAACGACAGAAGAAAGGGTGAAGGGCTGAAGGAAAAGGGAGGAGGGAGAGGAAGAGCGTGCGACAACAGTTCCAAATCGAGATGGAAAGGCGAAGAGTTGATAGACGGTTGCCAGTTTGCCATGGTTCACAAAGAGGCGCCCCGGCCTACACGTCCGTTCGGAAATGCTCCTACTACTCGTCGTCGTCTCACTGATATGTTGGAACAGGACCACATGTCAACGAAACATGGTGTGTAATTTCTCGTGCAAAATGCGATCTGGCTGCGTTGGCCTGAGGTGCCACATTAGTTATCGACCTTTATTTTTTTAATGGTGTGTCGTTCAGTTTTGAAGCATGACTAACTGGTACTGTACGTAGAGAAAATATAAACTACTCTACCACTACTCCACCTCCAGTACTAGTAGTATAAAAAAGATATATAGGCTGGAGCTTCAACGCTTTCTTGCCAAGGGCTGCCCACTTGCTTCTCACACTACCACCCTCTCTCCGGATCTAAAAAAGATGGCCCCTCTCTCCCTCCTCACCGGTGGTCACAGATCCGCCGGGGAAGAAAAGGACGTGCAATGTTGACGCACTCGTCGTCGGCGAGCGAGGTCACGCACTGACAACAAGGCCGTCCTCTCAGACCTAGCGCCCTCGCGGGATGGCCTCCGTCCCCAAGCTCGCTGCCGTAGTGTGTGCGGAGAACGACGACCACGAGCGAAGCCACTTCCCGCTGACCCTCAGGTATGCTACCTCTTTTCTAACCATACCCTTGTTCTATTGCCCCATCTGCCACGTTGTTGCATGTGGATCTTTTTCCACTCCACCATCTTCCCAATTTGCTATCCTGCTTTCTGCTTGTACCACGCAGACGAAAACCATAATTTGCACTATCAAAGTAAACCCTACTTCATGCAGACTAATCCATGTCCGGGTTGAATAAGGAAAGGAAGGGAGACTGTATTGTCCAAGAGAGTAGGCATCGAACCCACATCTAGGTTGAAAAGGGGAAAATCAGTAGCTAAGGAACGAGTCTCGTGTCTCTTGGTTGAAGAAGGGTAGAAAGGCATGACAACACAATAGAGAATGACCAGGTCGATCGGTTTGTTGTCCTCACATAGGAAAAAGGTGCTGGTGCGCCCACTGTCCGAATGGGCCTCCCATGCTCTTATTGCCACTTTTTTGTTGTTAGTATAACGCCAGTAGTCAAGTCAAGCAATGCTACTGCTAAAGTGGTGCCACATTTAACTAATGTCGCTCTCAGTCTAATGCCACCGATAAATTTAAGCAATGCCATTTAATGTCACTGGATTGTTTCAGGGTTAGCTGTTGATTGTGGATGTATTAAAGATTTTTCAGCTAAGGCATTCTAATGTCTGTTGCACAACCAAGATACCAACAATGAAACTTGTTACTACCTTCAGATTTTTGCCTTTATTAATGCTTATAGATTACATACCTCACTTTCATGAGATAAGTCAATTTTTTTGTACAGTGTCACCAAAATGCCAAGGCGCGGATGTCATTTTATTTTGGTTAAACTGCACAGACAATTAGACAAGAGGAAAGGTCAAGAGTGGGCACCTCCTCCTCCGGCTGTTCTCTTGATTCGTTCGATCAAGTTTTTATGTTTGATCGATTATCAAGATTGGGATAGCAATTTTTAAGGCCCCCAGGAGTTCGAAATGATATTTACCTTGGAGGTACATGGTTTGCAATTTTTTTATCGTCATTAGTTAATAATGCTAGTTACCTTCAGACTTTTGTATTTGGTTTAATGCTCATGCACAGCTAGTATACCAATCTTTGAAACTTGTTACCTTTACATTTTGTATTGCTAATTCTTATAGAAACCTTCCAAAGTGCTAGAGTTTATTGAAATCTGTTCAAGAAAATCATTGTACTGCACTCGTAATAAACTAACTACTCTCTTGTTGCACTAGCCACTGGATTAGTGTATATTTGTAGTATTCGAATGGTGTTGAATTAGCGTATGGACATAAATAAAGTGTGGCAAGCTTTCCCAGATATGTGCTCAAGAAAACTACTACATGTTTTTCTAAATACTAGACGTTTGGGTACTTTAAATTGAACCGCGAAAACGTCTTATATTAAGGAATAGAGGGTGTAGAGTTCATTCAAATTATCCCGGTAAAGCTAGTCACATCTTTGTTAAAATTAATGTTCATTATGTTATCGGAGGAGGTCTGTATGTTTGTCTCTAATGCCTGTCGACTACATACCTGACATCATGATGTAATGTGAAGTCATTTCCTTTTGTACAGTGTCACTGAATTGTCATGGCGTTGATGGAATTTTATTTTAGTAGAACTGCACAAAATTTGCTTAAAAGAAGAGGAGAGGTCAGGAATGGCTCAGTTTTTCAGAAAAAAAACTATGTATGCCTTCCTGACATCAGCCGTTGTTGCTTTATTTATTCCTTCAAATAGGTGGTTAGAAACAGTCTTGCTACCTTTTCCCATTAAGAAATTGGAATGCTTATATTTTTGAGTTTATGCTTCAACTAGTGCCACTTTTATAGTAATCACACTTTCAATATCTATGCAAACAGGGATGCTCGATTTTAGTGGAACTGCACAAAAAGTCCAACTGGTTCAACATTAGGAGTATGTTTTTTTCCAAACCATTATATCCAATTGGTGGCACTATGAGCTGTTCATTACGAAGGTACATTGTTTGCTACTATCTTGCTACTCTTTTTGTACTATCATTAGATAGTAATACTAGTGGTTTGCATGTGAATTTATTGGTAGGGTGGACCTACATTGGAGGTGCAGGACATGATTCAATGATTGGGTGCTCAATTTCGGTTGTATCGATTTCACTTCTTCCATCACTGCGAACATGGTGTGGTATATGTTTACTAGCTGCTTGATATTTGTGCAGACAGAGATGTCTGCCCGTTGCTATTTTGGTTGAACTGCACAAGAGAATAGTATAGTCACTGCATGAAGTGCCATTTGAAAATAGACACAAAGATTGGATAGTCACTTCATGGATAGCAGAAAAGTAGTACTGTACTATTTACAGGCCAACACTAGGTGCTTCATTGCTTTGGTCTGATTATACAATGGGCATCATTTTGCCTATGTTAAAGTTTGTATTCCGGAAATAGTCTCGCGGTGTGATCGAGAGAAGACCAAATCATATTGCAGTGGATGTTCCTCCATCATGTGTGGTTCATTCTCATGGTTCCAGCTATTGGTGAAACCACTTACGTTTGCAAGAGGAATTGTAGACTTCAAAACAAATTTGTCTTTCGATGCATCTTGAATGTTGGCCAAGAGAAGCATCCATGTTAGTAGGAAGAACAGATGTTTTTCTAGATCTTTGCTTTTGGAGCTACATATTTGTATATGATCTGTGAATCATTGAGATGCATTAACATGTTGATCTTATGTATGGGAATCGTACTAGTTAGTTTTAGTTGCGGCCTTAAGATCCGAAGTGGCTGATCTTTGCTTTTGGAGCTACATATTTGTATATGATCCGTGAATCATTGAGATGCATTATGATTACTTATTTCTGTTCGCTCAGTGTTTACAAGTTACTGATCGATCACTAGCTAGCCTACAAATGCGCACCTGGCAGTTTTATTTGCGAAGCAAGATGCGAAGTGGCAGCTTTTTGAATAAAAATGCCTACCTCTGAAGAAATTGACAAGCTACACTATCGATCCTACACGGATAAAAATGCCTACCTCTGAAGAAACTGACAAGCTACACTATCGATCCTACACGGATAAATAGCGGATAACGCACGTACTACCTCCTTTCCGGTTTGCAGGGCTCAATTCAAGAGAATGACCTACTCGATCCTACACGAATAAATAGCAGATCACACACGTACTAGTACCTCCTTTCCGGTTTGCAGGGCTTAATTCAAACCTCTCACCAACCAAGGTACTCCCTCCGTCCGGGTTTATTAGTCCCGTGAGCAAAGCAACAAGACCAAGGCATGGCAATAATTAACGGCATGCAGAAGATTAAGCCTAATTAATTCCAGTGATTTAAGTGGCTGCATGCATGCCCTCGGCTGCGACTCGTTGCATGCTGCTTGGCGTCTTGCTGCGGCGATTACGAGTGCTGCATGCAGCTGGCCGTAATTAAGGCAGCTAACTGATGCGAAAAAGATATACTTTAATTGTTGCGGGCTTTTTAAATCCGTGTAATCATTATTGACAAGGAGGGAGATGATTCGAGTGCACTCGTTTGACTTCCATGCCGGCGTGCGACCCATACGGGACGGGACGACACAGTCATAATTTTAGTTTCCCTAGATTTCCACGGCAAGCCGGTGCGCTAAGCCATTATGCATTGAATTCCGATGACCGTCGCGCTACCTTCCCCCTATAAGTATTGTTTCCCGGCCTTCTCCGGTGCCACCGTGGCACAACTCGCCATATCCTCATAAGCCCCCACCGGCCCGACGTCGCTCGCCACGTCCGCCATGCCCCCGCCCGTCCGTGGTAGGCGACACCGGAGGCGGTCACCGCCGGAACTAGTGTTTGGTTTTTCACCGGAAGGCAGACGAAGGGAGGAGGCATTCTATCTGTCTTTAGATGGCAATGCGTAGATCAAGGAGTTGTTGGAGCGCGACCGCATGGCGGAGGAGCAAGAGTTGTTGGAGCGTGACCGCCTGGCGGAGGAGCAGCGTATCGCCGATTTGCGCCGCCAGCGGGACATGGAGCAGTAGCGCACCGACGCTCTGAGTCGCGAGCAGAGCACCCGCAACTGGGCCGACTACATGGAGGCCGGCGCCCGGCAAATAGCCCTGGAGGCTGTCGGGCACGCACGCATTCGCGACGCCGATTTTTACCTGCTCGTCAAGTGGGTTTTCCGCTTGGAAGCTGAAGCTTCGGTGGACCATGCCGGCATGGAAAGGGCCAACGCGCGCGAGCAACGCGCCCTATCGCACCTCTGGCAAGTCCGTTGCGAGGCGCAGGTCGCCCGGTACTGCGTTTAGCGTGTACCACAGATGGCGGCGGCATCGTCTAGTTAGCTAAGAGTAAGTTAGTACTTATGCGCTACTAGAGTATTAGTGGGAGTAGATAGTTAACTTGGCTATGATGGTTGTCAACGTGGAAGTTCAGTACTCTATATGTGGATCAGACCTGTTACTTTGCTCTGAATGTTGAACTTTCTGTTTGAACATATGGAATGGGCTGTTATTTTTTTTAAATGGGTTGTATTTGTCCTCCACGGGTTTAGAGGCTGACTTGTGGGCCTAGCAAGTTGACGCGCACACAATCAGGAGATGATTGTACGCGGAGAGGATGACAGCAGGGACCCGCCAAGGTCATGGCGATGCATAAGCAAGTGCCTCCTTATTTCAAGCCAATAAAAAATGGATCCTCCTAGTGGATTTCGACATCTGGGTCCCATGCCATTGTCAACGTAGTCAATAAACGAGAGAATTACTGTGGCGGTGACACCAGGGACCCAACAGCTCGCCCAGTTATTTTTGTTTTGGGTTAATTTGATAAATGCCTCCGAGAAATGGCACTGCAATTTCCAAACTTTGAAAAATGCCATTTCATGCCATTTGTAGTGGCATTTTTCGAAGTTTGGAGTGGCGTTTTTCAAAGTTTGCAAACTGCAGTGGCGTTTTTCAAAGTTTGCAAAAATTGCAGTGGCATTTTTCAAAGTTTGGAAATTGCAGTGGCATTTTTATGAATCGCCATAATTGGAGTGGCATTTATCTAATTTGTTTTTGAGACCCAGGCGAGGTGTCAACTGGGCATGCGAGACACTCTGGCCTGTCTAGACAGCCTTTTCTTTTATGTTTACCATGCACCAGCCTAGTAGTTTTTTTCTTTACGAAAATGGCTAGCCTAGTTTTTTGTGATTTGTCAAGTAAGTCGCTTTATCAGGCCTGTTGGGCTGCAAATCTTTCAAGACGAGGAGAGCTTCATTCTGGCCGAGAAAATGGCCTATCGATAATGAGAAATGGGCATACATTTTAAAACACATCAAACCGGCAATTAGTTTCAAATATCTTTTTTTCATGTTGAGATTTTAAATTGCATTGATTTTTATGCATGGACAATTTATTGGATTTTATATTGATATACATTTATTTTTAAAATCAGTCTCAATGTGACTCGAAATTTCGGGATTAAAAACAGTTCGAGACAGCGCCCGACATATGCAAAATTTCGTATAATTTTTTAACCGTGGCCACAATATGGGTTGTAATGCTAACAAAAAGAATATGGGCTCCAAAAAAACCCGTAAGAATTAGCAAATGGGCCGTAAACTATTTGAAATAATGGCAGATGGGTTGTATGCCATTTTTCACAGACTTGAGGCTTTCCACAGATGGCCTGTATACTGTTGGATGTCCATCCAACGGCCGTCGTGCTTCTTCAATCTCTGCTCTTCTTGCTCCAGCCGCTCAAACAAGCGCCGGCAGGACTGTCTGCTCCCTCCTCCCCGCGGCCGGCTGTGCTGCCGTGCAGGCCTCACCGCCCCATCGTACTCCCATCGCTGGCCTAGCCATCCCTCTACTCACCCACAGTCCCACACCTGCTGTTATTCTCCGGCGACAGCAGACGAAGGGTTTAGGGTTTAGGGTTTAGGGTTTAGGGTTTGTTTAGGGTTTAGGGTTTAGGGTTTAGGGTTTAGGGTTTAGGGTTTTTAGGGTTTATAGTAAACCCTCATACAGTCATACTCCTCTCTGCGTGGGAAACAACTGCCGAGTCTTCCCTGCCTCCGTGTCGTTCCCTTCCTAGGCCTCGACGTCGTCCACCGCCCTGGTGCTCTCGGCGTGGCGTGGTCAACATGGTCAACGACCGACATGCATCAGAAGTGGACTGTACGTGGAGAGGCTGACAGCTGGGTCCACGGTCGCACGCAAGGAAATGCCTGCTTATTACGCGCAAAATAATGATTCCTCCACCTAACATCAGGGACCCACCAAAAGGGCCTTTGTATTTCGCGAAAAAAACGTTACCGCCACTGACAGCTCAGACCCACCAGCTATATCTTCGCACGCAAGGAAGTGCCTCCTTATTACGCACAAAAAAAGAATACTCCCCCTGCTAGCTGGGACCCAGTATAGTGGGCCTACTAAGTTGACGGGGACGAAGGGCTTTGTCAACTTAGTCAATATGCACGATTCTAGCTCGACTGACCGTACGATGTCCATCCAACGACCGTAGTGCTTCTTCAACCTCTTGTATTCTTGCTCCAGCCGCCCAAAGCAGCGCCGGTCGTGCCGCCTGCTCCTGCCTCCCGTTGCCGGCTGTGCTGCCGCGGAGGCCTCACCGCCCCCATACTACTCCCACCGCTGGCCAGGCCATCCCTCTACTCCACTCACCCACACCCCCTGTTATTCTGCGGCGGCGTATGCCGCCGAACGATGAACCCTCGTACTCCTCTCTGCGTGGGCATCCACTGCCGCGTCTTCCCCGGCTCCGCGTCGTCCCCTTCCTAGGCCTCGCCATCGTCAACCGCCGTGGTGCTCTCGGCGCGGCGTGGTCAATGTGGTCAACGACCGAATTCCATCGGAAGAATACTGTACGTGGAGAGGCTGACAGCTGGGTCCACGGCAGCCGCAAGGAAGTGCCTCCTTATTACGCGGAAAATAATTATTCCTCCACCTGACAGCAGGGACCCATCGGACGGGCCACCAGTATTTTGCGAAAAAACGTATGCCCCTGACCGCTGGGACCCACCCGACGGGCCACCGTATTTTGCCAAAAAGTTCCCCCTTTGTCGGCTCGGACCCACCGAAGTGCCTCCTTATTACGCACAAAAATGAATACCCCCTTTAGCTGGGACCCACCTTGGTGGGAGGCTGACTTGTGGGCCTACTAAGTTGACGGGGACGGAGGGCTTTGTCAACTTAGTCAATATAAACGATTCTATCTCCAGTGACCGTACGATGTCAATCCAACGACCGTAGTGCTTCTTCAACCTCTGGTCTTCTTGCTCCAGCCGCCCAAAGCAGCGCCGGTCGTGCCGCATGCTCCTGCCTCCCGTGGCCGGATGTGCTGGTGCAGAGGCCTCACCGCCCCCTACTATTCCCACCGTTGGCCAGGCCCTGCAGTGACGGCAGCCTCACACCACAGCCGAACCAGTGAACCCTCATACTCCTCTCCGCGCAGGCTTCCACTGCCGCATCTTCCCCGGCTCCGCGTCGTCCCCTTCCTAGGCCTCGTTGTCGTCCACCGTCGTGGTGCTCTCCGCGCGGCGTGGTCAATGTGGTCAAGGAACGACTTCCATCGGAAGAGTATTGTACGTGGAGAGGCTGACAGCTGGGTCCACGGCCACAGCCCAGTTTTTTTTGTGATTTGCCAAGTAACTCGCTTTTTCAGGCCTGTTGGGCTGCAAATATTTCAAGACGAGGAGAGCTTTCATTCGGCTGGCCGAGAAAATGGCCCATCAGTAATGAGAAATTGGTTGTACATTTTTAAAACACATCAAACCGGCAATTAGTTTCATATATCTTTTTTTCATTTCAAGATTTTAAATTACATTAATTTTTATGCGTGGAGAATTTGTTGGATTTTACATTGATATACATTTATTTTTATAATTAGTTTGAATGTGAGTCAAAATTTCGGGATTAAAAACAGTTTAGACCACACCGAAATATGCAAAATTACGTATAATTTTTTAACCGTGGCCAAAATATGGGCTGTAATGCTAACAAAAAGAATATGGGCTCCAAAAAAACCTTAAGAATTAGCAAATGGGTTGTAAATTATTAGAAATAATGGCAGATGGGATGTATGCTGTTTTCCACAGATTTGAGGCTTTCCTAAAAAAAAGATTGACGCACAAGCAGTGATTGTTCGATGTCTATCCAACGGCCGTCGTGCTTCTTCAATCTCTGCTCTTCCTGCTCCAGCCGCTCAAACAAGCGCTGGCGGGACTGTCTGCTCCCTCCTCATCGCCCCACCGTACTCCCATCGCTGGCCTAGCCATCCCTCTACTCACCCACACCTGTTGTTATTCTCCGGCGACGGCAGACGAACCAATAAACCCTCGTACAGTCGTACTCCCCTTCACGTGGGAAACAACTGCCGAGTCTTCCCTGCCTCCGTGTCGTCCCCTTCCTAGGCCTCGCCGTCGTCCATCGCCGTGGTGCTCTCGGCGCGGCGTGGTCTATGTGGTCAACGACCGACTTCCATCGGAAGAGTATCAGGCGTGGAGACGCCGACAAAGGTCCACGGCCGCAGCAAGGAAGTGCCTCCTTATTACGCGCAAAATAATTATTCCTCCACCTGACAGCGGGGACCCACCGGACGGGCCACCGTATTTCACGAAAAAAATGTTTCCCTCCTGACTGCTGGGACCCACCAGCTACACCTTCGCACACAAGGAAGTGCGTTTGGGCAAAAAAAACAATTCGCCCCCCTGACTGCTGGGACCCACCAGCTACATCTTCGCCTGCAAGGAAGTGTGTCCGGGCAAAAAAATGATTCGCCCCCCTGACTGCTAGGACCCACCAGCTACATCTTCGCAGTAAGGAAGTGCGGCGATCGGGACCCACCTGGTCGAAGCGTACGTAGTGTTGTCATTCTGGTCGCGAACGTGTACGTACATACTGGTCGATGTAGAGGCGCGCACGTGTCGTAGTAGAGGCGCGCACGTAGCATGTACACGTACATACAGCGGCGAGGGTGCAAGAAAGAAAATACGGCCACGTACGTACATACGGGCAGGGTCTCGAACGCCTACTCACGCATACGTACATGGCTGGGTCGGAACGGAGAAACAGCGTCGTCGTCGTGTTCATGGGGAGCTGGGTCGGAACGGAATGCATGGTCGTGTTCATCGGGAGGGCTTGGACGGAATAGGCGATGGAAACGAGGCCTGGCGTACCGCACAACGGAGGAAACGGACCTCCTACGTTCGGAACGGGGTCCTGTTGATCGGGAGGGTGTGGCGTACCGCAAAACAGAGGAAACGGACCTCCTACGGTCGAAACGGGGTCCTATTGATCGGGAGGGTGTGGCGTACCGCAAAAGCGGACGAACGGACCTCCCTACGGTCGAAGGGGGTTCCTGTTGATCGGGAGGGTGTGGCGTACCGCAAAACGGATTTAAACGGACTTGTGTTGGAGCGCCACGGTCGAAAACGGGGTCCTGTTGATCGGGAGGGTGTGGCGTGCCGCAAAACGGATGAAACAGACCCTCCTACGGTCAAACGGGGTCCTGTTCATCGGGAGGGGTGTGGCGTGCATCGCAAAACGGGACTCCACGGGATACCGTTTCATCTCCACCGTCGACCTCCACCAGCCTCCACGGGCTACCGCCGACCTCCTCCAGCCTCCACGGGCTCCTGTTCATCCAGCCTCCACCGCGTGCTACTCCATCGCCATCGCTCAACCACCCCTCCACCGCCATCGCTCATCCAGCCCACCACACCACGGGGTCCTGTTCAACCACCCCTCCACTGGCACCCCTCCACCGTCTACTGTTCATCCAGCCCTCACCAGGGGTCCTGTTCATCCAGAGGCAACGCCACCGCTCACTGTTCATCTAAACCCCCCGTAACGCTCACTGTTCATCCAATCGATCGGCTTCAGTTAGCAGCAGTAGCGAAGGAATCGCTTGATCGGGTTCAGTTAACAGCCATCGATCAATCGCTCGGGTTCAGTAATGCGTAGCCTGCAGTCCAATCACTCGGGTTCAGTTAGAGCCCAACGCCTCGCTCGGGTTCAGTTAGAGCCAACGCCTCGCACACACGCGCGTATGTGTACGAGAGAAACACGCATCGCTCAATCCCCGACCTCCCACCGTAACCGGCAACTACCCAAAATTTTCCTCCCCCTTGCTTCTACCACGGTTTTTTCCTTCATGGACGGCCCAAAGAATGTCATGCAGCTGCGTCTCCGGCCTGCCCAGGACGAAAATCCCATTTTCTGTCATGATTTTTTGTCATAGAAGTAGGAGCCCACCACATCTATGATGATACCGGGTTTTGTCACAATTATCGTCATAGAAGTGTCATATGTATGACAGAAAAAAAATTCGTTCGGCCCAAAATGTCACGGATGTGTCTTTTTTTTGTAGTGTTACTTTGATGGTACTAATTTTACTAGTTGGAAGCATAAGATGAAAATGCATATTCTTGGACATAACCCCGTTGTTTGGGCTATTGTGTGTATTGTCTTGCAAGGTGAATTCTTTGATGGGAGAGAATCAAACCGTGAAGCTACCGCGGAAGAGTTGAAGATGCTGCAATACAATGCTCAAGCTTGTGATATTCTCTTCAACGGATTGTGCCTCAAGAATTCAACAAAATCAGCCGTCTTGAGAATGCAAAGGAAATTTGGGATACTTTGATTGATATGCACGAAGGTACCGACTCTGTCAAGGAATCCAAATTGGATGTGCTTCAAAGTCAACTTGACAAGTTCAAAATGAAGGATGGTGAAGGTTTCGCTGAAATGTACTCTAGGCTTGCTGTCATCACAAATGAGATTGCCGGCTTAGGAAGTGAAGAGATGATCGATAGATTCATCATCAAGAAGATCCTAAGAGCCTTGGATGGAAAATATGATACTGTGTGCACATTGATCCAAATGATGCCCAACTACAAAGATCTCAAGCCAACGGAAGTCATTGGAAGAATTGTTGCTCATGAGATGTCACTTAAGGATAAGGAAGAGCTCCACAACAAGTCAAGTAGTGCTTACAAAGCCTCATCTGAAGCTCCCACATCATCAAGTGAGAAACAAACCTTCAATGAAGAACTGAGCCTAATGGTGAAGAACTTCAACAAATTCTACAAGAGTAGAAGCAAGGAAAGAAGCTCCAAGTCAAGGTCCTACAATGACAAGAGATTTTCGATTCGTGAACGAAATTGCTACAATTGTGGAAGACCCGGACACTACTCCAATGAGTGTACGGCTCCCTACAAAAGAAGAGAAGATTCTCCCAAAATAAAGAGTAGGAGAGAAGAATCACCACCAAGAGAGAGAAGGAGTAGAGATGATCATTATGAACAAAGACCCTCTCAGAGAAGCAAGGATTCCGAGAGGAAGGACAAATCATCAAAGAGCTACACAAAAAGAAGACATCAAGCTCATGTTGGTGAATGGGTATCCGGCTCCGACTCTGACAATCATTCCGAAAGAACTTATCACTCCGACTCTGAATATACTCAAGATGAAGGTGTTGCCGGTCTAGCACTTGTGTCAACCAACTCCTACGACATATTTGACTCACCAAATGAAGGAATTGGGAGATGCTTCATGGCTAAAGGTCCAAAGGTAACACACCCCGAGTATGTTGATTTCAATAGTGATGAAGATGATTTACTAGGAGATGATGATTTACTTGTTGACAACTCTAGTTATGAAAACTATGATGAACTTGCTATTAATCATGAAAATCAAGATAAAATGAATGACGATGATAAGAAGGAGATTGAGCGTCTAACTAAAGAACTAAACACTCTTAAGTTAGCTCATGAAACTACCTTGGAAGATCATCGAGAACTTTTAAAGACTCATGAGAAGCTACGCTTTGAGAAGCTCAACCTTGAGCAAGAGCATGAGTTTTTAAAGGCAATCAATGATGATCTTCGCAAGAAAAGTTCTTCTTACATTGCCAAGCGTTTACTTTTATCTAGTTACATGCCACAAGTTAAATCTAGCAACAAGAACAAGAAAGATTCTTCATCTAGTAGTAACAACAATCATGCTAAATCCAATGTTGTTGCTTCTGGTAGTTCTCTTGATTCCACTAATGATTCTCTTAGACAAGTTACACTTAAGCAAGAAAATAGCTTATTGAAGGGAATTATAGAGAAAGGTGTTTACAAGAGTCTTGCCGGAAGTAAGCAATTTGAGGAGATTGAACGCAAGCAAGGAAGACACTGGAAGAATCAAGGTGTTGGTTTTGAACGAAAGTTCAATGCCAATGGAGTTGAGTGGGAAGAAGATCAATACCCCAAGATGAAGTTTGTTCCTCAACAAGAGAAGTATGATCCTACTTCTTTCCAAGGAACAAAAGCTCAAGATGATCTTCCACCACAAGACCACAGGTTAAAAGGCAAGGAAAAGCTTCAAGAGGAGATTGATGCATTTGAAGAAGCACCTTAGGCCTTGGTCAAGTGTCCCAAGACTACATCAAGTTCCACTTCATCAAGTACAACTACAACCCCGAGGATTCCCATCAAGATGGTGTGGATCCCAAAGAAGAAGAACTAGAGAGTTCTTGAGGGTGACTCCGCCAACATACTTCACTCTTATCATTTTGGCAAGGACAAGCGCAAACAACTTCCATATCTTGCACTAGTTCAAGGAGTCACAAACCCTCTTGTTGGTAAGACAAGGGACAAGGTAACCTAATGCTTTCATGGACATCATCTCATGTGAATATCACTCTATGTCTATGGATATCCTTGTTTGTTCCTTGTGGGACTAACCCGCGTAGGTATTGAAAGTGCAACTCACTCCAAAGGATTGCTCCGAATGATCTACATCAACATTGAGCACCCACATCTTCAACACCTACATGAAGTCATCATCGACAAAACCCAAGGTTAGTTCATCCCTCTTAGGGGGGATATCACATCTAGGGGGAGCTTTACTCTAAGAATTGAGTTAGAGCAACTCTAATTATGTGAGCACAACAATGCTTTATGTAAAAGTGGTAACCCCACTTGTGCTTAAACGATGAGTATGACCTATGATCAAATGTTCTCATTTGACTCCTAAGTCAATATACTCACATATAGATGACCTAGTCATTGCCAAATTGCTTGGCAGATGCTAGAGTGTTGGTGCATGCTTTTTCACATATTTCATTTGTCATTTTATTGTGTGAGCATGTTGGTTGCATATTTTTACTCATTCGAGGACATCCATTTGTTGCATTGATTGTTTGGATTTTTTTCTCTTTTGCCAAATGGATGGACAAGAATGCCTAAGAACTTCCTCTAGCTATCTATGCTTTTCTCATCTCAAACTCTATTCATGCTAAATCACAAAGTTTGATCAAGTCAGATTCTAACCACTCTATATGAGGAGCACTCGGAGTCCCTGATTCGTCATAGACTTAAACTTCCAAAACCTCTTTGTGCATTTCTGTCTGACCGATTCACCCTTTTCGGTCATACCGAGTTCACTAAGTTGATCTAGGTTTTCAATCTCGGTGCAACCGATTTGAACTTTTCGGTTACACCGAGTTGCAGTAACTACTAGCAGTTTTGCATCTCGGTGCCAACGAGTTGTTCCACTCAGTCACACCGATGGGGTCAGGTTATATATACCGACGGGTCAAATTTTGGAAAAAATTCCAAAGTCCTTCACCCGCGCGTGACCTGCTCTGCCTCCTCGAGTCTCCGGATCGTCTTCTCGCCGCCAGCGACCTCCCGCCGCTAGTCTCTGCCACCATCAACAGCGATCTGTCCCGCCGTTGCCGCCGTAACAAGTTCACCGCCGAGTTAGGGTATGAACTTGATTCTTTGTGCTATTATTTCGCCTATGATTCGTAGCACATTGTTCTGCCATGATCATCACCACGTATGCAAACATTCTATCCACTGAAAACATCCTGTAGATTAGATTTGATTTGAAAATTTAGGGTTAGCTCTCCGCAGAACTCATCTTGGACCGACCGAGTTGTAGAAATCGGTCTCACCGATTTTGTTTAGGCCATTGCACATGCGATTTTTGGTCTGACCGAAAATGGCAAATCGGTGCGATCGAGTTTGATTCTATGTGAAACCCTAGCAATCTCGGTGCCACCGAACTGTGACTCGGTCTGACCGAGTTCACTAGTTTAGGTTCCAAAAGTTGCTTCGGTATCACCGAGTTTACAAATCGGTAGATCCGAAATGCTTTCTGTGAAGAACTAAAACTAAGTTTTTAAGTCATCCGTTTTGCAAAAATTCTGCACTTTGTGATGCTCATCCACTCTACCTCATCTATATCTATTCACAGGGTATGCTGTCAGTAAGTTTGCAGAGATGTCTGATCAAAGTGATGCTACCTCTTGAGCACTGCGTTGGTTTTCCCTTGAAGAGGAAAGGGTGATGCAATAAAGCAGCATAAGTATTTCCCTCAGTTTTTTAAACCAAGGTATCAATCCAGTAGGAGGCCATGCATGAGTCCCTCGTACCTAACAAATAAATCCTCGTAACCAACACAATAAAGGGGTTATCAATCCCTTCACGGTCACTTACGAGAGTGAGATCTGATATATATGATAAGATAATATTTTTGGTATTTTTATGATAAAGATGCAAAGTAAAGAAAGCAAAATAAAAACGGCGCAAGAAATAACTTGTTGAAGGAAGATTAATATGATGGAAAATAGACCCGGGGGCCATAGGTTTCACTAGTGGCTTCTCTCGAGAGCATACGTATTACGGTGGGTGAACAAGTTATTGTTGAGCAATTGACAGAATTGAGCATAGTTATGAGAATATCTAGGTATGATCATGTATATAGGCATCACGTCCGAGACAAGTAGACCGACTCCTGCCTGCATCTACTACTATTACTCCACACATCGACCGCTATCCAAAGATGCATCTAGAGTATTAAGTTCAAAAGAGCGGAGTAACGCTTTAACTAAGATGACATGATGTAGAGGATAAATTCATGCAATATGATATAAACCCCATCTTGTTATCCTCGATGGCAACAATACAATACGTGCCTTGCTGCCCCTCATCACCGGGAAAGGACACCGCAAGATTGAACCCAAAGCTAAGCACTTCTCCCATTGCAAGAAAGATCAATCTAGTAGGCCAAACCAAACTTATAATTCGAAGAGACTTGCAAAGATAACCAATCATACATAAAAGAATTCAGAGAAGATTCAAATATTGCTCATAGATAATCTTGATCATAAACCCACAATTCAAGGGTCTCAACAAACACACCGCAAAAGAAGATTACATCGAATAGATCTCCACAAGAGAGGGGGAGAACATTGTATTGAGATCCAAAAAGAGAGAAGAAGCCATCTACCTAATAACTATGGACCCGAAGGTCCGAGGTAAACTACTCACACGTCATCGGAGAGGCTATGGTGTTGATGTAGAAGCCCTCCATGATCGATGCCCTCCCAAGTGAGCTCCTAAAAGGCCCCAAGATGGGATCTCACGGGTACAGAAGGTTGCGGCGGTGGAATTAGGTTTTTGGCTCTGTTTCTGGTAGTTTGGGGGTACGTAGGTACATATAGGAGGAAGAAGTACGTCGGTGGAGAAACGTGGGCCCCACGAGGGTGGACGACGCGCGCAGGGGGGTGGGCGCGTCCCCTACCTCGTGCCTTCCTAGTTGATGTCTTGACTTAGGGTCCAAGTCCTCTGGATCACGTTCGTTTGAAAAATGACGTTCCCGAAGGTTTCATTCCGTTTGGACTCCATTTGATATTCTTTTTCTGTGAAAATCTGAAATAGGCAAAAAATAGCAATTCTGGGCTGGGCCTCCGGCTAATAGGTTAGTCCCAAAAATAATATAAAAGTGTATAATAAAGCCCAATAATGTCCAAAACAGAATATAATATAGCATGGAACAATAAAAAATTATAGATACATTGGAGACGTATCAAGTGACAGTCAGAACAGGTCAGAGGAACAGGTGTAGATGAGTGAGGGTTCAGATCCCTCAAGTACTTCTGATGATGGCAGCAGGAGCACTCCAAGCAACTTGCAAAGGCAGCCACCAGATCTAGGAAGAAGAGAACCTTAGAATCTAAGGATGAGGATTATGTTGCCACTGAGGAGGAAGTAAGCTCCACAAAGAAAGTGCTAAAGAAGGAATGTGGCACAACAGCTGCAACTAAGCCAGGAATGAAAACAAAGGCTCCAGAAAGAAGAGTTCATATGTCAAAAGCCAGATCCTCAACTGTTAAAGCTTCCAAGTCAACAATGGAGTTCATATCTGAACCCAAAGAAGCTGAAGAAGGCAAGAAGAGGAAGGAAAGGGTCAAGAAGACCATGGCCAGAGTTATTGGCAAGCCCTCAATGATGAGAGATCCATCTGAAGAGGAAGAGGAAGAGGATGTTGCACCAGCACCCAAAGATCAGAAGCTTATGGGAGATGCTATAAGGTTAGGGGTTGCTCCATCAAAGCCCAAGTCTGCTCCCAAAGCTCAAACTGAAAAGCCCCCAAAACCCAAGAGGAACACCAGAAGTATACCTTCTGAAGAGAAGAACAAGGCCCCAGTGCCTCAAGCTGAAGATGATTCACTTGTTATGAGGAAGTTGAAGCCCAAGATTCCTGATCATAATGATGCTCATCCAGTAGCTGAAGACATGCACATCAGAAAAGATGCTGGACTAAGATTGTGGAGACAGTCTGATCCTTATGCTGTAAGGAGAAGGACTGCAGTTGATTACAGGTTCCATACAAAAGAACAACAAGACTTTTATGAGACAATTCTGCTTGACAAGAAGCCAATTGTGTGTGACATGAGATGGGTCAACTGGGAATACATCAAGGAAAATGAAGATCACTATCCAGGAGTATATGACAGCTTCAAGGCATGTGGAGTTGATCAATTTGTTCCCCAGAAGCTCACCAAGTGGAATGATGAGCTTATCATGCAGTTTTACTCCACAGCTCACTTCTATCCAGATGGAAGGATAGTTTGGATGTCTGAAGGTACTAGGTACCAATCCACTATTGAAGAATGGGCTCAGCTGATCAATGTCCCAGAAGAACATGAGGATGACTTGGATGTTTATGCCAAGAAGAAGAAAAACCACAACTCCATGGCAAACATGTACAAGGAGATCCCAGATGATCCCTTGGAGACACATAAACTTGGATCTATACACTATCTATTGTTTGGTCTGCCTTCCATCAACTGGATCCTAAGGCACACATTGCTACCCAAGTCAGGTGATCACAAGATGATCAGAGGGCATTCTATTAACCTGCTACATCTTTTCGATGTCCCTCAGAAATTCAAAGTTATGAGTTTGATTGTAGAGACAATCAAGAGGACAGCAGCTGACCAGAAGAGAAGCTGTGGGTATGCTCCACACATTCAGGAGCTCAGCAACTCAAAGATGGGCACAGGAACTTATCAGTTGGACAAGGAGCATCTACCCCTATATCCTGATTTTGAAGACAACATTGTTGTAATGAATGAGGAGGAACAATCATCTGTTCAAGCACGGGAGAAGAGAGCAAAAGCAAAGGCTGAGAAAGCTGCCAAGATGCCAAGTGTTGAAGAGGCATCCCAAGTCTTCATGAAGAGCAAGCAAGATCAACTTGCATATCTGATCCAGTCTACTCTGAGGATTGAGAAGGGCTTGGCCATCCTGACTCAAAACCAGGAGAGCTTGGAGAGGATCATTGAACAAAAATTCTATGATCTTGATCTAAAGGTAACTGAGATGCAAACAGCTATTGAGCAGCTTCAGGAGGAAGCATAAGAGAAGAAAGGCAAGGCAACTACAGATGCATTTCAGCAAGTGCCAAGGAGTCAGAGATCTGCTGCAGTGCCAGTGAGAGATTCTAGAGCTACAGCATCGGCACCAGCAACTACAGCTCCAGTTCCACCTCCAGCAGCCACACCATCAGCTCCAACTATTTCTACAAATGCCTTCGTCCTTGGAGTTCCCTCTACACCACCTCCCGGAGACCAAGCCTGAGAGACGCATAGCACTATGCATCTTTGATCTTTTTGGTAACTTGTTGCCAAAGGGGGAGAAAAATGTATAGATCATAGGCTTCGAGAGAGAGTGTTGCTTTTTATCTCTCTTGTTTTTAGTTCAACTTTATTGTGTGCTTGCTTACATACTTTATGTGCTTGCGTGAGATACTTGTATGATCATGTGTTTGATCATATGCTACCTTAATGCTTGTTGGATGATACTATCTTTTATATCTCATATATGATCATTCACTTGCTTGGTGATGAGTGCATGCTTTAAATTTCTATCATTTTGAGCACTCCACCAAGATGTTGAAGGAAATATGCCCTAGAGGCAATAGTAAAGTTGTTATTTATATTTCCTTATATCATGATAAATGTTTATTATTCATGCTAGAATTGTATTAAACGGAAACTTAGTACATGTGTGGAGACATAGACAAACAGAGTGTCACTAGTATGCCTCTACTTGACTAGCTCATTGAATCAAAGATGGTTAAGTTTCCTGGCCATGGACATGAGTTGTCATTTGATTAACGGGATCACATCATTAGAGAATGATGTGATTGACTTGACCCATTCCGTTAGCTTAGCACTTGATCGTTTAGTATATTGCTATTGCTTTCTTCATGACTTATACATGTTCCTATGACTATGAGATTATGCAACTCCCGAATACCGGAGGAACACTTTGTGTGCTACCAAACGTCACAACATAACTGGGTGATTATAAAGGTGCTCTACAGGTGTCTCCCATGGTACTTGTTGAGTTGGCATAGATCGAGATTAGGATTTGTCACTCCAATTGTCGGAGAGGTATCTCTGGGCCCTCTCGGTAATGCACATCACTATAAGCCATGCAAGCAATGTGACTAATGAGTTAGTTATGGGATGATGCATTACGGAACGAGTAAAGAGACTTGCCGGTAACGAGATTAAACTAGGTATTGAGATACCGACAATCGAATCTCGGGCAAGTAACATACCGATGACAAAGGGAACAACGTATGTTGTTATGCGGTTTGACCGATAAAGATCTTCATAGAATATGTTGGAGCCAATATGAGCATCCAGGTTCCGCTATTGGTTATTGACCGGAGATGAGTCTCGGTCATGTCTACATAGTTCTCGAACCCGTAGGGTCCGCACGCTTAACGTTCGATGACGATTGGTATTATGAGTTTATATGTTTTAATGTATCGAAGGTAGTTCGGAGTCCCGGATATGATAACAGACATTACGAAGAGTCTTGAAATGGTCGAGATATAAAGATTGATATATTGGAAGCCTATATTTGGACGTCGGAAGAGTTCTGGGTGAAATCAGGATTTTACCGGAGTGCCGGAGGGGTTACCGGAACCCCCCGGGGGTTAATGGGCCTAGTGGGGCCCTAGTGGAGAGAGAGAGAGAGGGGACGGCCAGGGCAGGCCGCGCGCCCCCTCCCCTTCTGGTCCGAATTGGACTAGGAAGGGGGGCGGCGCCCCCCTTTCCTTCTCCTTCTCCTCCTTCCTTTCCCCCTCCTAGTAGGAGTAGGAAAGAGGGGAGTCCTACTCCTACTAGGAGGAGGACTCCTCCTCCTGGCGCGCCCTACAGGGCCGGCCAGCCTCCCCCCTTGCTCCCTTATATACGGGGGCATGGGGGCACCCTAGAACATACAAGTTGATCATTGATCTCTCCCAGCCGTGTGTGGTGCCCCCTTCACCATAATCCACCTCGGTCATATCGTAGCGGTGCTTAGGCGAAGCTCTGCGACGGTAGCTTCATCAACATCATCACTACGCCGTCGTGCAGACGAAACTCTCCCTCGAGCTCACTGGATCGTGAGTTCGCGGGACGTCACCGAGCTGAACGTGTGCTGAACGCGGAGGTGCCGTACGTTCGATACTGAGGATCGGTCGATCGTGAAGACATATGACTACATCAACCATGTTGTCATAACGCTTCCGCTTAACAGTCTACAAGGGTATGTGGACGACATTCTCCCCTCTCGTTGCTATGCATCACCATAATATTACGTGTGCGTAGGAATTTTTTTGAAATTACTGCGTTCCCCAACAGTGGTATCAGAGCCAGGTTTATGCGTAGATGTTATATGCACGAGTAGAACACAAGTGAGTTGTGGGCGATACAAGTCATACTGCTTAGCAGCATGTCATACTTTGGTTCGGCGGTATTGTTGGATGAAGCGGCCCGGACCGACATTACGCGTACGCTTACGCGAGACTGGTTCTACCGACGTGCTTTGCACACAGGTGGCTGGCGGGTGTCAGTTTCTCCAACTTTAGTTGAAACGAGTGTGGCTACGCCCGGTCCTTGAGAAGGTTAAAACAGCACTAACTTGATGAACTAGCGTTGTGGTTTTGATGCGTAGGTAAGAACGGTTCTTGCTCAGCCCGTAGCAGCCACATAAAACTTGCAACAATAAAGTAGAGGACGTCTAACTTATTTTTGCAGGGCATGTTGTGATGTGATATGGTCAAGACATGATGCTATATTTTATTGTATGAGATGATCATGTTTTGTAACGGAGTTATCGGCAACTGGCAGGAGCCATATGGATGTCGCTTTATTGTATGCAATACAATCGCCCTGTAATTGCTTTACTTTATCACTAAGCGGTAGCGATAGTCGTGGGAGCAATAGTTGGCGAGACGACAATGATGCTATGATGGAGATCAAGGTGTCGCGCCGGTGACGATGGTGATAATGACGGTGCTTTGGAGATGGAGATCAAAGGCACAGGATGATGATGGCCATATCATATCACTTATATTGATTGCATGTGATGTTTATCTTTTATGCATCTTATTTTGCTTAGATCGACGGTAGCATTATAAGATGATCTTTCAATAAATTTCAAGGTACAAGTGTTCTCCCTGAGTATGCACCGTTGCAAAAGTTTGTCCTGCCGAGACACCACGTGATGATCGGGTGTGATAAGCTCTACGTTCACATACCACGAGTGCAAGCCAGTTTTGCACACGCGGAATACTCGGGTTAAACTTGACGAGCCTAGCATATGCAGATATGGCCTCGGAACACTGAGACTGAAAGGTCGAGCGTGAATCATATTTTAACGTATAATGAGGCTAGCCAACTCGTCTCTACGGTTGTCCCCCGATTTGCTTCAGTTTCGTCCGTTGGATGTTGGTCAAACATCAGTTTTCTTTGTTCGTTGACGTTGGATCTTCGGTTGTTTTTGTATTGACCACGGGATGAGTTCATGCAGGCCATGACCTGTGGGCTCGGGCTCTCATCAGATTGGCTGGGTGAGCCATTTTTGGGTGCTGGGCGGCCGATCCTGCAGCGCCGCGTGCGCGAGCGTCACGGGCGAGCGTGTGTCGTGGCCTCTGCGCGCTGTCTCCCTTTCCAGTCGCCCCTCTATTCAATCATATGTGGTTTTCACAGACCCGTTGTAGGTGGGCCTGCCATGTCTTTGGCCCCGCGTGTCGGTGATGTGGTTGTTATTTTTTTGTGCGCGCGGCCTCCCGTGTTTGGGTTGGCTCGGGTGATGTCGTGATTCTGCTGACCGTTTC